>CM038146.1:496158273-497481645 GCA_021437245.1 Aegilops speltoides
TGTAACCCTAGCCTCTCCGGTGTCTATATAAACCGAGGGCCTTAGTCCATAGGACGAACATTACATCTCAACAATCATACCATAGGCTAGCTTCTAGGGTTTAGCCTCCTTGATCTCGTGGTAGATCTACTCTTGTACTACCCATATCATCAATATTAATCAAGCAGGACGTAGGGTTTTACCTCCATCGAGAGGGCCCGAACCTGGGTAAAAACATTGTGTCCCTCGTCTCTTGTTACCATCCGCCTAGACGCACAGTTCGGGACCCCCTACCCGAGATCCGCCGGTTTTGACACCGACATTGGTGCTTTCATTGAGAGTTCCTCTGTGTCGTCCCCGATAGGCCCGATGGCATCTTCAACCATTAACGCTGTCCAGGGTGAGACTTTTCTCCCCGGACAGATCTTCGTATTCGGCGGCTTTGCACTGCGGGCCAATTCTCTTGGCCATCTGGAGCAGATCGAAAGCTACGCCCCTGGCCGTCAGGTCAGATTTGGAAGCTTGAACTTCACGGCCGATGACCACGGAGACTTGATCTTCGACGGAATCGAGCCACAGCCAAGAGCGCCGCACTGTGACTGTCAGGACCCCGACTCAATGTCACATCGATCTAGCCTGTAACACATCATATCACTTTGCGGCCTCACGCACGGTATCCCAACGGGTGTCGCCTTACCTTGGCCCGGGACCGTTTGCGCCTTTTGGCACACGTATATGATAGTGTCGCTAGCATCCATATGAAAAGGAGCCCGGCTGACATGACTAGTCGTGAAACCCAAAGTGGCACAGACTTACAGGACAGCATCCATGACCCAAGATCGAACGTGGTCGGTCAACAGCAAGTAAGTTCCGGCTGTAGCACTAGGCTAGCAGACTCGTAAACCGGCTGTAGCGGGCTAACAGACTCCGGTACTCAATGCGTGACATTTCGAAGGGATGCATATGAGAACGAAGAAGGACACATGCCGCCAGCCTAAGTGTTCGGAGCAAGAGCAAGCTACCAAGGCTCAAGTGGAGACACTAGGAGACATTTCCGTAAGAGAGGCTACTAAAGATAAACAACTAGATAGTCGATCCCACACATACCAAGCATTTCAATCATACACACAATATGCTCGATATGTGCAAATACAACAAGGCATCACAACATGACTCTACGACACAAGTATTTTATTTAAAGGCTCAGGAGCCATTCATATCATACACACAAGTACGGGTCACACGACCCACATACAAGTCATACAAGCATACAAGCCACAATGAAGTGTTCTTGTGCAGTACGCATAACTAGTAAAATAAAAGAGGCTTGGGTAAGCCTAGCTATACTACATGGTCCTTCTCTTGCACAGATCACCACCGGGCCTTAGTCTACTCATCGATGTCAACGCTCACGAAGAACCCGTCGGAAGGGTTTGAGGCATCTTCCAAAAATGTAAATTAAAGCAACATGAGTACAAAGGTACTCAAAGAAGACTTACATCGATCCTACATACATGCACATTATCAAGAAGGGTTGGTGGGGTTATTGCAGCAAGCCAGCTTTGACTCATGGCTAAACTATCCCACGAGACACCAACTTGAAACAGTTTTATGACTCGAGTCCACTACTCATCACTTCAATACACCACCGAGGATCCAACCCCGCCTTCCTACGGAGGAGCCATCCTCGCACTCACGCTTATCTTGAGGCTTTTAGTAGTATCCATTTACTTGTCTATGAACTGTATAGGCAACCAAGTAGTCCTTTATCATGGACGCGCTATTCAATAGATGATGTTAACCCCTGCAGGGTGTACTTCTTCATACATGTTTCCACCACTTAGCGCCCAGACACGCCATGTGCTCGGCAGACTTCAAGCTTTAAAGCCGACGTGGGTGTAGACCACGACCTACCTAGACACACAAGTCTCTAGTCCAGTTTATCGCCTATTTGGGTTCCATCTATGAGGAGTTCCGCCAAGTCTCGCCACAGCCCCAAACGATGTGAACAAGGTTCCCGGATACCAAACGGGCATCCCGTACACCCGCCACGCACTCTACCGTGATCACAGCCCACCCCTACGGTCAGCGCTGTCCACGGCCTCCAAGAGGGCTACAAACACCGTAAACTACTTGCAACTCCCGGACAGAGGACTAGCGTGAATAAGAAGTCGAGCGGGTCATATTTCAGGCCCAATGTATGGTAGTAGCTGTTTCTTAAATCACACATACAGATCTCAAGTTTAAAGACGGCCTCAATGAAACAACCCACCATGTACTCCTACATGGCCTTTCATCGATACCTTTACCAAATCGTGTTCAACACCTTACTCGCATCGACTCGATCATTTCACTCTAGCCATCATCCCGATGAACCAGACCGACACGACTCTAAGCATAGCAGGTATAGCAAGGTAGGAACAACACAATCATATGGCTCAATCAACTCCTACACATGCTAGTGGGTTTCATCTAGTTATCGTGGCAATGACAGTCATGCAGAGGAAATGGGTTCAACTACCGAAAACACACAGCAGCTTGAATCGCGTTGTCTTAATGCAGTAAACGAGAGCAGGAGCAAGAACATGGATTTTATCGATATGATCAAATGGTTGGTTGCTTGTTCGACGGGTCGTTACACGGTATTGTTCTTCGTCGGGTTATCACGGTACTCCTCGGGCCGTAACACGCCGCAGAACACCGATACACAAGCATTACCAAACAAGATGCAACAATATGATGCATGCAATGAGACATGGCAAATGAGTGCTTTGGCCTAATGCAACTAAGATCAGATGGGTTTGAATCAATTTGAACCAAAGATTCAAAGTTCAAACTCATATATGATCATTTAAAGTGCTTAAACTTGTTCTGTGATAAACAGCAAGTTAGCTTCTGTAAACATGCATGAAACCAGTACAGATGGAAAGATTGGATTTTTCTGATCATTTTTCATATATAATTTGTCTCATTTGGAGCTATGGTTGATTTTATATGATTTTTGAAGTTTGAAACAATTTTCGAATTTCTGTGTAAAAATAATTCCAAGAATTTAAATATTATACAAGATCTGCGCCATGATGACGCTGGGGTCAACGGGCTGGTCAGGTCAAACTGACCAGTGGGTCCCGCGTGTCGATGGGGTTAGTTTAATTAGAATTTAATTAAAGCTAAACTAGTTTAATTAGCGTGGTGGGCCCACATGTCATAGACCTGTGGGGTCAACTGGGCCCACCTGTGGTCAAACCGGGTCAAACCCACGGCGCTTAGCACGGCGAGCGACGCGGCGGCGATAGTGTTTTTGGCGTTCCGCCACCAAAGGAACGCGGCGACCACCGAGTGAAGCCGAGGACGAGCCGCAGCTCTTGGCGGAGTCCGTTGGGCTCGGGGTGGCGGAGGCGGCGCCGGCGAAGTTTGGCGGCCACCGAGCTCGGGTGAAAGTGAACTCGTGCTGTGGGGTGCGGTGAGGTGCGTGGAGGCGTGGTTAGCTCCAGCGCGGCGCGGTGAACGCGTTGGACAGGGTGAGGAGGCCGGAGGTGGCGGAGCACGCGTCGGCGACGAGGTCCGCGGCGGTGCGTCGCGGCGGCGATCTCGTGGCGCCGCTGTGGTGCACGGAGCGAGAGAGAGAGCCGAGAAGGTAGTTGAGCTCACAGAGCTCACGTAGAGGCCGCCGGCGGGTCGGGACGAGCTGCAGCGACGGCGACGGGCGAAGGGATCTCGGCGCGTGGCGCCGGGCGAAGCTTCGGTCGCGGCGGCTTGGGCGCGAGCGGCCTTCGGGGCTCGGCTAGCTCGGAAGCGGACGGCGGCGGAGCTCTCGACACAGGGCACGGCGAGGGTCGACGGAGGACGCGGGCTACGACGGTGGTGCGGCGGTGGCGTCGGCCATGGCGTGGGGAGCGAGGGAGACGAACCAGGAGGTGCGGGGTGTCTGGGGTGCGGAGAGAGCGAGGGGCGATCCCGACGTGGCAAGGCGAGGGAAGCGGCGAGACGGCGAGCAGGTGCGTGGCACCCATGCGGTGCTCGCCGTCGAGCACACTCGCTCGCTGGCCAGCAAGCAGCTCGTTGGGCGTCTTGGGCTGGGCCGGCCTGTGGGCTGCCCAATGGAGGCGCCTGTAAGTTTATTTCTGCTTCTGTTCTTTTTCTATTTTTTGCAACTTTGTTGAGTTTTTAAAATACCGTAAAGGTTTAAAATTCACCAAACTGCTCATGGTCCAATGTTGGAATATTACCAACATGAAACATTTTAGTTTGAGATATTTGGACATTTGAAATATTTTATAAATTTTAAATGCCCAAATTCAAATAGCTATGATTTAATTCAATGACCTTAGGATGACCTAGGAATATGTGCACCACTTTTGGCAAATCTTTCGACCAAGACCAAAATGATGGACATTTTAGAAGGGCATTTCAGGTTCATCGAAAATATTTTTAGTAAACCCTAGTTGTTTCAGAGGGGTGGGGGTTCCGCAATCCCATTTCAAATTTTGTTGAATGAAATAAACATGATGCAACATTCTAATGCATGGACTAGCTAGGTTGTGACAACTCACCCCACTCAAAAGAATCTCGCCCCGAGATTTAGGTTCCTCCGAAAGAGGGCGGGTACTCAAGTCGAAGATGATCCTCCCTTTCCCAAGTAGCTTCCTTCTCGTAATGGTGCCACCATTGAACCTTGAGAAACTTGATATTATGTCGCCGAGTAGTACGCTCAGCTTGATCGAGGATACGAACGGGTATTCTCGATATGTGAGGTTATCTTGAAGATCAAGCGCTTGCGTGGTCCACTCCACGGATAGGATCCGAGAAGCTACGCCGAGTTGAGAAACGTGGAAGACGCCGTGGACTTTGGAGAGATGCGGAGGTAGTTCCAATTGGTAGGCAACTCTCCTCGCTTGGCAAGAATGCGAAAGGGTCCAATGTAGCGAGGAGCCAATTTGCCTTTGATATCGGGCGATGGGTTCCTTCAGAGGGTAACCCAAGGTAAGCCTCTCGCCAACCTCGTAAGTCATAGCCTTATGTTTTCGGTCATATTGACTCTTTTGACGAGATTGGGCTGTTTTCAACTTTTCACTAACGATGCGAACTTGTTTCTTCGCTTCTGGATCATATCCGGCCAAAGAATTGTCTTTCCCGGTTTCACCAGTTAAGAGGTGTTCGACACCTTCGCCCATAGAGAACTTCAAAAGGTGCTTTGCCTAAGCTGGATTGATAGCTGTTGTTATAAGCAAATTCGCAAATGGAAGGCAATTCTCCCAATCCATTCGAATGAGATAATGTAAGCTCAAGCATGTCTTCTAAGATTTGGTTGACACGCTCTACTTGACCACTTGATTGAGGGTGAAAAGCAGTGCTAAAGGAAAGATGGGTTCCTATAGCGTTTTGGAAACTTTCCCAAAATCGAGAGGTGAAAAGACTTCTCGATCCGAAGTTTATTTCAATGGAACACCATGAAGAGATACTATTCGGGAGATGTACAAATCTGCTAGTTGACTAGCGGTTATACTCGCTAACAGGTAAGAAATGGGCCACTTTGGAGAGGCGGTCGATAACAACAAAGATAGCATTATTCCCCTTTGGTCTGGGGAAACCAAGTGATGAAATCCATACTGATTTTATCCCATTTCCATTCAGAATAGCTAAGGGTTGAAGGGTGCCAAGAGGCCGCTGATGCTCGCTTACACGCATTTACGACGCCGCATTAGCAACAAATTGAGCAATGTCTCTCTTCATCCTAGTCCACCGTAACCTCCGGCGAGGTCCCGATACATTTTAGTGCTACCGGATGAATGGTGAGAGGAGATTCATGAGCCTCCTTAAGGATCAGCGCCAGATGTGCTGATTCTTGGGAACCACTAGACGGTTCTCAAATATACAACACCATGATCATTTGTAGAGAAACATTTAGCATCTCCGCTAGCAATGTTCTCCTTAATCCGGAATATTCTCTATCTCGCTTTTGGGCAGCAGTGACTTGATCCATAAGAGTAGGTTTCGCCACCAAAGTAGAAAGGAACCCTCGAGGAACAATGTGAAGGTTGAGCTCCAAATTCCTCGTGGAGAAGTGGTTGACTTTGTCGCAACATCAAATTGTTGCAATAAGGTTTACGACTTAGCGATCCGCCATGACGCTGGCTTTTCCGGGGTATAAGTTATCCCTAAGTCGAAATCTGAGATCAACTCAACCCAACGTCTTTGCCTGAGATTCAAATCTGGTTGGGTGAATATATATTTTAGACTTTGGTGATCAGTGTAGATTTCGCAACGATTACCAAGAAGGTAATGTCGCCAGGTTTTGAGTGCATAGACTACAGCTGCAAGCTCTAGATCATGAGTAGGGTAGTTTTCCTCATGTGGGTGTAATTGCCGTGAGCCATAAGCAATTACGTGTCGATCTTGCATGAGAATACAGCCTAGTCCTTGTCGCGAGGCGTCGCAATAGATAACAAAGTCCTTAGAGAAATCTGGTGGTACCAATACGGGAGCAGAAGTTAAACGTCTTTTCAGTTCCTGGAAACTGCGCTCACATTGTGGAGTCCACTCGAACTTTTTATCTTTCTTGAGGAGTTCAGTTAGAGGTTTAGCAACTTTGGAGAAGTTCTCGACGAAGCGGCGGCAATAGCTCGCTAAGCCAAGGAAACTCCGAACTTGCTTGACCGATTCAGGTGGAGTCCAATTAAGGACGGCTTGAACTCGCTCGGGGTTGACAGCAATACCTTTACCAGAAATTACATGCCCTAGATAGGTCACTTCTGGCAGCCAAAATTCGCATTTAGAGAACTTGGCATAAAGGCGATGCTCTCTAAGTTTCATCAACACTAGCCGTAGATGTTCGGCATGTTCTTCCTCGCTCTTGGAATAGATGAGTATGTCATCGAGGTAAACCACGCATTTAATTTATCCAAATATTCCATGAAGATTGAGTTCATTAACCGGAAAAAGTGGTGGGGCGTTGGTTAAGTCAAGGACATGACGGTGTACTCAGATTGGCCATAACGAGTAACAAAAGCCGCTTTTAGGAATGTCCCTGTTTTAATTTTGATTTGATGGTAGCCTAACCTCAAATCCATCTTAGAGAAGACCGAGGATCCCGCGAGCTGATCATACGATCGTTGATCCCGGGAGCGGATACTTGTTCTTAATTGTGACCAAGTTGACGGGTCGATAATCTACAACCATCCGTCCGTACCATCCTTCTTCTTGACGAAGAGGACGGGCAAGCCCAAGGAGAAGAACTAGGACGGATGAAACCCTTTTGCAAGGCCTCATCGAGTTGTTTCTAAGTTCGCTAGTTCTAGGGGTGCCATCTTGTAGGGTCTTCTAGAAATTGGGACAGTTCTCGAATGAGATCTATCACGAACTCAACATCTCCGCTGTGGAACACCGGCAATTCTTCCGAAAGACATCCGGAAATTCACGGACTACCGAACGCCTTCGAGGTCCGCAATGGACCGGCATTAAGAGAGTATAGTTGGCGCTTGAAATTCGGGTCAAGACATTGACTATCTTTCCCGAGGGGTGCGTAAGTTGAACAGTCCTAGAGAAACAATCAATCTTGGCATGATGGGCTGACATCCAGTCCATACCCAAGATGATATTTATGTCCGAAGATTTGAGAGCTATCAACGATGCAAGGAAAACAAGTCTGTCGACCTGAATTTCATTTCCATGGCTTACTCTAGAGGTTTGCCATCTAGAACCCGGGGTAGAAATTTCCATAGTGGAAGGCATGTCACAGAATGTAGTGTTATGCAAACGAGCATAATTTTCGGATATGAATGAATGTGATGCTCCAGTATCGAAAAGAACGGATGCCGGGTGGCAATTAACAAGAAGCGTACCGAGCACGACGTTGGGATCTTCTTGGGCCTCTTCAGCTGAGACACAATTGACATGGCCACATGCAGTGGTGGCCGGCTTGGCATAGAACACCTTCCCTGCTGGCTTGCCACGGCCAACAGCTTTTGCAGGCTGGTTGGGGTTGGTCTGGGGACAATCGCGCATGTAGTGGCCTGATTCCCCACACTTGAAACACGTCACGGGGCTGGCGCGTAGAGGAGCGTTGTTGGTTGGTCCACCATAGGGCCTAGCTGGTGCATACTGCTGAACCGGACGAGGCGCTGGAAGGATGGCCTCGTGTGAATCTGGGTGGGTGGCAAGATGAGGCACCCACACACGGCGCTTCGTGGTCCAAAGACCGGATGAGGAACCCATATCACGACCATGCTTGCGTGTTGCCTCAAATCAGTCTCGACCAGTTTCAGCGCTGATGGCTTTGTTAACAAGCTTCGAAGGAGGTGCACTCATGCGACGGAGATCTCGGCGGTTCGGGCTAAGTCCCTGCGGAACCTTGCCTGTTTCTTGGCGCTGGAGACCTCTTCATTGCATAGCGTGCGTAGATTACCGAACTCTCTACTATAGGCATCCACGAGAGACGACCTTGGGTGAAACTGCAGAACTCCTCACGCTATTTATCCATGAGACCCTCCGGAATGTGATGTTCACGGAAAGCCTCGCTGAATTCTGCCCAAGTAGTGACATGGCCAACTGGGCGCATAGCCATATAATTCTCCCACCAGAGACTAGCGGGACCTTCGAGATGATATGCAGCAAAGGTGACCTTGTCCGCCTCAGCTACCAGAGCAGAACGCAGCTTGTGAGTAATGCTGCGAAGCCAGTCATCAGCGTCGAGAGGTTCGACGGAGTGGTGGAAGGTAGGAGGGTGTAACTTGATGAAGTCACTGAGCGACACCAAGTTGTTTCTCGGATGGTGGGCTGTGTTCTGTTCGATACGCTCCAGCAAACGGTTGGTCTCCCGTTTGTTTCTCTCGGCCTCTAGCATAACTTCGGCCAGAGAAGGAGGGTGAGGCAGGTTTGCTTCTCCAACTCCACTGCCTTCGGCCTGCTCTGGCGGAGCAGGGTTGTTGCGGGTGTTAACCATCCTAGGAAAACAAGACAAGGATTTAGTCCAGGATGGCAAGATTCCGACATAGAAGTGTAGAATGTAATGGATAACTCGGAATGCGAGATGATCATCCGTATGACATGGTAGATACAGAAACTACTTCTTTATTCCATCGTCATACACACCATACAAGGTTTAGTACAAGACCAAACAAAGTACTACTACGGTGAAAGGAAGATTACATCTCATCGGAGGCACACCAAGCTCCTATACATTATTTTTGTTACACCTCCGGGATTAGTACACACTAAGTCATATTCCATGAGTCACGCAGGACGGTGGAAATACAATGTTATAATACTAGAGGGACTACTACTAACTCAGACGCTCCGTAGTAGTTCTCATAGAAGTCTCCTCCGAACTCGGGAGTTCAACGTGATCGTCGGGAACAGCGGTCCCGAGGAGCCTGTGGACCGTAAGGGCAAGGGTGAGGTCTTGACCCACGAACGGTGGCAAGCGAGGACCACGAGGTGGGGTGATGCCCCCACATCACGCCACCATCATGTCCGCAGAGCAGCCCCGACAGATACAAATCTCTCATATCCATATAACCAGCTTGAACAGCCGGTGCAAAACGAGTCAAGGTAGCCCGGTGATCAGACGGGCATTGAAGAGCTCCATCCTCAAGGCCCGACTCTCTCGGTCCTTGTCCTCGAGCAACTCGGCGGTAGTACGGGTTAGGGAGTCCTCCCGACCGAATCAGCATAGATGGCTCGAAGATAACCAAACGCCCAGAAGTGAACTCGCATATACCGAAGTCGGTGTTGCGGAGCAGCCCATCTCGCTCAGATAATAGTCATCATAGAATATGCAGCATCTTGAACCGCCATATCAATAGTAACACCAAGCCCATAGGAGCTGTGAAGGGCCTCGTGCAACCAGATAAGAGGGGAACACCTTGACAAAGGCAAGGATATCGACTTTGATTAAAGTCTCGACATCGTTCTTCAACGTGTATTCGGGTACCAACGGTATCCCGCTCGATCATAACCCGAACTAGCATGGTCGTATGACCGTCACCCTAATGCATCTGGTCGATTTAACCACTTGATTTTGATCACGAGTGGCCATCTCGAAGCACAACCACAATGCAAAGACATTAGTATTTCTAGCGAATTTGGACAGCATAACGACTGTAAATGCTCAAAGGATTGAGACATTTCACAAGGATCTGCATAACCACTCAACAATTTCATATCAAGGTTCTGGGTCCAATAGTCGCATAACAGGATAGTAAGACTGAACCAGACTTGTAACCATCAAACCTACAAGGTACTACTGATTAGTAACACGTGAGCCTAACAGAGAGAAGAGGTCCTAATCCTTAACCCCCGGTGGAAGAATGGACTGACTCAGATCAGAATATCATGAGATAAAGGAGTAAAAAGAGCCTTACGTACCATCCCACAATCAATTCCCCTACATATAACTAAAGCATTTCTAGACTCAACATCGACCAGCTTTGGCTTGGAGAACCTACAGCAGTCCGCTCGATGCTAACGCTGTCAGGACCCGACTCAATGTCACATCGATCTAGCTCAGAACACATCATATCACTTTGCGGCCTCACGCACGGTATCCCAACGGTGTCGCCTTACCTTGGCCCGGGACCGCTTTGCCTTTTGGCACACGATATGATAGTGTCGCTAGCATCCATATGAAAAGGAGCCCGGCCGACATGACTAGTCGAAACCCAAAGTGGCACAGACTTACAGGACAGCATCCATGACCCAAAGATCGAACGTGTCGGTCAACAGCAAGTAAGTTCCGGCTGTAGCACTAGGCTAGCAGACTGCAAACCGGGCTGTAGCGGGCTAACAGACTCCAGTACTAATGCGTGACATTTCCCAAGGGATGTATACAGAACGAAGAAGGACACATGCCGCCAGCCTAAGTGTTCCGGAGCAGTAGCAAGCTACCAAGGCTCGGTGGAGACACTAGGAGACATTTCCGTAAGAGAGGCTACTAAAGATAAACAACTAGATAGTCGATCCCACACATACCAAGCATTTCAATCATACACACAATATGCTCGATATGTGCAAATACAACAAGGCATCACAACATGACTCTACGACACAAGTATTTTATTTAAAGGCTCTGTGGAGCCATTCATATCATACACACAAGTACGGGTCACACGACCCACATACAAGTCATACAAGCATACAAGCCACAATGAAGTGTTCTTGTCCTGGGTACGCATAACTAGTAAAATAAAAGAGGCTTGGGTAAGCCTAGCTATACTATGTGGTCCTTCTCTTGCACAGATCACCACCGAGCCTTAGTCTACTCATCGATGTCAACGCTCACGAAGAACTGGCTCGGAAGGGTTTGAGGCATCTTCTAAAAATGTAAATTAAAGCAACATGAGTACAAAGGTACTCAAGAAGACTTACATCGATCCTACATACATGCACATTATCAAGAAGGGTTGGTGGGGTTATTGCAGCAAGCCAGCTTTGACTCATGGCTAAACTATCCCACGAGACACCAACTTGAAACAGTTTTATGACTCGAGTCCACTACTCATCACTTCAATACACCACCGAGGATCCAACCCCGCCTTCCTACGGAGGAGCCATCCTCGCACTCACGCTTATCTTGAGGCTTTTAGTAGTATCCATTTACTTGTCTATGAACCGTATAGGCAACCAAGTAGTCCTTTATCATGACGCTGCTATTCAATAGATGATGTTAACCCCTGCAGGGTGTACTTCTTCATACATGTTTCCACCACTTAGCGCCCAGACACGCCATGTGCTCGGCAGACTTCAAGCTTAAAGCCGACGTGGGTGTAGACCACGACCTACCTAGACACACAAGTCTCTAGTCCAGTTTATCGCCTATTTGGGTTCCATCTATGAGGAGTTCCTACCAAGTCTCGCTCACAGCCCCAAACGATGTGAACAAGGTTCCCGGATACCAAACGGGCATCCGTACACCCGCCACGCACCTACCAGATCACAGCCCACCCCTACGGTCAGCGCTGTCCACGGCCTCCAAAGAGGCTACAAACACCGTAAACTACTTGCAACTCCCGGACAGAGGACTAGCGTGAATAAGAAGTCGAGCGGGTCATATTTCAGGCCCAATGTATGGTAGTAGCTGTTTCTTAAATCACACATACAGATCTCAAGGCTTAAAGACGGCCTCAATGAAACAACCCACCATGTACTCCTACATGGCCTTTCATCGATACCTTTACCAAATCGTGTTCAACACCTTACTCTCACCGACTCGATCATTTCACTCTAGCCATCATCCCGATGAACCAGACGACACGACTCTAAGCATAGCAGACATAGCAAGGTAGGAACAACACAATCATATGGCTCAATCAACTCCTACACATGCTAGTGGGTTTCATCTAGTTATCGTGGCAATGACAGTCATGCAGAGGAAATGGGTTCAACTACCGCAGCACACAGCAGCTTGAATCGCGTTATCTTAATGCGATAAACGAGAGCAGGAGCAAGAACATGGGATTTTATCGATATGATCAAATGGTTGGTTGCTTGTTCGACGGGTCGTTACACGGGTATTGTTCTTCGTCGGTTATCACGGTACTCCTCGGGCCAGAACCTGCCGCAGGAACACCGATACACAAGCATTACCAAACAAGATGCAACAATATGATGCATGCAATGAGACATGGCAAAATGAGTGCTTTGGCCTAATGCAACTAAGATCAGATGGGTTTGAATCAATTTGAACCAAAGATTCAAAGTTCAAACTCATATATGATCATTTAAAGTGCTTAAACTTGTTCTGTGATAAACAGCAAGTTAGCTTCTGTAAACATGCATGAAACCAGTACAGATGGAAAGATTGGATTTTTCTGATCATTTTTCATATATAATTTGTCTCATTTGGAGCTATGGTTGATTTTATATGATTTTTTGAAGTTTGAAACAATTTCGAATTTCTGTGTAAAAATAATTCCAGAATTTAAATATTATACAAGATCTGCCATGATGACGTCAGGGGGTCAACGGGCTGGTCAGGTCAAACTGACCAGTGGGTCCCGCGTGTCAGTGGGGTTAGTTTAATTAGAATTTAATTAAAGCTAAACTAGTTTAATTAGCAGGGCTGGGCCCACATGTCATAGACCTGTGGGGTCAACCGGCCCACCCGTGGTCAAACCGGGTCAAACCCATCGGCGCTTAGCCATGGCGAGCGACGCGGCGGCGATAGTGTTTTTGGCCGTTCCGGCCACCAAAAGGAACGCGGCGACCACCAGAGTGAAGCTGAGGACGAGCCGCAGCTCTTGGCGGAGTCCGTTGGGCTCGGGGTGGCCGGAGTAGGCGCCGGCGGCGAGTTTGGCGGCCACCGGAGCTCGGGTGAAAGTGAACTCGTGCTGTGGGGTGCAGTGAGGTGCGTGGAGTGCGTGGTTAGCTCCAGCGCGATGCGGTGAACGCGTTGGACAGGGTGAGGAGGCCGGAGTGTGGCCGGGAGCACGTCGGCGACGAGGTCCGCGGCGGTGCGGCGGCGATCTCGTGGCGCCGCTGTGGTGCACGGAGCGAGAGAGAGAGAGCCGAGAAGGTAGTTGAGCTCACAGAGCTCACGAGAGGCCGCGGCGGGTCGGGACGAGCTGCAGCGACGGCGACGGCGAAGGGGATCTCCGCGGTGGCGCCGGGCGAAGCTTCGGTGCGGCGGCGAGGCGGTTTGGCGCGAAGGGCTCGGCTAGCTCAAGTAGCGGACGGCGGCGGAGCTCTGGACACTGATGGCACGGGTGGGGTCGACGGAGGACGCGCTACGACGGTGGTGGCGGCGGTGGCGTCGGCCATGGCGTGGGGGAGCGAGGGAGACGAACCAGGGAGGTGCGGGGGTGTCTGGGGGGTGCGGGAGAGAGCGAGGGGGCGATCCCCGACGTGGCAAGGCGAGGGAAGCGGCGAGACGGCGAGCAGGTGCGTGGCACCCATGCGGTGCTCGCCGTCGAGCACCTGCCTGCCTGGCCAGCAAGCAGCTCGCTGGCGCGGTGCTGGGCTGGGCCGGCCAGGTGGGCTGGCCAGTGGGCCGAGGCGCCAGGTAAGTTTACTTCTGTTTCTGTTTTCTTTTTCTATTTTTTTGCAACTTTGTTGAGTTTTTTAAAATACCAGAAAGGTTTTAAAATTCACCAAACTGCTCATGGTCCAATGTTGGAATATTACCAACATGAAACATTTTAGTTTGGAGATATTTGGACATTTGAAATATTTTATAAATTTTAAATGCCCAAATTCAAATAGCTATGATTTAATTCAATGACCTTAGGATGACCTAGGAAAATGTGCACCACTTTTGGCAAATCTTCTGGACCAAGACCAAAAATGATGGACATTTTAGAAGGGCATTTCAGGTTCATCGAAAATATTTTAGTAAACCCTAGTTGTTTCAGAGGGGTGGGGTTCCGCAATCCCATTTCAAATTTCGTTGAATGAAATAAACATGATGCAACATTCTAATGCATGGACTAGCTAGGTTGTGACAAAGGATTTATGGGCATGATCTAGCTCGCCACGGACAGTGCTTTGGTGGTCGCAGACTGATCCGCCCGCCATCGCCCGAGCCGATTGCCAGTGTCGAGGCCGGTGGATAGACGCCACTGGGGCTTCAACATCCACGGCGATGGAGCCAATACCAATCTTGCCCTTGCGAACTTCGTGATCCCGAGGCGCCGACTCCTCGCCGGACTCGAGCCTCCCACGCCCTACCAATCAAACTGGATTGGGCGCGGTTATGGAATTCATCGCCAGACATCTTCCAAAGACTCGCTTTTGGCGACATCCTGAATTCTCTCAAGCATCTTTCGCTATCAGAGAATCTGCCGGACTATGGCCAGGACGGTTGGAGTTCTGACGACGAAGAAATTCAGAGCCCACCCACCACCCACTTTATAGCAATCGTCAAGATTTAACCGACATGCTAGACTTCGACTCGACGACATCGACGCTATGGACGCATTTATGACGGAGATTTATCAAGACCCAATACCACAGTGGCACCGAAGGCCACCCGCCATACGACGCCTACATGGTGGATACCCCAAAATAAGGGAGGGCGAAAAGCAGCGAGGAAGATTCTCTAAAGAAGCATCCCAAACGCCGGCATCGCGGCGCCGCCTAAATCCCGCCACAACAAGAATATAGCTACCAAACAGGCTCTTCGACGATTTTCCGAGCCCAAAAGACAGTAATGGGAGAAGAGCTAGCCTGTTATTGGAAGCCGGATTCATTAGAGATATCAAACATCCGGACTGGCTAGCAAATTTGGTGATGGTACGAAGAAGGATAAATCTCGCGCCTCGGTCGACTTCAAAGACCTCAATAAGGCTTGCCCAAAGGATCCTTTCCTCTCCCGCATCGATCAAATTATCGATGCCACAGCAGGACACGACTCACAGCTTCCCGGATGCATACTCGCTATCATCAAATCAAGATGGCGGAAGCAGATCAAGCCGCAACGGCATTCATCACCCCATACGGACCATTCGCTTCAACACGATGCCCTTCGACTTAAAAACGCCGGCGCAATATATCAGCGCATGATTCAAACATGTCCGCCACCTAGATCGGCAAAACAGTCGAGAGATACGAGACGACGAGTCGTCAAAACAAAACACGCCGAAACTTTAGTAGACGATTTGAGGCTCACATTCGACAACCTTAGAGCATATGACATCAAGTGAATCCGAAAATGTGTTTTGGCGCATCAGCCGGAAAGCTGCTGGGCTTCATCGATCCGTAGAGGAATTGAAGCAAATCCGCCAAAATCCGGCTCACACGCTTGGATATTCCAAAGGACCTCAAGCAAATATAAAATTAACAGGATGCGTGGCAGCGTTAAGCCGTTTATCTCCCGCTTAGGAGAGAAGGCGTTGCCCTTTATCGCCTCCTAAGCCGCACCAACACTTCGAGTGGACGGATGCCGCCACCGCCGACTCGAAGAAATAAAGGCCATACCGGCAACAACCGTCCTGGCTGCGCCCACTCGGGCAAACCAATGTTGTTATATATCGCAGCAACACATCAAGTTGTAAGCGTTGTCCTCGTCGTCGAACGAGCCATGTAAGGGCAAAATTCTCTTCAAAACCAGTGTATTACGATCCACCGTGTTAACCCCCCGCAAATTCCGTTACCCGCACTATCGAAGATAGCATATGCGGTGTTCATGGCGTCTCAAGCTCCGGCACTACTTTCAAGAGTGTTCGATAACAGTGGCCTCTGAAGTAACACTCAATGACATTATAAATAACCGCGAGCAACAGGCAGGATTGCAAAATGGGCCATTGAGCTCTTGCCATTCGACATAACTTACAAACCTCGACGAGCCATAAAATCACAAGTTTTGGCTGACTTTGCCGCCGATCGGATCAAGTCAACTCCCTAAAGAGTACGGCGATACTCCAATTGGACTATGCACTTCGATGGTTCCAAAATGTTGGCGGATGGGGGCTGGTCAGATCGACGCCCCCACCGGAGATACTACCCAAGATGTTCTTCAAATAATGTACACGGACTCCAACAATGCAGCCGAATACGAGGCCCTATTACATGGTCTCCGGATGGCAGTCTCCATGGGCATTCAACGCCTAGAGGTGCGCGGGGACTCAAACCTTGCAATATCCCAAATAAATGGAGACTTTGACGCCAAGGATCCGAAAATTGCAGCATATCGCAATGCTGTCCTGAAAATGTCAGCCCGGTTTGAAGGACTCAATTCCTTCACATAGCCCGAGATAATAACCAAGCGGCCGACGCCCCGCACGATCGGTGCGTAAACGTGATGCTGTCCTCCAAACATCTTTTCTCGAACGGCTCTTCAAGCCATCCGCATTATGGGAAGAGGAGTCCGTAGCAACAAACCGAGAAAACCGCACCAACCGGTGATTCAGCAGATGACATAACACCCTCCGCCCATGTTATAATAGCAGAATCGCGCGTGGATGTAACCTTTCCTAGCCTACTTACTCAGCAGGAACTTTGAAGACCAAAATGAGGCCCGCTGATAGTCCGCGATCAAGGCCTACAAGGTCCATGAGGGAGAACTCTATAAGAAAAGTACTACCGAGTCCTTCAAAGGTGCATCTCCAAGAAGAAGGGTGAAACCTCCTGGCTGAAATCCATGCCGGACTAGGTGGACACCACGCAGCAGCCCGGCCCCGTAGGAAAGGCATTCTCAGACAGATTTTATTGGCCGACGGCTCGGGCAGATGCACAGACTTGGTCCAGCGATGCGTTGGTTGTCGCTCTTTGCTAATCGAGCCATATGCCACCCACCGCCTCAAAACCATACCCATTACCTGCCGCCGTCATGTCCGGGGCTTGACATGGTCGGACCCCTTAAAGGGGGAACCCACAAGAAAAAGTACCTATTGGTCATGGTGGATAAGTTCACCAAATGGATAGAGGCCAAACCGTCAAAACGGCAGAGTCCGACCAGTGATAGACTTTATATCGAGGTGGTACACCATTACAGAGTCCCCACACAGATCATCACCGACAACGCACTAACTTCACGGCCGATGAGGTAAAGTCATGGTGCAAAAATATGGGCATTAAGCTCGACTATGCGCCGCCTATCACCCTCAAACCAACGGTCAAGTGGAAAGAGCAAACGGTCTAATAATGAGCGGCATTAAACCTGCACTAGTGAGGTCACTCACTAAATTAGACACCCAATGGGTCGAGGAGCTCGACCAGACTGGGGCTGCGAACAACGCCTAACCAGACTACCGGATTCACACCATTTTTATGAGGTACGGCGCAGAGGCAGTCTTGCCTGCGACATTATTCATGACTCACCTCGAAAAGCATGTATGAGGAAAGAGAAGCCGAGCTGGATCGGCAGGACAGCTTGGACACATTGGAGGAAGAACATGACGTCGCAAAGGCTCGTTCCGCATTCTATCAGCAGCAGGCCCGAAGATATCAAAGCAGAGAAGTACGGGCCAAGACTTACAACGTTGGCGAACTAGTTCTACGCCTGCCGGACAAGAAAAAGGACAAGATCAAGTACTGACCGGCGGAGCATACCGTCTACAAAATGCGTCGGACAATCGACTCGAGCCGAACCCATGGAACGCAGCCCGACTCCGACGATTCTATGCCTAGTGCCGGACTAAGAGTTCGTCCCCTTCCCCCGTCCAACCTTTTATATTTCGGCTGTCTTTTGTTTCTCTTTTTATCCTTTTAACTTACCAGCCCTTCGGGGCCTATTTTCGCATTCTTTGCATACGCACGATGTGCCATCCGCACTCGTTATTCCTGGGGGCTTCTTTTACAGAAGCTTAAACTATAAGGATTTTTTACCCAACACATGTGTCAAGCTTCCACATGTACCTTTTACTCGCCATTATATGCATCGATATGACTTAAGTTTTGGCCAAGCTGGGTTGCCTGGCTCCTGTGCTTACCCCTACGTTCCCGATTGTTCGGCTAGGCGGTAAAGGGAGCACCTCTGCGATTGTTATCGCTGGTCACCGGATGTGTACCTCAGATCGGGTGAAGCCGAAGCTAGCGTTCTTAAGGGAATATTCAATCGGTGATTTAAAAGATGACTTTTACCTATTTTTCCCATCTGCCCCGAAGTTTTATCGCTCTCTTGGCAGTCCGGACATGCACTTTAGGGCATGCCTCCCAAGCGAAAGGAACCCTTAACGGAACTATTCTCCCTGGAAGATGTTTCTTACTAACCATGTAATATAACATAACTAGTTGGGCACTTGTCTGATAAAGCACTAATGACCCCTATGCCTGGTCTCCATGCATACCACGGTTGTTTCTTAACCAAAAGGTATTCGACACACTCCGGACTCTAGGGTCCCGAGGTCGGTTTAAAAGGTCGGCAAAGACAAACGATCTACAATCCGCTAGAAGGCATTTCACATGTCAATTTCAAGGATAACATACATTGTCAAATCTATTGATTGTATTCCTCCTCAATCCCGCCTAACAGGTTGTCTAGTTTACATCCCATTGGGAAAACTTAGCGCCAGTTCTACTGGCTGTACACTAAACTCACAGGATCTCCTTCCGCCGGGCCCCACCGTCCAACTTCGCCATATGGTTGGGATCCGCCTTCTTGTACCGCGTCTTCACCATGGCCCAAGCCTCCCTGGCACCTTGACGGCAAGCCGAAATCTTCCACAAACGGAAGCGCTGCCGCACTCCCTGCAGCTTCTCTACAAGCTCCCCGAGGCCCTCGGGCAGGGCGAGGGATGGCCATAAAGCCTGTACGGCGCCACTCATTGCCTGCCGAACTCGTTCGAGTAGCTGCAACAGTTCGGGAAGTGGATCACCCATTGATACGGGCATCTCCTCGAGGACGACCCGTGAGTATACCTACAAGACATATTATGTCAATCGCTTCCTCGCCGAACTCTTCTTCCTTAGAGAGTTCGCCAAGCACTTACTATGTATGCCGCGACGAAGCCGTTGATTCTCCTTGACGGAGCCGGACAGCTCGGCTCTGTGCCCCTTTCAGCTCTTTCTCCGAGCTTGGCGCTGGCATCTTGGAGCTTGTTCTTTCCGCTGAACTCGTTCAAGACATTCTCGCCGCCTTTAGTCTGGCGCGATGGTGCTTGCCTGTCCGGATCTTGTTCGGCGGCACCTGCAATGTCATTATTAGACTCAGCGCATGCCGCATGCGCTTATATTAATTTATACAAATGTGTTACCAGGAGGGTCTTTCCGTCTCCTCCTGCGGCAGCAAGTGCAGCCTCAAGTTGGGCCTTGCAATCTTGCAGCCCCGAGACAGTGGGCATTCTTCTCTAAGAGCCTGAATTTAAATGATCCTTAAATCAGTTAACATAACTAATTTAAGTCTCGGGGCCACTTGGTGTATACACCATTAAAATTCCCTTACCCGTATGTCTTTAACATACCGCTCCGTGGCTCGTAAAACCATTTTGAGCAGCCCGAGATGCGCGTCCCCTGCGTTAAAGGCATCCAATGCCTCGTGGAAAAGCACGCTTGAAAAACTGTCCGTGGCGTCTATGATTCATAGCGCTCTCCACCTCGACTTGGTGGCGATAGTCCGCCGGTATCCTCCGTTAGAGCAGGATCCGTTCGCGTTTTGCGCTTGCCTCCCCTCCAGTCCAGCGCTGGAGCCCGGCTGGTGTTGGTTGGGTCGGCAATTCCGCGCCGCAGTTTGGTGAGCGCTTTTTCTCCTATAAAGATCATGAGCACTTAGAAGTTTCTCGTAACGTTGCTCAAAAGATCAAACACGAAGCTATACCTCTGCGGCGACGTTTACGCCAAGACGGTGCTCCTTTTCCTCCCGCTAGTTCGGATCGACCTCAGAGGTTGGCGCCGCAGCTCGCTTCGCCGTAATGGCGCTTCTGCAAAATACCATCGCTCGCGAAGGTCGAAATAGGCAAGGATAGGATAACGGTGTCCGGACTTGGTCGTGGTCACCGGGATGCCGAACTTAGCCGGGGTAGTCCGCCGAATGGCGACCAAAGCATTGTCAATGCTGAGCTGGTGATACACCCGCCGATCAGCTCCACCTCGATGTCCGGATCCTCTTCGGAGGCGGACCTGTGGATCCTTCCGGATCCTCGGGTTGTGGAGCAGACTCACCATGTCCTCCACAGTCCGGCGAGATCCTGCGCCAAGACGAACGAAGAAGCTTAAACTTCGAGAGCACGGTAGAACCCTTCGAGGTGTTAAACACCCATCCTCTAGGATTGACCATGGAAAACCCATCCAAAGGGTTCGGACGAAGGAAGTCCTCCTTCTCCCCCTTGTACAGACCGGACAGAATCTTCACCAGATCCTTGGTCGAACCCGGCCCTTTGCGGCCGTGCCGGGTAGCGTCGTCCTCCCCATTGAAATCCCACATGGGGTGGCCTCTGTATTGCAGCGGCTGCACCCCCCGCTTGATGCACGTCGCCATAACTCCAATAATGGTTAAGCCGGAATGAGCCATTAATCTTATCCGGCCCATCAAGTAATGGACGCTCTTGTCTTCCTCCAAACGGGGGCTCCGGGGGCGCCAACTGAGGCGTTTCTTCAAGGGAGCAGCATCAAACTCCGGGAGGCCAATTCGGACTGGGTCGGGCAACGGAGCGTCTACTATATAAAACCACCCGAGGGCGGTCTTGGACGCCCTCTTGGGGTGCCGGATAGGTATCCAGTCCCGGCGATGCGCCATATTTCGCGCCGCCCCACGATATATGGACCCCTAGTGAGAACGGGTACGAGGCGTAACAGCCTCTTCCACAATGCGAAATGGGGCTCGATGCCCAGGAATAGCTCAGAAGAGCTACGAGCCCGCGATATGCAGCATGAGGCGGGCGTGAGGTGGTGGAGCTGGAGTCCGAGAACTTCAGGAGCCCGCGGAGGAACGGATGTATTGGAAACCGAGCCCCTTATCGATAGGGGACTAAACACACCTGCTCCCCTTGTTGGGGCTTGGGGTGTCCTCCGCCCGCCTCCCACCTCGATAAGTAACCAGTCCGCTCGGATCGAACTATAAAGGCCGGAGGAAGAAGTCCTCCGCTTGGAGCTTTACTAGCTCATTGTGCGAATAGAGCACCTCCTCCAATCTCGGCGATGGGCTAGGAGCGCGTGAGGAAGAGCCGCATTGACGATCCATGGTGGAATGGATTTCGGGGTCAGAGGCGCTTCGATGGAGTATGCGCGGGAGGAAGGCGGTGCGGTTTGGATCTGGATCCCTGCCCCTTTTATAGGCGGACGACCCGCACAATTAGGGGGTGAAATGTAAAAGACACCCTGGCTTTTCGCATTCGTGCGACGCGTGGAAGAGGGCCATAATTTGGCGTAGAAGCCGAGGAGCACCGTATTCAAAGTGAAGCCGGACACTATTCGGCAGGTACATGGGATTTAAAGGGAGAACCCGCCTTGCAACGCCAAAGACTACAAGCACGCTGGACTTATCGTCATTGAAGCCTGGTTCGGGGGCTACTGAGGGAGTCCTGGACTAGGGGGTGTCCGGACAGCCGGACTATCAATATCCGCCGGACTCCCAGACTACGAAGATTGAAGACTCCGGCTCGTGTCCGGAAGGTACTTTCCTTGGCGTGGAAGGCAAGCTTGGCAATACGGATATGTAGATCTCCTACCATTGTAACCGACTCTGTGTAACCCTAGCCTCTCCGGTGTCTATATAAACCGGAGGGCCTTAGTCCATAGGACGAACATTACATCTCAACAATCATACCATAGGCTAGCTTCTAGGGTTTAGCCTCCTTGATCTCGTGGTAGATCTACTCTTGTACTACCCATATCATCAATATTAATCAAGCAGGACATAGGGTTTTACCTCCATCGAGAGGGCCCGAACCTGGGTAAAAACATTGTGTCCCTCGTCTCTTGTTACCATCCGCCTAGACGCACAGTTCGGGACCCCCTACCCGAGATCCGCCGGTTTTGACACCGACAGGCATCATGAGCTAGGTCTATACGTAGTTCTCTATTGCACGAGTAGAACACAATTTTGTTGTGAGCGTAGATCTTGTCAACTTGCTTGCCGCTACTAGTCTTATCTTGCTTCAGCGGTATTGTGGGATGAAGCGGCCCGGACCAACCTTACACGACGCTTACGTGAGACCGGTTCCACCGACTAACATGCACTAGTTTCATAAGGTGGTGGCGGGTGTCTGCTCTCCCACTTTAGTTGGAGCGGATTCGATGAAAAGGGTCCTTATGAAGGGTAAATAGAAGTTGACAAAATCACGCCAGGTTATTCGTAGGTAAGAAAACGTTTTGCTAGAACCCAATTGCAGCCACGTAAAAGATGCAACAACAATTAGAGGACGTCTAACTTGTTTTTGCAGCAATTGTAATGTGATGTGATATGGCCAGAAGTTGTGATGAATGATGAATGACATATTGTGATGTATGAGAGCATGTTCTTATAATAGGAATCACGACTTGCATGTCGATGAGTGTGACAACCGGCAGGAGCCATAGGAGTTGTCTTTATTTTTGTATGACCTGCGTGTCATTGAAGAACGCCATGTAAATTACTTTACTTTATTGCTAAACGTGTTAGCCATAGAAGTAGAAGTAGTCGTTGGCGTGACAACTTCATGAAGACACGATGATGGAGATCATGATGATGGAGATCATGGTGTCATGCCGGTGACAAGATGATCATGGAGCCCCGAAGATGGAGATCAATGGAGCTATATGATATTGGTCATATCATGTCACTACTATATAATTGCATGTGATGTTTATTATGTTTATGCATCTTGTTTACTTAGAACGACGGTAGTAAATAAGATGATCCCTTACAACAATATCAAGAGGTGTTCTCCCCTAACTGTGCACCGTTGCTAAAGTTCGTCGTTTCGAAGCACCATGTGATGATCGGGTGTGATAGATCCTTACGTTCACATACAACTGGTGTAAGGCAGGTTTACATATGCAAAACACTTAGGGTTAACTTGACGAGCCTAGCATGTACAGACATGGCCTCGGAACACAGAGACCGAAAGGTCGAACACGAGTCGTATGGAAAATACGATCAACATGGAGATGTTCACCGATGATGACTAGTCCGTCTCACGTGATGATCGGACACGGTCTAGTCGACTCAGATCGTGTAACACTTCGATGACTAGAGGGATGTCTAATCTGAGTGGGAGTTCATTAAAATAATTTTGATTAGATGAACTTAATTATCATGAACTTAGTCTAAAACCTTTGCAAATATGTCTTGTAGATCAAATGGCCAACGCTCATGTCAACATGAACTTCAATGCGTTCCTAGAGAAAACCAAGCTAAAAGATGATGGCAGCAACTATACGGATCGGGTCCGAACCCGAGGATCATCCTCATAGCTGCCAGAAACAATATGTCCTAGAAGGACCGCTAGGTGATGCACTGTCCTGAGAACCAAGACATTATGAATGCTTGGCGTCTCGGCCGATGATTACTCCCTCGCTCAAGGCGGCATGCTTTACAGCTTAGAACCGGGCTCCAAAAGCGCTTTTGAGCAACACGGAGCATTTGAGATGTTCGAGGAGCTGAAACTAGTTTTCCAAGCTCATGCCCGGGTCGAGAGATGTGAAGTCTCCGACAAGTTCTATAGTTGTAAGATGGAGGAAAACAGTTCTGTCCGTGAGCACATACTTAAAATGTCTGGGTTGCACAACCGCCTGTCCCAGCTGGACATAAACCTCCCGGACGAGGCGGTCATTGACAGAATCCTTTAGTCGCTCCCACCAAGCTACAAGAGCTTTGTGATGAACTACAATATGCAGGGAATGGTGAAGACCATTCCCGAAGTATTCTCAATGCTGAAGTCGGCAGAGGTTGAAATCAAGAAAGAACATCAAGTGTTGATGGTCAATAAAACCACTAAGTTCAAAAAGGGCAAGGGTAAGAAGAACTTCAAGAAGGACGGCAAGGATGTTGCCGCGCCCGGTAAGCAAGTTGCCGGGAAGAAGTCAAAGAATGGACCCAAACCTGAGACAGAGTGCTTTTATTGCAAAGGGAAGGGCCACTGGAAGCGGAACTGCCCCAAATACTTAGCGGACAAGAAGGCCGGCAACACTAAAGGTATATTTGATATACACGTAATTGATGTGTACCATACCAGTACTCGTAGTAACTCCTGGGTATTTGATACCGGTGTCGTTGCTCATATTTGTAAGTCACAACAGGAGTTGTGGAATAAACGGAGACTGGCGAAGGACGAGGTGACGATGCGCGTCGGGAATGGTTCCAAGGTCAATTTGATCGCTGTCGGCACGCTACCTCTACATTTACCTACGGGGTTAGTTTTAAACCTCAATAATTGTTATTTAGTGCCAAGTTTGAGCATGAACATTGTATCAGGATCTCGTTTAATGCGAGATGGCTACTCATTTAAATCCGAGAATAATGGTTGTTCTATTTATATGAGAGATATGTTTTATGGTCATGCTCCGATGGTCAATGGTTCATAGTGTGAATACCAAAAGATGTAAAGTTGATAACGATAGTCCCACATACTTGTGGCAATCGCCGCCTTTGGTCACATTGGTGTCAAGCGCATGAAGAAGCTCCATTCGATGGACTTTATAGTCTCTCAATTATGAATCATTTCACACATGCGAACCATGCCTTATGGGCAAATGACCAAGACTCCATTCTCCGGGACAATGGAGCAAGCAACCAACTTATTGGAAATCATACATACCGATGTGTGTGGTCCAATGAGCGTTGAGGCTCGCGGAGGATATCGTTATGTTCTCACTCTCACTGATGACTTGAGTTGACATGGGTATGTCTACTTAATGAAACACAAGTCTGAGACCTTTGAAAAGTTCAAGGAATTTCAGAATGAGGTAGAGAATTAACGTGACCGAAAGAAATTCTTACGATCAGATCGTGGAGGAGAATATTTAAGTCACGAATTTGGTACACACTTAAGGAAATGTGGAATCGTTTCACAACTCATGCCGCCTGGAACACCTCAGCGTAACGGTGTGTCCGAACATCGTAATCGCACTCTATTGGATATGGTACGATCTATGATGTCTCTTACCAATTTACTGCTATTATTTTGGGGATACGCTCTAGAGACAGCTACATTCACTTTAAATAGGGCACCGTCTAAATCCGTTGAGACGACACCGTATGAATTATGGTTTGGGAAGAAACCTAAGCTTTCGTTTCTAAAAGTTTGGTGATGCGATGCTTTTGTCAAGAAACTTCAACCTGAAAAGCTCGAACCCAAGTCGGAAAAATGCGTCTTCATAGGATACCCTAAGGAAATGTAACGCCCGGATCCGGCGCGCCTGTGTCCGCCATTATTTGCCGTTGTTGCCATGTCATTTGCTTGCGTGTTGCAGTTTGCCATGTCATCATATGCATTTCATATCATGTCATCATGCGATCGCATTGGCATACGTGTTCGCCTCTTGCATCCGAGCATTTTCCCGCTGTCCGCTTTTGCAATCCGCACTCCTATGTCCTCGGCGCCCCTTCTTCTCTTCTATTGTGAGCGGTGTTAAACTTTCTCGGAATGGCCCGAGGTTTGCCAAGCGGCCTTGGTATAGCACCGGTAGAACGCCTGTCAAGTTTCGTGCCATTTGGAGGTCGTTTGGTACTCCAACGGTTAACCGGGTAACCGTAAAGCCCTCTTTGAGTTGCAGCCCAACACCCCTTCCAAAGTGGCCCAAAACCCATCTAACTCCCCTCCATGCTCTCGGTCGTTCGATCACGATCGCGTGGTCGAAAACCGCTCCTCATTTGAACTCTCCTAGCTCCCTCTACCTATAAAACTAGACCTCCCCCCAATTTTTCGCGCAGATCAAACCCTAGCCTCTTCCCCTTCGCGCCGCCGGACACGTCCGATCCGCGCTCGACATGTCCGCCACACCCGCCTAATAGGTACGCGCCACGTCACCGCCGCCGCCCTCCGCTAATCGGCGTCCGCCACGTGGTTTCAGCCACCAGCCGCCGCCGCCCGGCCAGCCCAGCTGCCCCATGCCGCCGCCGCTGCTGTTGTCGCGCGCCGCATGCCGAAGGCCCGCCGCCGCCGCTGGGTCTCATGCGTCCCGCCGCCTCCGCCGCCTCGGACCTCGTCGGCGCGCCGTTGCTCGCCGCCGGTGCCTCCCTCGCCGGCGCGCCGCCGCCGCGCTTCGCCGCCCGGCTTCGCCCGTCTTGCCGCCGAGGCCGCTCGCTGCCTCGCCGCCATGGCTCGCTGACTCGAAGCCGCCCGACCCGCCCTCTACATCTCGTCCGGCCTCCTCCGCCGGATCCGGTCGGAGCCGCCGGATCCGGGGCCTCGCCCCATTCGGCCTCGCCTCGGCTCGCCGGAGCCCCGCGTCGCGGAATCGAGCAAGCCGCCGCTGCAGAGAGCCTCGCTTGTCTTCCCGCTGGGAGCGAACCGAGCGCCCGATCCAGCCTATGTGGGCCACGGCCCCACGCCCAAGACCCAGCCCAGCCTCCCTGCCCGCTCCTCTCAAGGCTGGGCCTGCAGCCCACCGCCCAAGACCCATGGTGAGGCCACCCCAGCGCTTATTTTTTTCCATTCTGTTGGACCTCTGCCTAGATTCGGCCCATTTAGTGTTTTTTTCCTGTCTGCGGTTTTAGCTATTATCCAGTGAATTAACAGTTTTACAGATTGGCCCTCCATCTTCATGCATTTAATAACTCCACAACCGTGCATCGGATTAAAATGATTTAAACATGCAAACTGCTTAGAATTTTGTGTAGATTAATAATATGCCACTTTCATCCATGTTTAAAATGTTTAAAATGCTGTTTACATTAATTTGCTCAAATGCCATGCTAAAATGATTTAATTCATAACTAAATAACCGTAGCTTGGTTTTAAACAAACTTTATATGTAAATGGGGTGGAAAAAATGCCTAGTTTAACATGGTCTACTTTATTTTCCTGTTTAACAATAATAAAATATGTTTTATGGCAGAACAGTACCAAATACATAATTTGCACATGAGGATTTTCCGGAATTGTTATTTGTTGTTCCGGCCTCATTTAAACTTGCCTAGTTAGGTAGTTTTCATATGGTTCACCCCTTGCCATGTTTAATAACATTTAACATTGTTGTGTACCTAAACGGGAGTGAACTAAATAACTCGATGAGAGCATGTTCTTATAATAGGAATCACGACTTGCATGTCGATGAGTGTGACAACCGGCAGGAGCCATAGGAGTTGTCTTTATTTTTGTATGACCTGCGTGTCATTGAAGAACGCCATGTAAATTACTTTACTTTATTGCTAAACGTGTTAGCCATAGAAGTAGAAGTAGTCGTTGGCGTGACAACTTCATGAAGACACGATGATGGAGATCATGATGATGGAGATCATGGTGTCATGCGGTGACAAGATGATCATGGAGCCCCAAGATGGAGATCAATGGAGCTATATGATATTGGTCATATCATGTCACTACTATATAATTGCACGTGATGTTTATTATGTTTATGCATCTTGTTTACTTAGAACGACGGTAGTAAATAAGATGATCCCTTACAACAATATCAAGAGGTGTTCTCCCTACTGCGTGCACCGTTGCTAAAGTTCGTCGCTTCAAGCACCATGTGATGATCGGTGTGATAGATCCTTACGCTCACATACAACGGGTGTAAGGCAGGTTTACATATGCAAAACACTTAGGGTTAACTTGACGAGCCTAGCATGTACAGACATGGCCTCGGAACACAGAGACCGAAAGGTCGAACACGAGTCGTATGGAAAATACGATCAACATGGAGATGTTCACCGATGATGACTAGTCCGTCTCACGTGATGATCGGACACGGTCTAGTCGACTCAGATCGTGTAACACTTCGATGACTAGAGGGATGTCTAATCTGAGTGGGAGTTCATTAAAATAATTTTGATTAGATGAACTTAATTATCATGAACTTAGTCTAAAACCTTTGCAAATATGTCTTGTAGATCAAATGGCCAACGCTCATGTCAACATGAACTTCAATGCGTTCCTAGAGAAAACCAAGCTAAAAGATGATGGCAGCAACTATACGGACTGGGTCCGGAACCTGAGGATCATCCTCATAGCTGCCAGGAAACAATATGTCCTAGAAGGACCGCTAGGTGATGCACCCGTCCCAGAGAACCAAGACATTATGAATGCTTGGCAGTCTCGTGCTGATGATTACTCCCTCGTTCAGTGCGGCATGCTTTACAGCTTAGAACCGGGGCTCCAAAAGCGTTTTGAGCAACACGGAGCATTTGAGATGTTCGAGGAGCTGAAACTAGTTTTCCAAGCTCATGCCCGGGTCGAGAGATATGAAGTCTCCGACAAGTTCTATAGTTGTAAGATGGAGGAAAACAGTTCTGTCCGTGAGCACATACTTAAAATGTCTGGGTTGCACAACCGCCTGTCCCAGCTGGACATAAACCTCCCGGACGAGGCGGTCATTGACAGAATCCTTTAGTCGCTCCCACCAAGCTACAAGAGCTTTGTGATGAACTACAATATGCAGGGAATGGTGAAGACCATTCCCGAAGTATTCTCAATGCTGAAGTCGGCAGAGGTTGAAATCAAGAAAGAACATCAAGTGTTGATGGTCAATAAAACCACTAAGTTCAAAAAGGGCAAGGGTAAGAAGAACTTCAAGAAGGACGGCAAGGATGTTGCCGCGCCAGGTAAGCAAGTTGCCGGGAAGAAGTCAAAGAATGGACCCAAACCTGAGACAGAGTGCTTTTATTGCAAAGGGAAGGGCCACTGGAAGCGGAACTACCCCAAATACTTAGCGGACAAGAAGGCCGGCAACACTAAAGGTATATTTGATATACACGTAATTGATGTGTACCATACCAGTACTCGTAGTAACTCCTGGGTATTTGATACCGGTGTCGTTGCTCATATTTGTAAGTCACAACAGGAGTTGTGGAATAAACGGAGACTGGCGAAGGACGAGGTGACGATGCGCGTCGGGAATGGTTCCAAGGTCAATTTGATCGCCGCCGCACGCTACCTCTACATTTACCTACGGGGTTAGTTTTAAACCTCAATAATTGTTATTTAGTGCCAAGTTTGAGCATGAACATTGTATCAGGATCTCGTTTAATGCGAGATGGCTACTCATTTAAATCCGAGAATAATGGTTGTTCTATTTATATGAGAGATATGTTTTATGGTCATGCTCCGATGGTCAATGGTTCATAGTGTGAATACCAAAAGATGTAAAGTTGATAACGATAGTCCCACATACTTGTGGCACTGCCGCCTTGGTCACATTGGTGTCAAGCGCATGAAGAAGCTCCATTGTGATGGACTTTTATAGTCTCTCAATTATGAATCATTTCACACATGCGAACCATGCCTTATGGGCAAAATGACCAAGACTCCATTCTCCGGGACAATGGAGCAAGCAACCAACTTATTGGAAATCATACATACCGATGTGTGTGGTCCAATGAGCGTTGAGGCTCGCGGAGGATATCGTTATGTTCTCACTCTCACTGATGACTTGAGTTGACATGGGTATGTCTACTTAATGAAACACAAGTCTGAGACCTTTGAAAAGTTCAAGGAATTTCAGAATGAGGTAGAGAATTAACGTGACCGAAAGAAATTCTTACGATCAGATCGTGGAGGAGAATATTTAAGTCACGAATTTGGTACACACTTAAGGAAATGTGGAATCGCTTTCACAACTCATGCCGCTCGAACACCTCACAGAACGGTGTGTCCGAACGTCAGAATCGCACTCTATTGGATATGGTACGATCTATGATGTCTCTTACCGATTTATCGCTATTATTTTGGGGATACGCCTAGAGACAGCTACATTCACTTTAAATAGGGCACCGCCTAAACCGCTGAGACGACACCGTATGAATTATGGTTTGGGAAGAAACCTAAGCTTTCGTTTCTAAAAGTTTGGTGATGCGATGCTTTTGTCAAGAAACTTCAACCTGAAAAGCTCGAACCCAAGTCGGAAAAATGCGTCTTCATAGGATACCCTAAGGAAATGTAACGCCCCGGATCCGATGCGCCAGGTGTCCGCCAGTTATTTGCCGTTGTTGCCATGTCATTTGCTTGCGTGTTGCAGTTTGCCATGTCATCATATGCATTTCATATCATGTCATCATGCGCATCGCATTGGCATACGTGTTCGTCTCTTGCATCCGAGCATTTTCCCCGTTGTCCGTTTTGCAATCCGGCACTCCTATGTCCCCCGGCGTCCCCTTCTTCTCTTCTATTGTGAGCGGGTGTTAAACTTTCTCGGAATGGCCCGAGGTTTGCCAAGCGGCCTTGGTATAGCACCGGTAGAACGCCTGTCAAGTTTCGTGCCATTTGGAGGTCGTTTGGTACTCCAACGGTTAACCGGGTAACCGTAAAGCCCTCTTTGAGTTGCAGCCCAACACCCCTTCCAAAGTGGCCCAAAACCCATCTAACTCCCCACCATGCTCTCGGTCGTTCGATCACGATCGCGTGGTCGAAAACCGCTCCTCATTTGAACTCTCCTAGCTCCCTCTACCTATAAAACTAGACCTCCCCCCAATTTTTCGCGCAGATCAAACCCTAGCCTCTTCCCTAAGGCCACGGACACGTCCGATCCGCGCCGGACATGTCCGCCACACCCCGCCTAATAGGTACGCCACGTCACGCTCCGCCGCCCTCCGCCAATCGGCGTCCGCCACGGCCCCAGCCACCACAGCGCTGGCTGCCTGAGCCCAGGCCAGGCTGCCCCGCGCTGCTGCTTGCTTGCGCCCAGCGCCAGCGGCCGAAGGCCCGCCGCTTCGGTCCTCATGGCCGTCCGCCGCCTCCGCCGCCCGGACCTCGCGGCGCGCCGTTCCTCGCCGCCCGTGCCCTCCTCGCCGGGCGCGCCTCCGCCGCCGCTCGCCGCCGGCGCTTCGCCGGCGCCGCCCGAGGCCGTCTCGTCTCCCCTGGCCGCCATGGCTCGCCGACTCGAGCCTTCGCCCGACCCCGCCTCTACATCTGTCGCCGGCCTCCTCCGGCCGGATCCGTCGGAGCCGCCGGATCCGGGGCCTCGTCCCATTCGGCCTCGCCTCGGCTCGCGGAGCCCGCTGCCGCGGAACCGAGCAAGCCGCCGCTGCCAGAGCCCTGCTTGTCTTCCTGCTCGGGAGCGAACCGAGCGCCCGATCCAGCCATGTGGGCCACGGCCCTGCGCCTCCAAGACCCAGCCCAGCCTCCCCGGCCCGCTCCTCCTCTGCGCCTGGGCCTGCAGCCCACCGGCCCAAGACCCATGGTGAGGCCACCCCCCCAGCGCCTCTATTTTTTTCCATTCTGTTGGACCTCTGCCTAGATTCGGCCCATTTAGTGTTTTTTTCCGTCTCATGTTTTAGCTATTATCCAAATGAATTAACAGTTTTACTGATTGGCCTCCATCTTCATGCATTTAATAACTCCACAACGTGCATCGGATTAAAATGATTTAAACATGCAAACTGCTTAGAATTTTGTGTAGATTAATAATATGCCACTTTCATCCATGTTTAAAATGTTTAAAATGCTGTTTACATTAATTTGCTCAAATGCCATGCTAAAATGATTTAATTCATAACTAAATAACAGTAGCTTGGTTTTAAACAAACTTTATATGTAAATGGGGTGGAAAAAATGCCTAGTTTAACATGGTCTACTTAATTTTCCTGTTTAACAATAATAAAATATGTTTTATGGCAGAACAGTACCAAATACATAATTTGCACATGAGGATTTTCCGGAATTGTTATTTGTTGTTCCGGCCTCATTTAAACTTGCCTAGTTAGGTAGTTTTCATATGCTACACCCCTTGCCATGTTTAATAACATTTAACATTGTTGTGTACCTAAACGGGAGTGAACTAAATAACTCGATGTGGTGTTTTGTCAATATGCAACTCGTTGCATATTGAGCTCCACTTAACTTGTAGTATTGTGTGTTGCACTTTGCCATGCCATGCCTCATTAAACCGGACATGCATCATACTTGATAGTGCATCATGCCATGCTTATGTGATGGTTGTTTACCATGTTGTTTGCTTCTTTCCGGTTTGCTTCTCTCGTTAGCTTCGGTTTCGCTTCGAGTTGTGAGGATTCGCTCGACTTCTCCCGCTCGCTTGTCTTCTTCATGGACTCGTTCTTCTTCCTAGCGGATTTCGTGCAAGATGACCGCTACCCCGGATCTCACTACTATCATTGCTATGCTAGTTGCCTCGTTCTTTCGCTATGCTGCGCTACCTATTACCTGTTTGTCCAGCCATCCCATATTGCCATGAACCTCTAACCTTTGACACCTTTCCTATGCAAACCATTGTTTGGCTATGTTACCGCTTTGCTCAGCCCCTCTTATAGCGTTGCTAGTTGCAGGTGAAGTTGAAGATTGCTCCATGGTGGACAGGGTTTTGTTGGGATATCACAATATCTCTTATATTATTAATGCACCTATATACTTGGTAAAGGGTGGAATGCTCGGCCTTATGCCTGGTGTTTTGTTCCACTCTTGCCGCCCTAGTTTCCATCATACCGGTGTTATGTTCCCGGATTTTGCGTTCCTAACGCGGTCGGATGATTTATGGGACCCTCCTGACAGTTCGCTTTGAATAAAACTTGTCCAGCAAGGCCCAACATTGACTTTTACCATTTGCCTCACCTATTACCTTTTTTCCCTTGGGAGTCGCGCATCCCAAGGGTCATCTTTATTTTAGCCCCCCCGGGCCAGTGCTTGTCTAGCGTTGGTCCAAACTAGAGCCACTTGCGGTGCCGCCCCTAGGCAACTTGGGGTATCGTCGGTTGCCGTACGTACTGCTCATCCGGTCGTGGCTCGAGACGAGATACTGTGCGGCTACTATCGGGATGTCGGCACGCCGGAGGTCTTGCTGGTCTTGTTTTACCATTGTCGAAATGTCTTGATGTACGGGATACCGAGTCGATCGGAGTGTCTTGGGTGAAGGTCTATTCCTTCGATGATCGCGAGAGCTTGTCATGGGCTTGTTGGGACACCCCGCAGGTATAAACTTTCGAGAGCCGTGCACGCGTTATGTGGCAGATGGGAATTTGTTAATGTCCGTTGTAGATAACTTGACACCAGATCCGAATTAAAACGCATCAACCGCGGTGTAGCCTCGATGGTCTCTTCTCGCGGAGTCCGGAAGTGAACACGGTTTCGGGTTATGATTGACGAAGTATGTGTTCAGGATCACCTCTTGATCATTGCTAGCTTCACGACCGTTCCGCTTGTTCTCTTCTCGCTCTTATTTGCGTATGTTAGCCACCATATATGCTTAGCCGCTGCTGCAACCTCACCACTTTACCCCTTCCTTTCCCATTAAGCTTTGCTAGTCTTGATACCCATGGTAATGGGATTGCTGAGTCCTCATGGCTCACCAGATACTTCCAAAACCCAGTTTGCAGGTGCCTATGTTAATGAAAGGTGACGCAACCAAGCTCAAGGAGGAGCTTGATGAAGATCTTGCCCTTTGTATTGTTTCGCTCTAGTAGATCAAGAGTGGAGCCCAGTTGGGGTCGATCGGGACCTTTGTCGATTTGGGGTTCTTCTTTTATTTTGGTTCCGTAGTCGGACCTTGTTTGTATCTGGATGATGTAATGCTTTATTCATGTAATTGTGTGAAGTGGCGATTGTAAGCCAACTATGTATCTCTTTCCTTATGTATTACATGGGTTGTGTGAAGATTACCTCACTTATGTAAATTGCTTTCAATGCGGTTATGCCTCTAAGTCGTGCTTCGACACGGGAGATATAGCCGCATCGAGGGCGCTATAAGGTGGTAATCGAGCCATCCCCGACCTTAGGAGCCCCACCGCTTGATCGCTTTTAGCGGCCGAGTTGTGTCTAGAAAAATGTTTTGAGTCATTTAGGATTATATATATCGGAGAGTTAGGAATTTTTTACTCCTCAGTCCCTTCGCCGCCGGTGAGGTATCCCGACGAGAGTTTCGACTCTTCTCTTCTCAAATTTCACTAAAAAAAAATTTTAGGATCACGCGGGTATCTTAGAATCGTTCCGATGGTTTTATGATGACAACATTGTCTTGGTGCCTCCCGTCAGCAGGGGTTTTTTTTAGTGGAGGTGTCCCGGGGAGTTGAGCTCTGAGGTGTTGTCATCATAATTTTATCATTGCAGTTCTGGAATACCTGAGTTTAGTACGCCGACATCGAAAATCTCTTTTATGCAGTTGTTGGTGAGATAACCCCGCTAACCCAAAGATCGAGGTGAGTACGAGTATTGCCATGACTCAGATAACGGATGCTTTTCAAGGTTGAGGTAGACGATTTCAAGGTTTCTTGGTTATGTGTTGACGGATGGATACAGCTTGGATGTAGGTATTGTTAGTTTGGGTGAGATATATTGCTTCCCCTGTATCCCCAACACCAGATTGCATAACCAGAAATTTCCGGAGTTTTATAGGTGGGAATTCAAGTAGCTCCTAGAATATCTTTCCGACAGATGCATGATATGGGATTGGGTAAATCTCTATCATATGTATTTGTTCCGGCTTATTCTGCAAGCCAATCCTTTGTTTTGTTTTATTTGTGGTATTCGAGTTGCTTCGAAGTCAAATGTTGAATCCATACCTTTCCTAAATGGTGTTTTCATATTGCTATGTGAATACTAATCCTTTTTGATCATTGAGGTTGTCATGTTAATTCTTTTCCAACCGGTGCGCTTCTCTTCGAGATGATCCCATCATTTTTCCCATCCGCAAGATCAAATCTAAGTTTTCTCAACGGTGTTTGTTTCATCCGTCCCAAGTTGCCTTTGTTTTCCCGCCCACCCACCCTTTTTCCTCAAGGACTAAGATTACTTTACCAAGTATCCATTTATTCATGTGAAGTTTCTCCATTCTTTTCCGTCAATGTTCTTACCCGGTGGTTCTCAAGAAGATGTTCTACTAGTTCATCATCCTCCTTTCTTTTTCTTCTCCGGTGGATCCAATTCAAGCTTTCAGTGTTGATCATATTCCTTTCCTCGTGTCAAATGCTTTCTCATGCCGGTGCACCTCTTAATCATTCACTTCTCGCTATTTGTTATTACGGAGTGCTCAAGATATCTCAAGATTCGTGTTTCCACTCTGCATTCGCTCAAGCTCTTCGAGATTGGTATCTCATTCAAGTCATTTAATTCAACCGTGCAATTTCTCTTTAAAATCATTTCCAGCGGTGTTTTCTTTTGAGTGGGCCCTAACCCACGTGTCTTTTCCTGTGATCTTACCCGACTCTTCTATTTTCCCAGAGCTATCCTAAATTCTTCTCCAAGTTTGACGTAAGAATGAATTTTCATCAGTCACATGCTTTCTCCAAGATCTTTCAAAATCTTTTCATAGTTGGCTCAACCTCTTCGCTTTTGATTCTTCCGGTGTGCCTCAATAATTCTTGGTGGTGTTTCTCGTTGTCATTCTCATCATTTGAAGACCGAAGAAGAGTTTCTCTTTAATCCTGGTCCATTCTCTTCAATATTCATGGTCTCATAATTGTTTTCGATTGTGAGAATTCTTTTCACCCATCCGGAGTATTTCTTGAGTTGTTTCCATTTCTTTCCTCCGAAGGCCATCATGTCATAATTCTTCATTCTCAGCTTTCAACTCTCATTCTCGAAATCTTACCAGTGAATCGTTCAAATATCCTCTAATCAGTTCATGATCTCTTCACTCTCTTGTATCTAAATCCCTTCAAGTATCTTCATTCGTTTTCCAATTCTTCCCAGCTATTTGTGCCTTTGCTACTCTCTTCTCCAATTTTTATGGTGGTTCGTTCAAGATTTCACTTCCTTTGTATCATATCAATTCATCCGTTCTTTTCAATCCCGCCGGTGGTTCCATCAATACCTTCCCAAGTTGAGCAATATCTCTCCTTTCTACGAGAATAAGTAGTATGCCGAATCCGTTGCTTATCATCAATTAAATTGGTGAAGGGTACGCATAACATAATTCTTATTCTTGTTTCATCCAAGTGATTAATTCCTTCTTTCGGAGTTTGTTCATGATGAATAAATTCTCGATTTCAGTTGTTTCATCTTTTCCTTTCCCGGAGTTCCAAGCTCTCAATTATCTCGTCGCGAAGCTCCATCTAAATCATTGCAAGGCTTCACCTTGTGTTTTCAACTTCTCTTTCTTTTTATCACCCTTTTATTACCGGAGTTCTTCATGGAGGCTCTACATGGTGGTTCATCAAAGATTCTCTTCATTTTCAATTGTTCTTCAAGATTTCTCTTGAAGTTAAGATCCGCCAAGCTATACTCAAAATTAACATGGTGCTCAACACATGTTTTGTTTTGAGGAGTTCAAGTATTCTTCTTCTTGCATTCCAAAGTGCAATTCCTTCTATCTTATCGCTTGAGATGGTGTTATGTCACTCTTGACAATTTCCCTCATGTTTCATGATTCATATTGTTGTCAAGAATGAGGTATTTTAAATCCATCAGTCTCTTATTGGAGTTATCTTAGGTTATACTTCACCTAAAGCTTTCCCTAAGGATTGTTGCTATTTATGGTGCTTATAAATGACCCAAGTTCTTCATTTGTCCTCCCGGTGAAATAAGTTTCTCGTATCCTTGTTGATATCAATCCAATCAATTGTTTCCTTTAGTGGCCGGTTGTCACCTCACCATTTTGAGATGTTTGCCATAAGCCCACAACAAGCTTGTGCTTCTCGTTGTTGATTTTCCAACAACTCCGTTCGATTCTTCTTTGCAAGGATGCTTTCCAAGTTCACTGGTGGCAAAAGTTGGCATTTTCTTCTCCATTCTGTTATTCCAATGATTTATCTTCTATTCTTTCTTCCGGAGACATTGTGATGTGGTGCTCTTCACCCATCACCTCGTTTTATGAGGATCGTGTAATTTTCCTTGCTTATCCGTTTAGCCGGAGCGTCGTGTTTTCATTCGAGTTCTCCCATCTTATCAAGTTTTGCCTCCCTTCTCAACCGGAGTGCGGTTTGTAATGTTTCTTACCCCTTGTGCCATTTTTTTCAATAGTTCCGGAGGCAGTGTGTTGTTGATTTCATCAAGTATCCTCTCATCTTGTCAAGTGCATGTTCTATTCGTTCCATGTTCAACCGGAGTGCTGCCCGAATTCTTCCTCCCTCATCTTGTTTTAACCGAAGTGGTTTCAATATCTATCTTATCACTAAACCTCTTGGTTCTCATCATATTCCTTGTTCCTCTTGGCCAACGAATTGTTTGCAATCTTGGTCATCTTCGTTGTTTTGTTTCTTTCAATTTGTTCAACCTCTCAAGGTTCTTTGGTTTCACTCTTTGGTTAAAGAAGCAACTTAGTTTTACCTTTTCTCTTCCTCTTCCGTTTTCCCTCCGGCGCCATCCTAGATCTCGGGACGAGATCCTCTCGTAGTGGTGGAGTGTTGTAACGCCCCGGATCCGATGCGCCAGGTGTCCGCCAGTTATTTGCCGTTGTTGCCATGTCATTTGCTTGCGTGTTGCAGTTTGCCATGTCATCATATGCATTTCATATCATGTCATCATGCGCATCGCATTGTCATACGTGTTCGTCTCTTGCATCCGAGCATTTTCCCCGTTGTCCGTTTTGCAATCCGGCACTCCTATGTCCCCCGGCGTCCCCTTCTTCTCTTCTATTGTGAGCGGGTTTTAAACTTTCTCGGAATGGCCCGAGGTTTGCCAAGCGGCCTTGGTATAGCACCCAGACCGCTGTCAAGTTTCGTGCCATTTGGAGGTCGTTTATACTCCAACGGTTAACTGGTAACCGTAAAGCCCTCTTTGAGTTGCAGCCCAACACCCTTCCAAAGTGGCCCAAAACCCATCTAACTCCCTCCATGCTCTCGGTCGTTCGATCACGATCGTGGGCGAAAACCGCTCCTCATTTGGACTCTCCTAGCTCCTCTACCTATAAAACTAGACCTCCCCCAATTTTCGCAAGCAGATCAAACCCTAGCCTCTTCCCTCAAGGCCACGGACACGTCCGATCCGCGCCGGACATGTCCGCCCGTCACCCCGCCTAATAGGAACGCGCTACACGCCACCGCTCCGCCGCCCTCCGCCAATCGGCGCCCGCCACGTGGTTTCAGCCACCACAGCGCCGCCGCTGCCAGCAGCCGGCGCCCGCGTTGCCGTCGCCCTGTTGCCGTCGCGCCCTGCCGAAGGTCCCCGCCGCTGCTGGTCCCCTCGGCTGTCCGCCGCCTCCGCCGCCTCGGACCTCGTCGGCCGCGCCGTTCCTCGCCGCCGGTGCCCTCTCTCGCGGGCGCGCCTCCGCCGCCGCTTCGCCGCCCGGCGTTCGCCCGTCTTGCCCGAGGCCGTCTCGCCCCGCCGCCATGGCCTCGCCGACTCGAGCTTCGCCCGACCCCGCCCTCTACATCTCGTCGCCGGCCTCCTCCGGCCGGATCCGGTCGGGAGCCGCCGGATCCGGGGGCCCTCGTCCCATTCCCGGCCTCGCCTCGGCTCGCCGGAGCCCCGCCGTCGCTGAACCGGAGCAAGCCGCCGCCGCCGGAGCCCTGCTTGTCTTCCTGCTCGGGAGCGAACCGAGCGCCCGATCCAGCCATGTGGGCCACGGCCCCGCGCCTCCAAGGCCCAGCCCAGCCTCCCCGGCCCGCTCCTCCTCTGCGCCTGGGCCTGCAGCCCACCGGCCCAAGACCCATGGTGAGGCCACCCCCCCAGCACCTCTATTTTTTTCCATTCTGTTGGACCTCTGCCTAGATTCGGCCCATTTAGTGTTTTTTCCTGTCTGCGGTTTTAGCTATTATCCAGTGAATTAACAGTTTTACAGATTGGCCCTCCATCTTCATGCATTTAATAACTCCACAACCGTGCATCGGATTAAAATGATTTAAACATGCAAACTGATTAGAATTTTGTGTAGATTAATAATATGCCACTTTCATCCATGTTTAAAATGTTTAAAATGCTGTTTACATTAATTTGCTCAAATGCCATGCTAAAATGATTTAATTCATAACTAAATAACCGTAGCTTGGTTTTAAACAAACTTTATATGTAAATGGGGTGGAAAAATGCCTAGTTTAACATGGTCTACTTTATTTTCCTGTTTAACAATAATAAAATATATTTCAGGGCAGAACAGTACCAAATACATAATTTGCACATGAGGATTTTCCGGAATTGTTATTTGTTGTTCCGGCCTCATTTAAACTTGCCTAGTTAGGTAGTTTTCATATGGTTCACCCCTTGCCATGTTTAATAACATTTAACATTGTTGTGTACCTAAACGGGAGTGAACTAAATAACTCGATGTGGTGTTTTGTCAATATGCAACTCGTTGCATATTGAGCTCCACTTAACTTGTAGTATTGTGTGTTGCACTTTGCCATGCCATGCCTCATTAAACCGGACATGCATCATACTTGATAGTGCATCATGCCATGCTTATGTGATGGTTGTTTACCATGTTGTTTGCTTCTTTCCGGTTTGCTTCTCTCGTTAGCTTCGGTTTCGTTCCGGAGTTGTGAGGATTCGTTCGACTTCTCCCGTTCGCTTGTCTTCTTCATGGACTCGTTCTTCTTCCTAGCGGGATTTCAGGCAAGATGACCGCTACCCTGGATCTCACTACTATCATTGCTATGCTAGTTGCCTCGTTCTTTCGCTATGATGCGCTACCTATTACCTGTTTGTCCAGCCATCCCATATTGCCATGAACCTCTAACCTTTGACACCTTTCATATGCAAACCATTGTTTGGCTATGTTACCGCTTTGCTCAGCCCCTCTTATAGCGTTGCTAGTTGCAGGTGAAGTTGAAGATTGCTCCATGGTGGACAGGGTTTTGTTGGGATATCACAATATCTCTTATATTATTAATGCACCTATATACTTGGTAAAGGGTGGAAGGCTCGGCCTTATGCCTGGTGTTTTGTTCCACTCTTGCCGCCCTAGTTTCGTCATACCGTGTTATGTTCCCGGATTTTATGCTCCTAACGCGGTCGGGTGATTTATGGGACCCCCGACAGTTCGCTTTGAATAAAACTTGTCCAGCTAGGCCCAACATTGACTTTTACCATTTGCCTCACCTATTACCTTTTTTTCCCTTGGGAGTCGCGATCCCAAGGGTCATCTTTATTTTAGCCCCCGGCCGTTGCTTGTCTAAGCGTTGGTCCAAACTAGAGCCACTTGCGGTGCCGCCCTAGGCAACTTGGGGTATCGCGGTTGCGTCAGACGCATCGCTCATCCGGTCGTGGCTCGAGACGAGATCTACGCTGCTACTATCGGGATGTCGGCACGCGGGAGGTCTTGCTGGTCTTGTTTTACCATTGTCGAAATGTCTTGATGTACCGGGATACCGAGTCTGATCGGAGTGTCTTGGGTGAAGGTCTATTCCTTCGATGATCGCGAGAGCTTGTCATGGGCTAAGTTGGGACACCCCTGCAGGGTATAAACTTTCGCGAGCCGTGCCCGCGGTTATGTGGCAGATGGGAATTTGTTAATGTCCGGTTGTAGATAACTTGACACTAGATCCGAACTAAAACGCATCAACCGCGTGTGTAGCCCTGATGGTCTCTTCTCGGCGGAGTCCGGGAAGTGAACACGGTTTCTGGGTTATGATTGACGTAAGTATGTGTTCAGGATCACCTCTTGATCATTGCTAGCTTCACGACCGTTCCGCTTGTTCTCTTCTCGCTCTTATTTGCGTATGTTAGCCACCATATATGCTTAGCCGCTGCTGCAACCTCAACACTTTACCCCTTCCTTTCCCATTAAGCTTTGCTAGTCTTGATACCCATGGTAATGGGATTGCTGAGTCCTCGTGGCTCACCAGATACTTCCAAAACCCAGTTTGCAGGTGCCTATGTTACCGAGCAGGTGACGCAACCAAGCTCAAGGAGGAGCTTGATGAAGATCTTGCCCTTTGTGTTGTTTCGTTCTAGTAGATCAGTAGTGGAGCCCAGTTGGGGTCGATCGGGGACCTTTGTCGCATTTGGGGTTCTTCTTTTATTTTGGTTCCGTAGTCGGACCTTGTTTGTATCTGGATGATGTAATTGTGTAATTGTGTGAAGTGGCGATTGTAAGCCAACTATGTGTCTCTTTCCCTTATGTATTACATGGGTTGTGTGAAGATTACCTCACTTGCGACATTGCTTTCAATGCGGTTATGCCTCTAAGTCTTGCTTCGACACGTGGGAGATATAGCCGCATCGAGGGCGTTACAGGAAACCATTGGGTATACCTTCTACCTTAGATCCGAAGGCAAGATCTTTGTTGCCAAGAACGGATCCTTTCTGGAAAAAGAGTTTCTCTCGAAAGGAGTAAGTGGGAGGAAAGTATAACTCGATGAAGTACTGCCTCTTGAACCAGAAAGTAGTACAGCTCAGGAAAATGTTCCTGTGGTGCCTACACCGACTGGAGAGGAAATTAATGATGATGATCAAGGTACTTCGGATCAAGTTGCCACTGAACTTCGTAGGTCCACTAGGACACGTTCCGCACCAGAGTGGTACGTCAACCCTGTCCTGGAAATCATGTTGTTAGACAACGGTGAACCTTCGAACTATGAAGAAGCGATGGCGGGCCCAGATTCCAACAAATGGCTTGAAGCCATGCAATCCGAGATAGGATCCATGTATGAAAACAAAGTATGGACTTTGACAGACTTGCCCGATGATCGGCGAGCGATAGAAAACAAATGGATCTTTAAGAAGAAGACGGACACGGATGGTAATGTCACCATCTATAAAGCTCGACTTGTCGCTAAGGGTTATCGGCAAGTTCAAGGGATTGACTACGATGAGACTTTCTCTCCCGTAGCGAAGCTTAAGTCCGTCCGAATCATGTTAGCAATTGCCGCATACTATGATTATGAGATATGGCAGATGGACGTCAAAATAGCGCTCCTTAACGGGTATCTTAAGGAAGAGCTGTATATGATGCAGCCGGAAGGTTTTGTCGATCCTAAGAATGCTAACAAAGTATGCAAGCTCCAGCGATCCATTTATGGGCTGGTGCAAGCATCTCGGAGTTGGAACATTCGCTTTGATGAGATGATCAAAGCGTTTTAGTTTATTGAGACTTATGGAGAAGCCTGCGCTACTGAGAAAGTGAGTGGGAGCTCAGAGCATTTCTCATATTATATGTAGATGACATACTTTTGATGGGAAATGATATAGAACTCTTGGACAGCATTAAGGCCTACTTGAATAAAAGTTTTTCAATGAAGGACCTTGGAGAAGCTGCTTATATATTAGGCATCAAGATCTATAGAGATAGATCGAGACGCCTCATAGGTCTTTCACAAAGCACATACCTTGATAAGATTTTGAAGAAGTTAAAAATGGATCAATCCAAGAAAAGGTTCTTGCCTGTACTGCAAGGTGTGAGATTGAGCTCGGCTCAATGCCCGACCACGGCAAAAGATAAAGAAGAGATGAGCATCATCCCCTACGCCTCGGCCATAGGATCTATTATGTATGCCATGCTGTGTACCAGACCTGATGTAAACCTTGTCGTAAGTTTGGTAGGTAGGTACCAAAGTAATCCCGGTAAGGAACACTGGACAGCGGTCAAGAATATCCTGAAGTACCTAAAAAGGACAAAGGACATGTTTCTCGTTTATGGAGGTGACGAAGAGCTCGTCGTAAAGGGTTACGTCGACGCTAGCTACGACACAGATCTGGATGACTCTAAGTCACAAACCAGATACGTGTATATGTTGAATGGTGGAGCAGTAAGCTGGTGCAGCTGCAAGCAGAGCGTCGTGGCGGGATTTACATGTGAGTCGGAGTACATGGCAGCCTCGGAGGCAGCGCATGAAGCAATTTGGGTGAAGGAGTTCATCACCGACCTAGGAGTCATACCCAATGCGTCGGGGCCGATCAAACTCTTCTGTGACAACACTGGAGCTATTGCACTTGCCAAGGAGCCCAGGTTTCACAAGAAGACCAGGCACATCAAGCGTCACTTCAACTCCATCCGTGAAAATGTTCAAGATGGATACATAGAAATTTTCAAAGTGCATATGGATCTGAATGTCGCAGATCCGTTGACTAAACCTCTTCCGCGGGCAAAACATGATCAACACCAGAACTCTATGGGTGTTCGATTCATCACAATGTAACTAGATTATTGACTCTAGTGCAAGTGGGAGACTGTTGGAAATATGCCCTAGAGGCAATAATAAAAGGATTATTATTATATTTCCTTGTTCATGATAATTGTCTTTTATTCATGCTATAATTATATTATCCGGAAATCGTAATACACGTGTGAATAAATAGACCACAATATGTCCCTAGTAAGCCTCTAGTTGACTATCTCGTTGATCAACTAATAGTCATGGTTTCCTGGCTATGGACATTGGATGTCATTGATAACGGGATCACATCATTGGGAGAATGATGTGATGGACAAGACCCAATCCTAAGCATAGCACAAGATCGTGTAGTTCGTTTTGCTAGAGCTTTTCCAATGTCAAGTATCTCTTCCTTAGACCATGAGATCGTGTAACTCCAGGATACCGTAGGAGTGCTTTGGGTGTACCAAACGTCACAACGAATCGGGTGACTATAAAGGTGCACTACAGGTATCTCCGAAAGTATCATTGGGTTGACACGGATCGAGATAGGATTTGTCACTCCGTATGACGGAGAGGTATCACTAGGCCACTCGGTAGTGCATCATCATAATGAGCTCAAAGTGACCAAGTGTCGGTCACGGATCATGCATTACGATGCGAGTAAAGTGACTTGCGTAACGAGATTGAACGAGGTATTGGGATACCGACGATCGAATCTCGGCAAGTAACATACCGATTGACAAAGGAATTGTATACGGATTGTTTGAATCCTCGACATCGTGGTTCATCCGATGAGATCATCGAGGAGCATGTGGGAGCCAACATGGGTATCCAGATCCCGCTGTTGGTTATTGCCCGAGAGCCGTCTCGGTCATGTCTACGTGTCTCCCGAACCCGTAGGGTCTACACACTTAAGGTTCGGTGACACTATGGTTGTATGAATATGAGTATGCAGTAAACCGAATGTTGTTCGGAGTCCCGGATGAGATCCCGGACGTCACGAGGAGTTCTGGAATGGTCCGGAGGTAAACAATTATATATAGGAAGTACTGTTTCGGCCATCGGGAAAGTTTCGGGGTCACCCGGTATTGTACCGGGACCACCGGAAGGGTCCCGGGGGTCCACCGGGTGGGGCCACCCATCCCGGAGGGCCCCATGGGCTGAAGTGGGGAGGGGAACCAGCCCATAGTGGGCTGGTGCGCCCCCCTTGGCCCACCCCCTGCGCCTAGGGTTGAAACCCTAGGGTGGGAGGCGCCCCACTTGCCTTGGGGGGCACTCCACCCCCCTTGCCCGCCGCCCCCCTTGGGAGATGGGATCCACAAGGGCCGGCGCCCCCCCTGGGGGCCTATATAAAGGGAGGGGGAGGGGGCAGCAGCACCCTGAAACTCTGGCGCCTCCCTCCCCCTGCTACACCTCTTCCTCCTCCGTCACGTGCTTGGCGAAGCCCTGCCGGAGTGCTGCTGCTCCACCACCACCACGCCGTTGTGCTGCTGCTGGAGCCATCATCATCAACCTCTCCTTCCCCCTTGCTGGATCAAGAAGGAAGAGACATCTCTCGTCCCGTACGTGTGTTGAACGCGGAGGTGCCGTCCGTTCGGCGCTAGGATCTTCGGTGATAGGATCACGACGAGAACGACTACTTCATCCCCGTTCTTTTGAACGCTTCCGCACGCGATCTACAAGTGGTATGTAGATGCAATCTCTCTCCCATGACTCGTTGCTTTGATGAACTCATAGATGGATCTTGGTGAAACCGTAGGAAAATTTTTAATTTTCTCCAACGTTCTTCAACAGTCCTGAGACGACACGAAGTGTATGTCCAATCTCTTGCGAGCTACTCGTTCCCGGACAAAATGGAAGTCAACCTCAATGTGTTTGGTGCGTGCATGGAAAACTGGATTAGCAGACAAGTATGTCGCTCCTATGTTGTCGCACCACAACACCGGCGGTCTCCATTGCCGAATGCCAAGCTCGCAAAGTAGAGTTTGAAGCCAAATCAACTCTGTTGTTGCATTTGCCAGCGCCTTGTGCTCGGCTTCGGTACTCGACCGAGACACCGTAGCCTGTTTCCTCGCGCTCCAAGACACAAGATTAGAGCCAAAGAACAACCCAAAACCGCTGGTAGAGCGCCGATCATCAGTCGACCCAGCCCAATCAGCATCAGAGAAAACACTTAGCAGGGTGGACATCGAAACCAGTCTCACCTTGCTCGTCGAAACCATTGTAGCGATGGGCTGGAAGCTCATGTACATTTGTCGTGACCCCGAGTGTAAAAACACACGATAGATTGGACCGCACATCCAAACAGATGGCGCGGGCTGCTATTTATATTCAGAGTACAATAACCGATCATGTACAACAGAAAGATATGCTCAGTTATAGATATGTATGTGTAGTACAAGTTAGCTAACAATATCTAACTACCTGCTAGACACAAACTAATCACATCTATCATGTATATCTACTAACACTCCCCTCAATCTTAGCTCCCGAGAGATTGAGATTGTGACGCAGAAATTGCAGCTGTGCAGCGCCAATCGGTTTAGTGAAGCCATCAGCTAGCTGGTCCTTGTTGGAAATATGCCCTAGAGGCAATAATAAAAGGATTATTATTATATTTCCTTGTTCATGATAATTGTCTTTTATTCATGCTATAATTGTATTATCCGGAAATCGTAATACACGTGTGAATAAATAGACCACAATATGTCCCTAGTAAGCCTGTAGTTGACTAGCTCGTTGATCAACTGATAGTCATGGTTTCCTGGCTATGGACATTGGATGTCATTGATAACGGGATCACATCATTGGGAGAATGATGTGATGGACAAGAACCAATCCTAAGCATAGCACAAGATCGTGTAGTTCGTTTTGCTAGAGCTTTTCCAATGTCAAGTATCTCTTCCTTAGACCACGAGATCGTGTAACTCCAGGATACCGTAGGAGTGCTTTGGGTGTACCAAACGTCACAACGTAACTGGGTGACTATAAAGGTGCACTACAGGTATCTCCGAAAGTATCTGTTGGGTTGACACGGATCGAGACTGGGATTTGTCACTCCGTATGACGGAGAGGTATCACTGGGCCCACTCGGTAGTGCATCATCATAATGAGCTCAAAGTGACCAAGTGTCTGGTCACGGATCATGCATTACGGATGAGTAAAGTGACTTGCCGTAACGAGATTGAACGAGGTATTGGGATACCGACGATCGAATCTCGGGCAAGTAACATACCGATTGACAAAGGGAATTGTATACGGGATTGTTTGAATCCTCGACATCGTGGTTCATCCGATGAGATCATCGAGGAGCATGTGGGAGCCAACATGGGTATCCAGATCCGCTGTTGGTTATTGCCCGAGAGCCGTCTCGGTCATGTCTCGTGTCTCCCGAACCCGTAGGGTCTACACACTTAAGGTTCGGTGACGCTAGGGTTGTATGAATATGAGTATGCAGTAAACCGAATGTTGTTCGGAGTCCTGGTTGAGATCCCGGACGTCACAAGGAGTTCCGGAATGGTCCGGAGGTAAATATTTATATATAGGAAGTATTGTTTCGGCCATCGGGAAAGTTTCGGGGTCACCCGGTATTGTACCGGGACCACCGGAAGGGTCCCGGGGGTCCATCGGGTGGGGCCACCCATCCCGGAGGGCCCCATGGGCTGAAGTGGGGAGGGGAACCAGCCCATAGTGGGCTGGTGCGCCCCCCTTGGCCCACCCCCTGCGCTTAGGGTTGAAACCCTAGGGTGGGGGGGCGCCCCACTTGCCTTGGGGGGCACTCCACCCCCCTTGGCCGCCGCCCCCCTTGGGAGATGGGATCCACAAGGGCCGGCGCCCCCCTGGGGGCCTATATAAAGGGAGGGGGGAGGGGGCAGCCGCACCCTGAAACTCTGGCGCCTCCCTCCCCCTGCTACACCTCTTCCTCCTCCGTCACGTGCTTGGCGAAGCCCTGCCGGAGTGCTGCTGCTCCACCACCACCACGCCGTTGTGCTGCTGCTGGAGCCATCATCATCAACCTCTCCTTCCCCCTTGCTGGATCAAGAAGGAGGAGACGTCTCCCGTCCCGTACATGTGTTGAACGCGGAGGTGCCGTCCGTTCGGCGCTAGGATCTCCGGTGATAGGATCACGACGAGAACGACTACTTCATCCCCGTTCTTTTGAATGCTTCCGCACGCGATCTACAAGTGGTATGTAGATGCAATCTCTCTCCCATGACTCGTTGCTTTGATGAACTCATAGATGGATCTTGGTGAAACCGTAGGAAAATTTTTAATTTTCTGCAACGTTCCCCAACAGTCCTGAGACGACACGAAGTGTATGTCCAATCTCTTGCGAGCTACTCGTTCCCGGACAAAACGGAAGTCAACCTCAATGTGTTTGGTGCGTGCATGGAAAACTGGATTAGCAGACAAGTATGGCGCTCCTATTGAAGGAAATATGCCCTAGAGGCAATAATAAAGTTATTATTTATTTCCTTATATCATGGTAAATGTTTATTATTCATGCTAGAATTGTATTAACCGGAAACATAATAGATGTGTGAATACATAGACAAACATAGTGTCACTAGTATGCCTCTACTTGACTAGCTCGTTGAATCAAAGATGGTTAAGTTTCCTAGCCATGGACAAAAGAGTTGTCATTTGATTAACAGGATCACATCATTAGGAGAATGATGTGATTGACATGACCCATTCTGTTAGCCTAGCACTTGATCGTTTGGTATATTGCTATTGCTTTCTTCATGACTTATACATGTTCCTGTAACAATGAGATTATGCAACTCCCGTTTACCGGAGGAACACTTTGGGTACTACCAAACGTCACAACGTAACTGGGTGATTATAAAGGAGTACTAAAGGTGTCTCCGAAGGTACATGTTAAGTTGGCGTGTTTCGAGATTAGGTTTTGTCACTCCGATTGTCGGACAGGTATCTCTGGGCCCTCTCGGTAATACTCATCACTTAAGCCTTGCAAGCATTATAACTAATAAGTTAGTTATGAGATGACGTATTATAGAACGAGTAAAGAGACTTGCCGGTAACGAGATTGAACTAGGTATTGGATACCGACGATCAAATCTCGGGCAAGTAACATACCGATGACAAAGGGAACAACGTATGTTGTTATGCGGTTTGACCGATAAAGATCTTCGTAGAATATGTAGGAGCCAATATGGGCATCCACGTCCCGCTATTGGTTATTGACCGAGAATAGTTCTAGGTCATGTCTACATAGTTCTCGAACCCGTAGGGTCCGCACGCTTAAGGTTTAGATGACAGTTATATTATGAGTTTATGAGTTTTGATGTACGAAGGAGTTCGAGTCCCGGATGAGATCGGGACATGAAGAGGAGTCTCGAAATGGTCGAGACGTAAAGATCGATATATTGGACGACTCTATTCGGAGTTCGGAAAGGTTCCGAGTGATTCGGTATTTTTCGAGTACTGGGAGTTACGGAATTCGCCGGGAGAAGTATTGGGCCTTATTGGGCCTGCTGGGAAAGAGAGAGGGCTGCCTAGGGCAGGCCGCCCCCCGTGGCCTAGTCCGATTGGGCTAGGGGAGGCCGCACCCTTCTTCCTTCCCTTCTCTCTTCCCTTCCTTGTCTCCTACTCCTACTACATGGAAGGACTCCTAGTTGGACTAGGAAGGGGAATCCTACTCCGGTGGGAGTAGGACTCCCCATGCCGCGCGCCTCCTAGGGCCGGCCTCCTCCTCCCTCCCTCCTTTATATACGGGGGCAGGGGGCACCCAGAACACACAAGTTGATCTACGGATCGTTCCTTAGCCGTGTGCGGTGCCCCTTCCACCATATTCCACCTCGGTCATATCGTCGCAAGCTTAGGCGAAGCCTGCGCGATAGAACATCAAGATCGTCACCACGCCGTCGTCGACGGAACTCTCCTCAACACTCGGCTGGATCGGAGTTCGAGGGACGCCATCGAGCTGAGCGTGTGCTGAACTCGGAGGCTCGTGACGCTCGGTGCTTGGATCGGTCGGATCGTGAAGACGTACGACTACATCAACCGCGTTGTGATAACGCTTCCGCTTACGGTCTACGAGGGCACGTGGACATACTCTCTCCCCTCTCGTTGCTATATCATCACCATGATCTTGCGTGTGCGTAGGAAATTTTTTGAAATTACTACGAAACCCAACAGTGGCATCAGAGCCTAGGTTTTTATGGTTTAATGTTATTTGCACGAGTAGAACACAAGTGAGTTGTGGGCGATATAAGTCATACTGCTTACCAGCATGTCATACTTTGGTTCAGCGGTATTGTTGGATGAAGCGGCCCGGACCGACATTACGCGACGCTTACGCGAGACTGGTTTTACCGCCGTGCTTTGCACACAGGTGACTAGCGGTGTCGGTTTCTCCAACTTTAGTTGAACCGAGTGTGGCTACGCCCGGTCCTTGCGAAGGTTAAAACAGCACCAACTTGACAAACTATCGCTGTGGTTTTGATGCGAGGTAAGAACGGTTCTTGCTCAGCCCGTAGCAGCCACGTAAAACTTGCTACAACAAAGTAGAGGACGCCTAACTTGTTTTTGCAGGGCATGTTGTGATGTGATATGGTCAAGACGTGATGCTATATTTTATTGTATGAGATGATCATGTTTTGTAACCGGTTATCGGCAATGGCAGGAGCCATATGGTTGTCGCTTATTGTATGAAATGCAAACGCCTGTAATTGCTTTAGTTTATCACTAAGCGGTAGCGATAGTCGTAGAAGCAATAGATGGCGTAACGACAACGATGCTACGATGGAGATCAAGGTGTCGCGCCGGTGACGATGGTGATCACGACGGTGCTTCGGAGATGGAGATCACAAGCACAAGATGATGATGGCCATATCATATCACTTATATTGATTGCATGTGATGTTTATCCTTTATGCATCTTATCTTGCTTTGATTGACGGTAGCATTTTAAGATGATCTCTCACTAATTATCAAGAAGTGTTCTCCCTGAGTATGCACCGTTGCGAAAGTTCTTCGTGCTGAGACACCACGTGATGATCGGGTGTGATAGGCTCTACGTTCAAATACAACGGGTGCAAAACAGTTGCACACGCGGAATACTCAGGTTATACTTGACGAGCCTAGCATATACAGATATGGCCTCGGAACACGGAGACCGAAAGGTCGAGCGTGAATCATATAGTAGATATGATCAACATAGAGATGTTCACCATTGAAACTACTCCATCTCACGTGATGATCGGACATGGTTTAGTTGATTTGGATCACGTGATCACTTAGATGACTAGAGAGATGTCTGTCTAAGTGGGAGTTCTTAAGTAATATGATTAATTGAACTTAAATTTATCATGAACTTAGTCCTGGTAGTATTTTGCAAATTATGTTGTAGATCAATAGCTTGCGTTGTTGCTTTCATATGTTTATTTTGATATGTTCCTAGAGAAAATTATGTTGAAAGATGTTAGTAGCAATGATGCGGATTGGATCCGTGATCTGAGGTTTATCCTCATTGCTGCACAGAAGAATTATGTCCTTAATGCACCGCTAGGTGACAGACCTATTGCAGGAGCAGATGCAGACGTTATGAACGTTTGGCTAGCTCAATATGATGACTACTTGATAGTTTTGTGCACCATGCTTTATGGCTTAGAATCGGGACTTCAAAGATGTTTTGAACGTCATGGACCATATGAGATGTTCCAGGAGTTGAAGTTAATATTTCAAGCAAATACCCGAGTTGAGAGATATGAAGTCTCCAACAAGTTCTATAGCTAAAAGATGGAGGAGAATCGCTCAACTAATGAGCATGTGCTCAGATTGTCTGGGTACTACAATCGCTTGAATCAAGTGGGAGTTATTCTTCCAGATAAGATAGTGATTGACAGAATTCTCTAGTCACCATCACCGAGTTAATAGAACTTCGTGATGAACCATAGTATGCAAGGGATGACGAAAACGATTCCCGAGCTCTTCGTGATGTTGAAATCGACGAAGGTAGAAATCAAGAAAGAGCATCAAGTGTTGATGATTGACAAGACCACTAGTTTCAAGAAAAGGGCAAAGGGAAAGAAAGGGAACTTCAAGTGGAAAGACAAGCAAGTTGTCACTCCCTTGAAGAAGCTCCAAGCTGGACCAAATCCTGAAACGAGTGCTTACACTACAAAGAAAATGGTCCTTTGAAGCGGAAATGCCCTAAATATTTGGTGGATAAGAAGGATGGCAAAGTGAACAAGTGTATATTTGATATCTGAGGTTATTGATGTGTGCTTTACTAGTGTTTAGTAGCCCTGAGTATTTGATACTTGTTAGGTTGCTAAGATTAGTAACTCAAACAGAGTTCTGAGAATAAGCAGAGACTAGTTGAAGGAAAGTGACGATGAGTGTTGGAAGTAGTTCCAAGATTGATATGATCATCATCGCACACTCCCTATACTTTCGGGATTAGTGTTGAACCTAAATAAATGTTATTTGGTGTTTGCGTTGAGCATGCATATGATTTGATCATGTTTATTGCAATACGGTTATTCATTTAAGTTAGAGAACAATTATTGTTCTGTTTACATGAATAAAACCTTCAATGGTCATACACCCAATGAAAATAGTTTTTTGGATCTCGATCGTAGTGATACACATATTCATAATATTGAGGCCAAAAGATGCAAAGTTAATAATGATAGTGCAACTTATTTGTGTCACTGCCGTTAGGGTCATATCGGTGTAAAGCGCATGAAGAAACTCCATAAAGATGGATTTTCGGAATCACTTGGTTATGAATCATTTGATGCTTGCGAACCGTGCCTTTTGGGCAAGATGACTAAAACTCCGTTCTTGAACAATGGAGCGAGCTACCGACTTATTGGAAATAATACATCTTGATGTATGCGAGACCAATGAGTGTGAAGGCTCGTGGCAAGTATCGTTATTTTCTGACCTTCACAAGATGATTTGAGCAGATATGGGTATATCTACTTGATGAAACATAAGTCTGAAATAGTTGAAAGGTTCAAACAATTTTAGAGTGAAGTGGAAAATCATCGTAACAAGAAAATAAAGTTTCTGCAATCTGATCGCGGAGAGGAATATTTGAGTTACGAGTTTGGTCTTCAATTAAAACAATGTGGAATAGTTTCACAGCTCACGCCACCTGGAACACCACAACGTTATGGTGTGTCCGAACGTCGAAACCGCACTTTATTGGATATGGTGCGATCTATGATGTTTCTTACCGATTTACCAATATCGTTTTGGGATCATGCATTAGAGACAGCTGCATTCACGTTTAAAATGGCACCATCTAAATCCGTTGAGACGACACCGTATGAACTATGGTTTAGCAGTAAACCTAAGCTGTCGTTTCTTAAAGTTTGGAGTTGCGATGCTTATATGAAAAAGGTTTTCAACCTGATAAGCTCAAACCCAAATCGGAGAAGTGCGTCTTCATAGAATACCTAAAGGAAACTGTTGGGTAATCCTTCTATCACATATCCGAAGGCAAAACATTCGTTGCTAAAAATGGATGCATTCTAGAGAAGGAGTTTCTCTCGAAAGAAGTGAGTGGGAGGAAAGTAGAGCTTGATAAGGTAATTTGTACCATCTCCCGAATTGGAAAGTAGTGCATCACAGAAATCAGTTCCAGTGATTCCTACACCAATTAGTGAGGAAGTTAATGATGATGATCATGAAACTTCAGACCAAGTTACTACCAAACCTCGTAGGTCTTCCAGAGTAAGATCCGCACCAGAGTGGTATGGTAATCATGTTCTGGAAGTCATGTTACTAGACCATGATGAACCTACGAACTATGAGGAAGCAATGATGAGCCCAGATTCCACGATATGGCTTGAGGCCATAAAATCTGAGATGAGATCCATCTATGAAAACAAAAGTATGGACTTTGATTGACTTGCTCGATGATCAGCAAGCCATGTTAAATAAATGGATTTTCAAGAGGAAGACAGACATTGATAGTAGTGTTACTATCTACAAAGCTCGACTTGTCGCAAAAAGGTTTTTGACAAGTTCAAAGTGTTGAATACGATGAGAGTTTCTCACTCGTATCGAAACTTAAGTCTGTCCGAATCATGTTAGCAGTTGCCACATTTTTTGAAATCTGGCAAATGGATGTCAAAACTGCATTCCTTAATGAATTTATTAAAGAAGAGTTGTATATGATGCAACCAGAAGGTTTTTTCAATCCTAAAGATGTTAACAAAGTGTGCAAGCTCCAGCGATCCATCTGTGGACTGGTGCAAGCATCTCGGAGTTGGAATATACGCTTTGATGAGTTAATCAAAGCATATGGTTTTATACAGACTTTTGAAGAATCCTGTATTTACAATAAAGTGAGTGGGAGCACTACAGCATTTCTGATAAGTATATGTGAATGACATATTGTTGATCGGAAAGAATGTATAATTATTCTGCAGCATAAAGGAGTGTTTGAAAGGAGTTTTTCAAAGAAAGACCTCGGCGAAGCTACTTACACATTGAGCATCAAGATCTATATAGATAGATCAAGACGCTTGATAAGATTTTTCAATGAGTACATACCTTGATAAATTTTTTGAAATAGTTCAAAATGGAACAGTCAAAGAAGGAGTTCTTGCCTGTGTTGCAAGGTGTGAAGTTGAGTAAGACTCAAGACCCAACCATGGCAGAAAATAGAAAGAGAATGAAAAGTCATTCCCTATGCCTCAGTCATAGGATCTATAAAGTATGCTATGCTATGTACCAGACCTATTGTATACCTTGCTCTTTATTTGGCAAGGGAGTACAATAGTGATCTAGGAGTAGATCACTGGACATTGGTCAAGAATATCCTTAGTAAGGACTAAGGAAATATTTCTCGATAATGGAAGTAATAAAAGAGCTCATCGTAAAAGGTTACAGCGATGCAAGCTTTTACACCAATCCAGGTGACTCTAAGTCTCAATCTGGATACATATTGAAAGTGGGAGCAATTAGCTAGAGTAGCTCCGTGCAGAGCATTGTGGACATAGAATATTTGCAAAAATACATACGGCTCGAATATGATGACCCGTTGACTAAGCTTCTCTCACGAGCAAAACATGATCACACCTTAGTACTCTTTGGGTGTTAATCACATAGCGATGTGAACTAGATTATTGACTCTAGTAAACCCTTTGGGTGTTGGTCACATGACGATGTGAACTATGGGTGTTAATCATATACAGATATGAATATTGATGTTAAATCACATGACGATGTGAACTAGATTATTGACTCTAGTGCAAGTGGGAGACTGAAGGAAATATGCCCTAGAGGCAATAATAAAGTTATTATTTATTTCCTTATATCATGATAAATGTTTATTATTCATGCTAGAATTGTATTAACCGGAAACATAATACATGTGTGAATACATAGACAAACATAGTGTCACTAGTATGCCTCTACTTGACTAGCTCGTTGAATCAAAGATGGTTAAGTTTCCTAGCCATGGACAAAAGAGTTGTCATTTGATTAACGGGATCACATCATTAGGAGAATGATGTGATTGACATGACCCATTCTATTAGCCTAGCACTTGATCGTTTAGTATATTGCTATTGCTTTCTTCATGACTTATACATGTTCCTGTAACTATGAGATTATGCAACTCCCGTTTACCGGAGGAACACTTTGGGTACTACCAAACGTCACAACGTAACTGGCTGATTATAAAGGAGTACTACAGGTGTCTCCGAAGGTACATGTTGAGTTGGCGTATTTCGAGATTAGGTTTTGTCACTCCGATTGTTGGAGAGGTATCTCTGGGCCCTCTCGGTAATACTCATCACTTAAGCCTTGCAAGCATTATAACTAATAAGTTAGTTATGAGATGACGTATTCTGAGCGAGTAAAGAGACTTGCGTAGCGAGATTGAACTAGGTATTGGATACCGACGATCAAATCTCGGGCAAGTAACATACCGATAACAAAGGGAACAACGTATGTTGTTATGCGGTTTGACCGATAAAGATCTTCGTAGAATATGTAGGAGCCAATATGGGCATCCACGTCCCGCTATTGGTTATTGACCGAGAATAGATGTAGGTCATGTCTACATAGTTCTCGAACCCGTAGGGTCCGCACGCTTAAGGTTTCGATGACAGTTATATTATGAGTTTATGAGTTTTGATGTACCGAAGGAGTTCGGAGTCCCGGATGAGATCGGGGACATGACGAGGAGTCTTGAAATGGTCGAGACATAAAGATCGATATATTGGACGACTATATTCGGAGTTCGGAAAGGTTCGAGTGATTCGGTATATTTGAGTCTGGGAGAGTTACGGAATTCGCCGGGAGAAGTATTGGCCTTATTGGGCCCTCAAGGAGAGAGAGAGGGCTGCCTAGGGCAGGCCGCCCCCATGGCCTAGTCCGAATTGGGCTGGGGAGGCCGCACCCTCCTTCCTTCCCTTCTCTCTTCCCCTTCCTTGTCTCCTACTCCTACTACATGGAAGGACTCCTAGTTGGACTAGGAAAGGGGGAATCCTACTCCCGGTGGGAGTAGGACTCCCCATGGCGCCCTCCTATGGCGGCCTCCTCCTCCCTCCCTCCTTTATATCTGGGGCAGGGGCACCCAGAACACACAAGTTGATCTACGGATCGTTCCTTAGCCGTGTGCGGTGCCCCTTCCACCATATTCCACCTCGGTCATATCGTCAAGCTTAGGCGAAGCCCTGCGCGATAGAACATCAAGATCGTCCACCACGCCGTCGTGCTGACGGAACTCTCCCTCGACACTCGGCTGGATCGGAGTTCGAGGGACGTCATCGAGCTGAACGTGTGCTGAACTCGGAGGCTCCGTACGTTCGGTGCTTGGATCGGTCGGATTGTGAAGATGTACGACTACATCAACCGCATTGTGATAACGCTTCCGCTGACGGTCTACGAGGGTACGTGGACATACTCTCTCCCCTCTCGTTGCTATATCATCACCATGATCTTGCGTGTGCGTAGGAATTTTTTTGAAATTACTACGTTCCCCAACACCTATGTTGTCGCACCACAACACCGGTGGTCTCCATTGCCGAATGCCAAGCTCGCAAAGTAGAGTTTGAAGCCAAATCAACTCTGTTGTTGCATTTGCCAGCGCCTTGTGCTAAACCCGGTACTCGATCGAGACACCGTAGCCTGTTTACTCGCTCCAAGACACAAGATTAGAGGCAAAGAACAACCCAAAACCGCTGGTAGAGCGCCGATCATCAGTCGACCCAGCCCAATCAGCATCAGAGAAAACACTTAGCAGGGTGGACGTCGAAACCAATCTCACCTTGCTCGTCGAAACCATTGTAGCGATGGGCTGCAAGCTCGTGTACATTTGTCGTGACCCCGAGTGTAAAAACACACGATAGATTGGACCGCACATCCAAACAGATGGCGCGGGCTGCTATTTATATTCAGAGTACAATAACTGATCATGTACAACAGAAAGATATGCTCGGTTATAGATATGTACGTGTAGTACAAGTTAGCTAACAATATCTAACTACCTGCTAGACACAAACTAATCACATCTATCATGTATATCTACTAACACTCCCCTCAATCTTAGCTCCCGAGAGATTGAGATTGTGACGCAGAAATCGCAGCTGTGCAGCGCCAATCGGTTTGGTGAAGCCATCAGCTAGCTGGTCCTTGTTGGAAATATGCCCTAGAGGCAATACTAAAAGGATTATTATTATATTTCCTTGTTCATGATAATTGTCTTTTATTCATGCTATAATTGTATTATCCGGAAATCGTAATACACGTGTGAATAAATAGACCATAATATGTCCCTAGTAAGCCTCTAGTTGACTAGCTCGTTGATCAACTGATAGTCATGGTTTGCTTGCTATGGACATTGGATCTCATTGATAACGGGATCACATCATTGGGAGAATGATGTTATGGACAAGACCCAATCCTAAGCATAGCGAAGATCGTAGTTCGTTTTGCTAGAGCTTTTCCAATGTCAAGTATCTCTTCCTTAGACCATGAGATCGTGTAACTCCGAGGATACCGTAGGAGTGCTTTGGGTGTACCAAGCGTCATAGCGTAATCGGGTGACTATAAAGGTGCACTACAGGTATCTCCGAAAGTATCTGTTGGGTTGACACGGATCGAGACCGGGATTTGTCACTCCGTATGACGGAGAGGTATCACTGGGCCCACTCGGTAGTGCATCATCATAATGAGCTCAAATTGACCAAGTGTCTGGTCACGGGATCATGCATTATGGTACGAGTAAAGTGACTTGCCGGTAACGAGATTGAACGAGGTATTGGGATACCGACGATCGAATCTCGGGCAAGTAACATACCGATTGACAAAGGGATTGTATACGGGATTGTTTGAATCCTCGACATCGTGGTTCATCCGATGAGATCATCGAGGAGCATGTAGGAGCCAACATGGGTATCCAGATCCGCTGTTGGTTATTGCCGAGATCCGTCTCGGTCATGTCTCGTGTCTCCCGAACCCGTAGGGTCTACACACTTAAGGTTCGGTGACGCTAGGGTTGTATGAATATGAGTATGCAGTAAACCGAATGTTGTTCAGAGTCCCGGATGAGATCCCGGACGTCACGAGGAGTTCCGGAATGGTCCGGAGGTAAAGAATTATATATAGGAAGTATTGTTTCGGCCATCGGGAAAGTTTCGGGGTCACCCGGTATTGTACCGGGACCACCGGAAGGGTCCCGGGGGTCCATCGGGTGGGGCCACCCATCCCGGAGGTCCCCATGGGCTGAAGTGGGAAGGGGAACCAGCCCATAGTGGGCTGGTGCGCCCCCCTTGGCCCACCCCCTGCGCCTAGGGTTGAAACCCTAGGTTGGGGGGGGGGCGCCCCACTTGCCTTGGGGGGCACTCCACCCCCCTTGGCCGCCGCCCCCCTTGGGAGATGGGATCCCCAAGGGCTGGCGCCCCCCCTGGGGGCCTATATAAAGGGAGGGGGGAGGGGGCAGCCGCACCCTGAAACTCTGGCGCCTCCCTCCCCCTGCTACACCTCTTCCTCCTCCGTCACGTGCTTGGCGAAGCCTGCCGGATCTGCTGCTCCACCACCACCACGCCGTTGTCTGCTGCTGGAGCCATCATCATCAACCTCTCCTTCCCCTTGCTGGATCAAGAAGGAGGAGACGTCTCCGTCCCAGACGTGTGTTGAACGCGGAGGTGCCGTCCTCTCGGCGCTAGGATCTCCGGTGATAGGATCACGACGAGCGACTACTTCATCCCGTTCTTTTGAGCGCTTCGCACGCGATCTACAAGTGGTATGTAGATGCAATCTCTCTCCATGACTCGTTGCTTTGATGAACTCATAGATGGATCTTGGTGAAACCGTAGGAAATTTTTTAATTTTCTGCAACGTTCCCCAACAGTCCTGAGACGACACGAAGTGTATGTCCAATCTCTTGCGAGCTACTCGTTCCCGGACAAAATGGAAGTCAACCTCAATGTGTTTGGTGCGTGCGTGGAAAACTGGATTAGTAGACAAGTATGTCGCTCCTATGTTGTCGCACCACAACACCGGTGGTCTCCACTGCCGAATGCCAAGCTCGCAAAGTAGAGTTTGAAGCCAAATCAACTCTGTTGTTGCATTTGCGGCGCCTTGTGCTCGGCTTGGTACTCGATCGAGACACCGTAGCCTGTTTACTCGCTCCAAGACACAAGATTAGAGGCAAAGAACAACCCAAAACCGCTGGTAGAGCGCCGATCATCAGTCGACCCAGCCCAATCAGCATCAGAGAAAACACTTAGCAGGGTGGACGTCGAAACCAGTCTCACCTTGCTCGTCGAAACCATTGTAGCGATGGGCTGCAAGCTCGTGTACATTTGTCGTCACCCCGAGTGTAAAAACACACGATAGATTGGACCGCACATCCAAACAGATGGCGCGGGCTGCTATTTATATTCAGAGTACAATAACTGATCATGTACAACTGAAAGATATGCTCGGTTATAGATATATGCGTGTAGTACAAGTTAGCTAACAATATCTAACTACCTGCTAGACACAAACTAATCACATCTATCATGTATATCTACTAACACTCCCCTCAATCTTAGCTCCCGAGAGATTGAGATTGTGACGCAGAAATCGCATGTATGCAGCGCCAATCGGTTTGGTGAAGCCATCACTAGCCGGTCCTTGTTGGAAATATGCCCTAGAGGCAATACTAAAAGGATTATTATTATATTTCCTTGTTCATGATAATTGTCTTTTATTCATGCTATAATTGTATTATCCGGAAATCGTAATACACGTGTGAATAAATAGACCACAATATGTCCCTAGTAAGCCTCTAGTTGACTAGCTCGTTGATCAACCGATAGTCATGGTTTGCTTGCTATGGACATTGGATCTCATTGATAACGGGATCACATCATTGGGAGAATGATGTGATGGACAAGACAATCCTAAGCATAGCGTAAGATCGTGTAGTTCGTTTTGCTAGAGCTTTTCCAATGTCAAGTATCTCTTCCTTAGACCATGAGATCATGTAACTCCAGGATACCGTAGGAGTGCTTTGGGTGTACCAAGCGCCGCATAGCGTAATCGGGTGACTATAAAGGTGCACTACAGGTATCTCGAAAGTATCTGTTGGGTTGACACGGATCGAGACCGGGATTTGTCACTCCGTATGACGGAGAGGTATCACTGGGCCCACTCGGTAGTGCATCATCATAATGAGCTCAAATTGACCAAGTGTCTGGTCACGGGATCATGCATTATGGTACGAGTAAAGTGACTTGCCGGTAACGAGATTGAACGAGGTATTGGGATACCGACGATCGAATCTCGGGCAAGTAACATACCGATTGACAAAGGGATTGTATACGGGATTGTTTGAATCCTCGACATCGTGGTTCATCCGATGAGATCATCGAGGAGCATGTGGGAGCCAACATGGGTATCCAGATCCCGCTGTTGGTTATTGCCCGAGATCCGTCTCGGTCATGTCACGTGTCTCCGAACCCGTAGGGTCTACACATAAGGTTCGGTGATGCTAGGGTTGTATGAATATGAGTATGCAGTAAACCGAATGTTGTTCGGAGTCCCGGATGAGATCCCGGACGTCACGAGGAGTTCCGGAATGGTCCGGAGGTAAAGAATTATATATAGGTAGTATTGTTTCGGCCATCGGGAAAGTTTCGGGGTCACCCGGTATTGTACCGGGACCACCGGAAGGGTCTCGGGGGTCCATCGGGTGGGGCCACCCATCCCGGAGGGCCCATGTGCTCAAGTGGGAAGGGGAACCAGCCCATAGTGGGCTGGTGCGCCCCCCTTGGCCCACCCCCTGCGCCTAGGGTTGAAACCCTAGGGTGGGGGGGCCCACTTGCCTTGGGGGGCACTCCACCCCCCTTGGCCGCCGCCCCCCTTGGGAGATGGGATCCCCAAGGGCTGGCGCCCCCCTGGGGGCCTATATAAAGGGAGGGGGGAGGGGGCAGCCGCACCCTGAAACTCTGGCGCCTCCCTCCCCCTGCTACACCTCTTCCTCCTCCGTCACGTGCTTGGCGAAGCCCTGCCGGAGTGCTGCTGCTCCACCACCACCACGCCGTTGTGCTGCTGCTGGAGCCATCATCATCAACCTCTCCTTCCCCCTTGCTGGATCAAGAAGGAGGAGACGTCTCCCGTCCCGTACGTGTGTTGAACGCGGAGGTGCCGTCCTCTCGGCGCTAGGATCTCCGGTGATAGGATCACGACGAGAACGACTACTTCATCCCCGTTCTTTTGAACGCTTCCGCACGCGATCTACAAGTGGTATGTAGATGCAATCTCTCTCCCATGACTCGTTGCTTTGATGAACTCATAGATGGATCTTGGTGAAACCGTAGGAAATTTTTTAATTTTCTGCAACGTTCCCCAACAGTCCTGAGACGACACGAAGTGTATGTCCAATCTCTTGCGAGCTACTCGTTCCCGGACAAAATGGAAGTCAACCTCAATGTGTTTGGTGCGTGCGTGGAAAACTGGATTAGTAGACAAGTATGTCGCTCCTATGTTGTCGCACCACAACACCGGTGGTCTCCATTGCCGAATGCCAAGCTCGCAAAGTAGAGTTTGAAGCCAAATCAACTCTGTTGTTGCATTTGCCAGCGCCTTGTGCTCGGCTTCGGTACTCGACCGAGACACCGTAGCCTGTTTACTCGCGCTCCAAGACACAAGATTAGAGGCAAAGAACAACCCAAAACCGCTGGTAGAGCGCCGATCATCAGTCGACCCAGCCCAATCAGCATCAGAGAAAACACTTAGCAGGGTGGACGTCGAAACCAGTCTCACCTTGCTCGTCGAAACCATTGTAGCGATGGGCTGCAAGCTCGTGTACATTTGTCGTCACCCGAGTGTAAAACACACGATAGATTGGACCGCACATCCAAGCAGATGGGCGGGCTGCTATTTATATTGAGTACAATAGCGATCATGTACAAATGAAAGATATGCTCGGTTATAGATATGTACGTGTAGTACAAGTTAGCTAACAATATCTAACTACCTGCTAGACACAAACTAATCACATCTATCATGTATATCTACTAACACTCCCCTCAATCTTAGCTCCCGAGAGATTGAGATTGTGACGCAGAAATCGCAGCTGTGCAGCGCCAATCGGTTTGGTGAAGCCATCAGCTAGCCGGTCCTTGTTGGAAATATGCCCTAGAGGCAATACTAAAAGGATTATTATTATATTTCCTTGTTCATGATAATTGTCTTTTATTCATGCTATAATTGTATTATCCGGAAATCGTAATACACGTGTGAATAAATAGACCACAATATGTCCCTAGTAAGCCTCTAGTTGACTAGCTCGTTGATCAACTGATAGTCATGGTTTGCTTGCTATGGACATTGGATCTCATTGATAACGGGATCACATCATTGGGAGAATGATGTGATGGACAAGACCCAATCCTAAGCATAGCAGAAGATCGTGTAGTTCGTTTTGCTAGAGCTTTTCCAATGTCAAGTATCTCTTCCTTAGACCATGAGATCATGTAACTCCAGGATACCGTAGGAGTGCTTTGGGTGTACCAAACGTCGCAACGTAACTGGGTGACTATAAAGGTGCACTACAGGTATCTCCGAAAGTATCTGTTGGGTTGACACGGATCGAGACCGGGATTTGTCACTCCGTATGACGGAGAGGTATCACTGGGCCCACTCGGTAGTGCATCATCATAATGAGCTCAAATTGACCAAGTGTCTGGTCACGGGATCATGCATTATGGTACGAGTAAAGTGACTTGCCGGTAACGAGATTGAACGAGGTATTGGGATACCGACGATCGAATCTCGGGCAAGTAACATACCGATTGACAAAGGGATTGTATACGGGATTGTTTGAATCCTCGACATCGTGGTTCATCCGATGAGATCATCGAGGAGCATGTGGGAGCCAACATGGGTATCCAGATCCCGCTGTTGGTTATTGCCCGAGATCCGTCTCGGTCATGTCTACGTGTCTCCCGAACCCGTAGGGTCTACACACTTAAGGTTCGGTGATGCTAGGGTTGTATGAATATGAGTATGCAGTAAACCGAATGTTGTTCGGAGTCCCGGATGAGATCCCGGACGTCACGAGGAGTTCCGGAATGGTCCGGAGGTAAAGAATTATATATAGGTAGTATTGTTTCGGCCATCGGGAAAGTTTCGGGGTCACCCGGTATTGTACCGGGACCACCGGAAGGGTCTCGGGGGTCCATCGGGTGGGGCCACCCATCCCGGAGGGCCCCATGTGCTCAAGTGGGAAGGGGAACCAGCCCATAGTGGGCTGGTGCGCCCCCCTTGGCCCACCCCCTGCGCCTAGGGTTGAAACCCTAGGGTGGGGGGGCCCACTTGCCTTGGGGGGCACTCCACCCCTTGGCGCCGCCCCTTGGGAGATGGGATCCCCAGGGCTGGCGCCTGGGGCCTATATAAAGGAGGAGGGGAGGCGCGCACCTCAAACTCTGGCGCCCTCCCCTGCTACACCTCTTCCTCCTCCGTCACGTGCTTGGCGAAGCCCTGCCGGAGTGCTGCTGCTCCACCACCACCACGCCGTTGTGATGCTGCTGGAGCCATCATCATCAACCTCTCCTTCCCCCTTGCTGGATCAAGAAGGAGGAGACGTCTCCCGTCCCGTACGTGTGTTGAACGCGGAGGTGCCGTCCTCTCGGCGCTAGGATCTCCGGTGATAGGATCACGACGAGAACGACTACTTCATCCCCGTTCTTTTGAACGCTTCCGCACGCGATCTACAAGTGGTATGTAGATGCAATCTCTCTCCCATGACTCGTTGCTTTGATGAACTCATAGATGGATCTTGGTGAAACCGTAGGAAAATTTTTAATTTTCTGCAACGTTCCCCAACAGTCCTGAGACGACACGAAGTGTATGTCCAATGTCTTGCGAGCTACTCGTTCCTGGACAAAATGGAAGTCAACCTCAATGTGTTTGGTGCGTGCGTGGAAAACTGGATTAGCAGACAAGTATGTCGCTCCTATGTTGTCGCACCACAACACCGTGGTCTCCATTGCGAATGCCAAGCTTCGCAAAGTAGAGTTTGAAGCCAAATCAACTCTGTTGTTGCATTTGCAGCGCTTTGTGCTCGGCTTCGATTTCGATCGAGACATCAGAGCCTGTTTACTCGCGCTCCAAGACACAAGATTAGAGGCAAAGAACAACCCAAAACCGCTGGTAGGCGCCGATCATCAATCGACCCAGCCCAATCAGCATCGAGAAAACACTTAGCAGGGTGGACGTGAAACCAGTCTCACCTTGCTCGTCGAAACCATTGTAGCAATGGGCTGCAAGCTCGTGTACATTTGTCGTGACCCGAGTGTAAAACACACGATAGATTGGACCGCACATCCAAACAGATGGGCGGGCTGCTATTTATATTCAGAGTACAATAAGCGATCATGTACAATGTAAAGATATGCTCGGTTATAGATATGTACGTGTAGTACAAGTTAGCTAACAATATCTAACTACCGCTAGACACAAACTAATCACATCTATCATGTATATCTACTAACACTCCCTCAATCTTAGCTCGAGAGATTGAGATTGTGACGCAGAAATCGCGGTATGCAGCGCCAATCGGTTTGGTGAAGCCATCACTAGCTGGTCCTTGTTGGAAATATGCCCTAGAGGCAATACTAAAAGGATTATTATTATATTTCCTTGTTCATGATAATTGTCTTTTATTCATGCTATAATTGTATTATCCGGAAATCGTAATACACGTGTGAATAAATAGACCACAATATGTCCCTAGTAAGCCTCTAGTTGACTAGCTCGTTGATCAACTGATAGTCATGGTTTGCTTGCTATGGACATTGGATCTCATTGATAACGGGATCACATCATTGGGAGAATGATGTGATGGACAAGACCCAATCCTAAGCATAGCAGAAGATCGTGTAGTTCGTTTTGCTAGAGCTTTTCCAATGTCAAGTATCTCTTCCTTAGACCATGAGATCATGTAACTCCAGGATACCGTAGGAGTGCTTTGGGTGTACCAAACGTCGCAACGTAACTGGGTGACTATAAAGGTGCACTACAGGTATCTCCGAAAGTATCTGTTGGGTTGACACGGATCGAGACCGGGATTTGTCACTCCGTATGACGGAGAGGTATCACTGGGCCCACTCGGTAGTGCATCATCATAATGAGCTCAAATTGACCAAGTGTCTGGTCACGGGATCATGCATTATGGTACGAGTAAAGTGACTTCCGGTAACGAGATTGAACGAGGTATTGGGATACCGACGATCGAATCTCGGGCAAGTAACATACCGATTGACAAAGGGATTGTATACGGGATTGTTTGAATCCTCGACATCGTGGTTCATCCGATGAGATCATCGAGGAGCATGTGGGAGCCAACATGGGTATCCAGATCCCGCTGTTGGTTATTGCCCGAGATCCGTCTCGGTCATGTCTACGTGTCTACCGAACCCGTAGGGTCTACACATAAGGTTCGATGGCGCTAGGGTTGTATGAATATGAGTATGCAGTAAACCGAATGTTGTTCGGAGTCCCGGATGAGATCCCGGACGTCACGAGGAGTTCCGGAATGGTCCGGAGGTAAAGAATTATATATAGGAAGTATTGTTTCGGCCGTCGGGAAAGTTTCGGGGTCACCCCAGATTGTCTGGGACCACCGGAAGGGTCCCGGGGGTCCATCGGGTGGGGCCACCCACCCCGGAGGGCCCCATGGGCTGAAGTGGGAGGGAACCAGCCCATAGTGGGCTGGTGCGCCCCCCTTGGCCCACCCCCTGCGCCTAGGGTTGAAACCCTAGGGTGGGCGCCCACCTGCCTTGGGGCACTCCACCCCTTGGCCGCCCCCTTGGGAGATGGGATCCCCAAGGGCTGGCGCCCCAGGGGCCTATATAAAGGGAGGGAGGGGCAGCCGCACCCAAACTCCGCGCCTCCCTCCCCTGCTACACCTCTTCCTCCTCCGTCACGTGCTTGGCGAAGCCCTGCCGGAGTGCTGCTGCTCCACCACCACCACGCCGTTGTGCTGCTGCTGGAGCCATCATCATCAACCTCTCCTTCCCCCTTGCTGGATCAAGAAGGAGGAGACGTCTCCCGTCCCATACGTGTGTTGAACGCGGAGGTGCCGTCCTTTCGGCGCTAGGATCTCCGGTGATAGGATAACGACGAGAACGACTACTTCATCCCCGTTCTTTTGAACGCTTCCGCACGCGATCTACAAGTGGTATGTAGATGCAATCTCTCTCCCATGACTCGTTGCTTTGATGAACTCATAGATGGATCTTGGTGAAACCGTAGGAAAAAATTTAATTTTCTGCAACGTTCCCCAACAATCCTGAGACGACACGAAGTGTATGTCCAATCTCTTGCGAGCTACTCGTTCCCGGACAAAATGGAAGTCAACCTCAATGTGTTTGGTGCGTGCGTGGAAAACTGGATTAGCAGACAAGTATGTCGCTCCTATGTTGTCGCACCACAACACCGGTGGCCTCCATTGCCGAATGCCAAGTTCGCAAAGTAGAGTTTGAAGCCAAATCAACTCTGTTGTTGCATTTGCCAGCGCCTTGTGCTCGGCTTCGGTACTCGACCGAGACACCGTAGCCTGTTTACTCGCGCTCCAAGACACAAGATTAGAGGCAAAGAACAACCCAAAACCGCTGGTAGAGCGCCGATCATCAGTCGACCCAGCCCAATCAGCATCAGAGAAAACACTTAGCAGGGTGGACGTCGAAACCAGTCTCACCTTGCTCGTCGAAACCATTGTAGCGATGGGCTGCAAGCTCGTGTACATTTGTCGTGACCCCGAGTGTAAAAACACACGATAGATTGGACCGCACATCCAAACAGATGGCGCGGGCTGCTATTTATATTCAGAGTACAATAACTGATCATGTACAACTGAAAGATATGCTCGGTTATAGATATGTACGTGTAGTACAAGTTAGCTAACAATATCTAACTACCGCTAGACACAAACTAATCACATCTATCATGTATATCTACTAACACTCCCTCAATCTTAGCTCGAGAGATTGAGATTGTGACGCAGTAAATCGCAGGTATGCAGCGCCAATCGGTTTGGTGAAGCCATCAGCTAGCTGGTCCTTGTTGGAAATATGCCCTAGAGGCAATACTAAAAGGATTATTATTATATTTCCTTGTTCATGATAATTGTCTTTTATTCATGCTATAATTGTATTATCCGGAAATCGTAATACACGTGTGAATAAATAGACCACAATATGTCCTAGTAAGCCTCTAGTTGACTAGCTCGTTGATCAATGATAGTCATGGTTTGCTTGCTATGGACATTGGATCTCATTGATAACGGGATCACATCATTGGGAGAATGATGTGATGGACAAGACAATCCTAAGCATAGCGAGAAGATCGTGTAGTTCGTTTTGCTAGAGCTTTTCCAATGTCAAGTATCTCTTCCTTAGACCATGAGATCATGTAACTCCAGGATACCGTAGGAGTGCTTTGGGTGTACCAAGCGTCATAGCGAATGGGTGACTATAAAGGTGCACTACAGGTATCTCGAAAGTATCTGTTGGGTTGACACGGATCGAGACCGGATTTGTCACTCCGTATGACGGAGAGGTATCTTGGGCCCACTCGGTAGTGCATCATCATAATGAGCTCAAATTGACCAAGTGTCTAGTCACGGGATCATGCATTATGGTACGAGTAAAGTGACTTGCCGGTAACGAGATTGAACGAGGTATTGGGATACCGACGATCGAATCTCGGGCAAGTAACATACCGATTGACAAAGGGATTGTATACGGGATTGTTTGAATCCTCGACATCGTGGTTCATCCGATGAGATCATCGAGGAGCATGTGGGAGCCAACATGGGTATCCAGATCCCGCTGTTGGTTATTGCCCGAGAGCCGTCTCGGTCATGTCTACGAGTCTCCCGAACCCGTAGTGTCTACACACTTAAGGTTCGGTGACGCTAGGGTTGTATGAATATGAGTATGCAGTAAACCGAATGTTGTTCGGAGTCCCGGATGAGATCCCGGACGTCACGAGGAGTTCCGGAATGGTCCGGAGGTAAAGAATTATATATAGGAAGTATTGTTTCGGCCATCGGGAAAGTTTCGGGGTCACCCGGTATTGTACTGGGACCACGGAAGGGTCCTGGGTCCACCGGTGGGGCCACCCATCCCGGAGGGCCCCATGGGCTGGCGGGGAGGAACCAGCCCATAGTGGGCTGGTCGCGCCTGGCCCACCCTAGCGCCTAGGGTTGAAACCCTAGGGTGGGCGCCCACCTGCCTTGGGGCACTCCACCCCTTGCCGCCGCCCCCTTGGGAGATGGGATCCCCAGGGGGCGCCCCCTGGGGCCTATATAAAGGGAGGGGGGAGGGGGCAGCCGCACCCTGAAACTCTGGCGCCTCCCTCCCCCTGCTACACCTCTTCCTCCTCCGTCACGTGCTTGGCGAAGCCCTGCCGGAGTGCTGCTGCTCCACCACCACCACGCCGTTGTGCTGCTGCTGGAGCCATCATCATCAACCTCTCCTTCCCCCTTGATGGATCAAGAAGGAGGAGACGTCTCCCGTCCTGTACGTGTGTTGAACGCGGAGGTGCCGTCCGTTCGGCGCTAGGATCTCCGGTGATAGGATCACGACGAGAACGACTACTTCATCCCCGTTCTTTTGAACGCTTCCGCACGCGATCTACAAGTGCTATGTAGATGCAATCTCTCTCCCATGACTCGTTGCTTTGATGAACTCATAGATGGATCTTGGTGAAACCATAGGAAAATTTTTAATTTTCTGCAACGTTCCCCAACAGTGGCATCATGAGCTAGGTCTATACGTAGTTCTCTATTGCACGAGCAGAACACAATTTTGTTGTGGGCGTAGATCTTGTCAACTTGCTTGCCGCTACTAGTCTTATCTTGCTTCAGCGGTATTTTGGGATGAAGCGGCCCGGACCAACCTTACAAGTACGCTTACGTGAGACCGGTTCCACCGACTAACATGCACTAGTTGCATAAGGTGGCTGGTGGGTGTCTGTCTCTCCCACTTTAGTTGGAGCGGCTTCGATGAAAAGGGTCCTTATGAAGGGTAAATAGAAGTTGACAAAATCACGTTGTGGTTATTCGTAGGTAAGAAAACGTTCTTGCTAGAACCCAATTGCAGCCACGTAAAAGATGCAACAACAATTAGAGGACGTCTAACTTGTTTTTGCAGCAATTGTAATGTGATGTGATATGGCCAGAAGTTGTGATGAATGATAAATGACATATTGTGATGTATGAGATCATGTTCTTGTAATAGGAATCACGACTTGCATGTTCGCTGTCTCGCCCATCCTGCTATGGTGCAGATCACAGGTAAGAAAGATTGAGAGGAAGCTGTTGTTGCCACGCCCTCCTCCCTCACTCACCGGAGCACTACCTCTCTCTCGCTCTCTTTGCACTTGAGGAAGAAGAGGACTGGAGGAACAAGAAAGACGCAAGGACACAAGTGTTTTTCTCCGGAGCACGAACTCCGCCCGCCGCACGAACGGCATCCTTATTTTTCCCTGAGCACGTACTCAGCCAACACGGTTACATGGCTTACAACCCAGCTCCCCGTCGTAGGGCTGAATTACATGGCTTAAGTAGTCAGACACACAGGCCACTACGCCTCCGCTGCGCACACCAACGATGTGCATGCACTAACGAACCACTACATGCATATGCATATACATAGCTCGTCCTGCCCGCTAAAAAACCAACAATGCAGCCGATTTTGTAGCTGGCCAGACTTGGCGATCACGGACCTCGTGCACGCACGCTCGCCACGACCCGGCCACCACGCGGCCACATGCATGGCTTATTGCCATCACACTCAAAATGGAGGAGGAGGAAGTTGGCATGGTAGAAGCCATTGTAAGGTTGTGCTCGTTCGAACACATGACCAGGCTGGACGCCACCAAGTATGGTAAGATGAAGGCCTTTTTGGTGAGGTGGATAACAGTTGGTTCTTCCGACGCGACCAGGTAGGCAATTGGGAGAAACATCTGTCATCGGCGATGGCACGGAGGATCGACGCCACGCCATCACCGAGGCGAGGCGAGGTTCGGAGATGCTTGTCTCCATGTCTAGATTTACAATCCGTAAATGTATTGTGCGATTGTAGTAACTGTGTTGCTCGTCAGGGTAGCTTGGGAGTACACACTGTTAGATGTGTATAGTCCCTTTTCGGTATATCCCCATTGTACAAGGGGTTTTTTGCACTTTGACACACATGTATATGTAATGGCCTTTGGCCCTTCGGAAAGATAGTTGCTCACTTATCCAACATGGTATCAGATGCCAGGTTCCTCTTCCTCCCCCGCATGCTGCAGCTCCGTGCCTAGCCTCCTCGTCGCCGGCCCTCTCCTCCCTCGTCGCCGGCCACCTTCTCCACGCCCGGCAGCTCCTGCCCGCGCCCGTGCTTCCGTGCCCAGCCACGTCTAGGCCTGGCCGTGTCCAGGCTGCGCCCCTGCCGCGACCTCCCCCCGCCGCGCCCTGCCGCGCCCTCTGCGCCTGCTGTGGCCGGCCGCGCCACCGCCCCTTCACCGCGCCCTCGCCGTGCCTCCGGCAGCGCACGCCCAGGTCGCCCTCCTCTTCCTCCGCTGCCGTCGCATCTGGCTGGGGCGGCTGCTGCTTCACCTGCTGCTGCAGGTGCAGCCCCTTGGCTGGTCCTCCTCGCCTCCCACTCTCCTCGCTCGGTGCTGGCTCGAGCCAGCGTGAGGTTCTCAGCCCCGATCCAGATCGAGGGGCGTTGACCTTAAAAAAAAAGAGAAGAGCCGCCCAGAGTTTCGTCATGTCTTCTGCGGGCTATTTTGCTGTTCCTCGGTGCTCCGTGATCTTTGATGGCACCAACTATGCTGAGTTTGTGGGCTTCATGCACATCCATATGCGGGGCCTTCTGCTGTGGGCGTTCTCTCTGGCGAGGTTCCCTGTCCGCCCTGCCCGGTTGCTCCGGTGGCACCTGTTCCGCCGGCACCGCCGGTGCTTGCTGCTGAAGCGTCTTAGGCTGATCGGGATGCAACCAAGGCTCTGGATGATGCTGCAGTTGACGCTTATGATCAGCAGGTATCCTCCTACTCTGCTGCTCTTTCTGTCTACCGGGATGATCTGTCTGCCTACACTCAGTGGTGCAACTAAGGATGGCAATTTTACCCATGGGTACGGGTACCCACGAATACCGTACCCGCATGGGCAGGGTATGGGCACAATTTTGTACCCGCGGGTAGTACCCATACCCTACCCTTTAAGTCATGGGTAGGGCATGGGTATAGCCTTTTACCCATGGGTATACCCATACCCTACCCTTTTATACTGACATGCGAACCTTATCCATGATTCATAAGTGTACCTATGTTAAAGTGGTGTTCTGAGCTTATGAACAGTGTTAAAGTTGTCACCAATTGTCAATTTGAATTGAGATAATTGTCATGTACTCATCTATCTATTATTGAGTAGAGATCAATGTTTTTTTGTTAAATGTGCTAGAGATGAATGTAAAACTGCGAATAAGTTGTGTACTGTTTTGATCTACCCATTGGGTACCCAATGGGTTTGGGTACCCATCGAGTATGGGTACGGGTAAAGTTTCATACCCGTGGGTACGGGTATGGGTAGAATTTTCTACCCATTGACTACACGGGTATGGGTATGGTATTGCTCCACGCGCCCCATACCCTACCCATTGCCATCCTTAGGTGCAACGATGATGCTCGAGCTGCTGCTGTTCTCACTGCGAGTGCTCCTACCTCAGTTTGCTTCGGAGTTCATGGGTCTCGGCACTGTTGCAGCAATGTGGTCCTATCTTTGTCAGCGCTGTCAGCCCTCTGGCGATGTCTATCTCTCTGTGGTGCGTCAGGAGCATGCTCTTCAGCAGGGAGACTCGTCTGTTGATGAGTTCTATTCTCAGTGTTCTGCCATCTGGCGTCAGCTTGACTCACTGAGGACAGTTGTTTGTGGAACTTGCCGTTGCTGTCAGACTATGCGGTCTGATTTGGAGTTTCAGAGGGTTCACGAGTTCCTAGCTCGTCTCCGCTCTGAGTTTGAGCCCAGACGTGCTCACTTGCTTGCTTGCGGCCGTGTTCCTATCTCGGAGGTCCTTGCCGAGCTTCGTGCCGAGGAGACCCGCCTCCGCCCTCTCCACCGCTCCTCCCCACACCTTCAGGGGGGTGAGTCGCCCCGCTTATACTGAGAGAGGTCGGTCGCGCCGTGACACCTTCTGTGGCTACTGCTCTCGGCCCGGTCACCCAGAGTCTGATTGCCGTGAGAAGAAGCGCGACCAGCGGCGCTCCTCTTCCAGTAGGACTCCTGGATCTTCCTCGACTCCGTCACTCACTGACCAGGACATTGTGAGGCTCAAACGCCTCCTGGCTTCCTCAGGCTCTTCCTCGACTGGTTCAGCTGCTGCTGTGACTGCAGCCACTTCTCCATCACCGCAGGCATCTACACAGTCAGGTACATCTTCGTGGGTTCTGGATTCTGGAGCCTCTTTTCATATGTCTTCTGATTCTTCCGTGTTGTCTTCTATCCGACCTCTTGATTCGCCTGTCAATGTTCATCTCTTCCTGTTGCTAGTCGTGGTATTCTTTCCACTCCATCTTTTTCTGTTCTGAGTGTTTCACATGTTCCTCGCCTTACCATGAATCTTTTTTCCGCTGCCCAACTTACTGATTCTGGTAGTCGTGTCATTCTTGATACCGACTCTTGCTCCATCCAGGATCGTCGCACCAAGGCTTTGGTTGGTGCTGGCCCCCGGCGCCGTGAGTCAGAGGGCCTTTGGGAGGTTGACTGGCTTCGTGTTCCTCCCGCTGCCACCACCCCAGCCAGCTCTCATGCTCTTGCTGCCTCTTCATCTGCGTCCTTCCAATAGTGGCATCATCGCCTTGGTCACCTTTGTGGCTCTCGCTTGTCTTCTTTAGTTCGTCAGGGCCTCTTAGGGTCTGTATCTGGAGATGTTTCTTTACATTGTAATGGTTGTAGACTTGGCAAACAGACCCAGTTGCCTTATCCTACCAGTGAGTCGGTATCTCAGCGTCCTTTTGACTTAGTTCATTCTGATGTTTGGGGTCCTGCTCCCTTTGATTCGAAAGGTGGTCATCGCTATTATATCTTGTTTATTGATGATTTCTCTCGCTACACTTGGCTCTACTTCATGAAATCTCGTAGCAAGGTTCTCTCTGTATACAAACGTTTTGCTGCCATCGTTCACACCCAGTTTTCCACGCCCATTCGCACTTTTCATGCTGACTCCGCTGGTGAGTTTATCTCCCATCTGTTGTGTGGTTTTCTTGCGGAACATGGTACTATTGCCCAGTTCTCGTGTCCTGGTGCTCATGCTCAGAATGGCGTTGCCGAATGCAAGCATCGTCATCTACTTGAGACAGCTCGTGCTCTGATGATTGTCGCTTCTCTTCCACCCCACTTTTGGGCTGAGGCTGTTTCTGCATCCACCTACCTCATCAACATAGAGCCATCGACTCCTCTGCAGGGTGGTATTCCTATGGAGTGTCTCACTGGTCGCTCTCCTGACTACTCCGCTCTTCGTATGTTTGGATGTGTGTGCTATGTCCTTCTTGCCCCGCGAGAACGCACCAAACTGACTGCTCAGTCGGTTGAGTGTGTTTTTCTTGGCTACAGTGATGAGCATAAGGGCTATCGCTGCTGGGATCCTGTTGGTCATCGTTTGCGAATCTCGCGTGATGTGACCTTTGACGAGTCTCGCTCTTACTACCCACGTCCTTCTACCTCGAGCTTCTCTGTGGATGATCTTTCCTTTCTTCTTCTCCCTGATACACCCCGCTATGTGCCTCTTCATGTCTTTCCTCCTGCGCCTGCACCTCTCCTTCCTTCTCCTTCACCTACGACCCCGACTTCTCCCTCCTCCTCCTCCACCTCTCCCCCATCCTCTCCAGTCCGTCGCCCTCTCTCACCGTTTCCTCTCCACTATACTCGACGTTCTCGTACTGAGGATATTGCCTCTGACGAGCCTTCCACCTCTGGTGCACCTCCTCTCACATCCCCTCCGGTTCATAACCTCCGTGCTCGGCCTCGCCCTCCGCCTGCTCGCTACTCCCCTGATCGGTACGGTCTCTCTGTTTTGACTGAGCCCACTTCCTATCGCACTGCCATGACTCAGCCTGAATGGCAACTTGCGATGGCCGAGGAGCTTGCTGCCCTTGAACGCTCTGGCACATGGGATCTCGTTCCCCTCCCTTCCGGTGTCCGTCCCATCACCTGTAAGTGGGTATACAAGCTTAAGACTCGCTCCGATGGTTCTCTTGAGCGCTACAAAGCTCGTCTTGTGGCCCGTGGATTTCAGCAGGAGCAGGGGCGAGATTATGATGAGACTTTCGCTCCTGTGGCCCACATGACCACTATCCGCACTCTTCTTGATGTGGCTTACATTTTGTCGATGGTCTATCTCTCAACTTGATGTTGAGCGCTTTTCTCAATGGCGAGTTGCGTGAGGAGGTTTATATGCAGCCACCACGGGGTACTATGCTCTGATGGTTTGGTGCATGAGGCCGCCGCTCTCTATATGGTCTCAAACAGGCCCTCGCGCTGGTTTGGCGCTCCTTATCTGTGGTAACCGCGGCTGGTTTCTTGCCCGATGACCATGATCCCGCTGTTTGTTCACACGTCTCCTCGTGGTCGGACTCTTCTCCTTCTCTATGTTGATGACATGATCATCTTTGGTGGCGACACCGATTACATCGCCTTTGTTAAGGCCCGCCTTCACGAGCAGTTCCTTATGACTGATCTTGGTCCTCTTCGCTATTTTCTTGGGATTGAGATCTCCTCCACCTCGATGGCTTCTACATCTCTCAAGAGAAATACATTCAGGATCTTCTTGCTCGAGCTGCTCTCAGTGATGACCGCACTGTTGTGACTCCTATGGAGCTCCACGTTCAGCTTCGTGCCTCTGATGGTGACCCTCTTCCTAATCCCACTCGCTTCTCGTCACCTTGGTGGTAGCCTTGTCTATCTTCTTTATTCGCGTCCGACATCTCCTATCCCGTTCACATTCTGAGTCAGTTTGTTTCCGCCCCCACCTCTGTCCACTATAGTCACCTCCTCCGTGTTCTACGATATCTTCGTGGCACGATCTATCAGCGCCTTTTCTTTCCTCGCTCCAGTTCTCTTGAGCTCCGGGCTTACTCGATGCTACAGGCTAGTGATCCCTCGATCGGCCTTCGGCTGCGCCTCTGTGTCTTTCTTGGTGGCTCTCGATTGCACGGAAGACAAAAGCAGATGCGTTTCTCGCTCGATCTACAGAGGCTGAGTTGCGAACCATGGCTATGTTGTGGTGAGGTGATCTGGTTGTGATGGTTACTTGAGGATTTTGGTGTGTTGGCTACTACCTCGACTCCTTTCTTGTCCGGCGATCTTGGTGCTATCAAGATTATGCGCGTGACCGGTGAAACATAGGCTCACCAAGCACATCGGTGTGGATGCCCACTTTGTGCGTCTTTCTTTGTGAGATCGGACTCTCGCTCTTCACTATGTGCCCTCGAGTTCTGATTGGCTGACTTCTTCACGAAGGCACAGACTCGAGCGCAGCATATCTTTTTTCTCTCCAAACTCAGTGTTGTTGATCCACCATGAGTTTGAGGAGGGGTGTTAGACGTGTATATAGTCCCTTTTTCGGTATATCCCTATTGTATAAGGGGTTTTCTGCACTTTGACACACATGTATATGTAATGGCCTTCGGCCCTCAGAAAAGATAGTTGCTCACTTATCCAACAAACACTACCACCAGCGGCATCTCTTTCCTTCCCTCTCCTCCTTGCGAAAATATAAATATAAAATAGAGCATATGCAATGCACCCCAGCCCACTTATCTGTCTGTGTCGTACATATACATCGGGATAGGTGTCAGCCCGTTCCGTAAGATCGCTAGGCCATGGTTATTTCGAGCGGGTTAGTAGCCCCGCCGTCCGTGATGTGCCTATTACATATATAGCTTAGGGTACTGTACAGCTTGAGAAAAGGACAGACAGTTATCGGACACTGGGTGTGGCGGCCCGTGACTCTGGTCCATCTGCGTCTTCTCTCGTTCCTCCAGGAGCATGCTAGGAGGAGTGGGAGGGGGATTCAGCAAAGGCAGAGCATGAACAGGGGCCAAATCTGAGCGGGAGGCGGGAATCTCCTTGAGCCTTCGTTCTAAAAAAAAAAGAGAAGGCGCCGGGACGGGCTGGCCGCCGGGGAAATCCAGCGTCGGGTCGTCGGGGAAGACCAGTGACGGGCCGCTGCGGGCACCGCCGCCCGTATCGAATCGCGCCGCCAGCCATTGAACTTGCTGAGATTTAACAGGTAAATCGGTGGTTTCAGCTACGCGCATAGGTTATATATTTTGTATGTCGGGTCGTCTTTTTGGCGCTGGGAGCATGTCAGGTCTCAGCTTATACATGGATCTTGTTGTTCCGCAGGCCAGATTAGGGTAGGGCTTGGGGCAGCAGCAATAGGGGCCAGGCGTTTGTATACGAACAATCAACATGCAGGTAAGATGGCATGTATATTTAATAGTATTGAATATCGTCCTAATGCTATTGGGAAGGGGTCCGGGGGATGCATAATTGTTTGTACATTCTGAGCTGAATTGTGTAGATAGAACAGGTTGGCTGAAACGTTGCCGTCATGGTTAGCCTTATTTGTAGTTACCCTCTTTTGTTACATGAGATGAGATGCGCCTAGGTGTTGGTTGGGTAATAGCCGTAGTATAGAAATCAACGACTTTGTTTGAAAGTCTTGAAGAGTTATACATTTAACCAGCGCTCTGAATGTGCACAAGTTCAGCAAGCTCAACAAGTTGCCCACAATAGTCGAAGAGGACGAATCGGACAGGGGTGACGGGTATAGCGGTCCTACATTCAGATGTTCAGTTCAGAAGGTTTACTCTGTTAGTATATCGCAATTTGACAAGCAAAAACGAGACATCGTTACATCAATGGGTTGGGGTGGCACTCTATCCATGCCACTGATCAGCAAGTTAAGTGTCAAACATATGGTCTGGCTCCTAGGGATGGTGGATTTTTTTTTTCTTTTTTTTCGAAAAGGGGTGGATGAGGTCAGACAAGCCATTATCTTGGGACCGGATAAGGTTTTTAAGTTCAATGAGAGTGATGTTGAGAAGGTCTTTGGAATCCCGGCAGCTGGAACAGATGTGATGGACAAATCTCTTGATAGGAGCGAGACCGTATTTGCATACTTGAGAGGTCGTTTGGGGATAGAGAACAAAGAGATTAGAAGTCTGAAGAGCATACAGTCCATACTGTCACGCGACTACAAGGGGAAGATGTCACAATCAGAGGTGGCTGCGTTCAAAACTGCGTACATCGTATTCATGATGACACATGTTATATTCGCACCGATAGTCAAGAACGACTACTTCTACACTGATTACTAGCCAGCATTGGTCGACCCAGATAGTTTGGATAAGTTCAACTCGGGAAGATATATTGTTGAAGTACTGTGTGCTGCCGCTGTTAAGATGAAACAAGATATTCATAGGAAAGCCATGGTGTCGAATATAACGGGATGTTTGCTCTTCCTACAGGTCAGGACGTTTCAGATTACCCATTACTTAATTAATAAACAGTTTTTTGATACAGTATACATAATTGATACACTGAATTTGTTTTCTTTTTGGGACATGTTCACCAGGTGTTATATCTCGACATCATTAATTTTGGGGGATTTGAGCATGGCACATGATGTGTTCCCCAGAATAAAAGTTTTCACCGCGGATAAAATTAGAGCAATGATCAATGCTGACAAAAGGCCGATGGATTCAACGAAGAACGGGGATTTCATTTTTGGCATTTCAGCAGTAAGTCTCCACCCAGAACGGTTAGGATCCATATTAGCAATGCATCAAGGATTCAGGGCATACTCATCATTTTTTTTGATCTTGTGTCGCAGCCACGAGATGCTGCTAGTTCAGCATATTCCAGGGCAGATGACGAGGATAATGCACATCATCAAGGGGATGCTTGGGCATGTGCAACAAAGATTTGTGATTCTATGGGCTTGGCGCATCAGGTGACACTCCTGACTGCAACGTTGTTTCACATAATATGTGTGTGTTGTCAGTTCTTCGATCCTTTCAAGTGGTTGAACCTGTTTCTCTGAAACCATATGACTGGTCGCTGTGCAGGACAAGCTTAACCTTTATAATGAGCTGAAAGCACATCAGGAGGGCATCATGAAACAGGTTGAGGTTATGAATGCAAAATTTTATGGGAAGATATTCAGAATGTTGAACGACAACAGTTCCACACATAATAAGGGTGTCATGAATGCATCCGGGTCGACGATAGTAAGTAGAGACAATGCAAATCATCACAGTGGATGCAGATATGGTTTCGGATGGTATGTGTTATGACCTTTTCAGACGTGTAATTATTTTTTCTGTTTGCGTGCAGCCCATCTGAAAGTGTAGTTGTGCATAAATCAGATAAATTGTTGACACAAGTTTTATGTGTTGGATCACAGATGTGAGCAGCCCAGAAAAGAGGAACACTGACGCTTGCATTCAGCATATGCAAAATAAACGCCCTCGTGTGGAGATCGATGGACCAAGCAACCGCAGTAGCATCGAAACATGGTGGGGTGCAGAGGTCTAACTCTGAACTGGATGTCGATCTCAACGTGGCCGATCTGCTGGCTAGTACGCCGGAGGGGAGCAACATGGACGTTAGAAATCGTGCAACCACAGTATGCTGGGACAACGAGCCGAGTTTTGACTTAGGTTTGGATTTTACCCCGTCACCAAAGGTGGGCAAGAATATGAATGTCAGCATAAGATATCATGACGGTGGTCATGCCTTGTGTGGAAGTATGACAGTTGGGGATGCCGCTGACATTAACAACGGATCACAAGGAGTTACATCATTATGCGAGTCGTGGCGGAATGATGTCAGTGCGGGTGGGAGTAGTGATGGTCAAGGACCAGATCATTCTTCACACACACCCAGCGTTTGTCCTTCAGATAATTTGAGCACACCAACAAATTCAGTATGTGACTCTGTTCCTCCCTACTGGTACCTTAGCGAGCAGACAAGGTCGTCCTCACCGACATCCGTTGATAAGATTATCCAAGACTACTTTGTGTTTGAGAAGGACACAAGGTTTACGGACAATATTAACGTCAACGCAAAGACTTTGGATTTTGACGTCAGCAACTCGCCTGTGGTCAAGAGGAGAACTATGTCACACACAAACCAGATGGCGGGGCCATGCATCACTGCATTGGCCAACCATGACAAGAAGGTTATAGACGATTTTTTCTGCTTCATAGCAACTATAGAAGATTCACATGCAGAGAAATGGTAAGTCATCATAGATGATTTTTTCTGCTTCGTAGCAACGATGGTTTGTTAGCAACTGGCTAACAAGACACATAGATATTATATAATTTGGGATGCAAAACAGAAAGGGGGGTGGGGGGGGCTACATTTGTGTTCAGGTGGAATTCCCTGGCCTCATCGCTCCTCCTTGACCCAAGAAATTTGTTGTATTGACGAACAAACACGTGCATGGGGGACGACCTCGGGATGTACTGTTTCAGCAAATATATTTTTTTTCGAAAAGGGGGCTCCCCGGCCTCTGCATCAAGGGTGATGCATACGGCCATCTTATTAACTAGAAAACAAATTGTGCCAACAGAGTTCCAGAGTCTCAAACTTAAAAAAAGAAAAGGCAGCTCACACAGAGCGGAAAAGGCTAGACACACAAACTAGCCATAAAACGATGCCACAACCAGCTGGCTAAACAAGGGTAGGTAAACTAATTGCCTATCCTATTACATGACCGCCATCCAAACCGGTTGCAAATATCCCGAGCTACCATCTCCCAACGGATAGATCCAGTAACCAAATGCTCCCTGGCCTCCATCGGAGTGAGTAGCGACCACGAACGGATCACTGCGTAGCTCGGAAAATAACCTGCAAAAAATGAATCCGTGATGTTCTGTTAAAAACCAAATCATTTCGGCAAAGCCAGATGGTCCACAGCAAAGCGCAGACTCCAACCCGAATATGTCTTGCTAAGGTAGATTCAATCCCATTTAGCCAAGTCCCAAATAAAGCATTAACAGTACTCGGTGGAGTAATGTTGAAAGCAATGTGGACCGTCCGCCAAAGGACCTTGGCCAACGGGCAATCAAAAAAGAGATGCTTAATCGTCTCATCCCGATCACAGAAACTACACCTAGTAGGTCCTGTTCAATTACGCTTTAATAAGTTGTCCTTTGTTAGAATAACTTGTTTATGGACAAACCACATAAACACTTTTATTTTCAAAGGAACTTTGACATCCCAGACATTCTTGGAAGTTGGAATGGAGCTCGAATTAATGACATCAATATACATGTATTTAACTGTAAATACTCCAGACCTAGTCAACTTCCAGCGTAATTCATCAGGTTGGTCAGAGAGTTGAACCTCCATCAATCTCCTAACTAAATGGAGCCAAACTTCCCAACGATTGCCCGCTAGCGACCGTCTAAACTGAATATTAATGGGGATAGATTGAAATACCGTTGCCACGAACACCTCACGTCGTTGAGCAATACGATATAAAGACGGATATTGAATGGCCAAGGGTGAATCGCCAAGCCAAGTATCCTCCCAGAAACGCGTAGTAGCACCGTCTCCAATAACTACTCTAGTCCTATTGAACAGTAATTGTTTGACTTTCATGAGACCTTTCCAGAAAGGCGAGTCAGTCGGCCTAACTGTTACCTGGGACAGAGTTCTAGTCTGGAGGTACTTGCTGCGAAGGATCTGCGCCCACATGGCTTCAGTCCCAGAAGCGAGCTTCCACAACCACTTACTAAGAAGGCATATGTTCTTAACTTCCAGATTCTCAATACCAAGCCCTCCTTGGTCTTTGGGTCGACAGATAATATCCCATTTAGCAAGTCGGTATTTTCTTTTAAGCTCATCACCCTGCCAAAAGAAGCGTGACCGATAGAAGTCCAGACGTTTCCTGACACCAACTGGTACCTCAAAGAACAATAAGAGGAACATAGGCATACTCGTGAGCACCGAATTTATCAAGATTAATCGGCCTCCGTATGACATGAGCTTACCCTTCCAGCAACTCAGTTTCTTCTCAAATCGGTCCTCGATACACTTCCACTCTCTGTTTGTCAGCCTACGATGGTGTATGGGAATACCAAGGTATGAGAAGGGCAAACTCCCCAACTCACACCCAAACAATTGCCTATAAGACTCCTGTTCGTCCTTGGCTCTACCAAAGCAGAACAACTCGCTCTTATGAAAGTTAATCTTTAACCCGGACAATTGTTCAAAGAGGCATAACAACAGCTTCATATTTCTCGCCTTGGCCAAGTCGTGCTCCATAAAGATGATTGTATCATCAGCGTATTGAAGGATGGATACACCTCCATCAACAAGATGAGGTACCAAACCACCCACTTGACCATTCTCCTTAGCCCTTCCTATCAAAATTGCTAACATATCCACCACAATGTTAAACAGGATAGGGGACATCGCATCTCCTTGCCTGAGGCCTTTATGAGTCTGGAAATAATGACCTATATCGTCATTCACTTTAATTCCCACACTCCCTTCTTGCATGAATGATTCGACTTGCCGGCGCCATGCCTCATCGAAACCTTTCATACGCAAAGCCTGTTGAAGGAATGGCCACTTGACCTTATCATACGCCTTTTCGAAATCCACCTTAAAAATTACCCCATCTAATTTTTTGGAGTGAATTTCATGGAGTGTTTCATGAAGGACCACCACCCCATCAAGGATGTTTCTGTCCGGCATGAAAGAAGTTTGGGATTGTTGCACCACAGAATGCGCAATCTGTGAGAGCCTATTAGTCCCGACCTTGGTGAAAATTTTGAAACTAACATTGAGGAGACAAATCGGCCTGAACTGCTCGATTCTCACAGCCTCCGTTTTCTTAGGAAGCAATGTGATAGTTCCAAAATTCAAGTGAAATAATTGAAGCTGTCCAGAGAAAAGATCCTGAAACAAAGGTAGCAAATCCCCCTTAATAATGTGCCAGCACTTTTTATAGAACTCGGCCGGGAACCCATCCGGAACGGGAGCCTTATTGTTTTCCATTTGTGCAATAGCATCAAACACCTCCTTCTCCGAGAACGGGGCGAGTAGGATATCATTATCGGCGGCAGACACTTGAGGTACATCCTCAGTCCTGGACTCATCAAGGGTTACAGAATTAACCTCCGGAGGTCCAAAAAGCTGCCTATAATACTCTGTAATATATGTTTTGAGATTATACTGCCCAACAATAGTACCCTCCTCTTGCTCAAGCTGGAAGATACGCTTTTTCCTGTGCTTTCCATTAGCAATCAGGTGAAAGAATTGTGTATTGGCGTCCCCTTGGACCACTTTGCGAACCTTAGCTCGCAACGCCCACTTCAACTCTTCTTCACGGAGAAGTTCTTTCAACCTCTTCTCCACCTCAATTTTAACCTGGAGCTCAGCAGGCAGCAGAATCGCGGATTCGGCTTTTATATCTAGGGCCTGTATAAGAGAAAGGAGCCTATCCTTCTCAATCTTATACACTCCACTAAGGTTCTTAGCCCATCCCCTTAAGAAGCTTCTCAAGTGCCTAATTTTATTCTGCCAACGCTCGACAGCCGTCCTACCTCCTACACCCGTATCCCATTCCCTGGCAATGAGGTCCAAGAACCCCTCACGTTCGAACCAGGCCATCTCGAATGAGAAGGTGTTTTTGTTTCCCACATGGTTCGGCTCCCCGGAGTCCACGAACAGTGGTGTGTGATCGGATATTCCCCGCGATAGAGCTTGGAACGTAACAAGAGGGAACTTCTGTTCCCAGTCCACACTCGCGAGAACTCGGTCAAGCTTTTCATAAGTCGGGGTAGGCAAGGCATTAGCCCAGGTAAATTTTCTACTGGAAAGCTCGATCTCCCTCAGATCCAAGCTCTCAATAATGGTATTGAACATAAACGACCATCTGCCGTCAAAGTTATCATTATTCTTCTCCTCTCTCCTCTGAATGATATTAAAATCACCGCCGACCAACATCGGAAGCTGCTCGGACCCACAAACTCGAACAAGGTCCGCCAGAAATTCCGGTTTAAGTTCCGGCTATGCGGCACCATAAACCGCCACCAAGGCCTAGTTGAAACCATCAACCTTAGACCTAACCCAAAATTTAACCGCGAAGTCGCCCATCACTACACTCCGGACCTCAAGGGAATCGCATCTCACTCCCAGCAAGATACCTCCCGACCGTCCTCGCGGAGGTAGGCAATGCCAGTCCAAATCAACACCACCCGCAAGAGAGGAAAGAAACTGAGGAGCAAAATTATCTCTACCAGTTTCAGATAGAGCGATAAAATCTAACCGATGCTTTAGAGACGCCTCAGCAAGAAATCTTCTTTTAGCCAAGTCCTTCAGACCTCTGCTATTCCAAAAGATTCCTTTCATAAGTCATCATGAAATTTTTTTGCCGTACGAATCCTAGCACTCCTACGTACCGCGGATGCGGGATACACCTTCCGCTTCCACTTACATTTGGGTTTATCATTGTCCACCATCCGGTCCTCATAACCAGTCTCCGGTGGTTGATTCACTACAACTTCAACATTAACCTCCTCCTCGTCGGACTCATTAGTGGAAGGTGCAAGGTCCGCACACAAATTGTCAAGCACTCTCACCCCCAACGCATCAATCTCAGCATCGTTCATAGGTCTCACTGCTGCTAGGTTACGGATGGTTTCTAAAGCGCGTTCCGCTTCCAGATCAAGGAGATCATTAACCGAGTTGGAAATTTCTGAATTGGTATTCCCTAGCGAAACCCCAACTTGATTTGCATTATGTATAATCTCATCCGTAGAAAAATGCAAAATAGAATTGGATAAGTTGACTGACATACCGGTAGTGACCTCAATATCACGAAGCTTGGCCGCCCTCATAGCGCACCTCTGCTGTATGTCATCAACCTCCGGGTGATCCTGGAGACGGGAACTCAGCCGCCTCCCCTCAGAGACCGGGTCAGGGATCCCGCCGAAAGCAATAACCTCCTCCCGAGTAACTCCACTCGTGGGAGGCATCAGCGGGACGCTCCCACGGCGCCCTGGCAACGGGCCGAGTGAAGTAGGTGCCAGGGCCGCCTGCCCGAGCACCCCCTCCGCCCCAACCCTCAAACCTGCGGGCGTCACCATCCCGGCAGCCGAAGGCGAGGTATAAACCGGGGCGACCTGCCCCAAACTGCCGCCGAGCACCACAGGCGAAGACACAACAGTCGGCGCCGAAGAAGAAGGGTCTGAGGCAACCTGCCCCAGACGGCCTCCCTCACGGCCGGCTAGCTGCGGCGAAGCAGGCGTCGACGGGGCCACCTGCCCCTGACAAACGCCGAGGAACGCAGGAGTGGCTGCAGCAGCCGGCGCCGAAGGGAAAGGGTCCAAGGCCTCCTGCCCCAGACGGTCTCCCTCTCGGCCGGCCAGGGATGGCAACGAAGGCGACTCAACCACCAAGCGTCCGCACGAGGCCTCAGAAAACCCAGGCAAAAGATCCAGCACCGGGAGCGAGCGCTCAAAAGCATCCTCAGACTCCACCCTATCGCTCCAAAGTCTGGGCGGAGCAGACGCAGGCTCAAAAGATCCAAACCTCAACGTGCTGTTAGATATCGACGGAGATGAGACCGGCTCTCCCCCTGATCCAGTCTGGGGCAACTGAGCAACCGGTCCTGACCCGGAGTGTCTCTCTCGATTATCCTCATCCGTCGGATCCTTCCTAGCCCCCGCATTATCATCTCCCTCATTAATATCCATATCAGTGTTACCATCCACCTCGGCGAACAACTCAGCGTCCTCAAACTCAATCTCAAGAGGGAAGACCTCTCCCCTGTAGGTCCAGTTTACCACATCCGGAACGAACTCAATGTCCAGAACACTCACTCGCAATCTGGCCACCCCATGGGCGCGAGTGAATATCATATCCACTTTCTCAGTCTTGCCAACCAAGGTACCCAGACTGGCCACCACACGGACATCCGCCGAGCCTCGAAGGTGCCCCTAAAAACGCAGCCACACCTGAGTAAGGGGCTTCCCCTTAGGCTCCACTTTCTTCCACTCTTGAAACTCCAGAATACAATTAGTGCCTGGTACCTTACACATCCCAAAGCTCAGCAACCGCCGCAGGTCCTCTACCGACGGGAGGTCAACCCTGAACACGTGCTCCTCAATGAGAACAAGCTCCCACTGAAAATCTCCCGGAGCCAGTTCCTGAAGTCTCTGCACAATCTGAGCTTCAGAGACCTCTCCCTGGGTCACCTTCACTATCCCAGTAGTCATGCTCTGCGGCTCAACTGGAATCTCTCGCGCAGCTGGGGACTCAAAGAACATCAACTCGGCACAATATACTCCATACGTTATAAGCGCCGGAGCCTGCTCACGAAGAAGCGGGCAATCCCCCAAGATATGGGCAGGCTTACCACAAGAATCACACAACTCAGCCACACACTCAGCAATGAAGTGACCTTTTTCACCACATCGATAGCAAAGCATTTTCTTCTTCCGACGTGCCCACTTAGAAACCCTCTCAGACTCGGACCTGTTCTCCGTGTCAGCAGAAGCGGAAGTCATATCAACCTCTGCGGTCGCCAGAGCTGTGACCGCCTCCATGACCTCACTAGTCAAGGCGATGGCCTGAGTGGGATTAGCCTCCACCCCGGACTCCTGCTGGTCCACAGTGTCCTGCGGCTGATGTTGTCTGCGGAAACCACGACCACCACCTCGACCACGACGACGACCACGGTAGCCTCCTCTCTGCCGTGCGTCCGGTCCAGAGGCGCCCTCAACAAAACCCCCCGTAGGGCCAAGGAAGGGCCTCTCAGCAGAACCATCACTCTGCCAGGCATAACCTCGGCCACCTCCCATCGATGACGATCCACGATGCTGACCATCCCCATACGCATCATAGCCATCATCCCCCCACTGTCCTCGGGGCGGATCTGATGACTCGGTGATCACTTTATCTAGTCTCGCCTGCGTGGGATTAGAGCGATGTTGTGTCGGCCTCGCGATGTAGTGAGGCGGCGGCGCCGCTCGAGGCTGCACGCCAGCATGGGTTGTCTGAGCCACCGGCCGACCCCCACCAAACTGGCCAGCCGGTTTAGGGCCAAAGTGCACCGGCGGCCTTGGCGGAGCTGCACCTCGCCCCGTGACGGAAGAAGCCGGAGGCCCCGGCGGAGGAGCACCCCGGCCGGCGGTGGCCATCGAAGAAAGGGGCACGGGCGGCCTCACTCCAGGCAGCGTGGCCTCAGCCGCTCCGCCAGGCGCACCGGTGCCCTGACCCGACTGCACGGGTGGAAGACCAGAACCAGGCACCGGCCGGGGTATAGCGACCCGGCCACCGGCCGAAGCAGGCGGCGGCACACCGCCACGGCCAGTCCCCCGGCCAAAAGCAGCCCGGCAACCGGAAGCTGCAGGCGGCCGCTCACGTCCACCGGCCACGAGGGCGGCGGCGCGATCCCGCCACGCCAGCCCCCGCCCGAGAGGTGCGACCACCGGATGCAAGAGGAGGCAGCGCCCCGCTGTCTCGGCCTACCCCCCACCAGAAGGCGCCTTCGGAAGAGCCGGCGGGCCTCCACGCCCTGCCATGATCTCAAGTGGCAGAATGCGACGAGCGCGGCCGCTCCCAGGCAGCAAGGATCGGCGCGTCGGCTTGGAGCCAAGAACCCTAGCCCGCCGCTGGTGTCGATTGATCGACGTACGACTGAGACTGCATGTCTCGTCGCCCTATAGGTAGTCCAAGGGCCGATCTGGCTGGGCCTCATACCCAGTCGATCCCAGCCCATGAGCACCCCGCGGCCCAACAACCAGAAAACCCCCTTCGTGACCCAGGAGCGAATTCAAACGCTCCTGGCGGACCACGCCGATCCGAGACGCCGTGACCGGCGGCCGCGCCGCCGTAGTCACCTCCGGCGCCCTTCGATCCCGAGTCCGGCGAGGCACCTTTCGACGATAAACCGTAGTCCAGGAATCCGCCCTAATAAGATCGAAAACAGTTAAGTTAGGAAGACTAACCTTAGGTAAGGGGCCTTTCCACGGCCGGATCGCAGATGTCGCCGTCCTCCGATGAACTATCCGGCGAACCACCTCGATGTTGGGGAACATAGCAGAAATTCAAAATTTTCCTACGTGTCACCAAGATCTATCTATGGAGAAACCAGCAATGAGGGGAAGGAGAGTGCATCTACATACCCTTGTAGATCGCTAAGCGGAAGCGTTCAAGTGAACGGGGTTGATGGAGTCGTACTCGTCGTGATTCAGATCACCGATGATCCTAGTGCCAAACGGACGGCACCTCCGCGTTCAACACACGTACAGCCCGGTGACGTCTCCCACGCCTTGATCCAGCAAGGAGAGAGGGAGAGGTTGAGGAAGACTCCATCCAGCAGCAGCACAACGGCGTGGTGGTGGTGGCGGAGCGTGGCAATCCTGCAGGGTTCGCCAAGCACCTGCGGGAGAGGAGGAGGTGTCACGGGAGGGAGGGAGGTGCCAGGGACTCAGGTGCGGCTGCCCTCCCTCCCCTCCACTATATATAGGGGCAAGGGAGAGGGGGGAGGCGCAGCCTTGCCCCTTCCTCCAAGGAAGGGGTGCGGCCAAGGGGGGAGGAGTGCCTCCCAAGTCAAGTGGAGGCCCTCCCCTTTAGGCTTTCCCCCTTCCCATGCGCATGGGCCTTGGGGGGGGGGCTGGTGCCCTTGGCCCATTATGGCGAGGGCGCCCCCCTACAGCCCATGCTACTGTATTGGACGTGGTGGAACAATTTCCGGACCTCCGGACCCCTCCGGAATCCTCCGGAACCTTCTGGAAGCTTCCCGGTACAATACCGAAAAACCCGAACTTTTTCCGGAACCCGAACAACAACTTTCCATATATAAATCTTTACCTCCGGACCATTCCGGAACTCCTCGTGACGTCCGGGATCTCATCCGGGACTCCGAACAACATTCGGTAACCACATACAAACTTCCTTTATAACCCTAGCGTCATCGAACCTTAAGTGTGTAGACCCTACGGGTCCGGGAACCATGCAGACATGACCGAGACGTTCTCCGATCAATAACCAACAACGGGATCTGGATATCCATGTTGGCTCCCACATGTTCCACGATGATCTCATCGGATGAACCACGATGTCAAGGACTCAATCAATCCCGTATACATCCCTTTGTCTAGCGGTATTGTACTTGCCCGAGATTCGATCGTCGGTATCCCGATACCTTGTTCAATCTCGTTACTGGCAAGTCTCTTTACTCGTTCCGTAACACATCATCCCGTGATCAACCCCTTGGTCACATGTGCACATTATGATGATGTCCTACCGAGTGGGCCCAGAGATACCTCTCCGTCAACCGGAGTGACAAATCCCAGTCTCGATTCGTGCCAACCCAACAGATACTTTCGGAGATACCTGTAGTGCACCTTTATAGTCACCCAGTTACGTTGTGACGTTTGGTACACCCAAAGCATTCCTACGCTATCCGGGAGTTGCACAATCTCATGGTCTAAGGAAAATATACTTGATAGTAGAAAAGCTTTAGCATACGAACTACACGATCTTTGTGCTAGGCTTAGGATTGGGTCTTGTCCATCACATCATTCTCCAAATGATGTGATCCTGTTATCAACGACATCCAATGTCCATGGTCAGGAAACCGTAACCATCTGTTGATCAACGAGCTAGTCAACTAGAGGCTTACAAGGGACATGGTGTTTTCTATGCATCCCCACATGTATATGAGTTTCCTATCAATACAATTATAGCATGGATAATAAACGATTATCATGAATAAGGAAATATAATAATAACTAATTTATTATTGCCTCTAGGGCATATTTCCAAGAGTCTCCCACTTGCACTAGAGTCAATAACCTAGTTCACATCGCCATGGGATTAACACTCGCAGGTCACATCGCCATGTGACCAATATCCAAAGAGTTTACTAGTGTCATTAAACTAGTTCACATCATCATGTGATTAAGACTCAATGAGTTCTGGGGTTTGATCATGTTTTGCTTGTGAGAGAGGTTTTAGTCAACGGGTCTGTAACATTCAGATCCGTATGTACTTCGCAATTCTCTATGTCATATTGTAAATGTTGCTTCCACGCTCAACTTGAAGCTATTCCAAATGGTTGTTCCACTATACGTATCCGGTTTGCTACTCAGAGTCACTCGGATAGGTGTTAAAGCTTGCATCGACGTAACCCTTTACGCCGAACTCTTTATCACCTCCATAATCGAGAAACATGTCCTTATTTACTCCAAGGACAATTTTGACCGCTGTCCAATGATCCATTCATGGATCATTCTTGTACCCCTTGACTGACTCATGGCAAGGCACACTTCCGGTGCGGTACACAGCATAGCATACTATAGAGCCTACGTCTAAGGCATAGGGGACGATCTTCGTCCTTTCTCTCTGTTCTGCCGTGGTCGAGCTTTAAGTCTTAACTTCATACCTTACATCTCAGGCAAGAACTCCTTCTTTGACTGATCCATCTTGAACACCTTCAAGATCATGTCAAGGTATATGCTCATTTGAAAGTATCATTTAGCGTTTTCGATCTATTCTCATAGATCTTGATGCTCAATGTTTAAGCAGCTGAATCCAGGTTTTCACTTGAAAAACACCTTTCAAATAACCCTGTATGCTTTCCAGAAATTCTACATCATTTCTGATCAACAATATGTCAATAACATATACTCATCAAAAATTCTGTAGTGCTCCCACTCACTTCTTTGGAAATACAAGTTTCTCATAAACTTTGTATAAACCCAAAATCTTTGATCATCTCATCAAAGCGCACATTCCAACTCCGAGATGCTTACTCCAGTCCTTAGAAAGGATCGCTGGAGCCAGCATACCTTTTAGCATCCTTAGGATCGACAAAACTTTCTGATTGTATCACATACAACCTTTCCTTACGAAAACTGGTAAGGAAACTCGTTTTGACATCCATCTGCCAGATTTCATAAATGCAGCTTATGCTAAGATGATTCCGACGGACTTAAGCACCGCTACGGATGAGAAAATCTCATCGTAGTCAACTCCTTGAACTTGTGAAAACTCTTTGCCACAAGTCGAGCTTCATAGATGGTGATATTACCGTCCACGTCCGTCTTCTTCTTAAAGACCCATTCATCTCAATGGCTTGCCGAACATCGGGCAAGTCCACCAAAGTCCATGCTTTGTTCTGATACATGGATCCTATCTCGGATTTCATGGCTTCTAACCATTTGTCGGAATTTGGGCCCACCATTGCTTCTCCATAGCTCGTAGGTTCATTGTTGTCTAGCAACATGACCTTCAAGACAGGATTGCGTACCACTCTGAAGTAGTACGCATCCTTGTCACCCTACAAGGTACGTTAGTGACTTGATCCGAAGCTTTATGATCACTATCATAAGCTTCTACTTCAATTGGTGTAGCCGCCATAGGAACAACTTCCTGTGCCCTGCTACACACTAGTTGAAGTGATGGTTCAATAACCTTATCAAGTCTCCACCATCCTCCCACTCAACTTTTCGAGACAAACTTTTCCTCGAGAAAGGACCCGGTTCAAGAAACAATCCCTATTTCTTTTGGATCTGAATTAGGAGGTATACCCAACTATTTTGGGTGTCATATGAAGATGCATTTTATCCGCTTTGGGTTCGATCTTATCAACCTGAAACTTTTTCACATAAGCGTCGCAGCCCCAAACCTTTAAGAAACGACAACTTAGGTTTCTCCAAACCACAGTTCAAACGGTGTCGTCTCAACGGAATTACGTGGTGCCTTATTAAAGTGAGTGCGGTTGTCTCTAATGCCTAACCCATGAACGATAGTGGTAATTCGATAAGAGACATCATGGTACGCACCATATCCAATAGGGTGCAACTATGATGTTCGGACACACCATTATACTATGGTGTTCCAGGCGGTATTAATAGTGAAACAATTTCCACAATGTCTTAATTGCGTGCCAAAGCTCGTAACTCAGATACTCATCTCTATGATCATATCATAGACATTTTATCCTCTTGTCACGATGATCTTCAACTTCACTCTGAAATTACTTGAACCATTCAATAATTCAGACTTGTGTTTCATCAAGTAAATATACTCAGTATCTACTCAAATCATCCGTGAAGTAAGAACATAACGATATTCACTGTATGCCTCAGCACTCATTGGACTGCACACACCAAAATGTGTTGCTTCCAACAAGTTGCTATCTTGTTCCATTTTACTGAAAACGAGGCTTTCAGTCATCTTGCCCATGTGGTATGATTTGCATATCTCAAGTGATTCAAAATCAAGTGAGTCGAAACGATCCATCTGCATGGAGTTTCATCATGCGTATACACCAATAGACATGGTTCGCATGTCTCAAACTTTTCAAAAACGAGTGAGTCCAAAGATCCATCAACATGGAACTTCTTCATGCGTTTTATACCAATATGACTCATATGGCAGTGCCACAAGTAAGTGGTACTATCATTACTATCTTATATCTTTTGGCATGAAAATGTGTATCACTACGATCGAGATTCAATAAACCATTCCTTTAGGTGCAAGACCACTGAAGGTATTATTCACATAAATAGAGTAACCATTATTCTCCTTAAATGAATAACCGTATTGCAACAGACATAATCCAATCATGTCTATGCTCAACGCAAACACCAAATGAAAATTATTCAGGTTTAATACTAATCTTGATGGTAGAGGGAGCATGCGATGTTTGATCACATCAAACTTGGAAACACTTCCAATATATATTGTCAGCTCACCTTTAGCTAGTCTCCGTTTATTCCGTAGCTCTTATTTCGAGTCACTAACACTTAGCAACCGAACCGGTAGCTTAATACCCTGGTGCTACTAGGAGTACTAGTAAAATACACATTAACATAATGTATATCCAATATACTTCTATCGACCTTGCCAGCCTTATCATCTACCAAGTATCTAGGGTAATTCCGCTCTAGTGACTGTTCCCCTTATCAAAGAAGCACTTAGTCTCGGGTTTGGGTTCAACCTTGGGTTTCTTCACTAGAGCAGCAACTGATTTGCCGTTTCATGAAGTATCCCTTCTTGCCCTTGCCCTTGTTGGAACTAGTGGTTTCACCAACCATCAACAATTGATGCTCCTTCTTGATTTCTACTTTTGCAATGTCAAACAACGCGAATACCTCAAGGATCATAATCTCTATCCTTGATATGTTATAGTTCATCACGAAGATCTAGCAGCTTGGTTGCAATGACTTTGGAGAACCATCACTATCTCATCTGGAAGATCAACTCCCACTCGATTCAAGTGATTGTTACACTCAGACAATCTGAGCACACGCTCAACGATTGAGCTTTTATCCCTTAGTTTGTAGGCTAAGAAAATCGTCGGAGGTCTTATACCTCTTGACATGGGCACAAGCCTGAAATCCCAATTTCAGCCCTCGAAACATCTCATATGTTCCGTGATATTTCGAAAACGTCTTTGGTGCCTCAATTCTAAACCATTTAACTGAACTATCATGTAGTTATCAAAACGTGTGTGTCAGATGTTCGCAACATCCACATACCACGTTCGAGGTCCAGCACACCGAGCGGTGCATTAAGGACATAAGCTTTCTACTGTCCGCATAATCGCTACTTTCAATTTTCAACTATATTTTCTCTAGGAACATATCTAAAACGTGGAACTAAAGCGCGAGCTTACGACATGATTTGCAAAAGGTCTTTTGACTATGTTCAGGATAATTAAGTTCATCTTATGAACTCCCACTCAGATAGACATCCCTCTAGTCATCTAAGTGATTACACGATCCGAGTCAACTAGGCCGTGTCCGATCATCACGTGAGATGGACTAGTCATCATCGGTGAACATCTTCATGTTGATCGTATCTACTATACGACTCATGCTCGACCTTTCGGTCTCTGTGTTCTGAGGCCATGTCTGTACATGCTAGGCTCGTCAAGTTAACCCTAAGTGTTTCGCGTGTGTAAATCTGTCTTACACCCGTTGTATGTGAATGTAAGAATCCATCACACCCGATCATCACGTGGTGCTTAGAAGCGACGAACTTTAGCAACGGTGCACAATTAGGGGAGAACACTTCTTGAAATTGTTGTAAGGGATCATCTTATTTACTACCGTCGTTCTAAGTAAATAAGATGCATAAACATAATAAACATCACATGCAATTATATAGTAGTGACATGATATGGCCAATATCATATAGCTCCATTGATCTCCATCTTCGGGGCTCTATCATCATCGTCACCGGCATGACACCATGATCTCCATCATCATGATCTCCATCATCGTGTCTTCATGAAGTTGTCTCGCCAACTATTACTTCTACTACTATGGCTACCGGTTAGCAATAAAGTAAAGTAATTACATGGCGTTGTTTAATGACACGCAGGTCATACAATAAATAAAGACAACTCCTATGGCTCCTGCCGGTTGTCATACTCATCGACATGCAAGTCGTGCTTCCTATTACAAGAACATGATCAATATCATACATCACATATCATTCATCACATTCTTCTTGGCCATATCACATCACATAGCATACCCTGCAAAAACAAGTTAGACGTCCTCTAATTGTTGTTTGCATGTTTTACGTGGCTGCTATGGGTTTCTAGCAAGAACGTTTCTTACCTACGCAAAACCACAACGTGATATGCCAATTGCTATTTAGCCTTCATAAGGACCCTTTTCATCGAATCTGTTCCGACTAAAGTGGGAGAGACTGGCACCCGCTAGCCACCTTATGCACCAAGTGCATGTCAGTCGGTGGAACCTGTCTCACGTAAGTGTACGTGTAAGGTCGGTCCGGGCCGCTTCATCCCACAATACCGTCGAAACAAGATTGGACTAGTAATGGTAAGCATATTGAACAACATCAACGCCCACAACTACTTTGTGTTCTACTCGTGCAAAGGATCTACGCAATAGACCTAGCTCATGATGCCACTGTTGGGGAGCGTAGCAGAAATTCAAAATTTTCCTACATGTCACCAAGATCTATCTATGGAGAAACCAGCAACAAGGGGAAGGAGAGTGCATCTACATACCCTTGTAGATCGCTAAGCGGAAGCGTTCAAGTGAACGGGGTTGATGGAGTCGTACTCGTCGTGATTCAGATCACCGATGATCCTAGTGCCGAACGGACGGCACCTCCGCGTTCAACACACGTACAGCCCGGTGACATCTCCCACGCCTTGATCCAGCAAGGAGAGAGAGAGAGGTTGAGGAAGACTCCATCCAGCAGCAGCACAACAACGTGGTGGTGGTGGAGGAGCGTGGCAATCCTGCAGGGCTTCGCCAAGCACCTGCGGGAGAGGAGGAGGTGTCACGGGAGGGAGGGAGGTGCCAGGGACTCAGGTGCGGCTGCCCTCCCTCCCCTCCACTATATATAGGGGCAAGGGAGAGGGGGGAGGCGCAGCCTTGCCCCTTCCTCCAAGGAAGGGGTGCGGCCAAGGGGGGGAGGAGTGCCTCCCAAGTCAAGTGGAGGCCCTCCCCTTTAGGGTTTCCCCCTTCCCATGCGCATGGGCCTTGGGGGGGGGGGTTGGTGCCCTTGGCCCATTATGGCTACGGCGCCCCCCTACAACCCATGCTACTGTATTGGACGTGGTGGAACAATTTCCGGACCTTCGACCCTCCGAATCCTCCGAACCTTCCGAAGCTTCGGTACAATACCCAAAAACCCGAACTTTTCCGAACCCGAACAACAACTTTCCATATATAAATCTTTACCCCGGACCATTCCGAACTCCTCGTGACGTCCGGGATCTCATCCGGACTCAACAACATTCGTAACCACATACAAACTTCCTTTATAACCCTAGTGTCATCGAACCTTAAGTGTGTAGACCCTACGAGTTCGGGAACCATGCAGAAATGACCGAGACGTTCTCCGGTCAATAACCAACAGCGGGATCTGGATACCCATGTTGGCTCCCACATATTCCACGATGATCTCATCGGATGAACCACGATGTCAAGGACTCAATCGATCCCGTATACAATTCCCTTTGTCTAGCGGTATTGTACTTGCCCGAGATTCGATCGTCGGTATCCCGATACCTTGTTCAATCTCGTTACTGGCAAGTCTCTTTACTCGTTCCGTAACACATCATCCCGTGATCAACCCCTTGGTCACATGTGCACATTATGATGATGTCCTACCGAGTGGGCCCAGAGATACCTCTCCATCAACCGGAGTGACAAATCCCAGTCTCGATTCGTGCCAACCCAACAGATACTTTCGGAGATACCTGTAGTGCACCTTTATAGTCACCCAGTTTTTGGGGAACGTAGTAATTTCAAAAATTTTCCTACGCACACGCAAGATCATGGTGATGCATAGCAACGAGAGGGGAGAGTGTTGTCTCACGCACTCAGAGACCCGGCGAAGCGATCACAATGTAGAGGAAGTAGTCGACGTTCTCCTCGCGATCCGACCGATCCCGGCGCCCGTTACTCCGGCGCCCCGAGTTCTTGACACACGTACAGCTCGATGACGTCCCTCGTACTCGATCCAGCCGAGTGTCGAGGAGAGTTTCACAAGACGACGGCGTGGTGACGATCTTGATGTTTCACTGCGCAGGGCTTCGCCTAAGCTTCGCGACGGTATGACCGAGGTGGAATATGGTGGAGGGGCACCGACACGGCTAAGGAACGATCCGTAGATCAAACTTGTGTGTTCATGGGGTGTCCCTGCCTCCGTGATATAAAGGAGGGAGGGAGGAGGAGGCCGGCCTAGGAGGAGGCGCCATAGGGAGTCCTACTCCCACCGGGAGTAGGATTCCCCCTTTCCTAGTCCAACTAGGGATCCTTCCATGTATTAGGAGTAGGAGACTAGGAAGGGGAAGAGAGAAGGAAAGGAAGGAGGGGGTGCGGCCCCTCCCCCTAGCCCAATTCGGACTAGGGCAAGGGGCGCGTGCCTGCCTAGGGCAGCCCTCTAACTTTCCTGTATGGCCCATAAGGCCCAATACTTCTCCCGGCGAATTCCGTAACTCTCCGGTACTTCGATAATTACCGAATGACTCGGAACCTTTCCGAACTCGAATATAGTCGTCCAATATATCGATCTTTACGCCTCGACCATTTCGAGACTCCTCGTCATGTCCCCGATCTCATCCGGGACTCGAACTCCTTCGGTACATCAAAACTCATAAACTCATAATATAAATGTCATCGAAACCTTAAGCGTGCGGACCCTACGGTTCGAGAACAATGTAGACATGACCGAGACACGTCTCCGTCAATAACCAATAGCGGACCTGGATGCCCATATTGGCTCCTACATATTCTACGAAGATCTTTATCGGTCGACCGCATAACAACATACGTTGTTCCCTTTGTCATCGGTATGTTACTTGCCCGAGATTCGATCGTCGGTATCCAATACCTAGTTCAATCTCGTTACCGGCAAGTCTCTTTACTCGTTCCGTAATACATCATCTCACAACTAACTCATTAGTTGTAGTGCTTGCAAGGCTTCAGTGATGTGCATTACCGAGAGGGCCCAGAGATACCTCTCCGACAATCGGAGTGACAAATCCTAATCTCGAAATACGCCAACCCAACATCTGCCTTTGGAGACACCTGTAGTACTCCTTTATAATCACCCAGTTACGTTGTGACGTTTGGTAGTACCCAAAGTGCTCCTCCGGCAAACGGGAGTTGCATAATCTCATAGTTACAGGAACATGTATAAGTCATGGATAAAAGCAGTAGCAACATACTAAACGATCGTGTGCTAAGCTAATGGAATGGGTCATGTCAATCAGATCATTCTACTAATGATGTGACCTTGTTAATCAAATAACAACTCTTTGTTCATGGTTAGGAAACATAACCATCTTTGATTAACAAGCTAGTCAAGTAGAGGCATACTAGTGACACTCTGTTTGTCTATGTATTCACACATGTATTATGTTTCCGGTTAATACAATTCTAGCATGAATAATAAACATTTATCATGATATGAGGAAATATATAATAACTTTATTATTGCCTCTAGGGCATATTTCCTTCACCAGTTACGTTGTGACGTTTGATACACCCAAAGCATTCCTACGCTATCCGGGAGTTGCACAATCTCATGGTCTAAGGAAAATATACTTGACATTAGAAAAGCTTTAGCATACGAACTACACGATCTTTGTGCTAGGCTTAGGATTGGGTCTTGTCCATCACATCATTCTCCAAATGATGTGATCCCGTTATCAACGACATCCAATGTCCATGGTCAGGAAACCGTAACCATCTGTTGATCAACGAGCTAGTCAACTAGAGGCTTACTAGGGACATGGTGTTTTCTATGCATCCACACATGTATATGAGTTTCCTATCAATACAATTATAGCATGGATAATAAACGATTATCATGAACAAGGAAATATAATAATAACTAATTTATTATTGCCTCTAGGGCATATTTCCAACACTCGACGTTTTCCTCCGGATGTAGACCCTGCCGCGCCGGATCGTCAATCGGCCGATAGCAGCCACCTCCTCCTCGGAATACCCAGGGTTGAAAGCTTCACAAATGATGTCAGAAGTCGTCGGCGAGTACCCATCGGTCGGGTCGCCGGAGCCATCTCCCTCGTCCTCCTCCTCTTCCGCAGATCCGGCGAGGGCCCAGAATCTCCCTCCGACCTGCCTAGCGATGGGCGCCGGTGGCCGGATCGTAGCGATCGCCGCGGGCCGCGCCCGCGCTGCCCGCGCTGCCCGTGTCGCCCGCGTCGCCATCAGGATTTCCTATTTGCAGGCCAGCAGTGCCCTCGCTGTTTCAGCATATGATTAGCACTCTCGCTATGCTGGGTGCTTGTCATACCAGCACAAAATATTCCCTTCAAGTACGGTTTTGCCCACATGGCTCTCTTATCATATAGTCTGACCATGTACTCGTTATTGCTAACATTGAACCTTTGCATGAGAGATGACCATTTGGATTCAAACTCATCGACACACATCCCATCGTTGACGATCTTGTTGAATTCCTTCTTGAATCCAGAAAAGTTGTTGTACACATGACCGATATTTCCTTTTATGTCGCGGAGGACATGCCATTTACACCACCTGTGTTTAGTGTGCGGGAGTGCACTCTCTATCGCACCCTTCATCGCTAAAGCTTGATCTGAAAAACACATAAATCAACACAACATATAACGGTGAGATTCACAAGCTGATAAAAGTGTACGAAGGTACGTGCCGTAAGATGTGTGTATTAATTGGGTTAGCCAATACCTGTCAGAATTGTCAACGGATGCTTGTCGTTCATCAGAGCCACAAAAGTCTTGAACAGCCAATTAAAAGCAGCTTCAGTTTCCTCCTGCATTAATGCACCTCCTAACTGTCTGGAAGTGGTTGTTTACACCGACGAATAAGGCAAATGGCATGTTATACAAATTGGTCTTGTATGTTGTGTCGAATGTCACGACGTCACCAAAGTGAAAATAATCTTGGCGATTTTTTCCTGTCACCCATAGCATCGTACGAACACGGCCATCCCCGTCTACGTCTATCTCAACTTTCAAATTCATGTCCTCCATCTTCATATCTTGCAGGAGTTTCATGGTTTTCGTGAGATCATCCTTTATTGTATCCTGGGAGAATTTGGCACATAGTGTTCGTAATACTTGTTTACAATATGGAACCGCTTGCAAATTCCATTCAGAGCGCCCAAGGATATTATAAACTTTGCCAACACTGACATTATTGCTTTGAAGATTCTTGATGAAGTCAAATGCAATGGGGTCTATGGAATCATGCGAATTCCACTGAATTTTTGCATCATACAAACGGTGGTTGTGCTCTTTCACAAACATACGGACATACCATCCATGATCCTTGGTACGAAATAGTCGCACCATGGCCTTGCAATCAATCTTGCATGACAATGAGTTTTCTTTGTCACTCTTGCCCTGAATAAATTACCATTGCCGTCTTTGTAGCTGGAGGTGTCCTCGTGTCAGGCCCTTTGGCACCAACATTCCTGAACACAATTTAATCATTTTATGTATCGTCGAGTCTGAATCATACCCAAGTTCCACCACATTTTTTGTTACATCTTGTTTGATTGGTACATACACACTATCTGTGAAGACTGAAATTCTGTTTTTTCTGGAATCATACCTTCACACACACCGCATTTTGTTCATAATGACTAATAACTGTTATCAAAAAATATATTTTTTATACGCCACTATTCATATTTAACTGTCACAGACAAATATATTATTATTCCAATAAGATAACTATGCTAACTGAACTTTGTTAACGAAAAATGACATTGACACAGCCATGATCACGCCACATCTGGAAACTAACTCTGAACCTATGTTGCGTGTGTGTTGTGTTTTGTGCGTCTGTGTTGGACCTTCGTGCGGTGGCGTTGGGTGTGTTCGTGTTTCGAGTGGTACCTTGTGAACGTTGTGCTTGGTGGTTGCTTTATTTATAAAGCGGGGCGAAAGCCTTTTTCGGTAAACTAACTCTGAATTGTGCTGCTCTCTTTTACAGTGGGAGAATATCGTAGGAGTAGAGGTTATGGACAAATTTTGATGACCTCGTGTGTTTTACAATGCCAGAACCGACGAATCATCAAGCTCTGTAATAATAGTGCAGCTTTTGAAGACGGATGTTTACCTTTTCTTCCAGCCAGGCACGACTATAACGCTTCCAGAATCATCGGCAGGTATTTGCGCCCCTATGTTCACTGAACAATCGAGTACAGAAATAGGAGGATATGCGTAAGCTCAGATCTGCATTTTTGGATCGACAATCCGAAACTATACTTGGATTGTGTCGTCTCGCCTGGAACATGTACAATTAAAAACATTAACGTGTGCAGAAGGAGCGAACGCTCGCGCTAGCCACGTCGGATAGGAAACAACAAAACGAACGCCCAGAGATTGGTCAAAGTCGCTCACACACGCGGGATTGGTCTAACCTAACCCGGTTCTCCACGAGGCCTCGATGCCTTTCCTCTTTGTCGTCGCCTCCTCCTCTCTTCCCTCGTTCTCCAGCCGCCGCCCCCGATCCTTCCTCCTCGGCTCTACCCACCCATCTTTTGTCCTCCTCCACTCTCCTCCTCCTCCTCTCCCAGGCCCTGCCGCCGCATACCGCCGCTCCCCCCTTGGTGGTGAAAGCCCTGCAGATCCAGCCAGCAGGAGGCAGGTGACTCGAGCAGGGCTGGTCGCCGCCGTGCGCCTGCTCCGTCATCATGGGTTGTCGCTGTGCTCACCTCCTGTACACGTTATCTCCTGAAGGTCACTGTTGCCGCCGCCGATTTGCTCCCCATCCCCCTCCACCGTCGGGCCGTCGCAGTCACAGATGCAAAGAGGGTCAAGTTTTGCTCTTCCCTGACGGCCAGAGGAGGAGCTAATTGCATTGGTCCCGCTCTGTCAGCTGCTGATTTGATGCTATTTTTGGTGCAGCTCTTCGGACGTGCCGCCTGCAGTTGCTTCACTAGGTGGATTATGTGTACTCTCCCTCCTGCTCGCTTGCTTCTCCGCCGCTCTCACTTATGGATCTTGCCTCCTCCGCTCTGTGCCTGCCATGGAGGTAATACTGGTGCCATCTTTGTCCGACTTCTTGGCTATTTGCAAATATTTTTGGTGGTGCTCTTCTCTGGGCTTAGCTTCTCCACCTATTTTGCAGTTCATGGTGAAGTGATCTGAGCACACAGATCGTCCCCGTTTCTTGATAGTATGGTTGCTGGTGCCTTGGATTGCTTTCGCCGCCCTTCGGTGTTCAGGTACGATTCCTCTCGCTTTAATCATGCACATGAGTGCTCTTTTCCTTCTGTTCCAGTAGTTTCCTTTCTCCATGCACTATTGCTTGCAACCTGTTTTTGTTTATGCTCCACGGCCTAAACCTGTCTTATTTTCATCAGTGAAGTTGCTGACATGATCGTCTTTGTTTTTCGTTGATAATTGGCTTTCTGGAGTACCTCGTGTTTTCAATTCAGGTACACAACTATAAGAATCACATCACTGTTTATTCTGTCATTCTTCCTTTAACATCTTGATGTTGCTGTTACTGTGCGAAACTACAATTTCGTTCGTTAGCATTATCATTAGATGCACACGATATGAGTTCTACTGATCCTGGTGTGGATCGTGCCACTGCACGTGAACGTTCTGTCGCTCGGCGACGCAGCAGGGTGTCAGCGCGGATTGTATTGTTTCAGGATTCGTCCTTATTTCGTTTGTACTCTATCCTTACTGTTTGCTCTTGTGCGCTTAGACCATCTATGAAAATTGTGAACGGCATTCCTTTTTGGTTGGTTCAGATGCATTTAGTGGTGCACGTTCTTCTTCCTCTGCTCCTGGGAACACGCCATTTGTAGGTGCGTGTCCTGCAGTTGGAACTTGGATGTTATATAATTCATCTCTGATAGATTAGGAACAGTCTTAGCATCACTTCCAACATAGGTGACGGTTACTTCCCAGTTGTTTCAGCCGCTTACAGTAGCATTAGGCGTCAACAGCGAATGCGAAAGAGGAAGATGCCTAAATGGACCTCCTCAGGTGTGTTATCATTTTGTTGGCTTTGCACATCCTTGACCAACATCAACTACCTCTGTCTAACTGTTATAAATAAAACTATTTATTCGTTTCAAGGATACCCGTACTGTACTGCATCTGCCAAGAGCTCTCTGTCTCTACAGAGTACACAGAATTCTTAAAAGGTATAAGAATGAGTCAAAGTAGAACACACTAAGTCTTTTGTGTATGCCTCTGATGCATTCTTCTCTACAGCCACACATAGGAAAAGATCGTATCATGGTGCGCCTGAATATCGGTGCCAATTCTGTGGCGCCGTGTTTTGGTTCCATGAGAGATGCAAGGCTGAACGCTCCATAGCTGACCGTCGTGTCCTATACAGCTTGTGCTGCAGGGGTGGTAAGGTGAAGCTGCCACCGTTTAAAAATCCGCTGCCTTTCCTATCAGAGCTACTTAAATAATGGTGACTCATGGTCCAAAATACTTCTTGGATAGAATCAGGCAATATAATTCTCTGTTTGCTTTTACTTCCATGGGAGCCGATATTAACCAACACATAAACTGGGGTGGTGGTCCATATGTATTTAAAGTTCATGGTCAAGTATATAACCCGTATAGGGTCACTTTTGCCAAATACAGGTTCTACTCCCAAATTTACTGAATTGTACGTTCATGACACACATAATGAGGTTAGCAACAGAATTAATGCCGTGATGTCTGAAGATGGTGAACAAGAAAGTGGTATTGATAGAGCGGTAACTGATGGTCTAATGAAGATGCTTGACGAATATAACCCTCTTGTGAAAACATTTAGGGTAGCTCTTTGCTGGGTGTGTGTTGCGGTGTCGACTGAATAATAATCTTCTCCTCATGCTTTTTCAGGCCCTATATCGGCTTATTTTGTTGCGGCAGTGGTGTTGGGGGGGCTAGATCTCGACTGTCTATGTCGCCTAGGTTGTAGAGCTTTTGGTTAGGGTGCGTAATCGAACTTTCTGCGCTTATCCAGCCCAGGTCCAGTCTCCATGAACCACCACCAAGGTAGCTGAGGGCGATGTATTTTTGCCTATTCAGGTATGGGGATCATGCGTGCCTACTTGTCCAGCTAAGAGTTCAATTTCAGAGGTTTATTCATATACCTAACTTTGTTGTCATAGGCCCTGCGGTTCTTGATTTATATGTCAGTTGTTCCTTATTATATACAGATTGTGGAAGATGAGCCTATCCTTGAGGATGATGATGATGACGACGATGATGATGGTGAGGATGAAAAAGATGACAATGATGTTGAGGGTATGTTGAAATTTTGTGGTTACTTTTGTTCTGTTCAAGTAGCCACTTAGCTAGAGATTTGCCTATTTTTAATTGTAATGTTGCCTTCTAACATAAATTTAAACATCTGAAGTTATTGCCCATACCAAAATTTAAATTAAACTTTGCTTATTCGACTTTTGAATTGGAGGTATATTCTTGAAATTATCAATCTTAGTCCTCTACCTTCTTGTAAAGGCTTATGATCATTTCCACCTAATTAAGCTAGCTATTCCATTTCAGATGATAATAGAAGGTTGCCTTATCAGCAGGACAGTTGGGTTGTTGTACTTCCTAAGTGTTTGAAATGCTATAATCTGATAATACTAGGGGGTTGTACACAACCTAATGTCCACGAGAAGCTAACGCCCCTCTTTGTGAATGCAGTTGTCACATAAATGCCTAGGCAGTACATACTTATATAATCTTCATGACTTGGTTTTTTTTGGAACTGGTGATCCTTTTGGCTATGAATCTTAGACCTTTTGCATAACATTGGGGTTGCAACTTTGGATTAGTACTAATGACAGTGTTTGTTTCATTCAGGTTCTTGCAATTCCAACACTACCATTGACCATGTCTGCAAGTCTATTATTCAGTAGTACGTGTTACTGGTACTATTATGGTTTCAATCAGTGGGACAGTAAGTAACTTCAACATGAAGAACATTTCTGTTTTAATTTCGCCGTTCTGTATTTTCTCATTGAATTTTGTTGATTGTAAGCTAGCTAAAGCTGTGGCCTTTCTCGTCACTAGATACTTTGCTAGAGACTGTATTCTTAAGAAGTTTCTGGAAATTTATAAAGCAATAGGTGAAAATGGATTCAAGGTTGTGGCCCTGCTTCGTTTGAGTCCCCTATTACCCTCCATTGGGAACTACCTGTACGGCTTGACTTCAGTCAAGTTCTTACCCCACGTGTTGGGCAAGTTAGTTTCTACTCCCTCAACACTTCCTCATTTTATTTTGGCATTCTCCCATAATCTAACAGAAATAATTAGGTAAATATTCCTGCAGAAAGAAAGTACAGTCTTATTACTTCTATCCCCAGCGACCCGTTAACTTGATAGTTTTATCTGCAGGATTCATGATGCACTGTAGTAATGTTATTCCGGACGCATGCGATTTACAAAATCAAAGGAGTAGCAAATATCATATACCTGGTTAAGGGACTGGTTGGTTTCTGATCCACTGCAAATTGAGTATTCTTTTGTGAAGGAATACACTGAAAAAGTTTTCATCAGTATATATCTTTTCTATGAAGCACTGTTACCTTAGATATTGCTTTTGTACACATGCAGTTGACTGGGCATGCTTCCAAGACATGGTCTTATGTTTGTGCTGGTGCATTGAGAGAGCTATAATTGTAAGTTTGTAAACCGTCGATCTTTTCTTAGTTCATCTTTTCTTTGCAAACTTGCTTTTGTTGCTGCATCAAGGATACTGCTCTAATGTACTCGTTCAAGCCATCAAGCTCTTTTCATCTAAGTTGTTAATAAGAATGGCTTACATACTGTATGTGTTCTCTACTTCTCTTTTATAGAATAGTACTAGCTCATAAGAACCGTGTCCATCCCATGGATATGGGGGTCTCTCACAGCATGGTGATGGTATCTTCTTTCTAATGAAGTGTCCAGAATGGAATAACACTTGTATATATCAAATGCGGACATTGTTTTGGGATACAAAGAAGGAACAAATGGAAGGATAAGGATTTCCATTATACTTCATCAGTTCTTATCTCTGTTTTATGTATGGGTAGCGTGCAGAGCTTACAAGTCTCAGATAAACTTGCCGCATCGAAGCAGAACAAATTTATGAAAGATAAATTGTGGTTCGTGGAAGCCAGCTATTACATTTCTGTTGGCTTCCATGGATATCATTTCGATGCAAATCCCTCCCGTTTAATCGGTATTTGAATTCCTTGGTAGACTCTTAAAAGATGCTGTTTGAAACAATGTGATTTCAGAACGTAGAACACAGGGCAAGATTTGGAATCAGTAAACAGAGTACTGAACCACCTACACTGAGCATCAGCAACGTGTACCTCTGTAATCATGTAATCATCGTTGTGGATGTAGAAGACCATGAATCCATAACGTGTATTACTTCATATAGTGCATTTGATTCTTTGATATTCCATCTGTATACGTTCCTATGTATGGGTTACCCTTCATATAATTTGATGATATACTATTTGTATAAGTTACCAGATGACCTTATTTCTTTGCCTAATTTACTTGCTGGTGATTGCATAAAGAAATTGTGAGACATTTAATCTGCTCACGAGCTAATGTTCACGTACAAAACGTAGTGGCCGAACCATGTAGCCAGGCTGGGAGCGCACAGGTCCGCCTCAGGTGGCGCCCCAGCCTCTAGTATCCTGTATGCTTGGCTGCCGCTCGGGATCTGTCGTCCGGCACATAATCCAGAAGGAAAAGGGGATTCAGGACCTCAATGGGGAACACAAAAAAATGAATATAGGCGCATCCCAGAACGTGCGCCGCGTTGCGAGTATTATGGCAGTATGCATACTTGATACATACCTATGGCCGTCCGCCGGAGAGGCTCCCGGGGCGGCGAGCGTCGGCGCCATTGATTCGCCTCCTTGTGCCCAATCCATTAGAGGGTCAGGTCGAAGAACAGAGCAGGGGCGCTGCGTGGGGAGATAAGTGATTCGTCCGCGTCTGTATGCGGTGGGGAGGTAGAAGACAATAACGTGCAGAGCCTAGCCTGTGATGCTGTTACCCGACGACGCCTGCCACGGTAATACGTAGGCTAAACCGGTATCCCCCGTCGTGCATCTCGAGGTAAACCGCGACGATTCGACCGCCAGGATAGCGCGGCCCCGGCACATATGCTCGAAAAATCCGCGTCCCTCCTCCTCGCCACCGTTGGTTTGCGTCGAAGGGTGCAGCCTTGGCCGGCCAACGGTGGCAGAGAGCATTCTTCCTTCACGTCTCTCGGCCTCCGAAGCTTCAAACGGATCACACCAATCCCACTTGTGTTGTCCTGGAGGAACCCGTCTCCGCCATTCCCCGGAGGCCGGAGCACGATTAGATAGACAATTTCGGTATGGGAGCCTTAGTACAGTCACCAAATAGGATTTAGATAGGCTAGTTTAGCTTCTTTAAATACCTGTGTTTGTCAGGTGTTGGATAATTTGAAAGTTAGAATGTACTCCCTCTGTAAACTACTCCCTCCGTTCGAAATTACTCGTCCAAGAAATGAATATATCTAGATGTATTTTAGTTATAGATACATCCATTTTTATTCATTTATGTGGCAACTAATTTCGAACGGAGGGAGTAATATAAAAGCGTTTAGATAACTAAAATAGTGTCGCGGGATAGGATCCCGAGCGGGGATCAAGATCTCCAACATCATGGTCCCGTTATGGGACATGCGTGTGGTGTGGCTAGGGCCCAATTGATCTGGAGTGTCATTCGTGGGTCTCGGGGTTCTCTTGGTCGTTGGCTGGTTTCGCAGAAGAAAATGTGATGTATAATGTCATGACCATATAGATTTTTTTTACGTCGGTACCTTGTTGAGGGCATTGCTCGGATATGCACGGATTGACTCTTCAGGGTGAAAACCTAGAGTCTGCCTTTGGTGGTCGGATCCGATGACGACGATGTTGAGTGTCACTCTCTTTCTAAAGACGTTGCTGTTGAGGAATCCCGTCGTCCTTATGGTGTCATGAAATAGTTGGTGGTGTTGGAATTTTGATCTCAGGTCATAACTGACCGAGAGAAAAAGGGGGGCCCTATTTTTACCCCACGTACGTGCCATTGATTGGGGGCACCAAGTCCAGCTGTTTGGTTTCGGTCCCCGACCCCTTTAGCGCCACCTATATAATGAGCTGGATGTACCCCTTAAAAAAAGACACACACATGTCCGGGTCATACAACTTGCTAACAACCGATCCTAAAAAGAAGGCGCTCAAGGTGATCAGAAGACCGACTGCCACCGCCGGCCACTGCAAGGTCAGTGCTGGTGGCCAGTCCTACTGCGGCGCTCCCATTGCTTGCTTTTGAGGTCATGTTCCTGCACTTCTTCTCCAACCATCTTCATGTTTCGAGGCAAGGTGTAGCCATAGGCTACATGAGGAGTGCATCAAGCAAGAACAAGGCTTCCGTTAGAACCTGTAAGAAATCACGAACCCTTTTCTATTAATCTGTATTAGGTGGTCTAATGCTAGGCTTAAGATCCTCTCACGTTTATCCCTAAAGTTTGTTTCCAACAGGTGCGGATATGGTTATTACTGCAGTTTGCCAAACGTGTATCTAGTTACTTTGGAGCTTTTTTCTTTTTTTCTCGTATACGCATAGCTTTGGTCTAATATGACTTTGTTAGTTGTCGCTATGTTTATGTGTGAGTATATATTGGCCGTGTGCATTTTAGCTATGCAAAGGCCGGATATGTTGTCATTGTGTTTTGTATCCTCTTGATGCATCATTATGAGTCAATATAATACACCCTATGTAAAAAAAAGGGCTTCTGGGTCGCATGGCTCTGCTGCCCTGTCAGTGCGGCAGTGAGGTAAGAGAGAGACAGAGATGGGTAGAAAGCTAATTTGGTGTACAAGGAATTATCGAATTACTCCAGTGCTCAAATGGAGTAGTACAGAGGTTCATGGAAGTTGGCACTTCTTTATCGAAAAAATAGCTGGCACTTAACGAAATTTGAATTTATCTATATTCACCGCCTACTAGTATACAGCCGGGATGATGTGGACAAGGAAAACAATGAGAGATGGATCTTGGAGGTAGCTGTATGCCTATATCACTCTTCTCTGTTCGCTTTAACTGCAGGGTCAAATATCTGAGCGAATTATGTCAGCCGGGAATACTGTGTGTAGGCATCACTGAGATCCAACTCCAATTCCAATATCCATATCAATATCCAGTACTGAAATTCCACCACGGTGTACGACCACGAGTCTACAAACAATTGAGACGTTCTGGGTTAGAAGCTTTAAAAGGGCAAAAACTAGCACCACAGATATTTGACCCTTCAATAATTCTAATTTCTACCCGCAAAATAAATAAATAAATAATATTTTAAATTCCTAAACATCTTAATTATTCCTTGTTTTAGGCACAGTTTTCATAATGCATGATTTCCACTAGATCCGTTACAGAGCTGTAATATCTATTGTGAAATTCATGGGTAAGTTCGATACAGGTTTTATCCGGATTGGAAAAGATACACGTTTTATACATCTATTTCTTCAACAAGTATTTTCGGACGAAGGGAGTATCTAACTGAGCTTGTTTTGACTAACTTTATGTCCCTTCGTCTATACATCAAAAAATATTAACGAGGTAAAATTGTAACAGGAAAATTCATTACCTTCCTGAACCTGTAAATCCAATCTTTAGAGGACCACATGAAATGTCATAGGACTTGATAGAACTGCAAATGCGGGATCATAGTTAGTTGTATGCTATTCATTACCCAGTGTGCATAATAAGTTATTTTCTACCCGAGATAATTTTAGGATTGTTTTATATATAAAAATACATTTATCATACAAATAGTTACATTCATATTGATTCACTACATAAAATTGGGCATAAGAAAAATAAGATACGAGTCATAAGACCACGTAATTTGCATTTATATGTATTGTTTTACTAAGTTTTTACGTTCGTATTTTTACGTCATGTCAGTTATATATTTATGACTGACATACATTTTCTTACCTTCTCTTTTTCACTTCCGGCATAGGACAAAATTTATGGGGTGTAAAAATGTAACGTTGTGATGTAATAAGAGAGGGATCAAGAATAACTATTCCTCATCGACAAATAACGCGACCCTATATATGTGTGAGTTTTGTGCATGTGTATGTGATTTTTGTGCACGTGGTTGAGACATAATATATATGTCCAAATTTGTATTTTTTGCTAAGAGCTACTCGGTTGTCCGAATGAACCGACATCTACTCAGATGTCCATTGTTTCACAGGTCTCAAATTTGTCTTTTTTGCTAAGAGCTATTCAGTGCAAATGAGCTGAAACTTGCCACAGACTTCACGCACTGAAACATCTATCATGCAAAAAAAAATCTGAGAGTTTAGATTTTATTTCATTTACTATTCATGGGGGTGTAGATGAGCTCAGGAGCCAAATCGCCCCTCGTTTTATCGAATATCCATTTCCGAGCCAGACTCATCTACACCATATCAACACTAAAATCAAATAAAATAGTAAACAAAATTCAGAAAATCAAAGTTTTTTGCATGGAAGATGTTTTAGTGTGTGAGGTCCGCGCAAAAATTTCAGCTCATTTGGACATCTCAGCAAAAACAAATGTCTAAACAGTAAATGTACAATACACTATTTAACAAAACTCAAATTTGTCTTTTTTGCGGAGAGCTACTAGGTTGTCCAGATGAGCTGAAATTTAGCACGGACCTCAAGCACTGAAACATCTATCATGCAGAAAAAATTCAGATTTTTTTGAATTTGTCTTGTATTTTCTTTGATTTTATTTTTCGGTTTACCGTATTGACATGTTGATTGTTCATTTCATTTTCACTATTGTCAACATGCATTTTTCAGCTCGGTGATACAATAAAAAAGAAAAATAATAATATAAATATCATTTGCTCGGTTAGTACTTAAATGGCTTAGATGTTCAACTGAATGAAGTCTAGCACTCCAACTCACATGAACGACAATGACAAATAAAGTGATGGAAACACAAGTAGCACACAGTTGAATCATTAGAGGCATATTTTTGAATTTGTAATTCTAATTGGAGGCACTAAAACATGGAACGAAACAAACAGCCAAACAACATTTGCATTACTAACCGTAAGCTAGTTCATATTTATTGGGGCAAAATGGGCGTACTCGTCGAAGTACGAGCTAGAGGTGGACCGTGCCTCGTGGGCATCCAAGTGGCAACGATACTCGGTCTGCTGAGCGTCATCGTCGAGCGATCAGCGAGCTCCTACTGGCGCTCCTCCTCTATCCTGTGAGCAGCAAGCTCCTAACTGGCACTCCTCCTTTGTTATGTCAAGGGGCCGTCCTAGTGGGAATGACAATCCTCCTTGACGGCGCGGCTGGCCTCCTTGTGAGCTAAGCACTCTAGCACTAAGGCGATCATTTGATGCCCGTCCATCTGGTCGATCGGGGCATGGCGACAATAGAGGTCGACAATTGGAACAACGTGGGAGGAGTACGCTCAAGCGCCATGGGAGGAGGATGTCGACCCATTGCTGGCAGAAACCCCAGTTAATGTGTCATAGGGCGAGGAGGAGGATCCGGCCTGCGCCACCTATGATGGCACATTCGCCTCGGCGAGGTTCTTCAGGTAGTGGGCGGCTTTTGTGTTGCGCAAAGATGGTGTTGGAGGCAAGCAGGCAGGGATGAAAGAATGGGTGTCCGAGGGGAAGCTTCAGTGTGCCATTTTATAGACAGGGGCAGAGGGTGGGTGTCATGTCTTTGGTGAGTTTATATGCATGGGTATGGCCAGGAGCGCTATTAAACAGTGGGACTGAGGAGGATGAAGCTGAAACATCACGTGCCACCACAATAATCTTTCATTATTGTATTTTTTGAGAATATACTTTTTGGTTAAATTTTGATTTTTTTTGAAATGATCAAATTTAGAAAAGTGACGCCATAGCTAAGAAACATGAGTCCATTTCTAAACAAGAGCGGTTTACCCAACCTTGGGGAAATCAAGCGTCTAGTCCATACTTACATGTGCATCACACAAATTGATTATTGAAGGAAACATAAGAAGTCTGCCATCTAAGAATTTAATTTAATGTGTATACTAAATATTACCACATTATATGCTACCATGAAATAAGCACTGAGGCTGAGGCAAGGTCGAAAGGACTGAAAAAGGCTAGTCACTCACCAAATTAATAGATAGACTACCTATTGAAACTAAACATAAGTCACAAATAATATGATGCTATTACTATTTATGCCATGAAACTAATCGTATTACTAAAAATTTAATATGCATTGAAGGAAGAGAGGAATTCTATTAATTATCAGAAAAAGCAAACTGTTATCGTCAGTTTGGTTCAAATTTTTATTGCAAGTTTGGATACTTGACACTTACAATATATTTAGTTGCCCAATTTTGTGTGTATGCCTGTGAGGCTTGCATCTAGCCTTAGGCAAGGAATATGAGAGCCAAGAAAATATCTTACTAGACAAAAATGCAATCTATGCTTCTTCATTTGTTTTGCAAAAAAATAAGAATTAACTTAGGCTTTTATTTGGTAACAAAAAGTGAAAAAAATCCCTAAATTCTAAAGAGAAATATACATGAACAAAAAACCTATAAACAAAAGTACTAATAAAATTTATCCCATAAAGAACAATTTTTTTAAAAAATTACATCATTCGTATCTTCTAATGTATACTCCCTCCTTCCGAAAATACTTGTCGGAGAAATGGATGTATCTAGAACTAAGATACGTCTAGATACATCTATTTTTTCAACAAGTATTTTCGGATGGAGGGAGTATTAAATATCAATAAGCTACACATTCTAACAAAAGCAGAACATTCTATCAATATATATTAAATACTAATAGATTTAATAGTGAGTACACTCTACTTAAAATAGCTCTTTCTACAGTAGTAGGTGCTTCCTCTGAACCAACACGATTGTTGAATTGTGGATTAATTTATAATCATTAGTGTGTGTAAACAAAATATGATTAACAAAGTTTCAGTCCAAGTGGTATTATTGTTTTTAGTTGCACATTACAAAATCTATAAGATAATGATTTATCTTTAAACACATCCGGATAGTAAAGATGGTGCTCTCACATTTACAAGGGACGCCTTGCTAGTTAATTAGTCAAATAATATATTATTTATATTACACAAATTTGACATCATTAGATGCATACTAAAAGTGCCTTCATATGACTATAATTTTATAACCACTGAATAATATTATAGGAGAGAGTTACGATCAAAGAGTATGAATTTAGAGAGCCAAGGCTAAGCCTTCTTTTTGTTATTCGAGGGGGTATTTTCTAGGCCCGCTCATCAACGAGTACAAGTTACAGTCCACAAGAAAATAGCTTTTGAGTGGAAACTAACAATCTTGGCAGCTTTATTATTGCAGTATCTTCTGTTGGTAAGCTAACTACATGTAGGAGTAAGAGTTACTCCCTCTATAAACTAATATAAGATGTTTAATTTCAGATCACTAAATGTCTTATATTAGTTTACGGAGGGAGTACTATGGAACCCAACTTTATTGTTTTTCTTAAAAAATGAAGAAACAAAACAGATATGTTGCATACCTATAGGCAATGGAGTCCCACAGAGTAACGGTCCTGCCATCTGAAGTAGCTAATATCGGACGTGTTGGGTGACAAACCATGGCATCGACATCCTCAATATCTGAACTAAAGAGTGTGTGCACTTGTTCTTGTTTCTGCAAATCCCATATCTGATTCAACACAAAAAAAAGGGAAAAAGAAATGCACCTGCAGATTAGTGCCACGTACGTGTGTGTGTGTGTCTATATATATATATATATATATATATATATATATATATATATATATATATATATATATATATATATATATATATATATATATATATATATATATATATATATATATATATATATATATATATATATATTACTATTCATCACCCAGGGTGCAGAATAAGTTATTCTTCACCGAGGTAATCTTACGATCATTTCATAATTAAATTACGTTTGGAATTCAAATAGTTACATTCCTATCGATTCACGACGTAAAATTTGACATAAGAAAATAAAATATAGGTCATAAGACAAGAAAATTTACAGTTTATGTGTATTTTACACTATGTTTTTAAATTTGTAATTTTACATAACATAAAATATTTTTCCGATGATTATATATTTTCTTACGGTCTCTTTTTACTTCAGAAATTAGGCAAAATTTACGGAACGTAAAATTACGGTCCATTGATAGTAAAATAGAGGGGTGAAGAATAACTATTCCTCACCCAGGGTGACGAATAGTCAATCCCTATATATATATATATATATATATATATATATATATATATATATATATATATATATATATGCACATAGATTACACTATCATGTTCTTTGGTATGCGATGCCTTACACGTATTAAACTTGTTGCAGCAATAGCAATGAGATGCCGTTCACCAATGTAGGTGAAAAACTTCGTTTGACCTCTCCTTTCACGAGTGATGGCGATAGGATGGGGATGACCAATTCTCCACATCTACGTATATATTTCAAGCACAGAGAATCAAAACAAAATCGGATTTTTGGAACAGAGGAGAGGAAATGAACAAAAAGGTTGACCAGTGGGGAAGACAAACCGTGGTTATCCCATCCTGGTGAAAAGTAGCGAAAGTGTTGGTATGCTTGGGGTTAAACATGATTTGTCTCACAGGGGACGTGGTATTAAACTTTCTGGTACAAGACCAGTGATGGCTCCAGTCCCAAATCTTCAGCGACAAGGTGGGATCACTGTACGACAGCAGGAATGGCCGAGTTGGGTGAACCACCAGTGAAGTGACAGCTTCACGGTGAGCTTTGAATTGCTTGATATGAACCATTGTGGGACATGTGTGCACAGATATGGACCCATCGATGTCCCCGATCACAACCCACTGCTTTCTAGCAATAAATTGAGCCACTTTTTCGGCACTGTCAGACTCAGTATCGGTACCGTCAGACTCAGTTTCCGTGTTATTATTGTCAGGCTCCGCCTTAATTTCCCCTATTTTCTCATTGGTCTGCCAGTTCCAAATGTTCATATTGCCTTCACGTTCAACAATCAATACCCTGTGCATGTTAATGTTAGATAAGAGGAAAATTAAGCCGATACTACATCCAGTTGGGTTTATAAGTCGGGCATAGATTCTTAGGTCTTCAATTTAACTATAGTGAAACATCTGTCATATCCCACAAAAAAATTATTTCTAGATTCATCGTTGAATAAAGAGTGTACACATAGTTTTTTTTTATTGTGCATTAGACATTTTTCTTAGTTAAACTGAAGACATAAAAAGCCGTGCCCGACTTATAAACTCAACCAGAGGGAGTAGAGTGATTATATTATCTCCGTTCCGTTATATAAGGTGTATTATTTTCGGCACGGTGACCAAGGCACGAAATTATGGACATGTTAGGACAAAATTACCCTTGGCAAATTTGTTTATTAGTGGTAAGTAAATTAATTAGTCCAGGAAAATAAGAGGCGCATGCAATCGACTTAGAGATACTCTCCTTCTTTTGCTACAAGGAGAGATACAGACAATCAGGAAAGGGATATTTACCATTACTCTGAAGGGTTAACAAGGGAATTACAAGGAATTAGAAGAAATGCACCTTACATTCTAGAATTTTATCAAAAAGCAAATACACATTATATAAAGGAACGGAGGGTATATACCAAGTCCAATGTTGACATGTTCCGTCAGAAAAAAAAAAGTCCGATGTTGACATACACAAACTGATCGATCGGAGAAATATTAATATACTTACCATGTCTCCGTGGGATGCACATCCATGGAAATGACAGAATCATAATAATTATAATCATCTCCCCAGGTATTCGTATTCGCCACTAACTGGTACATGCATGCAACCACATTACCTATCAACCATAGTCATAGCCTAGAGCAAATATAATTAGTAATATAGCAGTGTAATTTAAGCATATCATGTATATACTTACGGCTCGACCGTGATCCTCGGGGACGGCGACGACAGCCGTCAACATCGCCCTGTGCAGCTCCCACCCAAACAACTCATGGGCTGCCTTCACGGAATCTTCTATGGGCGAGTCTTTGAACAAAGATGATATCTGCTCGGCCGGGACGTCTTCGTTATCGCACCCTCTGATTAACATCAGTATCTCGTACTTGTCGATGCCTGAGGGAAGAAGTTCTTCTTTCGCGTCCACGCTTAGTGTGGTAACCATAGTCCTCATTGGATACAAAACGTGCTCATAATCGTCCGTGTACCTATTCAGATCTCCCGGTATAATCGCCCAGATGACTACATTATTTGTCTTGTTGATCACGTTCAGTTGACAGGACATCTTTCGCATGTTTGGCTCGAAGAGGAACCTGAGCTCGAGAGGGTACACATCCAGCAGCTCATTCCCAGGGAACGCGGTGTGAGTGACCTGCATGTACTACCAAGAACCAGTAGATGAGTCCCTCAAAAAAGAAAAGCACTAGTACTCCTAGATGAGTACCCCGAAAAAGAAAAGAACTACTCCTTCGGTCCCAAAATATGAGAACGTTTTTAATACTACACTGGTGTCAGAAACGTTCTTATATTATGGGACGGAGGGAGTAGTAGATGAGCCCGGCGAGTCATGCATTGTTTTGATGAAATATTAAACCTAAAATCTAAAAAGTGCGCGCGCACTTGTTGGAGAGAACGAGCGGCCGTGTCACTCGCATGCGTACATGCATGTTTTGTCTGCTAGTGCATGTGCCTGCTGGCATTAAATGCTGTCAGACTTGTCACATGTGACGGAAAAAACAGATTAACATCTATTTATTTCGGGTTTCAAATTTTTAAAAAGTTATATCTTTCAAACCACGCGTCGGAATACAGATCCATCTTCACCCTTGGATTCAACGATATTTTTTTGATGCCAACTTTCGTGCTATATGGTGCAACTTTAGTACTGTATTGTGCAACTTTAGTACTATATCGTGCAACTTTTTTCAAAAGCAATTTTTTGATCTGCATGATCCAAGTTTCATGAGGTTGTAATCTAGCAACCATGACAATTTTGATGTGCAACTAGTCTACTGTCCCGACCATGACAATTTTAATGTGTAATGTAGTCTAGTTGCACACAAATTGATGTTTAGTTAGCAGGAAGACTAGTTGCACAAATATATGCTCTGTTGGCTTGTAATATATTCTAGTTGCACGCACATTGATGTTTAGTTGACTTGTATTGTAGTCTAGTTGGACACACATTGATGTTTAGTTGGCAGAAAGACTAGTTACACACACATATGATCAGTTGGCTTCTAATGTAGTCCAGTTACACACACATTGGTATTTAGTTGGCAGGACACTAATTGCACACACATATGTGCAATTGACGCGGTAATGTAGTCTAGTTGCACAAACATTGATGTTTAGTTGGCAGGAAGACTAGTTGCACACACATATGCTCAGTTGGCGCGACAATGTAGTCTAGTTGCACACACATTAATGTTTAGTTGGCAGGAAGACTAGTTCGTCGAAACATTCCCATGCGGAATCTACTTTTGAAGAGGACGACGTGAGGGTTTCAAGGGTAAAAGCGGATCTGAATTTTGACACACGGTTTAAAAGATATGTCTTTTATAATTTTGAAAACCAAAAATTAATGCACAAGAGACGAATATAAGGAACATTAATGTAGCGGCATGCATGCATTCATCACGTAAAAAGAGACTATATAAGGATGATTAATTAACAGTATCTTTTTAATCACAGGGACGTGCACTGTCTCGAAAGAAAACGGGCCGGAGCGCTAGCGGGCGCCCAGCCGCTCGCTAGATGGGGATAGAAAATACAATAAGTTACACCCGGCGTAGCATGCTCCCTACCCCAACGCATACACAGTGTCACACTGCCAAAGAGCAAAGCCACAAAAGGATTAACCTATGCTTATCGAAAAGGCTTTCGCCCTACTTCACATATAATGCAACGATCATCCACAACCCGCTACATACGCACGTCACTACAACACACGCACACAACCAAAGTAGGATACATAGGCGCTGAGCGCAACAACACCACCCCTAGCACTATAAGAGTAACTGGGGTCCTTTACTGTGAACACGCCACCGCAAAGACATAAGGCCGCATACGACGAACCGTGGGCTTTAAGACAGCGCCTTCAGGAAGGTTACGACACCAGAGCACCGCCACCGCCCGACCCAAGGACCAATGTTTCCCCTGGAGCAACACGACGGGCAAATGAGAGCCGCGACTGCGCCTTCAAGAAGGGAACGAGGTTAGCCGCCGCCGGTCCGTCCGAAGATAGATCATGTTTTCACCCCGTCCAACACTCACCACCACTGAACACCACAACCTGGCGCCCACGCCGCCCACACGGCCATGGCCGCTAGGCAGCACCAAGCCGCGGGGTCTGCTCATGAGCACCACGCTACCACCACCAGGGTCCCGGCCCCGGTATCAAAGACCTTGACACCATCTTACTCGAGACCTGCCTCTACCCCAACCAAAGATACGAGGGGAAAGGACCCGCCTTTCAATCCCTGGGCGGCCCCCAATAGGCCGGCCAAAACTGGCCTCCATCGACCCGTTCTGTGGCACCGGCGCCGAGACGGGTTTGGTCCTGCCACCAGGCGCGAGACGAGCTCGGTCCTGCAGTCGGGCGCGTGACGAGCGATGGACCGCAGCTGGGGGGGGGGGTCCTTGGAGGAAGGTAGCGCCCGGACGACGGGGAGAGGGATCGAAGGTCGAAACAGGCCGCCTACATGAGTTGACGCTGGAAAGCCAGCCGCATCCGCAGCCGCAACCGCAACCGACCTACCGAGAGCAGCAGCCATGCCGAGCCACTGCCCAACCGGACAAGCTCCAAGCGTCAGAGCCGCCGGGCACGCACCGCACCACTACCACGTCACTGCGAAGAGGGAACAATCGACCGTGGCCCAGGCCAGGCGCAACCCGTGGCACCAGGGAGAGCCGCTTGCAGCACCAAACGCCACCGGGTGCCGCCCAAGTCGACCCCACCACCACCGCCACCACACCATGACCCCTACCTGCGTTTAGGAGAGGCCAGACGTGACCGATGCCGCCCACAGACCCCGCCGAAGGACGAGCCGTCGGCACCGGATCCGACCCGGGCCACCCCACGCGCCGCCACCCGGAGATGAGGACCCACCGCCGCGCGCCGTCTAGCCCCTGGGGTGTCGTCGCGCCGCCACCAGTCCGCGAAGACACCGTCCCGCACTCCCCGCGCCGCCCGTCGGGCCCCAGCCACCCGACGCCCATGTTGTCCCGCGCCAGCTGCCGACCACGCCGAAGGGAAGAGGCTCCCCGCCGCCACCCACGCCAGTCATGCTTTGCCTGGCGGCGCCTCGCAGCGGCGACGGGGGAGGAAGGCCGTGAGGAGGCGGCTAGGCGAGAGCGGCTCGGGGGAGGGAGGAGTCCACTTTACCACAAGTGAATCTATGCTTAGGTGAGGGGTAAAGAGAACAGAAGAAGGGCAACGTTGATCCTTGTCAGGCTGTTGCAGACCCAACAAAAGATGATGTAAGCACACATGGTCCAAATATGCACCCAACCAGGTGACTAAAAATCGTGCACACACCAGGCAACCAGCTAGTCGACGAGAGCTATCTGTTGAATCCGTCTTCACATGTGTCCCATAGATCACAGGGCGAAGAGAAAACAATATCTCCAAAATCTCACATTGTAGGATGTGTTTGGTAGCCTGCATAAGCCTGTATGTTCCCTACTCACTGGTAGAAAAAAGGCCTTTAGTCCCGGTTCGCAAAGGCCTTTAGTCCCGGCTGTGCAACCGGAACTAAATATGCGCGACTAAAGACCCCCCTCCTTTAGTCGCGCCTCTTCTGAATCATGATTAAAGGCTTTAGTCCCGGTTCTCGTGGCTAACCGGGACTAAAGGCCTCCTCATGAGTTTAAATTTTTTACTAATTTTTTTTTGAATTTTTCTTTTTTTTTATTTTCAAATTTCTGAATTATTTTAACCTCTAATCTCTAATCACCACCCTCATCACTGCTCAATTTATCCTCTAATCTCTAATCACCCTCATAATTCCAAATCATCTAACTTCCGAACGGTCACCCATCCTCCCACTCCCCCACTGAGCACGCTTAACTTCCGGGTTCTATTCTCCTCGCTTCCAAGTCTGCACTTGTTGTTTTCCGACAATAGTAGGATGTCAATTCTATTAACCCTCGGTATTTAGCTTGAGCATGAAGTGACACATTTCACTGTTTGAGTTTGAAACTATTGTTTCAAAAACAATAATTATTTAGTAACACTAATATTTCGGAATAATTAGTTTGACCATTTTTGACCACAGTTTGACCAGATTTGACCAAAATTTAAAAAACTGAAATAATTATTTAGTAACACTAATATTCTAGAATAATTAGTTTGACCATTGTTTGACCACAGTTTGACCATAATTTGAAATTTTTGAATTTTTTGCCTCTCGAACTTAAAAGCCCGTATCTTTTTTTTCTGTTAGGTTTTTGGGGATTCTAAATGTTTAACGGGTTCCCCGTTAAATTTGGATGTAACTTTTCGAGTAGATGATTTTTCATATAAAAACTTTTTCATCCGAGTTCGTATGCAAAAGTTATGCCAATTTTAAGAATTTCAGAGAGATTTTGCAAATAAAGTCGAAATTCATATTTGTTAATTTCCCAACAACTAGACCACATATCACATGGAAAACTTATTTTATTTTATTTTTTGACATTTCCATAATTTTCTTTTGTTTTTCTAAAACTGAAAAGGCGATCCGGGGGTAGAGTTTGAAAATGAGGCCTCAAATCCCTTTAGTCGCGGTTGACTGCACCAACCGGGACTAAAGGTCTAACTTTAGTCGCGGTTGGTCTCGCCAACCGCGACTAAAGGTTCAACCGATAATCGCGGTTGGCTGACCAACCGACTAAAGGTCTAACCTTTAATCCCGGTTGGCTCGGCCAACCGCGATCTAAAGGCCTTGGGCCACTCGAGGACCTTTAGTCCCGGTTGGCTGTGCCAATCGGGACTAAAGCCTCCCGTCCGCCACTGTCAACCGAAGGCTGGCCCAGATAGTTGGTCGCGGGTCTCCTCCCGAACCGCGACTAAAGACCCCTTTAGTCCCAGTTCTATTATTTTGGGGACTAATGGGGGCGCATGGAAGCCTCTTTTTCTACTAGTGACTCGACCCACTTTTTGCTGTTTGGTAACCTGCACGGGATCTCCTCAGCTATGCTCTGCCCACCCCGAATACCCCCGTAGCCACGCTCAGGAGAGAACCTGTGAAAGGAGGTTCGCTGGTCAGCGTGCATGGGTCGAACCCACGAAAAAATCTGAGCCCAACCCACCGGTTCCCATCTGGACCCACGAACGCTAGGGTTACCCCAACTCTCCCGACTCCCGAGCGATCACATTCTCTCCTCTCCGCCTCGTCTCCTTCTGGTCGCCGCGCGCCGCCGCTGCTCCAACTCGCCATCGCCACCGCCCAGCAAGGTATTCCCTCCTTCCTGTTGTTCCTCGTTCCATTGTCCTCCCTCCCGTTCCTACTCCTCCCTCAATCTACCATCCTCCTGCTTATAATCAGCTAGCACGTAATGAGAAATAGATATAGATGGGTGTTGAGAGAGAAAGTAGATTAAAGAATGTCAACGTTTGGTGCTAGATGTGCAGGTTGCATCTGCACTGTTCTTTTCATATGAAAAGAATGATCTTTTGCATATACCATAGATGAAGTTGATTTGCTAGATGTCTTTTCCTAGTACGCCATGACTGCTAGATGTCCAGGTTGCATCGGCGTACTCTTTTACTAATAACAGATTGATCTTTTAAATACAGTAGATGTCCAAGATATTTTGCTACATGTATTTTCCTAGTACGACTTGACTGCTAGATGCCCAGGTTGTATCATTTGAGAGAAATAGTGCTAGTTTTACTAAATGCAGACAAATATATATGGTTAAATATTTTAAGTGGTATTTTTTCTCCATATTTACATATTGTTGAAATGTTCGCGAATGATGTATGCTGCCGAAAACTCATTTGAATTGTGCACACAATTATTTTATCACGTATTTGTAACTATGGTATCCTCACCATCTCAGATACAGCCTACCAAACAAAGTCTGAGCCCAGCACGTCCCGACAGATACATGCTACCAAACAGAGTCTCAACTCAGCATGTCTGTACACATACAGGCTACCAAACAACTGCAGATGTATGTATTCAGCATGTCTGTACTTAACATGGCTCGGGGGGGAACACTATGACAGGATGATGCAGGCTACCAAACACATCCGTAGACACTCCAGCACACACCCCCCCACACCCCACCTTCTTCTACGAAAATAGTAGCGGCATATGGCCCCAGGCAGCTTGGGCCGCCGTCTGGGACGTGGCGGAAGTGCTCTTTATACCGTTTTGCATCATAATTTCTGTTAGCTAGAAGGCCCGCCTGGGGATTATCTAGATCTTGGTACTTCTACGGGTGCATTTTGGTAGTAAATCTATGCATGGCCAATGGGCCCTAGATGGTACACCACCAATCGCCACTACATCACCATGGACGGAATCTACCGTCATCAGCTACGTTGAACAAACCACCCGCCAGCATCAGCAGCACTGCGTTGCACACCATCCGTGCAAGCCGCACCGTAGCTGGCGGTGCTACCAGTCGCCGTAAATCATCTCCACACCTCAACAACACAAATTTGCGCACCAGAGAGACAAGGAAGCGGCTCCATCCATTGGTTGGGGGGTGGATATCCTCCTGTTGTGGGTTGCATGAAGATGACCATGTTGAAGGCTTTTATGTAGCCCAAAGGTGTGCAAAAGACGACTATCCATTAGGGTTATGACCTGGGGTCATTTTGGACTTTGCACATTAGAGGATGGGGTTGTCTTATCCTCCATCCAGCAGCCATCACCAAGAATGACGAAAATCAGATCAGCCACATTGAAGGAAGAAGCAAAGAGAGCTCCTCCCCAAGGTTGTGATGGTCCAGATCCACTATCTTATCTCCTTCAATCTGCGGTTCCATCATCATTGGTAAGACTGTTCCAAGCCCTAGCTCTTGAGCCTCAAATCTTGTTGTCTTCATTCAAGATTCAGAGATCTTAATGTATGAGAGCATCTAGTGCCACCTCATGAGAAGAACTTTTTGTATGTCATATTTGATAATAGAGAAAGATGATTTGGGTGGCTTCGGCCCATGGTTTTCCATCTCAAGCTGGGGAGTTTTCTACGTAAAAATGTGATGTCTCTGTGTTGATGTTTGCCGCTGCCCAAAAAGTTAAGCTTGCCACCAGATATCATCCGAGGAGTGTCTGGTGTGCTGCAAAACTTATTTTCCTCCATACATGATGTACATATGGTTCCTTCTGTGCTAAGCAACGATCCTTTGAGTTGGTACACGATGTGGTGCTGAGATTACTTTATTCCGCTTTAGTTTCCCAGTTCACCACAAGGATGTTTGTGTGCTAATTCCGAGTAGAGGGGTGTAGCAGGGCTATCACACCACTGTCTTGAGCTTCGTCTTTGGGGAAGGGAGTCAACACACAACCTTGGGTCTCCACAGAAACATGGTGCGTGAGAGCGAACACACCCCGTTCCCGCCGTCTGTGAGATTGTCTTAGTCCGGCAAGCTTGTCCGGTTATAGCGAGGCAATGTGAGGAGAAGGGGAGGGCGGCAGCGGTGGAAACTAGGGTGTCCACATGTCGCCCATAGGGATGCTACCAGCCAGTCCTGCATGTGTTTACAGTGTGAAAAGAACTCAATCCACATCTCTATCCATTAGAGCATCTACAGACGGGCGCCTCAAACCGGTCTCAAACACCCAGGCGGGCTGACCGGTCAAAAAAACAACCACCAGGATGCCGAAAAACACCCTGAAATGCCCGGGTTGTCCGGCACCCTTCATATCCAGCCCAAAAATATGGCGGATATGGGGCGGCCTGGGTGCGTCCACCACATCAGCCTCGCCACCGCTGGCCCACGACGACCCCATTCCATCCCCACAACAACCCTACCTGGAGCACACTCTATCCTCACTCCACTTCGTTCACTCCTATCTCCATCTTTTCTCCTTCCTTTCTCCAATCTATCCTCCCGATCTCCGTCCACCATGACATGCTCCACAGTGCATCCGACGGATTCAGCGAAGATTGGGATGCATCCCTCCGCGAGGCAGCCAACAACAAGGACGTGATGTCCCTCCGCATCGCACTACATCGATCATGGGTGGAGATGGGCGGCAATTTCAGATCTGCTCCATCGCCAGTCGCTCGTTACCATAGCGTTGACACCGGAGCAAGCCCTTCCCGCCCCGCGCGCAGCTTCGTGTGGGCAGCTCACTCCGTTCGGCGAACTCCTCCCACTTTGGCCGTTGCTCCAGAAGGGTAGTCGTTGGTTTTAGTGCACCCTTAGCCAGCACCGTGGATGCGCAAGCCAGAATAGGAGGCCCGCACCACCCGTCTGAGAGGCAGCGGGAAAGGGAGAGGCCAGTCGCATCTGAGGCGGTCGCGCAGTCCTTCCACCGCAGCCGCGGGATGTTAGCGGTGCTCGACGAGGAGGAGCATCTCCTCGTGTGGGTCTATCACCGGTTATTGACGATGGTGGAGACGGACGCCCGACAGTTCCAGAGGAAGAACGTGAAGGCACTCTGGTTGGTCCTATAGCAGAGCGCAGAGGCATCGGAGGTGGTGAGGGCGGCCAAGGTCAAGCGAAAGCAGGAGCACATCGTCCGGAGGATGAAGGGCTACATCATTCTCTCCTCTTCCTTCGATAACTCCGACGTCAGCTCCTCCTGGAACGTCTCTGACGATCCATCTCCCACCTCCTGCAGCGGAAGCCTACCCAGACACCTACATCAGCGCCTGTGACCGGAAGGGTAAAGGGCCGAGGAAGTGGTGAAGCTTCATTGTTTCTCCATCTTAATTCCAGTTATTAGTAATCTACTTTAGAACTGGTCCGTGGGTTATGAGGATTATGTGAACTGTGGTGATATTTTGATGATCGGAACGTGCAAATCTATGTCCGTTTGATGATCTACATAGTTTTATTCGCATTGCATGCTTTAGTGCGGATATAAGGAATCGGATTTAAGATATACGGATGTGGAGACGGCAAGCAATTTAAAAATAGTCCGGTCACTGTCTGCGGGGGCGCCTGGATGCTCATGCGGACGTATAATATAGGTGTTGGATTTAGCAACAACCACAGCTCTAGATCATCCACCAGCTGCCTTTAGTTGTACTCCCTACATTTTTGTGTACAAGGCCACTATTAGAATTACAATTTGCAACTATACAAGGCCACTAACATCAATCGAGGTAAAATTGATGAGGTTTGCCTCATACTAGCAACCGAGGACATTAATACCCCTTGCATGCATGTGGGAGTGAGAAGCTTGGTTTTTCATGTACCACATTAATCAACCAACGAGGAGTGAGAGGGTTGCTTGTTGTGCGTTGAAGAGAAAAATACACATTAATTAACACGTCGTGCGTGGAGAAAAGACAAGCTTGCAACATTGGCTTAAGTAAACATTAATTTCTATCTTGGTACCTGTAATATGGGTTTGCGGCCTTGTATACAAAAATGAGGGAGTACCATGAAACGATGCTAATTGTATGCTCCCTTTCTATGAGTTTACAAGGCGTGCGCGTACCCTTAAGTCGTTATTTGATTAACCTAATAGAAGTTTTATAAACTTCAGATGTTCTATTTTTAGACGGCATAATTTTTTTGTTATATATAGTTTATATTATGGTAATAAAATTGGCAACCTAGGTATACGCGCAGGACTTGCAAACTTAGAACTTCGTTTTTGTGGTAGTGATTACTAATATGGCGCTAAAACCCAAGTTTCGCCCCAATTATGAATGTTGATGACAACTGAGAACGATTACAACGATACTGCTTGTTTCAATATGCCTTATACTCTACCAAAGCGGCACGTGACATATCCTATGCGTTAATATGCCGATCTACCAAAGTGGCTTAACTAACCGTACGTGTGTATAAGTAGTGCATACCAAACTGAAAATTGCTTTTAAGGGCCGGGCTCCATGGAGGCAATTTTTTAAAATTTCAAAATTCATAATTTTACATTTCATAAACTCTATAAAAATACAGATATACATGGAGGCATAATGTAAATGTGTGTGAATTTTCATGATGAAATAGGCTGAAATGAGTGTTGTGCAAAAACAAAAAAATCTAAGGCTTTTTAGCACATGATACTGTTCATCCTCAAAGTCCATGATTTGTTTTGCACAGATCACATTTCAAATTATTTCATCATAAAATTTTACACACATACACCTTACATTCTTGTTTACTTGCACTACTGTTTTAAAAAAATAATCAAAACTGAAAACTATGAATTTTGAATTTTTCAAAATTTTCGGCCTCCATGGAGGCTGAGCTCCAAATCGTCCCACTCATACCGAACTCTAGCTTCAACAATCAAGTCGTTGCACATAATTAATTTCACTCTTCACCGTCACCGATGTATAGTAATGCCCGTACATAGTGGTCTAGTTAACATGCATATGCTCGTAGTAATTGCCTCCTATCATACACCTGTAATAAGCTGATTATATATGCTCTATGCGCAATTGGATATATATATATATATGTGCAAGGAATTTGACCAAACAATCCTTCCTCAAAAGCGACTGCTCTGCCTTGAATTAGTCATACGTACTTGGTTTATGGAAGACCGTGGAATCACACTCTCCAGCTCTTCTAGGTCACTAATTATTTCACGCACCGTAGGTCTATTACGTTTGTTGCGATCCGCACAGTTTCGAGCTATTTCAGTGCACCTCCTCGCTCGTGGGCAGTCCACGATGAATAATGATTCCTCCCACTGCAAAATAAGTTTAGACATGCATTGCCAGCACTCTCGCATGCATAAGTATTTGAACATAACAAGGAAATAAAAAACATATGTACATTGCAGACACATTTATTATGCCGTGATTTACTTGACAAGTTTTGGTAGTTATCTGAAAATAGATTTGTATTGCTGAAAAGAAAATAAATTGTAGACAAATGGTGAGCCTGAAACCTAAGAAATCCGCCATATAAGCATAAACTATTTAGTGAAATGCTTATTTCTAACTGGTCTGGGCTGTATTCTCTTTGCTCTTGGCAAACTTCAGAGTGTCATGATATTTTTTGTGGAATGAATATCTAGTGTTTATCTGCTAATATATGTACAATTTCAAACATTGGTGCAAATATATTGCCGCATGCAACACTGTACAAATAGAATCACATTTTGGATAGCATGCAGTCCACTAATATATGTAGAATAAATGTATGAATTTTGTAATGCAGGAATCATGTAGGCATATTTGCATGTCAAGTTTTGCAACTGTAAGTGGTATATGATTATTAAAGTTCTTGGATGTTTAGCAAAAAATCACAACTTTTACCTTATAAAGAGAGGAGATATTTTAAGGTGCAAATCGACTTGAGTGTGCAAAAACCCACTTCATATATATTTACCTACATGAAAATGCCGATTCTACAAACAACTCTGAAACAGAGTAGTCTCTGCACACCCCTTCTCGGAGCTAAACTTGATAGAGACACTATGATTGAGTATATTCAGGACACCATTTTTGCAGAAAAGTGTGCTTTAACTTTTTGCCATTTACATATCACTAATTAAATATACCTAAATAGTTGATCCCCGCTACTCCTATTACTCCCTCCATTTTTGTATACACGGCCACAAACTCAAATTACAGGTACCAAGGTAAAATTTAATATATGTTTTGCAACCCAACTTTTATTTTCGTTTACTGGGATAATTAATACACCGCATGCATGCAAGAAACTGAGTGAAGGAAGTTGATAAGTGACATTATGACAGCATGAATGCAAGCATTAAACAAGTTGCTAGTACAAGAAAACATCATTAATTTTGCCTCAATTATAGTTGGTGGCCTTGTATAGATGCAAAATGTATATTTCATAGTGTCCTTGTATAAGTAAATGAAGGGAATATCTAACATGCACACATGTCACCTAATCAAAGGCCATCACAACATGCATGGGAAGAAGTTTTAATTATTAGCTTATCCTTGCTACTTATATTTATTTTAACATGCACACACCTTATCCCGCCACTCACGACACGTCACCAATGGCTCAGCTCAACATGCATAGGAGTTACTTATATTTAATTAATATTTTTAACAACAAAATAATCAGATATGATATTATTAATCCATATATTCATGTTTCATACATCTAAAATTCATTTAAATATATTGCAACCGATTTTCGTAATGACACACGGGGTATCACCTAGTTAAACTAAAATCTTAGGCTTGTCAGATGCTACTCATATAATTACTTATTAGTAAAATCATCATAAAATATTTTTTATACTCAAATATTCATCGGAAGGAGTGGTCACATTGTACAATGGTGATTGAGCAAATAAATTCTACGTAAGGACAGTACAGATGAACAGATTTCGCCATAGTTCATTAGATTCGACTAGCAGGCTAAGTTAGATTCTCCTTACATTGTCAAGACTTATCATGCTGATCCCAGTTAAAAGTTCTATGATAATGATGCCCAGAGCATATATGTCCGATTTGAATGATATTTCTCCTTCATCTATGATTTCTGGTGCAATATATCGTCTGCATTCATTGATTTCATAGTTAATCAGACATATCATAACAAAAAGCCAATTAAAAAAGTAGACATAATTAACAAGATGCCGCTTAGCTTACAATGTTCCGACTATGTGTTGAGTAATCATCTTGGATTGACCTTGACCTAAGAATCTTGATAAACCAAAATCGGTAATTTTTGGTTCCATCTCAGCATCCAACATAATATTTTCTGGTTTCAAGTCTAGATGATTAATTTGCTTGTCGTGTAGAAAGTGCAAACCCTGAGAAATACCCCAAATCATATTGTAGCGGACAGACCAGTCGTCTCCTTGAGCTTTCTCTACAAAACCAAGCATAAGATGGTTCAGACTTTGTAGTATATTCTTCATTCATTTTTGTGATTTCTGCATGACATCTAAATTTAAGCTAAGAAAATATATTAGGGGTCGTCCATCTTGCATGCATGAAACCACAACTACAAATAATAATTTGCAACTTTCCGCATGCAATCTGGACGTCACTTCCAAGGACCAGATGCAATCAGGACGTCATAAGTTTATTATTTTCAAAAAAAGTTCACAAATTTCCGATAAAAGTTCATCAATTTTCAAAAAAGTTCATTTATTTTGAAAAAAGTTCACAAATTTTGAAAAAAAATCATCAGTTTTGAAAAATAAAACTCGACAATGTCAAAAAGTTCACAGATTTATGAAAAAAAAGAAAGAGAGAAAAGAAAGCAAAAAGGAAGATGTAAAAGACAAGAGAGAAGGAAGAAAAGTAAAAAATGTAAGAAGTTACCAGAAGAAGCGGTGAGGGCGGGTGGTTACTGCCTATTTTCAAATACAGGGATATTGCAGGATCGAATCATCGCGATTTTTGCACCTAGCCACTTGTTTTTTGCACCTCACCAGCTCGTAGGGAAGGTGTGCGCCGCTTTGCGTTTAACAAATTAACCGGCGCAGCGGGCGCCAAATAGGAAACAACCCTGTGAGGGCTGCCGAGAGATGGTGCGGCGACTATATCTAGCCTTAAGCGAGATGAAAGAATCACTCGTAGAAGGGTCACTCATCGGGACGGCCCATTCACACACACACACACAGAGAGTAAAAGTAAAAAAAAGCTAACAAAAAATGGAGCGCGTAGGTTTTGAAACATTGGTCTCCTGGTTTAGCGCAACAGTGCTTACCTTTCATTAGTGACACAAATAAGTTGGGGTATCCACTGTTTCTTGTGCGGTTTTCCCAGGTTGTTTTGGTTTGTTTTTTCACCGGGTTTTCTCTGTTTCCATTGGGCTTTTTCTTCTCTCTTTTTTATGGTTTTATTCATTTCTTTCTTGCTTTTCATTAGTTTGTTTTCTTTTTTCTTCCATTTTGTTTATTTCTTTCTCATTTCTCATCAGGGTTTTTGTTTATTTTTTTTTGTTTCTGTTGTTTTTAACTGGTTTTCTTATTTATTCTCCTTTTTGTTTTACTTTTATTGTTCCTTATTTTTCTTTTGGTTTTCACTCTACAATTTTCATACATGTGAAGAATTTATTTCCAATGGACGTTTAACATTTCACTAATAAAAATTTAATATTATTTGAGTACATTGTCAACATTTTTTATATACACATTTGCAACATTTTTCTATTGCTTGATTAACATTTTCAAATACAAATTTAACATTTTTTAAATATGTGGTCAATATTTTTCCGATACACACTTTTTTAAATGCTTTCTTAACATTTTTAAATACAAGATTAATATTTTATTATACATGGTCAATGTTTTCTCTATGCACATTTAACAAATAATTTCAAATGCTTGATTAACATTTTCTAAATTCCATATTAAATTTTTTGAACACATGGTCAACATTTTTTGTATACACAATTAACATTTTCCAAATGCTTGATTAACATTTTTCAAATACTTGTTCAACATTTTTTTCAAATGATTCATTAACATTTCCAATATACATTATCAAAAAAATTCATCATTTTTTAATACATGGTCAAGATTTTTCTATACATATTTAACGTTGATCGAATGCTTGATCAACATTTATCAAATACTTGCTATCCTCTCGCTGAAGGCGAGATATAGGGGTGCCTGAAAGATGGACGTGACGCATGAGTTTCGCGCTACCACTAGGTAGCCTCCTGCAACAGCGCGACTTGTTTTGGTTTCCTCAGTTAACCATACTAAACACTTGTACTGACTGAAATAAGTTCGGTTATCAGACATAAAAATCGATATTTTTTCTCTACTAGCATTAAAAACCAAAAGTTCAGTCATTTCGGTTTCGGATTTGGTTCGTCCTTCAGTTCATCGGTTTTTATGCCCACCCCTAGTTTTAGCAAACTTTCTATGTTATTATGTTTCATGCAGAACTCTTCATCGGAAAATAAAAAAGCGAGTAAGAGTTTTTGACCAAATGAAGCCACGCATGAGCCCGCGGAGGGACCAGAGGTGGCCCATAGACCCACGTGCCCCTTAGGTGCCCAAACCATTCGGCGATTGGACCTGCTGCCTGGGCCCACTCCCCTCCTTTTTGCTAGAACCTAATAACTGAGTAATTATAATTCTCCATTAATCTAGCAAGTAAGTAACATTAATTTGGCATGAGATCATGTTGAGACCCATCGCAACTAAGCCAACAACAAAAATAGATTGTCAATCAAATTAGTAGTTTCAGAGATAAACTTTTAATGTTTTAAGAGTTGAGAGAACCATGGGGCATGTTCCATGGAGGTTTGTCATTTTTCCTATAATATATCTTGTGCACTTCCAGGATGTTAAATTCCAGCTTTTAAACCACCTCTAAATATAAACCAAGCACCCTCTTGGAATATTTGACCCCACATTTTTTTGCACTTTATATTGATAAAATTCGTTGGAATTTATATCAGGGGCACACTTGTGCACTAACTATGGCGAGATATTCGCGTCATACTTTGCACTAGTAAGAGACGGTTCACAAAAAATTAAGCTAGCCCACCAGTTAATGTATAGTGGAGGCCAATCGCTCCTTTTTTGCTCAGGTGTGTGCCAACTAGCTCCATTTGCCTAGTATTATTTCATGGTCTGATCATTTGCCCTGTCTTACCTCAATTGTAGGTGGCCCTGGACCCCACATGGAAGTTTCAAGGGGCAGCACAAATGATCAAAGGGAGAAGGAAAAGAGGGCAAATGATCATATCTTTCTTTATGTACCCAATGGGAAACTATTTTATCGACCACGCGAAATAAGACTACAAAAGTAATCATGGAAAAGAATAACTAGTGCCAGAGTTGATTTGTGATCAAATTCCATAGTTGGTTTACGTCTTTAAAATGGGCTATACCTAAGAAAAAATCACTTCAAAAAAACAAGTCGTACTTATCCTTATAGTGAGAGAGCAATAAAGTTGTAAGCAGTACTTACCTTGTTGAAGATACTCCCGAATGTTTCCTTCAGGAACATACTCAAAACAAAGCAACCTATACCGTTCCCCTGCCATCACAAATGTTCCATCCAATGGCATGATTTCCTCTTTTGTATCTGCACAATAGCCTAGAAATCTTACTATGTTCTTGTGATTTGCACTCTTTAAGCACTTGATCTCATCCATGAATTGCTTATCAGTAACACTATACGCGTTGGACATCTTCACAGCAACCACCCCATTTTGCAATTCTCCCTGTTTTAGCCATGCTATTAGCATTATTTTGCCACACCATGGAAAATTTCTGAAATTTTACCATTTGTGAGGCAGTTGAGAACAAACCATACCTTATAAACAACTCCAAATGCACCACGACCAATTTCATTTGAAAAGTTTTCTGTGATGAATTTCATAAGTCCATAAGATAGCCTGATCGGCTCTGCACTTGGATCACTCAGTATGCCCTCCAGTGCTTCAAATTCAAGTGCTTGGTCATCATCCATTTCTATAATACAAATACCATATGGATTAAGATCAAATACAGTGTAATGTTGGTTCCTCTGCTTAGATACACTCCATATATATATATATATGTTCTCAGTAAGAAATTGTACGAAAATATTACTATTTGCATGACGGAAATGTGATAGTTCTTTCAATACAGGGCAGAGTTATTCAACCGTCAGAAGCATTGCAGATTCCTAGCAATCAATTAGTATGATGTTATACAATGTATCTCACAAATACTTCTCATCCGGATACAATATAGGATTAGGAGCACTGCGACAAAAGATCTCAAGCAATGATATGCCACAACGGCTGTGCTATTCAATTAGTATGGCTCAGTTGAGCTACAACATAAAAACATGACAAGTTGTATAATCATATCACAGTCCATGCTCTCGTAGCAATTTGGAAGTACTATACACGTTTCTTGGACTAGTTACTAAAATTTCAAAAACATGGTTGTTCTAAAATCTATTTGGATGTTTCCCAAAAGAGAAGACTTCGTATATGGATCATAGTCTAGGAACAAACGACTTCCTTTGGAAATGACTGGGACATTAGTTCCTCGATAATTTATATATTTGGCCAATCTGTTGCCGTAAAATGCATTTATGCTATCAAAGATAGATTCCGAAAGAACATACATACGAAGCAGACGAAGAAATGGAATACTAACCTGGAAGAACTTCAGGTATGCAGGTAAGTTTCTAGGTTGGATACAAATGAAGAGAGGGTCAAGACGAGATTGGATCTACCTGCCTACCAGACGAGATTGGATATAAATGAAGAGATGTGGTCTAAGTACCGGCGGGCTGTAAGTAAGAAGACCAAACACAACAGTCCATAGAATGTTTATTTAACAGTTCCAATGCCTTCACGTGATAGCCCACTGGGATCCAGGCAATGCCACGTGAGGGAGCATTAGATTATACGGCAAATGTCTATCAGGAATCGACCTTGGGCAGAAATCAAGGGGCAAGAAGAGGCACCATATCTGTTGAGCTTTACTCAAACCTGATGCAATTAAGAAAACTAAATTGCACTTCCGAGAAAATAGAGTACTCTTTTATATATGTAAAGATCTGCCTCTACATCTACAAAGATCTAGCAGTTGGGTAAAAATGAGAGGGCAATAAGAGCTACGGGGTCTGTTAACTTGACTTGAACCTGGTGCAATTAAGAAGACTAAACGGAGTACTCTTTACGTTTAGTATAACAAGCTCATCATCCAATGAGTGGCCGGTGATGCACGTGATGGCCCTGGGGCCAATAACCATGTTAGGCATCTCCAAGGCCGACCCCAAAACTGGACACCGCATGTACCGACACAGATGCCGGTAGCCGGCCATCCAAAGCTAGCCGTATATGCCCGGCTACATTTATGAGGAAATTCAATAAAATGAACAATGATGCATATTTGAACAAACGAAACGATATTCATACATACTTGCATATTGTTTACATAAAACCAGATGTTTTTCATCTAAACTAGAGCAAATTTATTACATTTTGACATATTTCAACTAAAGTGTACTCTAAACCTAGTCTAAATGACTGTCGGCGCCCGTTCCCCATGTACCGCCGCCATGAGCCCCGGAAAATGAAGCTCCGGCTCTGCAGCCTGCTTGCGGCTAATTGGCCTATGGTGATGAGCCTGCCAAGCTGCTCAATGGGAGGGGAGTAGTGGTGGCCTTCCAGGGACCCGGGCGCCGGCGACCTTCCAAACTCTACTCTTCCTTCCTGTCGGTAGAGCACGTAGACGTGTCGGCTTCGTGGTCGCGGCGATGGGACGCATCCGTGTCCGAGCAGGTGACATCATCATCATCCTTGCTCTTGTTGTACACTTTATCCGCCATCGCGTTGATCTCCTTGAACGCGGCTTCTAACTCCGATTGTTGGAGGTAGTACCGCCAGCGGTCGCGACGAATGTCGCGAGCGGAGTGGTAGGAGTCAAGCAGTGCCTCCTGCTCACCCACATCCATGTCCGACGCGATACCCGTGCTGGTGGCGAGTTGCTCCTCCGCGCGCCAATACTCATCGAGGAGGCGGAGGTTGTAGGCCTGGGCGGCCTTCGCCTGCAAGAACAAGGTCTCCCACAGTGACCACACCATGTTAGTGTAGTGAGAACGTGCCTCACCTATGGTGATGCTGACATGGGCCGGCGAGGATGATGGCGCCGGCTCCTTGTTGGCCGCTTCTTCCATTGTGGCGTCAACACTTCTGACCTCCGGTGAGCTCGTCGGTCTGCAGGCCTACCAGCCGCCTTCAATGGCAGCGATCTTCTTCTTCTGCTGCTTGTTGGGGAATGTTGCAGAAAATTAAAATTTTTCCTACGGTTTCACCAAGATCCATCTATGAGTTCATCTAAGCAACGAGTCATGGGAGAGAGATTGCATCTACATACCACTTGTAGATCGCGTGCAGAAGCGTTTAATGGAATAGGGATGATGGAGTCGTACTCGCCGTGATCCAAATCACCGATGACCAAGTGCTGAACGGACAGCACCTCCGCGTTCAACACACGTACGGAGCGGATGACATCTCCTCCTTCTTGATCCAGCAAAGGGGAAGGAGAGGTTGAGGAAGAAGGCTCCAGCAGCAGCACGACGGCGTGATGTTGGTGGAGAGGCAGTACTCCGACAGGGCTTCGCCAAGCACTCAACGGAGGAGGAGAGGTGTTGGGGAGGGGAGGGGCTGCGCCTTGGATCAGGTGTTCAGCCCTCCCCTCGCCCCTCTATTTATAGGGGATGGGGGAAGGGGGCCGGCCCCCTCTAGATGAGATCTAGGGGGGGGGCGGCCAAGGAGGGGGGCTTGCCCCTAAGCAAGGGGGGCGCCCCCACTAGGGTTCCGCCAAACCCTAGGCGCATGGGCCCAAGGGGGGGGGCGCCCAGCCCTCCAGGGGCTGGTTCCCTGTCCCTTGCGGCCCATGAGGCCCTCCAAGAGGGGTGGCCCCTCCCGGTGGACCCCCGGAACCCCTCCGGTGGCCCCGGTACAATACCGATATGCCCCCGAAACTTTCCGGTGTCCGTATGACAACTTCCCATATATAAATCTTCACCTCCGGACCATTCCGGAACTCCTCGTGACGTCCGGGATCTCATCCGGACTCAACAACATTCGTAATCACATACAAGTCTTCCTTATAACCCTAGCGTCACCGAACCTTAAGTGTGTAGACCCTACGGGTTCGGGAGACATGCAGACATGACCGAGACGTCTCTCCGGTCAATAACCAGCAGCGGGATCTGGATACCCATGTTGGCTCCCACATGCTCCTCGATGATATCATCGGATGAACCACGATGTCGAGGATTCAATCAACCCCGTATACTATTCCCTTTGTCAGACGGTATGTTACTTGCCCGAGATTCGATCGTCGGTATCCCAATACCTCGTTCAATCTCGTTGCCGGCAAGTCACTTTACTCGTACCGTAATGCATGATCCCATGACCAAACACTTGGTCACTTTGAGCTCATTATGATGATGCACTACCGAGTGGGCCCAGTTATACCTCTCCGTCATACGGAGCGACAAATCCCAGTCTCGATCCGTGTCAACCCAACAAACACTTTTGGAGATACCTGTAGTGCACCTTTATAGTCACCCAGTTACGTTGTGACGTTTGGTACACCCAAAGCACTCCTACGGTATCTGGGAGTTACAGGATCTCATGGTCTAAGGAAGAGATACTTGACATTGGAAAAGCTCTAGCAAAACGAACTACACGATCTTGTGCTATGCTTAGGATTGGGTCTTGTCCATCACATCATTCTCCTAATGATGTGATCCCGTTATCAACGACATCCAATGTCCATAGTCAGGAAACCATGACTATCTGTTGATCAACGAGCTAGTCAACTAGAGGCTCACTAGGGACATATTGTGGTCTATGTATTCACACGTGTATTACGATTTCCGGATAATACAATTATAGCATGAATAAAAGACAATTATCATGAACAAGGAAATATAATAATAATACTTTTATTATTGCCTCTAGGGCATATTTCCAACAGTCTCCCACTTGCACTAGAGTCAATAATCTAGTTACATTGTGATGAATCGAACACCCATAGAGTTCTGGTGTTGATCATGTTTTGCTCGCGGAAGAGGTTTAGTCAACGGATCTGCGACATTCAGATCCGTATGCACTTTGCAAATTTTGTATGTCCCCATCTTGAACATTTTCACGAATGGAGTTGAAGCGACGCTTGATGTGCCTGGTCTTCTTGTGAAACCTGGGCTCCTTGGCAAGTGCAATAGCTCCAGTGTTGTCACAGAAGAGTTTGATCGGCTCCGACGCATTGGGTATGACTCCTAGGTCGGTGATGAACTCCTTCACCCACATTGCTTCATGCGCTGCCTCCGAGGCTGCCATGTACTCTGCTTCACATGTAGATCCCGCCACGATGCTCTGCTTGTAGCTGCACCAGCTTACTGCTCCACCATTCAACATATACACGTATCCGGTTTGTGACTTTGAGTCATCCAGATCTGTGTCGAAGCTAGCGTCGACGTAACCCTTTACGACGAGCTCTTCGTCACCTCCATAAATGAGAAACATGTCCTTTGTCCTTTTCAGGTACTTTAGGATATTCTTGACCGCTGTCCAGTGTTCCTTGCCGGGATTACTTTGGTACCTTCCTACCAAACTTACGGTAAGGTTTACATCAGGTCGGGTACACAGCATGGCATACATAATAGATCCTATGGCTGAGGCATAGGGGATGACACTCATCTCTTCTTTATCTGTTGCCGTGGTCGGGCATTGAGTCGAGCTCAATTTCACACCTTGCAAAACAGGCAAGAACCCTTTCTTGGACTGATCCATTTTGAACTTCTTCAAAATCTTATCAAGGTATGTGCTTTGTGAAAGACCTATGAGGCGTCTCGATCTATCCCTATAGATTTTGATGCCTAATATGTAAGCAGCTTCTCCAAGGTCCTTCATTGAAAAACTCTTATTCAAGTAGGCCTTAATGCTGTCCAAAAGTTCTATATCATTTCCCATCAAAAGTATGTCATCTACATATAATATGAGAAATGCTACAGAGCTCCCACTCACTTTCTTGTAAACGCAGGCTTCTCCATAAGTCTGCATAAACCCAAACGCTTTGATCATCTCATCAAAGCGAATGTTCCAACTCCGAGATGCTTGCACCAGCCCATAAATGGATCGCTTGAGCTTGCATACCTTGTTAGCATTCTTAGGATCGACAAAACCTTCCGGCTGCATCATATACAGCTCTTCCTTAAGATAATCGTTAAGGAATGCCGTTTTGACGTCCATCTGCCATATCTCATAATCATAGTATGCGACAATTGCTAACATGATTCGGACGGACTTAAGCTTCGCTACGGGAGAGAAAGTCTCATCGTAGTCAATCCCTTGAACTTGCCGATAACCCTTAGCGACAAGTCGAGCTTTATAGATGGTAACATTACCATCCGCGTCCGTCTTCTTCTTAAAGATCCATTTGTTTTCTATCGCTCGCCGATCATCGGGCAAGTCTGTCAAAGTCCATACTTTGTTTTCATACATGGATCCTATCTCAGATTGCATGGCTTCAAGCCATTTGTTGGAATCTGGGCCCGCCATCGCTTCTTCATAGTTCGAAGGTTCACCGTTGTCTAACAACATGATTTCCAAGACAGGGTTGCCGTACCACTCTGGTGCGGAACGTGTCCTAGTAGACCTACGAAGTTCAGTAACAACTTGATCCGAAGTACCTTGATCATCATCATTAATTTCCTCTCCAGTCGGTGTAGGCACCACAGGAACATTTTCCTGAGCTGCACTACTTTCCGGTTCAAGAGGTAGTACTTCATCGAGTTCTACTTTCCTCCCACTTACTCCTTTCGAGAGAAACTCTTTTTCCAGAAAGGATCCGTTCTTGGCAACAAAGATCTTGCCTTCGGATCAAAGGTAGAAGGTATACCCAATCGTTTCCTTAGGGTATCCTATGAAGACGCATTTTTCCGACTTGGGTTCGAGCTTTTCAGGTTGAAGTTTCTTGACATAAGCATAGCATCCCCAAACTTTTAGAAACGACAGCTTAGGTTTCTTCCCAAACCATAATTCATACGGTGTCGTCTCAACGGATTTAAACGGTGCCCTATTTAAAGTGAATGTAGCTGTCTCTAGAGCGTATCCCCAAAATGATAGCGGTAAATCAGTAAGAGACATCATAGATCGCACCATATCCAATACAGTGCGATTACGACGTTCGGACACACCGTTACGCTGAGGTGTTCCAGGCGGCGTGAGTTGTGAAACGATTCCACATTTCCTTAAGTGTGTACCAAATTCGTGACTTAAATATTCTCCTCCACGATCTGATCATAAGAACTTTATTTTTCGGTCACGTTGATTCTCTACCTCATTCTGAAATTCCTTGAACTTTTCAAAGGTCTCAGACTTTTCATCAAGTAGACATACCCATATCTACTTAAGTCATCAGTGAGAGTGAGAACATAACGATATCCGCCGCGAGCCTCAACGCTCATTGGACCGCACACATCGGTATGTATGATTTCCAATAAGTTGGTTGCTCGCTCCATTGTTCCGGAGAACGGAGTCTTGGTCATCTTGCCCATGAGGCATGGTTCACATGTGTCAAATGATTCATAATCGAGAGACTCTAAAAGTCCATCAGCATGGAGCTTCTTCATGCGCTTGACAGCAATGTGACCAAGGCGGCAGTGCTACAAGTATGTGGGACTATCGTTATCAACTTTACATCTTTTGGTATTCACACTATGAATATGTGTAACATTGCGTTCGAGATTCATTAAGAATAAACCATTGACCATCGGAGCATGACCATAAAACATTTCTCTCATATAAATAGAACAACCATTATTCTCGGATTTAAATGAGTAGCCATCTCGTATTAAACGAGATCCTGATACAATGTTCATGCTCAAACTTGGCACTAAATAACAATTATTGAGGTTTAAAACTAATCCCGTAGGTAAATGTAGAGGTAGCGTGCCGACAGCGATCACATCGACCTTGGAACCATTCCCGACGCGCATCGTCACCTCGTCCTTCGCCAGTCTCCGTTTATTCCGCAGCTCCTGCTGTGAGTTACATATATGAGCAACGGCACCTGTATCAAATACCCAGGAGTTACTATGAGTACTGGTAAGGTACACATTAATTACATGTATATCAAATATACCTTTAGTGTTGTCGGCCTTCTTATGCGCTAAGTATTTGGGGCAGTTTCGCTTCAAAGGACCCCTTCCTTTGCAATAAAAGCACTCAGTCTCAGGCTTGGGTCCATTCTTTGACTTCTTCCTGGCAACTTGCTTACCGGGCGCGGCAACATCCTTGCCGTCCTTCTTGAAGTTCTTCTTACCCTTGCCCTTCTTAAACTTAGTGGTTTTATTGACCATCAACACTTGATGTTCCTTCTTGATTTCTACTGAAGGAAATATGCCCTAGAGGCAATAATAAAGTTATTATTTATTTCCTTATTTCATGATAAATGTTTATTATTCATGCTAGAATTGTATTAATCGGAAACATAATACATGTGTGAATACATAGACAAACAGAGTGTCACTAGTATGCCTCTATTAGACTAGCTTGTTAATCAAAGATGGTTAAGTTTCCTAACCATAGACAAAGGAGTTGTCATTTGATTAACAAGGTCACATAATTAGTTGAATGATCTGATTGACATGACCCATTCCATTAGCTTAGCACCCGATCGCTTAGTATGTTGCTATTGCTTTTATCCATGACTTATACATGTTCCTATAACTATGAGATTATGCAACTCCGCTTATCGGAGGAACACTTTGGTACTACCAAACGTCCACAACGTAATCGGGTGATTATAAAGGAGTACTGCAGGTGTCTCCAAAGGCGGATGTTGGGTTGGCGATTTCGAGATTAGGATTTGTCACTCCGATTGTCGGAGAGGTATCTCTGGCCCTCTCGGTAGTACACATCACTTAAGCCTTGCAAGCATTATAACTAATGAGTTAGCTGTGAGATGATGTATTACGGAACGAGTAAAGAGACTTGCCGGTAACGAGATTGAACTAGGTATTGGATACCGACAATCGAATCTCGGGCAAGTAACATACCGATGACAAAGGGAACAACGATGTTGTTATGCGGTCCGACCGATAAAGATCTTCAGAGAATATGTAGGAGCCAATATGGGCATCCAGGTCCCGCTATTGGTTATTGACCGAGACGTGTCTCGGTCATGTCTACATTGTTCTCGAACCGTAGGGTCCGCACGCTTAAGGTTTCGATGACGGTTATATTATGAGTTTGTGTATTTTGATGTACCGAAGGAGTTCGAGTCCCGGATGTGATCACGGACATGACGAGGAGTCTCAAATGGTCGAGACGTAAAGATTGATATATTGAAACCTACATTTGGACATCGGAAATGTTCCGAGTGAAATCGAATTTATCGAGTACCGGAGGTTACCGAACCCCCGGAACTATATGGGCCATAGTGGGCCTTGGTGGAAAGGAGAAAGGGCCAGCCCTAGGTGGCGCGCCTCCCCTTCCCTAGTCCTACTAGGACTAGGAAAGGTGGGCCGCCCCTCTCTCTTTCCCTCCGTGAATCCTATTCCAACTAGGATTGGAGGGGAATCCTACTCCCGGAGGAGTAGGAATCCTCGCGCCTCCTCTTGGCCGGCCGCCCCTCCCCTTGGCTCCTTTATATACGGGGCAAGGGCACCCTAGAACACACAAGTTGATCCTTGAGATCGTTCCTTAGCTGTGCGGTGCCCCTCCACCATAATCCACCTCGGTCATATCGTAGTGGTGCTTAGGCGAAGCCCTGCGCCGGTAGAACATCAAGATCGCCACCACGCCCGTCGGCCGACGGAACTCTCCCTCCCCGGCTCGCTGGATCGGAGCCCGAGGAGCGCCATCGAGCTGTACGCGTGTCAAGAACTTCGGAGGCGCCGAGTAACGGCGCTGGATCGGTTGGATCGCGAGGAGAACGCACGACTACTTCCTCTACGTTGAATGCTTCCGCTTGGTCCACGAGGGTACGAGACAACACTCTCCCCTCTCGTTGCTATACATCACCATGATCTTGCGTGTGCGAGGAAATTTTTGAAATTACTACGTTCCCCAACAAAGTGGCATCCGAGCCTAGGTTTTTATGGTTTGATGTTTTGCACGAGTAGAACACAAGTGAGTTGTGGGCGATACAAGTCATACTACCTACCAGCATGTCATATTTTGGTTCAGCGGTATTGTGAGATGAAGCGGCCGGACCGACATTACGCCAGACGCTTACGCGAGACTGGTTTCACCGCTACGAGCACTCATGCTTAAAGGTGATGGGCGGTGTCTGTCTCTCTCACTTTAGTTGAACCAAGTATGGCTACGCCCGGTCCTTGAGAAGGTTAAAACGGAGTCTATTTGACTAAATATCGCTGTGGTTTTGATGCGAGGTGAGATTGGTTCTTGCTTAAGCCCGTAGCAGCCACGTAAAATTTGCAACAACAAAGTAGAGGACGCCTAACTTGTTTTTGCAGGGCATGTTGTGATGTGATATGGTCAAGACGTGATGCTATATTTTATTGTATGAGATGATCATGTTTTGTAACCGGTTATCGCAATCGGCTGGAGCCATATGGTTGTCGCTTATTGTATGAAATGCAACGCCTCTGTAATTGCTTTACTTTATCACTAAGCGGTAGCGATAGTCGAGAAGCAATAGATGGCGAACGACAACGATGCTACGATGGAGATCAAGGTGTCGCGCGGTGACGATGGTGATCACAATTAGCCGGAGATGGAGATCACAAGCACAAGATGATGATGGCCATATCATATCACTTATATTGATTGCATGTGATGTTTATCCTTTATGCATCTTATCTTGCTTTGATTGACGGTAGCATTTTAAGATGATCTCTCACTAAAATTATCAAGTAGTGTTCTCCCGAGTATGCACCGTTGCCAAAGTTCGTCGTCGAGACACCACGTGATGATCGGTTGTGATAAGCTCTCACGTCCATCTACAACGGGTGCAAGCCAGTTTTGCACACGCAGAATACTCAGTTATACTTGACGAGCCTAGCATATGCAGATATGGCCTCGAACACGGAGACCGAAAGGTCGAGCGTGAATCATATAGTAGATATGATCAACATAAGATGTTCACCATTGAAAACTACTCCATCTCACGTGATGATCGGGTATGGTTTAGTTGATTTGGATCACGTGATCACTTAGATGACTAGAGAGATGTCGCCTAAGTGGGAGTTCTTAAGTAATATGATTAATTGAACTTAAATTTATCATGAACTTAGTACCGATAGTATCTTGCATATCTATGTTTGTTTGTAGATAGATGGCTCGTCTTTGTTGTTCCGTTGAATTTTAATGCGTTCCTTGAGAAAGCAAAGTTGAAAGATGATGGTAGCAATTACACGGACTGGGTCCGTAACTCGAGGATTATTCTCATTGCTGCACGTAAGAGTTACGCCTGGATGCACCGCTAGGTGCCAGGCTCGCTGCTGATGTAACCGACGACGTTAAGAACGTCTGGCGAGCAAAGCTGATGACTACTCTATAGTTCGATGTGCCATGCTTTACGGCTTAGAACCGCTCTTCAACGACGTTTTGAACATCATGGAGCATATGAGATGTTCCAGAGTTGAAGTTGATATTCCAACAGTAATGCCCGGATTGAGAGATATGAATTCTCCAATAAGTTCTAGAGCTGCAAGATGGAGGAGAATAGTTCGTCGGTGAGCACATACTCGTAATGTCCGGTATTACAATCACTTGACTCAACTGGGAGTTAATCTTCCGGATGATTGTGTCATTGACAGAATTCTTCAATCACTACCACCAAGCTACAAAGGCTTCGTGATGAACTATAATATGCAAGGGTTAGTAAAGACTATACCTGAGCCCTTCGCAATGCTAAAGGCTGCGGAGGTAGAAATCAAGAAGGAGCATCAAGTGTTGATGGTCAATAAGACCACTAGTTTCAAGAAGAAAGGCAAAGGGAAGAAGAAGGGGAACTTCAAGAAGAACAGCAAGCAAGTTGCTGCTCAGAGAAGAAACCCAAGTCTGGACCTAAACCTGAAACCGAAAGTGCTTCTCGCAAGCAGATCGTCATCGGAAGCGGAACTGCCCCAAGTATTTGGCGGATAAGAAGGATGGCAAGGTGAACAAAGGTATATGTGATATACATGTCATTGATGTGTACCTTACTAGAGCTCGCAGAGCACTGGTATTTGATACTGGTTCATTGCTAATATTTGCAACTCAAACAGGACTACGGATTGCTTAACACGGCAAAGGACGAGGTGACGATGCGCGTGGGAAATGGTTCCAGTCGATGTGATCGCGATCGGCACGCTACCTCTACATCTACCTTGGGATTAGTTTTAGACCTAAATAATTGTTATTTGGTGCCTGCGTTGAGCATGAACATTATATCTGGATCTTGTTTGATGCGAGATGGTTATTCATTTAAATCAGACAATAATGGTTGTTCTATTTATATGAGTAATATCTTTTATGGTCATGCACCCATGGAGAGTGGTCTATTTTTGATGAATCTCGATAGTAGTGATACACATATTCATAATGTTGAAGCCAAAAGATGCAGAGTTGATAATGATAGTGCAACTTATTTGTGGCACTGCCGTTTAGGTCATATCGGTATAAAACGCATGAAGAAACTCCATACCGATGGACTTTTGGAGTCACTTGATTATGAATCACTTGGCACTTATGTAACCGTGCCTCATGGGCAAGATGACTAAAACCCGTTCTCGGTACTATGGAGAGAGCAACAGATTTATTGGAAATCATACATACAGATGTATGTGGTCCGATGAATGTTGAGGCTCGTGGCGGATATCGTTATTTTCTCACCTTCACAGATGATTTAAGCAGATATGGGTATATCTACTTAATGAAACATAAGTCTGAAACATTTGAAAAGTTCAAAGAATTTCAGAGTGAAGTTGAAAATCATCGTAATAAGAAAATTAAATTTCTACGATCCGATCGTGGAGGTGAATATTTGAGTTACGAGTTTGGTCTACATTTGAAACAATGCGAATAGTTTCAAGAACTCGCCACCCGAACACCACAACGTAATGGTGTGTCCGAACGTCGAATCGCACTTTACTAGATATGGTGCGATCTATGATGTCTCTTCTGATTTACCGCTATCGTTTTGGGGTTATGCTCTTGAGACGGCCGCATTCACACTGAATAGAACACCGTCAAAATCCGTTGAGACGACACCTTATGAACTATGGTTTAGCAAGAAACCAAAGTTGTCGTTTCTCAAAGTTTGGGGATGCGATGCTTATGTGAAAAAGCTTCAACCTGATAAGCTCGAACCCAAATCGGAGAAATGTGTCTTCATAGGATACCCAAAGGAGACAGTTGGGTACATCTTCTATCACAGATCCGAAGGCAAGACATTTGTTGCCAAGAATGGATCCTTTCTAGAGAAGGAGTTTCTCTCAAAAGAAGTGAGTGGGAGGAAAGTAGAACTTGATGAGGTAATTGTACCTTCTCCCTTATTTGAAAGCAGTTTGTCGCAGAACCCGGTTTCTGAGACATCTACACCAAATAGTGAGGAAGTTGATGATGTTGATCATGAAACTTCAGATCAAGTTACTACGTAACCTCGTAGATCAACCAGAGTAAGATCCGCACTGAGTGGTACGGTAATCCTGTTCGGAAGTCATGCTACTAGATCATGATGAACCTACGAACTATGAAGAAGCGATGGTGAGCCCAGATTCATAAAATGGCTTGAGGCCATGAAATCTGAGATGGGATCCATGTATGAAAACAAAGTATGGACTTTGGTTGACTTGCCCGAGGGTCGGCAAGCAATAGAAAACAAGTGGATTTTCAAGAAGAAGACTGACGCTGACGGTAATGTAACTGTCTACAAAGCTCGACTTGTCGCAAAGGGTTTCCGACAAGTTCAAGAGATTGACTACGATGAGACCTTCTCACCAGAAGCGATGCTTAAGTCTGTCCGAATCATGTTAGCAATTGCCGCATTTTATGATTATGAAATTTGGCAAATGGATGTAAAGACTGCATTCTGAATGGATTTCGGAAGAAGAGTTGTATATGATGCAACCAGAAGGTTTTATCGATCCAAAGGAGCTAACAAAGTGTGCAAGCTCCAGCGATCCATTTATGGACTGGTGCAAGCATCTCGAGTTAGAATAAACGCTTTGATAGTGTGATCAAAGCATTTGGGTTCATCTGAGACTTTTGGAGAAGCCTGTATTTACAAGAAAGTGAGTGGGAGCTCAGAGCATTTCGATATTATATGTAGATGACATATTGCTGATCGGAAATGATATAGAATTTCTGGATAGCATAAAGGGATACTTAAATAAGAGTTTTTCGATGAAAGACCTCGGTGAAGCTGCTTACATATTGGGCATCAAAATCTATAGAGATAGATCAAGACGCCTAATTGGACTTTCACAAAGCACATACCTTGACAAAATTTTGAAGAAGTTCAAAATGGATCAAGCAAAGAAAGGGTTCTTGCCTGTGTTACAAGGTGTGAAGTTGAGTAAGACTCAATGCCCGACCACCGCAGAAGATAGAGAGAAAATGAAAGATGTTCCCTATGCTTCAGCCATAGGCTCTATCATGTACGCAATGCTGTGTACTGCACTGATGTGTGCCTTGCTATAAGCTTAGCAGGAGGTACCAAAGTAATCCAGATTGGATCATCGGACAGCGGTCAAGAACATCCTGAAATACCGAAAAGGACTAAGGATATGTTTCTCGATATGGAGGTGACAAAGAGCTCATCATAAATGGTTACGTTGATGCAAGCTTTGACACCGATCCGGACGATTCTAAATCGCAAACCGGATACGATTTACACTAAACGGAGGAGCTGTCGGTTGGTGCAGTTCTAAACAAAGCGTCAGAAGGGATCTAAATGTGAAGCGGAGTACATAGCAGCTTCGAAGCAGCTAATGAAGGAGTGCGGATGAAGGAGTTCATATCCCATCTAGGTGTCATACCTAGTGCATCGGGTCCAATGAAAATCTTTTGTGACAATATCGAGCAATTGCTTTAGCGAAGGAATCCAGATTTCACAAGAGAACCAAACACATCAAGAGACGCTTCAATTCCATCGGGACTTGGTCCGGTGGGAGACATAGAGATTTGCAAGATACATACGGATCTGAATGTAGCAGACCGTTGACTAAGCCTCTTCCACGAGCAAAACATGATCAGCACCAAGACTCCATGGGTGTTAGAATCATTACTATGCAATCTAGATTATTGACTCTAGTGCAAGTGGGAGCTGAAGGAAATATGCCCTAGAGGCAATAATAAAGTTATTATTTATTTCCTTATTTCATGATAAATGTTTATTATTCATGCTAGAATTGTATTAATCGGAAACATAATACATGTGTGAATACATAGACAAACAGAGTGTCACTAGTATGCCTCTACTAGACTAGCTTGTTAATCAAAGATGGTTAAGTTTCCTAACCATAGACAAAGGAGTTGTCATTTGATTAACAAGGTCACATCATTAGTTGAATGATCTGATTGACATGACCCATTCCATTAGCTTAGCACCCGATCGCTTAGTATGTTGCTATTGCTTTTATCCATGACTTATACATGTTCCTATAACTATGAGATTATGCAACTCCCGTTTACCGGAGGAACACTTTGGGTACTACCAAACGTCACAACATAACTGGGTGATTATAAAGGAGTACTACAGGTGTCTCCAAAGGCGATGTTGGGTTGGCGATTTCGAGATTAGGATTTGTCACTCCGATTGTCGGAGAGGTATCTCTCGACCCTCTCGGTAGTACACATCACTTAAGCCTTGCAAGCATTACAACTAATGAGTTAGCTGTGAGATGATGTATTACGGAACGAGTAAAGAGACTTGCGTAACGAGATTGAACTAGGTATTGGATACCGACGATCGAATCTCGGCAAGTAACATACCGATGACAAAGGAACAACGATGTTGTTATGCGGTCGACCGATAAAGATCTTCAGAGAATATGTAGGAGCCAATATGGGCATCCAGGTCCCGCTATTGGTTATTGACCGGAGACGTGTCTCGGTCATGTCTACATTGTTCTCGAACCGTAGGGTCCGCACGCTTAAGGTTTCGATGACGGTTATATTATGAGTTTGTGTATTTTGATGTACCGAAGGAGTTCGGAGTCCCGGATGTGATCACGGACATGACGAGGAGTCTCGAAATGGTCGAGACGTAAAGATTGATATAGTGGAAACCTACATTTGGACATCGGAAATGTTCCGAGTGAAATCGGGAATTTACCGGAGTACCGGGAGGTTACCGGAACCCCCCCGGGAACTTTATGGGCCATAGTGGGCCTTGGTGGAAAGGAGAAAGGGCCAGCCCTAGGTGGTCGCGCGCCTACCCCCTTCCCCTAGTCCTACTAGGACTAGGAAAGGTGGGTCGGCCCCCTCTCTCTCTTTCCCCCTCCGGTGAATCCTATTCCAACTAGGATTGGAGGGGGAATCCTACTCCCGGAGGGAGTAGGACTCCCTGGCGCGCCTCCTCTTGGCGGCCGGCCCCCTCCCCCTTGGCTCCTTTATATACGGGGGCAGGGGGCACCCTAGAACACACAAGTTGATCCTTGAGATCGTTCCTTAGCCGTGTGCGGTGCCCCCCTCCACCATAATCCACCTCGGTCATATCGTAGTGGTGCTTAGGCGAAGCCCTGCGTCGGTAGAACATCAAGATCTTCACCATGCCGTCGTGCTGACGGAACTCTCCCTCCCCGAAGCTCTGCTGGATCGGAGCCCGAGGAGCGTCATCGAGCTGTACGCGTGTCAAGAACTCGGAGGCGCCGGAGTAACGGCGCTGGGATCGGTTGGATCGCGAGGAGAACGTACGACTACTTCCTCTACGCTAGAACGCTTCCGCTTCTCCACGAGGCGTAGACAACACTCTCCCCTCTCGTTGCTATACATCACCATGATCTTGCGTGTGCGTAGGATTTTTTTGAAATTACTACGTTCCCCAACATCTACCTCTGCTGACTTCAGCATTGAAAATACTTCAGGAATAGTTTTCACCATCCCCTGCATATTGTAGTTCATCACAAAGCTCTTGTAGCTCGATGGGAGCGACTGAAGGATTCTGTCAATGACCGCCTCGTCCGGGTGGTTAATGTCTAGCTGGGACAGGCGGTTGTGCAACCTAGACATTTTGAGTATGTGCCCACTGACAGAACTATTCTCCTCCATCTTACAACTGTAGAACTTGTCGGAGACTTCATATCTCTCGACCCAGGCATGAGCTTGGAAAACTAGTTTCAGCTCCTCGAACATCTCATATGCTCCGTGTTGCTCAAAACGTTTTTGGAGCCCCGGTTCTAAGCTGTAAAGCATGCCGCACTGAACGAGGGAGTAATCATCAGCACGAGACTGCCAAGCGTTCATAACATCTTGGTTCTCTGGGATGGGTGCTTCACCTAGCGGTGCTTCTAGGACATATTGTACTTGGCAGCTATGAGGATAATCCTCAGGTTCCGGACCCAGTCCGAATAGTTGCTGCCATCATCTTTTAGCTTGGTTTTCTCTAGGAACGCGTTGAAGTTCATGGTGACATGAGCGTTGGCCATTTGATCTACAAGACATTTTGCAAAGATTTTAGACTATTGTTCATGATAATAAAGTTCATCTAATCAAATTATTTAATGAACTCCCACTCAGATTTGACATGACTCTAGTCATCTAAGTGTTACATGATCCGAGTCGACTAGGCCGTGTCCGATCATCACGTGAGACGGACTAGTCATCGTCGGTGAACATGTCCATGTTGATCGTATCTTCCATATGACTCATGTTCGACCTTTCGGTCTCTTGTGTTCCGAGGCCATGTCTGTACATGCTAGGCTCGTCAAGTTAACCTAAGTGTTTTGCATGTGTAAAACTGTCTTACACCCGTTGTATGTGAACGTAAGGATCTATCACACCCGATCATCACGTGGTGCTTCGAAACGAAGAACTTTAGCAACGGTGCACAGTTAGGGAGAACACTTTCTTGAAATTTTTATGAGGATCATCTTATTTACTACCGTCGTTCTAAAGTAAACAAGATGCATAAACATAATAAACATCACATGCAATTATATAGTAGTGACATGATATGGCCATATCATATAGCTCCTTTGATCTCCATCTTCGGGGCTCCATGATCATCTTGTCACCGGCATGACACCATGATCTCCATCATCATGATCTCCATCATCGTGCCTCCATGAAGTTGTCACGCCAACGACTACTTCTACTTCTATGGCTAACGCGTTTAGCAATAAAGTAAAGTAATTTACATGGCGTTCTTCAATGACATGCAGGTCATACAAAAAATAAAGACAACTCCTATGGCTCCTGCCGGTTGTCATACTCATCGACATGCAAATTGTGATTCCTATTACAAGAACATGATCTCATACATCACATATATCATTCATCATTCATCACAACTTTGGCCATATCACATCACAAAACACTTGCTGCAAAAACAAGTTAGACGTCCTCTAATTGTTGTTGCAAGTTTTACGTGGCTGCAATAGAGTCCTAGCAAGAACGTTTTTTTACCTACGTGAAAGCCACAACGTGATTTGTCAACTTCTATTTATCCTTCATAAGGACCCTTTTCATCGAATCCGCTCCAACTAAAGTGGGAGAGACAGACACCCGCTAGCCACCTTATGCAACTAGTGCATGTCAGTCGGTGGAACCTGTCTCACGTAAGCGTACGTGTAAGGTCGGTCCGGGCCGCTTCATCCCACAATACCGCTGAAGCAAGATAAGACTAGTAGCGGCAAAAGAGTTGACAACATCTACGCCCACAACAGATTGTGTTCTACTCGTGCAATAGAGAACTACGCATAGACCTGGCTCATGATGCCACTGTTGGGGAATGTTGCAGAAAATTAAAAATTTTCCTACGGTTTCACCAAGATCCATCTATGAGTTCATCTAAGCAACGAGTCATGGGAGAGAGATTGCATCTACATACCACTTGTAGATCACGTGCGGAAGCGTTCAATGGAACGGGGATGATGGAGTCGTACTCGCCGTGATCCAAATCACCGATGACCAAGTGTTGAACGGACAACACCTCCGCGTTCAACACACGTACGGAGTGGATGACGTCTCCTCCTTCTTGATCCAGCAAGGGGGAAGGAGAGGTCAAGGAAGAAGGCTCCAGCAGCAGCACGACGGCGTGGTGTTGGTGGAGAGGCAGTACTCCGACAGGGTTTCGCCAAGCACTCAACGGAGGAGGAGAGTTGTTGGGGAGGGGAGGGGCTGCGCCTTGGATCAGGTGTTCAGCCCTCCCCTCGCCCCTCTATTTTTAGCGGAAGGGGGAAGGGAGCCGGCCCCCTCTAGATGAGATCTAGAGGGGGCAGGAGGGGGCTTGCCCCCAAGGGGGCGCCCCACTAGGGTTCCCCCAAACCCTAGGCGCATGGGCCCAAGGGGGGGGGGGCGCCCAGCCCTCCAGGGGCTGGTTCCCTGTCCCTTGCGGCCCATGAGGCCCTCCAAGAGGGGTGGCCCCTCCCGGTGGACCCCCGGAACCCCTCCGGTGGCCCCGGTACAATACCGATTTGCCCCCGAAACTTTCCGGTGTCCGTATGACAACTTTCCATATATAAATCTTCACCTCCGGACCATTCCGGAACTCCTCGTGACGTCCGGGATCTCATCTGGGACTCCTAGCAACATTCGGTAATCACATACAAGTCTTCCTTATAACCCTAGCGTCACCGAACCTTAAGTGTGTAGACCCTACGGGTTCGGGAGACATGCAGACATGACCGAGACGTCTCTCCGGTCAATAACCAGCAGCGGGATCTGGATACCCATGTTGGCTCCCACATGCTCCTCGATGATATCATCAGATGAACCACGATTTCGAGGATTCATTCAACCCCGTATACTATTCCCTTTGTCAGACGGTATGTTACTTGCCCGAGATTCGATCGTCGGTATCCCAATACCTCGTTCAATCTCGTTGCCGGCAAGTCACTTTACTCGTACCGTAGTGCATGATCCCGTGACCAAACACTTGGTCACTTTGAGCGCATTATGATGATGCACTACCGAGTGGCCCCAGTGATACCTCTCCGTCATACGGAGCGACCAATCCCTGTCTTGATCCATGTCAACCCAACAGACACTTTCGGAGATACCTGTAGTGCACCTTTGTAGTCACCCAGTTACGTTGTGACGTTATGTACACCCAAAGCACTCCTACGGTATCCAGGAGTTACACGATCTCATGGTCTAAGTTAGAGATACCTGACATTGGAAAAGCTCTAGCAAAATGAACTACACGATCTTGTGCTATGCTTAGGATTGGGTCTCGTCCATCACATCATTCTCCTAATGATGTGATCCCGTTATCAACGACATCCAATGTCCATAGTCAGGGAACCATGACTATCTGTTGATCAACGAGCTAGTCAACTAGAGGCTCACTAGGGACATATTGTGGTCTATGTATTCACACGTGTATTACAATTTCCGGATAATACAATTATAGCATGAATAAAAGACAATAATCATGAACAAGGAAATATAATAATAATACTTTTATTATTGCCTCTAGGGCATATTTCCAACAGTTTGCATAAGAGGCTATCCTAGAGAGCTTCAAAGATTGAGGAGGCCATTTAGGGCATGGTGCCGAAGGGAGATAGGGTGCGGAGGAGGTTGGATACAACCATGGTCGGGCCTAATGGCTAAATAACAGGCGGATGGCAGGGCAAGAAATGAGGTGGTTAATGGTGGGCGGTCGACAGACGACGGGTGGCGCTGGAGTAGGTTCCCCGGCAACCGCAGATGTGTAATGTAGGGAGGCGGACCGTCGAGCTGACGTTTGAACACGGAGCAATCGTGTGCACCTGCAAGCGGCGCTCTTGGCCGTTGCGCTCCTTTAATGTCGAAACAACGTGAGAGTTTGCATCTGCTTTGGGCGGGCATGAGTGCGGCATTGACGCTCTGGAGTAGCATTGACCGCTTTAGGTGGAAAAGTGTGCGATCAAGGGAGACGGTTTTGGGTGGGCCAGGTTTGTCGGAAGCGGACGTGACAATGGCCTGGACGCCCGCATAGTCAACCCCCGGTTTGCTTCCGGTTTGCGAAAAATATGACGTCCGGACCGCCGAGCGAACCGATACAGGACGACGTTGGATGCTAAAACATGTCCAAACCATACGATTCGGATGATTGTGGGCGATTTAAGGGTCCATGCTGAAAATGCTCTTAGGGTGCATTAGACGACCTTGCAAAAACATTACTGCGTAGTAATCTTCCTTAGCAGATAATCTAGTATATAATTTTTTTTGATTCATCATTGACTTGTGTGTTCATCAACACAAACAACATTGGGATTGGTAACTGTGTTCTATTCATATTACTCGACTATCCTATAATCATAACCTATGATGATCAATAGCCACATGAAAATCTTATGTTCACAGAAATTTTTAGTTTCTATAAAGAATACCCAACTTTTTATCCCAAAAACTGATTCTTTTTACCCTGGAAACAATAAGGCAATGCCCTATTGTTATTTTTTGTAAAATTTGAGAAGGTACAATATAGGTCTGGGCTGCCTGCCATTTGATTAGTTTACCAAGAGGTTGTAACTATGTTAACTCACCGAGATCTGGAGGCTGGTCGTTTTCTTTCTTCCACGGGAAGAAAGAGTACCCTTTGGCTAGGGTTTCTCATGCCTCCCGCCGGTGCCACCGTCGGTCTACCTCGTCTCCTGTGGTCTTAGGGCCATGGAGGCATGGTGGATCCCGGCCCATGCCGGCGGGAGGGCTCCGTTTTTTCATGCTCTTTCGAGTCTTGTTAGGGTTTTGTCTCCTGCTAAGAGAGACGAGGCGGCGGCGGCGGCTCTCTAAAGATGGAATAAGGTTCTCCCCGCCTTGTCCTGTCTCGGTGGTGTTTCTAGTATCGTCAAAGGGCGTGTGGAGGTTTTTCTCCGGCGGATCTGGCGGGATTCGGTCGGCATTCGTCTTGGGTGGATCCATGTGGATCTTGTTTTCGTTCGTCTGTGTTCGTGTGTCTATAGGTTGGATCCTTCCGGTCTATACTTCTCTTCATCGGCGCGCTGCTGTTCTGATGAGTTGGTCCTAGGGAGTCTTAGCATGACGACTTCCCGGCTGTCTACCACAAAAAGGTTTGCCTGACTCTGATGCGGTAGGGGCGAAGACGGTGGCGCGCCTTCAGTTCGCTCCAATGCTAGTAGTCGTCGATAGGTGGTCTAGAAATCTAGATGTAATTTATTTTACTTCTGATGTTTTTTGTACTACCTTCATAGATGATGAATAGATAGGAAGATATCCTCAGAAAAAAAACTCACCTAGATCCGTGTATGAGTTGTTCACATGCTGGGTAGTTAGACTACCGGTAGTATCAAGCAAGTCATTATATTGGCCAGTAGTTACATTCCCATCTAGAAGTAATCATCTACTCTTGCCAGATACTACATTTCCAGTAGACTTAATTTTGTACTGCCTCCGTTCAGGTGCATAAGTCATCTTAGATTGTGTATCACGATCAAAACGAGAGAACTTAATATTTATTTGCTAATTAATATCATTACATGCAATGAACTGATCACTACTACATGTCATATTTGGTAGTCTCAAGTCATTAAAAGCATACACGCTCACATACCTTATTTGTGGATTTCTTTATTTATGTTAAGAAGCAAGAAACGAGGTGAGAGTTAATGCACCGCACCTAAGTGTATTGAGATTATTTGATTTTCATAAGAGTACTTATACACCTACACAATCAGTATAATTTACTGCCAATTCACGGCTTTCCAAGAATCACCATGTTCGACCCGAGAGTGTTCATTAATTTAGGTTACTTGGTGTTGATCCGTACAAGCCGAATTGCATGCTCTGACCCCGTGCATGATAATTTACGTTAAAATGTCATTGAAATGTGCAGCCGTGCAGGCGTATGTCTGCCTGCACTTTCATTAAGTTAACGAAGGTCTGTGACCATGTTTACTCCTCTAGATCTGCGCATGAGCTGTGCCCATGCTGGGCGGCTAGTAGTACGTATTAGTTTTCTTTGCCCGAGTTATTCCTTTTAAGCATCGTTCAGATCGATGTAGTCAGTCATCTCGATATATTCCCCGTAATTTTATGGTACTTTCGTTTCATTCATGTTAGTGGATATTATTTATACATACATCCAATGTTTGTAGAAAAAGCGAGCGACGGGTTCCATGGATCAATCCCTCCTCTCTGTTAGAGTTAAGCACACCATTTATTACTACGAGTAGAATTCCTAATTCTAGGTACTAGTAGCTACGAATATGTTGGCTATCTACTTACATAAATACAGTAATAGCAAGCGGAAGCTCGCTGCGTGACGCCGCGCCCGTGTTTAAACTCATCGTTGATTATTCGATGAGATGAATCAGAGTTTAGTACAGCGGAGACAGATGATACCGATGTATCTTAATTCTTAAGCCATTGTTCCTTGATGTTGAAATGATAAGAGTAAGAGATTGATGTGGCCGTGGTGGCCGTTGCATGCATAATCCTCCCGTTTTACACATATTTTAGTACAACTGAGACAATAGCACTTGGAAAGTCACGACAGGGAACGAGGTACTACGTTCACAATATAGGCCGAGACGGCGAAGCTATGGTGGTGTTTCTCTTCGATGAGCTTTGTCCTCTTTTATTTGAACATATGTCATTTTTGATACGCTTCACTCGCCTCCAGTACCTCCCCGTCTGTTATTTGAAATTCACTGGTTTTTTATCTGCTATGATTAACTTGGACTACGTAGCCCTCGCGTCGCCCCTCCCGCGAGTGACACGGGCGGCGCCGCCATCTTCTGCCGCTAGCCCCCCCCCCTCCTCCCCTTCCCCGCCGCCGCCGGCCAGAGCCGTCGGGGCAAAGCCCCCAACGGTGGCTGGCGGCGCGGGCCCTCCCCTCCTCGCGTTCGTGGCCTTCGGGAGCGGCTAGGCCGAGCGGAGGCGCCGGGCGCGGATCTGGCGCGGGCGGCGACGATCTTGACGGCGGCGGGCCCATGGCGCTGCTGCAGATGGGTCGACGCCGAGCTGTGTGGCGGTCGCGTGCGGGTCTCCTCGTGGCGGCGGCCTTCGCCGGCGGCGGGGCGGCACGTGCGCGACATCCGGCGAGGGGTGGGGACGCGACCACGGTGGCTTCCCGTGCGAGTACATGAAGAAGAGGCTGCGGCGTGTGTCCTCGGGGAGGATGGCTATCCTCGCCCAGATCCGTCGGCGACATGGCGGCGGAGGTCGCAGTGGCTGGTCGGCGGTGGCGGAACTTGGCCGGTGGCAGCGGCGAGGTTCTGTCTGGATCCCGGGGCAGCGGCCCTGAAGGGTGGCGGCTGGTGAAGCTAGGGCTTCCCGCGGCGGCATGGCGTGGTGCAGTCCCTGTCCAAGGCGGATCCGTGACGGCGATTGATACGTCTCCAACGTATCTATAATTTTTGATTGCTCCATGCTATATTATCTACTGTTTTGGACCATATTGAGCTTTATTTTCCACTTTTATATTACTTTTGAGACTAACATATTAACCGGAGGCCCAGCCCAGAATTGTTGTTTTTTGCCTATTTCAGTGTTTCGAAGAAACGGAATATCAAACGGAGTCCAAACGGAATGAAACCTTCAGGAGCGTGATTTTCTCACCGAACATGATCCAGGAGACTTGGACCCCACGTCAAGAAAGAAGGGAGGTGGTCACGAGTGTGGGAGGCGCGCCTACCCCCCTAGGGCGCGCCCCCTGCCTCGTGGCCCCCCCGTTGCTCCACCGACATACTCCTTCCTCCTATATATACCTACATACCCCCGAACGATCAGAGACGGAGCCAAAAACCTAATTCCACCGCCACAACTTTCTGTATCCACGAGATCCCATCTTGGGGTCTGTTCCGGAGCTCCGCCGGAAGGGGAATCCACCATGGAGGGCTTCTACATCATCATAGCCCCTCCGATGAAGTGTGAGTAGTTTACCTCAGACCTTCGCACTACTAGGAAAAGGGCTATAGATGGGATGGACACTAATGGCGCACTGTACATGTGGTGCGCCATTACTAAATACTAATGGCGCACCATGTGTTGGTGCGCCATTAGTGTGCAAATACACTAATGGCGCACCACATCCCATGGTGCGCCATTAGTAATTTTTTTTAATTTTTTCAAAACTACTAATGGCGCACGGTGGGAGTGGTGCGCCATTACTATGTTGACATAGTAATGGCGCACCATATCCACCGTGCGCAATTAGTAGTTTTAAAAAAAGTAAAAAAAATAAAAATATTTGTTACTAATGGCGCACCATGTCTCGGTGCGCCATTACTATTTTAAACTAGTAATGGCGCACTGCCCTGCGCCATTACTAGTTTAACTAGTAATGGCGCACCACCCCACGGTGCGCCATTACTAACTTGCCCCAACACCGAATGCACCCCCCCCCCAATGGATCGCCTTTTCAGTTTAAAAAAAATAAAAGAAAATGATGGAAATGTCAAAAAAATAAAAGAAAATAAGTTTCCCATGTGATATGTGGTCTAGTTGTTGGGAAAATTTACAAATATGAATTTCGACTTTATTTGCAAAATCTCTCTGGAAATTTGTAAAATGGGCATAACTTTTCAATATGAACTCGGATGAAAAAGTTTTTTATATGAAAAATCATCTATTCGAAAAGTTACATCCAAATTTAACTGGGGGAACCCCGTTAAACATTTTCAAAATCCCCCAAAACCTAACAGAAAAAAGTTACGGAGCTTTCAAGATCTAGAGGCAAAAAAATTCAAAAAATTTCAAACTTACTAGTGGCGCACCGTGGATGTGGTGCGCCACTAGTAACAGAAAAAAAATGGTTTTGAATTTTTTTTGAATTTTTTTCAAAAAATGATACTTAATATTACCGGGAAGTTTGAAATATTTTTCAAACTTTTATCATAGTCATGAACATGAACAAAGTCCTAGACATGAACAAGGTATAATAGGAATTGATATGCTGGATATATCAACAAGTGCCTGTGAAGTGAGCTGTTGCTGGGGTTGGATAGAACTCTGAAGTTAAGCGTGCTTGGGGTGGAGTAGTGTGAGGATGGGTGACCTTTTGGGAAGTTTGAACACGGAGTGTGATTTGACCTGAGATTAAGCATATTGACCCGAGATTAAGCCATAGTGAACTGAGATTAAGAAAAAAAATGATTTTTTTTATTTTTTTTGATAAATTTGGAAAAAAAATTAAAAAAAATTGAATTTTTTTGGAAAAATATTGTTACTAATGGCGCACTTCTATGGTGCGCCATTAGTATACCAGATAGGTGCGCCATTAGTAAAAAATTCTAATGGTGTGGTAAAAATGGCGCACCGGTAGTGCGCCATTAGTAGGCAAAACCGGTGCGCCATTAGTAGGCCTTTTCCTAGTAGTGTCGGGTCCATAGTTAGTAGCTAGATGGCTTCTTCTCTCTTTTTGGATCTCAATACAATGTTCTCCCCCTCTCTCATGGAGATATATTCGATGTAACCTTCTTTTTGCGGCGTGTTTGTTGAGACCGATGAATTGTGGGTTTATGATCAGTATTATCTATGAACAATATTTGAATCTTCTCTGAATTCTTTTATGTATGATTGGTTATCTTTGCAAGTCTCTTCGAATTATCCGTTTGGTTTGGTCAACTAGATTGGTAGTTCTTGCAATGGGAGAAGTGCTTAGCTTTGGGTTCAATCTTGCGGTGTCCTTTCCCAGTGACAGAAGGGGCAGCAAGGCACGTATTGTATTGTTGCCATCTAGGATAACAAGATGGGGTTTTATCATATTGCATGAATTTATCCCTCTACATCATGTCATCTTGCTTAAGGCGTTACTCTGTTTTCTTAAACTTAATACTCTAGATGCATGCTGGATAGCGGTCGATGAGTGGAGTAATAGTAGTAGATGCAGGCGGGAGTCGGTCTACTTGTCTCGGATGTGATGCCTATATACATGATCATACCTAGATATTCTCATAACTATGCTCAATTCTGTCAATTGCTCAACTGTAATTTGTTCACCCACCATAAAATACTTATGCTCCTGAGAGAAGCCACTAGTGAAATCTATGGCCCCCGGGTCTATCTTTATCATATTAATCTCCCAACACTTTATTATGCTTTTTGCTTTTTACTTTGCTTTTATTTTACTTTGCATCTTTATACCAAAAATACCAAAAATATTATCTATCATCTCTATCAGATCTCACTCTCCTAAGTAACCGTGAAGGGATTGACAACCCCAAATCGTGTTGGTTGCGTGGAGCTATTTGTTTTGTGTAGGTACGAGGGACTTGCGCGTAGCCTCCTACTGGATTGATACCTTGGTTCTCAAAAACTGAGGGAAATACTTACTCTACTCTGCTGCATCACCCTTCCCTCTTCAAGGAAATCCAACACAGTGCTCAAGAGGTAGCAAGAAGATTTCTGGCGCCGTTGCCGGGGAGGTCTTCGCAAAAGTCAACATACCAAGTACCCATCACAATCCCTTATCTCTCGCATTACATTATTTGCCATTTTCCTCTCGTTTTCCTCTCCCCCACTTCACCCTTGCCGTTTTATTCGCCCTCTCTTTTCCATTCTCCTTTTTCTCGCTTGCTTTTTGTTTGCTTGTGTGTTGGATTGCTTGCTTGTCACGATGGCTCTACCTAGATTCGGCGATCTTCACCTTAAAAGGTTAGAAGAGATCGAAAGTAACATCAGGAGTTTTATGGTTTTGCAACTTGAGCATAATAATTTCTTCAGAAACGAGCTTAAGGAACAAAAAAGTTTTATGAGTTATATGAATAAAGAGCTCGATGATATGTCTAAAGAATTTGATGGCCTGAGATCCCAAATTGCTCGTCTTGAGAAGTTAACTACTGAAATATCGGATAAGCAGGCTACCTTAGTTAATAAGATGGCCGCTAAACCGGATTTCTATGAAAATAAAGATGAAGATCTAAAAGTTATTGATGTGTCCCCTATTAAATCTTTGTTTTGCAATATGAATCTTGATAATGATGGGACTGAATATGATCCACCTTTACCTAGAAGGCGTTCCAAGAATTCGGAGTTTTTAGATTATGATGCTAAAATTGATAAAAGTGGGATTGAAGAATGCAAAACCCTAGATGTTGCTAAACCCACTATTTTGGATTTCAAGGAATTTAATTATGAAAGTTGCTCTCTAATTGATTGTATTTCCTTATTGCAATCCGTGCTAAATTCTCCTCATGCTTATAGTCAAAATAAAGCTTTTACTAAACACATCGTTGATGCCTTGATGTAATCTTATGAAGAAAAACTTGAGTTGGAAGTTTCTATCCCTAGAAAACTTTATGATGAGTGGGAACCTATTATTAGAATTAAGATTAAGGATCATGAGTTTTATGCTTTATGTGATTTGGGTGCTAGTGTTTCCACTATTTCCAAAACTTTGTGTGATTTGCTAGATTTTCGTGATTTTGATGATTGCTCTCTAAACTTGCACCTTGCGGATTCCACTATTAAGAAACCTATGGGAAAAATTAATGATGTTCTTATTGTTGCAAATAGGAATTATGTGCCCGTAGATTTTATCGTTCTTGATATAGATTGCAATCCTTCTTGTCCTATTATTCTTGGTAGACCTTTCCTTAGAAAGATTGGTGAAATTATTGATATGAAGGAAGGGAATATTATATTCCAATTTCCGTTAAGGAAAGGCATGGAACACTTCCCTAGAAAGAAATAAAATTACCATATGAATCTATCATGAGAGCTACCTATGGTTTGCCTACCAAAGATGGCAATACCTAGATCTATCCTTGCTTTTATGCCTAGCTGAGGGCGTTAAACGATAGCGCTTGTTGGGAGGCAACCCAATTTTACTTTAGTTTTTTTGCTTCTGTTTAGGAATAAATAATTTTGTTGGGAGGCAACCCACGGTAATAGTTATGTTGATTCTGCTGCAGAAAACAGAAACTTTGTGCGCACGAGATTAGTTTTCATAAATCACAGGAACGTGATTTTTAGTTAATTCTTGTTGCTGTAGATCAATAAACAAATTATCTACAACTTTCTAATTTGGCTGAATTTTTCACGTTCCAGAAGTTTGCGTTAGTTACAGATTACTACAGACTGTTCTGTTTTTGACAGATTCTGTTTTTTTGTGTGTTGTTTGCTTATTTTGATGAATCTATGGCTAGTAAAATAATTTATAAGCCATAGATAAGTTGGAATACCGTAGGCTTAACACCAATATAAATAAAGAATGAGTTCATTACAGTACCTTGAAGTGGCCTTTTGTTTTCTTTTGCTAACGGAGCTCATGGGATTTCTGTTGAGTTTTGTGTTGTGAAGTTTTCAAGTTTTGGGTGAAATCTTTTGATGGATTATGGAACAAGGAGTGGCAAGAGTCTAAGCTTGGGGATGATTCCTATGACACCCCCAAGATAATCCAAGGACACCAAAAAGTCAAAGCTTGGGGATGCCCTGGAAGGCATCCCCTCTTTCGTCTACTTCCATCGGTAACTTTACTTGGAGCTATATTTTTATTCACCACATCATATGTATTTTGCTTGGAGCGTCTTGTATGATATGAGTTTTTGCTTTTTAGTTTACCACAATCATCCTTGTTGTACACACCTTTTGAGAGAGCCATCCATGAATTGGAATTTGTTAGAATTGAAGGAAATATGCCCTAGAGGCAATAATAAAGTTATTATTTATTTCCTTATATCATGATAAATGTTTCTTATTCATGCTATAATTGTATTAACCGGAAACATAATACATGTGTGAATACATAGACAAATAGAGTGTCACTAGTATGCCTCTACTTGACTAGCTCGTTAATTGAAGATGGTTATGTTTCGTAACCATAGGCATGAGTTGTCATTTGATTAACGGGATCACATAATTAGGAGAATGATGTGATTGACTTGACCCATTCCGTTAGCTTAGCACTCGATCGTTTAGTATGTTGCTATTGCTTTCTTCATGACTTATAAATGTTCCTATGACTATGAGATTATGCAACTCCCGTTTACCGGAGGAACACTTTGTGTGCTACCAAACGTCACAAGTAACTGGGTGATTATAAAGGTGCTCTACAGGTGTCTCCGAAGGTACTTGTTGGGTTGGCGTATTTCGAGATTAGGATTTGTCACTCCGATTGTCGGAGAGGTATCTTTGGGCCCTCTCGGTATTGCACATCACTTAAGCCTTGCAAGCATTGCAACTAATGAGTTAGTTGTGGGATGATGTATAACGGAATGAGTAAAGAGACTTGCCGGTAACGAGATTGAACTAGGTATTGAGATACCGACGATCAAATCTCGGGCAAGTAACATACCGATGACAAAGGGAACAACGTATGTTGTTATGCGGTTTGACCGATAAAGATCTTCGTAGAATATGTGGGAGCCAAAATGAGCATCCAGGTTCCGCTATTGGTTATTGACCGGAGATGTGTCTCGGTCATGTCTACATAGTTCTCAAACCCGTAGGGTCTGCACGCTTAAAGTTTCGATGATGGTTTTATTATGAGTTTATGTGTTTTGATGTACCAAAGGTAGTTCGGAGTCCCGGATGAGATCGGGGACATGACGAGGAGTCTCGAAATGGTCGAGACGTAAATATCGATATATTGGATGACTATATTCGGACATCGGAAATGTTCCGAGTGATTCGGGTATTTATCGGAGTGCGGGAGGGGGGGGGTTATCGGAAACGCCGGGGGGACTATTGGGCCTACATGGGCCATAGGGAAGAGGGAAGGCAGCCCACAAGGGGCAGCTGCGCCCCCTCCCTATAGGGGGTCCGAATTGGACTAGGGAAGGGGGCGCCCCCCCCTTTCCTTGTCCTTTCCCTCTCCTTCCTTCCCCCTTCCTTTTCCTAGTTGGACTAGGAAAGAGGGGAGTCCTACTCCTACTGGGAGGAGGACTCCTCCCCTCCTTGGTGCGCCCCAAGGCTGGCCGGCCTCCCCCCTTGCTCCTTTATATACGGGGGCAGGGGGGCACCTCTAGACACAACAATTGATCTCTTGGATCTCTTAGCCGTGTGTGGTGCCCCCCTCCACCATAGTCAACCTCGATAATACTGTAGCGTAATGACCCACAAGTATAGGGGATCTATCGTAGTCTTTTCAATAAGTAAGAGTGTCGAACCCAACGAGGAGCAGAAGGAAATGATAAGCGGTTTTCAGCAAGGTATTCTCTGCAAGTACTGAAATAAGTGGTAACAGATAGTTTTGTGATAAGATAAATTGTAATGAGCAACAAGTAACAAAAGTAAATAAAGTGCAGCAAGGTGGCCCAATCCTTTTTGTAGCAAAGGACAAGCCTGGACAAACTCTTATGATAGGAAAAGCGCTCCCGAGGACACATGGGAATATCGTCAAGCTAGTTTTCATCACCGCTCATATGATTCGCGTTCGGTACTTTGATAATTTGATATGTGGGTAGACCGGTGCTTGGGTACTGCCCTTACTTGGACAAGCATCCCACTTATGATTAACCTCTATTGCAAGCATCCGCAACTACAACAAAAGTATTAAGGTAAACATAACCATAGCATGAAACATGTGGATCCAAATCAGCCCCTTACGAAGCAACGCATAAACTAGGGTTTAAGCTTCTGTCACTCTAGCAACCCATCATCTACTTATTACTTCCCAATGCCTTCCTCTCGGCCCAAATAATGGTGAAGTGTTATGTAGTCGACGTTCACATAACACCACTAGAGGTTAGACAACATACATCTCATCAAAATATCAAACGAATACCAAATTCACATGACTACTAATAGCAAGACTTCTCCCTTGTCCTCAGGAACAAACGTAACTACTCACAAACCATATTCATGTTCATAATCAGAGGGGTAATAATGTGCATATAGGATCTGAACATATGATCTTCCACCAAGTAAACCAACTAGCATCAACTACAAAGAGCAATCAACACTACTAGCAACCTACTAGCACCAATCCCGGACTTGGAGACAAGAATTGGATACAAGAGATGAACTAGGGTTTGAGATGAGATGGTTCTGGTGAAGATGTTGATGGAGATTGCCCTCTCCCGATGAGAGGAGCATTGGTGATGACGATGGTGATGATTTCCCCCTCTCGGAGGGAAGTGTCCCCGGCAGAAAAGCTCCGCCAGAGCCCTAGATTGGTTCCGCCAAGGTTCCGCCTCGTGGCGGCGGAGTCTCGTCCCGAAAGGTTCTCCCCCTTTTTTTCTCATCGAAAGACTTCATATAGGAGAAGATGGGCGTCGGAGAGCCACCAGGGGGCCCACGAGGTAGGGGGGCGCGCCTGGGGGGGGGGCACCCTCGTGAGCAGGGTGTGGGCCCCCTAGCCTTCATATTTGGCGACGATTTTTCTTTATTTATTATAAGGTATTCCGATGAGTTTCAGGACTTTTGGAGTTGCGCAGAATAGTCCTTCAATATTTGCTCCTTTTCCAGCCCAGAATTCCAGCTGCCGGCATTCTCCCTGTTCATGTAAACCTTGTAAAATAAGAGAGTGTTGGAAATATGCCCTAGAGGCAATAATAAAAGCATTATTATTATGTTTCCTTGTTCATGATAATTGTCTTTTATTCATGCTATAACTGTATCATCCGGAAATCGTGATACACGTGTGAATACATAGACCACAATACGTCCCTAGTGAGCCTCTAGTTGACTAGCTCGTTGGTCGACAGATAGTCATGGTTTCCTGACTATGGACATCAGATGTCATTGACAACGGGATCACGTCATTAGGAGAATGACGTGATGGACAAGACCCAATCCTAAGCATAACACAAAGATCGTGTAGTTCGTTTTGCTAGAGCTTTTCCAATGTCAAGTATCTCTTCCTTAGTCCGTGAGATCATGTAACTCCCGGATACCGTAGGAGTGCTTTGGGTGTACCAAACGTCACAACGTAAATGGGTGACTATAAAGGTGCACTACAGGTATCTCTGAAAGTGTCTATTGGGTTGACACGGATCGAGACAGGGATTTGTCACTCCGTATGACGGAGAGGTATCACTGGGCCCACTCGGTAGTGCATCATCATAATGAGCTCAAAGTGATCAAGTGTCTGGTCACGGGATCATGCATTACGGTACGAGTAAAGTGACTTGCCGGTAACGAGAATGAACGAGGTATTGGGATACCGACGATCGAGTCTCGGGCAAGTAACATACCGTCTGACAAAGGGAATAGTATACGGGGTTGCTTGAATCCTCGACATCGTGGTTCATCCGATGACATCATCGAGGAGCATGTGGGAGCCAACATAGGTATCCAGATCCCGCTGTTGGTTATTGACCTGAGAGCGTCCCGGTCATGTCTTCATGTCTCCCGAACCCGTAGGGTCTACACACTTAAGGTTCGGTGACGCTAGGGTTATTAGGAAGACTTGTATGTGATTACCGAATGTTGTTCGGAGTCCCGGATGAGATCCCGGACGTCACGAGGAGTTCCGGAATGGTCCGGAGGTAAAGATTTATATATGGGAAGTTGTCAAACGGACACCGGAAAAGTTTCGGGTCATATCGGTATTGTACCGGGGCCACCGGAAAGGTTCCGGAGGACCACCGGGAGGGGCCACCCCTCCCGGGGGGCCACTTGGGCTGCGTGGGAGGCAGCCAGCCCCTGGTGGGCTGGGCGCACCCCCTCCCCTTGGGCCCATGCGCCTAGGGTTGAGGGGGGAACCCTAAGGGGGGCGCCCCCTTGCTTGGGGGGCAAGCCCCCCTCCCCTTGGCCGCCCCCCCTCCAGATGCATCTAGAGAGGGCTGGCCCCCCTCCTCCCTTCCCCTATAAATAGAGGGGTGAGGGGATGGCTGCATACACAACTTGAAGGCGCAGCCCCTCCCCTCCCCAACACCTCTCCTCCTCCGCGTGCGCTTGGCGAAGCCCTGCCGGAGAACTGTCACTCCACCATCATCACGCCGTCGTGCTGCTGCTAGAGCCATCTTCCTCAACCTCTCCCTCCCCCTTGCTGGATCAAGACGGAGGAGACGTTGCCCGTACCGTACGTGTGTTGAACGCGGAGGTGCTGTCCGTTCAGCACTTGGTCACCGGTGGTTCGAGTACGACTCCATCATCACCATCCCCTCGAAAGCTTCCGCACGTGATCTACAAGTGGTATGTAGATGCAAACTCACTCCCTTGACTCGTTGCTTAGATGAACTCATAGATGGATCTTGGTGAAACCGTAGGAAAAATTTTAATTTTCTGCAACGTTCCCCAACAGTGGCATCATTAGCTAGGTCTATGCGTAGTTCTCTATTGCACGAGTAGAACACAATTTAGTTGTGGGCGTGGATCTTGTCAACTTACTTGCCGCTACTAGTCTTATCTTGCTTCCGCGGTATTGTGGGATGAAGCGGCCCGGACCAACCTTACACGTACGCTTACGTGAGACCGGTTCCACCGACTAACATGCACTAGTTGCATAAGTAGCTAGCGGGTGTCTGTCTCTCCCACTTTAGTTGGAGCGGATTCGATGAAGGGTCCTTATGAAGGGTAAATAGAAGTTGACAAAATCACGTTGTGGTTATTCGTAGGTAAGAAAACGTTCTTGCTAGAACCCAATTGCAGCCACGTAAAAGATGCAACAACAATTAGAGGACGTCTAACTTGTTTTTGCAGCAATTGTCATGTGATGTGATATGGCCAAGTTGTGATGAATGATGAATGACATATTGTGATGTATGAGATCATGTTCTTGTAATAGGAATCACGACTTGCATGTCGATGAGTATGACAACCGGCAGGAGCCATAGGACTTGTCTTTATTTTTGTATGACCTGCGTGTCATTGAAGAACGCCATGTAAATTACTTTACTTTATTGCTAAACACGTTAGCCATAGAAGTAGAAGTAGTCGTTGGCGTGACAACTTCATGGAGGCACAATGATGGAGATCATGATGATGGAGATCATGGTGTCATGCCGGTGACAAGATGATCATGGAGCCCCGAAGATGGAGATCAATGGAGCTATATGATATTGGCCATATCATGTCACTACTATATAATTGCATGTGATGTTTATTATGTTTATGCATCTTGTTTACTTAGAACGATGGTAGTAAATAAGATGGTCCCTTACAACAATTTCAAGAAGTGTTCTCCCCTAACTGTGCACCGTTGCTAAAGTTCGTCGCTTCTAAGCACCACGTGATGATCGGGTGTGATGGATTCTTACGTTCACATACAACGGGTGTAAGACAGATTTACATACGCAAAACACTTAGGGTTAACTTGACGAGCCTAGCATGTACAGACATGGCCTCGGAACACGGAGACCGAAAGGTCGAACACGAGTCATATGGAAGATACGATCAACATGAGAATGTTCACCGACGATGACTAGTCCTTCTCACGTGATGATCGGACACGGCCTAGTCGACTCGGATCGTGTAACACTTAGATGACTAGAGGGATGTCTAATCTGAGTGGGAGTTCATTGAAATAATTTGATTAGATGAACTTAATTATCATGAACTTAGTCTAAAACTTTTGTATAATATGTCTTGTAGATCAAATGGCCAACACTCATGTCAACTTGAACTTCAACGCGTTCCTAGAGAAAACCAAGCTGAAAGATGACGGCAGCAACTATACGGACTGGGTCCGGAACTTGAGGATCATCCTCATAGCTGCCAGGAAACAATATGTCCTAGAAGGACCGCTAGGTGACGCTCCCGTCCCAGAGAGCCAAGACATTATGAATGCTTGGCAGTCTCGTGCTGATGATTACTCCCTCGTTCAGTGCGGCATGCTTTACAGCTTAGAACCGGGGCTCCAAAAGCGTTTTGAGCATCACGGAGCATATGAGATGTTCGAAGAGCTGAAACTAGTTTTCCAAGCTCACGCCCGGGTCGAGAGATATGACATCTCCGACAAGTTCTATAGTTGTAAGATGGAGGAAAATAGTTCTGTCAGTGAGCACATACTCAAGATGTCTGGGTTGCACAACCGTATGACCCAGCTGAATATTAACCTCCCTGATGAGGCGGTCATTGACAGAATCCTTCAGTCGCTCCCACCAAGCTACAAGAGCTTTGTGATGAACTACAATATGCAGGGGATGGTAAAGACCATTCCTGAAGTATTCTTTATGCTGAAGTCAGCAGAGGTTGAAATCAAGAAAGAACATCAAGTGTTGATGGTCAATAAGACCACTAAGTTCAAGAAGGGCAAGGGCAAGAAAAACTTCAAGAAGGACGGCAAGGAGGTTGCCGCGCCCGGTAAGCAAGTTGCCGGGAAGAAGTCAAAGAATGGACCCAAGCCTGAGACTGAGTGCTTTTATTGCAAGGGGAAGGGTCACTGGAAGCGGAACTGCCCCAAATACTTAGCGGATAAGAAGGCCGGCAACACCAAAGGTATATTTGATATACATGTAATTGATGTGTACCTTACCAGTACTCGTAGTAACTCCTCGGTATTTGATACCGGTGCCATTGCTCATATTTGTAACTCACATCAGGAGCTGCGGAATAAGCGGAGACTGGCGAAGGACGAGGTGACGATGCGCGTCGGGAATGGTTCCAGAGTCGATGTGATCGCCGTCGGCACGCTACCTCTTCATTTACCTACGGGATTAGTTTTGAACCTTAATAATTGTTATTTGGTGCCAAGTTTGAGCATGAACATTGTATCTGGATCTCGTTTGATACGAGATGGCTACTCATTTAAATCCGAGAATAATGGTTGTTCTATTTATATGAGAGACATGTTTTATGGTCATGCTCCGATGGTCAATGGTTTATTCTTAATGAATCTCGAGCGTAGTGTTACACATATTCATAGCGTGAATACCAAAAGATGTAAAGTTGATAACGATAGTCCCACATACTTGTGGCACTGCCGCCTGGTCACATTGGTGTCAAGCGCATGAAGAAGCTCCATGCTGATGGACTTTTAGAGTCTCTCGATTATGAATCATTTGACACATGCGAACCATGCCTTATGGGCAAGATGACCAAGACTCCGTTCTCCGGAACAATGGAGCGAGCAACCAACTTGTTGGAAATCATACATACCGATGTGTGCGGTCCAATGAGCGTTGAGGCTCGCGGAGGATATCGTTATGTTCTCACTCTCACAGATGACTTGAGTAGATATGGGTATGTCTACTTGATGAAACACAAGTCTGAGACCTTTGAAAAGTTCAAGGAATTTCAGAATGAAGTAGAGAATCAACGTGACCGAAAGATAAAATTCTTACGATCGGATCGTGGAGGAGAACATTTAAGTCACGAATTTGGTACACACTTAAGAAAATGTGGAATCGCTTCACAACTCACGCCGCCTGGAACACCTCAGCGTAACGGTGTGTCCAAACGTCGTAATCGCGCTCTATTGGATATGGTGCGGTCTATGATGTCTCTTACCGATTTACCGCTATCATTTTGGGGATACGCTCTAGAGACAGCTACATTCACTTTAAATAGGGCACCGTCTAAATCCGTTGAGACGACACCGTATGAATTATGGTTTGGGAAGAAACCTAAGCTGTCGTTTCTAAAAGTTTGGGGATGCGATGCTTATGTCAAGAAACTTCAACCTGAAAAGCTCGAACCCAAGTCGGAAAAATGCGTCTTCAAAGGATACCCTAAAGAAACCATTGGGTATACCTTCTACTTAAGATCTGAGGGCAAGATCTTTGTTGCCAAGAACGGATCCTTTCTGGAAAAAGAGTTTCTCTCGAATGAAGTAAGTGGGAGGAAAGTAGAACTCGATGAAGTACTACCTCTTGAACGGGATAGTAGTACAGCTCAGGAAAATGTTCCTGTGATGTCTACACCAACTGAAGAGGAAAATAATGATGATGATCAAGGTACTTCGGATCAGTTTGCTACTGAACTTCGTAGGTCCACAAGGACACGTTCCGCACCAGAGTGGTACGGCAACCCTGTCCTGGAAATCATGTTGTTAGACAACGGTGAACCTTCGAACTATGAAGAAGCGATGGCGGGCCCAGATTCCAACAAATGGCTAGAAACCATGAAATCCGAGATAGAATCCATGTATGAAAACAAAGTATGGACTTTGACTGACTTGCCCGATGATCGGCGAGCGATAGAAAACAAATGGATCTTTAAGAAGAAGACGGACGCGGATGGTAATGTCACCATCTATAAAGCTCGACTTGTCGCTAAGGGTTATCGGCAAGTTCAAGGGATTGACTACGATGAGACTTTCTCTCCCATAGCGAAGCTTAAGTCCGTCTGAATCATGTTGGCAATTGCCGCATACTATGATTATGAGATATGGCAGATGGACGTCAAAACAGCGTTCCTTAACGGTTATCTTAAGGAAGAGTTGTATATGATGCAGCCGGAAGGTTTTGTCGATCCTAAAGATGCTGACGAAGTATGCAAGCTCCAGCGATCCATTTATGGGCTGGTGCAAGCATCTCGGAGTTGGAACATTCGCTTTGATGAGATGATCAAAGCGTTTGGGTTTATGCAGACTAATGAGAAGCCTGCGTTTACAAGAAAGTGAGTGGGAGCTCTGTAGCATTTCTCATATTATATGTAGATGACATACTTTTGATGGTAAATGATATAGAATTCTTGGACAGCATTAAGGCCTACTTGAATAAATGTTTTTCAATGAAGGACCTTGGAGAAGCTGCTTATATATTAGGCATCAAGATCTATAGAGATAGATCGAGACGCCTCATAGGTCTTTCACAAAGCACATACCTTGATAAGATTTTGAAGAAGTTCAAAATGGATCAGTCCAAGAAGGGGTTCTTGCCTGTATTGCAAGGTGTGAGATTGAGCTCAGCTCAATGCCCGACCATGGCAAAAGATAAAGAAGAGATGAGTGTCATCCCCTATGCTTCAGCCATAGGATCTATTATGTATGCCATGCTGTGTACCAGACCTGATGTAAACCTTGCCGTAAGTTTGGTAGGAAGGTACCAAAGTAATCCCGCAAGGAACACCGGACAGCGGTCAAGAATATCTGAAGCACGAAAAGGACAAAGGACATGTTTTCGTTTATGGAGGTGACGAAGAGCTCGCCAGTAAAGGGTTACGTCGACGCTAGCCGACACAGATCCGATGACTCTAAGTCACAAACCGGATACGTGTATATGTTGAATGGTGGAGCAGTAAGCTGGTGCAGCTGCAAGCAGAGCATCGTGGCGAGATCTACATGTGAAGCGGAGTACATGGCAGCCTCGGAGGCAGCGCATGAAGCAATTTGGGTGAAGGAGTTCATCACCGACCTAGGAGTCATACCCAATGCGTCGGGGCCGATCAAACTCTTCTGTGACAACACTGGGAGCTATTGCACTTGCCAAGGAGCCCAGGTTTCACAAGAAGACCAGCACATCAAGCGTCGCTTCAACTCCATCCGTGAAAATGTTCAAGATGGAGACATAGAAATTTGCAAAGTGCATACAGATCTGAATGTCAGAGATCCGTTGACTAAACCTCTTCCGCGGGCAAAACATGATCAACACCAGAACTCTATGGGTGTTCGATTCATCACAATGTAACTAGATTATTGACTCTAGTGCAAGTGGGAGACTATTGGAAATATGCCCTAGAGGCAATAATAAAAGCATTATTATTATATTTCCTTATTCACGATAATTGTCTTTTATTCATGCTATAACTGTATCATCCGGAAATCGTGATACACGTGTGAATACATAGACCACAATACGTCCCTAGTGAGCCTCTAGTTGACTAGCTCGTTGGTCGACAGATAGTCATGGTTTCCTGACTATGGACATCAGATGTCATTGACAACGGGATCACGTCATTAGGAGAATGACGTGATGGACAAGACCCAATCCTAAGCATAGCACAAAGATGGTGTAGTTCGTTTTGCTAGAGCTTTTCCAATGTCAAGTATCTCTTCCTTAGACCGTGAGATCGTGTAACTCCCGGATACCATAGGAGTGCTTTGGGTGTACCAAACGTCACAACGTAACTGGGTGACTATAAAGGTGCACTACAGGTATCTCCGAAAGTGTCTGTTGGGTTGACACGGATCGAGACAGGGATTTGTCACTCCGTATGACGGAGAGGTATCACTGGGCCCACTCGGTAGTGCATCATCATAATGAGCTCAAAGTGATCAAGTGTCCGGTCACGGGATCATGCATTACTGATGCGAGTAAAGTGACTTGCCGGTAACGAGAATGAACGAGGTATTGGGATACCGACGATCGAGTCTCGGGCAAGTAACATACCGTCTGACAAAGGGAATAGTATACGGGGTTGCTTGAATCCTCGACATCGTGGTTCATCCGATGACATCATCGAGGAGCATGTGGGAGCCAACATGGGTATCCAGATCCCGCTGTTGGTTATTGACCTGAGAGTGTCCCGGTCATGTCTGCATGTCTCCCGAACCCGTAGTGTCTACACACTTAAGGTTCGGTGACGCTAGGGATATTAGGAAGACTTGTATGTCATTACCGAATGTTGTTCGGAGTCGCGGATGAGATCCCGGACGTCATGAGGAGTTCCGGAATGGTCCGGAGGTAAAGATTTATATATGGGAAGTTGTCAAACGGACACCGGAAAAGTTTCGGGTCATATCGGTATTGTACCGGGGCCACCGGAAAGGTTCCGGAGGACCACCGGGAGGGGCCACCCCTCCCGGGGGGCCACTTGGGCTGCGTGGGAGGCATCCAGCCCCTGGTGGTCTGGGCGCACCCCCTCCCCTTGGGCCCATGCGCCTAGGGTTGAGGGAGGAACCCTAAGGGGGACACCCCCTTGCTTGGGGGGCAAGCCCCCCTCCCCTCGGCCGCCGCCCCCCCTCTAGATGCATCTAGAGGGGGCTGGCCCCCCTCCTCCCTTCCCCTATAAATAGAGGGGTGAGGGGAGGGCTGCATACACAACTTGAAGGCGCAGCCCCTCCCCTCCCCAACACCTCTCCTCCTCCGCGTGCGCTTGGCAAAGCCCTGCCGGAGAACTGTCACTCCACCATCATCACGCCGTCGTGCTGCTGCTGGAGCCATCTTCCTCAACCTCTCCCTCCCCCTTGCTAGATCAAGACGGAGGAGACGTTGCCCGTACCGTACGTGTGTTGAACGCGGAGGTGCTGTCCGTTCAGCACTTGGTCATCGGTGGTTCGAGTACGCCGCCATCATCACCATCCCCTCGGAAGCTTCCGCACGCGATCTACAAGTGGTATGTAGATGCAAACTCACTCCCTTGACTCGTTGCTTAGATGAACTCATAGATGGATCTTGGTGAAACCGTAGGAAAAATTTTAATTTTCTGCAACGTTCCCCAACAGAGAGAATAGCCATAAGTATTGTGACATAACGTGAAATAACAGCCCATAATGCAATAAATATTGACTTAAAAGCATGATGCAAAATGGACGTATCAACTCCCCCAAGCTTAGACCTTGCTTGTCCTCAAGCGATAAGCCGGTAACAATAAATATGTCCTCATGTTTAGAGGTAGAGGCATCGATAAAAATAAAATACGGACATGAAGGCATCATGATTATTTCATAACAGCAACACAAATAGCTTTTGTCATATGATTACTCATGTTCAAGTAATGATCTATTCACAAAGCCAAAGCATGAATCACAAACATTATTGGGCACTAACAGTTATAATCTCAGTCACTGAAGCAATTGCAATTTATCATAACATCGGAAAGAGTCTATGTCAGAGCTTAAAAGCAAGTCCACATACTCAACTATCATTTAGTCCTTCATAATTGCTAGCACTCACGCGATACTTGTGGTTACGGAGTTTAATCGGACACAGAGAAAGATAGGGGCTTATAGTTTTGCCCCACAACCTTCTACCTCAAGGGTAATGTCAACAATAACAATTCATGCTCCCCCACATCCAATTAGATATGTATATCATACTCTTTCCAACATGCTGAGCTTGACAAAGGATAAAATGAAAAAGGAATGGTGAGGATCACCATGACTCTTGTAAGGTAGAGGATAATAATAAAAGATAGGCCCTTCGCAGAGGGAAGCAGAGGTTGTCATGCACGTTTAGGGTTGATGCACAAAATCTTAATGCAAAAGAACGTCACTTTATATTGCCCCTTGTATGTGAACCTTTATTATGCAGTCCGTCGCTTTTATTGCGTCCACAACAAGTTCGTACAAAGCTTATTTCTCTACATTAATAAGGCATGCATATTTAGAGAGCAATTTTTATTGCTTGCACCGATGACAACTTACTTGAAAGATCTTACTCAATCCATAGATAGATATGGTGGACTCTCATGGCAAAACTGGTTTAAGGATGTTTGGAAGCACAAGTAGTATTTCTACTTGGTGCTAAGAATTTTGCTAGCATGAGGGGAAAGGCAAGCTCAACATGGTAGAGGATCCATGACAAGATACTTTATCTCGAATGTAAGAAAACATAACTCATTATGTTGTCTTCCTTGTCCAACCTCAACTCGTTAGCATGTCATATTTTAATGAGTGCTCCCAATCATAAAAGATGTCAATGATAATATATCTATATGTGAAACCTCTCTTTCCTTATTACTTCCTATTAATTGCGACGATGACCAAAGCTATATTTGCCAACTCCCAACAACTTTAAATCATCATATTCTTTCTGCGTGAAGTCACTACTTTCAATAAGATCAATATGAACTCTTGATTCTTTTTATTCTTTTCTTCTACTTTCCCAAGATCATGGCAAAACAATCAAGCCCTTGACTCAACACTAATCTTTATTATAAAGCTCACGGACTCGATTACAAGGAAAAATCATAAAGCAAAACTCAAAACTAGATCATGCCACGACTTTATTCTACTAAATCAAGATACTACTAATTGGATCGAACTAAGAAAAACTGTAAAGATAGGAGTTGTCATGGTGATACGATACCAGGGCACCTCCCCCAAGCTTGGCAGTTGCCAAAGGGAGTGCCCATACCCATGTGATTATTTCTCCTTCTTGGTTGTAGGTAGAGATATTGTCGATGATGCGGGCTTGTCGTACAACTTCCATGGCATAGGCTCTCCATCATAGAAGGATGATCGAGTCTCCGGAATCCTCAAATCTGCAGCCAAACTCATCCTTTTGTATCTATATTCATACTCACAGTTTCAATTCTGCAGATCATAAATTTGGGCTTGGAGATGCTCGATCTTCTCTTGTAGCTTAAAGATAGCCTCCTCGGTGCTCTTGGCATCCGGCTCGTAGTTGTTGGTGAACTCCGCGAGCATCTTGTGGCTAGCTTGATTCCACGCTCCACCATCCCCTGACACTTGAAAACTTGTTGCTCCATGGCCTCGAGCCTCGACTCCACACTTCCGGTTCCCTTTGGTCCCTCAACGTCACGTATGTGCAGCAACCCATCACACATCTCGATGGTTTGAGGGTGCCGCAGCACCTCCGCGAGGTAAGGGTTAATCACCTTCTCGAAGAACTTGTCCTTGGAAGCACTTGGGGTCATCATGATGATCTAGACCTGTTAGAAAAACAGATCGAAACAAGAACAAAGAATATTTGCGTGATACGGTGGTCAAAACCTTCGGGAATATATATAATGAATTTTTACTGACCAAAATACGTATCGTGCAAGGAAACGGAGTCCGGAGGGCACACGAGGTGCTCATGAGGTAGGGGGGCGCGCCGAGGGGGGTAGGGCACGCCCTCCACCCTCGTGGAGGCCTCGTGTCCTCCCCGGACTGCTACTTATTTTTCTATTTTTCTAAATATTCCAAAACAGAGAAATATTGCCTTAAAAATTATTTTGGAGTCAGTTTACTTACCGTACACATACCTATTCCTTTTCGGAGTCTGGAACGTTCTGGAAAGTGTCCTTTATGTACTCCTCCGGGCTCAGGGTTTCAATAATATTAGTTTCAACATTTACTAGGATTACTGAGATATAGTGTTTGATCCTTTGACCATTTACCACATTCGGATTTGTGCATGCAAAGCTGTTGATTTTTATGGCACCGGAACGGTAGACCTCCTCGATAACGTAGGGACCTTCCCATTTAGAGAGAAGTTTTCCTGCAAAAAATCTTAAACGAGAGTTGTATAGCAATACATAATCACCTACATTAAACTCACGCTTCTGTATCCTTTTGTCGTGCCATCTTTTAACTTTTTCTTTAAACAACTTGGCATTTTCATATGATTGGGCTCTGCATTCATCAAGTGAGCTAATATCAAATAACCTCTTCTCACCGGCAAGTTTGAAATCATAGTTGATCTCTTTAATAGCCCAATATGCCCTATGTTCTAGTTCGAGAGGTAAATGACAAGCTCTTCCATAGGCCATTTTGTACAGAGACATACCCGTAGGATTTTTATATGCAGTTCTATAGGCCCATAATGCATCATCAAGTTTCTTGGACCAATTCTTTCTAGACCTATTAACAGTCTTTTGTAGAATTAATTTGTGCTCCCTATTGCTCAATTCTACTTGACCACCAGACTGAGGGTGATAAGGAGATGCAATCCTATGATTAACGTCGTATTTAGCAAGCATCTTACGGAAAGGACCATGAATAAAATGTGAACCACCATCAATCATTACGTATCTAGGGACTCCAAACCTCGGAAAAATAACTTCCTTAAGCATTTTAATAGAAGTGTTATGATCAGCACTACTAGTTGGAATAGCTTCCACCCACTTAGTAACATAATCAACAGCAACTAAAATGTGTGTATATGATCTCATGCATAGCATATGACAAGTCAAGCGGATTATCAAACATGATGTGACCAAGGGAATTGTCACAAGAGGGCCGAATGGAGATCTCCTCTCCTCTCCCACCTTCACCATGGAGATCTCTACCCTAGTTGCTAATGGAAGGCCTTCTACACTGGGATTTCTCGCCCGGCCTTGCGGTTGCGGCTCAGGTGCGTCGTTGTTTTGGATCTTCTGTTCACTTCTCCCCTTCTGGATCGACCAAGGAGTTCTTCTTGGTTGTATTCTTCTCGTCGACTTCTTTCTCTCTGTCTGCGGAATCTGTGGCCATTGCGCTTCAATGTTGCATTGGTGGTCTACCATCCGGTCTTAATGTGCACCATCTTCATGGGAGATCTTACCGGTTTTCTGTTGCTTCCAATCGTGTGGGACACTTCATCTATGGGCTCAAAGATCGAGTTTGGCCTGACTTCGTTTGTCATTTTCATCTTTTTCGTCCGGATGATACACGATCAACTCATTTGGACAACGGTTGGCATCTTGATGCCCACAGCCCTGAGCTGGCTTCTCGATCTCCGATTGCTATTGGGTCTAATCTTTCATTCTTGCAAAGTGGAGTGCACCATTCTGCTGCCTCTATGGCAGAGCTGAAAAAATTTGGTTTTCTTCAACCGCCGGCAATGTCTGCCCGGCCGGAACCCTCATCTTCAAATTTTACTCCGGTCAGGGACCAATCTGCTATCTTGGATAACCAAAATTCAAACATTGTTGGAAAGGAGCCATCTTTGGAGCTGACTTCGCCTTCGTTATTGCCTGCCATTACTTTTGGAAAATTCCATCAACTAATAATGGCAGAGTTATGACCAATATTACACGATTTGAAGGCTGTCGGTTTAGGGAGGCATCTTGGCAATCTATCCCGGATTTTATTCTGCGTCATATCATTGATTATAGACAGGTGGGCCATTCGGATCATCATATTGCCTGCAGTTGGAAACTGTCTAGTGTGCCAACTATGGACTATATTTATGGCCGCCTGAATCTCTGCGCCTCTTGCAACGATACGGGACATCTCGCTGTCTCTTGCCCTGGTATGTATTGCTCCACTTGCTGGGATAGGCCGTGTATTTGTGAACAGGTTGATATTCCCGAATCTTCAAACAACAACCATTTTGGCGGGAACCAGGCTACGAACACAGTTTGTTACATATGTGGATCCTCGGCCCATTTATCCTTTCACTGTCCTGGGGCCTTTCATTGCAAGCAGTGTTCCTTCTTGGGCCATACTCACAAACAATGCCATCGTCATCACGCGGACCGATTTTTCTGGAAGCCCAAACAAAGTCATGGGTCTTTACATGCCTCCATTTCCAGGCCCACTAATTGCATGGGCACCCAATCAGCTTTTTCGTCAGGCCAGTCAGAAAAGGATCGCAACACTTTCTATAAGGATTTCTCATTACCTTCGGGAACAAATAATCCTCCACCGCCAAGCATACGATCTGATCCATATTTGTCTGATACACATCCAAACGCATCGGTTACATTTTTTGGGAAGGAAAAATCGCTTGCCATTTCCACAGTATCACAGTATCATAAATCTGATTTGACCGCGCCAATTACTGCTTGTACCAACATGGACACGGCACACCAACAACCTACTTCCACCGTTCGATGCAATATCTGCGGCTCGGGGCGACACGTGGCAACATCCTGTGCCTCTAGATAGTGGAGCAAAGGGTGGCGTTGGGTCCCCAAGCAACCCCCAAGGGACGCCGCTCCGCATTCTGCCTCGACCTCTGTGTCCTCCACTGCGCCTCTGCTGCGAGCTACTGCCATGGCCAACTTTCCCGTCAATGTCATCCCCTACCTCCCGACGGGGATGACCGTAGAGCTCGGGCCGCCGGATCGCCGGGTGAGGGATGATATGGTGATTGGTCCAATCCCTCCTCTGCGTCACGATTTCCTTGCCATCGCCGAAGCTGACAGAGTCATCCCCTTCCACCGCAAAGCAGCTCTCCGTCACATCATCGAAGGTTTGCTCCATGAATCTGAGTTCTTTCCCACTGAAGCGGGTGATCATCCTCTGGGAGTTGGTATTTTTGGTTTTACGGATACGATTGTGAGAGATGCTGTAGTGGGAACCACGTTTGAAATTGATGAGGATGAATTTGATGAGCATGTTGTGATCTCCTTTGTTCCCCATGACGCCGCTCTTAATATGAGGATTACTTCTTTTGGGCCTGAGATTTGGCTGCTTTACATTGGATTTCCATATGACTATTAGACGCAACATTACATGCATAAATCAGTAGACAAGTTTGGTCAGCTAGTCGAGTGGCACAATCCGCGTGGTGACCATCGCTCTGTCCTGCTCAAAGTCCGTGTCATCCACCTCAAATTTGTTCCCAAGAGTTTGATTATGCGGCAATTGGGAGGAGCGCGACAAAGCTGGACAGTTGCTGTCACAATGCTCCGTAGCAGTGACTGGAACGCGCACATTCCAGATGTGCCGCCTGCTACTGAAGACCCAGCCCCTGAAGATGGCCTCCCTCATCCTCTTTATGGAGATAATCTTACTGCTGAGCAGATTTATCAGATGCAACTCCATAACTGGATCGCTCAAAATGCTGCTGCTAATGTCAATGAGGACACGGCCAATGATGTTGCAGCACAGGAGGATGCGGCTAATGTTCAGTTTCAACCTCAGTGGGGAGTTTGGCCTCCCTCTCCTCCGCAATCCCCTCCGGCTGTGTTTAACTTTCAGGCATGGATGGCTGGTGAAGGACTGCAGGTTTACCATGGTATCCATCCCACTAACAACATGCAGGATAGCCCGGCAGCGGCATGGAATGATTCCATTTCTATCTTCAGCAGTTCTGACTCCAGTGCAACCTTGTCTGATGGATATGCTTTGGTGCCACTGAACATCTTCAGCCAGCTAATTGGTGCTAATGGATCTTCTCTTGATGTTTCGGCGCTTGGAGCCTCGTCCTCCAATCCCCCTGCTCTTCAAAACTCTGCGGGCTCTCTGTCAGTTCCTACCACAGATATATCTATGACCATTTCAAATGCTGGCTTACATCTGCAGGTACAGTCACCTGGAAACATGTATGCTTCTCTTCTGATCAATGAATGTGTCCCCATGCTCAGGCTGAATACCTACCTGCTAGCGGCCATTCGGCCGATCACTGCTGCTTATGGACCCTGGGCCTCGGGTTATGGATTCCGTGATATTGCAGTCAAGCTGAATGTTAGTATTTCTGAACATGAGGGACGTTTCTCAGTTATATCAGCTACTCGCTCTGTCCAGCACTCTGAAGATTCGACACAGGTAACTGAAGACATACCCGGCAGCAGTACTTGGTCCCTGACCCGCTCTGATGATATGGCTGTGGCCCATCACCCTCCTAAATCTCAGGTGGTTATCACTGAAATATTGGAGGAAAATGATAATGTTACTCAGGCTACAGATCACTCCTCCAACACTTCCTCTGGTTCTGTCACTACGGGATCTACTGGCTCCTCTGGAATTGCTGTATCTGAAGCAGTAACTAGTAGACGAAGCAAAGCCAAAGCTCCAGAGTCTGTGATGGAGGTTCGTCGCAGCAACCGTTCAAACAAATATGATGGGTTTAAAACTCACTCAGTCTCTGACAGCAGGGCTAAAACCTCCCGTGTTAAACCAAGGTGCATCCCTTCTGCTGCTGCCATATCAAGCCATGATGAGCAGGATTCCTCTTCCAGTTCCTGTGATGCAGCAAATAGGAATCACTAAGTGTGCCATCCCACCAGAAGAAATAACAGCTGAAGCTTTGCTGGGTAAGCCGGAGGAGGGCCCTTCCAACGCCTAATTTATTTGCCATCTTTATTTCAGTTGTTGTTTTGTTTTCCTTCACTTTACCATGGCGCTCTTAGCAAACTGGAATATTTTATGTTGGAATGTAAGGGGATTAAACTCTGAACCTAAGCTTTTGGCATTATCGAATGCGATTTCCTCCAGTGGTTGCGCAGTAATTTGTCTGCAGGAAACAAAAAAATCCCACATTGATAATCAGTTCCTCAAGTCTTGTTGCCCACAACGATTTGATAAATTTGAGTTCATACCTTCTCAGGGTGCCTCTGGTGGCATTGCAACAATTTGGAACAGTGCCATTTTCACTGGGACAGTGCTCTTCAGAGAAGATTTTGCTCTTGTAATAAAATTTCGCTCCACACAATCTGCTCAAGAATGGACATTAGTTAATGTGTACGGTCCGTGCCAGGGCGACCCTCGTTTGATATATACACAATGGCTCCATAACTTGCACATTCCCCCCAATGAGGATTGGTTGATACTCGGAGACTTTAATTATATTCGGGGCCCTGACAACAGAAATAAACCTGGAGGTAACCCTAATGATATGATTGCATTTAATGACTTCATCCGCTCCCAACAGCTGATTGAACTACCAATCAAGGGGCGTGCTTACACCTGGAGCAATAGGCAAACCGACCCCCTCTTGGAACAGCTTGACTGGTTCCTCACTTCAATCAACTGGACTACAAACTACCCTAATACAATTGTCATGCCACTAGGGAAGCCGGTCTCTGATCATATCCCTTGCGTTGTCAAAATTGAAACCTCCATTCCTCGAAGCAACATTTTTAGATTTGAATCGTATTGGGTGGAACATCCGGGTTTTTTGGACCTAGTTCAGGCTGTATGGACAAGACCTATAAAAGATACAAATGCAAATGCAGCCACTATAATTTGCAAAAAATTCAAAACCCTAAGATATGAGTTGAAGAAGTGGAGCAAACGTATCTCTAAACTCAAGGTGGCTATTGATAACTCCAATCTTGATCTGGCTACCATTGATGCCCTTGAAAACCTCAGAATGCTTACGACACCAGAACAGAATTTCAGGAAGATCTTAAAGAAACACATTCTGCGTCTACTGAACTACCAAAAACAATATTGGCAGAAGCGGTGTACCATTCGATGGGTAAAATTGGGGGATGAAGACCCGAAGTTTTTGAAGGCCATGGCATCGGAAAGATTCAGACGCAACATGATCCCAACCCTAAAACTTCCTGACGGTACAATGGTGGAAGATCACATAAGCAAAGAGGCGATCATATACCAAGCATTCAAAGAGAGACTGGGTAAATCTGGGGAGTTTCAAATGAAGTTTAACCTGCAAAACATTATCAAGAAAGTAGAGGGGCTGGATCAGTTAATGATGCCTGTTCACCACAGATGAAATTGATGCTGTTATCAAAGAGATGCCGGCTGACCGAGCTCCTGGCCCGGATGGCTTCACCGGCCTATTTCTGAAAAAATGCTGGCATTTGATCAAACATGACTTCTATGCTCTATGCAATCAATTTTACGAAGGTGGTCTCAACCTTGAAAGCATTAATGAGGGATTTATCACACTCATAGCCAAGGTTCGTTCTCCTGAATCTGTTTCGGATTTTCGACCCATCACTTTACTCAACTGCTGCCTTAAGGTCATAACGAAGCTCCTTGCAAACCGACTATAAAAGCTCATTCTTAGGATTGTACATCGCAATCAATACGGATTCATCAAAGGCAGATCCATACAAGATTGCTTGGCTTGGGCATTCGAGTACATACACCAATGCCAAACTTCAAAACAAAAAATTGTCTTGCTCAAGCTAGATTTTGCCAAAGCATTCGACACGATCAAACATGATGCTATGATTAAAATTATGGAGCATATGGGATTCGATGCCAAATGGTTGGATTGGATCAAATGCATCTTCTCTTCCGGAAAATCCTCTGTCCTCCTCAATAGTGTGCCAGGCCGACAATTTCTTTGCAAGTGCGGGGTTCGTCAAGGTGATCCTCTATCACCACTCATATTCGTCCTGGCCGCTGATCTACTCCAGGCTGCTATTAATGACGCGTTCCGACAAGGACAAATTCAACTACCTTTTCAGAGACCGAATCAGAAAGATTACCCGGTGATCCAGTATGCTGACGACACAATTATTTTACTTCCAGCATCAGTTGAGCAAGCTACGACGATCAAAGGCATTCTCTCTGATTATGCTGCTTCCATTGGTTTAAAGATAAATTTTCACAAATCAACATTAATCCCGATCAACTGTGACACCGACTGCTACAATGCCATCGCCTCAATCTTTGGATGTACGGTGGGAACTATGCCTTTCACTTACTTGGGATTGCTTCTTGGAATTACCAAACCCACAGTCCAAGATCTGATGCCTCTAGTTTGCTCGATGGAAAGAAGAATGACCAGCACACTTACTCTAATGTCATATGGTGCAAAACTATCTCTCCTCAACACAATGGTTACATCACTCGCAATTTTTGCACTCTGTTCACTAAAGTTTCCACCGAAGATCCTAGAGCTGCTGGATAAAATCAGGAGGAAATGCCTTTGGACAAAAAAACGGAGCAGGGAGATAAATGCAACTCATTAGCGGCTTGGGATATGGTTTGCCGACCAAAAGAATCTGTCGGCCTCGGGATCATCAATCTCCGTATCCAAAGTGAAGCTCTTCTCCTCAAATACCTGCACAAATTTTACAATCATCATGACCTGCCTTGGGTAGAGCTGATATGAACAACATACTACACGCAAAACATCCCACATGCATCGAATCCATGTGGATCGTTTTGGTGGAAAGACGTGCTCAAACTTACACCAGTATTTAGATGCATTTCCAAGGCAAATGTAAAAGTGGGGGACAAGGTCCTTATGTGGAAAGATCTTTGGTTGGATTCTGTGCTGGCCGAATCACACCCTCGAGCCTTCTCTTTTGCATTGAACAAGGACATCTCTGTCAAGGATTTCTTGGGATCCACTTCCCTCCATGAAACGTTCCACCTCCCTCTATCCATACAAGCACTTGATGAAGTCCGTGACATGCAACAAAAAGTGCTGCACATTGGTAATCAGGAAAATTCATACACACATGACACGTGGGAATATTGCTGGGGATCGAAGGAATTCAAAGCAAACAGATACTACAAATTCTACTTTCGGGAGGTGAAGGCACCCCAATCTTATCAATGGCTCTGGAAGAGCAAAGTGACACTAAAAATCAAGATGTTTGGATGGTTACTCCTCTCTGATCGACTGAATACTCGTAATATGCTCAAAAGAAGGCATTATAACATTGGAGATGACCTCAGCTGCCTCTTGTGTGACCAACTAGTTGAAGAGGATGTGGAGCACATGATCTTTCAGTGCCCATTCAGCAAATACTGCTGGTCCAAAATTGGGATCACGTGGGATGCATCTGGATCAAGGCTACAATGGATAAGCAAAGCCTCTAATAATTGGGATAAGCCCATGTTCATGAAAATCTTCTTGCAGGCAGCCTGGAGCATATGGAAAGAAAGGAATAACAAACTCTTTAGAGGCATCTCTCCCACATATCAAAACTGGCTTGATAGGTTCCAAAAAGACTTTGCCCTACTCCAATACAGAACCAAAGTTGATTTGAGAGACTTTATTCTCTCCTTTGTACACAACCTCCATCCCAACTAGTTAGTCCAGGTTTCTGTTAATCCACACTCCCTCCCAAAGTGAAGGATGAGATGACTGTAAATATGGATTGTACATTGTACCCTTCCTCTTGAGTAATATAAACACAGTGGGAGCCTCTCCCACTGTATAATTCCTCAAAAAAACTAAAATGTGTGTATATACATTAGAGGCGGGAAAAGGTCCCATATAATCAAAGCCCCAAACATCAAATGGCTCAATAACAATTGAATAATTCATAGGCATTTCTTGACGTCTACTGATATTACCAATTCTTTGACATTCATCGCAAGACAAAACAAACTTACGGGCATCCTTGAAGAGAGTAGGCCAATAAAAACCGGATTGCAATACCTTATGTACAGTTCTATCTCCAGCGTGATGTCCTCCATAAGCTTTAGAGTGACCCTTACGTAGGATATGTTCCTGTTCATGCTCAGGTACACAACGTCTAATAATACCATCTACTCCTTCTTTATAAAGATGTGGGTCATCCCAAAAGTAATGTCGCAAGTCATAGTTTTTTTTCTTTTGTTGGTATGTGAAGCTAGGCGGTATAAATTTAGCAACAATACAATTAGCGAAATCAGCATACCATGGAGTGCTACGAGAAGTACTTATGACATTTAATTGCTCATCAGGAAAGCTATCATTAATAGGTAGTGGGTCATCAAGAACATTCTCTAGCCTAGACAAGTTATCTGCAACGGGGTTCTCAGCTCCCTTTCTATCAACAATATGCAAATCAAATTCTTGAAGCAGGAGAACCCATCTAATAAGTCTAGGTTTTGCATCCTTCTTTTCCATAAGATATTTAATAGAAGCACGATCAGTGTGAATAGTAACTTTGGAATCAACAATATAAGGTCTAAACTTATCACAAGAAAACACCACTGCTAAAAATTCCTTTTCGGTAGTAGCATAATTTCTTATCTAGAGTCTTACTAGCATAATGGATAACATTTAATTTCTTATCAACTCTCTGCCCTAGAACAGCACCTACGGCATAATCACTAGCATCACACATAATTTCAAAGGGTAAATTCCAATCAGGTGGCTGAACAACAGGTGCAGAGACTAGTGCTTTCTTATGTATTTCAAATGCTTCTAGACAATCATCATAAAAAACAAACGGTACATCTTTTTGTAATAAATTAGTCAGAGGCCGAGAGATTTTTGAGAAGTCCTTAATGAACCTCCTATAAAATCCGGCATGACCAAGGAAACTTCTAATACCTTTGATGTCCTTTGGACATGGCATCTTTTCAATAGCATCGACCTTGGCTTTATCAACTTCAATACCTTTTCAGAAACTTTGGGCCCCAAGACAATACCTTCATTAACCATAAAGTGGCACTTTTCCCAATTCAAGACAAGATCAGTTTCTTCACATCTCTGCAAAATTCGATCAAGATTGCTTAAGCAATCATCAAAAGAGGAACCTTAGACGGAAAAGTCACCCATGAAAACCTCACAAATCTTTTCGCAAAAGTCAGAGAATATAGCCATCATGCATCTTTGAAAGGTAGCAGGTGCATTACATAAACCAAAAGGCATACGTCTATAAGAAAAAGTACCAAAAGGGCATGTAAAAGTAGTCTTTGATTGATCTTTAGCTGACACAGGTATTTGAGAGAAACCAGAATAACCATCTAGAAAGCAATAATGTGTATGTTTGCATATTCTTTCTAGCATTTGATCAATAAAAGGTAAGGGGTAATGATCTTTCTTAGTAGCTTTATTTAACTTGCGGAAATCAATTACCATCCTATAACCTGTGATAATTCTTTGAGGGATCAATTCATCTTTATCATTAGGGACAACAGTAATACCTCCCTTCTTAGGGACACAATGAACATGACTTACCCACTGACTATCAGCAACGGGATAAATTATACCTGCCGCCAGAAGCTTGAGTATTTCTTTTCTTACCACTTCTTTCATTTTAGGATTCAAACGTCGTTGAGGATCACAAACTGGTTTGGCATCATCTTCCAAATTTATTTTATGTTGACATAGAGTGGGACTAATGCCCTTAAGATCATCCAGAGTATATCCAATAGCAGTGTGATGCTTCTTAAGAGTTTTCAATAATCTTTCTTCTTCATGTTCTTCGTCGAGGTCCCAATCTTCAGAGTTGCGTTTAATTCTATCCAATAGATTCCATCCAAATTCAATAGACTTCATCATAAAAGAGCCAGCACAAGAAGTATCGAGCATGGTGCGGTTGTTATCAGAAAGCCGAGCATAAAAATTCTGGAGAATTGTCAATTTTGAGAGCTCATGATTGGGGCATGAATATAACATTGATTTAAGCCTCCCCCAAGCTTGAGCGATGCTTTCTCCTTCGCGAGGCCAAAAATTATATATATAATTGTGATCACGATGAACAAGATGCATAGGGTAATACTTTTGATGAAATTCCAATTTCACTCTTTTATAGTTCCATGATCTCGTATCATCACATAGCCTATACCATGTCAATGCGTCTCCCCCAAAGATAAAGGGAAAGCCTTCTTATTAACAACATCATCGGTATACCTGCAAGCTTAAATAGTCCACAAATATCATCCACAAAGCGTAGATGTTCGTCAGGATGCTTTGTTCCATCTCTTGCGAAAGTGTTAGCTAGCAGTTTTTCCATCATACCCGAAGGAATCTGAAAAGCAGTTTCATCTTCAATAGATTCAGTAGGTTCAGTGGGTTGAGAAGCAACTCTTGGCTCAACCGGACGTGGTGAAGATACCCCGAACAAGCCCCTCAAACAATTACTTTCCATAGTAACAAGTGACAGAAAATTTCAGCACACAAAATAAATTTTTCCTTACCAAATTCCACCTACCAAAGGCGCTTCACTCCCCGGCAACGGCGCCAGAAAAGAGTCTTGATGACCCACAAGTATAGGGGGTCTATCATAGTCCTTTCGATAAGTAAGAGTGTCAAACCCAACGAGGAGCAGAAGGAAATGATAAGCGGTTTTCAGCAAGGTATTCTCTGCAAGTACTGAAATAAGTGGTAACAGATAGTTTTGTGATAAGATAAATTGTAATGAGCAACAAGTAGTAAAAGTAAATAAAGTGCAGCAAGGTGGCCCAATCCTTTTTGTAGCAAAGGACAAGCCTGGACAAACTCTTATGATAGGAAAAGCGCTCCCGAGGACACATGGGAATATCGTCAAGCTAGTTTTCATCACGCTCATATGATTCACGTTCGGTACTTTGATAATTTGATATGTGGGTAGACTGGTGCTTGGGTACTGCCCTTACTTGGACAAGCATCCCACTTATGATTAACCTCTATTGCAAGCATCCGCAACTACAACAAAAGTATTAAGGTAAACCTAACCATAGCATGAAACATGGGGATCCAAATCAGCCCCTTACGAAGCAACGCATAAACTAGGGTTTAAGCTTCTGTCACTCTAGCAACCCATCATCTACTTATTACTTCCCAATGCCTTCCTCTAGGCCCAAATAATGGTGAAGTGTTATGTAGTCGACGTTCACATAACACCACTAGAGGTTAGACAACATACATCTTATCAAAATATCGAACGAATACCAAATTCACATGACTACTAATAGCAAGACTTCTCCCTTATCCTCAGGAACAAACGTAACTACTCATAAAGCATATTCATGTTCATAATCAGAGGGGTAATAATGTGCATCTAGGATCTGAACATATGATCTTCCACCAAGTAAACCAACTAGCATCAACTACAAAGAGTAATCAACACTACTAGCAACCTACTAGCACCAATCCCGGACTTGGAGACAAGAATTGGATACAAGAGATAAACTAGGGTTTGGAGATGAGATGGTGCTGGTGAAGATGTTGATGGAGATTGCCCTCTCCCGATGAGAGGAGCGTTGGTGATGACGATGGTGATGATTTCCCCCTCCCGGAGGGAAGTGTCCCCGGTAGAAAAGCTCCGCCAGAGCCCTAGATTGGTTCCGCCTCGTGGCGGCGGAGTCTCGTCCCGAAAGGTTCCCCCCCTTTTTTTCTCATCGAAAGACTTCATATAGGAGAAGATGGGCGTCGGAGAGCCACCAGGGGGCCCACGAGGTAGGGGGGCGCGCCCTGGGGGGGCACCCTCGTGAGCAGGGTGTGGGCCCCCTGGCCTTCATATTTGGCGACGATTTTTCTTTAGTATTCCGTGGAGTTTCAGGACTTTTGGAGTTGCGCAGAATAGTCCTTCAATTTTTGCTCCTTTTCCAGCCCAGAATTCCAGCTGCCGGCATTCTCCCTCTTCATGTAAACCTTGTAAAATAAGAGAGAATAGCCATAAGTATTGTGACATAACGTGAAATAACAGCCCATAATGCAATAAATATTGACATAAAAGCATGATGCAAAATGGAAGTATCATAGCAGTGCTTAGGCGAAGCCCTGCGTCGGTAGAACATCATCATCGTCACCACGCCGTCGTGCTGACGAAACTCTCCCTCAACACTTGGCTGGTTCGGAGTTCGAGGGACGTCATCGGGCTGAACGTGTGCTGAACTCGGAGGTACCGTGTGTTCGGTACTTGATCGGTCGGATCGTGAAGACGTACGACTACATCAACCGCGTTGTGCTAACGCTTCCGCTTTCAGTCTACGAGGGTACGTGGACACACTCTCCCCTCTAGTTGCTATGCATCACCATGATCTTGCGTGTGCGTAGGATTTTTTTAAAATTACTATGTTCCCCAACAGTGGCATCCGAGCTAGGTTTTATGCGTAGATGTTATATGCATGATTAGAACACAAGTGAGTTGTGGGCGATATAAGTCATACTGCTTACCAGCATGTCACAATTTGGTTCGGCGGTATTGTTGGATAAAGCGGCCCGGACCGACATTACGCGTACTCTTATGCGAGACTGGTTTTACCGCCGTGCTTTGCACACAGGTGACTAGCGGGTGTCAGTTTCTCCAACTTTAGTTGAATCGAGTGTGGCTACGCCCGGTCCTTGAGAAGGTTAAAACAACACTAGCTTGACAAACTATCATTGTGGTTTTGACGCGTAGGTAAGAACGGTTCTTGCTCAGCCCGTAGCAGCCACGTAAAACTTGCAACAACAAAGTAGAGGACGTCTAACTTGTTTTTGCAGGGCATGTTGTGATGTGATATGGTCAAGACGTGATGAGATATAAGTTGTTGTATGAGATGATCATGTTTTGTAAAAGTTATCGGCAACTGGCAGAAGCCTTATGGTTGTCTCTTTATTGCATAAGATGCAAGCGCCAAATAATTGCTTTACTTTATCGCTATACGATAGCCATAGTTGCAAGAGCAATAGTTGGCGAGACAACCATGTGACGACACATTGATATAGATCAAGATGATGGAGATCATGGTGTCATGCCGGTGACGGTGGAGATCATGACGATGCTTTGGAGATGGAGATCAAAGGCACAAGATGATGATGGCCATATCATGTCATATATTTTGATTGCATGTGATGTTTATCTTTTATGCATCTTATTTTTCTTTGATTAATGGTAGCATTATAAGATGATCTCTCACTAAATTTCAAGATAAAAGTGTTCTTCCTGAGTATGCACCGTTGCCAAAGTTCGTCGTGCCCAGACACCACGTGATGATCGGGTGTGATAAGCTCTACGTCCATCTACAACGGGTGCAAGCCAGTTTTGCACACGCAGAATACTCGGATTAAACTTGACGAGCCTAGCATATGCAGATATGGCCTCGGAACACTGAGACCGAAAGGTCGAGCGTGAATCATATAGTAGATATGATCAACATAGTGATGTTCACCATTGAAAACTACTCCATTTCACGTGATGATCGGTTACGGTTTAGTTGATTTGGATCACGCGATCACTTAGATGATTAGAGGGATGTCTATCTAAGTGGGAGTTCTTAAGTAATATGATTAATTGAACTTTAATTTATCATGAACTTAGTCCTGGTAGTATTAGCATATCTATGTTGTAGATCAATAGCTCGCGTTTAGCTCCCCTGTTTTATTTTTGATACGTTCCTAGAGAAAACTAAGTTGAAAGATGTTAATAGCAATGATGCGGATTGGATCCGTGATTTGAGATTTATCCTCATTGCTGCACAGAAGAATTATGTCCTTAATGCACCGCTAGGTGACAGAACTACTGCAGGAGCAGATGCATACATTATGAACGTTTTGACAAAAGCTCGGTATGATGACTACTTGATAGTTTAGTGCACTATGCTTTACGGCTTAGAACCGGGACTTCAAAAATGTTTTGAACACCACGAAGCATATAAGATGTTCCGAGAGTTTAAATTGGTATTTCATACTCATGCCCGTGTCGAGTGGTATGAGACCTCTAACAGTACTTTGCCTACAAGAGGGAGGATAATAGCTCAACCAGTGAGCATGTACTCAGATTGTTTGGGTACTACAATTGCTTGAATCAAGTGGGAGTTAATCTTCCAGATAAGATAGTAATTGACAGAATTCCCTAGTCACTATCACCAAGTTATTAGAACTTCGTGATGAACTATAATATGCAAGGGATGACGAAAGTAATTCCCGAGCTCTTTGCGATGTTGAAATCGGCGAAGGTAGAAATCAAGAAAAACATCAAGTGTTGATGGTTGACAAGACCACTAGTTTCAAGAAAAGGGGCAAAGGGAAGAAGGGGAACTTCAAGAAGAACGGCAAACAAATTGCTACTCAAGTGAAGAAACCCAAGTCTGGACCTAAGCCTGAGACTAAGTGCTTCTACTGCAAAGGGACTGGTCACGAGAAGCGAAACTACCCCAAGTATTTGGTGGATAAGAAGGATGGCAAAGTGAACAAAGCTATATTTGATATACATGTTATTGATGTGTACTTTACGAGTGTTTATAGCAACCCCTCAGTATTTGATACTGGTTCAATTTCTAAGAGTAGTAACTCGAAATGAGAGTTGCAAAACAAACAAAGACTAGTTAAGGGTGAGGTGATGATGTGTGTTGGAAGTAGTTCCAAGATTGATATGATCATCATCTCACACTCCCTATACTTTCGGGATTCGAGTTGAACCTAAATAAGTGTTATTTGGTGTTTGCGTTGAACATGAATATGATTTGATCATATTTATTGCAATACGGTTATTCATGTAAGTTAGAGAATAATTGTTGTTCTATTTACATGAATAAAACCTTCTATGGTCATACACCCAATGAAAATGGTTTGTTGGATCTCAATCGTAGTGATACACATATTCATAATGTTGAAGCCAAAAGATGCAAAGTTAATAATGATAGTGCAAATTATTCGTGGCACTTCCGTTTAGGTCATATTGGTGTAAAGCGCATGAAGAAACTCCATGCTAATGGATTTTTGGAATCACTTGATGCTTGCGAACCATGTCTCATGGGAAAGATGACTAAAACGTTGTTCTCCAGAACAATGGAGCGAGCAACTGACTTATTGGAAATAATACATACTGATGTATGCAGTCCGATGAATGTTAAGGCTCGCGGCAAGTATCGTTATTTCTGACCTTCACAGGTGATTTGAGCAGATATAGGTATATCTACTTGCTGAAACACAAGTCTGAAACATTTGAAAAGTTCAAAGAATTTTAGAGTGAAGTAGAGAATCATCGTAACAAGAAAATAAAAGTTTCTACGATATGATCGCAGAGGTAAAATATTTGAGTTACGAGTTTGGCCTTTAGTTAAAACAATGTGAAACAGTTTCACTACTCATGCTACGTGGAACACCACAGTGTAATGGTGTGTCCGAACATCATAACTGTACTTTATTAGATATGGTGCGATCTATGATTTCTCTTACTTATTTACCACTATCGTTTTGGGAGTATGCATTAGAGACAGCTGCATTCACGTTAAATAGGGCACCATCTAAATCCGTTGAGACGACACCGTATGAACTATGGTTTAGCAATAAACCTAAGCTGTCGTTTCTTAAATTTTGGGGCTGTGATACTTATGTGAAAAAGTTTCAACATGATAAGCTCGAAACTAAATCGGAGAAGTGTGTCTTCATAGGATACACAAAAGAAACTATTGGGTACACCTTTTCTCACAGATCCGAAGGCAAGATCTTTGTTGCTGAGAGTGGATCCTTTCTAGAGAAGGAGTTTCTCTCGAAAGAAGTGAGTGAGAGGAATGTAGAACTTGATGAGGTAATTGTACCTTCTCTCTAATTGGAAAGTAGCTCATCACTGAAATCAGTTCTAGTGATGCCTACACGAATTAGTGAGGAAGTTAATGATGATGATCATGAAACTTCAGATCAAGTTACTATCAAACCTCGTAGGTTAACCAGAATAAGATCCACACCAGAGTGGTACGGTAGTCCTGTTCTGGAAGTCATGTTACTAGACCATGACGAACCTGCGAACTATGAGGAAGCGATGATGAGCCCAGATTCCACAAAATGGCTTGAGACCATGAAATCTGAGATGGGATCCATGTATGAGAACAGAGTGTGGACTTTGGTTGACTTGCCCGATGATCAACAAGCCATAGAAAATAAATGAATCTTCAAGAGGAAGACATACATTGATAGTAGTGTTACTATCTACAAAGCTAGAATTGTCGCAAAAGGTTTTCGACAAGTTCAAGGTGTTGACTACGATGAGAGTTTCTCACTCGTATCTATGCTTAAGTCTGTCCGAATCATGTTAGCAATTGCCGCATTTTATGGAATCTGGCAAATGGATAAATAAAACTGCATTCCTTAATGGATTTATTAAAGAAGAGTTGTATATGATGCAACCAGAAGGTTTTGTCGATCCTAAAGGTGCTGACAAAATGTGCAAGCTCCAGCGATCCATCTATGGACTGGTGCAAGCATCTCGGAGTTGGAATATACGCTTTGATGAGTTGATCAAAGCATATAGTTTTATACAGACTTGCGGTGAAGCCTGTATTTACAAGAAAGTGAGTGGGAGCACTACAGCCTTTCTGATAAGTATATGTGAGTGACATATTGTTGATCAGAAATAATGTAGAATTTTCCAAAAAGCATAAAGGAGTATTTGAAAGGAGTTTTTCAAAGAAAGACCTCGGTGAAGCTGCTTACATATTGAGCATCAAGATCTATAGAGATAGATCAAGACGCTTGATAAGTTTTTTTCAATGAGTACGTAACTTGACAAGATTTTGAAGTAGTTCAAAATGGAACAGCCAAAGAAAGAGTTCTTGCCTATGTTACAAGGTTTGAAATTGAGTAAGACTCAAAGCCCGACCACGGCAGAAGATAGAAAGAGAATGAAAGTCATTCCCTATGCCTCAGCCATAGGTTTTATAAAGTATGCCATGCTGTGTACCAGATCTATTGTATACCCTACACTGTGTTTAGCAAGGGAGTACAATAGTGATCTAGGAGTAGATCACTGGACAACGGTCAAAATTATCCTTAGTGGAATAAGGATATATTTCTCGATTATGGAGGTGACAAAAGGTTCATCATAAAGGGTTACGTCGATGCAAATTTTGACACTGATCCAGATGAATCTAAGTCTCAATCTGGATGCATATTGAAAGTGGGAGTAATTAGCTAGAGTAGCTCTATGCAGAGCATTGTTGACATAGAAATTTGCAAAATACATACGGATCTGAATGTGGCAGACCTGTTGACTAAACTTCTCTCACAAGCAAAACATGATCACACCTAAGTACTCTTTGGGTATTAATCATATAGCGAACAAGATTATTGACTCTAGTAAACCCTTTGGGTGTTGGTCAGATGACGATGTGAACTATTGGTGTTAATCACATGGTGATGTGAACTATTGATGTTAAATCACATGGCGATGTGATCTAGATTATTGACTCTAGTGCAAGTGGGAGATTGAAGGAAATATGCCCTAGAGGCAATAATAAAGTTATTATTTATTTCCTTATATCATGATAAATATTTATTATTCATGCTATAACTGTATTAACCGGAAACATAATACATGTGTGAATACATAGACAAATAGAGTGTCACTAGTATTCCTCTACTTGACTAGCTCGTTAATTGAAGATGGTTATGTTTCCTAACCATAGACATGAGTTGTCATTTGATTAACGGGATCACATCATTAGGAGAATGATGTGATTGACTTGACCCATTCCGTTAGCTTAGCACTCGATCGTTTAGTATGTTGTTATTGCTTTCTTCATGACTTATACATGTTCCTATGACTATGAGATTATGCAACTCCCGTTTACCGGAGGAACACTTTGTGTGCTACCAAACGTCACAATGTAACTGGGTGAATATAAAGGTGCTCTACAGGTGTCTCCGAAGGTACTTGTTGGGTTGGCGTATTTCGAGATTAGGATTTGTCACTCCGATTGTCGGAGAGGTACTCTGGGCCCTCTCGGTATTGCACATCACTTAAGCCTTGCAAGCATTGCAACTAATGAGTTAGTTGAGGATGATGTATTATGGAACGAGTAAAGAGACTTGCCGGTAACGAGATTGAACTAGGTATTGAGATACCGACGATCGAATCTCGGGCAAGTAACATATCAATGACAAAGGGAACAACGTATGCTGTTATGCGGTTTGACCGATAAAGATCTTCGTAGAATATGTGGGAGCCAATATGAGCATCCAGGTTCCGCTATTGTTTATTGACCGGAGACGTGTCTCGGTCATGTCTACATAGTTCTCGAACCCGTAGGCTACGCACGCTTAAAGTTTCGGTGATGGTTTTATTATGAGTTTATGTGTTTTGTTGTACCGAAGGTAGTTCGGAGTCCCGGATGAGATCGGGGACATGACGAGGAGTCTCGAAATAGTCAAGACGTAAAGATCGATATATTGGACGACTATATTCGGACATCGGAAAGGTTCCGAGTGATTCAGGTATTTATCGGAGTGCCGGGGGTTTATCGGGAACCCCGGGGGGACTATTGGGCCTACATGGGCCATATGGAAGAGGGAAGGCAGCCCACGAGGGGCAGCTGCGCCCCCTCCCTATAGGGGGTCCGAATTGGACTAGGGAAGGGGGCGCCCCCCCTTTCCTTCTCCTTTCCCTCTCCTTCCTTCCCCCTTCCTTTTCCTAGTTGGACTAGGAAAGAGGGGAGTCCTACTCCTACTGGGAGGAGGACTCCTCCCCTCCTTGGTGCGCCCCAAGGCTGGCCGGCCTCCCCTCTTGCTCCTTTATATACGGGGGCAGGGGGGCACCTCTAGACACAACAATTTATCTCTTGGATCTCTTAGCCGTGTGCGGTGCCCCCCTCCACCATAGTCCACCTCGATAATACTGTAGTGGTGCTTAGGCGAAGCCCTGCGTCGGTAGAACATCATCATCGTCACCACGCCGTCGTGCTGACGAAACTCTCCCTCAACACTCGGCTGGATCGGAGTTCGAGGGACGTCATAGGGTTGAACGTGTGCTGAACTTGGAGGTACCGTGCGTTCGGTACTTGGTCGGTCGGATCGTGAAGACGTATGACTACATCAACCGCGTTGTGCTAACGCTTCCGCTTTCGGTCTACGAGGGTACGTGGACACACTCTCCCCTCTCGTTGCTATGCATCACCAGATCTTGCGTGTGCGTAGGATTTTTTTTAAATTACTACGTTCCCCAACAAGAATACTCTATGTGCTTCACTTATATCTTTTGAGCTATATAGTTTTGCTCCAGTGCTTCACTTATATCTTTTAGAGCACGGTGGTGGATTCGTTTTATAGAAACTATTGATCTCTCATGCTTCACTAAGATTATTTTGAGAGTCTTAAATAGCATGGTAATTTGCTTAAAAACCTTAATATGCTTGGTATTCAAGATTTCTAAAACTTTCTTTTGAGTACGTGGAATACTAAGAAAATTTTGATGCTTGATAATTGTTTTGAGATATGGAGGTGATAATATGAAAGTTGTGCTAGTTGAGTAGTTGTGAATTTGAGAAATGCTTGTGTTGAAGTTTGCAAGTCCCGTAGCATGCACACATGGTAAACGTTATGTAACAAATTTGAAACATGAGGTGTTATTTGATTGTCCTCCTTATGAGTGGCGGTCGGGGATGAGCGATGGTCTTTTCCTACCAATCAATCCCCCTAGGAGCATGCGCGTAGTGCTTTGGTTTTTGATGGATTGTAGATTTTTGCAATAAGTATGTGAGTTCTTTATGACTAATGTTGAGTCCATGAATTATACGCACTCTCACCCTTCCATCATTGCTAGCCTCTTCGGTACCGTGCATTGCCCTTTCTCACATTGAGAGTTGGTGCAAACTTCGCCGGTGCATCCAAACCCCGTGATATGATTCTCTCTTTCATACATAAACATCCTTATATCTTCCTCAAAACATCCACCATACCTTTCTATTATGGCATTTCCATAGCCATTCCGAGATATATTGCCATGCAACTTTCCACCGTTCCGTTTTTTATGACATATTCATCATTGTCATATTGCTTAGCATGATCATGTAGTTGACATAGTATTTGTGGCAAAGCCACCATTCATAATTCTTTCATACATGTCACTCTTGATTCATTGCATATCCCGGTACACCGCCGGAGGCATTCATATAGAGTCATACTTTGTTCTAGTATCGAGTTGTAATAATTGAGTTGTAAATAAATAGAAGTGTGATGATCATCATTTAATAGAGCATTGTCCCAAAAAAAAGAAGGCCCAAAAAAAGAAAAATATATAAATAAAAAGGGGTAATGCTACTATCCTTTTTTCCACACTTGTGCTTCAAAGTAGCACCATAATCTTCATGATAGAGAGTCTCTTGTTTTGTCACTTTCATATACTAGTGGGAATTTTTCATTATAGAACTTGGCTTGTATATTCCAACAATGGGCCTCCTCAAGTGCCCCAGGTCTTCATGAGCAAGCAAGTGGGATGCACACCCACTTAGTTTCTTTTGTTGAGCTTTCATTCATTTATAGCTCTAGTGCATCCGTTGCATGGCAATCCCTACTCCTTGCATTAACATCAATCGATGGGCATCTCCATAGCCCATTGATTAGCCTCATTGATGTGAGACTTTCTCCTTTTTGTCTTCTCCACATAACCCCCATCATCATATTCTATTCCACCCATAGTGCTATATACATGGCTCACGCTCATGTATTGCGTGAAGGTTTATAAAGTTTGAGATTACTAAAGTATGAAACAATTGCTTGCCTTGTCATCGGGGTTGTGCATGATGAGAGCATTCTTGTGTGACAAAAATGGAGCATGACTAAACTATATGATTTTGTAGGGATGAACTTTCTTTGGCCATGTTATTTTGAGAAGACATAATTGCTTAGTTAGTATGCTTGAAGTATTATTATTTTTATGTCAATATTAAACTTTTGTCTTAAATCTTTCGGATCTGAATATTCATACCACAATTAAGAAGAATTACATTGAAATTATGCCAAGTAGCATTCCGCATCAAAAATTCTTTTTTATCATTTACCTACTCGAGGACGAGCAGGAATTCAGCTTGGGGATGTCTGATACGTCTCCAACGTATCTATAATTTTGATTGCTCCATGCTATATTATGTACTGTTTTGGACCATATTGGGTTTTATTTTTCACTTTTATATTACTTTTGGGACTAACCTATTAACCGGAGGCCACTAGTAGAAAAGAGGGCTTTGGTCCACCCTGGGTTAGCCCATTAGTCCCGGTTCAGTCTAGAACCGGGACTAATGGGGGCATTAGTTCCGGTTCGTGCGCCCAGGGGCCATGTGGGCCATTTGTCCCGGTTCGTCAGGACCTTTAGTCCCGATTGGTGCCAGGAACCGGGACTAAAGGGTGCGATGGCCATTAGTCCCGCTTCGTGGCACCAACCGGGACTAAAGGGTTAGACCTTTAGTCCCGGTTCGTGCCACCAACCGGTACTAATGGGGTTTGAGGCATTAGTACCAGTTCATGGCACGAACCGGTACTAAAGGTCCCATTTTCAAACTCTACCCCCCTGGATCGCCTTTTCAGTTTAAAAAAAATAAAAGAAAATGATGATAATGTCAAAAAAAATAAAAAAAAATAAGTTTCCCATGTGATATGTGGTCTAGTTGTTGGGAAAATTTGCAAATATGAATTTTGACTTTATTTGCAAATCTCTCGAGAATTTAAGTTGCCAGGACCTTTAGTCCCGGTTGGTGCCAGGAACTGGGACTAAAGGGTGCGATGGCCATTAGTCCTGGTCCGTGGCACGAACCGGGACTAAAGGGTTAGACCTTTAGTCCCGGTTCGTGCCACCAACCGGTACTAATGGGGTTTGAGGCATTAGTACCGGTTCCTGGCACGAACCGGTACTAAAGGTCCCATTTTCAAACTCTACCCCCCCCCCCCCCCTCCCCCCTCGTGGATCGCCTTTTCAGTTTTTAAAAAATAAAAGAAAATGATGATAATGTCAAAAAAATAAAAATAATAAGTTTCCCATGTGATATGTGGTCTAGTTGTTGGGAAAATTTGCAAATATGAATTTCGACTTTATTTGCAAAATCTCTCGAGAATTTAAGTTGTCAGGACCTTTAGTCCCGGTTGGTGCCAGGAACCGGGACTAAAGGGTGCGATGGCCATTAGTCCTGGTCTGTGGCACCAACCGGGACTAAAGGTTTAGACCTTTAGTCCCGGTTCATGCCACCAACCGGTACTAATGGGGTTTGAGGCATTAGTACCGGTTCATGGCACGGACCGGTACTAAAGGTCCCATTTTCAAACTCTAACCCCCCCTGTGGATCGCCTTTTCAGTTTTAAAAAAAATAAAAGAAAATGATGATAATGTCAAAAAAAATAAGTTTCCCATGTGATATGTGGTCTAGTTGTTGGGAAAATTTGCAAATATGAATTTCGACTTTATTTGCAAAATCTCTCGAGAATTTGTAAAATGGGCATAACTTTTGCATACTAACTCGGACGAAAAAGTTTTTTATATGAAAAATCTACTACTCGAAAAGTTACATCCAAATTTAACAAGGGGAACCCCGTTAAACATTTTCAAAATCCTCAAAAACCTAACAGAAAAAAAGATACGGGGCTTTTAAGATCTGGAGTGGCAAAAAAATTCAAACTGTGGTCAAACAATGGTCAAACCAATTATTCTAGAATATTAGTGTTACTAAATAATTTGTTCAGTTATTTTGAATTTTGGTAAAATCTGGTCAAACTGTGGTCAAACTATGGTCAAACCAATTATTCAAAATAACTATTGTTTTCTAAATAATTATTGTTTTTTAAAACAATAGTTTGAAACTCAAACAGTGAAATGTGTCAGTTCATGCTCAAGCAAAATTCCTGAGGGTTAATAGGATTGACATCTTACTATTTTCAGGAAAACAACAAGTGTAGACTTGGAAACGAGGGAGAATAGAACCCGGAAGTTAAGCGTGCTCAGGCTGGGGGAGTGGGAGGATGGGTGACCGTTCGGGAAGTTAGATGATTTGGAATGATGAGGGTGATTAGAGATTAGAGGATAAATTGAGCAGTGATGAGGGGTGCTGATTAGAGATTAGAGGTTAAAATAATTCAGAAATTTGAAAATAAAAAATTTCAAAAAAAAATTTCAAAAAAAATCATAAAATTTTCCTTTAGTCCCGGTTGGTGTTACCAACCGGGACTAAAGGTGGAGCTCCACGTGGCCGCGGCCTTTAGTCCCGGTTCTGGATTGAACCGGGACTAAAGGGGGGAGGTATTAGTAACAACCCATTAGTCCCAGTTCATGAACCGGGACTAAAGGCCCTTACGAACCGGGACTAATAGGTGTTTTTCTACTAGTGGGCCCAGCCCAGAATTGCTGTTTTTTTTGCCTATTTCAGTGTTTTGAAGAAACGGAATATCAAACGGAGTCCAAACGGAGTGAAACCTTCGGGAGCGTGATTTTCTCACCGAACATGATCCAGGAGACTTGGACCCCACGTCAAGAAAGAAGGGAGGTGGCGACGAGGGTGGGGGGCGCGCCTACCCCCTAGGGCGCACCCCCTGCCTCGTGGGGCCCCCGTTGCTCCACCGACGTACTCCTTCCTCCTATATATACCTACGTACCCCCGAACGATCAGAGACGGAGCCAAAAACCTAATTCCACCGCCGCAACTTTCTGCATCCACGAGATCCCATCTTGGGGGCCTGTTTCGGAGCTCCGCCGGAAGGGCAATCCATTACGGAGGGCTTCTACATCATCATAGCCCCTCCGATGAAGTGTGAGTAGTTTACCTCAGACCTTCGGGTCCATAGTTAGTAGCTAGATGGCTTCTTCTCTCTTTATGGATCTCAATACAATGTTCTCCCCCTCTCTCGTGGAGATCTATTCAATGTAACCTTCTTTTTGCGGTGTGTTTGTTGAGACCGATGAATTGTGGGTTTATGATCAAGATTATCTATGAACAATATTTGAATCTTCTCTGAATTCTTTTATGTATGATTGGTTATCTTTGCAAGTCTCTTCGAATTATCCGTTTGGTTTGGCCAACTAGATTGGTAGTTCTTGCAATGGGAGAAGTGCTTAGCTTTGGGTTCAATCTTGCAGTGTCCTTTCCCAGTGACAGAAGGGGCAGAGGCACGTATTGTATTGTTGCCATCGAGGATAACAAGATAGTTTTTTATCATATTCCATGAATTTATCCCTCTACATCATGTCATCTTGCTTAAGGCGTTACTCTATTTTCTTGAACTTAATACTCTAGATGCATGCTGGATAGCGGTTGATGAGTGGAGTAATAGTAGTAGATGCAGGCAGGAGTCGGTCTACTTGTCTCGGACGTGATGCCTATATACATGATCATACCTAGATATTCTCATAACTATGCTCAATTCTGTCAATTGCTCAACAGTAATTTGTTCACCCACCGTAAAATACTTATGCTCCTGAGAGAAACCACTAGTGAAATCTATGGCCCCGGGGTCAATCTTTATCATATTAATCTCCCAACACTTTATTATTGCTTTTTGCTTTTTACTTTGCTTTTATTTTACTTTGCATCTTTATACCAAAAATACCAAAAATATTATCTATCATCTCTATCAGATCTCACTCTCGTAAGTGACCGTGAAGGGGTCACTACTAGGGAAAAGCCTATACACAGAATCTTACGAGCAGCGCTCCCCAAAATACCACGCTACTGCTATTTAGCAGCAGCGCGTGTTAGGGAAACGCGCTGCTGACAGGAAATTAGCAGTAGCGCGTCCACCACAAACCGCGCTACTGCTATAATTGTCATGACCTCGCCCCCCTCCTAGTTATAGCAGTAGCGCACTATATTGAATAGCTGCTGCTATAGAAGTTAGCAGCAGCGCTCTTATAGGAAAATCGCTACTGCTAAGATCAGCCCACAAGTTTAGTCCCACCTCGCTCCGTGAACAGGGTGTTTAACACCTTAAATATGTTATTTCTGAAACTACCACAACCAGTTGGTCTTCACTGAACTCCATGTGCAAAATTTGTGGCCGCAATATGAGTCCTCTCCGGTTCCTACCGGAGAGAGGACTCATATTGACAATTCAGATTGTACACAAAAAGATCATTGATGGCCAATGTATTTTGCATTGACGTATTTTTGTATAGTTACACTTAGCGAGAGCGGTTTATTTGCAAAGCGCCATCGCTATTCAGATAACTGTAGCGTTTTGGCAAACAGCTACAACTATCCCTACCTTATCCCCACGCCGCACGGTGGCCCTCACTCACACTCTCACTCGTCCCCCCCGTGCCGATAACTGTCGTCGTGTGCGCCGAGGTACTCCCCCTTCCGTCCTCCTCCTCCTCCTCGCACATCCTCCTCCGCCTCGGCCGCCCTCCTCCTCCCGCCGCCCTCCTCCCTCTCCTCTGCCGCCCTCCTCCTCCTCCGGCAGCCCTCCTCCCACCGCCCTCGACCTCGCCGCCCCTAGCTACCTCTCCGTCGCCCCCAACCCCTGCCACTAGTTAGTACTAGATTTAGTAGTTGTAGATGTTAATTTAGGGTTCATAGCTAGTACTAGATGTTGCTTAGTTAGTACTACATTTTTAGTAGTAGTAGTAGTAGTAGTAAATTAATAAACTAGTTGAACTAGTTGAACTAATAGAACTAATGTATTTTTAGTAAGATAATTAATATAACTAGTTGAACTAATTTATTTTTAGAAAGAACTAGTTTTTTTTCAATTTATAGTAAGTTTATATTTAGTAAGAACTAGTTGAATTAATAAAACTAGTTGAACATGTCATATTTGTTGTTATTTTTTAGTTAAAGCAATTATTCGGGATGTATTAGTGATAACTTATATGGTTTCAGGTGACCACCGTCGTCCCCGTCACCGACCCCCTCCGACATCCCCGCCGTCGTCCCAGTCACCGACCCCCTCCGACATCGAGGTGAGACCAACCAAATATCCTTGTATATCTTGTGTTGTTGCTCAAATAGGATATGTGGTTGCCCAAGTGGCCGTTCATGTTCAGTTTACATCTCCGAGTGGCCTATGGTTTGCGGAGTGTTGATTAATTTCCGTTCCGCAAATTTCAGGCGCCGATATGTCCTTTTTAGCAAAGGTCATGCCGGATTTTTCGTGAATTCTGGCATGACTTGTGCTAGAATATGTACAAGTTTAATCTTTGAATTATGAACGTAGGAAATGTCGTACTCGGACGACGACAGTCTCCTGGGGGATTGTAGCTGGTGCCACGAGGATCGAGGTATGTGCGACAGGTTCGTTCAGCTGGACGAAGATCGGCGCTTCAGCATTAAGCTCGAGGAGACCTTCGATTGTGAAACGGTACGCAACAACGACAAGTGTTTTTTCGTAATTAAGCATGACTTCAACTATTTCAACGTCTAATTTTCATATTTTACAATTCGACTAGCTTATCCCATGCCATGCAAGACGTTATGTCTTGGAGAGGATGGGTTTTGAAGACCATGAAAATTTCGAAACAAAGAAAATACACCTATGGACCCATCATGATATGGATTGTGAAGTAAATCAGTGCAATGCTCAGAGCGTAACCCATTTTGGTTGCCAAAATTGCGAAGCACTTTGCAAAATGTATGGTTTTTATGAGGGTATGATTGTCACCATGGATCTTGGTGATCCTGACATCGAGGAAGACAATATGGACATTTGGGTCCTTGTTGATACGCTTCCGATTGTACCGCATGTGAGTTTCTCAAACATAGTTATTAACTAATTTATATTGTTTATTTCAAAATAGTTAATAGCTTATTTCCATTGACAGCTTATTTTGATTCTTCAAAGACTGTGCGGAAGATGGTAGATAAAACCAACTACACCGATGGCACCGAATTAACGTATAAGGAGAAAAATCATCTGATCGCATTTTGTACTCTTCTTGAGAATTACAATAACTATTATCGAACTCCTCCAAATTATGGTGAATACGTGCCACTAGTGCATGTGTTGAACCACGATAACTTCTCTGGAGATACCCTGATAAGATTTTTTACTATTACGACATCCGTGCATCTTTTGCATACTTCTAAAACTAGTACATCATTGCTAACTACAAAGTTATTATTATGTTTTTCAACAGAAACTCCCAATGGATTGTGTGCCTCATCTGATGTCTCTGAATGTCGCCTCTCAGTTCTGAACATACTGCCAGGTAAATCTAGGGAGCTCACCTGTGCATATCGGATTTCTAAAAACGGTGAACACATGATCATCAAAGAATGGAAGAAATTTATGGACATTTGCAAGGAGGTTCTCGGAAGTAACATTCAGCGAAAGGCAAGAATTGGAGACAGGCTAATCTCCATTCTCCATAATGGAGAGTCAGGGGCTATCTTGTTTTTTGCTATTTTACCTTAGAAAATGTAGTAGGTCTTAATCGAATGTAGTAGGTCCTATGAGGTACAATATGTTTATTATGTGGTAATGTGTTAGAGTTGATAATGAGGAGTACTTGTGATTACGACTAGTGACCAATTTGCTATGTGAAGTCATTGATGAAAACGATGATCTTGAGGAGGTGTTATATGACAATGATGTATTATGATGATAAGTTGTTAATGATATGATGATGATGATGATGATATTATATCATTGGGTGAAAGAACCGCGGATTAGTTTCAAGTTGATGGACATCCACTTGAAACTAATCCGCGGTTCTTTCCCCCCGTGATGTAATAACTCATTATGATGTAAAAACAATCTCTAAATTCCTGTTGTATGAAAACTTGTGTAAAGGTGTATGAATACAACATGAAATAAAAAAGAAACAAAATACTAAATAATAGTAGTAGTGCGGGAAAGGAGAAGCGCTACTACTAATTACCAGTAGCGCGGTTCTGAAGAAGCGCTGCTACTAAGTCAATTTAGTAGTAGCGTGGGTCCAGGCGTGCTATTGCTAAGCATTAGCTGTAGCGCCTTATCAGTAGCGCTCCTGCCCGCGCTACTGATAGGCCTAAAACCCGTGCTGCTGCTAGGCTTTTCCCTAGTAGTGGATTGACAACCCCTAATCGCGTTGGTTGAGTAGAGCTGTTTGTTTTGTGTAGGTACGAGGGACTTGCGTGTAGCCTCCTACTGGATTGATACCTTGGTTCTCAAAAACTGAGGGAAATACTTACTCTACTCTACTGCATCACCCTTTCCTCTTCAAGGAAATCCAATGCAGTGCTCAAGAGGTAGCAGCGATCTGCTTTGGATTGGTTCGGATCAGAGACGGTGACGAGCACGCGGGATACTTCTCGGCGGCTCTCGCGGCTTGGCGAGGCGGGGTGGGAACCCTCCTCCTAGGCTCCAGTGGTGGCACACTCAGGCAGTGGCTGGTGCGCCAGGGATCCCACGGTGGCACTGTTGCCGCGGTTGGTCGCCGGATCTAGGTGGCTGGATCTGGGGCTTTGAAGGCGGTCGAGACGGTGCACAGGTTGTTGGGTGGATTTCTTGGGACGGATCCGGGTGAAAACCTAGTCTTCAGTTGATGGCCGAAGCCGGTGATGACGATGCCCTTATCACCGTTTCCTTCATGATGGCATCATCGAGGTAAAGTTCCCAACTCCACTCAATACCTCCGGGGAAAACCCTAGATCAGCTGATCGGATGTTGGCGGCATTCATGTGTCGTATCCCCCTTTGGGGCGGCATTCTTGGAGGTGCACTCGGTTTCGCGGGACCAGTGGACGGCTTCTTTGGTGGAGCGGTGCTTCATCCTACACATTGATGGCGACGGATCTTGATGGTGTGGTGCAGTGTAGATTCGGAGTTCGACGTGGGAGGATGGACTCGCGCAGGAGGACGACACTGTCTGGCATCGTGGTAGCGTCGATGGCAGAGAGACCTGGCACGATATATGCAACATTACAACTCTGAAGATGGACTCATAGCAGGTGGGTGCGGCGGCCTCATACCCGACAGGCGTCCTGATTGAGGAGTGCGCCGGACTGGTAGGTGCCCCATACCAGGCAGGCGTCCTGGTTGGGATCTCAGGTTTGGTTGCGATGTCTGTTTTGTATTAGGCCCAGGCTATCAACGCCCCTTCATCAATTGGATAGGTGTAGCGACAGTTGTTGCTTTGACGGTGGCTTTAGTCTTGCTGTTGTATAACTTTGTAAGATCTTGTGAGAATAATAAATAAAATGGCCGCATGCATCATACAGATGCAATGCAGAGGCCGGAGGTCATCCTCCTTCTCTAAAAAAATGATTAACTTGGACTAACCTTCATTTTGGGTGGATACGTGCTGATAGGTTGCCATCAGTTGATCTTTCCTGTCCTCGTTGTGTGCTGGCGGCACACGATGCCTGAAAACAATTTGCAAACATGCATAAGATCCAAGAAACTGCAATCGATGGCATGTGTCTTCTCTAAGAGACTTGAAAATATTGCTTAATCTTGTATACCTTGTTTTTCTCAATTCGGATGGTGCGTTTACATGTTAAACGCGATGGAGAGACGGCGGAGTCGTGACCAGAGCGTTTCTAGGCAGGTTGCTTGATGGTGATGTAGAAGAAGATTGTCGAATATCTTCCGCTGATATAGGTAGGAAACGCCGTTTGGATCTCCATCATCAGTCGTCATGCAGATCAGCTGCAGCGTCGCATGTACTACGTGTATTTCAGTTGTCAGGTACTCATACCAAACCGTATTTCTTTTTTACATAGTATCATCCCATGTAGACGAGGCACTGCTGCCAGGCTGGTCAGGACGTGGCACCATTTCACCCCTCAAGTCCATGCTGTGCGAGCAGTTTACGAACATGGGCACGGGCAGGCTCCCATGTTCCCATAGTATAGTACTGAATCGGAAACGCGCATTGACGCGAGGGTGCCGGTCACAACAAAGTGTCCAAACAGGTAATGCTCAATTTAGTAGGAAACCAGGTTTAGCGTATGTATTCAAATAGGATACACAAACTAATAGGAAGAAGAAACATTCACACACAATAGGAGCAAGACATCATTGACTTTGACATCGTCACGAGAAATAAGGCAGCATTCGATTTAGTGCGCTCATGAGACCACAAAAACTAACCATTTGAAATTAAGTTTGGTATTAAGATCGCGAACATGAGAGAGGAAGTACCAAGAGCAGGAACACATAAAAGGTAAAAACTACATAGCCATAGCTATTGGGCATACTAATAAGTTGCTTCATTCAGCTGCCTTGTCGATCAACTTCATAGGCGACATCAGTGGCGGAGCTAGCCAGAATCCACTGGGGGGGCAAAAGGTAAAATATAACTGTTTGGGGGGCCAAAAGCTAAAAAGTTCTAATTTAAGCCCTCAAAAAAAAAATTCCTTCAGAAGTTGCAGCAATGTTGGGGGGGCCACAGCCACCCCAGGAGCCTACATAGCTCCGCCACTGGGCGACATGTCACATTAACCTGATGCCGTCAATCCGTTAGATACATTGTATATAACGATTTATGTGTAAACAATGATGCAATTGTGATTTTAAAGCTGATGGATAGTGAACTACGGTCTCCCCTTTTCAATTTCGAAGGCAATGGCACATATGATATTATCTGATCCCTGCCGCTTTTACAAAGCCTGATCAATTGTTTGTTATTGTTGGTCTCTTGTCCGTATCCGGGTGCACTCATATCCAAGCCGCAATAAAACTGATTGGTCACTCTGTTCATGAGCCCACCCTGACAATTTATCAAACACCTATCATGCAATACATTCATGCTGAACCAGGAGGTGCCGCATCAGTGGCAAGAACCAGGTCCAGGGCTGCAAGCTATGTGGCGGGCTGCCCAGAGATCTCGTGCAGCTCCGCAACGGTGGCCACCTGCAAGGCATATATATATATATATATATATATATATATATATATATATATATATATATATATATATATATATATATATATATATATATATATATATATATATAGAGAGAGAGAGAGAGAGAGAGAGAGAGAGACCACCAGTTCTGCGGACGAAGCGTGTGAGCCGATAAGGAATGAGGCGAACGAGAGAAGACCACCAGAGTGGATCTTGCCGATCTCGGTGGCCACCCCGGTGCGCACGATGAGGCAGACGGCGCTGCCATTGACGACGGTGGTGCCCGCGAACACCATGCACTCCTTGGCCTGGATGTCAGCGTCCTCGGCCGGCACGGCATGTGCAGTCTTGTTGACGGAGTTGGTCTCACCCGTGAGCGACCCCTGCTCGACGCGGAGCATGGAGGAGACAAGCCTGAGGACGCGCATATCGGCGGGCACCTTGTCCCAGATGTGGAGCTGCACAACGTCCCCGGGGACGAGCTCGCGGACGAGGAGGGCGGGCGCCCACTCGCCGTCGCGCCGCACGGCAGCGTGGTCGGACTGGATCTGGCGCAGCGCCTCGAGCGCTTTCTCAGCGTTGGTCTCCTGCCAGACGCCGACGGCGGCGTTGACGACGAGGATGAGGAAGATGATGAGCGGCGATGAGCGGCTCGACGAAGGCCGAGGGCCGTGGCGATGGAGATGGCGCGGTCCGCCTGGATCTCCTACTCCGCTCCGGCCATGGACGCGCCCTCTGCAGGGTCGGAGCAGGAGGGCTCGGGAGCCGACGATGGCAGGGGGGTGTACGGGCGGCTTGGAGAGGAGATTGAGTGAGGGAGGGTGAGTGGGGCCGGGGGGGGGGGGGAGGGGGCGAATGGGAGGACGAAGAGGCCGCTGTCCTCACCTCATCCACCGTCGGGCCAACCAGCCACGGCCACGCACGAGGCCTGGACGCAAAAAGACCAAAGTACCCTCTGCGGGGGCAAGATATTACGTACGGTGACGCGGGATATTTACCCGCCACTGCCCGCGACGGGACGAACAGGCCACACACAGCCACGGTCGCTGACAAACACGGCCCACCCACGAGGGGCCCCACACGTCAGCGAGGCATGGTCGAACAAACGGAGTAAGCGGCAGTGCGTGGAGGCAGTTGGAAGCAGTAACTATTTATCTATAATACCTAAATAGTTCATCCCCACTATCCTATTTCTCTTAACATGCAGGCTATCCACATCACCAACCGGCCACATCAGCTTTTCATCACTAGCTTACATAAGGGACCCACCACAGATTGACCAACATACACAGTGTACACCTCACCCTTCGGTTACAAGCTGTAGAGACCCACCACCGGCTCCCTAGCGTACACAAACAGCCTACAGAAGCCCAAAGATAAACAACGTACTCCTACATGATTGCGACCATCTCTCTCCCTCGATTCAGCCGAATCCATCGACTTCCTGTGTACTCCAACGCGGCGGCTGGGATCCCATCTGATGCCCCTCCTATCCCTGAAAAGAAAAATCCGATGCCCCTCCCGCAGGACCGTTGGCCCGGCTCCCCTTCCCATATGTGCCGCCACTCCCTCTCTCTTCGTCTCCCTCTCGATCCGTCCTCTCGTCTGGTGCCACCAGCGACTGGGGCGGCGGCTAGCAGCAGGGCTTTGGCCACCCGCAGGGACGGCGGCAGCCAGGGAGTCGAGGGACGGCTGCTGGTGCCTGGTGCCACAAGTGATTGGGGAACCTGCTCGGTCTGGGCTTGGCGACGGCAAGGACGCACAGCACCACCAACCCAGAATCCAAGATGATCCAGGTCGCATCTCCTCTTCTGCCCGCCATTCTTCTCCATGCAAGCGTTGGTGCGACTTTTTGTCCGTGAGGCGACCAACAGCAATCAGCAGAAAGAAGGAGTATCAAGATCCGTCCAGCCAGTTCTGAATGGAAATGTTATGCAAATGAAGCTCTTGCTTGCTTGCCTGGTTGTTTGCTCTGTGTGCATTGGGATTGGTTGGTTTCATTCTTGGTTGATTCCTGCAGATGTGTGCACTTCATCGCTACCGTTGTTCACGGGATAGGTTCCAGTCAGTACACGATCACCATCGCTATTTCGTCAAGAAACACATCGTGCTGTATTTATTTTTCTCATGTTTATATGCTCCTACCTTGCTTACTTTCTTTCTATTCTGTGCACAGTTGCAGACGCCACATTGCTTCTTGCAAGTTACAACCAAGGTCTGCGCTAGCAATCTTAAATATGTTTATTCAGATTACAGAAGCGATGATCCTATTGACTTTTTTCAGTCACATTAACAGTTCATCATTCTCTCTCGGTTATCTTCTGCAATTTTTGTCTGATATAACCTTAATTGTGTTTGTTTCAGGCATCAGAAGAAGTGAAGATCAAGATACACCTTGACTCATAAAATACAAGGAAAAAAAAGAAGAACGAGGTAAAACAACTTTCTTATCCTCTTAGGATGGCTTGAATTGTAGATACCCTCCAGTAAAAATTGTGTGTGCAATCATGTATATTTTCGTTGGCATGCTTTCGATTTGAGGAACCTATTAACCAGTCAGATCCTGGAAACAAGTAAAAGAATTCTTATTTTAGTGGCATTATAAGCTTCTGTTTCAAATAATACTAACCCATCTGCTTTGTATACCTACTGACACCACAGGCAATGGTAAAAATTATTTGAACTAGTAGATACCCCGCGCGTTGCTGCGGAAATTTGTAGTCTTATGTTGAGCATCTCCTTAGAGAATAAGCAACTCATAAACGGGCTATTGGAAGTGTCAAAGGGGAGAGCGAGACTGCAAGTAAACAAAAGATTTTCAATGTGATCAATCTAACAAAGCTGTAAACCCTTCGGCTTACCAAAATAATGAAACATTCATGAAAAAAACAGTGTACTGTTAATATATTCCAACATTGCTATCTCAGTAAGCAAAACTTGGAAACTTCCATAGGGTAACTATGTGGGATGCACACTTGTTTTAAACAAATGAATTTTCTAACAGAACCAACATTTTTCAGAACACAGGTAGTTACTCCCTGCTTGTATTTTCCATTGAAAATGAAACCCATCAGCCAAAAGAAGGGAAATTGCAGTCACTCTTGCGGATATAGTTTAGAAAGATGAACAAAGGTTGGATACATCACATACAGCTATAGATCGCTAACTGAGCACACACAGCTCACAAGCAAACCATGCCTATAGTTTCCCCTTTGCAGTCTCCGGCGTCCGTCTCTTGATATTTCTGTCTAGATGAGCAAGCTTGCTGGCCGAGGCACAACATCTGATGCTTCACTGATGGTTTGGGAACAACATACAAAGTATGCGAGCTGCTGATTTAGTTGGTGGATTCAATAGTCAAATGTAAAAGTATGAATAGAGCATCTTACTAAAATGGCAACTGGACACCAAAGAATCGTGTGTGCGGAAATATTCGAACAACACTTGCAATCACTTAAATAATAAACATAGCACTCCATACCAAAGCTCACTAGATCTGCATAAAAAAATCAATGAGTCAGAAAACAACAAATTGTGTTATATACCATGTTGTAATCAAAATAAATAATAAGCTTGATATTGAACGGAAACTTTACAACCTAGCATATCACAGCAATTCAGAGAGCCCTTGTTCCACAATATTAGGATACTAATGTATGTGAAATAGCAAGGCAACATAGCATTATAAAATGCACTCAGGGACAAATAAATTATTCTCGAATAACGAAACAGTGAAGTGCTATATCCAACTACAAATTCGATACTACACATGCTTTTCTGCTCGTATTGCTTGCCTTCACATCATCACCTGGGCGAAGGCAAAATGATTAACCTACCATTACATTATATATCATTTCAACAAAGAGGATTTTAGAAAGGAATCCACCAACAAAGCCGAGAGGGGCCCTGGGCATGTCTGCAAAGAACCACAAAATCTGTAGACATAGCCTGGCTTCACAAATGTTGCAAACTAACTCACAATCAAGTCATATTATGTAACAACATACAGAGAGAGGGAGATAAGTACGACGAATGTGTAACCAAAATGAAAGAAAAATTCCAACCACAAATCTTTCAAAATTAAATTATTTTTATCATAAAAAAACTTACAGCATACTACTCGAAGGTGCTGAATTGCATATTAGAATTTCGTCAGCTCTAACTGAAAGCACCTCCTAAATCTTTATCCAAGCAAACCAACCAAACTCTCTGCAAAATAAGATGAACCACAAATGATATGGCTATATATAACTTACTTTTTTTGAAGAAACTAACGCACAAAAAACTGGACGATGGATGATAGGACCTCCCATGCAGTACTCTGATGAATTTTCCAATCTGCACATTCATAGATCTTAGTATTCGTATATGACCACGACCCACATACCAATCAGTAAAAAAAAGTAAGGTGCATTTACAGTACACATCAGGCCCGTACAGCAAAGATCTGGACACATATACGACCGGAACAACCTTGTCTGAATTTACATTAAGCATGCATCTCTTCCACTAAAAGAACGTATATGGCTCATGCGGAACCACACAGGCGAAATCATCTGCACAAATATACTATGGGAACGACCTCATCTTCCTGCTCCTACCTTTGGCTATAGAGGCAGTACTTTGATTGAGATCCGGCATACATGCCCATGATTGGCATGGATCTGTATCCATCACGCCACCGAACTATGATTGGGGGTTGGAGCCCTCACCCTTCCCCGCACAGTTACTCTGATTGGAAATTAGGCTTCCAACAAATCCAAGTAAAAAAATGCAGTTCAGATATGAGGAGATAGACAGAAGGAGAGCTCCCACCTCTGATGCATGTGGTGTTGAAGGAGGTCGCTGATGGTGGCACACATGGTTCGCCGGGAGGTCAGCGGCGATCATGGGCACTCGGAAGGCGGCTAGGCACATGTCTCCATTGTCGATGGCCAGAGGAGCTTGGCCGGCGACGGCGTATGGGAAGAGGGAGCATAAGAATTGGGAAGACAACGCAGGACATTTATTGCTTGGAGATGAAAGGAACCATCGGAGGAAGAAATAAGAGGAAGGTGCAGCAATCAGTGCGATGGGGGTATGAAAATTAGACGCTTCGTTTCGTTTATAAAAAGGAAACAAAAAGAATTGGAAAGGAACGACGCGGTCTTTCCACTTATCGGTGGCAAAGTCTCAGTAATATTGACAACTTTTGATCGGACGGCTGTAGACTCCTGAGCTGCATTGCATCAATGGCTATAACAATTTGGATGACGTGGCTTCTTGAGAAGGCTGGAAAATCACCTAGTGGGGTGCTCCTATTTAGATATAGAAGATATCCATACACCGGAGTATCTTCTTAGTAGCCTTGCTTGGCTCAATATTTGATGGCCAACAAGTGCTCATTTTCTGTAAGTTTGTATTCTGGCCAGTTCGGAATTTGGTCTCATTTTTGGCATTTGTCAATTTTTATATGACCCATTATTGTATGTCAATTTGATGAATACGAGCATACAACATCTATCTAGCGGGTTTAGTTGAGTTCACCATTTAGCCAGCTACTTAAAATTAACCCTTAGTAAATTCGTCACTAAGTCAAAGTTTTGATGTAAAACAAATACATTATTAACAACAATTGGTAAGCAAAGGTGTCCGCTGCAACGCGCAGGGAATCATCTAGTTTTTATAGTGTCGATCCCAGATCTGACGGACGAGCTCTTCCACGCAGTGGACCCGATGGCGGGAAACGCATCAAGCGAACGCAACGGACGGTCAGATTCGTCTGAGCTCTGAGGAGGCTTGTAGAAACATCCTTCTCTTATTTCTGGATTACATCACGGGCTGTTGCACACCAGTGTTCTGTTTCCGAACGTTTAGGCTCACGATCAGACCGTTTGGGAACAATCTATTTATACAGGCCAAGGTCTGTTTTTCAATCCCATTTTTCTTTTTGGTGGTGGCCTAAAAAAATCAAAAAATGTTCACACTTTGAAACTAATATCCGAATTTCCAATGTTCACGATTTCAAATAATGTTCACAACTTTAAATTACTTTTCACATATTTCAAAATTTTCAACTCAAAAAGCAGTCATTCCAGAGTTCGACCATCTGAGTCATTTAGTTAAGTAATTACAATTGATGTTGTACACAAATTGCAAACCACATACTTTTTTAAACAATTATTTAATTTTTTGAAATGCAAATATTTCTGAAATTTTTATACACCTTTTTTTAGGAAACAAGAACATTTTTTAAATTCTAGAACATTTTCTAAAATTGTAAACAATATTAGAAACAACAATATTTTTTGGTATTCCAAAAAGATTTCAATTTTTTTAACAGGTTTCAAAAAGAATAATAAAGTTCAAAAAGGAGAAAAATTATTATTAATGAAAAAAGTAAACAAAAGCACAAAAATAGAAAATAAAAAATGCTCAGGCCGACCCAAGCATTTGCGGATATAAGAAAAAATTCATCAATTTTGAAAACAAATGTTCACGAATTGGAAAAAAATCACAGGCTTTGGCAAATGTTCATAAAAGTTAAAAAGAGTTCACGGATTTGAAAACAAACTTTGCGAATTTAAGAAAATATTCATGAATATGAAAAGTTCATGAATTTAAGAAAAAGGTTTATGATTTAAAATAGTTCACTAGTTTGAATGAATAAAATAAAATGAAAAATAGAGAAAAATAAAAAATAGAAGAAAGAGAGACAAATAAACCGGGAAAAAAAATCAGAAGATGTTTCAAAAGATGTTTGGAAATTGTTCATGTTTCGAAACTTTGTTGAAATTTCAAAAAAAATTGCTCAAGTTACGTTCATAAATTCAAAACTATATGGCATTTCAAAATCATTCACAATTTTTTTCAATAAAAATTTCAAATTTTGTCAGAAAATATTTCATATATATTAACGCTCTTGTGTTTTCTTATTTATTTTGCACTAGAAAATACCACAAGCAGCGGCGTGGTGAAGTGGCTATCAGCGCTTCCTATCAAGTGGGAGGTCTTAAGGTTGTGTCCTCATGTGCTCTTCTTTTTCTCAGTATTTTTACGTCACTTATATTGAACATGGTATGAAGGAACTTTTGCGACGTACTTTTAAAAATACCATCTTCTACTTTTATTATGAAGGGGTATAGGACAATCTTAACCGTTATGTGTTTAGAAGGGGTGTACGAAGCAGAAGTGTATGGACCGACATTTCCAATGCGAAGTCAATAGAAGTAGTTGGCCAAGAAACAAACAAACAAGTGACTACGCCAACAACTTGTGTAAGAATACATGTGATACCCTGCATTAGATCAACTCCAACGGGCCGACCCAAACGGACGGCGTTTTGTCCGCTTTTTGTCTGTTTGTGTTGGCAGTGTGCCCAACGGGCCGAACCATTTCATGACCGCGCACGTTTTAGATCATGCAAGCGGTCATGCCGTCGCCCTGATTTTGGTGCTCCAGCGCGCGGGAAAGGTTCGCGCGCACGGGGAAAAGCGGCCTAGCGCGCGCTGGTTTTGGCGTTCTAGCGCGCGCCGCGGCCGTCGCTCGTTATAAGAAGGCGATCCCTCCACACTCTATCCGCCGCCCACTCGTCTCGCCGCCTCTCACTAGCCTCGCCGCCTCTGCGCCACCATGTCAATGCGCCGCCTGGGCGCTTCGGATTTTCGCGGAGTCCGCGAGCGCCGCTCCGGCGCCTTCTTGATGCGGAGCATCCCACGATCATCCCCATGGACCTACAACCGTCTCATCAAGAGCCAAGAGGACCCATGACACGAGCTAGAGCTAGAGCTCTCGAGAACGAGGTGACCTCCTTCCTTATTGATATCACATATGATCCACTCGAGACATGGCTACTACCTAAGTCCGATATGCTATGCATGATTAGGTGTCAAGGGAAACCTCCCGAGGATGCACGTGAAGATGGACAAGCCGCCAAGTACAAGGAGGAAGAATCACGACGAGAGGAACCGGAGGAGTCTGCCCAGCCCGGACATCCGGCCCCATGCCCCGGACATCCTGCTCTTCCGGAAGCCCCGGATATCCGGCCCCTTCGCCCGGAAATCTGGCCCCTCCATCACCGAATGCATCTGAATGACCCAGACCAGCCCGGACATCCGGCCTCCCCGCCCGGACATCCGGCCCGTCCCGAAGCCCCGGATATCCGGCCGCTCGCCCGGAAATCCGGCTCCCACCACCCGGTTCTGCAGAATCGGTCGCCCTAGCCCGGACATCCGGGCTGAGAGCCCGGACATCCGGCGCCTCGCGAAAGCCCGGACATCCGGCCCGACGCCCGGACGTCCGGCCTCCCCTGCCTGCGCGCAGTGCCTACGGGACTTGTCCCTTGTACCCCTTCGCCCCGAGACTATATATACTTGATCCCCTCCTCTTTCTAGGGTTAGCTTTGGATTAGCTCATATTTTGGTGTGAGAGCCTTTGCTCATCCACTTGGCTACTTCTCCTCGGAGATCAGGACCTCTACGGAGAAGAGCCCCAAGCGGATTCAAGACCCCCTTCTAGGGTGGACCCCATCAAGACCTCCTCACGGAGAAGAACGGCTACCGTTTGTATCGTCCTTTATTGATCTTGAATCTTGTGCCACTCTATGTGTTTGATAATCTAGCACTTGTGTGATTGATTTCTTGTCGGTAGAGTGCATTCTCTCGCGTTTTCCCCGTGTTTTCCCTCGTGTTCTTCTGCTTGTTCCTCGTGTTTCCCCGTAGGATCCGCTCCAACGTGAAAGATCGCCCACGTAGGGTTCCGCCCTACATCATCATGGTATCATGAGCCACGTTGATCACGTTTTTGGAGCCCCTACCCCTCTTTTTCTAGCTTGATTTTGTTGTTTTTGTCCTAATTTCGAAAATTCCCCACAAAACTAGCCCCAATTTTTTTTTTGTGATTTGTTAGTGTGATGAAGTTTTGTTGGATTTGATCCGTGGATTTCGTGTGTTGCAGGTAGATCTAGCTCTTCCCCATCTTTTCCCCAATTTTCATCCACAAAATCGCCCAAATTTGACCGGTTTTGACCTTCCCCACGCGGTGTTCTTCGTGCCCGGACGTCCGACCCGAGCACCCCGGACATCCGGCCCGATCAGCCCGGACATCCGGCGCCCCGGACATCCGGCTCCTAGCCCGGATTTCCGGCCCCTGGTAGCATCCATCCCTTCCACCACCCCGATCACCGCCTACCTTTCGCCAAATTTCGTCCCGTGCCCACATACACTTCCACTTACCTCCACCACTTCCGCATACCGCCACCATAGCCTTGCCCTATACCAATTCCGACCGCGTTGCCAACTTTTTCCTTGAGAATTTGAGTTGTGGTTTTCCGTATCCTTTTGTGTTTCGGCTATCTAGGTACGGTTCAACATCAACATCACCACCGCTCATCTTCGCCAAGGACGGTAACATCGTCGACACCATTATCATTACTTGCAATTGCATTGATAACCATCATAGCCCATCTTTTGCGTTGCTTACCCATCGAGACTAGCCATTGAGTATTGCCGGCAACGTGACTTGTGCACATTAGTGATCATACTCCATAGCATACATAACATACCAAAGTGGTGCATATCTTAGCATCAACTTGTGTGTCACAAAGTTGTCATCGCATACACAATTGCTATCTTGGTTCGTGAAGTTTTGCATGAGAAAAGAGCTCAAAAGAGAAAGAGCCAATCAAGCTTTTAAGGAAAGAGAGAAAGATAAGCAAAGAGCTTATGAGCAAGAACCATAGCATCATACAACATTAAGATTGTCATACTTGATCATCTTGGATCAACACATCGAAACACCATACATATAGCATACTTGGGATAGAAGTCGTTGCATTTTTGCTTAGTAGGTTGTGCACAAGTTCGTATCCGCCTATTGTGCAATCGTGCTAGCGTCTCTCTAGTGTTGTGCAACAAGAGCATCTTGGTGAATTCCACATTTTGGCTCATCCTTGGTTGCATAACCCCATATTATCTATTTGCGCGTGTGTTTCCGTGTATCATATCTTGCTATTGGTCTACTTGTTACATTTGCAAATTTGTGAATCATTTCCAACTTTATTGAGTCTCACTTACAATTGCATCAAATTTTGTGCCACCATCCTAACCGAGCTCCACCATAAGCTTTTATTTGTGTAGGTGTGAGAACCGACAAGAATCGGTACCAAGAGTGCTATTTCATTGTCCGCATTTGAGTGAACTTGATTCATTTTCAGCATCGGTCAAAGGTACATTGGTATAAGTTCTTTTCCGTTCTACCACTCACATTTTGCTTGGAATGATGGATAGGCCAAGTTCTTCTACCAACCCACTCTTCATCGAGCAAGACGACGACATGTCTTCATACGTCACCAAGAGCCACCTCTTTGGTGCACAACGAGCGTTGCACCAAGAACAACAAGCAATGAGCGACCGCATCGACAACCTCGCCACCGACTTGCGACTCTCCGAGCAACGTACAAGAGACTACTTCGACAACAAGTTCGAGGCTCACAAGCAAGAGAATGATGCAAGAATGAACGAGATCCGCGCGTTGATGAGAACCCGCATCATTCCACTTCTTCATCATCAAGACGGAGCCGCTCGAGTCGACACTCCGACGACACCTTCTACGACTCAAGTACACCTACTTCGAACACTCTTCGTCGTGCCGCTCATCAAGACCGTCATGCATCTCGCAACTCGCTACATGACAAGCATTCACAAGAGCAAGTTGATGATCAAGCTCCTCGTCCTCAATCAAACCAAGAGGCTTTTGCTCAAGCTCAAGAACGACAACGTCTTCATCGCCAACAAGAGGAAGAACGAGCACGTCGTCACCAAGACGAACAAGACGCCAAGGCTCAACGTCTTCAACAACAACAACGTGAAGCGCAAGCTCTTGAGGCGCAACGTGCCCTTCAAGAATCAAGTAGAGCCTTCGCCAACCACAATCACGAACGGCGCAATCAAGAGGAAGCCCTTCGAGAAGAAATCCAAGAGAGGAACTACCAACCTCATGTACAACGTCAAGTTCCTCAAGCTCCTCCACAAGCTCGTCAAGCTCCACCTCAACCTCAAGTTCAACAAGAGCAAGTTGATCATGGTCTTCCTCCGCGCCAAGAGCAACATGACGACGATTACAATCCACGTCAAGGACGTCATCATCAACATCGCCAACAACACAATGAAGAGCAACGCTACGGCAAGCTAAAATTCACCATGCCCAAGTTCAATGGAAGCAATGACCCCGAAGACTACCTCTCATGGGCATTGAAGGTTGACAAAATCTTCCGGTTGCACAACTACGATGAAGCGAAGAAAATTGCTATGGCATCACTTGAGTTCCAAGACTATGTGCTCATATGGTGGGAACAAATCATTGAGCGACGACAAGCAAGAGGTGAACCTCCAATCACCACTTGGGCTCAAATGAAGGATGTCATGCGAGCACGTTTTGTGCCAACCTACTACAACCGAGACCTCTTCAAGAAACTCCAACTACTCAAGCAAGGAACAAAGAGTGTTGAAGAATATTACAAGGAAATGGAGATAGCCATGATTCGAGCCAATGTCAAGGAAGATGATGAGCAAACTATGGCACGTTTCTTGAATGGACTCAATCATCCCATCAAGAAGATCGCCGACTTCCAACCATACTCAACCCTCATTGAGCTCGTGCATCAAGCTACAAAGGCGGAACGCCAAGTACAAGATGACTTCAAGTACGCCAAGTACTCATCCAAGACCTACGGCTTCTCCAACAACCAAGCTTCAACGACTCCTACAACATATACATCAACCAAGATTTCTTCAAGAAACGACGACAAGTCAAGTTACAAGAAGACACCGACAAGTTCAAGTCGTCCTCCTCCTACTACAAGTAACCTCAAGCCGCGTGCTCCATCCTCTACTCCGACCGATGAGACCATCAAGACAAGCTCCTTCAAGTGTTTCACTTGCGGCGGTCGAGGCCACAAGTCATACGAATGCACCAACAAGCGCACCATGATCCTCAACGACGATGGCACATATGACTCCATGAGTGAAGAGGAGATGGAAGCTCTTGAGCAAGTGGCCATGCACCGGCAAGTGAATGAAGATGAAGATGATCAAGTCTTTTGTGATGAGGATTCGAGCCCCTCTCTCGTTCTCTCCAAGGTCTTGACTCTTCACCATCAACAAGAAGAAGACCAACGATGCCACATCTTTCACACAAAAGCCGGCATCAATGGACGGTCCATCAAGGTCATCATCGATGGAGGTAGTTGCCACAATTTGGCAAGTAAAGAACTATGCTCCAAGCTACAATTGGTCAAGAGGAAGCACCCACACCCCTACAAGGTTCAATGGCTAAGTGACTCCGGCACTATACGAGTCGAGCATACGGTCCAGGTCTCCTTCAAAATTGGTGCTTATGAAGACACTTTGGAGTGTGATGTGGTCCCAATGACCGTTTGCCACCTCCTTCTTGGTCGACCATGGCAATTCGACCATGGCGCCATCCACAATGGGCGAACCAATCAATATAGCTTCAAGATGAAAGGGAAAGAATATGTGCTACGACCTATGTCTCCTAGTCAAGTGATAGCCGACAAGCAAGCCGCCCATCATAGAGAAAAGAGTGAGAAAGTGATCCACCCAAAAGTGAGTGAGAGCCACAAGCCAAATTTGAGCGACTCTTCGCCTAGAGAGAAAAACCTCATTCTATTTGCCACCAAAAGTGAGATGAGAGAAGTGTGTGAGAACCCATCTACCGTGATGCACTTTGTCCTTGTGTGCAAGGATGGAGAACCAAAAACTAACACCATTCACGAGCTACCTTTGGTATTTCAATTTCTTTTGCAGGAATTTCAAGATGTTTTCCCCGATGAGCTACCTCCGGGTCTACCTCCTCTTCGAGGCATTGAGCATCGAATCGACCTCATCCCCGGAGCACCTCTACCGAACAAAGCTCCATACCGAGTGAATCCCGAAGAAACAAAGGAAATTCAACGACAAGTACAACAACTCATCGAAAACGGCCATGTACGTGAAAGCCTAAGCCCTTGTGCCGTTCCGGTTATTCTTGTGCCTAAGCCCGATGGAAGTTTCCGCTTGTGTTCCGATTGTAGACCTATCAATGCTATTACCGTTCGATATAGGCATCCCATTCCTCGCTTAGATGACATGCTTGATGAACTTAGCGGAGCCAACTTTTTCTCAAAAATTGATCTTAAAAGTGGCTATTATCAAATCCGCATACAAGAGGGTGATAAATGGAGAACTGCTTTCAAAATCAAATTTGGTTTATATGAGTGGTTAGTGATGCCTATGGGTCTTTCGGAAGCTCCCGGTACTTTTGTGCGTCTTATGCATCATGTGCTTCGTCCTTACATTGGAGTTTTTGTTGTGGTTTACTTTGACGATATTCTTGTGTTTAGCAAAACCATGAAAGAGCACATCATTCATGTAAAATCTGTGTTGCAAACTCTTCGCAAGGAAAGCCTTTATGCAAACTTAAAAAAATGCACTTTTGGAGTTGACAAAGTGGTTTTCTTGGGTTTTATGGTTTCCTCAAAGGGTGTCCATGTTGATGAATCTAAAATTGAAGCAATTAAAACTTGGCCCCAACCCACAAATTTGCAACAAGTGCGCGGTTTTCTTGGTCTTGCGGGTTTTTATCGTCGCTTTGTGAAAGATTTTAGCACAATTGTCGCTCCTTTGCATGCTTTGAGCAAAAAGAATACTCCCTTTGTTTGGGGAACTTTGCAATCAACCGCTTTTGATGAGCTCAAGTCTTTGCTTACTCATGCTCCGATTCTTGCTTTGCCCAATTTTGACAAAATTTTTGAGGTTCATTGTGATGCAAGTGGTACCGGAATTGGCTGAGTTTTGATGCAAGAAAAACGAGCCATTGCTTATTTTAGCGAAAAACTCTCCGGTGCTCAACTTAATTATCCCATCTATGATAAAGAATTGTATGCTTTAGTGCGTGTGCTCCATGTTTGGGAACATTACCTTAGACCTCATGAGTTTGTCATCCATACCGATCATGAAACGCTTAAGTACCTCAAAGGTCAAACTAAATTGAACAAGCGTCATGCAAAATGGAGTGAATTCATTGAATCTTTTCCTTATGTGATCAAGTACATTAAGGGTAAAGAGAATGTAGTTGCCGACGCGCTTTCACGCATATGCATGCTTGTCACTCAACTTGAGTTGAATGTTATTGGTTTTGAGCATATAAAAGACTTGTATGAGAATGATCCATCTTTTGCTTCTCCTTATGCTAAGTGTTTGACGCATACGTCTTGGGAACAATATTACATCAAGGATGGTTACCTTATGAGAGCTAACAAACTTTGCATTCCCGAGTCTTCTCTTCGTTTGCTACTTTTGCAAGAGGCTCATGGAGGCGGACTCATGGGACACTTTGGACGCGACAAGACATTCGTCACGCTCTCCAACAACTACTTTTGGCCCAAGATGTTCCACGACGTACAACGCTTCACCAACCGATGCTACACATGTCGCAAAGCTAAGTCTAAAGCTCAATCTCATGGTCTTTGCATGCCTCTTCCTATTCCATATCAACCATGGGAAGACATTAGTATGAATTTTGTACTTGGTTTGCCTAGGACTCAAAATGGCAAGGATTCCGTGTTTGTTGTTGTTGATAGATTTTCTAAGATGGCACATTTCATTCATTGCAACAAGATAGACGATGCTTCACATGTTGCAAATCTCTTTTGTAGGGAAATCTTGCGACTCCACGGCGTACCAAAGACAATCGTCTCCGATCGTGACGTCAAGTTCTTGAGTTACTTTTGGAAGACCCTATGTGCCAAGCTCGGAATCAAGCTCTTGTTCTCCTCGGCATACCATCCTCAAACCAACGGCCAAACGGAGGTGACGAACCGCACACTATCCACTCTACTTCGTGTCTTGATCAAGAAGAACATCAAGGAGTAGGAAGCATGTCTACCCATCGCCGAGTACGCCTACAATCGTGCAAGACATTCAACTACCGGCAAGTCCCCCTTCGAGGTCGTCTACGGTTTCAACCCGTTGTCCCCATTAGACATTCTACCACTTCCTCTCCAAGAGCGCACCAACATGGATGCAAGTGAACGAGCAAGCTACATCAAGAAGATGCACGAAGATACAAGGCACACCATTGAGCGCCAAGTACAACGCCAAGCAAACAAGCTCAACGCCAACAAGCAACCCATCGTCTTCAACATTGGTGATCTAGTGTGGCTACACCTCCGCAAGGACCGCTTCCCCAAAGAACGAAAGTCCAAGCTTCTCCCTCGAGCCGATGGACCTTTCAAGGTGCTAGCACGCTACAACGACAACGCTTACAAGATCGACATACAAGTACAACATGAGCGACATCTTCAACGTCAAGGACCTTGCACCTTTCCATGGAGATGAAACTTTTGATCCGAGGTCGGATCTCTCACAAGGGGGGGGGGAGGGAGATGATGCGGAGCATCCCACGATCATCCCCATGGACCTACAACCGTCTCATCAAGAGCCAAGAGGACCCATGACACGAGCTAGAGCTAGAGCTCTCGAGAACGAGGTGACCTCCTTCCTTATTGATATCACATATGATCCACTCGAGACATGGCTACTACCTAAGTCTGATATGCTATGCATGATTAGGTGTCAAGGGAAACCTCCCGAGGATGCACGTGAAGATGGACAAGCCGCCAAGTACAAGGAGGAAGAATCACGACGAGAGGAACCGGAGGAGTCTGCCCAGCCCGGACATCCGGCCCCATGCCCCGGACATCCGGCTCTTCCGGAAGCCCCGGATATCCGGCCCCTTCGCCCGGAAATCCGGCCCCTCCATCACCGAATGCATCTGAATGACCCAGACCAGCCGGGACATCCGGCCTCCCCGCCCGGACATCCGGCCCATCCCGAAGCCCCGGATATCCGGCCGCTCGCCCGGAAATTCGGCTCCCACCACCCGGTTCTGCAGAATCGGTCGCCCTAGCCCGGACATCCGGCGCCTTGCGAAAGCCCGGACATCCGGCCCGACGCCCGGACGTCCGGCCTCCCCTGCCTGCGCGCAGTGCCTACGGGACTTGTCCCTTGTACCCCTTCGCCCTGAGACTATATATACTTGATCCCCTCCTCTTTCTAGGGTTAGCTTTGGATTAGCTCATATTTTGGTGTGAGAGCCTTTGCTCATCCACTTGGCTACTTCTCCTCGGAGATCAGGACCTCTACGGAGAAGATCCCCAAGCGGATTCAAGACCCCCTTCTAGGGTGGACCCCATCAAGACCTCCTCACGGAGAAGAACGGCTACCGTTTGTATCGTCCTTTATTGATCTTGAATCTTGTGCCACTCTATGTGTTCGATAATCTAGCACTTGTGTGATTGATTTCTTGTCGGTAGAGTGCATTCTCTCGCGTTTTCCCCGTGTTTTCCCTCGTGTTCTTCCGCTTGTTCCTCGTGTTTCCCCGTAGGATCCGCTCCAACGTGAAAGATCGCCCACGTAGGGTTCCGCCCTACATCACTTCTCCTCCGAGCTCTGGTTTGGCGAGAAACGCCTCATCCTCGGCACCTTCGACACCGCAAAGGAGGCGGCTTGCGTGTCTAGCCAGCGGGCGCAGGATCTCGCGCCTCTCCCACGGCTTTTTAGCATGCAAACTGTAAGAGATGGACGTGGAAGCCATGGTGGTGTGGCGCGAATGCTTCCCGCAGGACATTGTCGACGAGTGCCAGTTCTACAAGCAAAGGAGGACGGAGAGGGACGCGAGGAGGACGGAGCGAGCCGCTTATCGGAGGGACAAGCGTTCGCGGAAGCAGGCCGCTCAATTGAAACTGAAGCTACGAGAAACGTCGGGTTGGGACTTCGAAGACGAGCAGCATGCTGACGCCTACTTTCAGACGTCGGAGGAGGACATTACTGAGTCGGAGTCGGAAAGCGACAAGTAGTTGGTCTTTTTTTATCTGTGTACGCTGGAACTATCTATGTATCCATTTTTATCGGAAAAAATGGCCGGCGGCGTCGGCGACGAAGCAGGCGGGTGAGGGTGTGCTGTCCGCAGCAGTTTTCTTGCTGGGAAACTCTTTTTTTTTGCGAGATTGCTGGAAAACTCTCTGAGATGCTACTCCTCGTTAATTCATTGACAAAGCTATTCTTTAATTTCTGTACATGATCAGGCTGTCTCTCTCTCTCTCTCTCTCAACGCTCAAAGGTTCAAGCGTGCCCTGCCCTGCCCTGCAACTGCTGCTGTTATAAAATGGGCTAGTGCCATTGCGAGAAAGCTAATTAGCATGCAAACTGTAACACTTGTATGCCATTCGGATTGTTATGTTCCTCCTTTTTTCAACGATACATCTTATCTTGGTGATGTTGGATACGGAAACACCCTCTGTTTCCTGGATGAAGATGACGCTGATGGATTCGGAACGATCCTGAACTCAGTGAATGCAGCCCAGCTCTCAATCTCTTGAGGAGACAAGGAACTTGCGTAGTAGATTGAGTAGCAGAACGGGATCAAGAGGTGCTGCTGCACTGCATGATGGTGCAGGACGCTGCATAACAGGGACTTCTATTAACTGTTCACATCAGTAGATCACCGAGCCAAAAACCAGGAGCATCACCAAACATGAGAGTTGCTGCTGACCCCTGTTCCTCAAGTTGGGTAATAAAAAAACTAAAAAAAGTAGGAACATCACCAACATGAGAGTTGCCACTACTCCTCCTCATCCAGTCCTCAAGTTAATTTTTCAGAGTCTCTCAACAAGTACATCTCTCTCAACAATTACATTGTCTCTTCCTGTTGCAAAATGCAGTAACCCATACATCAATGGAGCCGAGTATGCATTATTAGGTTCTAGCTTAAGCTGCTCTTTCTTGTTGGGAAGCTCCTTGACACGTCACTCATTTTCAGGATGAATGTGGCAAAGTTTTCATTGACAACCCATTTTGTTTGTTTCTACGAGGATGAATTCTGCAGGTATACTTTCTCAATTCTATCTCCACCTTGAATTTTGCTTCTTATATTACTGCTACTTCCAGAACCTTCGAGGTGCATGCACGTAAATACGCCATCCTACATCATGCAGCTTGTATTTGAATCTGCAAAGTCATTTCTGCATTCAGTTAGCTAGCTGGATTCTTGGACTAAAAGTGTACCCATAGAAGCTCTTCTTGTTTTCTCAGAATAGTATTAGCCATGTCCCAAAATATACATGCAGCAAAAAAAAAAGTGGAATAATATGAAATCTATTTTCTGATTATCCAAACTGTAGTTAAACACATGTGGAAGTTCCCAAGTTTCAGTAGCACACACACTGTGATGTTGGAGATTTATGTACTTTCTCGGATCCATATTACTTGTCGCGACTTTAGTAGTACAAAGTACCGTTACAACTAATATGAGCGGAAGCAGCACAAATACTGTACGCAGCATAATTTAAAACTGAGCAGGGCCACATCGACCTTTGAACAAAGCTTGAAAGAATAACACGATCGGGGGAAGAAAACTAGTAATACTGCCATGCATGAAGAGATCTAGAGAGGAGAGTTCACATGGGCACAACCTAGCCAAACGAATCTCTGCTGAAAGCGTGTTGGCAAAATGGCTTTTGGTCTCTCTACACGGGCAGCTTCACAATTTGATGCCTTCTCCCCCTTCTCTGAGGTTAATTAATTGGCAATCTTGAGTCGGACACAACTATTGCTCAACCGACGTGATGGACTTCTTTGAAAGTAATGCATTGTTACTACATCCGTCTCGGTTTTTGTCGTGTCCATGTATTCTAGGGATCAAGTTTTGACAATCAGTTTGATCAATAAAATGTAGAATATAGTATGTGTCATAGATATTATACTACAGAATTATTCATCAAAAAGAAGTTTCTAATAAAGGCAGTGACCACGACTGCGTAAAGATCAACCAGGCAGGCAAGCAGGGGCTTCAGTAACAAAGAGGACTGATTGACTGACTGGCTATACATCGATCTTGAACAGAACTTAGTACAAACGAACAACTCGGTAAAGCAAAACTAACACACTGCAATGCAGATCTGGAGGAGTTCACGCGGAATCATGGCAACATAAATTGGTTAACAAATGAGTGGGGATACTTTCTGCCGGCAAATGGTTTCAGATCTCGACTTAAATTAATAGCTCACACAGTTCGATTACCATGGACCAATGCATTTTTGTCTTCAGCTGAGGTTAATGAACAATCTCGGTTTAAGAAAACTACTAAATATGTTTTATGCCATTGTCCAGAGTGTAATCCTCATAAGGGAAGCACGCCTGTTCCACCTTCACTATGACTACAACAAACCCATGCACACACACATTGCCTTAGCGGGCTCTGAGCTATCTTAGCACACTCGTGGAACCAAGGAGGAGACTCTAGTTTGCATGGACATGGGGGCTCTGAAACCCGTCACCGGGAAGCTGGTCACCTTGTTGGGTGACGAGTACAAGCGTTTCAAGGGTGTTCACAAGAAGATTAGGTCCCTCACTCATGAGCTCGCCGCCATGGAGGCTTTCCACATGAAGATGTCGGAGGAGGAGGATATTAGGTTGAGCAGGATAAAGTAATAGTCTCAGCTGAAACATTTATCTAACACATGAAATTCAGGCCGCATAAAATATAGGGCCGAATGACAGTGGAAATTAAGGTATGAGCACTTATATAGTACTCCCTCCGTCTCAAAATTCTTGGTAAAGTGGGCACGCGTGTACACAAACTAAGCCAGAGAAACTCTACCAAATAGGAGCAATAATTGGCATTGCCTTTCCTATTTTATTCAAATAGTATATGTTTCGTGTTTTTATTGTAGATCACTGTGATACACCTTGGTTAATAAGCACTGATCCAGTACATACGAATGCTCAACCGTTCCTTTGGCGCCTGGAGCTGGCAAAGAACCAAGCAGTTACTCTCTCTTTCTTAGAGAAAAGAGATACTCCCAAGGCTTTTGACCCAGCCTTACAGATAGAAAGCTTAATAGGGTACCGAGAAATAACCAAGCAACTACACGGAAGCTTGTTGGCTTTTTCTTGTAGTGATAGCCAAATCTATCTTAATAGAGAAACATGCTACCCCTAAAAAAAGAGTACCATGCTTATATCAATAGAAAAGTACAGTCTTGGGAGTATTAAGAACTTAAGAACGCTCGTGCATGCACAGATCTAGAGGTGTTAACGTTGAGACAACCTTCCATTGGATGTAAAAATGACACTTCATTCAAACTTCAAATCATGGCAGTATAATACTACTACCTCGTGTCAGCAAACGGCTTTGGGTCTCTGTAGGCGTGGATGCACATTTTGATGCCTTTTGAAGTTAATTGTACTGTATTATGGATCGTACAGAGACAGCGCATGCAACTTGGCCTCCTTTTTCCCTTCTTCGAGGTTACGTTAGCATGGATGATTGATAAACTGTTAACCCCCGGGTCGAGATAACTTTCACTTAACGTGGGACGAACATGCAACTCGGCATGGATCAATGCATGCGGAGTGTCCTTTCCCCTTGTCTCAGGTTAATTAGCATCTAAAGAAACATTGGTAATTAAGACTAATAAACAATCTCAGGACGAATGCTTTGAAAGAGATTTGATCAGACGGAAACAAGATCGAACCGTGAGGTAACGTTGAAAGGTAAGGCGATTTAATAGAATGTTGCCAATAAGAATTTTGGATTAATCAGTAGACGGCCGGGCAAATATGCAATCCTACCAAAATAAGAAAGTCACCCGCAAAAAAAAATCAAACATCATTTGGTCTAGTTTGAATTGCCCTTGGATTCATATTCCTGTATCTTTCCAAAAGATATCAAAACTCACCACTTTAGAACATATGGGATGAACTACCAGATGTTGCATTGCCTCTACTAGTGAATGATATATCAATATATTTTTTTTAATGGAAAAAAAGGTTGTGCCTATTGTCAAGAAATAAAAACAGTTTTTTTAAGAGAAATAATTAAGTTAGTGATTGACTTTTTGGTTGCTCCATACAGCTAGAGTGGGCAATAATAACTAACACTAGATCAATGATGGCGCGCGTTGCCGCGCCCGTCTATTTTGACAATAAATTTATTGTAATTTCTGTGCATATATGGTGATACAAAATACAAAAGTTTAATTTACATAAACCAACCAATACCATATTCTTCCATCTCAATGAGTTGGCCCAGAAAATATTCAAACCAATTTGTGCAAGAGCATCATATGTCTAGTTATAGTACATGAAGGTTTAATGTGGGAAGGATCTACCTCATGTAGGGCAGGTAGCACCTTGATATTTCTAATATGTGCAATTTTTATTCCAGGAATAAACATTTGTTCATGCCATGAAAGCTATCTCCAGCACAAATATGGAATCTTACATCATCCATTTAATATAATCTGAACAATTCAAATTACAGTGGAGATCCATTTCCAAACCGAAACACACCAATTGTAGTTCGAGTGGAGATCTGGTACATGTAGTGAACTGAAGACGAGCTCTAAGATATCCAAAAATGAGTGTCATTAACCTGCATATTCGGAAAAGGAACGGGTTTCAAAAATTCATATTAGGTCCATTAATTGTAAGTTCGTTTGGCTAACTATCGTTTACGGCATTATAGAGACGCTATGTTTGGGGTCAACACTCATTGGTAACTGTGTACTACAGGCACCATGGATGTCATCAATTTAGAGATATTAACCAGTTGCACAAGTAATAATGTCTGTCTATTTGCTTTCACTAAAATACATACATGGCTAAGTAGTAGAGGAATTCCTATATGTGACCTATGACACATCAGATTGACACTCATCCCATAAAAAAATAATGGCATGTAAAGTCACACCGTGTAAGCACCTCCCATGGAGAACTTAAATTTATAGCATTGAAAATTAATAACCTCTTCATTTTCATGGCAACCTAAGTACCTTACTTTGAAACACGGCTTATATCTGATACATTGCAAGTATTCATGGAGTTAATCGAATGGGAAAGGAACATGATTAGCCAGCCCATGGTGGGTTCTCATTGAATTTTAAAGGAAAAACATGCGTGTGTGTATTGTTATATTAGTTTGTATATCCAATATATCTGATACGGTGATTCCGTTGTAATAATATATATGTACAACACAAAATCAGGAATAAATAAACACATGGTGCTTCCATGGAAATATGTACCATGAGACGCGAAAAACATGATTACGTATGAGCAATAAATCAATTTTTATCTAAAAAAAAGAGCTATAAATCAATAAATATCAAGAAAAATATATCTGTATATATTTTTTGGTGACTCTGAACTCGTGTCTCACCAAGGACCAATTTCCCTTGCAAAACTCCTCTCTCCATTTGTTTTGCCCCCCTGAATCAACATCAGTATTTTGCAAAAAAAAAAAGATTCAAGATCAGTATGTTTGAACAACATGACATGGTGGATGATCATACTAACTTCACCAATAAAAACTGCTGCGCATGATACAAATGAATTTGAAGCATAAGACTTTGTGTTTGTAAGATAGCAAGTTGATTAATCATTATAATTTCAGTTACAAATGAGTACTGATCCGATAGCTTGTTCCATGAAAGTAGTTACAGAGTCTTTGGCTTTGTTTCAATCAACTTAACTCCATAATACAAGTATTTACATTCATTACTTCCACCAATATTGTAGCATCTAACCATTAAAAAACATTGCTATTTTTTCTTTGCAGGGTCTACTAAAAGTCAGGACAGCCACTCCATTAGAAAGCAATAGAAGCAATCTTCAGCAAGAAAAATATGTTATCATGCTAAAAAAATGACGAAGCACTTTCCAAAACATATATACATGAGAAACACTTTTCTTTGACTTACGTCACTTTATGGAGCAATGTTATTATTTAATATTATCTCTAACCCAAGGGAGCCCCATAGTGTTGAGAAATTATAAAAGACACATAATCTTCCAGCAGTTCTGTTATAATCTCCAATTAAAATTCAGCATTACAAACTACACAAAAATAGTATTAGGTTGACTGGAACGTGAAATAATTGGAGACTATTTACTCGACTATAGTCCTATGCATAGTAGTCAAATCAAATCAAAAGTTAAAAATTTTCATATGCTGATTCCAGAAACATTGCATGTTCTGCACCATGGCATGCGGGCGGAGAGAAGCCTGGGAACATCAATTATGGAGACCTCTAGTGGCCGAAGCTGCACACATGGAACTTTAATTTGTGAGAGTACTCAAAAAATGCATCCTGATGGAAAAGGTACTCTACATGGCAAAGTGTTCAGTAGCAATTGCTAGATATTAGTAAATGACAAGGTTAGAGATCATGTCCACATATTCCTCATCGTCAACGCCACAACCTCGAACTGAGATGAAATAATTAATCTAAGAAATTGGGGTGTACCGAGCGGTTGTGAGCGAGGTGCTGAGCAGCAGGAGTAGAGACGGCAATGAAGAGAAGGTAGCGGACACAACCGTGGCACCTTGTTGTTGCTCGACTGATGGTTTCCGTGGTGCTTTGCTGCAGGCACAGGGCGAGGATGGTGATCCAGTTGTCACCCCTTGTACTCCCCTAATCATCGCCGCGGCGTAGATCCCGCTGCGCCGGATGCCATCCAGATCGAGTAGGCGGAGGCGAGAGATAGTCGGCAGGGTCAGGAGGAGGCAAGCAGGAGGGAGACACCTGCATTAGCGTTTGCTGCCGGAGGAAGATGGGTTCCGGGAGATCCGAGAGAGCCAGGTCACGAAGCGTATATACGGGCGCCTTTATGCAGATTGGAAAAACAGAAACGCACACATTAATTGCCGTCGGCGAGTGGCGCACTTCAGCCGGGATGAATGCTTCCATGAACGGATAATTGAATGCGTCCTTCAATCCCGCGACTCAATTTCATCCCCATGTATGCAGTATGCTTCACCGAACAGTCGAACGGCCCCTTCGCCTTTCTCTAGATCAGCGTGCGGTCCAGGAGGGGAGGTCTGACCCGCGCGGTCTAGCTCAGGTTGTGCGACCACATCGCCCTCGTCGCCTCGCCGTAATCTAGCGACGGCATCGATCGGCGACTCGCCCTCGCTCTTTTTTTTCCGAGCGCAATAGACCCAGGAGCTATCGAGTTTTTTTAGACAAGGGAGCTATCGAGCTGCACAGAGAAAGGTGGCTGTTACAAGTCATTAGGCCCAATTTAATACCAGTGAGCCGAAAATGTCGCCGGAGCAGCGGCCCAGCAAAAGTGAGCGCTAGTTGGTAGCGATTAAAGCGAGCGAACGTGTGATTCACGGCCAATCGGACGGCCAGCAAACTTCCAGAGCATTTGATCAGACGGCTACAAAGGCTAATGGCTTGGGAGGGCAGGAAAACTGCACAGTTATAATATATCTAAATAGTCATGTATGTGACAGTCAAGCTCTAAACGAAATAAACTAATGCGGCTTAGTCGTGATAAATAAAGGTTTAGTGAGATTAACCTCTATTTCCTCACTAAAGAAGAAGAACGACAAGGGCGTGACGAGCGACATAACTTATCAGATCCAGACCACCAACTAATCAGATCGGACCCCCTTGTCTTCTCACTCCACTGCCCACTGCTCGCCCTCGTCTCAGGCTGCACGGTGCCTTCTCGCCCGGCGACCTGCCTGGGTTACTCCGCGTCTGATCCATCCCGCAAGGTATGCCCCCGTTTCCCATTTCCGTGCTTCAGTCTCTAGAACTCTGTTTCGCCGATTTGTAGCTCGTTGGGTGCACCGATGCTTGGCCTCACCTCCACTAATCCATGCTCTCTAAACATGGTTCAGATCCACGACGCGCACCAGAGGAAATAATCAGCTGTTGGCACTGTCGGTGAGCTGGCTGGCTCTGTGTTTCTGGAACCGAAGAAAAATCCGTGCTCCACGTACGTATGTACGAGTACAACCGCATCTCTACAACTCTGCTTCGCCGATTTGTAGCTAGCTTGTTCAATGTTATATAATGCTTAGGGATAGTGGCTTACAACAATTAATCCTATTTTCAGGTTGTACAGCACTGCACTGCATTAATTCTCACGACTCGAGCTGCACGCATAATTGATTGAGCGAGCTCTCAGCTGGCATGGCCATGGAGGCGGCTCTCGTGAGTGTAGCGACGGGGGTCCTCAGACCCGTCCTGGGAAAGTTGTCCATTCTGCTAGGCAATGAGTACAAGCGGTTCAAGGGTGTGAGGAAGGAGATCAGGTCTCTCAGTCATGAGCTTGCTGCCATGGAGGCTTTTCTCCTCAAGATGTCAGAGGAGGAGGATCCTAATGTGCAAGACAAAGCATGGATGAATGAGGTGAGAGAGTTGTCGTACGACATGGAGGATGCCATCGATGATTTCATGCAAAGCATCGGTGACAAAGAAGAAAAGCCAGATGGATTCATTGAGAAGATCAAGAGCTCGCTAGGGAAGTTGGGGAAGATGAAGGCTCGCCGCCGGATCGGCAGAGAGATCCAAGATCTGAAGAAACAAATCATTGAGGTGGGTGAGAGGAATGCAAGGTACAAGAGTCACGAGACCTTCTCCAAGACCATCAATGCGACCGTTGACCCTAGAGCCCTTGCAATTTTTGAGCATTCATCAAAACTCGTTGGAATTGATGAACCCAAGGCTAAGATAATCGAAATGTTGACAAAAGAGGATACTCATGCATCAATGCATCATCATCATCATCATCAACAACAACAACAACAACAACAACAACAACAACAACAACAACAACAACAACAACAACAACAACAACCGAAGATAGTATCCATTGTTGGATCTGGAGGCATGGGGAAGACAACTCTTGCAAACCAAGTATATCAAGAGCTCAAGGGAGAATATGTGTATCGAGCTTTCGTATCAGTTTCACGAAATCCAGACATGATGACTATCCTGAGAACGATTCTCAGCGAAGTGGCTAGTATACATTATGGTGACACGAAAACAGGGAGTACACAACAGCTCATCAACAAGATCAGCGAATTCCTAGAAGACAAAATGTATGTGCTATCTTTATATTTTTCTTTTCATTTCTACTTGTCATCTTTGAATAAATAATATAAGTTACTTAGATTTTTCGTAGGAAGATTATACTAGTAAAATGTCTTAAAAGTTACATATAATTCTATAGGCATAGTTTCTCCATACGTTGTTAGAAAAGGCAAATGTTTTGTAATAAAGACTATTTTGATGTTCTAAAAAAACAGAAATAGATGGAGAGAGTACCCAAAAAAAACATGTGCTAGGAGCCTTTGTTTATTTTTATAACCTTTTATTTTGATATTCTATGATCTTCAAGACATAGGAACATAGCTCCTCCCTTTATTGCGCACTATATGGCATAAGTTTGTGTAATGTCTAGAGCCCCATAGCTCTCCTTTTTTTACAGTACAAACAACTTGGCTCACTTCCCTTTCTAATTCTCCTTGAGTTCCCTTAACATCACAAACTATTATTTGTGCACTTTACCTCATGACCGGGTGTGGCCAATAATTTTGATGATATAAATGCTGTTTCTGCAAGTGTGGCATCCACGTCACCCTGGCTTTCAAATGAAAGTTGTCACACACATCACCTTTTTCCACCTTTACATCTCCCTTTCTGGATCTCTTCTTTCTATTTAGACCAGATATGCCGTGCCACGATTCACTCTTCTACCTCTTCTCACTTGTCCTACCAACCAAACATCACACTACTCTACTTAGACTAGCTCCGTTGAGACCCGCTAGGGCTTAACCACTATTGTTGCCCAACACAGCCATACATCACCGACGATGTATCCATCCAAAATTAAAGAAAGAATAGTTTACTAGGTGAAGTGAGGATTTTTTTAATGAGAATGCATGCCCAAATCAGTAGTCGAGGAGGTAAAACGTACATTTTTCTGTATATTATATATGCACTTGTTTGCAAAATATATATATATACAATTTACCCTGTTTTCATTTTAGATCACTGGATCTTTGGGTCCACACCCAGATTCTTGCCTTGTTGCTCATGACCACCTGATCGACACCTATGTATGATTATTCATATTTCGATCCATCTCTTTTTTCAACATCATTGTCCATTCTTTATCTTTTCTGTGGACATGTCTCTTTTGTAAACAATCCTCATTGCTCTTTGTAATGCAGCAAACTAACATGGATGTGCAAAATGAATTAAGTATGTGCATTTGCCCTTTTAGCACTTGTGTGTTTTATCCTTTTCATTTTGCCAATGTTAACATGTTCCATTTATTCTTTTTCTGCCTACGCAACACACTTCATTATAATGCTATGCTAATTTTTTTTCATGCATAGGTACTTTGTTGTTGTCGACGATATATGGGACGTGGATACATGGGATATTATCAAGTATGCACTCCCGCTACAAGTTCTGCAAGTAGAATAATCACCACTACTCATATAAACAATGTCGCCCATTCATGTTGTTCATCATTCAATGGGCATATTTACAATATAAGGGCTCTTGATATGGTGCACTCAAGACATTTATTTCACAGAAGATTATTCAAGTCCGATGAAGGTTGTCCTTCATACCTTCAAAATGTTTCTGATCAGATATTGAAGAAATGCCATGGGTTACCTTTAGCGATCATTGCTATATCTGGTTTATTGGCTAACACCGAAAGAACAGAATATATATGGAATCAAGTGAAAGATTCAATTGGTCGTGCACTTGAAAGGAATCCTAGTGTCGAAGGAATGATGAAGATATTGTCACTTAGTTACTTTGATCTGCCTCCTTATTTAAAAACTTGCCTTTTATACCTGAGCATGTATCTAGAAGATTCTACTATTAAGAAGGAGCACCTGATAAGAAGATGGATTGCTGAAGGGTTCATTCATAGAGAGGGTAGATACACGGCATATGAGTTAGGAGAAAGGTGTTTTAATGAACTACTCAACAGGGGTTTGATCCAACCCACGGAGACAAATTTATATGGCATAGTGGAGAGTTGTCGAGTTCATGACACTATCCTTGATTTCATCATATCCAAGTCCAGAGAAGAGAACTTTGTTACTTTACTTGGTGTTCCCATTTTGACAAATGAGAACCAAAGCAAAGTAGTTCGTCGACTCTGTCTACAAGGTGTCGAAGAAGGAAATTCAACAGTACTGACAGCAGGTCTGGTCTAGTGTTGTCCCATGTCCGATCCCTTATGGTGGTCAGAGGTGTTGTGGAAATCCCTTCTTTGGAGGAGTTTAGCCATTTGCGTGTTCTCGACATGAGGTTCCAACCATTGAAGGATCATCATCTTGAAAATATAGTGAGGTTGTTCCAGCTGAGGTATCTGAACCTCAAAGGTACAAAAATAAGCAAGCTCCCAGAACAAATGGGGCGTTTAGGGTGCTTAGAGATTCTGAACCTAAGAAGGACTTCTGTGAAGGAATTACCTTCATCTATTGTTAATCTCAGAAAATTGATGCATCTAGCTGTTCATGATGGTGTGAAATTTCCTGTTGGGATTGGGAAGATGCAAGCACTGGAGACATTGAAATATGTGAAAGTCGCAATTCAACCATTTGACTTCCTATGTGGACTTGGCCAATTAAAGAATTTGAGGAATCTGAAGCTTCACTTTGGTTATGTCACCAATGATACAAATGAGGTTTGGGAGGATCACAATAAAGCTATTGTCTCTTGCCTGTGTAAGCTAGGCACCCAGAACCTCCGCTCCCTATATATTTATCCATGGAGCAGATTCTTGAATGAACCTTTATGCCTGCCTACCCTCGAGAATTTTATTACCAGTTATTCGGTCCTCCCGCATGTTCCGAGATGGTTTAGCTCCCTCAGAAATGTCCAACAGCTACGCATTCAATTGGCGGGAGTCAAGCAGGATGATCTCTGCATTCTTGGGACCTTACCCAGTCTGCTCGTTATGCATTTGGAGGACCTCCAAGAGCCCAATCTGTTGATTATGCATCTGCTGGGACAAAGAATGCCAAACAAAAAGCTCAGAATCAGTGGTGAAGTTGGGTTCCGATTCTTGAGGATTTTTATTTATGATGCACGTTCTGAACCGGTAGATCTGATGTTTGGGGCAGGATCCATGCCCAAGCTGGAAAAACTCATGCTTATTTCAGTTGGCAGAGTTAAAGGTGACTGTCTGGACTTTGGAATCGAGAACCTCCCCTGCCTTGTTACTGTCAAATGTGAAATAGGGTGCAGCGATGGCAAGGTTGAAGCCGTGAAGAGTGCCATGGAGAGAGCAGCCAGCATACATCCCAACCACCCTCAGCTACTCTTTCAGAAGAATTGGTGGATACAATTACTTTCTGCCGTTAAGAGTTTAGCTTGATTCCTATGTCCTTTATAATACACTGTATTCTCTCTGTTGGATAATGTATTACGTATGACATCCATGCTTTCTACTCCCTCTGTAAACTAATATAAGAGCATTTAGATGACTAAAGTAGTAATCTAAACGCTCTTATATTAGTTTAGGGAGGGAGTATATTTTTCAGTTGACCAGCAATTAGTTGATAACTGTATTCTCTCTTCTGATCAGTTCTCTCAACAATCCAGAGGCTGTTATATAAACCTGCTTACAGTTGTTTACAGCTAAACATATGCCTGGTATGTATATGCCGTTGTCAATTAAATCTTGATTTTACAGATCATATGTCAATCACTTGCAGTGGTAACAAGATTAGCACTAGCATATTGGACACTAGAGTGCTGTGGCTGATCGATGCTGTTGGGTACAGTAGAGTATCTGTGCACGTGATGAAGTAGTGCTGTGGCAATGCAAGGCATTGGTACAAAAGTTTCACCACCTGGTTCAGTATAGCTACAAGCACTATACTGCATCCAAGTTGTCATTCAGAAAATGTGTATGTTGTCTCTTGTTCTGGCGGTGTCCCTAGATAACTGCTGCAAGCACGCTTCAGCGTTCACTTAGAGATACCAATATTTATTAGGTGCCAACAGCAAGCATGCAGTTTGGCAAGCTAGGCAGCTAATATTTGGAAGCTCAGTGCCTCCTTGGTTATAGTTTCCTGAACTAAACACCTAAAGGAGCACTTGTTATATATGCTTACAGTCTTTCAAAGTTCAAAGTTCAGTACATTTCTTGTTATATATCCCTTGTTTCAACTCTCTCTGTTTGGGCCTTCTGGTGTGAACCGTGTGTGTTTGCACTGTGTGGATGTTCGGTTCTTGGCAAGAGCCTCACTCTCTCTCCTTGTTCCCGGTGGATGCAAACACGCACGCAAGCTGCTCGAGCAAATGTACAAAACAAAAAACAGAGGAGGAGCAGAGCAGCACACACAAAGACACAGGGTAGTTTTCCAGGCTACGAATTCCCACTCTTGTTCTCACTGAATCAACGACACACGCCGGCTCTGCTCGTTTGTTTTCCAGTTACAGAAACCAACACCTGGTAAAGCGACAGAGTATAGGCCCACTCACTCTACTCTGTTTCTATCATGCTCATTTAATGTCCATTTGTAATGAGTAGAGGCGCTTGCTTTAACAGAGTGCATGAACTAAAACTGAACTGTCGTAATATGGCATTGTTCAACAATTATTATAGTCAAATCTTAAACTAAAGATGCGTGGTTGAAAGTTTAATGAAGTTTATGTATCACCCACACGCATACATATATATGGTCTTAGGACATAAGGGCCCATGCCATCGAGTTTGCCTAAGGGGCTAAGGGCCTCCCGAAACACAGGGCCGGCCCTGTCTGCGCCTTGGTGCTGGCGCCGGGCCGCGGCCACGTGCGTGCTCTGGGATTCCGGCTGCACCTTGCTTGTTGCTTGATGCGTTTGCCTGCTACTTGCTGCTTTGTTCACCGGCCTGCACGCATGCACATCAACAAAAGAAACACGGGAGCACACACACATGCATGGCAACTCGTGGGAGCTCATGGCCAAATCGAAGTCCCCACACGCCGCCCTGCAGTCCAACAGCGTCGCCTTCCATCCCCGCTCGTGCGCCCCGCTATGAGCTCCTGGCCGCGCCCGGCCGCGCTCCTCGCCTCCCCCGGCTGCGCTCCTGGCCGCGCACGGCCGTGCCCGCTCCCCCACGCACAACAGCAGCAGACTCGTCCTCCTCTGGCGCCCATGCTAGCACAACAGCAGTAGAGGACACAGGAGGCGGGCTCGTCCCACTCTGGCGCCGGTGCTCCGCCGTGGTTTCTTTGGTGACCGAGGCGACGAGGCAGAACCACATCCATCCCCTTCCCACTCGCCACTCCACTGCTCGCCCTCACCTCCCGGTGCACGTGTTGTCGCCGTCCGAGCTTCCCGGCTTTCCTCTCCTCGCCGGGCGACTCCGTCGCGGGCCATCCTGCACGGCCGAGATCGATCCCACTAGGTACAACCCCGTCCCCTCCCCGGCGTGCTTCAATCTCCTCCTATGCCGCTGCCGGCACGCATTGGTCTACTCCCGCACGGGGTCGATCCATAGCTCCTTCGGTGCAGCAATGGTTTGGCACCTTCGTCAATCCATTCTCGGGTTCAGATTGATGGTGTGGAGAAGGGAATAAAATTCCACTGTTCACCGGCAGAGCGCTCGATCCATACAACGAACAGAGCAAGCCAACTCTGAGCTGCTGACGTGTCGCCGACGTTCCTCTCCTCGTTGGGCGAGGTGCCGGGGCTACTTCCTCTAGGTACTTCCCTTCCCCACTGCGGGTGCTTCGATCTCCTCTTGTGCGGCCGTGCCGCGGCCGCCGCCGCCATGCATTGGCCTGCGCTAGCATGGGGTCGATCCCTAGCTCGTTCTGTACAGGAATGGTTTGGCTGACCTACGTGAATCCATTCTCTTTCAGGGTTCAGATCCACGACGTGGAGAGAAAAAAAATGACCCAATGTTCACCGTTAGGGAGTGCTCGACGGGCACTAAGCACTGAGTTAATAAGTTAGTCCCAAAAAATAATATAAAATTGCACATAAAACATCCAAAATATAGCATAAAACAATAAAAAAATATAGATATGTTAGAGATGTATCAGTGAAGAGGAGCAGAAGGTGCCCAAAGCATGGACACCTCCCGATCGAGAGGCGGCTGGCGGCAGGAACCGGCGGACGCGACGCGAACTGGCTGACGGCAGCGGGAACTGGTGGCTGGCGGCGGAAGGGGGCGACTGGAGGTGATTCCACGGCAGATGACAGAGACGGCGGGTGGCGGAGATCAGGTTAGTGGTAACTGGCAACTTAAATTTGGAAGAGCGTCAGATCGATCCAAACCTGCAGTAGCGGATGTAGCTCGAGGCTAGAAGCCGCCACCTGGAATGGGGCAGAGCGGGCTGGCTGGGAACAGCACCAAGCGCCAGCAGAGGAAGCTGTACGCATGGAGGAGGGAGGCAGCAGCGATGAGGAATAGTCAAGCGGAAGGAAGTTGCGGCACCCAAACAAATTCCTAACCTAGGTTCATGATACCATGTTGATGGAAGAAGAATATCAACTTGATATTATTGTGTGTGTGTGTGTGTAAGAGGATACGAAAAGACTAAAATAAAAACAGATTTGCTATTTCACATCTAGTAGATGTGAAATACTATCTCACATCTAAGTTCCTTACCTTTGAATTTGTTTTGTCTGGCCCGTGAAAAAGAAAAGAATTTGTTTTGTCTTTTTTTTAGGTAAAGAATTTGTTTGATCTCATGATTTTGTTCGTGTCCAAGCGGTGCGCTGGTGCAGCCACGTACGTTGCAGCGTGCCATAGTGTGCTAGCTCATGTGTGTGCCGGCGTGGGCTTGCTTTTGCCTTTCTGTGTTTGTTCTTTTTAGTCTGTTGTTTGACTTTCTTGATTCACTGCAATTGCATAGACAGAAAATTGTTTTATTTTTGTAGTTATAGGTGGGATCCGGTCATTTTTGTTCCAGTTATAAGTCCATCCTCAACTTGTAAATAGGTTTGATCTTTTTGTCCTGACCCAAGTCCGTCCTCGACTTGCAACCTGGGCTCGATCTTTGTCCCAGTTGCAAGTCTGCCTCGATTCATGAATCGGGTCTGATCTATTTTATCACAGTTATCGACTTTTTTTTCTAGTTACAAGTCCATCGTCGACTAGTAATTGAGGCCAACTTTTTTTCTAGTTACAAGTCCTCCTCGACTAGCAATTGGGGTCCAATCTTTTTGTCCCATTGCAATCCCACCCACACAGTCGTAACTAGGGCCTCACATTTTTGTCCCGATTGCAAGTCCACCTCAACTGGCAACCTGGAAGTTCGACATTTTTATCCCGATTGCATGTCCACCTTCGAGTCGCAACTAGTGCCCGTCCTTTTCTCTCGGTTGTAATTACACTCTCGACTCGCAATTGGGCCTTGATATTTTTTGTCCTAATTGCAAGTCCACCCTTGACTCGTAACTAGGGTCCAACCTTTTTTGTCCAAGTTGGAAGTCGACCATCGATTCATAACTAGGGTCCAACTTTTTTTGTCTTAGTTGCACGTCCACCCTCGACTCGCAACTAGGGCTCAATCTATTTTTATCCAAGTTGCAAGTCCACCCTCGACTTGCAACTCGGGCTCAACCTTGTTTATCCGAGTTGCAAGTCCACCCTCGATTTGCAACGGAGCCCAACCTTGTTTGTCCGAGTTGCATGTCCACCCTCGAGTCGCAACTGGGCCCAACCTTCTTTTTCTACTTCTCCTTACCTTTTCTATTTAAAAATTTCTGAACCTTTTTTTCAAAATTATGACCATTTTTCAAATCTTGAATATTTTAGAAATTTCTGAACATATTTTCTGAATCTGCGAGCAAAGTTCAAATCATGAATATTTTTTCTAATCCAAGAACATTTTTTGAATGCACAATCAATTGTTTCATACATGTTTTAAAGAAATTTAGTTTAATTAAAGATATCTTCATTGTGTATAATTTAAAAAGTTCATCATATATAAAAAATTCACTGTATATTAAATAATATTCAATGTATATTGCAAAAACAAATTGTGTAGTCAGAAATGATCTTCATATACTAAAACATTGTTCACCGTATATTAAAACATTTTTGGTATTGGTTAAGATTTTTTTATAATTTGAAAAAAATATGCAAATTTGTGAACATGTTTTTTTATATATGTTATGATCAAACTTTGTTCCTTACTGAAATCAATTATAAAATAAGAGTGAAAACTTAAAAACCAGAAGGCAAAAAAATGTGGGTAGCCTAGAAGCTAGCGATAAGACACGTGCTTGTAAATGTATAACAAACAGACGCAAAAACTAACAAATCGATGTTAGCAATAGCGATCAGTTTTTTCTTCAGAAAAAGCTAGCGATTAGATTTTTTTTTTCCAGGTAGCTAGCGACCAGATTTACGCATGGGCCGGCCACCAAGGCGGACGCAGGCCGAGCTGGTTTTTAGTCTTGGACTTTGGGCTTTGACAAATTAAAATCAAACAAACAGAACAAACAATGAAAAAATGCCTTAGATGTGAAATAATATCTCACATCTAGATGTGATATAGACGAACCCAAATAAAAATGCTCAAAAGACATCACTAATATAACTTTAACTGCTACAATCTTGAGAATTTTCTCCATTTTTTCTTGGCCCATGCCTTCCACTCATTTTCTGCACAACGAAGATAGAGGCTACACAACCTCCACATGATTTCTCCCTCTCAAAAAATAACCTCCACATGATTGGCACTCCAAACTCCAAATGATTTTCAGCCACAACTCACGTGTGGTCAGGACGACAATTCAAGTCAAGTCAAGTGCAGTGTTAGGTACACGCTCTGCTGTGTAAAAACACACACACACACACACACACAGATACTTCAATCCACTCCTTTATTCTTGCTAGGAGTCTCGCTGCTCGGTGCCTCGCGTGGTCGCCGGAGTCTGGTCGACGGCAAGACTCTGGTAACTACGAACCCTTCCATCATGCTTTCTCCAGTTGTCCATGGAGCTGTTGCTTGCTGAATTTAGGCTTTGTTTTTTTTATGAAGGGCGCTTAACTTAGGCTTAGTTGGAATAATCCTTGCAATACTACTATTTTTAATTGTCAGTGCCTTCAATGATCCATGCTCCATCTGCACAAAAATTCACGGAGCTGACACGTCCCACAACCTATGGAGGCGGCTCTGGTGAGTGCGGCGACGGGGGTCCTCAAACCTGTCTTGGGGAAGCTGGCAGCCCTGCTCGGCGACGAGTACAAACGTTTCAAGGGTGTGCATAAGGAGATCAAGTCCCTCACTCACGAGCTTGCCGCCATGGAGGCTTTTCTCCTCAAGATGTCCGAGGTGGAAAATCCCAATGTACAGGATAAAGTCTGGATGAATGAGGTGCGGGAGTTGTCTTATGACATGGAGGATGCCATTGATGACTTCATGCAAAGTATCCATGACAAAGATGAAAAGCCAGATGGCTTCATTGGGAAGATCAAGAGCTCACTGGGAAAGTTGGGAAAGATGAAGGCTCGTCATCGGATTGGCAAGGAGATCCAAAATCTTAAGAAACAGATCACTGAGGTGGGTGAAAGAAATTCTAGGTATATGACTGGTGTGGCTATCTCCAACACCAGGAATGCAACTGTTGACCTTCGAGCTCTTTCTATGTTTGAGAACGCCTCAAAACTTGTGGGAATTGATGAACCAAAGGCTGAGATAATCAAACTGCTGACCGAAGGTGAATCAACAAATGAGCAACCTAAACTGGTCTCCATCGTAGGAACTGGTGGAATGGGTAAGACAACTCTTGCAAACCAAGTCTATCAAGACCTCAAAGAAAAATTCGAATGCCAAGCCTTCCTGTCTGTGTCACGAAATCCAGACATGATTAATATCCTGAGAATTATTCTTAGCGAAGTCAGTGGTCAAGATTATGCTACCACTGAAGCAGGGAATATACAACAACTCATCATCAAAATCACAAATTTCCTAGCAAACAAAAGGTACAGTTTCCATTCCATGTCTATTTGTTCTCCTTGAATGCATATATAATTAAGGAAGTTATTTGGACATTTCACATGAATGTTTTTCCATAAATTTGTGAAAAACGAACAATTTCATGTTATTTTGTGTTCACATTTTCTCATCTATTGTTGCAAAGTGTAATGCTTAAATGTTAGTAGTGCAGGTTGGTCAATTGAAATGAAATGGAGCGAGTATCAAAAAGACCTATCCTGAGAAGTTTCTCATAGGTTCACGATTTATCTTTTTTTCTCTTTTCTTTTGATACTGTAGCATCTTTAAGACATTTTGCTACTCCCTCCACTTCTTTGACCCGAGCTACTCCATTGAATATCTGACATAAAGGAGTAGATCGATTAGCCTCTATTGCAAACACTTCCTTTGTATTTTGATATGTGGAAAAGTTCATTTTCCTCCTAATACAATCGACTTGAGACTTGGCTCACTTTTCTTCCTAATTTTTCTGGCTCCCAATTTAACATGATGCCCTAAATGAAATTTTGGGAGTGTTGTACCATGATTCCCCTAAATTAGTTTTTGGGTGTGCTGTACCACATGACCTGTTTTGGGCAGTGCTTTTGGTAACAGTTTCATACACCCTTTCACACACATGCTTATACATATGTCACCATCTTCTCCCTCCACCTTCTATTCTCTATTCCATCTTCCACACCATCTCATCTGTACATCCATATGGATGTGCTCTATTTTGCCCATCGCTCTCATATCCCCCACCTGGTGCTGCGGTGTTGATGTGTAGAGTCTAGCTGCCATGAGATCTTAAGGTCTCAATTGTTGTTGTCGACTTTGCAAGATTGTCTGCATCGCCATCCATCCAAACCAGGGGGGATGTTGATGTGTAGAGGGGAAATGAACTCCTCCCTATCTATAAGTACAATGTACTACCTCTTCTTCATTTTACATCGCCAGTTAGATGACCACCAGATCCTAATCGACATCCGTTCTATACATGTTAAGGACCAATGATTATTCATTATAATGTTTTGATCCATCCTTTTTCGAAATGTTGCATGCTCGTCAACATTAATGATCACTCTTGATTTTTTTTCTCAAATATTCTTCATCTTCTCCCTGGTCATGCCTCTTGTATAACTATTTCTTATCACCCAGTTCTCCATAATCTGGAAAACTAATTAACACGGTCGATGTACACATACGGTGATTACAACCGAGGTTCAAACATGTACTTGGCAAAACTTTCTAGTTTTTACTCTGCCTAGTGCCTATTTCACCAGAGTGCACGCCCAGCATGATTACGCGCCAAACGATTGGGTGTTTCCTAGCACCCAGACATGCTTAATCGGACACCTTGACGTGATTTTGAAACCTGATTTAAACACTTATGTCAGCTTGCTTACACATAAGTATTTTTATAGGTTGTCATTGTGAAAAAATTATTTAATTTTTTTGTGTATCTTGTTGTGCACTCTTTCTATTAAAACCACATCTATATCACAAGTGAATCCCTATGCAGGTACTTTGTTGTCGTTGATGATATATGGGACATGCATACATGGGATGTTATTAAGCGCACATTCCCCATGACAAGTTCCGGCAGTATCGTAATCACCACTACTCGTATACATGATGTTGCCAAATCATGTCATTCATCATTTAGTGGGCACATTTATAGTATAAGGCCCCTTAATCCGGTGCATTCAAAAGAACTATTTCATGGAAGGTTGTTCAACTCTAAAGAAGATCTCCCTTTACACCTCGAAAAAGTTTCTGATGAAATTTTGAAAAAATGTGATGGATTACCTCTGGCAATCATTGCTATATCTGGTTTGTTGGCTAATAGAGAGAGAACAGAGGATGTATGGAAGCAAGTGAAAGATTCAATTGGGTGTGCACTTGAAAGAAATCCTAGCGTTGAAGTAATGATGAAGATATTGTCTCTTAGTTACTTTGATCTGCCTCCTTATCTAAAGACATGTCTCTTATATTTCCGTATATTTCCGGAAGATTCTTTTATTGAGATGAAAAGTTTGATAATGAGGTGGATAGGTGAAGAATTCATTCATAAAGAAGGAAGATATACGGCCCAAGAGATAGGAGAAAGGTGTTTTAATGAGCTCCTCAATAGGGGTTTGATTCAACCCGGGGAGACAAATGAATATGGCGAGGTGAAGAGTTGTCGTGTTCACGACATAATTCTTGATTTCATCGTATCCAAGTCTATAGAAGAAAACTTTGTTACTATATTAAGTGTTACCACTATGGCAGTGAGGACACAAAGCAAAGTCGTCCGACGATTCTCTCTACAAGGAATCGAGGAAGAAAATTCAACAATATCGAAAGCAGGTCTGGTGTTGTCCCATGTCCGGTCACTTAATGTGTTTGAAGGTTTTGTGGAAATCCCTTCTTTGGGGGAGTTCAGACATCTGCGTGTTTTCCACTTTGATAGCTACATGCCACTGGAAGACCATCATCTTGAAAATATAGTGAGGTTGATGCAGCTTAGGTACCTGAACCTCCAAGGTACAAAAATAAGTGAACTCCCAGAACAAATCGGGAGTTTAGGGTGCTTAGAAATACTTAACCTAAGATTCAATCATGTGAAGGAATTACCTGCATCTATTGTTAAGCTTGAAAAATTATCACATCTACTCATTGATGATTATGTTAAATTTCCTGATGGGGTCGCAAAGATGCAAGCACTAGAGACGCTGGAAGATGTGAGGGCCTCCATTCAACCATTTGACTTCCTGTGCGGACTTGGCTAGCTAAAGAATTTGAGGAGACTGCAGCTTGACCTTATTGTGGTTTGGGAGGACTGCAACAAGGCTATCGCCTCTTCACTGTGTAAGCTAGGCACCCAGAATCTCCGCTCCCTAACTATTTATAAAGGGAGTAGCCTCTTACACGAACCTTTGTATCTGCCTATGCTCGAGAAACTTATGACATGGTTTTCAGTCGTCCCTGAGGTTCCGAAATGGGTGAGTTCCCTCAAAAACCTCCAACTGCTACGCCTTGAAGTGGATGCAGTCAAGCAGGATGATATCTACATCCTTGGAGCCTTACCCACTCTGCTCATTTTGCATCTGATTGACGTAATAAATTCAAATGAAAAGCTCAGAATCAGTGCTGTAGATGGGTTCCGATTCTTGAGGATTTTTATGTATGTTACAAATTCTCATAAGCTAGATCTGATGTTTGCGGCAGGATCCATGCCCAAGCTAGAAAAACTCGAGCTTAGTTGTTTGCACATACTTGAAGCTAACTATTTGGACTTTGGAATCGAGAACCTCCTATGCCTCATCACTGTAAAATTTGTAGCATATGGCAGGCTTGAGGGCGTTATTGGAGCCATAAAGACTGCCTTGGAGAGAGCAGCCAACACACATTCCAACTACCCTAGTGTACTCTTTGAGAGAATTCAATAAGACAAGAACCAGGACGAAGACTATGTTGGAGAGACTTGCCTGTCTCCTCCTCGTTCGTCTGAACGATTCTTATGTTTATGAGTTTTAAGTTTGATACTTTGCTGTTATAATTTTTAAACATTGTATTCTCTCCCCTACTTTGGATAATGTATGACATCCATGCTTTCCATATTTTACATTTGACCACTAATTGGTTTGGACTCCGTTGATACAGAATTGTTGAATGCATGCTCGATTTTTTTTCCTATAGCTGCGATTCCCTGAGAAAAATGTGAACATCTTACATGATTCAACTGATGGAAGGTGTCTTAACAAAAAAATAAGTCCTAGCACAAGCAACTGTTTATGCTGGGAGATTTTATTCCCATGGTTTTGAGATTTCACTCCTTGGCTGTCTCCTTTCTTTCCAAAACATTTATGCAGTGAAAAATTAGTCAATTATGGATATCTCTTTTTACGAAATATAAGTTGTCCCTAGATGATAACTGATGTATGAGAGACACGGCATGTGAGTTAGGTTTGCGTCATTGCCTTAAGGGTATTTTTTGTATGATTAGTTGCCTTTTGTGCAGTAATCAGTCATCCTTCTTGATGGTTTATTATAATTGGGTGATCATTCGTCTGGGTAATTACTTCTCGTGCCACACAACTTAGGATAATGCGGTTTTTTTCCTTTGCTCTTTTGTCTGTTTGTAGGCCGCCATTCTTTGCTTGGGCATGTTCTTTGCCGAGCCAGGCATGCATCAAGCAACACTTTATGAGCTCTTCTAGTTAGTTCTCTTGATAATTCGTATGATGTTATTCCATTTTATGGTTCTTTACAGCTTAATATGCACCTAGCAATTAAAATTTTAGTTTACTGTTCATCTGTCAACCGTTTGCACACGAGTGTTGTTCACTAATCGACGTTGTTGGTGATCTTGAGACCGGATTCTCACAAATATCTCCAGAACAGAGTATCTCTCAATGAGACAAGGCATTCTCACAAAAATCTTTCACCATCTGATTCAGCTTAACTACGAGCACTGTCTGCTGGTGGTGGGAAACAAGGCAAGAAACGAACCAAGAATCCAGGATTCTCCTTCCTTTTATGATGCAAAAGATACATTAGCTGTACTACTTCTGCATTGGTTGGGTAATGCATGGCATTTTACTAGCTTAAGCAGCAGTTTTTTGCTGCACAACTTTGAGATTTTACTGCTCGTTGATTGGACGTTTTTCATTGAGCAGTCACAGAAGGTCGTATCGAACTTGCATCGACAAAGTAAGAGATAAAAAATTAAACTTTGAAAAATGTATTCAACATCTGTCTTGCTTGAAGGATCTGGACAACAAAGACGGAGACATTCAGTTCGAAACATAAGGTCATTATTCAGTTTTCTGAGGGGGGCATTTTGGCTGCCGAGCTCACCTGCTCCTGGGTGGGTGAATAGTAAATTAAAATAATCTGAATTTTGACGCACATCATCCTAGGCCACGTGGAGCCGGGCCCACAGAACAGAGAGACAGACATAGGATAAGGCCAAGCGACGACGGCCAGATCCACGGACCCCCTTCTCACTCGCGGTGCACGTGTCGCCGGCGTCCGAGCTACGTCGCGAGGTGCTGGTGCTACTCCGTGCGATCGATCCCGCTAGGTACGGCCCCGTCCCCTCCCCCGCTGCTGTGCTTCCATCTCCTCCTCTCCTGTGCCGCGGCCGCTGCCGGTGCATGTTGGCTTTTGATCTTTATATAAGCTCACCCAGGATCAACAATGTACACGTACGTGCTACGCTAGCCTCAAGAAGCAGGCAAGCACACAGCTTAATTGATTCCGGCCGTATGCGTAGCTTGCCGTGAACCTTGTACGTGCACCTGGCTGGATCGATCCTACTTAGCGAAACGTAGCGACGTAACTTTAGCAAACGGAAAAACTGATCGGGACGAGACTGATTTTGTGATAGCTACAGGAGAGCGTGTCGCTCCTGTCTTTCTTTGTATTGCTTTGCTTTTTGTGGTGTGATTACAGCGTGGGGTTACACAGGAATATAAAGGAGCTAAACAGACCGAGACCTACTCCGTTCCTAGTTGGCAGTACTACTTGGAGACGTATACAGATGTATACGTGGACGTCGGGTTTAATCCTAATAGTGCATTGGTCTGCGCCGGCACGGGATCGATCAGTAGCTCGTTCCGCGCAGAGATTGTCAGGCTACCTCCGTGAATCTGTTCTATTTAAGGGTTCAGATCGACGACGCGGGGAGTGGAGTGAATTCCACTGTTCACGGTCAGCGCGCTCGATTCCATAGTCCATACTGAGAGCAGATCGAGCTAACTCTAAGCTGCAACTAGCGTACTCTGAGCTTTCTAGGATTACTTGGGTTATTTCTCTTTCTGGGGTCTTGGCCTGTTAGGTTGACGACGCCACGACGGAAATCTAGGCATCTGTTTACTGTTAGTTTATTCGCTGGCCTCCAGGGCAGATTTATAGCTTTTTCAGTGCATTATTAGTGCTTGGGCTTATTGGCTTACATAGATTAATCTATCTTTTTCCAGGGTGTACTGTCAGTGCATTCAGCGGCCTGACCTCTGCGCAGAATTGACAGAGCTTGCAAATGGTCATGGAGGCAGCTCTTGTGGGTGTGGCGACAGGGGCCCTGAAGCCTGTCCTGGGGAAGCTGAGAACTCTGCTCGGCGATGAGTACAAGCGGTTCAAGGGTGTGCGCAAGGAGATCAAGTCTCTCACTCATGAGCTTGCCGCCATGGAGGCTTTTCTCCTCAAGATGTCCGAGGTGGAGGATCCTGATGCGCAGGATAAAGTATGGATGAATGAGGTGCGGGAGCTTTCTTATGACATGGAGGATGCCATCGACGACTTCATGCAAAGTGCTGATGACGAAGACGAAAAGCCAGATGGCTTCATTGAAAAGATCAAAGCCTCATTGGGGAAGTTGAACTTCCGTCGTCGGAGTGGCAGAGATATCCAAGATCTGAAGAAACAAATCACTGAGGTGGGCGACAGGAATGCAAGATACAGGACTGGTGTGGCTGTATCCAACTCCAAGAATGCAACCGTTGACCCTCGAGCTCTTGCTATCTTTGAGCATGCCTCAAAATTGGTGGGAATCGATGAACCTAAGGCTGAGATAATCGAACTGTTGACTCAAGAGGATGGACGCACTTCTGCAGAAGAGCCATTGAAGGTAGTCTCAATTGTTGGATCCGGAGGAACAGGCAAGACAACTCTTGCATACCAAGTGTACCAAGACCTCAAAGGAAAATTCGACTGTTCGGCCTTCCTATCTGTGTCGCGAAATCCAGACATGATACATATCATGAGAACTATTCATAGTCAAGTTAGCCATCAAGAATATTCTAAAACGGAAGCAGCAAATGTACAACAAGTTATCATCAATATCAGTAATTTTCTAGCCGACAAAAGGTGCATGCTATCTCTATTATTATTATTTTCACTTTCACTTCTGTCTTTGAATGTATAAATCTCATCATTTGTACTAGTGGAATTTGTTGAAAAGTTCCATGAAAAGAAATAGAACGGAGAGTGTACAGAGAATAACCTGTCCTAGGAGCCTTTGGTCATGATTAATAATGTCATTTTCGTTTGATATACTATGATATTCAAGACATAGCTAATCCCTTTGTTGACTTATATATGGCTTGACTATGTGTGACCTATAATGTTTGTAGCACTTTACCTCATGAATGGTTTGGACAGTGATTTTGATGATATATTTTTTTAGAAAAGGAGGATGACCTCCGGCCTCTGCATCTGGGCGATGCATATGGCCACTTTATTATTATTCTCACAAGACCTTACAAAGCCATACAACAGCAAGACTAAAGCCACCGTCTAAGCAATAGCTGTCACTACACCTATCCAAATGATGAAGGGGCGCAGACAGTCTGGGCCCACTACCAAACAGACATCGCAGCCAAACCTAAACATCTAAGACTTGAGGTCCCAACCAGGACGCCTGCCGGGTATGGGGCACCTACCAGTCCGGCGCACTCCTCAACCAAGATGCCTGCCGGGTATGAGGGCGCCGCAGCCACGTGCCATCAATCCATCTTCAGAGCTGTACTGTTGCATGAACTGTGCCAGGTCTCTCTGCCATCGACGCCACCACGATGCCAGACAACGCCACCATTCTGCGCTCGTCCATCATCACACGCCCACCGGCGAGACCCCCACTGCTCCATGCCGCTGAGACCCGCCGTTGTCGACGTGCCAGATGCCACGCCGCTCCTCCGTCGTGAACACCAAAAACAGGAAACGCCCTAAAGATAAAGGGGCACTCTGCACAGCAGGAAAGCCGCCGCGAACAGCTGCAGAGAGCCAGCCGACGGCCAAAGCCCCCACCTTCACCAACCCACACCCGAATCCTAGCTCCCCAGGCAACGCCTCCAAGGAGGGGATGACGCCCATGGCGCCACCGCTGCCCAATCCAGGCCGGATTTTGGGTTTTCACCCGGGAAAGGACCGGAGGTGGCAAGAATAGGGACCACGACACCGCCTTCAGGAAGGATGCGTCGCCCGAAGGCGACGCCGCTGTCGAGCCGAACCAGGCGGCCTAGGGTTTCCCCCGGTCCCAATCTGCACCACCATCCCCAGAAGCACCGGATCCAGCAGCAGCCGCCGGCATCAAGCGCAGAGGGGAAGGAGCGGGAACGAGGGAGCAGCAGGCCTCCAGATCTGGCGAGGACAAAGGCCCCGAACTGCCACCGCCAAGCGCCGACGCCCCACCACCCGAGCGGTCGAGGACGGCGGGCAGAGTCCCCGCGCACACCGTCCAGGGCGCGAACGGCGGCGCCGCACCAGCAGGGGCCGCCGCTCCGCGGATCCGGATCTCCCCGAAAGGGACGACGAAGGCCTCGCCGCCACCGTCACCGGTGGCCGCACGGGATTGCCCGGCGTCCTCCTTGGGTAGCGGCGAGGAGGGGTGGAGGAGATGTTGGTGGCGGCGCTCGAAACCCTAGTCGCCGCCCGAGTCGCCCGAGCGGGCGACGCGGGGGCCGGGAGCACCTCGTCTAGGCGACCTCGTCTAGGGGACGTATAGAAGATGACATTTGGTTTTGCAAGTGTAGCATCCACGTCACCCTTGTTTTCACACAAAGGCTGCCACACACATCACATTTTTTTGCACCTCCACCTCTCCCTTCTCCGGGTCTGTTTCCTGTTCAGACCAGCTCCATTGTGCATCCATTCACTCTTCCTATCCTCTCTCGTACCACCAACCCAAAGGTGCAATGCTCTATTGAGACCAGCTCGGATGAGATTCACTAGGCCTTATCTAGTAATGTTGCCCTACATGGCCATACGTCATCGGTGATTTAACTCAAAATCGTTAAAATTATAGTTTACTAGCTTGAGCCTAAATTATTTTTTGACGAAAAGACAGCCAGCTACTCCTTTTCATTGGTGAAGATGGAGGAGGTTCTCAAAGTCAGTAACACAAGAAAATAAGAAGCCAACAGTCACAATTGGCCCACACAACCAGTACTAGTTAAAACATAATTTTTTCTATGTATTATGTATGTAGTTTACACTGTTTTCATTTTGTATCACTGGATCTTCTGGTCCACACCAAGATTCTTGCTTGTTGCTTATGACCACCTGATTAGCGCCCCTTCCACACAAATTAAGTATATATGATTATTCATCTTTTGATCCATCTCTTGTCTTTCAACATAACTGTCCAGTTTTGATCTTTTGTGTGGTCATGCCTCTTGTTTGAAAAATTGCTTTCATGCCAGTTGTTTAAACAATCTCTTATCCCCTTTCTCTCGGTAATGTGCCAAACTAACATGGATGTGGACACATGAATTAAGTCTCTAACATATGCCCTATTAATACTTTTGTATTTATTCTCTTCATGTTGGCAATGTTAACGTGTTTCATTTATTCTCTGTCTATCTATGTGTACATTCTTTGTTTGAAAGATATTCTAAGATTTATTTGTCCATGTACAGGTACTTTGTTGTTGTTGTTGATGATATATGGGACATCCACACATGGGATATTATTAAGTGTGCATTCCCCACTACAAGTTATAGTAATAGAATAATCACCACTACTCGTTTGAACAATGTGGCTCATTCATGCTGTTCAACATTTTGTGGTCATATTTATTATATAAGGCCTCTTGATATGGTGCACTCAAGGCAATTATTTCATAGAAGATTATTCAAGCCTGATGAAAATTGTCCTTCATACCTTCAAGAAGTTTCAGAGCAGATATTGAAAAAATGCCACGGGTTACCTTTGGCGATAGTTGCTATATCTGGTTTATTGGCTAACACAAGAAGAGAAGAAAATATATGGAATCAGGTGAAAGATTCAATTGGTCGTGCACTTGAAAGAAATCCTAGCATTGAAGGAATGATGAAGATATTGTCACTTAGTTACTTTGATCTGCCTCCTTATCTAAAAACTTGTCTGTTATATCTGAGCATATATCTAGAAGATTCTAGTAGTGGGAAGAAGGGCCTGATAAAACAATGGATTGCCGAAGGATTTATTCATACAGAAGGCAGATACACAACATATGAGTTAGGAGAAATGTGCTTTAATGAGCTACTGAATAGGGGTTTGATCCAACCTGTGGAGACGAATGAATATGACAAGGTGGAGAGTTGTCGAGTTCATGTCACAATTCTTGATTTCATCATATCCAAGTCTATAGAAGAAAACTTCGTTACATTTCTTGGCGATCCCATTCTGACAATTAAGAACCAAAGCAAAGTTGTACGTCGACTCTGTCTCCAAGGTGCCAAGGAAGGAAATTCAACAGTACTAACAACAGGTCTTGTGTTGTCCCATGTCCGATCACTTATTGTGGTCAGAGGTGCTGTGGAAATCCCTTCTTTGGCAGAGTTCAGACATCTGCGTGTTCTCGACTTGAGTGACCAATCACTGAAAGAACAACATCTTGAAAACATAGTGAAGTTGTTCCAGCTGAGGTACTTGAACCTTGAAAGTACAATAATAAGCAAGCTCCCAGAACAAATCGGGCGTTTGGGGTTCTTACAGATGCTGGACCTAAGTGACAATTGTGTAGAAGAGTTACCCACGTCTATTATTAATCTTGGAAAATTGTCCCATCTACTTGTTGATAATTATGTGAAATTTCCTGATGGGATTGCAAAGATGCAAGCACTGGAGACGTTGGAAGATGTGAGGGTCTCCATTCAGCCGTTTGACTTCCTATGGGGCCTTGGCCAACTAAAGAATTTGAGAAATCTGCAGCTTGACCTTCGTTTTGAAGTTGATTCTGACACTGAGGATACATATGTGGCTGAAGTGGACTGCAACAAAGCTATCTTCTCTTCCCTGTGTAAGCTAGGCACCCAGAACCTCCGGTCCCTGACTATCTATGGAGGGAGCAGCCTCTTACAGGAACCTTTGTGCCTGCCGACCCTCAAGAAACTTATTACCCGGTCTTCAGCCATTTCGCACGTTCCGGCATGGGTCAGCTCCCTCATAAACCTCCAACTGCTACGCCTTACAGTGAAGGGAATCAAGAAAAGTGATCTCTGCATCCTTGGAGCCTTACCTGCTCTGCTCATTTTGAATCTGGAGGAAGTAACACGGTCAAACGAAAATATAAGAATCAGTGGCGAAGTTGGGTTCCAATGTTTGAGAATTTTCATTTATGATGCACATTATAAACCAGCTAATCTGATGTTTGGAGCAGGGTCCATGCCCAAGCTAGAAAAACTGGTGCTTAAGAGTTTGTACGAGGTTGAAGCTGACGGTCTGGACTTTGGAATAGAGAACCTCCCGAGCCTCACAACTGTCAAATGTGAAGTACTTGGCGGTGATGGCATTGTTGGAGCCGTAAAGACTGCGATGAAGAGAGCAGCCAACACACATCCCAACCGGCAACCGCCCTACTATAGTCACATAATAAGCACGGTTCCCGCCGGTTTCTACCATGATTGAACAAGCCAAGAAATAGGAATTGGGGAGCTCGCCGTACGGTCTGCTGATTCCCAAGTACGCTGTACATTTTTAGCTCGATACTTGTCTCTTTCATGATACATTAGTATACAATGTACCCCCTCTGTTGGATAATCTATGACATCCATGCTTTCCATATTTTATATTTGACTAATAATTAGTTGACAACATGTGGAGTCCATGTGATACAATATTGTTTGAATTCGTGTTTGAAAGCATTTTTTTCTATGGCAGTGATTCCCTAAAGCATATACAAAGTTTTCTACAGGAATGTGTCTTAACAAAAGGTACTAGCTTAAGCAGTTGTTCAGTTCCCTGATTGACTAATTCTTTCCGGCACATTTGTGCACGCGATGAAGTAATAGGCAGCGCGCTAGCTCTCGGTCTCTTGAGGAGACAAGCATGAATTTCTACAAAAGTTCCACCATCTAGTTCAGTTTAACTACAAGCACTGCACTGTATTGGTGGTCTAATTGGAGCTAGTAGACCTGTATGTGTTGACTGTGCTCCCTTTGTGTTTGTTGGATAATGTAAGACATTTCTGGCTTAAGCTGCAGTTCTTTCTGGGCTACTCTTTGTACAGCTTCCAAGCTGTCATTCAGAAAATGTGTGTTTCTTTCTGAATGATACATAGCTATTCAAATCTATCGTTGTGTTTGGCAGTTTCTCCGGGCATCCCTAGATAACTGCTGGATGCTTCAGCCTTCAGTTACAGATTAGTTAGTGAGTACAAATATGTGAGTTGCAGGCAGTTATGTTTTTGCATAAGCAGATTTTACATTTTTCAGTTTTGACCAGATGCGTGATTTTACACATACGCTCTTCTCATCTTTTTCAGCGATTTGGATGTTGTTATACATGCTTACAATCTAACCACTGATAGAACTTTATTTGACCAACCGTTGCAGGGTTACTCTCCGGATGATTATTTTGGCCGCCTGTCTAATGTTGGAAACGAGACTCTGTTTCCTGAATGAGCCGCATATGAAGATGATGGTGTTGGGCCTCGGAATCGCCACAAGTTGTTGCCGAAGCTCGCCAAGGAACATCCTCCTGAACTCAACGACGAGTAAATAATGCATCAGGGCACCAGACCTCTGCTTTTAGCTTTCGAGAGATGTTACCCCTTAAAGAAGTTAGCTCCTAGCCCCGTCACATTTATGTAGTTTGCAATGTTGTGCATTTCAAGTTCTAGATCATCCTGGTTGGTTGTGATTCAAAACTGTATGTCGTATCTCTCAGTAGCCACAAACACTGTGAAAGGAGCAACCTATGCAACAAAATTGAGTTGAAAAAAAAAATGCAGTCTCCTGACAGAGTTGCTGCTCCTGCTCACGCACCCCCTTCGTCTTCGTCTTGGTTGGGTAATGCCATGCGTTCTCTGCAGCTCAAAGGTTCAACCATGCTCTGCCCTACAACTGTTCCTGTCTCTGCTACTGTTTCCAAATGGGCTAGTGCCGCTGTGAAAAAGCTACTTAATTAAGATGCGACCTGTAACACTTGTATGTTATTTTCCACCTCCTTTTTTCAGTGATACGTCTTGGTAATGTTGGCAAGGAGACGCTCAGTGAATGCAGTGTAGGCTCTCGGTCTCTTGAGGAGAAGTTTCGCAGATGCTTCACTAGCAGATTGGGGACGCCATCACTCTCTTGTTGAATGGGCTCAAAGAGGTGCTTCTGCACTGGCATTGCATGATGGTGCTGGACACTGCATAACAGGGGATTCTATTGTTTCACATGATGAGTAAATCACCAAGCCAAAAACCAGCAACTTCACCAAACATGAGAGTTTCTGCTGACTCCTGCACGCCCGGTTCTCAAGTTGTTTTTCAGCCACATACATTGTCTGATGTAGATGTGCCTAAGATTCAGTTGACATATCCTTTCTGCTTGGTTTTCCACGAACAAGGACGGGTACGTGCGAGGGGATCAACCGTGCCCCTGCCTTGCCCCGCAGGTTCTTATTCTGTTCTGTATTCAATGCTGCTGAGATGCAAGCAGTGCTACTGTTTCGAAATTGGCTACTGCAATTGGGTACATGCGTAAACTGTAATCTCTCTCTCTCTCTCTCTCTCTCTCTCTCTCTCTCTCTCTCTCTCTCTCTCTCTCTCTCTACAGTGTGTGTGCACACATTTGTATGTCACTCGGGTTGTGATTTTCCGTTTTGTTTTTCAGTGATACATCGTTGGAAATGGAGAGGCTCTCTGTTTCCTTGACGAAGATGACCCCGATGTATCTGGGCATTGAAATTGCTACCGGCTGTCCGGCCGAATGGATCGCCAAGGACCCATCCCGAACTCAGTGAAAGTAGCACCAGCTCTTGATCTCTTGAGGAGACGAGGCATTTGTACCAAGTTCCGCAGATGCTTCACAGCTTCAGTAGCAAACTGGGAACTTCAGTGCATCCTAGCTGATGCTGGACACACACCAACACAATATTATTGAATGGACCCAAGAGATTCAGGGTCAGTTTGGTTGCTGCCCTGGGCTGCATGCCTGGGCAAAAACGCTGCCTGGCCTGGCACATCGAATACAAATTTCCTGCCCTGGACTAGCATGTGTTTGGATTACATGCATGTCCTGGGCCTGGGAAATATCGGAAGTAGACGGTGTCAGCCCATAACCCATGTCAAAAGCGCTCAGATTAGCTCCAGGCTAACACCGGACGTCGCCCAGGCTACCAGAGAAAAGGATGCCTGGCAGGCTAATCACCTGCCTGGGCGATCCATGCCAGGCTTCAACCAAACAAACACAGCTAGATCTCAGGCAAGCTTCAGGCGAGGAGGCGAAGCATCACGGATTGAGGAAGCGAACCAAACACGCTCTCAGGAGCACACTGCATGTCGGACCCACACTGCCAGACATGCAAAACCTGGGTAAACGACCCAAAAAAGTAGAAACATCACCAACATGAGAGTTGCTACTGCTCCTCCTCATCCTGTTCTCAAGTTAATTTTTAAGAGTTTTCAGCTACAAACTTCTCTTAACAATTACATTGTCTCTTTCTGTAGCAAAATGCAGTAGTCCATACATCAATGGACCCGAGTATGCAATAGCAGGTTCTAGTTTAAGCTGCTCTTTTCTTGTTGGGAAACTCTTTGAGACGTCACTCGTTCTCTGGGATGAATGTGGCAAAGTTCTTCATGACATCCTGTTTTTGTTTGTTTCTACGAGGGATGAATCCTATAGGCACTTGCTCAATTCTATCCCCACCTTGAATTTTGCTTCTTACTGCTACTTCCATATCCTTTGGCTAGAGATGCACCGCTGAGTTGATGATGCGTGGTGGCTTGATTGAGGTACTAACTGATGATGGGAAGCGATTTTGTGGAGACTGCAATCTCAAAAGTTTGTTGTTGTTTCGGAGATCGATGGGTCTGTTCATCGTTCTGCAGTGGGTGCTTATTGTTGCTAAGATGCAAGCACTGTTGCTTTTTTTTAATGACACTTCGTCGAAACTTGAAACCATAGCAGTATAATACTGCTACCTCGTGTTGGCAATTGGTTTTGGATCTCTGTAGGCGTGGGTGCACATTTCGATGCCTCTTGAAGTTAATTGTAATGTATTATGGATCGTACAGAGACATGACATGCAACTTGTCCTCCTTTTCCCCTTCTTCGACGTTACTTTAGCATCGATGATTGATTGATTGTTAACTCTCGGGTTGAGATAACTTTCACTTAATGTGGGACGAGCATGCAACTCAGCATGGATCAATGCGCGCGGAGTGTCCTTTCACCTTGTTTTAGGTTAATTAGCATCTATAAAACTTCCCACAAAAAAAAAGCATCTATAGAAACTTTAATAATTAAGACTAATAAACAATCTTGGGACGATAAAACTTTTGCTTGAGTAATTGGCATCAATGGGGACAGGGCAACATGAGGTCCGGAGTAGCAAGGGGAAAGATTTGGGGAGGAAGAGAAGAGGACAACATGAATGCTTTGAAAGATATTTGATCAGACGGAAACAATATTGGACGGTGAGGCAACGTTGAACGGCCCGTTCACAGCCATCATCAGGGAGAGACTGCCATCTTGGGGTGGCTGTGAAGCTCTGCGAGGGCCGGCGAGAGAAAACGGGGGAAGCTCCACGGAACGGGTCAGCTACAAGGCCGGAGCACAGGAAGGGCATCAAGTCCATAATAATCCTAGGACTATGGGAAGTTTGGAAGGAACTAAATAGTTGCACCTTCAGAGGGAAAATTGGGTCTGTCAGAGATGTGACTGAGGCAATCCGGTGAGGGATTGACTTGTGGAGGCAAGCCGGGGCTAGCTGTCTGCAAAGCACTTACCAACTGGGATTGGCATCACAAGGTTTTGATCCTGGCACCGCCACTGCTCACGGCATCGCCATATCACACGGCACTATGGGCATCTTGCCATACTCGACGCATCACACGACAACATGACATCTCGCCTTCTTCTTATGCCTCCGCTGAAACTCGCCGGCTTGGTATGCATCACACGTACACCTTGCCGCACTAAAACAGGGTACATGGAAACACATAAATCAAGATTAAATCTAATAGTCATTGTTGCTCGAGCGCTCGGCGGCTGCCGGCCGGATCTCCTTGCTCCGGTCACCACGTGCCGCTCGCGGATCCAGCATCCTCGACGCCTTCCCTCCTGCAATCAGGTGTGGGAGCTGCGGTAGCGGTCCGTCCACCACCAGATAGCCCTGCTGCGCCCTGACCAGCATGATGATGCTGCCGCCTCCTCCTGCTGCACTCTCTGCGTCGTCCTGCAGCCACACTTATCCGCTGCTCGATCCCATCCGGATCAGGTCTTGTCCCCGGGCGCTGCAGTGCACGATGGGCCGCTCCGTCCAGGTTGGTGGCATGTCCGAGAAGGTGCTGGAGGTGGTTTTTCCTATTTGCCGCTCTTTGCGGCAAACTGCTGCAGCGACGCACACGGGGACAGCGACGACCGTTCGGGATGGGCCAGCCCGTTAAACTTATCAGCCATTCCGGTTTTGGGAACTTTCTAGCCGATTCCCAGCCGGTTTTCTCTGGTTTTGGGAACCTTCTAGGAGGTTCCCGAACCGTTTTTTTCCTTTTTTTTTTTTTTTTTGCCTTTTTCTGTTTCTTTTTCTTTCTTTTTCATTTTTATTTTTCCTGTTTTCAAGTTTATTTTCGTTTTTTCAGAAAAAAGTTTGTGTTGCTCATAAATTGTTCAAAACTTCACGAAATGTTCCTGTTTCAAATTTTGTTCCCAATTACTTTCAAAATACTTTCCTGAAGTTCAAAATATGTTTTTTGAAATTTTTGTTCACAAATTTAAAAAACGTTCTCGATTTTAATTTTTTGTTCGCCTAGTTGATTTTTTATTTCTATTTTTTATTTTCTTTATTTATATTGTAATTCTTAATCTACTCATTTTTTCTTTTTATTTTTACTTTCAAGAATTCCAAAATATGTTCGAAATTTCAAAAAAAGTTCTGGAGTTTAATAATTGTTCCTTTTTTATTGTATTCAGAAGTTCCAAAAAACATAGTGATTTTTACAACATGTGCACATTTTTTTTAAAATAATTCAGCTTTAAAAAATGTTCATAAATTCAAAAAATGTTCCAAAATTTTAGAAAGTGTTCGCCTTTCAAAATATGTTCATAACTTACAAAAATGTTCTGCTTTTCAATTTTCGTTCACAAATTCCATTAATGATGACAATGTTCACTTTTTCTAGATTTTGTTCAGAGTTTCAATTTTTGTTCACAGATGCAAAAAATGTTTCCTTTTGTTGAAAATGTCCTTGTTTGAAAATTGTCTAATTTTCCGACCTTTGTACTTTTAAAATTGTCTAATTTTCCGACCTATTTTAAATTTGTTCGCAAATTCAAAAATTGTTCGTGTTTGTCAAAAAATTGGAATTGAAAAAATGTTCCCGCTTTCCAAAATTTGTTCAAAAATTCACACATTCTTTGCGTTATAAAATTTTGTTACAAATCTAAAAATTATACATTTTTTCAATACTTGTTCGTGTTTTTTGAAAATTGTTCAGAATTTCTTTTAAAAGTATTCAGATTTTTATGTAAATGTTCGAAAAAATGGAAAATATTTTGATATGTCGGTATTTTTAGTACTAATAGGTTTCGTGTTGAATGTTTGACTGTAGGTCTTTTTGCTCTGGTGGTTAGGTGTCGTATTTACAAGCGCCAGGTCGGGAGTTCGAATCCTTGTTGAGGCAGCTCTTTTTGTTGTATTTTTTCACCGCTGGCTGTTCCGCGTGGGCCGGCCCAGACGAAGACCGCCCCTATGCGAAGCCTCGCCAATCTGCCGCAAAATGCGGCAGATAGGAGTTCCTGCTGGAGGTGCCAGGGCAAGTTGGCTGCGTCACGTCACTGCCGATGTCCGCACGGGTCCTCGTGGAGGCCCTTGCTACCTAGGAATCTCCCTCTCAATATCGATAGGTTTCTAAGGAACATAGTAGGGGTATGTCATAACTTTTGTGGAACATATTGAATTTTTAAGCACATATTCTACTGACCACACGAGGAGATCAGACATTTATACCAAGTTTTGCAGATGCTTCAGTAGCAGACTGGGAACTCAGTGTTCTTGCTGATGCTGGACACACCAACACTCTCTTATTGAATTAATGGACCCAAGAGATTCAGCTGCACACTGCATGTGCAGTGGCGGAGCGTGACCAAATCTCAAGAGGGGGCCGATTTCATATAAGAACACACCATATGCATAAAAACCACTAAGTTGTAGAACATATGCAAAGACAACTAGAGGGCCATATCATAATGTAGATATCTTGTACACACAAATACAGCAGGTTCACACATACATGAGCATTGTTGATAGGTAAATTTTGGTGCTCCAAAAGAACATAGCACACAAAATATATATATATATATATATATATATATATATATATATATATATATATATATATATATATATATATATTGTACACACAAATACAGCAGGTTCACAAGCAGGTTCGCACATACCTAAGCATTGTTGATAGGTAAATTTTGGTGCTCCAAAAGAACATAGCACACCAAACAGTAGTGACACCAAATGACCAAAAGACAAATAAACAGAACCAACTAGCACTACTGCCAACCAGTAGTGCTGCCAACCAACTAGTACTACTGCCAACTAAAGCTACGATCTTCTATTCTTCCTACTTTTGAAATCAGCAATTATATGTTCACAAGGAATTTTTTATGCAATTTCTCGTTCAATTTGTAGCAACAGACTGTTTGCAAGAAAATCATCTTCCATTGTATTACGTCGCCTTGACTTGATAATCTTCAAGCTCGAGAAAGCACGCTCAGCACTTGCAGTGGAAACTGGGAGAGTAACAAGCAATCGAAGCAACCTATCAAGCAAATTGTAAATTCTATCTCGTCCTGTCTCAACAAGGCATCGACACAAAGAAGTTATGGTGATGGGCTTCTTCAAGTCTCCACTGTTTTTAGCATCCGCAGCAAAATGGTTGAGCTGAATCTCCAACCCATATCTCTCTTGTTGTGTAAAATCAGCAGGATAATATTTCTCCACCATTGAACATATTTCCTTAGCATTGAATGATGTAAATCCATTTCTTGGTATCAATGTAACACTAATGGATAAGAGATCCATCACTTTCTCATTGAACCTAAGATTCAATTCATTTAGTTGGTTGTCAATTGTTGCTCAAATATCTCCACTCGTAGATACCTTTCTCTAGTAAAGTGATCAGGTTGACGACGAGCACGCCCACCACGCAGAATGTATAGTTCTTCCATGTCTGGAATATCTATATCATGCTCCACACAGAACTCAACAACATTTCCAATGAACAACTCCCATCCTTCATCTGATCTCATCTCTTCCAGAAGTACTTTTGTGGAATGCACTAGACGAACTGCATTTACTATGTCTTGTGCTTTCTTCTGTAAAGCCTTCCCAAGTTTTTCGCTAGTTTCCAATATTTCTTTCATCATGCATAGGATAAATATGAACTCAAAAGAGGTCAGGTAAGTGAAAGAAGTATCACCATCAGCCCGGTTTGCTCCAGCTGATGAATCTGCGGCTAGATTTTCTAGAACAACTCTCACTGGATTGAACATATGCATAAGACTAGAAATCGAACCTAAGTGGGAACCCCATCTAGTCTCTCCTGGTCGCTTCAATGAGCGTATTTGATTGGCTCCTTTGGCTGTTTCAATCTGATCGATAGCAAGCAAGCGCGCAATCTCGACCATCTAGGCGTCATGCAGCTCATCATGACGCTTTGAACATGAGTCAACTGTGTTTATAACAAAGAGAAGTTTCTGAAAAAATTGGGTGACTGGAACCACATCTCTTGCTGCACCAACAAGGGAGAGTTGCAACCGATGAGCATAGCAATGAACATAATATGCATAGGGGCAATCTTTAATGAATAGAGCTTGCAATCCATTCAACTCTCCCCTCATGTTGCTTGCCCCATCATATCCCTGGCCTCGAAGATTTTGTACATCAAATCCATGCTGGTGGCCGCTGGCCGCTAGGCGCGCCGCTCGCGGGTACGGCCGCTTGAGCTGCCGACTGAGAAGGGGAACGCCGCCGACTGCCGTCGTCAGTTGCCGCCGCGCCGCCGCCGACCGTCGTTGTCGAGGAATTAGGTCGCCGACGCGGCGATGCCGGACGCGAAGGCAGGGAGGCAGCAGAGTGGGGATTGGGGATTTGGGGAACGACTCATTGACTCACAACGAGGTGTTGGTGAAGGAAATATGCCCTAGAGGCAATAATAAAGTTATTATTTATTTCCTCATATCATGATAAATGTTTATTATTCATGCTAGAATTGTATTAACCGGAAACATAATACATGTGTGAATATATAGACAAACAGAGTGTCACTAGTATGCCTCTACTTGACTAGCTTGTAAATCAAAGATGGTTATGTTTCCTAACCATGAACAAGGAGTTGTTATTTGATTAACAAGATCACATCATTAGTTGAATGATCTGATTGACATGACCCATTCCGTTAGCTTAGCACACGATCGTTTAGTATGTTGCTATTGCTTCCTTCATGACTTATACATGTTCCTATGACTATGAGATTATGCAACTCCTGTTTACCGGAGGAACACTTTGTGTGCTACCAAACGTCACAACGAATCGGGTGATTATAAAGGTGCTCTCAGGTGTCTCCGAAGGTACTTGTTGAGTTGGCGTATTTCGAGATTAGGATTTGTCACTCCGAATGTCGGAGAGGTATCTCTGGGCCCTCTCGGTAATACACATCACTTAAGCCTTGCAAGCATTTCAACTAATGAGTTAGTTGTGAGATGATGTATTACGGAACGAGTAAAGAGACTTGCCGGTAACGAGATTGAACTAGGTATTGGATACCGACGATCGAATCTCGGGCAAGTAACATACCGATGACAAAGGAAACAAAGTATGTTGTTATGCGGTTTGACCGATAAAGATCTTCGTAGAATATGTAGGAACCAATATGGGCATCCAGGTCCCGCTATTGGTTATTGATCGGAGACGTGTCTCGGTCATGTCTACATTGTTCTCGAACCGTAGGGTCCGCACGCTTAAGGTTTCGATGACAGTTATATTATGAGTTTATGTATTTTGATGTACCGAAGGTTGTTCGGAGTCCCGGATGTGATCACGGACATGACGAGGAGTCTCGGAATGGTCGAGACATAAAGATTGATATATTGGACGACTATATTCGGACACCGAATAGGACAAGGAAGGGGGGGGGCGCCCCCCTTGCCTTTCCCCTCTCCTACTCCTTCCTTCCCCCTCCCTCTTGGATTAGGAAAAAGGAGGGGGGAAACCTACTTGGAGTAGGTTTCCCCCTCCTAGGGCGCGCCTCCCCTTAGGCCGGCCCCCTCCTCCCTTGCTCCTTTATATACGGGGGCAGGGGGCACCCCATGACACACAAGTTGATCATTGAGATCGTTCCTTAGCCGTGTGCGGTGCCCCCCTCCACGATATTACACCTCGGTCATATTGTAGCGGTGCTTAGGCGAAGCCCTGCGACTGGAGAACATCAAGATCGTCACCACGCCGTCGTGCTGACGAAACTCCTCCCCGCGCCTCTGCTGGATCGGAAATCGGGGTACGTCATCGAGCTGTACGTGTGTCAAGAACTCGGAGGTGCCGGAGTAACGGTGCTTGGATCGGTTGGACCGGGAGGACGTACGACTACTTCCTCTACGTTGCGTCAACGCTTCCGCTTCGGTCTACGAGGGTACGTAGACAACACTCTCCCCTCTCGTTGCTATATCATCACCATGATCTTGCGTGTGCGTAGGAAATTTTTTGAAATTACTACGTTCCCCAACAGTTGCTGCCTCGATCTGTGCTATCGAGCGGTGCTGCAAATGGGCTGCGTCTTGTGGACAGTGGACATATGCTGGGCCAGATCGCAAGCATACCTAGTAAAAAATAATTTCACTTCAGAAAGGGGGGGTCGTGGCTCAGTTTCATCTCCACGACGCTCCGCCAGTGTGCATGTGGGACGCACACTGCCAGGCATATGCATGTCCTGGGTGAACGAGCCAAATAAGTAGGAACATCACCAGCATGAGATTTGCTGTTGCAGCTGCTCATCCGGTTCTCATGTTAATTTTTCAGAGTCTCTCAAAAATTGCATTGTCTATTTCTGTTGCAAAATGCAGTAACCCATACATCAATGTAGCCGAGTATGCATATTAGCAGGTTCTAGCTTGAGCTGCTCTTTCTTGTTGGGAAACTCCTTGACACGTCACTCATTTTCGGGATGAATCTGGCAAAGTTTTCGTTGACATCCTATTTTGTTTGTAGGGATAAATTCTGCAGGTACTTGCTCAATTCTATCTCCACCTTGAATTTTGTTTCTTACCGCTACTTGCAGATCCTTTGAGGTACATGCATGTAAATATGTGATCCTGCATTATGTAGCTGGTATTTGAATTGGCAAAGTCATTTCTTCTTTGCATTCAGATAGCTAGTTGGGTTTGCTACTTACAGGTTCTTGGACTAAAAGTGTGCCCATATAAGCTCTTGTTTCTCAAAATAGTACTCCCTCCGTGCCAAATTACTCGTCGTGGTTTTAGTTCAAATTTGAACTAAAATCACGACGAGTAATTTGGCACGGAGGGAGTACTTATTAGCCATGTCCCAAAATATACATGCAGTAAAAAAATTGTGGAATAATATGAAATCTCTTTTCTGATCATCGAAACCGCAGTTAAACACAAGTGGAAGTTCCAAAGTTTCAGTAGCACACATACTGTGATGTTGAACATTTATGTACTCCCTCCCATCCATATTATTTGTCGCAACTATGGTACAAAGTACTCCCTCCGTTTTCATTTAGTCCGCGTATTAGGTTTAGTTAAAGTCAAGCTTTGTAAACTTTGACCAAATTTATAAACATAAATATTAACTTATACAATAACAAATCAAGACCATTAGATTTACTATTGAATGTACTTTCGTATTATATAGATTTGCTATAGTAAATGTTTGTACTTTTTTCTATATACTTGGTCAAACTTCAACGAGTTTGACTTTAGTCAACTCTAATATGCAGAGTATATAAAAACGGAGGGAGTACCGTTACCACTAATATGAGTGGGAGCAGTGCAAATACTGCACGTAGCATAATTTAACATTGAGCAGGGCCACATCGACCTTTGAACAAAGCTTGAAAGAATAACTCGATCGGGGTAGAAAACTAGTAATACTGCCATGCATGGATGCAGAGATCTAGTTCACATGGGCACAACCTTGCCAAACGAATCTTTGCCGAAAGCGTGTCGACAAACTGGCTTTTGGTCTCTCTACATGCGTTGCTTCACAATTTTGATGCCTTATCCCCCTTCATTGAGGTTAATTAACAGGCAATCCTGAGTTGGGCACAACTATTGCTCAATCGATGTTACGAACTTCTTTGAAAGCAGCGCATTGTTATTAACATCTGTCTCAATTTTTGTCGTGTCCATGTATTCTAGGAATCAGGTTTCGACTATCAATTTGATCAATCAGATGTAGAATATGTGTCACAGAAATTACACTACAGAATTGTTCATTAAAAGAAGTGTTAATAAAAGGCAGGCAAGCAGGGGCTTCAGTAACAAAGAGAACTGACTGACGGACTGGCTATACATCGACCTTGAACAGAACTTAGTACAGACGAACAACTCGGTAAAGCAAAACTAACACACTGCAATGCAGCGTGCGCAGATCTGGAGTTCACGTGGAATCATGGGAACAGAAATTGGTGAACAAATGAGTGGGGATACTTTCTGCCAGGAAATAGTTTCAGATTTCGACTTAAATTAAGAGCTCACGCAGTTTGATTGTCATGGACCAACGTGCTTTTGTCTTCTCTTTGGTGGCTAGCTGAGGTTAATTAACAATCTCGGGTTAAGAAAACTACTACATGCGATTTATGAGATTGTCCGGAGTATAAGCCCGAGGAGGGGATTGTTCTTTCCACCCACACTGCTACAAGCACATCCACACAAACATAGCTTAGCAAGCTCTAAGCTAGCTTACAACACCGGTGAAACAATGGAGGCGGCGGCGCTGGTGGGTGTGGCGACCGAGGACCTGAAACCCATCATCCGGAAGCTGGCAACTCTGGTCGGTGATGAGTACAAGCGTTTCAAAGGTGTGCGTAAGGACATCAAGTCTCTCACTCATGAACTCGCCACCAAGGAACTTTTCTCATGAACATGTCAAAGGAGGAGGACCCAGATTTGTCGGAGAAAGCAATAGTCTCAGCTAAAACCCTTTATCCAACGAATGAAATTCAGGTGAAATAACAAACAGTGCAAGTTAAGGTGCGAACACTATATAGTATGTAATTTCAAATAGAACGATCCCACTAGAATCACTGTCGATGACCGACTAGGTCGGCAAAACTGATGTTGTTTTAAATTGTTGTGAGACTTGTTAAACACAAAGTTCTGTCGACTCAAGAAATTACAAGAGGGGACTTTGAATACAACTGGTGCTTGAAGCTTGATGCAGCTTCCGAGGATATCGTTGTGTTCTTGTGCGTGAAATATATAGAGTGTTGTACATAGAACCGGATGGCTAATCCATATTCTGGTATGTGTTCAAAGTATATATGACAACGCACAACTCTGTCTAGTTTTACAAAGGATAAGACGATGTTCGTTCACGGTCAAGTAGGCAGGCGTGTACACAAACTAAGCTAGAGAAACTCTACCAAATAGGAGCAATAATTGCCATTGTCTTTCCTATCTTATTCAAATAGTACATGTTTCGTGTTTTTATTGTAGATCACTGTGATACAACTTGGTTACTAACACTAGTAGAAAACAGGGCTTTGGTCCAGACGAAATAAGAGTTTTAATCCCGGTTCTGTTACGAACCGGGACCAATGGGTGCGTCAGTCCCGATTCGTGGGGCCAGGGCGCCGGCCGGGCCAGGGTCCCGGTTCGTCTAACCCCTTAGGTTCCGCTTCCAGACATGAACCGGGACCACAGGGCCTCACTCCTGGCGCAACCCCTTTAGTCCCGGTTGGTGGCCGGAATCGAGACTGAAGGACAACCGGGACTAAAGTTATATATATATATATATATATATATATATATATATATATATATATATATATATCCCCCCCCTCTCCTCTGTTTTTTGGCCGCGTGGAAGGATGGGAGGTGTGCCACTCTCTGTTTCACCTCCTATGCACATGAGGTGTTTGATGAAATGTCGGAGCCATACTTAAGCTTTCTCCTCTCCGAGCTCGACCTCCAAGCTTCATTTCTCCCAAGATTTGTCTAGGTTCGGCGGCGCACCAACTACACAAGTGTTCTAAAAGGTTAGCTACTTCATCCTTTCATCTCCCACTGCTAGTTTAGCTCATTTCAAATGCTCTAGAAATAGAGTGGTTTGTGGGTTTTAGTGTAGGAGTGTATGTGGGAGTTCTTTTGATTTAGATGCACAATTTAAGCTCAAATTAACTTCTTAGAGTCTGCACATGTGTAGGGTGCCGTCCCGTCCCCATCCTCACCATCCTCGATCGCCCGCGCCGATCTCCTCACCGGCACCATCATGGTGAGCCTCTTGTTCTTATCTTCTTTTTAAAAGAAAAAGAATTCTTACTTGTATGATTTAGATAGATGTACTTGTATAAATTTCTTACCATTATTATTGTTTGTTATTATATAGTGCCATGGTTTTGGTATGGCCCCAGTTGGCCCTCGTCCGGTCTATGATTCGGATGTGGTATATTATCTTTTATAACTATTTGTTTCATTTAGTGTTTATGACAATTATACCGTCCAACGTGACATAGATGTTTTTATCTAGGAGGTATGTGAACCGGAAATTCCAACCGACCCTCTTGTCGAGAGTTTAAATTTATTTGAACAAGAAAACGAGTATTTGGAAGAAAAATTGAAAATAATTGAGGAGGAGAAGATGAAATTTGAGTTGCATATTGCCGATGTCGTCGATGATCACAAGATCAAGATGAATACAATGCGCTTGAAGTTACAAAGATAAAAAAAATATGCCATTGATAATGAGGCTTGGTATCATTATGCTATTGGGTCAATTGTTACCTTAGATGCAATTATGATCGCATTTGTTGTTGCATTTAAATGTTTCAAATAGTTGTATGTTAGTTTCAATGTATGTTTTAATTAGATGCTCTAGAGAGCTGTATGTTATTTTATGAGAACTATGTATGAACTATTTATTTTTTCAGTAATAACATTTTGTCACTAATGTACTTTGGTTTTAATGTGATGATAAACTTGTATTAATTTTGTCACTTCTCTATTCATGATGTTTTGTAATGGTTTTGATACACTTAATTATATAATGCACGCAGATGAACCGACAATGGACGTACGGTGACCGACGCACCTCCGAGTACATTGAAGGCCTGCATAGTTTTCTTGAAGTGGCTGAGGAAAACAAGCAGAATGGTTATATGTATTGTCCATGTCCTATGTGTGGGAATACGAAGGATTACTCTGACTCGAAAACACTTCACTCCACCTGCTTGAGAATGGTTTGATGCTACACTATAATGTTTGGACCAAGCACGGAGAAAGAGGGGTTATGATGGAAGACAACGAAGAAGAAGAGGATGATGACAACTATCCGCCCCCTGAATACGGTGATAGTGCAATGGGGGAAGCTGAAGATCAAGAGGAACCAGACGATGTGCCCGATGATGATCTTCGTCGGGTCATTTTTTATGCAAAGACACAATGCTAAAGGGAAAGGGAGAAGTTGAAGTTCGATCACATGTTAGAGGATCACAAAAAAGGGTTGTATCCAAATTGCGAAGATGAAAATACAAAGCTCAGTGCCACACTGGAATTGCTGCAATGGAAGGCAGACAATGGTATATCTGATAACGGATTTGGGAAGCTACTGAAAATAATGAAGAAGAAGTTTCCAAAGGATAACGAATTGCCCGACAGTACGTATGAAGCAAAGGAGGTTCTATGCTCTCTAGGATTGTAGGTGCAGAAGATAAATGCATGCCCTAATGACTACATCCTCTACCGCGGTGAGTACGAGAAATTGAACGCATGCCCGGTATGCGGTATAAGATCAGACGAGATGACCCTGGTGATGTTGATGGCCAGCGGCCCAGGAAGAGGGTTCCTGCCAAGGTGATGTGGTATGCTCCTATAATAGCACAGTTGAAACGTCTATTCAGAAACAAAGAGCATGCCAAGTTGATGCAATGGAAAAAAGAGGACCGTAAGAAAGACGGAAAGTTGAGAGCACCCGCTGACGGGTCAAAGTGGAGAAAAATCGAGAGAAGGTGGGGGGACTTTGTAGGTGACGCAAGGAACGTATGGTTTGGTTTAAGTGCAGATGGTAGTAATCCTTTTGGGAGCAGAGCAGCAATCATAGCACCTGGCCCGTGACTCTATGTATCTATAACCTTCCTCCTTGGTTGTGAATGAAGCGGAAGTTCATTATGATGCCAGTGCTCATCCAAGGCCCTAAGAAACCCGGCCACGACATTGATGTGTACCTAAGGCCTTTAGTCACTACAAGAAATATGTCAACTTGTGACCTTCTGTCAGTGATTCTGGAAGAATTGGTCATAAATCTATGACCATTTGAGACCAATTGGTCAAAAGCTGTTGGGGGGGCTCCAAACCCTAAACTATAACAACCATTTTGGCCAGGAAGGTCGTAATTTCCTTACAGGAAATGGTCATAAAGCAGATAGCACTAGTCCGCTGCCTTATTTCTAGCTGATCACGACGAATATAGATGGTCATAACCTTGTGAAAGCACAAGTGCTCCCTGGGTGATTTTGGTAATTTATGTCAACATATCTTTTGTTGGACTAATACTCTTACCTACTATGTTTCAGATAAGTTCAACAATGGAGTGGCATGGACTAGAGGATGTGGAACCCCTTCAAGATGCTAAGGAGAAAGGATTGGCTCAAGCTCAAAGCACAAGACTCTACATTTTACTTTTAGTGATCCAAGATCACATTGAGTCCATAGGAAAGCCTATACTTTTAAGTGGGGACGAGGTGTTGCTTAATGGCTTGCTTGTTCAAAGTGCTTAGTGATATGCTCCAAAGCCCTCAACCACTTTCTCACATCCACATATGTCCCAAACCAAAAGTCAAACTCGGCCCTACCGAATCTTTCTATCCGGCGCCACCGAGTTCAAATGACATAGCCACTGCCAGAAACCCGAATCAAGTTGATCTCACCGATGGGATCTCGGTCTCACCGAGATGGGCTTGCAAACTCTCTGTTGCCTATTGCAATAATTTTGGTCCCACCGAGGTATGCAATCGGTCCCACCGAGTTTGCCTGACCAACTCTCTGTTTTGCTTATTACCCAAATCGGTCCCACCGAGTTTGAGTAATCGATCAAATCGAGTTGAGGCTTTACCCTAACCCTAGCACATTGGTCCTACCGAGTTGATCATATCGGTCCCACCGAAATGCCTAACGGTCACATTATGAACTAAATCGGTCTGACCGAGTTTCACGATTTGGTCCCACCGAGTTTGGTAAATTGTGTGTAACGGTTAGATTTTGTGTGGAGGCTATATATACCCCTCCACCCACTCTTCATTCGTGGAGAGAGCCATCAAAACATGCCTACACTTCCAACATACATTTTATGAGAGAGAACCACCTACACTTGTGTTGAGGTCAAGATATTCCATTCCTACCACATAAATCTTAATCTCTAGCCTTCCCCAAGTTGCTTTCCACTCAAATCTTCTTTCCACCAAATCCAAATCCTGTGAGAGAGAGTTGAGTGTTGGGGAGACTATCATTTGAAGCACAAGAGCAAGGAGTTCATCATCAACACACCATTTGTTACCTCTTGGAGAGTGGTGTCTCCTAGATTGGCTAGGTGTCACTTGGGAGCATCCGTCAACATTGTGGAGTTGAACCAAGGAGTTTGTAAGGGCAAGGAGATCGCCTACTTCGTGAAAATCTACCCGAGTGAGGCAAGTCCTTCGTGGGCGACGGCCATGGTGGGATAGACTAGGTTGCTTTTTCGTGGAACCTTCATGGGTGGAGCCCTCCGTGGACTCGCGCAACCGTTACCCTTCGTGGGTTGAAGTCTCCATCAACGTGGATGTACGATAGCACCACCTATCGGAACCACAGATAAAAATTCTCCGTGTCTCCAAATTGCGTTTGCACAATCCAATCCCATCCCTTTACATTCTTGCAATTTGCATGCTTTACTTTCCGCTGCTCATATACTCATGTCATACTTGCTTGATATGTATTGTGAATGTTAAAACTTGTGCCAAACTCCACTTCAACTTAAAGAGATTAAAAACTGCAACTTTTCTTACTTAGAGTCTATTCACCCCCTCTAGACACCTCTTCTCGATCCTTTCAATTGGTATCAGAGCTTTGGTCTCCATTGCTTTGGTTGAAACACCATTGGAGGAAGATGGATGAGTCTACTTTGGGGAGTCCTAGACATAGTGTGCCTATACTTGATGGAGAGTATTTTCATGAGTGGAAAAATGAGATGCTTGTGATTTTCAATGAATATCATTTGAGCACGTACATTACTAGCCCTTGTGCACCTCATGTTGATCATATGCATCCTATCCTTGGTGAATCAATTGACATGATTCGGAATCTTATAACTGTTGATCTTATCACTAGAGGTTTGCCTAGAAACTTGATAGGTTGCTTGCCTACTCTTAAGTGTGCCTACACCATATGGAAATTTCTTAATGAACGTTTTGCAAATTATTCCTTGCAAAATCTAGATGAAATTCTCCATAAGTCTATTGCCTTGAGTAAGATGATTTCAATGACCCTAAGTTTGGTGATTGTCTATTTGAGCTTACAAATCTTATGCGTGCCAAAGGAGATGTTGGAATTATTAGCTATATTATTTCCGAAGCTATTAGAATTCATAAAGAAGATCATTGTCAAACTCATTCTAATGAATCACCCTCTCTAGGAATTGATCCATCACATGACGATGTTGAACATGGATACAATGATGAGGATGATGATAGTGACTTTGATCTTGATGATGCAATGAGATACTTTGGTCTTATGGAAAATCTTCGGAGATACATGGCAGGAGGAAAGGAATGGGTTCTTGATAGTGGATGTACCGATCACATGACCGGAGATAAAGATATGTTTCGTGAGCTTGCTAAAAACAACGGCCCTCAAAAGTATGTCACTTTTGGTGACAACTCAAAGGGTAAGGTGGTTGGCCTCGGTAAGGTGGCCATCTCACATGATAGCTCCATACAAAATGTCATGCTCGTTGAATCTCTTGGGTACAATTTACTTTCAGTATCTAGACTTGCTGATTTCGGTTTCGATGTCCTATTTACTGAAGTAGATTGCCAAGTGTTTCGAAGAGACAATCATAAAATGGTCTTTACCGGTATACGTAGAGGTGATCTTTACATTGTTGATTTCACTAAGAAGTCTCAACCTAGAACTTGCTTAATTGCTAAATCCTTTAAAGGCTGGTTGTGGCATAGACGGTTAGGTCATGTGGGCATGCGAAACCTTGACAAGCTTATTAAAGGTAATCATATCCTCGGTGTTAACAATGTCATATTTGATAAGGATAGACTTTGCAGCGCTTGTCAAGCAGGTAAATAGGTTGGAGGAAGGCATCCCGTGAAGAACATCATGACCACAAGGAGGTCGCTCGAGCTACTTCACATGGATCTTTTCGGTCCCAACGCTTACAAAAGTCTCGGTGGAGATTCTTTTGGTCTAGTCATAGTCGATGATTTTTCAAGATTTACGTGGGTGTTCTTTCTCGATGATAAATTGCAGGTCCAAAAGATCTTTAAAAACTTCGCTAGGAAGGCCCAAAATAAATTTGAAGTGAATATCAAGAAGGTTCGTAGCGACAACGGAATGGAGTTCAAGACTGCAAATGTGGTCACCTTTCTTGATGAAGAAGGGATTTCACATGAGTTCTCGACCACGTACACACCTCAGCAAAATGGAGTTGTTGAGAGGAAGAACCGGACGCTCATCGAAATGGCGAGAACGATGCTTGATGAGTACAAAGACGCCGAAGCACTTTTGGGCGGAAGCGGTTGAGACAGCTTGTCATGCAACAAATCGCTTGTATCTTGACAAGCTACTCGGCAAGACGGCATACAAGCTCCTCACCGGTAACAAACCCCAAGTTGGATACTTTTGAGTATTCAGCTCAAAGTGCTACATTCTTGATAAGCATCGTCATTCTAAATTTGCTCCTAAATCTCATGAAGGTTTCCTACTTTGTTATGGCTCAAACTCTCACACTTACCGTGTCTACAATAATTTCACCTGAAAGGTTGAAGAGACGGTAGATGTGAAGTTTGATGAATCTAACGGCTCGCAAGTAGAGCAATTGCCAATTGATGTAGGAGACAAAGACCCTTCGGAAGCAATCCAAGACTTGTCTATTGGCAAGATTCGTCCAAGGGAGGTGAAGGAGGGTACCTCGTCCGTCCAAGTGGAAGCTTACACCTCACGACAAGGTGAACCAAGAGTTGATACGGAAGCATCCACAAGTGGGACATACCAAGACGAAAAAAACGAGGAAGTACTCCAAGATGAACATCAACAACATCCTTCTCCACCACGACAAGAGAACGACAACATCAACAATGAAGAAGGCCAAGAAGAAGAACAAGATGAAGAAGATGTTCCACCTAGATCCAAGCAAAAGCTTCCACGAGTTCGAGCAAGAGTCGCCAAAGACCATCCCATCGAGCAAATCTACAATGATATCCAAACCGGGAGAATCACTCGCTCTAAAACTCATTTGGCTAACTTTTGTGAACATTATTCATTCATCTATAGCATTGAACTTATGAAGGTTGAAGAAGCATTGGAAGATCCGGATTGGATAAATGCCATGCATGAAGAGCTACACAGCTTTGAGAGAAATCAAGTTTGGACATTGGTTGAGAAGCCCGACAACAACCACAACATCATTGGTACCAAATGAGTGTTTCGCAACAAGCAAGATGAAGATGGACAAGTAGTTCGCAACAAAGCACGTCTCATCACCCAAGGCTACACTCAAGTCGAAGGTATGGACTATGGTGAGGCATATGCCCCCGTTGCTAGACTTGAGTCCATTCGCATCTTACTTGCCTATGCTAATCACCATGATATCACCTTGTACCAAATGGACATTAAAAGTGCTTTTCTAAATGATGAAATAGAGGAGGAAGTTTATGTTAAGCAACCTCCCGGCTTTGTCAATCCTAGGAAACCTAATCATGTTTACAAACTTCACAAAGCTCTTTATGGTCTTAAACAAGCTCCTAGAGCGTGGTATAAATGCTTGACCAAGTTCCTTATTGAAAAAGCCTTTGAAATTGGAAAAAATGATTCTACTCTTTTTACTAAAAGGGTTAATGGAGAACTATTTGTGTGCCTTATCTATGTTGATGATATTATATTTGGTTCGACTAACCCTCACTTTAGTGAGAAATTTGGAAAGCTAATGTCGGAGAAGTTTGAGATGTCTATGATGAGTGAACTCAAATTCTTTCTCGGTTTGCAAATCAAGCAAACTAAGGAAGGTACCTTTGTCTCTCAAACAAAGTACACCAAGGACCTATTCAAGAAGTTCAATATGCAAGAATGCAAAGGTATGACTACACCCATGCCTACTAGTGGACATCTTGATTTGACCAAAGATGGTGTACCGGTTGATCAAAAGGTTTACCGCTCCATGATTGGTTCATTGTTATATCTATGTTCCTCTCGTCCCGATATTATGCTAAGTGTGTGCATGTGTGCACGATATCAAGTGGCCCCTAAAGAATGTCATCTTAAGGCTGTGAAAAGGATAGTGAGATACTTAATACACACACCAAATTTTGGCATTTGGTATCCTAAGAGGTCTTCTTTCGATCTTTTTGGTTACTCCGATTCGGACTATGCCAGAGACAAGGTTGATAGAAAGTCCACTTCGGGTACTTGTCAATTTCTTGGTAGATCTCTTGTGTCTTGGTCCTCCAAGAAACAAAACTCGGTATCCTTATCCACCGCCGAAGTGGAATACATTGCCGCTGGTTCATGTTGTGCTCAATTACTTTGGATGACCCAAACTCTCAAGGATTATGAGATATATGTGAAACATGTTCCATTGCTTTGTGACAATGAAAGTGCTATCAAGATTGCTCACAATCCCATGCAACACTCTCGAACTAAGCATATTGAAGTTCGTCATCATTTCATTCGAGATCACGTTGCCAAAGGGGACATTAATCTTAAGCATGTTCGCACCGATAAGCAATTAGCGGATATATTCACCAAACCGCTTGATGAGAAAGTCTTTTGCCATTTGAGAGGTGAATTGAACATCATTGATGCTTCAAACTTGGAGTAGGAACTCCTTTTGGATACATGCAAGGCATGAGCCTTTGACTAATCCTTGATTTTTCTTTCATGTTGCTATTCATATGTCTTGGATATATTTGCACCCTTGCATGTCATCTAACCCTTGTAGGTACTTGGATGAATCTAAATCTATGAGATTGCAACCCACTCACATCTTGAGCAAATTTATACATCACCAAGTCTCTACACAATGGTGGTTGAAGACAAGGAAGCACGAAACCCTTCAAACATATCCTTTGACAAATTCTATATTGAGTTTTATGATTGTCATTTTGGATACACAAGTGCTCTTCCTTGCAAGACTAACCCATGTAGGAAGATGAACTCAAATTCCAAGTGGAGCTCCGAACTCTTGATGAGCTACATCAACCTTTAGTAACCCACACAAGTTCAACTACATGATCACGATCAACACCACCACCCAAGGTATGATATCCATCTTAGAGAAGCTTTATTCCAAGTCATGAGTCAAAGCAACTCAACAAGAAGTGAATACATCAAAATGCTTAAACGAAAAATGGTAATCCCATTTTGAGCTTAAACGATGAGTATGACCTATGATCAAGTGATCTCACTTGACTCCTAAAGTCAATATACTCTAACATAGGTGACATTGTCGCCGACCAATTCTAGATGAAGTTCTCTTGTGTTCTTTTCTGTGCTCTTGCATTTGTCTCATGCATATTTGTTCCCCCTTTCCAAAAAAACTTCATCTAGATTTCTTTTCTGTTTCTTTTTGTTCTGCATTCCCTGCATCCAATTCTTTGCAAATCTTTCAGTTAATTCCTTGCAAATCCTTGTGAGATCTTACTTGATTAGTGAGCTGAGGTGACAAGTGTTTTCTCTGTGATGAACTCGGTCACACTGGTCAATTGTTTTCGGTCCAACCGAATTATGTCGGTGCAACCGAAGCACACAACTCGCTGCCACCGATTTCACTGTAGGAAAGACAGCTTGCCACTTGTTCCTGCATTCTTTTTTATCCAGCTCCACTCAATGATTCTTGTCCTCTACCAGCATCACATTCGACTTGCTGCTTTGCTCTATGACTCAAGGACCAAACCAATCTGTAACAAAAATCCAGAACAACCCTTCTTGGAAATTGATGGCAAAGGGGGAGAGAGAGATCACATCAAAGCTTAATCATTTCTATAGGGGGAGAGAATACTCAGGGGGAGAGAGTTCTTCTACAAGAAGACAGGGGTATCACTTCAAAAGACCCAGATGCTTGGTGTTCAAGAGGAGAGAAGTCACATGTCTTTAAGAGGGGAAAGACATGTTCATATTTGATTGTTTGCATTAGCTCTGTTTCTTTTCTTTGCTCTAATTTTCTGTTCCCTATCTTCTCCCAGTATCCCATGCTAAATTCGGGGGAGCAAGACATCTAAGGGAAGGAAATCCTTGAATTCATTGCACATGTTTACCTTTGGGGACATGTCTATATCCAATGGGGTACTCAGTACTCACTCTCTACATGTCATCCCAGTCTTGGCACTCTTGTGGTTTCTTTTGTTTGCTCTGCCTAGTAGGTGTATCTGTGTTATCTAACCTTGTTTACACAGGTTCATTCCTTCCTAAGCCAACTCAAGACCACAAGGTAAGTATATGCATCACAGTCATGTGTATGAGGATTTCTTACTGATGTACATACTGTTTGCAAATAGTACTCATGAGCATGAAGGTACATTTCCTATAAATTCACATCATTTGCTCTGATGCATACAGCCAAGATACATGTAACACATTGCTTACTCTATCATGCTTATACATTTATATTCTCCTATATTCCATATTTACATGATTGCATACATGGAGGGGGAGCCTATGCATGTTACATGCCTTTCCAAAGCTTTACTTGTTATTCTCTATATCTTTATCTAAAGCGTTGATGTATGTTGTCATCAATTACCAAAAAGGGGGAGATTGAAAGCAAAAGTGCTCCCTGGCTGATTTTGGTAATTAATGTCAACATATCTCTTGTTGGACTAATACTCTTACCTAGTATGTTTCAGATAAGTTCAACAATGAAGTGGCGTGGACTAGAGGATGTGGAACCCCTTCAAGATGCTAAGGACAAAGGATTGGCTCAAGCTCAAAGCACACGACTCTACATTTTACTTTTAGTGATCGAAGATCACATTTAGTCCATAGGAAAGCCAATATTATTAAGAGGGGATGAGGTGTTGCTTAATGGCTTGCTTGCCCAAAGTGCTTAGTGATATGCTCCAAAGCCCTCAACCACTTTCTCACATCCACATATGTCCCAAACTAAAAGTCAAACTCGGCCCTACCAAATCTTTCGATCTGGCGCCACCGAGTTCAGATGACATACCACTGCCAGAAACCCTAATCAAGTCGGTCTCACCAATGGGATCTTGGTCTCACCAATGGGCTTGCAAATTCTCTGTTGCCTATTGCAATAATTTTGGTCCCATCGAGGTATGCAATCGGTCCCACCAAGTTTGCTTGGACAACTCTCTGTTTCGCTTATTACCCAAATCGGTCCCACCGAGTTTGTGTAATCGGTCAAACGGAGTTGAGGCTTTACCCTAACCCTAGCACATCGGTCCTACCGAGTTGATCATATCGGTCCCACCGAAATGCCTAGCGGTCACATTATGAACTAAATCGGTCTGACCGAGTTTCACGATTTGGTCCCACCGAGTTTGGTAAATTGTGTGTAACTGTTAGATTTTGTGTGAAGGCTATATATACCCCTCCACCCACTCTTCATTCGTGGAGAGAGCCATCAAAACATGCCTACACTTCCATCATACATTTTCTGAGAGAGAACCACCTACACTTGTGTTGAGGTCAAGATATTCCATGAAAAAAAAGTACCCATGATCTAAGCCCGGCCCCATCTTCTCGCCCGCCCGCCGATCACGCGGTACTTCCATAGTTGGCGATCGCAGCCGCCGTGGATCGCCGCCGTCCGAACCCCGTCCGAGGCCACCCTCGCCGTCCCAACGTCGCCCGTCGCCGCCCTCGCCGTCCCAACGTCGCCCGTCGCCGCATCTCACCGTCCCAACGTCACCCGTCGCCACATCTCACCGTCGTCCGACGGCGCGGACGTGAAGGGCCCGACGTCTGACGCCGCCCGAACCCCGTCCAACACCGCCCTCGCCGTCGCAACGTCGTCCGTCGCCGCATCTCACCGCTGCTGCCCCACGCCGGGACGTGAAGGGCTCGACGTCGACCCGCCGCAAAGATCGCTGCCGAACGCCGGCGACGTCTACACCGCAGGCCAAGGTTTGTCATGTAAACCTAGCTAGGGTTTAGAAGTGAGGGCTAGTTCATGCATATACGGATTTAGGGTTTAGGGTTCATCAAAACCTCCCGCCGCAGCGCCTCCTGTACGGACTAGGGCATGATTTACAGGACTAGCGTTGCTTTGGGCATGATGCATTGTACTAAATGTAACACACGATGTTTTGCAGTTCTGTGAGATAGGCGTGTTGACATGGACGAAGAATCCGCATTCGGGAGGGACGAGAATGGTACTGATAAGGTGACTAAGACTGATAACGATAATTTGAATGAAGATGATGACAACAGCGACAACGATTCCGTCTCGTCATATGATATCTTACCTCCGGAGGATTTTGATAATAATGAACATGGCGCAAATAGCGAAAACGTAAGTGGCATATATTTTGTTTTTATTTTTGAATTCGCAAAGTTAGGCATGGCTAACTGTATATCTTTGTGTACAAATTTACAGGAAGATGTGGATGTTGACAATGTGCAACATAGTTGGCAGGAATCATTTGCAGATAACTTGAGCCAGGTTAGTTGATAGATGTTGTACATCGATCAATAATATGATTTAAATGATAATAATTGACATATATATTTTCAAATGAATGTTGTAGGAGGAGTCAGATGGTCCGAGCATTGATCACGATGAGGGAGAGATCGATATTGAGGAGGCTCAAAGGCAGCAGAAGATGCTTGAGACACATTGGAAGGTCATGGCTATGACCTTTCGGTCGTAAGGGGATGCATACATATTCTACAACAATCACGCCAGAGAGCACGGGTTTAGCATCGTGAAATGAAGGTGAAACGAGGTGCTTGGGAATGATCCGCATCGGCGGTTTCTTTGCTCGAGGCAGGGAGAAGGCGAGCAAGTTCATAACCATGGAGGGGCGAAGCGCGAGCTTAGACCGAGACTCGTTAGACTGCGGTGCACATATGGTGGTGAAGCTGGACAGAGAACGTGGCGTTTGGTTCGTGGCATCATTCGTGGATGATCACAACCACGCGATGGCTCGGCCCGACGAGGTTTGTTTTTTATGGTCACACAGATGGATTGGAGATGGCCAGAGGGCCGAGATATTGGCGATGGAAGCGGCCGGGATAAGAAAGCATATTATAATGGACAACTTCATCAGCAGATACAGTTCGTACGATAAGTGCGGGCTTATCAGGAGGGACATTTACAATCTTTGTTGCAGAGAAAAAATGAAGCTCATTGCAAAGGGTGATGCAGAGACGGCAGTTGGCATTATGAGGAGCAGGAAGGAGAAGGACCCTGAGTTTTTTTTTAGTATGTGAGTGACAAGGAAGGGCGACTGAAGAGTATGTTCTGGTGTGATGCACAGTCGCGGAGGGACTATCAGGACTACGGAGATGTGGTCGTATTTGATAGCACGTATAAGATGAACAGATACGGTATGCCATTCGTCCCCTTTGTAGGAGTTAACAACCACCGTTGCACCACAGTGTTTGGTTGTGCCATCATTGCTGACGAGACGGAAGGGACATACGTGTGGCTGCTGCAGACATTTATGAAGGCCAACTGTCAGGTGAAGCCAAAGTCAATAATTACAGACGGTGACGCCGCAATGATCCGGGCTATTCGGACCGTCCTTTCAGGTGTTTTCCATCGTCTTTGCTCCTGGCATATCGAGAAAAATATGCAAAGGCACCTGCATTACAAGTCACTGGATGAGTTCAGATCGCTCTGATTATGCCACCTCTCGCTTAACTTTGAGCAGAGATGGAAAGCTTTCTATGATAAGTGGAAGATGGATAGAACCGAAGAGTGGCTTGACAGGATGTACAGGAAGAGGAGACTTTGGGCAGCTTCATATCTTTCCGATGGTTTTTTCCTTGGTATGCGAAGTAACCAGAGGAGTGAAAGCCTCAACTCCTGCCTTAACCTTCACCTGGACTACGGTATGACAATTGTTGATTTGGTGGTGCATTATGAGAACTGTATAGTTCGCCTGCGTGAGAACGAGGCGTACGATGATTGCGAGGCATTCCAGAAGGAACCACCGTCGGTTATTGAATATAAGGCCCTTGAGGAGCATGCCGCCAAAGTATTCACACCTGCTAATTTCTACATCCTGCAAGATGATTTGCATAGATGGGTCAGCTGGAGATATTTGAGACGCTCGTGGGAATTGGGCGTCAAACATTCATGGTGACATGGAAGGATAACCACAAGTTCAGGTACAATGTTGTTTATGAACCAAGTAACTCAGAACAAACTATTACATGCAGTTGTCTTAGGATGGTTCGGAAAGGGCTGCCATGCAAACACATTCTGTTTGTTCTCCATCATCTGAATTTAACTGAAATACCAAAGTGTTGTGTCCTTCATCGGTTGTCCAAACATGCGAGAGATGGGTTGCCTGTGCAGAGGAAGAGTGATATGTTTGGATGGGGTTGGTCAGGGCCATTGGAGAGAGAACGGTATAGTGCAATAACCATTAAAACCGCAGAAGCTGCTCATGTTGCAGCAAATGATCCCTTCTTGTTCGATGAGTTGATGAAGTGTCTGGACAACATAATAGCGCGGAAAAAGATTTCAGAGGAGGAACTTATTGGAAGTAGAAGGTATGCTATGCTGAAGAAGGAGGCAAGTCAAGCGCAACAAGTTGAGCCTGGTATTGGTGATCCTCAGAAAGTTTCGACGAAGGGTGCACCTAAGAAGGGGCGGTCAAAGGGGGGCCCCGGCGTTACAAAGAATGGTAGGCCAAAAGATTTTACAGAGAAGAAAAGTGGTCATTTGTGCAGTCTGTGTAGTCTCCCAGGTCATAATAAGGCTACATGTCATTTGAACGAGAAGTAAGATGCTACCTTCTTATTTTCTATTATGTTGGTACTTCGGTTTTACAAACTATATTTTCTCACCCATATTTTTATGTTATGTTCAGGAATTGGGCGTAGAGAAGCATCTTGCTATGTTGGAAGAATAAAAATGGTCGCACGAGTATAGTCCGAATAAACTATGTTGTTTCTTGTTCGTACTTGTGTGGCAGAAAACTTTGTGTCTCGATTTGTTTATGTGTGATGAAAATATTTATGTGAACATATGTGATATGACACATAATATTTGTTTAAAGAATTGCCATCTTATTTGTACTGATATGTGAAAGAGTTCACAGTTTTAATATACTGCGTTTTTGTTACCGTACCTGTTGCAAAAACCATGCCCGACCGTCGTTGTACAAAAAAACATAGCCGACCGTCGTTGTGCAAAAAAATGCCCGACTGGCATCTGCTGGACCGCAAGTTCGGATATATTCCCAACCCAAATCAAGCCGGCGAGGCGACTCAGGAGGTCCATATAAAGCCCAACAAGGGCCCAGCAGCCGGGTCCAACGGGGCATCGATATCAAGCAGTACTAGCACAGGAGTTCAACCTGTGTAGCACGCCGGCATACTTAAGCTGGTCCTCACCCCCGTCAGCTTCCGAGGTGGGACTAAACTCCTTCGTCGGGCGAGCGAGGCGACGGTGACTGGGCCGGGGAGGGGCGAGGTTGGGCCTGTCGTATTGGGCCGACATGGGCCGGGCGGCGACATTGCAGAAATGGAGCCTCGTCAGCGTTGCGTCGACCGCATCGCCTTATTTAGTCCCACCTCACCAACGGAATGGCGCACCGACCGGCTTAAATAGCCGCGTCGGCTGTATCTCTCGAACTCCTCTCTTACAAGCTCCTTGTCAGCCCCGTTGGGCCTCCTTGTGGGCCCTTGTGGGGTCCGCACCGACCGCCCGAGTCGCCTATCGGCTAGATTTGGGTTGGTTGCACAGTCCCTGGGTCCACAAGGCAAGGTCGGGCTTTTTTTTTCCTAGTCAAAAATTTTGTAGACGAGGAGGCGTCCGCCTGCATTTACATGTGCATGTAAGAGCCAACATACGGCAGCTGGCATTATCATCAAATAATAATATTGCACGTACTGGCAGCCGTCTGCCTCCATTTATATGAAACTCTACGAGCCAGCAGACGGCGGCATCATCATCACATAAGCATATAGCACATAGCAGCTGAACATATATAGTTGGAAAATAAATATTGTAGCTAGTACCGACGACGACACCTTTATTTAGTTGCGGACATGCATAATCATGCCCATTACAATAAGAAATGTCATAATATCGAAATTGTTCCTAGTACCATCAACGGCACGTTTATTTAGTTGTGATAATAAGAAAAAGAATGTCCTTGTAGCCAAAAACCCATCAACAAACTAATTTCTTGTCCATGATCTTCAAAATCTTCTCTTTCACAGTTTCCATCGTGTTGCACTCTGAAAAAAGTATTTCAGCTAAAATGCGTCCCCTTGAAGCATTCACCTCAGCTTGATCAAAGTCAAATATCCATTCATCTCCGTTCCAGTTTTGAATGCATTTCACCACAAACAGACCACAAGAAACTCTGTAAAAAAACCGCAAGTCAGGCATTGCTGTGTAAGAGAAGTACTTAGAACTTAAACAGTTGAACATACCCATCCTTTTGTAACGGCATATCGTACTCCTTTATTGGCCACGAAGAGACGTCTGGATGTTCCATTTGTACAAGGGAGTTCACCTCCAACGTATCTTTAGCTATTTCTGCCCCTGAAATATAAATGTGAAGTTCATATGAAGTACATAACTACTTACTACTATCTATCTTGTTACATGTAAAGAAAGAAGCTTACCAGCTGCCTTATTTTTTTAAGAACTCCCTTGCTGCATTTACCAGTCGAATTTAAAACTTGAAACTCTTTTTTCTTGTTGTGCATGAGAATGGTTATCCAGTGACTTTCTTCCACATGAAAAGGAAAGTATGACTACAACAAAGTTTAGTCAAGTTCTTGGACACACAAATAGTTATGTACTACGAAGGATCATACAAAAGTGAAGTACCTTATCTGTAATGAAATACTCCTCATTAACTCTAGACACCATTTTAGTTTGGTTTGTGAAATGCTCCATAAAATGGTGCTTAGAGTTCTTAACCTTTCCTTCAGCACGAAGAATAAGCCAGTGTGACACCCAAGATGATAAAATGTGACGGTCAGCACGAGGATTATGGGTCTGCATATGGTTGCAATAACTATTGATGACCTGAAAATAACATAACAGCAATACTCCTGTTAGAAAAAATTAAATATGACATGTAGAACTTCATATAATTGTTGTAAGGGCTACTTACGCCGCCATGCAACCATTTTTTCGCAATGATGGCTTGAAGCATATTAGGTGTACATGTTTCCCCAGCAATTCCTGTCATGTGCACGACAGTTTTCCTACTAAGCTTCGCCGAGTCTGATAGTGTCTGGATATAAACCTTCGCGGCCTCTATGTGATCCTCAGTAATGCAATCGGTATTAATCAGAACGTCTCTTATACCAAACAAACCTAAAATATAATTAAACAATGAGTAAATAAATTGTGCATGGAAGGACTGAAATATCTTCAAAACAAAGTACATAACACTTACTTTTCTTTGGACATTTACCTCCACCGATCTGCTGAAAGGGTGAAAGAACGTACTTTGACTTTTTTCTCTTGCGTTTCCCATCATTCTCCTCAGTGCCACTTTCTCTCGCATTCTCATCATTCTCCTTAGTGCCACTTTCTTTCGCATTCCCATCATTATCCTTACTGGCACCTTCTTTCGCTTTTTTAATACGTGTGTTCAGACTATCCATACTAATCTCCTCAGATTTATCGGCGCTAGACCCGTCTGACACTGCATTTATATTCTTGGGGGTTGAAGTAACTGCTAGAAAGTCATTCGTATCTACCGTTGCAAAAGATGGGTCGGTTGCATTACCATTCTCGTCAATAACGAAGGGGTCCTCTTCATCTCCTGTACCGGGTGTGTTGAGATGCATACCTTTATCACGTGCGGACTTCTTCCCATTCCCATTGGTGAAGGATGCGTCCACCCCGTTGTCCATATCGTCCTTTACAGGAGTTGATTTTACATCTGGAAAATATTTTGACGGACCATACCTCCTCATCCAGTTCTCACTGTGCTCCACAAACTCAACATCACAAAACCCTCTATTTGTCTTGAAGACAAAACCTTTGTTCTCTAGCTCCTCCAGTACTATCTGCAATAACACATGGGAAGCATTAAGTACATGCAAAGAATATGAATAATCTCATGTAATTTGAAGAACACATCACTAATTACCTCAGCACATTTTTTAGGGACAAGGCGAATTTCTTTCTGCATATCTTTGATGCTTTTAATAATTTGATCTAAGGTCGTGTCCTTGCTCGATGAAGCCTCATCTCTATTATCCTTCTTTTTCCGCGAACAACCTGTTTTATCAACTGGCTCAGATTCTTCCTCCACAAATTTCCCCTCATTAGCAATTATCATCTGTCTGTGCTTCTCACTTATTATGTCATCAACCTGTGCCATGTTAAATCATTTTAAATTACTCACCATGAAAAACGTTCCATAACTCCATGCATGCAAACCATAAATACTTACCCTCCCATTCCCGTGGCCGTACGATGTCTCGTACGCATCACGCTTCATAGCCTCGACTTCTGGCCAGTTAAGCATCAGCGGATACTCATGCGCCAGTGGATCAAACGTCTCGTCATCAAGTGGCTGCACTTTCTCCCAAAACAAGTACTGCATGAACATGAAATATATTAGCAATCTTAATAGTCCAGCCTATAGTTCAAAATAAAATATATAACATACAATTTACCTGTATGAGGGCAAGGTTTCCCACCGGCCATGTAAATTTTGTACGATCCGATAAAGTCTTCGTGATGCCATCGACGCAAACGCGTAAAGTAAACGCGTTCCAGTTAAATGATTTAATGCTCTCCACATCCTCCACTAGCTTGTAAAAAGCATTAGGAACTTCTACCGTGGAGTGTGGTGCAAGAACAGTGCCTAGAAGAACCAACATAATTCGACGCAGGAAATCATCATCATACAACCCACTAGTAGTGATGTCCTGTATAAGCTGGTCTATCATTATTTCATTCGTACTCGAATCTATGAAACGACTCGGCACCTTCACTTTCGCATTTAGCCCCCCTTTACCTAAAGCTTTCATGGCATCTCTGCCCTTGTTCACTAGGCCAAAAATATCAAACACATCTTGAGCTGACAATGATATTGCACCGTTTCTTGATGGCATAATGAACCTTTTTGTGTCCAATGCGTATGATTTAATCATAAACTTTAGCAGACCCTTGCGCATGAGGACACTAGGAATCATCAACATTTGTCCTAGTCTAGTGCTTGCAAATCGTTTATTGTTTTCCTAGAGGTCAGTTTGCTGACGAGGAGACACCACTTCTCAACAGAACAGAAAATCTGTCCGTAGTCCTCCATCACTACGAATAGAGGCAAATAATATATTAGGTACTTTTCATGTGCACATGATAAACATGATGAATGCACCGTTCAAAAAACATAAAAATTACCTCCCACCGGTATGGCCGTCGGTGGCAGCGAAGTGGTCTTGTGTGATGATGACGCCGACTGCATGCTGTGGAACCGCGGCCGCCTATGTCAGAAACTTCGTCAGAAATTTCGGTATTGCAATGCAACAGTACGCTGCGCTGGGAAGTAGGCGGCGGCGGCAGCGGGGGGCAGGTTTCGGGCGTTACGTCGAAGGTGGCATCGGGGGCATAGGTGCGTCGGTGTTTCGGGCGTCGGCTCCAAGGTGGCGTCGGGGGCGTCGACGTCGGGGGCGATCGGCGTCAGGTCGCGTCGGCGGCAGATGGCGTCGGTGGCGTAGGGGGCGTCGGCGTGAGGTGGCGTCGTGGGTGGCTCGAAGGTGGCGTCGGGGGTGGCTCAAAGGTGGCGTCGGGGGCGTCGGCGTCGGGGGTGTCGTTGGCGGCGCAGACTGCTAGGGTTCGGCGGCGAGTAGTGGAGATCGTGGAGGCGGCGTCCAGTTGGGCTTTGACCCCCGATAGAGGCGGGGTCCACTTGGGCTTTGACCTTCTCGGATCGGCCGTGTCGCCGGCTGCAGCCGGGACACGTAGGAGGGCAATTCCCGCCCCGCCACGTCATTAATTATTTTTTGTTATTTTTCCAATAATAACTCAGACAAAAGACGTGACGCGACTACTTTTTTCTACTCCGCCAAATGTCAAAAAACTTGCCAAATAGCACGAAACTTTTTCCGCTCGTTGGCATCACCCTCGACAGCACCCACGCCAGTTTGCATATTTTTCCGGCGCTCGATGCATTTCCTAGGATTTTCCCCGTGAAAATGCCGTAAAACACAGCCCGGACGTGACGCAACGTCCGTTTTGTGTCCGTTTTCGTTCAACCTTGCGCGGGGACCTACGTTGGCCGTGCGCACATTTACGCACACTTTGGTGCAATTGCATGCATGCGATCACGTAGCCCCAGTGCAAACAGCTACTTGTCGGTCTGCCCGGGAGGGGGTTCCCAACTACGGGTTTTTTTCCTACTCCGTCAAACGTCGCGACACTTTTTCCACATGTTGGCATCACCATCCACAGCACCCACGCCAACTCGCGTATTTTTCCGACGCTCGACGCATTTTCTAGGGTTTTCCAGGTCGAAAATCGCAAAAACACTGCCCGGACGTGACGCAACGCCCGTTTTGTGTCCATTTTCGTTCCAACCTTGCGCGGCGGCCTACGTTGGCCGTGCGCACATGTACGCACACTTTGGTGCAATTGCATGCATGCGATCACGTAGCCCCAGTGCAACCAGCTACTTGTCGGTCTGCCGGGGAGGGGGTTTCCAACTATGTTTTTTTTCCTACTCCGTCAAACGTCGCGACACTTTTTCCACACGTTGGCATCGCCATCCACAGCACTCACGCCAACTCGTGTATTTTTCCGACGCTCGACGCATTTTCTAGGTTTTTCCAGGTCGAAAATCGCAAAAACACTGCCCGGACGTGACGCAACGTCCGTTTTGTGTCCGTTTTCGTTCAACCTTGCGCGGGGGCCTATGTTGGCCGTGCGCACATGTACGCACACTTTGGTGCAATTGCATGCATGCGATCACGTAGCCCCAGTGCAAACAGCTACTTGTCGGTCTGCCGGGGAGGGGGTTCCCAACTACGGTTTTTTTTCCTACTCCGTCAAACGTCGCGACACTTTTTCCACACGTTGGCATCACCATCCACTGCAGCCACGCCAACTCCCGTATTTTTCCGACGCTCGACACATTTTCTAGGGTTTTCTAGGTGGAAAATCGCAAAAACACAGCCCGGACGTGACGCAACGTCCGTTTTGTGTCCGTTTTAGTTCCAACCTTGCGCGGAGGCCTACGTTGGCCGTGCGCACATGTACGCACACTTTGGTGCAATTGCATGCATGCGATCACGTAGCCCCAGTGCAACCAGCTACTTGTCGGTATGCCGGGGAGGGGGTTCCCAACTACGGTTTTTTTCCTACTCCGTCAAATGTCGCGACACTTTTTCCACACGTTGGCATCACCATCCACATCACCCACGCCAACTCGTGTATTTTTCCGACGCTCGACGCATTTTCTAGGTTTTTCCAGGTCGAAAATCGCAAAAACACTGCCCGGACGTGACGCAACGTCCGTTTTGTGTCCGTTTTCGTTCCAACCTTGCGCGGGGGCCTACGTTGACCGTGCGCACATGTACGCACACTTTGGTGCAATGGCATGCATGCGATCACGTAGCCCCAGTGCAAACAGCTACTTGTCGGTCTGCCGGGGAGGGGGTTCCCAACTACGGTTTTTTTTCCGACTCCGTCAAACGTCGCGACACTTTTTCCACACGTTGGCATCACCATCCACTAGTAGAAAAAGGGTCATACGTGAAGCCCAATAGTGCCGGTTTGTATTAGAGCCGGCACTAATGTGTACAATATCACCGGTTCGTGGCGGCGATCAATAGCACCGGTTCGTGGCTAACCTTTAGTACCGGTTCATGCCACGAACCGGTACTAAAGGGATGTGTCACTGCGGTCGTGGAATGGCCCCACCATCACCATTTAGTGCGGTTCGCACCACTAACCGGTACTAATGAGGTTATGGCAAACTATGTTTAGTCCCACCTCGCCAAGAGAGAGGGAGTAAGAGCGGTTTATAAGCCCCGAGTGCAGAGATAATGAAGAAGAGGCTCGGTGCTCACGTTGCTTAGCTTCAATCCTTTGGGAATACGGTAGATTGCACGGAGCTACGCGCAGTGCAGTTTACACTATCCCAAAAGGGTTGAAGCAAATTAACGAGCATTGCACCTCTTTTTTATTTTTAATAACTTATTACAACTCCGGACTTCTTCTTTTTTATTTTTAATAACTTATTACAACTCCGGACTTCTTCTGTTATGGCAAAAGGAAGGAGGAGGAGAAGAAGAAGAAGGAGGAGGAGGAGAAGAAGAAGAAGAAGAGGAAGAGGAAGAAGGAGAAGAGGAAGAAGAAGGAGAAGAAGAAGAAGAGGAGGAGGAGAAGAAGGAGGAGGAAGAAGAAGGAGAAAAAGAAGAATAAGAAGAGGAAGAAGAAGGAGAAGAAGGAGAAGGAGAAGGAGAAGGAGAAGAAGAATAAGAAGAGGAAGAAGAAGAAGAAGAAGAAGAAGAAGAAGAAGGAGGAGAAGGAGAAGGAGAAGAGGAATAAGAAGAGGAAGAGGAAGAAGAAGAAGAAGAAGAAGAAGAAGAAGAAGAAGAAGAAGAAGGAGAAGAAGAAGAAGAAGAAGAAGAAGAAGAAGAAGAAGAGGAGGAGGAGAAGAAGGAGGAGGAAGAAGAAGGAGAAGAAGAAGAATAAGAAGAGGAAGAAGAAGGAGAAGAAGAAGAAGGAGAAGGAGAAGGAGAAGAAGAATAAGAAGAGGAAGAAGAAGAAGAAGAAGAAGAAGGAGGAGAAGGAGAAGGAGAAGAGGAATAAGAAGAGGAAGAGGAAGAAGAAGATAAATAACTATATAAAAAATTACTCAAAAATAAATAAAAGAAAATAAATAATGCGGAAAAGAAAAAAACTAATATAAAGCAAAAATATTCACAAAGAAACTAAATACGGCAAAAAACTACTCAGAAATAAATAGAAGATAAAAATAAAGCAGAAAATAAATAACTATATAAAAAAATTACTCAAAAATAAATAGAAGAAAATAAATAATGCAGAAAAGAAAAAAAAAGAAAAAATGTTGGGGCGCTGTCGGGTGAGCCTACCAGTCCTAGGGTGTGCAAATGCAGGCCCAGAAGGGCCAGGAGGCTCACCGGGTAGCGCGCCTTAGTTTGCCCCAGAAGCCTGCTATTTAGAGAAGTTCGAATGGGCAGCCGCGGCTGGGTTTATAAACCAGTGCGGCTGCCCTTCGCTCGGCGAGGTGGGACTAAACATAGCGCACCGCGGGTGGCAGCGCACGGCCTTTACTACCGGTTTGTGCCACAAACCGGTACTAAAGGCCCCCCCTTTAGTACCGGTTTGTGCCACCAAGCGGTACTAAAGGGCCTCGTTTCCCGCCGCTTGGGCTGGCCAAAATTGGCCTTTAGTACCAGTTCGTGGCTCCAACCGGTACTAAAGGCTACCCCTATATATACTACCCTCACGAAAAACCAATTATCGTCGCCACTTCTCGTTCCACGAATCGCTCTCCGCCGACGACGACGCCACCGCGCCGCCGTGCCGTCGCCCTCGCCGCCGCCGCCCGTCGTCGTCGTCGCCGCCGCCCCGCCGTCGTCGTCGTCGCCGCCGCCCATTGCCCTTGCTATTGTCTCGTCGATCGTCGCCGCCCCTTGCGCGCCCTTGCCGCCCGTCTCGTCGCCGTCGATCCCCGCCGCCGCCTGCCGTCTCGTCCCCTGCCCCCGCCCGCCGTCGTCGCTGTCCCTGCCCCCACCCCAGACGCCTGCCCCCCGCCGCCCGTCGTCGCCCACACACATACACACACACACACACACTACAAACACCACACACACACACATACACACACACACACACTACACATACACTACACATGTTAATTTATTTTTAGAATGTTAGATTAATTAGAACTATATCTATAGTTAATTTATTTTTAGAATGTTAGAAATGTTATGTTAGATGAATTAGAAATATGTTAGATGAATTACTAAATGCTTAGTTGAACTAGTTGAACTAATATATAGAACTAGTTTTTTAGTAAATGCTTAGTTGAACTAGTTGAATTAATTAATATAATTACTAGTTTATTTTTAGTAAATGCTTAGTTGAACTAGTTTATTTTCTGTTAATATATTTTAGAATGTTATGTTAGATGAATTACTAAATGCTTAGTTGAACTAGTTGAATTAATATATAGAACTAGTTGTTTTAGTAAATGCTTAGTTGAACTAGTTGAATTAATTAATATAATTACTAGTTTATTTTTAGTAAATGCTTAGTTGAACTAGTTTATTTTCTGTTAATATATTTTTAGAATGTTATGTTAGATGAATTACTAAATGCTTAGTTGAACTAGTTGAATTAATATATAGAACTAGTTTTTTAGTAAATGCTTAGTTGAACTAGTTGAATTAATTAATATAATTACTAGTTTATTTTTAGTAAATGCTTACTTGAACTAGTTTATTTTCTGTTAATATATTTTAGAATGTTATGTTAGATGAATTACTAAATGCTTAGTTGAACTAGTTGAATTAATATATAGAACTAGTTTTTTAGTAAATGCTTAGTTGAACTAGTTGAATTAATTAATATAATTACTAGCTTATTTTTAGTAAATGCTTAGTTGAACTAGTTTGTTTTCTGTTAATATTTTTTTCTGTTAATAGATTTTTTGGGGTGATATTTAGATTGTGTAATTAATTTTGTTCATAGAATTTTAATGATTTTTTTGTTCATAGTATTTAGAAAAAGGAAAAAAAGAAGAAGTAGTTTATTTATAGTTGAACTAGCTAGCTAGTTGATTTAATAAACTAATTTATTTTACTATATATAGAAGTAGTTTGTTTTTAGTAAGTACTACTTATTTATTTATAGTAAGTGCTTAGTAGTTGAACTAGATAGTTGACTAATAAAACTAAATTATGAACGTAGGCCGGAAATGTCGTACTCATCGGACGACGATAACCGCCCGGGGGAGTGCGACTGGTGCCACGACAACCGAGGTAACTGCGATAGGTTCATTGAGCTGGATGAAGATTGGCGCTTCAGCATTAACCTCGAGGAGACTTGCCATGTTCATACGGTACGCAACGACGACAATAGTTTTTTTCGTAATTAAGCACGACTTCAACTATTTTAACGTGTATTTTTCATCTTTCCAATTCGACTAGCTTATCCCATGCTTTGCAAGACGCTATGTCTTGGAGAGGATGGGTATTGAAGACCATGAAAATTTCGAAACAAAAACTTTTTCCTAAGTACCGAACATGGTGTGGATTTTCAAGTAAAGCTGTACAATACTTAGAGTGTAACCCATTTTGGTTGCAAAAATTGGGATGCATTTTGCAAGATGTATGGTCTTGATGAGGGTATGACTGTCACCATGGATCTTGGTGATCCTACAATCGAGCAAGAGACACCTACGATTTGGGTCTTTGTGGATACACCTCCAGTTCTTCCCTCATGTGAGCTAAACATAGTTATTAAGTAATTTATATTGTTTATTTCAAAATATATAGTTGACAACTTATCTCCATTGACAGCTTATTTTAATTCTTCAAAGAATGTGCGGAAGATGGTAGATGTAACGTACTACAATCAAGGCTGCGAATTAACTTATCAGGAGAAACGACATCTGGTCGGATTTTGTACTGATCTTGAGAATTACAATATCTACAATCAAACTCCTCAACATTATGGTCAATACGTGCCACTAGTGCACGTGTTGAACTACGGTAATTACCATGGAGATACCTTGGTAAGATTATTTTTTACTATTACAACATCCGTGCATCTTTTTGCACACTTCTAAAACTAGTACATCATTGCTAACTACAAAGTTATTATTATGTTTTTCAACAGATAATCCCGAATGAATGTGTGCCTTATCTCGATGTATACGTGGTAGCCTTCATGTTTTGAACATACTACCAGGTCGCCCTACTTAATCTCAACTGTCCATACCGGTTTCTAAAAGAAGTGGAGACATAACAATCAAAGAATGGAAAAAATATATGGACTCTCGTAAGGAGCTTCTTGGAAGCAATAAGCAGCGAAAGGCAAGAATTGGAGACAGGATGATCGCCATTCTTCATAATGGAGAGTCAGGGTCTATATTGTTTTATGCTATTTTACCTTAAGGGTGTTTATGTCCTACCTGATACTGATGATCATGTGCTAAGAACAATTATATATGTACGTAGGGTTTGGTTCGATGACTATATATGAGGATGATGATCGTATGACTTATTATTAATAACGAGTAGAAGTTGTATGATGATGCATGATTAGTAGGACTTGTTATTATATATATATGATGATGTAATGATGCAAAAGCATGCATGAGCATGTTATATCTGCGGGTGCAATGAACATAGCAGCAGCGTTGATAAACAATTAAAGCATGCATGATGTATATATGATGCATAACGTGTACAATGTGTAGTATCGAAAAATACCAGCAAACGAAAAAGAATTAAAATGGAAACACAAAATTAAATGAAAAAAAAATCATAAAACTAAAAACCCACCACACCTTATAGTACCGGTTGGTGTTACCAACCGGTACTAAAGGGCTCCAGGCCCCCGGCGCTGGCTAGTGCCACGTGGTCGCCCTTTACCACCGGTTCGTGCTGAACCGGTGCTAAAGGGGGGGAGGGCCTTTAGTAACGACTAATTAGTGCCGGTTATGTAACCGGCACTATAGGGCCCTACGAACCGGTGCTAATGCCCGGTTCTGCACTAGTGATCCACTGCACCCACGCCAACTCGCGTATTTTTCCGACGCTCGACGCATTTTCTAGGGTTTTCCAGGTGGAAAATCCCCAAAACACTGCCCGGACGTGACGCAACGTCCGTTTTGTGTCCGTTTTTGTTCCAACCTTGCGTGGGGCCTATGTTGGCCGTGCGCCCATGTACGCACACTTTGGTGCAATTGCATGCATGCGATCACGTAGCCCCAGTGCAACCAGCTACTTGTCGGTCTGCCGGGGAGGGGGTTCTCAACTACTGTTTTTTTCTTACTCCGTCAAACGTCGCGACACTTTTTCCACACATTGGCATCACCATCCACAGCACCCACGCCAACTCGCGTATTTTTCCGACGCTTGACGCATTTTCTAGGGTTTTCCAGGTCGAAAATCGCAAAAACACTGCCCACACGTGACGCAACGTCCGTTTTGTGTCCGTTTTCGTTCCAACCTCGCGCGGGGACCTACGTTGGCCGTGCGCACATGTACGCACACTTTGGTGCAATTGCATGCATGCGATCACGTAGCCCAAAGGCAAACAGCCTACTTGCTCTGGCTCGCCGGGAGGGTTCCCAACTACGGTTTTTTTTCCTACTCCGTCAAACGTCGCGACACTTTTTCCACACGTTGGCATCACCATCCACAGCACCCACGCCAACTCGCGTATTTTTCCGACGCTCGACGCATTTTCTAGGGTTTTCCAGGTCGAAAATCGCAAAAACACTGCCCGGACGTGACGCAACATCCGTTTTGTGTCCGTTTTCGTTCCAACCTTGCGCGGGGGCCTACGTTGGCTGTGCGCACATGTACGCACACTTTGGTGCAATTGCATGCGTGGGATCACGTAGCCCCAGTGCAACCAGCTACTTGTCGGTCTGCCGGGGAGGGGGTTCCCAACTACGGTTTTTTTTCCTACTCCGTAAAACGTCGCGACACTTTTTCCACACGTTGGCATCACCATCCATAGCACCCACGCCAACTCGGGTATTTTTCCGACGCTCGACGCATTTTCTAGGGTTTTCCAGGTGGAAAATCGCAAAAACACTGCCCGGACGTGACGCAACGTCCGTTTTGTGTCCGTTTTCGTTCCAACCTTGCGCGGGGGCCTACGTTGGCCGTGCGCACATGTACGCACACTTTGGTGCAATTGCATGCATGCGATCACGTAGCCCCAGTGCAAACAGCTACTTGTCGGTCTGCCGGGGAGGGGGTTCCCAACTACGGTTTTTTTTCCTACTCCGTCAAACGTCGCGACACTTTTTCCACACGTTGGCACCACCAACCACTGCACCCACGCCAACTCGCGTATTTTTCTGACGCTCGACGCATGTTCTAGGGTTTTCCAGGTCGAAAATCGCAAAAACACTACCCGGACGTGACGCAACGTCCGTTTTGTGTCCGTTTTCATTCCAACCTTGCGCGGGGGCCTACGTTGGCCGTGCGCACATATACGCACACTTTGGTGCAATTGCATGCATGCGATCACGTAGCCCCAGTGCAACCAGCTACTTGTCTGGCCTCATGGCGAGGGGTTCCCAACTACGGTTTTTTTCCTACTCCGTCAAACGTCGCGACACTTTTTCCACACGTTGGCATCACCATCCACAACACCCACGCCAACTCGCGATTTTTCCGACGCCGACGCATTTTCTAGGGTTTTCGGTCGTCGAATCGCAAAAACACCGCTCGACGTGACGCAACGTCCGTTTTGTGTCCGTTTTCGTTACAACCTTGCGCGGAGGCCTACGTTGGCCGTGCGCACATGTACGCACACTTTGGTGCAATTGCATGCATGCGATCACGTAGCCCCAAAGGCAAACAACTACTTGTCGGATCCGCGGGAAGGGGTTCCCAACTACGGTTTTTTTCCTACTCCGTCAAACGTCGCGACACTTTTTCCACACGTGGCATCACCATCCATTGCACCCACGCCAACTCGCGTATTTTTCCGACGCTCGACGCATTTTCTAGGGTTTTCCAGGTCGAAAATCGCAAAAACACTGCCCGGACGTGACGCAACGTTCGTTTTGTGTCCGTTTTCGTTCCAACCTTGCGCGGGGGCCTATGTAGGCCGTGCGCACATGTACGCACACTTTGGTGCAATTGCATGCATGCGATCACGTAGCCCCAGTGCAACCAGCTACTTGTCGGTCTGCCGGGGAGGGGGTTCCCAACTACGGTTTTTTTTCCTACTCCGTCAAACGTCGCGACACTTTTTCCACACGTTGGCATCACCATCCACTGCAGCCACGCCAACTCGCGTATTTTTCCGACGCTCGACGCATTTTCTAGGGTTTTCTAGGTCGAAAATCGCAAAAACACTGCCCGGACGTGACGCAACATCCGTTTTGTGTCCGTTTTTGTTCCAACCTTGCGCGGGAGCCTACGTTGACCGTGCGCACATGTACGCACACTTTGATGCAATTGCATGCATGCGATCACGTAGCCCCAGTGCAACCAGCTACTTGTCGGTCTGCCGGGGAGGGGGTTCCCAACTACGGTTTTTTTTCCTACTCCGTCAAACGTCGCGACACTTTTTCCACACGTTGGCATCACCATCCACAGCACCCACGCCAACTCGCGTATTTTGCCGACGCTCGACGCATTTTCTAGGGTTTTCCAGGTCGAAAATCGCAAAAACACTGCCCGGACGTGACGCAACGTCCATTTTGTGTCCGTTTTCGTTCCAACCTTGCGCGGGGGCCTACGTTGGCCGTGCGCACATGTACGCACACTTTGGTGCAATTGCATGCATGCGATCACGTAGCCCGGCAAACAGCCTACTTACTTGGCCTCACGGAGGGGTTCCCAACCACGTTTTTTTTCCTACTCCGTCAAACGTCGCGACACTTTTTCCACACGTTGGCACCACCAACCACTGCACCCACGCCAACTCGCGTATTTTTCCGACGCCGACGATTTTCTAGGGTTTTCGTGTCGAAAATCGCAAAACATCGCCGGACGTGACGCAACGTCCGCTTTGTGTCCGTTGCTCGAACCTTGCGCAGGGGCCTACGTTGGCCGTGCGCACATGTACGCACACTTTGGTGCAATTGCATGCATGCGATCACGTAGCCCCAGTGCAACCAGCTACTTGTGGCCTCTGCGGCGAGGGGTTCCCAACTACGGTTTTTTTCCTACTCCGTCAAACGTCGCGACACTTTTTCCACACGTTGGCATCACCATCCACAACACCCACGCCAACTCGCGTATTTTTCCGACGCTCGACGCATTTTCTAGGGTTTTCCGTGTCGTCGAATCGCAAAAACACCGCTCGACGTGGACGCAACGTCCGTTTTGTGTCCGTTTTCGTTACAACCTTGCGCGGAGGCCTACGTTGGCCGTGCGCACATGTACGCACACTTTGGTGCAATTGCATGCATGCGATCACGTAGCCCCAGTGCAAACAGCTACTTGTCGGTCTGCCGGGGAAGGGGTTCCCAACTACGGTTTTTTTCCTACTCCGTCAAACGTCGCGACACTTTTTCCACACGTGGCATCACCATCCATTGCACCCACGCCAACTCGCGTATTTTTCCGACGCTCGACGCATTTTCTAGGGTTTTCCAGGTCGAAAATCGCAAAAACACTGCCCGGACGTGACGCAACGTTCGTTTTGTGTCCGTTTTCGTTCCAACCTTGCGCGGGGGCCTATGTAGGCCGTGCGCACATGTACGCACACTTTGGTGCAATTGCATGCATGCGATCACGTAGCCCCAGTGCAACCACTACTTGTTTGGCCTGGGTAGGGGGTTCCCAACCACGGTTTTTTTTCCTACTCCACAAACGTCGCGACACTTTTTCCACACGCTGGCATCACCATCCACTGCAGCCACGCCAACTCGCAGATTTTTCCGACGCCGACGATTTTCTAGGGTTTTCTAGGTCGAAAATCGCAAAACACCGCCGGACGTGACGCAACATCCGCTTTTGTGTCCGTTTTGTTCCAACCTTGCGCTGGAGCCTACGTTGACCGGCGCACATGTACGCACACTTTGATGCAATTGCATGCATGCGATCACGTAGCCCCAGTGCAACCCGACTACTTGTCGATTCTGCCGGAGGGGTTCCCAACCACGGTTTTTTTTCCTACTCCGCCAAACGTCGCGACACTTTTTCCACACGCTGGCATCACCATCCACAGCACCCACGCCAACTCGCGATTTTGCCGACGCCGACGCATTTTCTAGGGTTTTCGTGTCAAAATCGCAAAACATCGCCGGACGTGACGCAACGCCCATTTTGTGTCCGTTGCTCCAACCTTGCGCGGGGCCTACGTTGGCCGCGGCGCACATGTACGCACACTTTGGTGCAATTGCATGCATGCGATCACGTAGCCCGGTGCAAACAGCTACTTGCCTGGCCCGCCGGAGGGGTTCCCAACTACGGTTTTTTTCCTACTCCGTCAAACGTCGCTACACTTTTTCCACACGTTGGCATCACCATCCACTACACCCACGCCAACTCGCGTATTTTTCCGACGCTCGACGCATTTTCTAGGGTTTTCCAGGTCGAAAATCGCAAAAACACTGCCTGGACGTGACGCAACGTCCGTTTTGTGTCCGTTTTCGTTCGAACCTTGCGCAGGGGCCTACGTTGGCCGTGCGCACATGTACGCACACTTTGGTGCAATTGCATACATGCGATCACGTAGCCCCAGTGCAAACAGCTACTTGTCGGTCTGCCGGGGAGGGGGTTCCCAACTACGGTTTTTTTTCCTACTCCGTCAAACGTCGCGACACTTTTTCCACACGTTGGCGCCACCATCCACTGCACCCACGCCAACTCGCGTATTTTTCCGACGCTCGACGCATTTTCTAGGGTTTTCCAGGTCGAAAATCGCAAAAACACTGCCCGGACATGACGCAACGTCCGTTTTGTGTCTGTTTTGGTTCCAACCTTGCGCGGGGGCCTACGTTGGCCGTGCGCATATGTACGCACACTTTGGTGCAATTGCATGCATGCGATCACGTAGCCCCAGTGCAACCAGCTACTTGTCGGTCTGCCGGGGAGGGGGTTCCCAACTACGGTTTTTTTCCTACTCCGTCAAACGTCGCGACACTTTTTCCACACGTTGGCATCACCATCCACTACACCCACGCCAACTCGCGTATTTTTCCGACGCTCAACGCATTTTCTAGGGTTTTCCAGGCAAAAGTACCCTACACCGATGTCCGGACGTGACGCGACGTGTGTTTGCTGTCTGTTTTTGTCCATATCGTGGTGCAGGACATACTTTCACACTAAGCGTCCTTACTATTTTTTTATGTTTTAGAAAATATTTATGTACAAATGCATCATCAAATCAAAACTCTCGTATGAAATGGACAAAAGAAATTTCACTCATATTTCATTCAACATAGATAAAATATTTTACATAGTCGAGCTCACTCAACGATTAAAAGTTCACCACATAAAGTCTACTACTTAGGCTTACAACTACATAACCAAATTAAATAAAAAACACAATAAAAAAACTACTCGTCGTCGCTATCAACGAGGTCAATGACGGCCGGGCCGTCGCCGCCGTCATCGTCGCTGCTGGACCGGTTCGCGAGGTCGTCCCAGTCCACCGGATCGTCGTCGAAATCCTCCTGCTACCACTCCGCCGGCGCCTGCTGCCACTCCGCCGGCGCCTGCTGCCACTCCTGCTGCCACTCCGGCGCCACCTGCTGCCACTCCGCGCCGCTTATCGCCATCGCTGCGCCGCTTATCGCCACTCGCTGCGCCGCTCGGCCGCTGGATTGCGGCCGCAATCTCGGCGCCTCCATCGCCTCCGCCGCCGCCGCAGTAGCCTCCGACGCCAGACGGCGACGTGGTACCCAGCGTGTCATCCGGATCGCCGTCCTCGCGAGGATGACCTGCCCGCGGCAACTCTATCCCCGACGGCGAGGAGGCGGCCGCGCGGCGCCGGTGCCGGTGCACATCGTGGCCGCCGCCACGCTCTGCGGTGATCGTGCGGTGGAGGCGGTGCGCGAAGACGGCCGCTGCGGCCCGTCAGGTCGGGAGTCTCGCCGGCCGCGGCAAGGCGGTAGGCCGCCATGACCTCCCAGTAGTCCTTCCCGCGCCAAAACCGCTTTCGGCCTTCGATGTTCTGGCGGCCGCCGCTGTGGTTGCGGAGCTCCTCCTCCGTCGCGTCGGGACCCGGCGTCGCAAAGCCCTCAGCGTCGATCTTCCAGTTGCGCGGAAGACGGCAGCCCGGCGGCACGGGGAGGCAGTAGTGGTGGAGCTCCTCTGTCTCCGGCACTCCGATGCTCGTCAGCCATGCGCCGGGGGCGTCGTCGTCTGCGCCGCCACCAGTGTTGCTGCTGCCGCGGAAGAACCCCATCGGGTGCGGGAGGTGGCGTGGAGGTGGCGGAGGGACATATGGGCGTCGGAGGGAAGGGTGTGAGCGCCCGAGCGACGGCTTGCCGTTTTATAGCGGGGGGGGAGGCGGGCAGGCGGCACCGGTGGTTATTAACGCCGACGCGCGCACGCGCTGCAGCAGCGAGGCGACGTTGACGCGTGGCGCCGCGAACGGCGCTGCGTCTGGGGGGCACGCCAGCGGCGGGCGGTCGGTGGTAGCAACGGCGCTGGCAAAGCAGGGAGGCGGCAGCGGTGGCGTCCGGCAGCGGCGCGGCAGCGAGGAGGCGGCAACGGTGGCGCCCGGCAGCGCGGTGGCAGCGGCAGCGCGGTGGCGGCGGCGCGGCAAAGCGAGAGGAGGCGGCAGGTGGCGTCCGGCGGCGGTAGCAGCGGCAGCGGCGGCGCGGCACGCGCGAGGAGGCACGCGTGTGGAACCGCCTGCGTGCATGCGCGCCTCGGGCGCCGTGATTGGCGGGCGACACGCCACACAACGAGTGCGGGATTGCGTGGGGTCGGGGGACGCGGGGGTGGGGCCGGCGCGGCGCGGAAGACGACGCGTTGACTGCGAGCGGCCGGTTCAATTTTTTTCCCTCCCAGACAGGCGGCCTGTATTCATATACGTATACCTCCGTCTGTTTTTTTTTTTGCGGGCGGGCGGGCCGGCGGGGGAATCTTTTTTAAATTATGCCCATCCTACCCTTTGTTATGAAGGGGTATTGGGCAATCTCAGCCCTCCTTGTGTTTACAGGGGGTCTACCGAAGCGGAAGTGTTTTTTTTTTTAGCATAAAGCGGAAGTGTTTACTATAAAGTACAAATGGTATTTTAGAGTGTAGATTCACTCATATTGCTCCGTATATAGTCCATAGTGAAAGCTCTAAAAAGACTTTAGGAACGGAGGGAGTAGATTTTACTGTAGTTCCTGGTGGGCGCAACACATATTTCGCTCCTGTTCTAGCTATTTGTCACGGAGCGACGGCAACGGCATCTGCTTCCCCTACGACGTCCTCCTCAACATCCTCGGTCGCCTCCAATGCCTCCCCCTGGCCAAGTCCAGGCGCGTCTGCCGAGCGTGGCGTGCCATAGTCGACGGCCACAAACTCCTCCTCCGGTATTTCTTCCCCCGGGGGCCATTCCCCGGCATCTTTACAGACAACTACGGGACCGACAATGAGTCGTCCTTTTTTGCCCCACCGGCGCCGCACTCAGAGCGGCCACGCAGAGCTCGCGACGGCCCAGTCTTTCGGCGTCCGCTCTTCCGGCACGACTGGGCCTCTGTGCCGCACTACTGCAACGGCCTCCTTCTCCTCAAGAAGTTTCCACTCGATCTTTACGTCTGCAACCCGGCGACGACGCGTTATGCTTGCCTACCACGACCGTCAAATGACTTTTCGCTGTTCAATGTGGGCATGTTCCTGGCCTTCGACCCGGCCGTGTCTCTGCACTATGAAGTGTTCCTACTGAGAGGAGAGATCCAACCGGACAAGGAAAAGGCAATTTCTATGTTAGTGCTCTCGTCACAGACTATGCAATGGGTGAGCCGGGAGTTTGAGCCGCGGCATTGCGCCCCTGGGCACCTCTACGACGCTGTGACTGCCCCGCATCCTAGTGATATGACAAGATGGAACTCAGCTGAATACTGGCATGGATCACTCTATGTACATTGCTGGAACAACGTCGTTATGATCCTGCGCAACTCGGAGGAGGTGTATGACATGGTTCCGCTACCGGGGAAAGCTTACGAAGACAAAGAGTATGTAACTCGTACTACACCGCTAAGGAGGTCCGTCTTCGCGAGCTATGAGAAAGGGGTTCACTATGTGACATTAAAAAAATACCAACTACATATATGGATATTGACCGAATCAGTTGATGGCCACGTGGGGTGGGTGCTAACACACAAGGCTGACCTTGGTCCTTATGGTCGTCAAATAGATGCTTACTCTTACATGATGCCGAAACTGCAGTGGGAGGCAGTCGACAGCAAGAGAGCTCTTGTTAGCTTGTTGGAAGCTCGTAACATTGAGGAAATCATATACAATGAGGTGGATGGCCAGAGCAACACAAGTGATGATGTTGATGCCGATAGTGACGACGATCAAGATGGTGTCTATGATGCAGATGACTTCAACGACACACTATGATGCGGATGAATTCAGAGAGACAATTGAGGACGTTGATGGTGAAAGTGATGATGATGAAGATGAAGTCTATGTGGACGGTAACTTTAGCGAGACAGCTGATGACGTTGACGATGGTGGCCAAGATGAAGAAGGAGATGCACATGACGACAAAGATGACCAATTGAAAAGCGAAGAGGTTTCGGAGTATTCCTGGGACTCGGATGAGGACAACTTCGTTGACGTGGATGAAAGTGCTGCCCACCCCGAGGACTATGGGAATTACCGTCTCATGGGATTACATCCACACAAGGACGTGGTGCTCTTCCTAACCCCTCCCGGCGCCGTTGCAGCATACCATGTCATGACTTCAAGAATACAATATTTAGGAAAGAAGCTTGTTAGAGACCCATGGTCATTTTATGGCGCCAACATTGCATTTCCTTACCGGCCATGCTACGTCGATGCGCTTCCGGCACCTAAACCTGCCTCTTACTACGGTCGGTGATCCGTCCTCTCCCATGTGGTGTAACTCTTTGGGAGGAAGACAGATCAGAGGAAAAGAGATATTTATAGGGACTGTCTATTCTACATCCGGATGAAATCCAATTCGCTTTCATCCATATTTTTCAGCCAACTAAAGGATGACAAGTGTCCCCTGTCCCGTGTCCCCAGCTCTTTCTGTCCCGCAAATCGTTTGTAAAACAGGACTGCGCAGCAGGCTTTAAACAAGTCCACACGCTACACTTTTCCAACCCGCACAAGGATCAAAACTGATGACATCTAACCACACGAATAATGACAGTCGTTGTTGCTGTGAATCAACTATACAAAGGGCTAAAAATACACTAACAATACCACTGAAAATGGCAGTGCAGAAACCACTAAAAATGCATAGTAACTCCACTAAAAAGATACTGAAATTCCACTAGTAATGAAACTTGCAAAAAACAGTGTAAAATCCACCAAAAGTACACTGTAAATCTTCAGTGGATTTACACTATGGATCCACCAAAAATACTCTAACAATTCCGCATGAAATACACAAAAGGAATTACACTGTAAATACTGCTTAAATAACGGTACGAATTCCACTGAGGAAGTACTAAAATTACACTAACAAATACACTAAAGAATTACGGAGTAAAATCCACTTTAAAATGCACTGTAATCCACTAAGAATTACAGTGTAAAATAACCTAAAAGTACACTGAAATTGAACTAAGATTTACAGTGTAAATCATATCAAAGCTGCAATATCGACAAAGAACTACACTGTAAAACCAGCCAGAATTACACTGTAAACCTAGAGAAGAATTACAGTGTAAATCCAGATAGGAATTACAGTGCAAATCCACTTATAAAAACACTGTAAAACCACTAATAAATACACTGTAATTTTATCAGCTTTACAGTGTAAAATCCACTAAACAAAGTTAACTACACTGACAAAATGCACTGGTACAAGTACAACCACATATAGGAGGACGAACATGGTGAAGCGCCACCAGAGAGGGCGATTCCTCCAAAATCTGGGAGACAATCGTCAACAACATGGCTGGAGAAGTAGGAAAAACACAAGGAAAACATCCCTCTCCCCCCTCCTGTGCATTCATCACCTCCTATCGTCTCTCTCCTGCCTGAAGAAATCTTGAAGAAAGAACAGATGGAAAAGAGAATATAAGCACACAAAAGAAGGAACCAGCACAAATACTAGGAACAACTAGGATATGGTCACGTGTACAGCTAGTCTATAATCACAAGACCACTATATACTAAAAACTAGATGCCCAGGTCATAGGTTTCTGAATTTGCAAAAAAAAGAACATACTACAAGGGACAAAAACACGCTCAAGATCACTAGGCTAGGAATTCCATTTTGGCAAAAACGCACTACTAGGCTAGCAATTCCATTTAGGTAAAACTAGTTGATAATATACAAGGTTGAGGATTACTGCAGTTGAGAGAATATATGACTATTTCCACAAACTTTGGAAACTGAAAAACTAAACACTGTTAAGAAACTTTGATCTAACAGTTTGGACACTTCCTCCATGTTCATAAATAGCTGTGATTGAATGACTGGATATAAGTAACTTTGGAAGTGTCAACTGCTATGAACTGATACTTGTTAACACTGAATATTGATTAGAATTAACATAAACAATGAAAATAGAAATTAACAGAAAAAATGAGTAACACGATTAGGCTAAAAGCACTGACACTAGAAGGCACTTACTCTAGTAGCAAGAAACAAAAAGAATCTATAAAAGTGATAACAAATAGCAGATTCTTCAGGTCACACAAGTATATGTCAGATGAAGAAAAATGCTCAATCTAGAATGACAAAATGCTCAATCTAGAAATCATATAAGCTTTTTCACACTCAGGGTTATCCATTTCACCATCCTGCATAAATACAAAAGAACATAAAGAGAATAAACTACTGGACCAAATAAGCTAAGCCACAAAAACAATATACAAAACGGAAAAAGAAAACACAAGCAAAAAAGAGAAGGACCTCGGAAACTTGGAAAGAATCGTCCTCAGCAAAATCATTGGGCACAAAAGGATCACCATCTGAATCACCTTGCTCTTCGGAACAAGCAGAATGAATACCCTTACGAAAACACTTCCCGAGTCTACCTATAGATTAAACTATTCCCTAATATATATAAATCATAGAAGAAAAAAATACTGAGAAATATGGCATAAAGGATAAACATTATACAAAAAATACAAAACGAAAATGCTTACTACATACCCATTACCAGATCCATAAATGGGTCAGGCAAAGACAATATAACAAAAAGAACACATGAACTAAATCAAAAAATACAAATACTTCCATAAAAGTGTAATGGGCTAAAATGCTCCCTCCGTAATCTAATATAAGAGCGTTTAGATCACTACTTGAGTGATCTAAACGCTCTTATATTTCTTTACTGAGGGAGTATAAAATAGCTAATTACAAGGGTATACAATTAATCACATCAACTGAGCTAAAAGGGGGTAAAATGAACAGTACAAGAAATATTCCAATCAATACATCATCACTGGATTACACACAAATAAGATGATCTGACGAAATAAATTACACAAATAAAACTGGAAAAAAAGAACTAACCGGACATTATCATGCAACTATCCATAAAACACCCTGCAAAAATACCAAAAACTAAGATTAGCATCAAGCATGATAACAACAGAAACCTAAGAAAAGATTTAAAATGAACTAAAAGCAATCAACAGTTGCAAGAGAAGTCCTACACTTACAATGAAATCCAATATGATAACCAGTGTAAAAATCACTGATAAGATAAGTAAATATAGTACAATGCACAAAGATTTACACAGTAAAAACACTAAGAATTACAGTGTGAATCCACTAAGAATTACACTAAAAATTCAAAATAAAGAATTACAGTGTAAATCCATTGAGGGTTATACTGTAAAATCCACTAACATACATTGCAAAATGCACCAAAAATTATAGTGCAAAACCATTGAGGAATTACACTGTAAAATCAACTAAAGTATTACATTACAAGAGCACTACGAATTACAGTGAAGATTCACTAAAAAAATAAAATTACAGTGAAAAAAAATGTAAATCCAATTAGAATTACAGTGTATCGACTAAGAAATTCACTGTTATTCCACTAAGGATTACTGTATAAATCCGCTGAGAATTACAGTGTAGATCCGCTGAGAATTACACTGTAATTCCACTAAGGATTACACTGTAAGAAATCAATATACACTAAGAATTACATTGTAAATCCAATTAGAGTTACAGTGTAAAATCCAGTAACAAAATGTAATTCTTGAAATTTCTGAATTGGAGTACATGCACAGATTGAGTGGAATTTCCTGAAAATATATACCAAAAGGACTTGGCATGAGACTAACTGAATGAAATTGAACGGAGCAGCATACACATTTACAAAACTACTTCATTGTAAACAATGAAAATGGACTGAAATTACAGTGTAATATATACTTCAGTTGTCAGGGTGGTGGTTGTGATTATTAGTAGTAGCCTGGCAGTGGCAATGGCAGTAGACTAGTTTGGTTGGTAGGTAGGTGAGGGCGAGGAAACAAATGAGGATCCCATCCATCCATCCGTACAAGCAAAGCAAGGGTTCTGAACTAAAATAAACATCATCACGTCCGACAACGACATGGACATGGATGAAATTAGGATCCCCGCATGTCCAGGCGCATGACAACTGGCTAAATTCAACCAGACAATGCAGCTCACATGACAGACAAGATTCAACACACCAGCGGGAAATTACCACACACTACGGACGAAAGGGGAATAGATGTGACCGTGAAATCCTACACACAGCTAACAACAACCCCTAGCGAATGGGGGATAGATCAGGTCATAATCGACGAACATACCAAATCACAGGACCATAAATGCCGGTGGGGGAAATGGAGGCCGGGGTTGGGTACGGCGGCCGAGATATGCTGCCCCTCCGGCACGGACAACGGAGAAGCAGGAGGGGGTTGGGCGGCCGGAGGGAGAGCGCTGGACGCCGGGGCACCCTAGCGAATCGAGGGACAGGGGAGCTCCAAATCTCCATGGATCTCTCTCTCTCTCTCTCTCTCCTCTGTTCTGGTTGCGAAGAGAAGGGAACAGTGTTTCTGCGGGAAGGACACACCGGCACGTGTCAAAGTGGACGGAAAAAAGTACAAATCTCGTGACAGAGATCGGACGCTCGGAAAAACGGATGAAGTCCAATTAATTTCATCCGGATGAAAAATAGCAATTCCGTATTTATATGGTTATTATGGCTAATTAATATGTACTCGGTATGGCTAGGTAGTACTACTATAAGGGTTTTGCATAAACCAATTTGCCCTGGTTGCATAAAATTTTCCGTTGTTGTTCTTTTTTTTTGCGAGAAAATTTCCGATCTATTCATCTTCAATCATGGCAGTACAACGAATACCAGAAATAATAGAAATCACATCCAGATCCGAGACCACCTAGCGACAACTACCAAAGATCAAGCGAGCCAAGACGCCGTCATCGCATCCCTCCATCACCGAGTCGGGCACAACTTGTTGTAGTAGACGGTCGGAAGTCGTCGTGCTAAGGCCCCAGGGACCAGCGCACTGAACAGCAACCGCCGCAGATGAAGAATAACGAGATCGAAAAATCCAATCCGAAGACACACGAACGTAGACGAACAACGACGAGATCCGAGCAAATCCACCAAAGATAGATCCGCCGGAGACACACCTCCACACGCCCACCAACGATGCTAGACACATCGCCGGAACGGGGGCTAGGCGGGGAGACTTTTATTCCATCTTCAGGGAGCCGCCGCCGTCTCGTCTTCCTGAGCAGGACACAAACCCTAGCAAAACTGAAAAAAACGATTAAAAACGGAGCCCTCCCGCCGACCCTTGCCGAGATCCACTGCGTCCCCATGGCCCTAAGGCCATCGGAGAGGAGGTGGACCTGCGGCGGCGGCGGCGGGAGGCAAAAACCGTTGTTGTTCATCTGCTCACAGAGATTATTCCAGTTGCTCGCTAGCTCTCGCTCATCTCACATACACAACACTCGCTGGAGTCTAATCGTTTAGGAGAGAGATGTTAAATTGTGATTCTTAAATGTAAAATTGAACACTTGTGCGAAACAGGCCTTCGAAATCTGTTTGTGAAGGACGGTCGTACAGGGACAGTCAAAAATATATAAATAATCAGACATCACTTGTAGTCAGGGACAGTCGAACAGAACTACGTTGAAGCAAAAACGTACCGTGAAGCACAGAAGAGTGAAGTCGCAACTGGACCTCGAGAGTAAAAAAACGGAAATATTAACGCCCACACGTATGGACGTTCACCATCTCGACTATACACAACGATCACCGTTGGGTACTTTGTGCACGAATCTTGGCACAATCCGGTCGGTTTTCTGCGCCACGTAGGACAAGGCGCGTGTGCGGTGTGCGAGACAGTTCGCCCGCATGTTGGTTGCCCTCCCGCGGTTAGCGGTTGCCACTCGGGGGCGTGCGGTGGAACTGCTATGCGCCCGCACGCCACGCGCCAACCGTGGTTGACGTCAAACACGTCGCGCACCCCCCCCCCCTCTCCCTCACGGTTTCATTTACTCACCCCCGCAGCTACTGGCACAACCCACTTCGCATTTCAAACCATTGGAGGAGAAGACGAGGGGAGAAGGCAACGGCGGGGGCGGAAGAGTCGACGGTGTTCGCGGCCGTCGGTGGTGCTCGCCGGGACGGAGCGGCTTCACCGGAGCGCCTGCGGATTGAAGGTAATGCTCGCTCCAACTCTCACAATCCCTTCCTGCATTTCCCCCATTCCCTCCCTGTTCGATTCCTCGCTCGAGATTCGCAGAGATTTAGGCGATTTGGCGATGCGTCAGCGTTCCCGCCGGTGGCGGAGTCCTGTGCTAGCCGTTTTCGATGGCACTGGGTAGTCTCGTCGCCGCCGCCACGGCGGCCTCGTCGGTGTGGTTATGCCTGTCCAGAGGCACGCACTAGTTGTGCCTTGGGATTGGGCAGGTGTCTCCTGGTTTGTTAGTTGCGCATTGGTTCGAATTGGTGTTTGCAATCAGTTTGGGGAAGAACTTTGAGGTTGAATTTGATGTCACTGTAGTTGCCATTGAACCCTAGATCTAGTTAGTTGTTTTTGAAACTGCAGTATGACGCAAACGTGGTAGTTTGATTAACTATCATGACTGTATGGCAACTAACTTCCTGAATAAATGTGATAGTTGCCACAAACGTGCTTTCTCATGCGGCAACTAACTTACTGAAATGACTGTGATAGTTGCCACAAACAAGCTTTCCCATGCGGCAACTAATTTATTGAATGACTGTGATAGTTGCCACACACACGCTCTTCCATGTGGCAACTAATTTGCTGAATTACTGTGATAGTAGCCACAAACATGCTTTTTCATTGTGGCAACTAATTTTCCTGAATGATTTGTGATAGTTGCCACACTGTATGAATGGTAAAGTGTAGTAAATCGGTAGTCAATGCAGTTTCAGCAACCAACTGCACTGGACGGCAACTAATGTGCACATCAACTGTGCCTGTTGCCACATGGATAGTATTTCTTGTGGCAAATAGAATGTGAACACACTGTGTCTGTTGCCATACTGTAGACAGGAGAAAAGAGGGTGATGAGGTAACTGTCCACACCCCCCTCCTCCTGCTTATGTTACTCGTTGCCACCTCGAGCTTGCAGTCGTCTGTCATGAACTAAAATTTCATGACATTGCAAAACATGGCAACAACTGATCACTTTTTGTCCGTTTTTTTGCAGAAGAAGAAACGTATTCGCAACAGAGCCTCCCAAGAACGACTGACTATGTTGACTGACAAATTTTCCGACGATCAGAAGGGAGCTGCTGCTGAGATGGGTATGCAGGCTCTGATGAATGTCCGGTGCACGAACCTTGTCAACCCTGTATGCGACTGGCTTGGTGAGATTTACGACTCCGCCTCCAGGGAATTTGTGATTCCGGGACGTGGAAGACTACCATTGAACGAGGAATCCGTGTTCTGCACTTTGGTTGTGCCTCGTGGACATATCAAAGTCCCGTACAAGGTCAATAACGAGATCGAGGAAGTGTTGTTCCCCCGTTTGTTTCCTGGGTTGGAATCCATGCCGAACACGTCTGCACTGGCAGATTCGCTGCAGGCCATGACGACGCATGGAGATGTTTTCAAGATGAAGCTACTCATGTACCTCATCTCAGTTGTTTTCGCGCCGACCACTTCTCTTCGTCCAAGCAACGAATGCTTCCCCATCCTGGTGAATGATTCATCTTTACTACTTTATTTTTCTTCAATCTTTTTGCTCCGATGTCATGTGTAAAGCTAGTCACTGCCAGTGTTTTTGATGTTCCTTAGGCATCGGCGCTGCGTTCCCTTACCATCTATGCTACGTCGATGCGCTCCCGGCGACTAAACTACCGTAATCCCATTATGGTTGGTGACCTGCCCCGTAGCGTGTAACTCGATCTACAAGGAAGAACAGGCATGGTCAAGATGGATCAAGGTTACGTGCACATGGGCTGCATTGAGCCTTCGAGGATGGCATGTGGGGACAGAGCCCACCTCTTCGGTCAACAGATTGCAATGTGTACCATCCAATTCATTACTAATAATGGACACGTATAAACCGCTTTATACTTTGTTGATTGTGAATTTGTGATAGCAGCTACTCCAGAACAGAATATAGATGTTTCTCTTGATGATCATCATCAGTACTATCTCTCTTGGTCAGTTGCTGTTGATGAGCATGCAGCACGCCGATGCTGCTGAAGATAAGCGTCGCCGGGAAGCCGAACCGGAGGTGTCTGAGAGCATCTCCAACAGCCGCCAGACGCGCCGCGTGCTAAAAACTACTTTGCCGCGCGCCCATCGTCTAGTTTGGCGCGGCGCGTAGCGGTGACTCCAGCGGCCGCGTTAAAATGCAGCGCGCTCATGCTACAATATTTTTTTATATGAAAACTTTGCATAGATAAAAAACAACATAGTTCTTGTTGGAAATATGCCCTAGAGGCAATAATAAATTAGTTATTATTATATTTCCTTGTTCATGATAATCGTTTATTATCCATGCTATAATTGTATTGATAGGAAACTCAGATACATGTGTGGATACATAGACAACACCATGTCCCTAGTAAGCCTCTAATTGACTAGCTCGTTGATCAATAGATGGTTACGGTTTCCTGACCATGGACATTGGATGTCATTGATAACGGGATCACATCATTAGGAGAATGATGTGATGGATAAGACCCAATCCTAAGCCTAGCACAAAGATCATAGTTCGTATGCTAAAGCTTTTCTAATGTCAAGTATATTTTCCTTAGACCATGAGATTGTGCAACTCCCAGATACCGTAGGAATGCTTTAAAGGTGCACTACAGGTATCTCCGAAAGTGTCTGTTGGGTTGGCACGAATCGAGACTGGGATTTGTCACTCCGTGTAAACAGAGAGGTATCTCTGGGCCCACTCGGTAGGACATCATCATAATGTGCACAATGTGACCAAGGGGTAAATCACGGGATGATGTGTTACGGAACGAGTAAAGAGACTTACCGGTAACGAGATTGAACAAGGTATCGGTATACCGACGATCGAATCTCGGGCATGTACAATACCGCTAGACAAAGGGAATTGTATACGGGATTGATTGAGTCCTTGACATCGTGGTTCATCCGATGAGATCATCATGGAACATGTGGGAGCCAACAAGGGTATCCAGATCCCGCTGTTGGTTATTGACCAGAGAACGTCTCGGTCATGTCTGCATGGTTCCCGAACCCGTAGGGTCTACACACTTAAGGTTCGATGACGCTAGGGTTATAAAGGAAGTTTGTATTTGGTTACCGAATGTTGTTCGGAGTCCCGGATGAGATCCCGGACATCACGAGGAGTTCCGGAATGGTCCGGAGGTAAAGATTTATATATGGAAAGTTGTTGTTCGGGTTCCGGAAAAAGTTCGGGTTTTTTCGGTATTGTACCGGGAAGCTTCCAGAAGGTTCTGGAGGATTCCGGAGGGGTCCGGAGGTCCGTAAATTGTTTCACCACATCCAATACAGTAGCATGGGCTGTAGGGGGGCGCCCTAGCCTTAATGAGCCAGGGGCACCAGCCCCCCCAAGGCCCATGCGCATGGGAAGGGGGAGGGCCTCCACTTGACTTGGGAGGCACTCCTCCCCCCCTTGGCCGCCGCCCCCTCCTCAGATTGGATCTGAGGGGGCCGGCCCCCTTCTCCCTTGCCCCTATATATATGTGGGGGGTGGGAGGGCAGCCGCACCACATGTTCTGGCGCAGCCCTCCCCCTCTCCCAAGTACTCCTCCTCTTCCGCGGTGCTTGGCGAAGCCCTGCAGGATTGCCACGCTCCTCCACCACCACCATGCCGTCGTGCTGCTGCTGGAGGGAGTCTTCCTCAACCTCTCCCTCTCTCCTTGCTGGATCAAGGCATGGGAGACGTCACCGGGCTGTACGTGTGTTGAACACGGAGGTGCCGTCCGTTCGGCACTAGGATCTCTGGTGATTTGGATCACGACGAGTACGACTCCTTCAACCCCGTTCTCTTGAACGCTTTCGCTTAGCGATCTACAAGGGTATGTAGATGCACTCTCCTTCCCCTCGTTGCTGGTTTCTCCATAGATAGATCTTGGTGACACGTAGGAAAATTTTGAATTTCTGCTACGTTCCCCAACAGTTCTAGCATAAAATACGATACATAGTTCATAGCATAGATAAAGCTGCGGTGAAACTAGATAGAAACTACGGATACAAAGGTATTTTACATCGTTCGAAAGCATAGATAGATAGATAGAACTACGGTGCAACTAGATAGAAACTACGGCGCAACGAGAAACTACGATGACTCCCAGCCGCCATCATCATCACCATCATCATCCTCGGTGGTGTCCTCTGAGGTGTCGAGCCACATGTCTTCCCAATGCAGATCGTTGGGGGAGAACATCGACTGCCCGCCGTTCTCGATGATATCGCACTACGATAAAGCCAGTGCCTTGCGCCGACGCCTGTCGGCACGCTCCGCGCGGCGCCTTGCCGTCCTCCCTGCCCAGAACTCGTTCTCGGCGACGACGTCCTCCGGGTGGCGACGGCGCCACTCCGCCATGGCTCGCTCGTCCTCCTCGGCGATGAGGATGCGGCGCTGCTGCCGAACGTGGTCTGCACGGTCCTGGTCGGTGATGAGACGCGGCGGAGGGGCGACGCGCTGCGCCTGCTCGCGCGTGAAGACGTCGCGGAAGTTCTTCTGTGACCGAGGCCTGTCCAAGCACCACGCTGCCGCGTCGTGCGCGCGGGCCGCCTCGTGCGCGCTCCGGAACGAGCCGAGGCCGAGCCGGACGTCGCCGGACCGGATCTCGGCGGAGTACCAACCGTTGGGGCGCTTGTGGACGCCGCGGTAGCCCGAAGAACCCCGGCGACGCGGCGGCATGGTGGCGGGGAAAGCGGCGAAGCGGCGACGTGGCGAGCGGAGGGCGCGTGGCTGTGTGCTGTGCGCGGGATTTTATAGGCGCGTGCGAAGCGGCGCGCCAAATCTACCGCGCCGCGTGCCGCTTTCTCCCGCGCGTGTACAAACACTTCCCGCACGCGGTAAGTTCCCGCCGCCGCTGGAGCGCGCGAAACCAGCCGGCGCGCGCTAAAACCCAACTTTACCGCGCGGGCGCCGCGCCTGTTGGAGATGCTCTCAAGGAGAAGGGTGTAGCCGAACTGCTCGCACACAATCGGGTTCGCCGCCAACCGCAGCAGGGACATGCTACCAGCCACCGTACGTGCTAGCCCACGCTAGGATCAACTCCCCCCAAAAAAACGGCGTCACAAGGCACACTCCCCCAAAAACACCCAAGCCACGCCTGGGTATCAACTCGGGCCGTGCGTGCTTCTCTTCGAGCCACCCTCCAACCGTCACAACGTGGAGGCCTTTAGTCCCGATTTAGTTGTCTCGGTTGGTGACCCAGGACTAAAAGTCGTTTTCAATCGGGACTAAATCCCGTTTCTCAAATAGTGAGACGAGGTGCTCAACAATTATTACAAGCAAGCCAATACACGTCGGTCGGCGAATATGTGGCAGTGGTGTAGTGGTGTTACAACTCTAGTACATTAACATAAGTCAAGCTTCATGGTGAGGCTTGGCTATTTTATTCGGGTAGCGGAAGCATCGGTGTAAGATACAGACGGTAGACTCAGTAGCCAAATCTAGACTGACTGGAAACTCCTCTAGACATCAGACTCGCTCGTACTGCTCATCCATCAGATCGTCCTCATCCAAATCTGGCCAAATCAACAAGCTAGGTGAGTACTTTGAATGCACTCGCAAGACAGTTTGGACAAAGGATATACCGAATGCAAACAGAATACATTTGCTTATGTCAAGTTATGTTCAGTAAATGTCCATCAAATTATACAATATGGCATGAACAATAGGACAATGTAAAGGGGTTAGTAATCGCAATATCAAACATTCACATATCAATGTTGATCATGCATTCATATATCAAACATAGGTTCTTAGGAGGTAGAGACCGTCCCAGAAGAATCTTAAACAGATGTAAAAGCGGAAATTCGGGCGATAGACCTCCCGAAGATCTAAAAGAAAAGAACACACAAGCCAGACGGGTGTCTTTGTGACGCCACGAAGGGTCTTAAAGAAATGCCGGTCGGGTGTCTATTGGGACGCCTCAAAAGGTCTTGAAATAAATGCCACAGTCGGGTGTCTGAAGCAACACCTCGAAAGGTCTTGAAAATAAATGCCACAGTCGGGTGTCTGAAGCGACACCTCGAAAGGTCTGAAAATAAATGTCACAGCCGGGTGTCTGAAGCGACGCCTCATAAAGGGCTTTTAAAGAAAAGGGAAGCACACCGTATCAACAGAGTGTAACGAGTATCCAGGAGGTAGAACCTTCCCAGGAGATACTAAACAATTCATATAAGAGAAAGGGTTAGTCCATATTCATGACATCGCCAATAATAATAGCAATGATCTGTCCTTTATCTAGTTATTTCCTCTGAATACCAACATCGAGAGCGACACTTGACCCTCCCAAACTGACGTCCTTAACCGCGCACATGGCTATTCGAATAGATTTAAAACTCTGCAGAAGTTGCACTCTTTACCCACATGTAAAGGATCTCTTTAGCCAGCACCGAAATGTTGATGAGAGATTTCCGATTACGGTCCTTGGGTTGCAAACACACTTGACCAACACACACCAATATTACTTCCCTGAGCCAGGAATCACCCAAAGCATCGGACAAGAAAAAAAAAACTAAGTCGGGGAGGTCACAACCTCGAATAGCATGAGCAGACGACCAAATTTATAACGCGCGCTGATACATCTCCGACGTATTTATACTTTTTGATTGTTAAATTATATTATATTATCACTTTTGTATGCTTTATATGCCATTTTATATTATTATTTTTAGACAAACCTATTAATTCAGTGTCCAATGACAGTTCCTGTTTTTTGCATGTTTCTGATTTTACAGAAAATCGATACCTACGGAAGACCAAACACGAGAAAACTTTTTGACGATTTTTTCTATAACATAAGAGATCCTAGAAGCTTCGGGAGGAGGCAAGAAGACCCATGAGGGGGACACGAGCCAGTGGGGCGTGCCTTGGGGGGTAGGGCGCGCCATGGTGGCTTGTGGGCCCCTTGGTGCTTCGTTTGCCCTAATTCCTGGCCTGTAAATTTCCATATATTCTGAAACCCTTGGAGCGAGACCCGAAACAATTTTATCGCCGCCGCAAGTCTCTATTCTGAAGTGATCCCATCTGGAGCCTTGTTTTAGCACTTTGCCAGAGGGAGGGGGAATGATTGGGGAGGCCATCTTCATCAACCTTGCTTCCTCCATGATGATGTGTGAGTAGTTCTTTCAGGACTTATGGGTCCTTAGTAGTAGCTAGATCTCTCTCTCTCTCTCTCTCTCTCTCTCTCTCTCTCTCTCTCTCTCTCTCTCTCTCTCTCTATCTATCTATCTATCTATCTATCTATCTATCTTCAATACAATGATATTTTCTAAGATCCATCCGATGTAATATTTTGCGGTGTGTTTGTTGGGATCCGATGAATTGTGGGTTTATGATCAGATTATTCATCGAATTTATATGAGGGCTAGTTTTTTTGAGCGGCTTAAAAATTAAGCTGCCTCTCCCCGGCTTAAAAAATAAGCCACTCTCTAAGTTTGTTGAGACTTCAAAATTAGTTATCCCATAACTAATTTAGAAGTCCCAATGAACAAGAGAGACGGCTTATGAGAAAAGCTGAGGAAGGGACGGCTTATTTTTTAAGTTGTCAAAAGAACTGGCCCTGAGTCTCTTGAGGTTCTTTTGCTGCATAATTTTATAGCTTAGTATTTCTCTCTGATCTATCCGTCTTCAGTAGGAGAAGTGCTTTGTAGTAGATTCAATCTTGCGGTAATCTTGCCTTGTGACAGGAGGGGCAAAGGCACATATTGTATTGTTGCTACTAAGGATAAAACGACAGGGTTTGGTCATATTACGATCTTTTTCTGTCTACATTATGTCATCATGCTTATTGTGTTACTTTGCTTGTCATGATTAATACTTTAAGATGCATGCTGGATAGCGGTCTTGGGTGGAGTAATAGTAGTAGATGCAGTTGGATTAATAGTCTACTTGTCACTGACGTAATGACTATGTAATGATTATGCCATTAATGATCACAATTATAACTATGCTCAATTCTGTCAATTGCTCAACAGAAATGGAGCCAATACATACCCCTAAAAGAGTACCTGCGTATAAGTTTTTCATCAAAGCTTTATCAAAGACAATGACATTTTTGCTTAACTAGCAACATAGTCTAACATAATAACAATTATTTTCTATTAAAGTAATAGATATTGACAGCTCTTTCGTGAAGGCTATGGATGGGGGCTATGGGTGGTCGGCCCATTCGCTCTACCCGGGGCTGGGCTACCTTTTTTTCCTACGAAAGAAAAAGCAAATGTGTGTTGGGGCACCATGACGAAGGCGTGATTCTGGATTAAGGCATCTGATAACTTGCACCGTCGACAAGCAAGGTCGGTCCCGTCATGATTTGTTTATACCATGACGCATATAAAGTGAATATAGGCCCTGTTTGGATCATGGGGTTAGAGCTAGTTTGGGTTAGTTGGGGGCTCAAATAACCCAAAAGTATCCAAACATGGAGGGTTAGAGTGGGTTAGTTTCATCTAACCCAACTATCCCGGTGGAGAGGTGCTTATTTGGGTTAGAATGGGTTAGAAAATAACTCTAACTCTAACTGGGTTAGAGTATCCAAACAGGGCCATAGCTTTGTATTAGGGAGCAATGGTTGAGCTTTCGTGTACTCTCTCCGTTTTTAAATTGTTGTCTCCGTTGATCTTTTAAGTTACGCTTCTTATTCGATATATTAGTTCAAATCTACAAAATTATAAGTTATATTTCAATTTTCTTTAGTGATAAAAGAAATCATACTAAAATATATGATAATTTTTTTAAAAAAAATTGAATAAGACGAATGGTCAAACATAACTTAAAAAGTCAATGGCGATAACAATATAAGAACAGAGGGCGTACCTTATTGGCGATCGGCTCGTAGGATATCTCTCTTAAGGTATTCCAGTAGAATAGCTGCGACGGTGATGAGCTCACCGCCGTCCGCCGTCGCTGAGCTGCTTGCAATGAGACTCCGCACGGCATCGGTGGCCCACGTAGCACAGCATCTCGACCCACACTTGGGCCATGAGCTTCAACATATTTTGGGCAGCAGCCTCGGCATGATCCGAGCCTTGGGCCCGCTGCTGCTCCTCCACCATGCTGATGAGCTTTGCACCGAGGATGCATCCTCGCGACAATGGCAAGTTGCATTCGAGGGCGTCAGATTGATCCTGGGGATGCGTACCTGAATAATCGAACTTGAACGGAGATCCGCCTTGGGCGGCGTTCAACAATGCACACCCATAGCGCCGTAGCAAGCCGGGCAGGCCGTCGGCCGGGTTCTTGATCGGAGAGGTCAGGCCGTAGCACATGTGGACATACTCGTTGCGGCTGGAAGGTGCCGGCAAAAAACAGCATGTGTGGCCGCGCGGCGAGGAGGAAAGCCATGTAGTTGGACAGCGTCAGCGCCTCGGCCGCCTCAGCGAGACGCCGGCCGTTGTTGTCGGGTGCCGTCGTCGTGGCGGTGGCGGCAACCTTGCGGTACCAGGAGAGGTAGATGTCCGTGGCGACGTGCCATTTGAGAATGCTCGCCTCCAGGCCAAGCTCGCCGTCGGGGTCGACCCTCCAGTCGAGCTCCTCGTACAGCCGGGAGCTCTTGAGCGCCGCCCGCCCTCGCGAGTTGGCAATGTGGTCCACGCTCCTCCACCCGACGTTGCCGCTCCTGAGCACCTGCTCCACCACCAGCTGCTCCACGCGCGCTGGCACGGGCACGGACCAAGAGTAGGCCAGCGTGTTCCACCAGTCCTCGGCGCCGATCCGCGACGCCATCTTGCTCCTCCGGCTGACCCTGCTGCGAGCGCACAACCGGAGCACGTTGAGCTGCCCCATGGACCCCGACCAGTACCTGCAGCAGTCCGTGGCGCCGACGAGCCGGCGGAGGGCCCCGACCAGGCGGGAGAGGAGACGCCACAGCCTCTCCTCCGCCCGGCAGCACGCAACCACGCTGCAGAGGACACGCCATGCTTTCCCTTCCTCTCCGACCGGCCAGATGCTTCGTCTCCCCACGTTGAGCTCGAAAACATGGCCCTCGACGCCGACGTCGTCTCCAGCACGACGGCACCAACTAAGAGGACGTAGGAGACGGCGACATCGACTCTACTGTAACCGGCCATCACCTTCTTGTCATGGCTCCATACATGGACGTGAAACAGTGCCAATGCAACGGCGGTGGCCGGCAGCGAGAACGCGCGGATGCAGAAGCCGTACCAGGTTCGCATGACCTCAGCCTTAGTGTACAAGATGTCGTGCATCAGGGCGATCTGCATCTCGGCCACCTTGTACGCCTCCTCCCCGCCAAGAGACAGTTCGTAGCGATCGGCCATCTCACCGGTCTCCACGTCCCGGCGAAAATGGACACGGTTGAAACGGAACTGATACGGCAGCGGGCCGATGAGAAAGTCTCGGGGAACATCCACTGCTCGATGAGCTACAAGTAACAGCTCTTCCGTGCTCCGGCGACCGGTCGCAGGAGGCTCCACATGGTAAAACACGGCGGCGTCCTCGCCTCCAAATGCCCGGTAGTTGTTGCCCACGGGGCTACTGGCGGCGCACCGGAGCGCCCACACTCTCTCGCCGTACTTGAGAACGCCCACCACGAACATGAGGATAGCGGCCGGCCGGAGCTGGCACCGCTGCCGGCTGCCGCTGAGGATGGAGAACCCGTAGAGGACGTAGCCAGCTCCGGCCACCTGCACGGCGAGCGTCTGCAGGTGGCGTAGCCACAGCCGGTTGTCCTCGATGGCGTAGGCGGTGACGTTGTCCTGCCCGCCCAGGTGCAGCAGCAGAAATGGCGCCAAGAACGCCACCAGCTCGTGCTCCGGCGACCGGCCAGCGGTCACGGACATGTGGCCCAGCACGTAGATCGCCGCAGCGTCTGCCAGTAGGTACGCCGACCAGACGAAGAACCTCAGCACGCCGGAGTCCACGCGCCGGCGGAACTCCGCCAGGATGAGCAGCGTCACCTGGAGCGTGAAGCTCAGCAGGACCAGCGCTTGGAGGCCCCACTCTTTCCATGCAAGCGTCACCACCTCTGCTGCTATGGCCATTTTCATTCCTCTCTTCTTCCTTCCTTCCTTCCTTTCTAGTATATCTCGCTTCTCAACACTGGCGGAGGACGTACGAGGAGTGGCGAAATGCGCCAGAAACAACTCCGTTATTGGTTCAGAGCATGCAAGCACCTTCTCTCCTCCTCCCTTTCCCTTTGCTCTTCCCTTTTCGGAAGCATGGAATGGAATTAAATTCCCCGCTGCTTTACCTTTTTTTCTTTAGAGTCTGTCTATAGCTCTGTCTATAGCACATCTAGATGTGCCTTACTTATTGCACATCTAGCTGACTCAATTAATCATAAAAAGAAAAAGAATTCACGTAAAATTAATGGCATAAAACTTAGATGTGCAATACTTAGATCACATCTAGTTTCATTCCTTTATGTTGAGGTATTTTTAATGGTTTAAGTTGGATCTAATGATAATGATTATATCTCTTTTTTTGGAGATTAATGGTAGGAGAAATAAGCATACATATTTGGACTCTAGCAAACAGGGAAAGGAAAATTTGTCACCACGGCAAGCACCCTCTCTCCTCCTCCCTTTCCCTTTTCGGAATCATGGAATGGAATTAAATTCCCCAGTGCTTTACCTTTTTTTCTTTAGAGTCTGTCTAGCGCACATCTAGATGTGCCCTAGTTAGGGTATTTTCAATGGGAGGCGCTAGAAGGAGGCGCTAGGAATTTAATCCTGGTAGATGGGCGGTTATCTTGTCGATTCCCAGCGCCGCGTCTGGCATCAATGCAAAGGAAGGCATCAAGCGCTTGCTCCTTTTTTCACGTACAAGAGAACCAGACCTTTCTTTCTAATCTATAGCTCCAGCCGTGGTTAGCGCCCGTTGTTAGCATCGGCCGTTGGACAAGCGAGCGCTAGCTTCGTGGCATTTTTTTCCCCACACGATAAGCGCCTAGATAAGCGTCCAGCATTGGACATGCCCTTATTGCACATCTAACTGACTCAATTAATCATAAAAATAAGAAAGGAAAAAAGAAAAAAGAAAATACATGCACGAATGTTCGCATAAAATTAATGGCATAAGACTTATATGTGTAATACTTAGATCACATCTAGTTTAATTCCTTTATGTTGAGGTATTTTTAATGGTTTAAGTTGTTATGATCTAATGATAATGATTATATCTCTTTTTTTGGAGATCAATCGTAGGAGAAATAAGCACACATATTTGGACTCTAGCAAACAAGTGTTATGTAATCCTGATATCCTAATGCACTACTACAAAAAGAGTTTGTAGTTGCGTTTGCCCGTAATAGCCCAATACCGGAATTACGGGAACCTCGGCTAATAAGTGGGCCGGGGAAGGGAGGGGGAGGGGGAGGAGCGGCTAACCGCGACTGGAAACATTTGCAGTCATGGTCGGCTTTGGGCCTGCTACTGGGTCGTGCAGTTTCTTTGTAGTCACGGCCGCGAACGGCGGCCCGTGACTGAAATGCGCCACAGGCTACAAATAGAAAGGCCACGCATGTGGCAGTGCCACCCGTAGGGTTTCTGCCCGAGCCGTGCCCCCCCCCCCCTACTCTCTCTCCACTCACTTAGCCACGCCGCTCTATCCCTCCGGCCGCACTGCCCTCTCCTCTCTCCCTCCTCTCCTCTCATCCTCTCCTGTCCTGTCCACCGTCATGGCCCCGGCCTGTCCCACCGCTGTGGCACCACATCCTCGACATTGCGTCGGTGGCTACGCGAGACAGCCAACACATAGGCCTGGGCGTTTGGTCTACCCGAAATTTTGGTTCGGGTATTTCAGTATTTTTGAAATTTTGGTCTTTCAAGATTACTACCCGAAGTGTTGTTACAATTTTGAGTACCCAAGTAATTTCGGTTCGGTCTTCGGTTTTACCCGAAATATCCAAATTTTGTAATATTTCAGCACAAGTCCAGTGGTGTTTATATTTGAGCAGCACATAGAATTTTACTCTCACAAGTCATAATTCACAAATAAGAAATTCAAAATTTTGCAATAAAATCCCTTAAAGTAACATCACAACTCATAAAAATGATCAAATATTCAATTCCTTATAGCATCCACGTATTTGTTGATGTGCCTACATGCCATGTCCAATGGTCGCTCGCTCCCTCAGGTGCGTGTGTACTCATACACCAGAGTGGGGTGCGAAAGACGGAGAATACATAGATTGTTTGGGTGTTTGAGTAGTTCGGGTACCCAAGGGTGCTACCCGAACATGTAGAAAAAAACGGTTATCCAAGAACACTACCCGAAAAATACCCAAAGTCCGAATCATCGGTCCCGATCTCGGTCTTTTCGGTTTCGGGTTTTCGGTCTCGGTTTTGGTTTTCCGGCTGTCGCGGTGAAGGCGGACAAGGTGATAGCGGCAGCGTAGCAGGTCGTCCAGGCGGCGAAGGCGTCAAGGGGCCGTCCCGGCGGCGGATCTGGCTACTGCGGCCAGATCCCGCCGCGTCGCGACGACGACGACACCAGCAGAGGCGCGTTGTCGGCGATGGTGTAACGCCCTCGATGCGGCTATATCTCCCACGTGTCGAAGCACGACTTAGAGGCATAACCGCATTGAAAGCAATGTCGCAAGTGAGGTAATCTTCGCACAATCCATGTAATACATAAGGGAAAAGATACATAGTTGGCTTACAGTCGCCACTTCACACAATTACATGAATAAAGCATTACATCATCCAGATACAATCAAGGTCCATCGGAACCAAAATAAAAGAAGAAAACCCCACATGCAACACAGATCCCCGATCGCTAACTGGCTCCACTACTAATCGTCGGAAAGGAAACATAGTATCGACCAAGGGCCTCATCATATTCCCACTTCAGCTCGGTTGTGCCATCAGCGCTGGCATCACCGGTACTGCATCTGTTTTGGTAGAATCTGTGAGCCACGGGGACTCAACAATCTCACACCGCGAGATCAAGACTATTTAAGCTTAAGGAAAGGCTGGTGTAAAAGGAGGAGCTGCTGCAAGTTTACTTAGCATATATGGTGGCTACATCGCAAAAGAGAGCGAGAAGAGAAGCAAGGCGCGGTCGTGAAGCTATTAGCGATCAAGAAGTGATCCTGACTACTTACGTCAAGCATAACTCCAACACCGTGTTCACTTCCCGGACTCCGCCGAGAAGAGACCATCATGGTTACATACACGGTTGATGTATTTTAATTAAGGTCAACTTCAGGTTTTCTACAACCGGACATTAACAAATTCCCATCTGCCTCATAACCGCGGGCACGGCTTTCGAAAGATAATACCCTGCAGGGGTGTCCCAACTTAGCCCATAACAAGCTCTCACGGTCAATGAAGGAATAAACCTTCACCCAAGACACTCCGATCAGACTCGGTATCCCGGGACATCAAGACATTTCGACAATGGTAAAACTAAACCAGCAAGACCTCCCGCTGTGCCGACAAATCCCGATAGGAGCTGCACATATCTCGTTCTCAGGGCACACCGGATGAGCCAGACGTCGGGTTGGCATAGACCCTGGTTGCCCAAGGGGCGCCGGACATCGCTCAGGTTGGACCAACACTCGAAGGAGCACTGGCCCGGGGGGGCTAAAATAAAGATGACCCTCGGGCTCGCGAAAACCCAAGGGAAAAAGGGGTATAGGTGGCAAATGGTAAAACCAAGGTTGGGCCTTGCTGGAGGAGTTTTATTCAAAGCGAACTGTCAAGGGGGTCCCATAAATCACCCGACCGCGTAAGGAACGCAAAATCAAGGAACATAACACCGGTATGACGGAAACTAGGGTGGCAAGAGTGGAACAAAACACCGGGCATAAGGCCGAGCCTTCCACCCTTTACCAAGTATATAGATGCATTAATTAAAACAATAGATATTGTGATATCCCAAAATATCCGTGTTCCAACAAGGAACAAACTTCATCTTCACCTGCAACTAACAACGCTATAAGAGGGGCTGAGCAAAGCGGTAACATAGCCAATCAACGGTTTGCTAGGACATGGGTGGTTAGAGGTTGACATGGCAATATGGGTGACATGGTATAGCAAGTGGTAGGTATCGCAGCATAGGCATAACAAAAGAGCGAGCATCTAGCAAGCAAAGATATAAGTGATATCGAAGGTATGGTCATCTTGCCTGTAAGGTTCTCAGAGTTGTCGAAGGCTTGATCTTCGTGAGGCGTTCTCAACAGGCTCCTCGTTCACGTACTCGTCTCCCGGCTCTACCCAAAGCAAGAACACAAGCAACGGAACCACAATCAAACAAGGAACAATGCGCAAGCAATATGATGCAAAACATGACATGCGATGCGAGATGTGATATGCAATGCATATGTATGCTCCGGAAGGAAAATGATGAACCGGGCATCAACTTGGCAAACCAAGTATGCCACTGGAAAGATGGGATGATTTCGGTTGAAATCGATATAAAGATCACCGGAATCGGATGCACGGTTTGCAAATGACAAGCAAAACAAGAAAGACGCAAATCTGCGTTTAACAGCCCGATGCTACTTAGCAAGCAACAAGAAACTATGCTACAGCACCCCAACATAAAAACAAAACATATGGCAACGAACTACAGGAGATGCTTAACAAAAGAGGAACACTGAGCTACGGCTAAATCACATCATAACATGTTCAAACAAGCATGGAGAAAGTGCTCAAAATATCAGGTTCACAGACTTAGTGAAAATACTAACATGCCAGGAATTAACATCAGGAAGGCATGTTTAGAGCAAGCAAACAACATGCTACAGGAACTTATAATAGCAAAGGAAGGCATGACATGATTCTACTCAAAGCATATTTCAATAGTCCCTTACTGAACATAAGCCAAAAAGGACTCTAAGAAATGATGGCACCCATGTAAACATTGCAAGTTTTATTACAGATTTCAGACAGTGAAATATCAGGACATGGCAGAAACAGATTCAACATAGCATGTTCGTGAGCTCGATGCACTCACTACAGAGCATCTCATGATAAACTAAGCATACACCCATCAAGAAGACATGGCATAGAAGCTATACATGGCAAGAACAACATCATAGTATACACGGATCAACTACAACGACCTCGTGAAAATTGAATCTCACGCAAACAGTCTGCCAGGAAACATTTTCAAGCAAAAGTAGAGCACGAAAATGACATGCTAGACTACTCCATAAATGCCAACAAAGGCATGGATGGATAGAGCACATCCATATGTCCAAAACACCCTTACTGATCATGCTCAAAAAGGGGATAGATCTCTCTGTAACAACATGAACATATGGCATAAAATTATCAGCAGGACAAGACTTGGTGAAATCACTAAGTTCCTGAAATCAGCAACATCATCATCCCTACTTTGCATGCTTGTTCTAGTCAACACATAGCTCACAAAAATACATGGCAAACACCCCTGGAAAGATGGCATGGCAATGTTCAACTCACATGTAGGACTCAAGTTCATAGGGTGCACACATAATTCATGGAAAAAATGACAAAAGAGCTCGAACTGATAAGATTCTGAAACTAACGATCTGAAGCTATCTTCCAACAGCATTTCGGGCATCAATATGAGCTCAAATGCAAATGATGCAATGTTATGAAATGATGTACTCTTCGAGACGAACAATTTGACATATTATACGCCCAAAACGGAGCCACGGTAGCGGAGATGTGATGCTATGAAAAATGCACGAAATAATTGCAGAAAAGGGACTTCGTGGTTTCAGGGGAAAGAAGTCAACCGACGGTTCTCATAGATCGGATCCGGCGGCGCGGCGCCGAGGTTCGCCGGGGCGGGAGCTCGCGGAGTTGCTCGGCGACCGGATCGAGCGGGTCACGGATCTCGGCGAGGACGGCGGCGGGGCAGGCTGGAAGCGCGTGGAAGCTGGCAGCCTTGGCGCGGCGGGCAGCAGCGGGCAAGCGGCGGCGTGGGCTGGTGAGCAGGAGCGGCCGTGGCGGCGGCAAAGCGGCGGCGCGTGAAGTGTGTGGGGAAGAGCGCGCATGGGGCCTCCATGAACCCTAAGCGGCGGCGGCCGGCAGTGGGTCTGCGGTGGCGCGGGCGATGGCGGGCGCCACGTGGCGGCGGCGGCGACCGGACGTGTCCGCTGCGGCCGGACGTGTCCGTGGCGGCGGAGGAGAGCTGCTAGGGTTTCACCGGATTTTCGGAGGGTCTATTTATAGAGGTAGAGGGAGCTAGGAGACTCCAAATGAGGTGCGGTTTTCGCCCACACGATCGTGATCGAACGACCGAGGGCATGGAGGGGAGTTAGATGGGTTATTGGGCTGTTTTGGAGGGTTGTTGGGCTGCAACTCAAAAGAGGCCTTTGCGAAGGTGCGGTTAACCGTTGGAGTACCAAACGAACTCCAAATGACCCGAAACTTGACAGGTGGTCTACCGGTGCTATACCAGGGCCACTTGGCAAGGCTCGGTCCGTTCCGAGAATGTTCAACACCCGCACACGGAAAAAGAGCAAGAGGGGTGCGCCGGGGAACATAGGAGTGCCGGATTGCAAAACGGACAACGGGGAAAATGCTCGGAATCATGAGACGAACACGTATGCAAATGAGATGCACATGATGACATGATATGAGATGCATGACATGGACAAAATGCAAAACGAAAACAAAACCCAACCACGGAGGGAATATCATAGCACATATCCGAAAATGGCAAGAGTTGGAGTTACAAATATGGAAAGTTACATCCGGGGTGTTACAACACTCCACCACTACAAGAGGATCTCGTCCGAGATCTAGGACTGAAAGAACTCCGGATATTCGAACGGAGGTGATCCTCGCGCTCCCGGTGGCTTCTCGTCGAATGGTGTGACCACTTTACTTTCGGAATTTGATTGACTTGTTGCGAGTCTTGCGCTCGGTTTCTTCAAGAATAGCAGCGGGTGCTCATGATAAGAAAGATCTTCTTGGAGGTCAATTTCTTCAAAGTTGATAGTGCGCTCAGGAATCTTGAAGCACTTGCAGAGCTGTGACACGTGAAACACATCGTGCACGTTTGCAAAGTTGGATGGAAGCTCAAGTTGATAGGCGAGATCGCCTCTTTTGCCAATGATCTTGAAAGGACCCACGTATCTAGGGGCAAGCTTCCTTTGATACCAGCGAGGAGTACCTTTCATTGGAGAGACGCGGAGGTAGACATGGTCTCCGATTCCAAAAGCCACATCACGGTGCTTGTCATCATAATAGCCCTTCTGGCGCGATTGCGCGGCTTAAGATTCTCACAAATGACTTTGCACATTTCTTCGGCTTCTGTGATCAAGTCGTTGCCAAGAAGTTGGCGTTCACCTGTCTCGGACCAATTGAGAGGAGTCGGCACTTTCGCCATAGAGAATTTGAATGGGGCCTTGCCGAACTTGCTTGGAAGCTGTTGTTGTAAGAGAACTCGGCATATGGAAGACACTCTTCCCACTTCATGCCAAAAGAAATGACACAAGCCCTGAGCATATCTTCAAGGATTTGATTGACTCGCTCGACTTGGCCACTAGTTTGAGGATGAAAAGCTGTCTTTGAAAGCGAATGTTGGTGCCCATGGCCTTCTCAAAAGAGTCCCGAACTTAGAAGTGAAGATGCTTCCACGGTGCGAAGAGATCAATTGCGGAATACCGTGCAAGGAGACAATTCGGAGGTGTATAGCTCGCCGGTGAGCTGCTGTGATAGATTCTTTGACGGGAAGAAAATGAGCCACTTTAGTAAGCTTGTCAATGACAACGAAGATAGCATCATTTCCACGCTTGGACTTAGGAAATCCATCCACGAAGTCCATCTCGATATGATCAAACTTCCATTCGGAATAGCAAGAGGTTGGAGGAGACCAGCTGGTCTTTGGTGTTACCTTTCACCCTTCTCGCAGACATCACATTCATTCATGAATTGAGCAATTTCTCGCTTCATTCGAGTCCACCAATACGATTGCTTGAGGTCATGGTACATCTTCGTACTTCGGGATGAATGGATAGGAGGGAATTGTGTGCCTCATTCATGATGACTTTTCTCAGATCGCCTTTAGGAACCTGTACGATCCTCGAAGAAAAGAGTGTTTTGTCATCAATCGATAGCACTTGTATTTGGAAATGCCCTTGTCAATACCACGCTTCACCTTCTTCACCATGGCATCCGGAGTTGTGCCTCACGAATTTGATCTTCCAAAGTAGGAGAGACTATGAGGTTGGCAAGAAATCCTTGAGGAACAACTTGAAGATTCAGCTTATGGAAAGCTTCACAAAGATCCGGTTGGAAGGGCTTGAGAATTAAGCTGTTGCAATAAGCCTTTCTTTCGAGCATCTGCAATCACATTCGCCTTGCCAGGAGTATATTCAATACTTGGATTGTACTCTTGAATCATTTCGACCCATCGAGTTTGTCTGAGGTTGAGGTTTGGTTGAGTGAAGATATACTTGAGACTCTTGTGATCGGTGAAAATGTCCACTTTCCTTCCCAACAATAGATGTCTCCATGTTATCAATGCATGGACAACGGCCGCCAACTCAAGATCGTGAGTGGGGTAGTTCTTTTCGTTGGGCTTCAACTGACGAGAGGTAATCTTCACAACTTTCTTCTCTTGCATTAACACAGCACCGAGACCTTGCAAGGAAGCATCACAGAAAACTTCGAATGGCTTGGATTCATCAGGAGGAGTCAAGACAGGAGCTGTGACTAGCTTCTCTTTGAGGGTATTGAAAGTGACATCACACTCAGGCGTCCAGACATACTTGACATGCTTCTGGAGGAGGTTGGAAAGAGGCTTTGCAATCTTGGAGAAGTTCTCAACGAATCTTCGGCAATAGCTTGCAAGACCGAGAAAACTGCGGAGCTGCTTGACATTCTGAGGAGGTTCCCAATTCACAATTGAAGACACCTTCTCTGGATTAACAGCGATGCCCTTGGCGGAGATGATATGACCAAGATAAAGAACTTCATCAAGCCAGAACTCACATTTGGAAAACTTCGCATAGAATTGATGTTCTCTGAGCTTGTCGAGCACCAATCGCAAATGTTTGGCATGATCACGCTTGTTCTTGAGAAGACCAAAATATCATCGAGATACACCAAGGCGAAATCATTGGTGTAGGGGTTGAAGATAAAGTTCATCATGCGAGAGAAAGTTGGAGGAGCATTGACAAGGCGAAAGACATGACAAGTATATTCATAAGAACCAAAGCTTGTTCGAATCTTTGTCTTGGGAATATCTTGTTCACGAATGCGAATCTGATGATAACCCATCTGAAGGTCAAGCTTGGAGAATACTTTAGCACCTTTGAGTTGCTCGAATAGCTCATTGATGTTGGGAAGTGGATACTTGTTCTTGATTGTCTTCTTGTTCAATGGACGGTAATCGACGCAAAGTCGGTCCGTGCCATCCTTCTTCGGACAAAAGAACTCCACATCCCCATGGAGATGAACTCGGTCCGATCAAACCAGACGCTCTTGTTCATCGAGCTGCTTCTTCAATTCTTTCAGCTCCTTGGGTCCAAGCTTGTGGGGCGCTTGCAAGCGGGTTCGATGCGGGCTCAAGATCGATAACGAATTCGGTGGCCGATGAGGAGGCATACCGGAAGCTCTTACGGAAGACATCTTGGTACTCACAAACGACTGGAATTTGCGAGATAGCATTCAACTCGCCCTTCTCATTGAGAGAAAACAACCGAATGGTTTCATCACGAGCGGCATAGATGATAACATCCTCAGAAGGGTGTGTCAATTGAATTTCCTTGGCAGCACAATCAAGTTGAGCTTTGTGCTGAGAAAGCCAGTCCATCCCGAGAATAAGATCAATATCCGAGTCACCAAGAACAATTGGAGAAGACAGAAATCTATAGTCGCCCATCTTGATAGAGACATCCCGAACCATGGAGCTTGCGTTCATGAATTTACCCGGAGAGACAACTGATAACGGTCTAGGCAAATCTTGAAAAAACATCTCATGCTTGGATGAAAAAGGTCTTGAGATGAAACTATGCGATGCACCAGTATCAAATAATACTTTTGCAGGAATATCATTAACTGAGAGATTACCCATTATCACGTCAGAAGAATCCTCTGCTTGCGCTGCATTCATCATGTTCACCTTGACAGACTTGGGATTATGCTTGACCACTGCATTGCTTGAAGACCTCACAGGAGGAGGAGGAGGAAGGCGCCTTTGGTTATGGCATTTGTTCGCATAGTGACCCTTCTGCTGGCACTTGTTGCAAGTCACCTCTGAGAGCGGACGGTGATAAGGAGCATTTGACCTTGGAGCTTGAGGTGAGACTTGTTACAGTAGCTTGGGTTGGGTGGGTGGGAAGATCCACGACCACCTGAGTTCTTCTGGCGATAAGGGTGACGGAACGGAGGAGGAGGAAGGTAGAACTTTTGCTGCTTTGCTGCCACTTGAGAGGAAGAAGAAGACTGAATCGCATCCTGATTCTCTTCTTTGAAGCCTCACACTTGAGCTGAGCACCTTCTAGCTTGAGTGCCATGTTATAGAATTGATCAAACTGAGTAGGCTCGGAAAGAACAAGAGATAAGCTGCAGATCCTCTCTAAGGCCACCTCTGAGGCGATAGATCATACTTTTCTCATCAGAACATCTTGTTTAGCGAATCGAGCAAGTTTCAAGCTGTATGTTGTATTAGTACATTGACATGTTCCCTTGCTTGAGATTGCGGAACTCCTCATGCTTGCTCTCAACAACACTTGGTAGGAATGTGGTGAGCTTTAAAGTCCCGGTAAATCAGTCCAAGTAATCACTCGACCACCTCTAGAATCCTTGTATTCTTGGAACCAATCAGCTGCTCGATCCTTGAGCTGAAAAGCCGCGAACTTGGCGTAGTCCTCGTGTCGACATTGCTGCATTGAAGTGCTTGTTGATATCCACGAGCCAATCGTCGGCGTCGTGGCCTCGGCACGATGGTGAAAGACTTTGGCTGGTTTGCAAGGAACTGGTTGATGTAGGAAAGCGTGGTGATGATAGAACTGCCCTTGACCTTGATTCCCTTGGTTGCCTTGGCCTTGGTTACGCTCTTGCATCAGCTGGATCAACAATGGCGTTGGCGTTAGTGGTTGCCATCAAAGTTTGCCATGCCTCGGAGGCGGAGGTGGAGGTGGAGGTTCGCTGACTCCCATCACTGCGTTCGGATTACGGCGTTGGCGGAGCCATCTGAAGAGGGTGACATCCGTTAGCATCTTGATAGAGCAGATAGACAAGTTGAATCAACGGATAGAAATTGCAACATATAGTCTTCACAATAAACATTGAACAGGATGAGCGAATGAATTCCAAAGTAAACATCCGTCCATTAAGGTGAGAAGCCACTTGATAAGAGATATTGATGAATGAAAATAAAAACAAGGTATGAATGGAACAAATAAGTGGTAAGGATTACCCAATCACAAACCAAATATCTACGGAAGAAAATGCTAGAGCTACTTGAATCCCACCTATAAACTCCCGAAACTTTCCGGTTATGCAATCGGTGTTGGGGATACAGGGAGCAATATATATCTCACCCAAGCTAACAATCCCTACATCCATTGTATCCATCCTTCAACACATAACCAAGAAACCTTCGAAATCGTGTACCTCAACCTTGAAAAGCATCCGTTATCGAAGTCATGGCAATACTCCGTACTCACCACAAGATCTTTGGGTTAGCGGGGTTATCTCACCAACTGACGCATAAAAGAGATTTTCGATGTCGGCGTACTAAACTCGGTATTCGAATTGCAACGATAAAATTATGGCGACAACACCTCGGAGCTCAACTCCGGGACACGCCACAACCCCTAAATGTCAGGAGGCAACCAAGACAATGTTGTCATCATAAAACCATCGGAACAATTCTAAGATACCCGCGTGATCCTAAAAAAAAATTTAGTGAAATTTGAGAAGAGAAGAGTCAAAACTCTACGTCAGGATACCTCACCAGAAGGTCGAAGGGACTGAGGAGTAAAAAGAATTCCTAAACTCTCCGATATATATAATCCTAAATGACTCAAAACATTTTTCTAGACACAACTCGGCCACTAAAAACGATCAAGCAGTGGGGGCTCCTAAGGTCGGGGATGGCTCTGATTACCAACTTGTAACGCCCTCGATGCGGCTATATCTCCCACGTGTCGAAGCACGACTTAGAGGCATAACCGCATTGAAAGCAATGTCGCAAGTGAGGTAATCTTCGCACAATCCATGTAATACATAAGGAAAAGATACATAGTTGGCTTACAATCGCCACTTCACACAATTACATGAATAAAGCATTACATCATCCAGATACAATCAAGGTCCGACTACGGAACCAAAATAAAAGAAGAAAACCCCACATGCAACACAGATCCCGATCGCTAACTGGCTCCACTACTAATCGTCGGAAAGGAAACATAGTATCGACCAAGGGCCTCATCATATTCCCACTTCAGCTCGGTTGTGCCATCGCGCTGGCATCACCGTACTGCATCTGTTTTGGTAGAATCTGTGAGCCACGAGGGACTCAACAATCTCACACCAGCGAGATCAAGACTATTTAAGCTTAAGGAAAGGCTGGTGTAAAAGGAGGAGCTGCTGCAAGTTTACTAGCATATATGGTGGCTACATCGCAAAAGAGAGCGAGAAGAGAAGCAAAGGCGCGGTCGTGAAGCTATTAGCGATCAAGAAGTGATCGACTACTTCGTCAAGCATAACTCCAACACCGTGTTCACTTCCGGACTCGCGAGAAGAGACCATCACGGTTACATACACGGTTGATGTATTTTAATTAAGGTCAACTTCAGGTTTTCTACAACCGGACATTAACAAATTCCCATCTGCCTCATAACTGCGGGCACGGCTTTGAAAGATAATACCTGCAGGGTGTCCCAACAAGCCCATAACAAGCTCTCACGGTCAATGAAGGAATAAACCTTCACCCAAGACACTCCGATCGGACTCGGTATCCGGTACATCAAGACATTTCGACAATGGTAAAACTAAACCAGCAAGACCTCCCATTGTGCCGACAAATCCCGATAGGAGCTGCACATATCTCGTTCTCAGGGCACACCGGATGAGCAGACGTCGGGTTGGCATAGACCCTGGTTGCCCAAGGGGCGCCGGACATCGCTCAGGTTGGACCAACACTCGAAGGAGCACTGGCCCGGGGGGGCTAAAATAAAGATGACCCTCGGGCTCGCGAAAACCCAAGGGAAAAAGGGGTATAGGTGGCAAATGGTAAAACCAAGGTTGGGCCTTCTTTGGAGGAGTTTTATTCAAAGCGAACTGTCAAGGGGTCCCATAAATCACCCGACCGCGTAAGGAGCATAAAATCAAGGAACATAACACGGTATGGCGGAAACTAGGGTGGCAAGAGTGGAACAAAACACCAGGCATAAGGCCGAGCCTTCCACCCTTTACCAAGTATATAGATGCATTAATTAAAACAATAGATATTGTGATATCCCAAAATATCCGTGTTCCAACAAGGAACAAACTTCATCGTCACCTGCAACTAACAACGCTATAAGAGGGGCTGAGCAAAGCGGTAACATAGCCAATCAACGGTTTGCTAGGACATGGGTGGTTAGAGGTTGACATGGCAATATGGGTGACATGGTATAGCAAGTGGTAGGTATCGCAGCATAGGCATAACAAAAGAGCGAGCATCTAGCAAGCAAAGATATAAGTGATATCGAAGGTATGGTCATCTTGCCTGTAAGGTTCTCAGAGTTGTCGAAGGCTTGATCTTCGTAGGCGTTCTCAACAGGCTCCTCGTTCACGTACTCGTCTCCCGGCTCTACCCAAAGCAAGAACACAAGCAACGGAACCACAATCAAACAAGGAACAATGCGCAAGCAATATGATGCAAAACAGGACATGCGATGCGAGATGTGATATGCAATGCATATGTATGCTCCGGAAGGAAAATGATGAACCGGGCATCAACTTGGCAAACCAAGTATGCCACTGGAAAGATGGGATGATTTCGGTTGAAATCGATATAAAGATCACCGGAATCGGATGCACGGTTTGCAAATGACAAGCAAAACAAGAAAGAGCGCAAATCTGCGTTTAACAGCCCGATGCTACTTAGCAAGCAACAAGAAACTATGCTACAGCACCCCAACATAAAAACAAAACATATGGCAACGAACTACAGGAGATGCTTAACAAAAGAGGAACACTGAGCTACGGCTAAATCACATCATAACATGTTCAAACAAGCATGGAGAAAGTGCTCAAAATATCAGGTTCACAGACTTAGTGAAAATACTAACATGCCAGGAATTAACATCAGGAAGGCATGTTTAGAGCAAGCAAACAACATGCTACAGGAACTTATAATAGCAAAGGAAGGCATGACATGATTCTACTCAAAGCATATTTCAATAGTCCCTTACTGACCATAAGCCAAAAGGACTCTAAGAAATGATGGCACCCATGTAAACATTGCAAGTTTTATTACAGATTTCAGACAGTGAAATATCAGGACATGGCAGAAACAGATTCAACATAGCATGTTCGTGAGCTCGATGCACTCACTACAGAGCATCTCATGATAAACTAAGCATACACCCATCAAGAAGACATGGCATAGAAGCTATACATGGCAAGAACAACATCATAGTATACACGGATCAACTACAACGACCTCGTGAAAATTGAATCTCACGCAAACAGTCTGCCAGGAAACATTTTCAAGCAAAAGTAGAGCACGAAAATGACATGCTACACTACTCCATAAATGCCAACAAAGGCATGGATGGATAGAGCACATCCATATGTCCAAAACACCCTTACTGATCATGCTCAAAAAGGGGATAGATCTCTCTGTAACAACATGAACATATGGCATAAAATTATCAGCAGGACAAGACTTGGTGAAATCACTAAGTTCCTGAAATCAGCAACATCATCATCCCTACTTTGCATGCTTGTTCTAGTCAACACATAGCTCACAAAAATACATGGCAAACACCCCTGGAAAGATGGCATGGCAATGTTCAACTCACATGTAGGACTCAAGTTCATAGGGTGCACACATAATTCATGGCAAAAATGACAAAAGAGCTCGAACTGATAAGATTCTGAAACTAACGATCTGAAGCTATCTTCCAACAGCATTTCGGGCATCAATATGAGCTCAAAAGCAAATGATGCAATGGGATGAAATGATGTACTCTTCGAGTCGAACAATTTGACATATTATACGCCCAAAACGGAGCCACGGTTGCGGAGATGTGATGCTATGAAAAATGCACGAAATAATTGCAGAAAAGGGACTTAGTGGTTTCGGGGGAAAGAAGTCAACCGAAGCCATTCTTATAGATCGGATCCGGCGCGGGCGCTCGAGGTTCGCGGAGCGGAGCTCGCCGGAGTTACTCGCGACCGGATCGGCTTGAGGCCGCCGGATCTGGGCGAGGACGGCGGGGGGGGGCCTTGGAAGCGTGGAAGCATGGCGGCAGCCTTGTATGGCATGAAGTGGGCAGCAGGCTGTGGCAGCAGTGGCGGCAATGTGGTGGCGGCAGCAGGCGTGTGGTGAGGTGGCAGTGGTGTGTGTGAGCAGCAGTGTGGTGTAGCCTTGTGGAGGAGGGCGTGGTGTGCGTGTGTGTGTGTGTGTGTGAAAGGCAGAGCAGCGAGGCCTCCATGAGCCTAAGCGGGCGGGCGGCGGCTGGTGCGGTGTGTGGCTGGCGAATGGCGGGCGCCATGTGGCGGCGTGGCGACCGGACGTGTTCGGCTGCGGCCGGACGTGTCCGGTGGCGGCGGAGGGGAGAGCTGCTAGGGTTGCGACCGGGATTTTCGGGGGAGGGGTCTATTTATAGAGGTAGAGGGAGCTAGGAGACTCCAAATGAGGTGCGGTTTTCGCCCACACGATCGTGATCGAACGACCGAGGGCATGGAGGGGAGTTAGATGGGTTATTGGGCTGTTTTGGAGGGTTGTTGGGCTGCAACTCAAAAGAGGCCTTTGCGAAGGTGCGGTTAACCGTTGGTACCAAACGAACTCCAAATGACCCGAAACTTGACAGGTGGTCTACCGGTGCTATACCAGGGCCACTTGGCAAGGCTCGGTCCGTTCCGAGAATGTTCAACACCGCACACGGAAAAAGAGCAAGAGGGTGCGCGGGGAACATAGGAGTGCGGATTGCAAAAGCGGACAACGGGAAAATGCTCGGAATCATGAGGCGAACACGTATGCAAATGAGATGCACATGATGACATGATATGAGATGCATGACATGGACAAAATGCAAAACGAAAACAAAACCCAACCACGGAGGGAATATCATAGCACATATCCGAAAATGGCAAGAGTTGGAGTTACAAATATGGAAAGTTACATCCGGGGTGTTACAGATGGCTTTCGATAAAGGGCATGCAGATCCACTCGATCTGCGCGCCCTTTGGGTGGCACTGAAGGCGGCGGTGGCGGCGAGAGCGACAGCGACGGCGGCGGGCAAAGCGACGACGGGTTGATGCGAGTAATGCTACACCTACAAAGGATTTAACGTAACTATTCTCTCCCTAATAATAAAGCACGGACTGGGTCTCCGGATTCACCGTCACAATACGCTTTCTTCTCATGTTACAATACGCTTTTGTATAGACAAACCGTAATATAAACGAGGTGGTACTATTTTGGGTCCGCGCGTCCTTGTGGTTTAAAAAAATCCTACTACTATTTGGTAATTAAAATCCGCAGTCCCTTTTTAGATGTTACTTAAGCCGACACCTCGTCCTATGTTACGTGTAGGTTTCAGACTCCAGGGCCAGGGATAACTCCTGTTGAAGAACAAACTGGGAAACTCTCCGATTTCCTCCTCATATATCGCATGAACTCTCCGGTGCTGCCGCCAAACCACCCCAAGCCCAAGAGATTGATTCCCTCCATCGCCCTCGCCGACGTCGGGCCACCATCGCGGAAGGAACTCGCCGATGCCATCCACACGCCTGATGTTGTCCATCTGCCTCGCCGATAGTCAGACCGTCGTCGGTCTTGCCGGCATGGACCCGGTCCATCGTGATCGCCGCCGGCCGCTGTTATGGTCGTGTTCAAAAAGGAAGTTGTAGAGGCGCTGGGTGCCATGCGCGACCATGACTGGATGGCCTGATCTTCCCGTCCAGGTGGCATCGCAGGATTGCAATGAGCTCACATGCAGGGACTACGTCCGACACTCTAGCCGTCGCAAGCTTGGTGGCAACAGTGATCAAAAGGAGGTATGAGACCCTTGGTTGTAGAGACATCACAACGTCCTAGAAATTGTCCTTCCTGACGCTACGGATTAATATGCCGAGATCTTGCACTCAGAGGTGGCGGTGTGAGGGCAGATTGAAGGTGCTTGGATGCATCCTACTGACCACCGCATCCGCACATCGTACTCATTATAGTTCCCAGGTGTTGGTCAACCTTTTCCCGTCACAGTTGCACCAATCCATGGCTGCATATGGTGGCCATAGACCAAGCTTTTCAAGAAGAGAAAGTATCTGATATATGGCTCGTGTAGACATTCTTCCAACTACCTAGATCTAGGCTTGTGGATGCATGTCATCTTCCTGCCCAAAGTCGCCGGCGTGCACACAGGATGATGAGAGCTATTTTTTTGCGAAAGAGAGCTCATATATATTTTGACTATTCTTTATTTATTTTTCTGGTCTTGCACCATCAAAGTGGTGCGGCACTTGATCTTTGTGCGTGACATGCGTGGAAATTGGATGTGCTGCTGCTTACACACTAAAATTGTAGCTATTTGTGGTGAGGTAATTTTGGTTGTCTGTGCTACTCCTTATAGATGTGAATTTCTACTTCTTGCAATTGCTAATGCACAAATATTTCAGATTTTTTTCATATTCCAGACATAATCTTTAGTTTAGAAAGGAGATATAGCTGACACTATAGCGCATATAACTTAAACCCCGATTCTCTCGCTATATGATGCATAAATGGGATTAGTTTGGCAGTTCTGAACTGGTCTGCGAAGATAGTGCTATTGTGGCCTAGAATTCACTTCTTAACTGCAAGGTCCATGTGTTGTCTAGATCGCAACTCTTGCTCTGGACTGTAGTCAATTCTTATGAGGAATAGTGAGGAGTAAAACTCACGGAGGAGGCCATCACGTCGGGGCCGGCCCAGGGAGGGAGGCGGCCGCCCGGGCCCCCACTCTTGAGGGCCCCGCCCAGTACCGAGTGCGCACAGGTACTGTCGCTGTAGTTAGAGGCGAAACTCCAGGGGCGCACAAACTTTCCTTCTCCAGCGTGGCAGCGTACCCTTTGCAGCTTAGGAAACGACTGGGCCTAGCCCAAGTAGTAATTAGCAGGGTTGTTTTCTCGTGGATTATTAGTCCCTAAAAAGGAAAAAAATAATGCATATCCACGCACCATGCACGGATCGAGGAGTTAGCGGCGATTCAGCACCATCACGATTCAAGCAAACGAATGCGGCGGCGCACGCTCGACGCTATTGCCGGATGTCAATTTTCTCCTCATCTCCTGGCTGTGTATCTGCGTGGTTGCCGGCTGTGTATCTGTACCTCGTCCTCATCTTCCGGTGAGGCCACGACACCGGACCGGCTGGCGGCGCCCAGCCAACTGCGCCACATCCCGTCTGCACGTACACGGATGAGGTAACCTATGCCGTAGCAATTTTCCCCTATAGAAACTGATACAAGTTTATAAATAGTACTATTAATATTGCATTTCTATTGCAGTAAAAGGGCATTATAAGGCGTTGTTGTTTGTGAGTTCGGCGTGATAATTGGTGGTTTTCATGTACTAATTGTTCACTTCATATACAGAGATGAGTTGCAAATATGGTCCGCTAATATTGCTTTCAAGAGGAATATCGCGATTCAAGTGATCTGAATGTGGCAGTGGTATTTGCTGTGGAAAAGCAAACTATTGTTAATCAAGAGGATGAAGGTCCTATGGAAGATATGCTGCCAAAGTCGACACACATGAAATTATGTGAGTGATCATGAGCCCATATTTATAAAAACGAATTTTATTATAAATATTTATGATATAAGAATTCGAAATAATATAGATAGCGAAATGAAGCGACATCTCATATACATACTTTACATTTCAATTAGATGTCTATATTAGGGGGGCCTCAGTTGTAATTTCGCCCCGGGCACCCGAAATCTCAGGACCGCCCTGCATCACGTCCAACTTGCCAATTATAGTTTTTAAAGTTTAAACATTCTCTAGCGTTGGTGAGGTTTAATGACAGGTGTGTCATGCGTTGATGAGGTTTAATGAAAGGTTTGTTGTGCGTTGGTGAGGTTTAATGACAGGTGTCATGTGTTTTACCTTAGAAATGACCACTTTCAAACATGTTTGTCATCAGGTGGACACCATGGCCTCGATCGACGAGGGCAAAAAATGATAGACAGTGGAGTTATGGAAGTCTTAAGACATGCTAATTTAGCTAGGGGCCTACAATATATTACCCCGTTGCAACGCACGGGTATGTGTGCTAGTACGTGATTAGACAACAAATTATTATTGGGGCCAAGGGGAAGGCGGGGCCCCACCCCCACTCAAATTCGCGGGGTGGAAGGGAGCGAAGATTGAACGAAGCTTGCGTAGTTTAAAAAAATCTTTATGTACAAAAAACAAGTTCAGAGATTAACGGCAAGACCATGTGGTGTTAGACTTGAACACGTACGTACGACTGCAGGGCGATCCGGATCAACTCGCAATTCAACCTAGGATTGACTACGGAGAGACTCTCTATATGTCTAAGCCGAGTACTATTATCAACGAAACTTCATCGATCGCCCTCGCCTTCGACGCTCTCCAAGTCTCCATCCATCAGCGCCTTCTGCGAGTCCAACAGCGCCCGCCCGGCAGCCGGCCAGATGGACGGGACCGACGGCAACGGCATCTGCTTCCCTTACGACGTGCTCCTCGACATCCTCCGCCGTCTCCCCTGCCGCCCGCTCGCCGAGTCCCGGCGCGTCTGCCGCGCGTGGCGCGCCATTGTCGACGCCCACAGGCTCCTCCTCCCGCACTTCTTCCCCGGGGGCTCGTTCCCCGGCATCTTCACCAGCAACTACGGATGCGCCAATAAATCCTCCTTCTTCGCCCCGTCCGCACCCGCGCGTTCAGAACAACTACGTGGAGCTTACGACGGGCCTGTCTTCCGGCATCCTCTCTTTCGGCACGACACCTTATCCGTACTCAACTGTTGCAATGGCCTCCTTCTCCTCAAGAACAGGTTACAACATCATCTTTATGTGTGCAACCCGGCCACTGTGCGAATCGCTAGCCTGCCGCCATTGCCAGAGAAGGAGACGTGGCTATTTGTCGAGGGCATGTTCCTCGCCTTTGACCCGGCCGTGTCGCGGCACCATGAGGTTTTCCTCCTTCCAAAGGGAAAGATCCTACCAGAGGAAAAGACCCAGCCACAAACTTGGGTCGAGGTTAATTTGGAGCAGCTGCACTTGCCTATATTGTTTGAAGAAGAGAACCTATCCCAAGAAGACCAAGAGGAGATAGACATCACATACCATTTTGATTATGCAAGAGATTTTAATACAACACCATCATCAGATGTGATCTCTATATTGGTGTTCTCGTCACAGACCAATCAATGGGTGAACCGGGAGTTTTTGCCGGGGCATTACGCCCCTAGGAAACTCTATGACATGGTGACCGCGCCACACCCTAGTCACGTCAAAATATGGAAGTCGGCCGAGTACTGGCAGGGGTCGCTCTACGCACATTGCTGGAACCACATCCTTTTGATCCTACGCAACTCGGAGGGGGTGTACAACATGGCCCAGTTACCAGGTAAAACTTATATTGATGAGCACACAAGTTGGTCAAAGTTGCTCGAGAGCTCTGTCGTAGCGAGTTACGAGAGAGGGGTTCACTATGTGGCACACGACAAAATCCAACTAAGGGTATGGACACTGGTAGAATCAGAGGATGGTCGGGTGGAGTGGATGCTAGCACATCAAGCAGAGCTTAGTCACGAAATACCACAATGGACTAAGCCTAGAGTGCCATGGAAGGCCGTCGGAAACAACCAAGCAATTGCTAGCTTGTTTGAACCTTATAACATTGAGGATTTCATGTATGATGAGGAGGATGGCCAGAGCGACACAACTGATGATTGTGATGGGAACGATGAAAACGACGAAGCAAAAGACATCCATGAGGCGGATGGTGGCTTCGATGGTACAACCAATAATGTTGATGACGATGGTCACAGTGAAGAAGATGCTGCTCACGAGGATGAAGATGACAGATTTGAAAGTGAAGAGAGCTTTGAGCCCTCTTGGGACTCGGACTCGGACAACTTTGTCGACCTACATGAAAGTTCAGAAAGCATGTCACGGGATTACAAGATCATTGGATTACACCCGCATAAGGAAGTTGTGCTCCTCCAAACCCATGGTGCCGTTACAGCATATCATATTAGGACCACGAGAATGCAATATTTAGGCTATGAGCTCCTTAGGAACCCTTGCTCGAATGCCCATGGCATCGACGCTGCGTTCCCTTACCGTCCATGCTACGTTGATGCGCTTCCGGCGACTAAATTACCGTATTCCCATTATGGTTGGTGACCTGCACAAGAACAAGCATGGTGAAGATGGACCAAGGTTGCACATGGGCTGCATTGAGCCTTCGAGGAAGGCATGCGGGGAGAGGGGCCACATGTCAAGCTGGATGCATGCATGATCTTTTCCCACTTGGTCGGTCAACAGATTGCAATATGTACCATCCAATTCATGTTGAATACTTAACAAATATACACCTTTTACTTACTTGATTGGGATAGCAACTACTCATGTACATCTATCTTTCTTCTTCTTCTTCTTCTTCTTCTTCCTCCTCCTCTTTTTCAATATATATAAAATGTACAACCCAAAAAGCCTCCGAGCACCACCATGAATGGTATCATCTGTGCTCGGGGGCCTCCCAGCTTTTCTTTACGGTACAAGACTTACCCCACAGGCCACAAATGACGGCCCGGACATTCACAATTTTTAAAATTTACATGCCTATATATCCATATGAATCATGTCTTCTTCTTCTGCTGTTGTGTTGATAATCATGAGGACTCTGTTCAGTTGCTCTTGATGAGCAGCAGGCCGATGCCGGTGACAATGAGCGTCGCCGGGAAGCCGAACTGGAGGTGGCTGAAGAAGGAGAGGGTATACCCGAACTGCTGGGACCGGCGCGCCTGCTCGCACACGATCAGGTTCGCCGCCGACCCCAGCAGCGACAGGTTGCCCGCCACCGTGCTCACCCATGCCAGGATCAACCACGCGTTGGTCTCCGCCGTGGGGGAGATTGCCGCCGCCGAGGCCGCCACCCGTGCACCGAGGAGCAGGACTGCGACAAAGCACTAGTCTGTCAGTAGTAAGTTTGTGGTGCAGGGGATTTGGCATGTTCAGCTGGTTCTCTTGTTCTTTAGTAGAATGAATGATTGGCCGATCTGACAGAAGTTGGGACCTCACAGTCTGGCTAGCATCTAACACATTCAGAAATTATTGCACAACTGGTCCAAAAATGAATCATGCCATTGTTTGGTGTCCCTGATTACTTACTACAGTCTGATTAATTACAGTTTGGAATCATCTATGAAATTTGCACAAAATTAGATCAAATGCACACTCTAATTTCCATATATTATGACAAATGGCGTCGAAATGGCAGTGGAGCATGTTTTTCAGGCAATGGGAGGGGGGAGAGGAACTAACCGGTCGGGACGTTCGACGCGACATTGGAGAGGAGCAGGATGACCAGGGCGAGGATGACCACCCCGGTGGGCGTGTCGATCCGCGCGTAGGGCTCCATGAACTCCCAGAAGGTGCTCGGAATGCCGGTCTTGTTGAAGCCATCCACGGTGATGAACATCCCACAGAAGAAGAGCAGCAATGGGTAGGAAACCTGAAAATTTTGTTTTCCAGCAGCACCACAGTAAGCAACAATGGATGGGATGTACAATAGTAAGTAATTCTGGTGTGAGTTTTAGTTTCAGAAAGAACACACTGGGCAATCCAATTTGTTGTGAGCAGGTGTAAAATTTGATCAAACCATTTGAATTATTTCAGTTGTAAACAAAACTTTCATTCAAGATGGGAATTGGTGAATTCGTCTTGCAGACCTGTGGGTTCAGTTTAACGGTAGACAGAGACTGACAGACACCTGCTGGTTCAGTTAACTGAATCACTGAAGACGGTTACCTTCTCGAGGCAGGGGCGGGCGTCCTTGAAGTCGAGCACGATGAGCGCCAGGGCGGCGGTAATGGCGCTCCACGACATGTTCAGGCCGAGCAGCAGCGCCACGAGCATGCCGAAGGTGATGGCGTACACGCACGACTTCCACAGCCTGTTCTTCCACTCCTCGTCCATGGCCGCCTCCTTCTCCTCCGTCGAGTTGAAGCAGGAGTACTCATCCTCCTCCTTGGTCGTCACTCTGGCGGCGGAGCCACGCCTCTGGTGGATCCCGACGCCGTCGGGCGCCGCCTTGGCGTCGCCGTTGACGGAGGCAGGCTTCACCGGCTCGCATGAGCAGTACCCCTCGCAGCCGGCCGCGTCGGGAAGAACAGAGCCGTCGGGGAGGCGGCCGCGGCGCGGGTGCGACATGGTGGCCGGCGAGAAGCGGTGGGAGGTGACGTCGTCCTCCTCGACGACCTCGGCAGGGAGCGCGTCGTGGGACACGTCGACGCACTTCTCGTCCGACAGCTCCCGCCAGTAGAGGCAGAGCAGGATGGCGGCGTTGACGACGACGCCGACGAGCGTGGCCGGCAGGATGCCGAAGACGAAGTCCCCGAAGGAGATGCCGCTCTGCACGGCGATGACGAGGTTCTGCGGGTTGCCGATGGGGGTCGCCGCGGAGCCGATGTTGGCCGACGAGGCGAGCGCGAGAAGAAACGGCTTGGGCGGCAGATTGTTCTGGCGGGCGATCTTGAGGATGAACTCGGTGAGCACGACGCAGCAGGTGTCGTTGGTGAAGAGCGCGGACGCGAGCGCGGAGACGACGCAGGTGCGCACGAGGAGGTCCTTGCCGCCCTGGCTCCGCCACGAGAGCGCGCGGCCGAGGTGGCGGAACATGTCGGCGCGCTCGAGGTAGACGCTGACGACCATGGTGCCGAAGAGGAGGCCGAGGATGGGCAGGTCCACCGCGGCGTAGGCCTCGTCGGCGGTGATGACGTTGAGGAGCACCATGAGCATGGCCCCGAGCAGCGACCCCGCCGTGCGGCCGATGGGCAGGAAGGGCACCGCCGGGAACACGGCCAGCACCCAGAAGATGCCGAACGCCGCCGTCCCCAGCGCCACCTTCACCGCCGGCTCCATCGCCATTGCGTGCCCCCACCCCCAACCTCAAGATCCAAATCTCTGCTTCCTCTCTACGCTACTGAATCTGCAAGAATCTCCTCTCCTCTCCTCCAGATTCGATCCAAGAGCAGCGAGCGACCTAACTAATCCTCCACCTAGAAAGAAAGAAAGAAATCTGCAATCTGTGGCCTAGCAAGCTACGAACAGGAGCTAAGATCTGTAACCACTGGCTCACAAAAACAGAGCTGGACAAGAAGCGGAGCAAGCTCCAACGAACTAATGGTGGGGGCGCAAGCGGCGGCAATCATGCAGGAACCAACAGCACGTACGTACCAATCTCAGCTAGAAGCCACCAGTCTCATCAGCTAGAAGCCTCCATCTCCATGGATGGACGAGGAGGAGGAGGACGACGAGGAGGAGGAGGAGGAGGAGGAGGGAGCAGCTGGTCTGCTCGTGGAGCTCGTGGAGAAACTACTCGCCACGAGAAGAAGTTAACAATGGAACACTTGGCAAGGAGGCATTGACCACTTGGCGAGCTCCACATGGCCTCCTAGTAGATTGCCCGCCATGGATATTATTTCCTTGCCACTCTCCCCACACCAGTCGATGGGATGTCTGCAACCAAATGAGGAAAAATATTTTCTGTATTTCCAGGAACAGAGAAATGTGGTTGGCTCATGTGGAGCTGCCCCGGTGCTCTCACCGCATCCTCACATGCACGTCCATGATTAATGGTGATGGATGCTGTTGAGAATTTGCCATGGAGGTGGACTGGGCTTGGATTTTTGTGGCGCCGGGAATAAGATACATTTTTGCATCACTCTTTCTGTTCTTGTTTTCCTCCTTAAACTAGGATCATCAGTGGGCTTTGATTTTGATTGGGCAATGGTGCATGACAAGGAGAGGTGAAAAATTATGCTGGTACAAAAAGACTTGCTCTTGACTTGGTGGTAGAGAATGATTAGGGTGGTAATTAGTGAGGTCACTTTCACCTTTGCTGGCAAAAATTGACAGGTTAATTAGCCAAAGAAGTAACTGTCTTGGATATTATTCTCTTTTTTTGAAGGGGTCTTGGATTCTATTCTATTACCAGAGAAGTAACTGTCATCCTTGGATACCATTCTATTACCAGAGAGGTAACTTTTGGTATCACTACTAGTCTCCTACTAATGTAGGCCTCACAATGATTGACCGGAGGAAATCGCAAGAACACCGCCGGGCCCTGAGACCGCGACGGCGATGGAGACGGAGATGGAGATGGAGGTGTGCACGCGTTCACCGGGGGTGGCGCGACGGCGAAGGCAGAGGGGGGAGATGGATTAGATTATTGATTGCTGATGTGGAGGGTGGTGGGAGGGGATTTGGGTTGGTTTGGTTATGTTTGGTGCCGGATCAACGTTATCCGTCGCTTGTCTGAACCCTCAGCCATGCACCCCCATGTTCATGTCCTTAATTAATTGATCATCACCACCTTAAAACTAATCATGGCTTGTTGCTTCTCCTTAAACTTCACCTTGTTGATCATGGAGAGGGAGGGGGACAGTACTGTGATATTTCATGTTTCCTGCTACTCCGGCTCGCTTTCGACGGGACGTGGATTGGTCGAGATGCTGACCTGTTGGGCCCACCAGGAAGAAGAAGAGGAGAAAAATATCGCCACATGATTGATGTTGCACAATGAAGCTTCATGCCACCTAATGTACTCTTGTTGCCACCTGGCCGGCCGGCCTACACTAATCAGTCCTACAAGTTCGCCTCCAATTTTTTTCGCGGGACATATTTTATTTTCTTTTTGGGGTTAGGACACAATATTGATATGATCATCAAAAATTGTTCCCTGTGTTAGTACGACGGGACGGGACGAGACTAGGACCGAACTCGTTGTCGTCCGCATATTATTGTTGCTGTTGCCGCCGTTGTTGTTTGCTTCATCGAAGACATACATTTCTTTTTCTCTCCTTTTAAACTGGTTGAGACTGACACTGTGGTGTAGTGGCACCCCTTGACGATTCTTGGGGGCCATGATATTTAGTTATTACTACTGTACCATTATTGCCCGTCAATTTACTTAACTGCCTCGTCATCTCCATGTGATCTCTCTGGTTTATCTCATGCGTCGGACAGTAGTAGTAGCTTCCGGCTAGAGGTTTGCAGACTTCTCCAAGGGGAAGGCCCCTTTCAGGATCTCTCCTTTTCTTTTCTTTTTTTGCGGGTAAAACAACTTGTATTACTCACTTATAATGTCATTACAATCATCAGAGGCAATCCTCACCACCTCATCTGGGCCTGACCCCAACCAAGTCATAGTTCTACCTTGGAGCAAAGCAAAGCGAGCTAGGCAATCACTAGCCTTATTATGCGATCTAGAAATATGAGTAATACAAGTTTGTCTAAGGGTCCTTAAGTGCTTGATCTCCCTCACAATGGAGGCATACACCTACCGATCGTCGTCCACACATGAAATCATCGCTACTCCTTTTCTTTCTGTCGTTTAGATCCTATTCATGTTCTTGCAAAGTGCAGCGAAACAACGTATATATGACCCCAGAAAAGTTAAATTGAAGAGCCAAATTGCTCCGTGCCTCGCAAAATGTCAACATCGGTGTCATCTGCCTGACTTGTATGCACTCCTTGGATGGTGTCTGGCAAAGTACATGAAACGAAGGAACCACATGCTTCGAGCCTTCAACCAAGGCACGGCCTGGATGATGAGATGATTCTCCCTGCAATGCTCCGCGCCATCGCGAAATATTGACATCGGCGCCATTGCCGACCTGTGTGCACTCCTTGGATGGTGCCAGGCACAATATTGGCATCAGAAACAACATGGTTCAACCAAGGCACAGCCTGGATGATCACATGATTCTCCTTGTAATTCCAATATTCACACCAACAGGCACAGAAGATTCATGTGATGAACATCAGAGTGGCTCTGTCTGATGCTATCTCCAATCAATCAACCAGACACACTGATGAACAACAGATAGTGATTTCTCATGTGAGATAAGGACCAGGGGTAGAATATGGCTCCACCTGACGATGCCGCTGAAAGGAACAGTTCTACACTTCTGGCTAGTTTATTATGTACATAAACATCATCATCAGTCCAACAGCAGCAGCAAGCGAGTTAAAAGCGGATTACAACACACGCTACAACGGTAAAAGTATTGCGGTTTGGTTTTATAGCGACAGACGACAATAACAACATCAACAACACATGGAGGGAGGGTTCCAGGATCTGCATCACCACCTTTGGGTTCTTTATATGAATGATGGATGATTAGCTGGACACTGAATTACTTACCACTATATCTAACTTTTAACTTGCCACTACAACCTGAATGTTTGCATAGGTTTTGGCGCCTCCTGCAGTTGAGATGATGGTATCTTCCTGATGCACTGAGGAGCAAAAGAAGCAAAAAGAAACTTGTATCTTCCTGTTGTAAGGTTATGGTCAGTGCAACGGTTAGCTGACCCCTGGCTGCGCCACTGGACGGAAGGACCAGCTCTTCCTCGGCTCCGTTGTGATTGCGGCCACCTTCTCGTTCGCCCACCAGTCGGACCCGAGCGCGCCCGTCTCCTCCACGTGAGGGGCGTCGACGTTGCTGAACTTGAACTCTTTGGCCAGACGGAGGGACAGGGAGCGCCGTGCTTTCTCAGGCAGGTCATGGTATGTTTCGTCGACATACAGCCCTGCCCTTGTCTCATTGGATTCTCTGGAGTGGTCGCCAGTGTTGCTGGATGGAAGGTGGAAAGATGATGCAGCAGATTCTCCAGAAATGGCGGTCTTCTTCTCCAGGCAGCGGGCGACATCCTCTACTGTCAGCTCGAATGAGACCCGATGATCCATAGCATGATCATTGTTTTGGAGTCGTGCAGAGAAGTCCACGACGGGCACAGCTGCTGTAATGTGGCCATCCAAAAGGGAGCCGCCATTCCTCATATGGCGAGGTATCAACTTCTGTGTAGCAATGCCCTCGCCATCCAGGATCTTTGGGGCCTCACGAACTGGGAAGGAGGGGAAAGTGCTGTGTGAGGAAGTCTGCAACTCAGGGTCAGGGAATGGGGAGCAAGTGCCAGAACAAGCAGAACTTGGAGATATGAGACGCCCTATTGGGCTCTCAGGGTACATATGGTATGAGTGAAGTTCACCCCTTTCCCCATTCTTGCTGCTGTTGAGTGAAGTCAGAAGCTTTGCATATGGCACCTCAGGCGAGGAAGGGGTTGTCAGATGAACAGACTCTGGTGGGGGAGTGAAAGGAGCTGTTGAAGGTTCAGTTGTGAAGGCCGAGAAGATAGGAGGGGAGACTACCTGTGTCTCATGTGCATATGGCCCAATAGCAAAGATGGATGGAGGACCTGTGGGTGACGGCGAGTTTGGCGAGCGAGGCGAAAAAGATGGAGGGCCCATTGGTGATTGTATAATAGATGCAGATCCTGATTGGAGGAAAGAGGCGGGCGATGATGGAGGTGCAACAAAGGGGAAGACCTGGGGAGGTGGATGATTTGGAATTTCTGGTGCCGGTGCATCTATCCTCTGAGATGCAGATTCTGGGACAAGGACCGCATGGCTGATGCGGCGGTCATTCTTTTGAGCTCCAAAGCAGAAGTATGCGCTCAACCAATCAGTCCATTTCCTTCTCTGCAAATGAACAATACTACTCATTAGTACAGAAACAAAGAGCTGTCATTGTGCAGTCTTTAAACAAAGGATATAGCATGTGACAGCATAAAAGGTTCATAAATAAAGAATGCACCTTAATAAATTATGAATTGAAGAGTTCAATGCCTATGTATAATCAGGATCATGTGCACTTTTCTCAGACATATACATTCTATACTAAATTGTCCCCCTTAGCTCCTCAGTATAATCAACAACAATATGCAACTTCTCTAAGAAAACAGAGACGATATACAAGCCATGCTACACAATTACTGTAAAAATAAAAGCAGTCATGAGTGAGATGAAAGATAGAGAAGTGAAACATCATGCTGCTTAGCATGAAACTAACCGAAAATAGTAGAAGTAAATCATACAAGTGACTCAAAATTACAACAGATAGCTCAGCCAGATGGAGTAGTAAACAAGGGAGAAACCATAATTCCAGCCACAACTGTAACATAAAGATACCACATACTTGTTTCCTTCTATGTAGTTAGTCCTCACTTACAGTCACAGGGTTGAAATCATAGCTCCACTACTAAGGGATCTCACATCAGCAAGTGCCGGCTGCTATTGTAATAAGACAGACACTACAAATACTGTTTGTTTCATGTGGTCCAAGCTAAAAGTACTGGAGAGTAGCAATCATAGGTGCACCACATTACCTTAATTTTTCATGAACAGACAAAACTGTGACTAACTAACATAACAGGACGAATGCCTAAACAGCAGGCCATGCATTAAAAAAGGGGGTAACTAACGCCAGGGATTAAAAACAGAAAATACTAGCTGGTGGTATATCGCCAGCTAAGAGAGAATATTTTTGTCCCATCTGGTCCTCTCAAGAATTCAAACTGACCGTTTCAGCTATGGCCTTAATTCCATGCAAGTATTCGGTGCCGATAGCATGTTTCATCCGAGGCCAAACATGACACACAGTATAGATAATCTTCTGAAGAAAAAACTTGTATGCCGAAAAAACTTGTATGGAGTATTACAATTCCCAAACAGAATACAGGACAGGTGCAAACTTGATTTCATATCAGTTTTGCCCACCACGAAAGTGCTGAGACTTCGACCACCTATTGTTAAACGATGTCACCAAAGTTTACAAGTCAACTTAGTGAAGGTGAAGCAAGCAAACCTGCCCGCAGTGATGTACTAGCCATGTAACTAACATTTCAAAGCACACAAGTAACCTCTGTAATTAATCTCCCGTCCTAAATGTGTCATGCAGTCAGTAATTTGTAACATGTGTTTCCCATCTGAACTCTAATAGTTGTACAGAACATGTACCTATTACACCTAGCTATTACACAGCAACCAGGTACCAAGCACCACATCTATGCTATCACAAGCACATGTGACTGAGCTGGCGACTGGGTGACAACGTGATGCACCATCATCATACTAAGCTCCCGTTGTGGCAAATGACTCAAAGTAGCAGCGGAGCATGTGAGGCAGCACAAACCAGCGATTTCACTTCAAAATGCATGGAGAAACGATGTATATCTACTAATAAATCATGAACTCTGCCGCAGCAGCATAACGATCAGAGCAAGCTCGCTAAAGGACCCAGCCAGACCAGACGAGGCGGCAGCGACATGGACGGTAACAAAAAATTCACACAGGAGACAGGGGTCGAAGAACGAACCGGCTCCACGGTGGGCTGCCTGCGGCTCCCGGCGGTGACAATGGCCGCAGCGGCCGCGTTGACGGTGTCGACGCTGTTGTGCACGGGCCTCATCTCGCTCCCACGCTCCATCGCCGAAGAAACGGGATCGATCGGCAGCCGACGAGCTGGGCGGACGGGCAGGAAGAGCAGCGAAGATTCGCGTCAGAGACCAGAGCAAAATCAGAAGCAAGAGCAAAGTAATAACAGTCCAGGCAAGGCACAGGGCTCCTCACCGCCGAAGCAGAGCACCCCGGAGCAGCGGATCGGGCGGATCTCCCCTCCGCCCCCGAGCGGCGCAGGGGAACGAGCTCCCCGGACCGGAAGAGCGAGCGGCCGCCCCTCCTCCCTCCCGCCTCCCGGGATCAGGCGGAGAGCTGCGGCGGCGGCATGGATCGGCGGGATCGGGGCGGGGGAGCCCTGGGCGGCGCCGGATCCAACCGCGACGACGACGGCGAGGAGGAGGAGGAGGAGGAGGGGGTTGGGGACTGGACTCGCCTCTGATGATTACTGAATGAAACTAATTGAAATTTTTAGGATTGGGGATTCTTATACCGCTGCTCGAGTCAAACACGCCATTAGCCAGCCCTCCGCCCGCGGAATTACCATCCTGCCCCTGTATGCTTTACTTCTCTCTCTTCTCCTCAAAAAGGAAGGATTTCATGCCCTGCCAAAAGCTCATTTGAAAGGACATTGAAAAACTTCTATCTATACCAGTTGCCGGATCGTGTCGATCCAACGATCTAGATCTGCTCAGCGTTAAATGATTATAATATATTTAGCATGTAGTTAATATCGTTCATTGTACTAATATATACTCCCTCCGTTCCTAAATATTTGTCTTTTTAGAGATTTCTAGAAAGACAAATATTTAAAAACGGAGGGAGTAGACGCGAACTAATATCCTGCCTAATACAACGTGCAGTTGATATCCTGCCAAATATCAGCATGTATTGCAGGCACGTAATTACTAACTTGCGTCAAATAGATGAAGATGGTCGTGCAATGCTTGGAGGTGGCAGATCCAGGATGAGTAAGGGCATCTCACCCCACAAACCGGACACCACATTCGTCTGCGGATGGAGGCACCAGTCCGCGGACATGAATGCGGAAATCAGCCATCCAATGCTACCCGCGATACATTTCAAAGTAGATTTAAAATAACTAGGTGAAATTCATGCAAACCGGATGATATTCATACAAATCGGAGCCCATTCATTACATTTCGGACAGTTTTCATTGAAAAAAGGCGGGCCGAGCTAAACCTAGACTACGGCGGTGTCTGTCGTCCAAGTCCTTGTTCCCTTCCAGCGACCTCATCCTCCATCCGCGGATTTACCATCTGTTTGTTCTCCTGAAAAAGGAATGATGAGTGATGACGATGACGCCTGTGTGCTGTCTCGGCGATGCCCTCTTTGCAGTGGTGTGAGTGGGGTATCTTGTGTGCGCCGCTCGGTGGTTGTTATGGTTTTTCACCGCCGGTTTCTCATAATTAACCGAACACTTCGGTTTTCCTTTAATTAACCGAGCAAATCTTTTCTTCTTAATGAATGCAGGAATCCTGCCATTTCGAAAAGGAAGGATCTCATGCGTTGCCAGCTCATTTCAAACGAACATTTGAAAAACTTATATCTATACCGCCTATCAAACCATGTCTATCCAACGTCCTAGATTGTTTCGGCATTAAAAACTTAATATATTTAGCATGTAATTAATATTGTTCATAATAGTAATATATAGTCGCTGATCATGCAATTGACGCCAAACTAATATCTTGCCTAATACAACTTGCAATTGACATCCTACCAAATATCAACATGTATTTCAGGTACGTAATTGCTAGCTGTGTCAAATATTTTGAAAATATAATGCTCGTAAAATGCTTGGAGGTGACGGATGCATGCAGGACGAGTAACAAAATAGTGATCATGATGATGGTTTAGTCTCTCATTCATTTTTGTGGTATGCTATACATGATGCACGGTGACTTTTATAGTAAGTTATACATGTGGCGCGATTAATTTGAAGTTCGTTACACATGTTGCGTGGTTGCTTGGTAGTCTGTTATACATGTTGCATGACGCCACCTGTTTTACTTTTGTAGTATGTTACACATTTGGAATGATCGCTTTTGTAGTCCATCATACATACTGCAGTGTTAATTTTCTTGGCAAGAAATATTTTATCCACGTACACTATGCTATGGTGAATATGTATGTCCTTTCTTTTTATCAAGTTTAGATAGATTACCACGTGTGCCACATGAGCGCATGTTGATACCCACCAAGTCAAAGAAACTAACATGTGATTGGATGACTAGGACAGTGGTATTCCCAGTCCATCAAGGTTCAAGTCCCAGTGCTCGCATTATTCTGGATTTATTTTAGGATTTTTCGTCGATGCGTATTCAGCGGGAGGAGACGTTTCGTCGACTATGAGATGTCTGCGGTGACTTCATCAATCTCAAGATGATATACCGGCTCAGCCTTTCGGAAGTGCTCATAGGGGTAGGATGTAATAATTGGGGAGCAACCAGTTTTGTTTCTCCAAACTAATCCTATATTATAACTTAAGTTTTCCTTTTTCGTTCAGACCCTCATTGGTATTGTGTTTAACACATAAGTAGAATGTACTACAAGAGTTTTTTTTTTTTGAGGGAGAACGCACAAGAGTTGATAATGGTAAAAAGCATTGCTTCTTTGCCCTTGACTCGCCTCAAGTGGCAACCGATAAAAATTACCCCAAGAAACACCCGAGGGCATTTGGGTCAGAGCGGGCGGGGCTGCAGATGAGATGGCGCTATCCATCCCCACGTGTGCGTATGCTGAGGCAGAGGATTGCAGAGCCAGCCAGCAATCATGGCCGCACAAACCCGCACATCCACGTCGCCGTCAGGCCCCTCCTCTACCCCACCCGTCGGCGGCACGGGTAAGCCCAGCCCGCGGTGGCCGGCGTCGGACCGGATGGAGAGGCCGCCCCGCCGCGCGCCCCACGTGCGGCCCCCCCGGTGAAAAAGGCGCCTTTCTTTCCTTTTTCCTTTCTCACCCTTTTCCGTCTCCGCTCGTCCGTTGGCGGAATCTTCCCTAGCTGCTTTTGTTTGTGTATTTTATATTTTAATTAATTAATTACGTGTTGCTGCTCCGTACGCGTACGCAAGGGAATAAACTAGCGGTGGGGGTAGTGTGGTTCGGTCACCCACTGACGCCGGACAGCGTGGCCCTGCGCTGCACACGTGCACACCTTCCTCTCTTGATTTTTTCCTCTTTAGAGAAAAAAAAAATCTTCTCATGCATACATGTCCATCATTCTCTCATAAGTTTTTTTTTTTGGATTCTCCTCTTCTTCTTATAATTGCACTACGACTAGTGGGCATAACATAATGCAGCCCTGTTATTATGTTTATTAAGAAATCAGCCACAGCTTAGCATCTCTCCTGGATGACCAGGCTCCAGCAAGCAGGGCTGGCTAGCCATGCATGCATGCATACCCGAAAGGAAAAGCAACACAGCAGCAGTACAGTAGCTAGCTAGAGCTGGCTGCTATATTGCGGTTGGGAGCGTTGTTTAGTTGGAGCTAACCTCATATGAATCAAGCTATTTTACTCCCTCTGTAGATTAATATAAGAGGATTTAGATCACTAAACTAGTGATCTAAACGCTCTTATATTAGTTTACGGAGGGAGTAATTTTTAAAGCGGCTAGCCTAGCCTGCAAGTAGACCTGGAAGCATCATGCATGCATGCATCCGCAAGCAGACGCGTACGTGCGCGTGTGTACGTGTTTTGTCTGATTATTAGGATGATGGTGCGTACACGGACATGAACTGAGTACTACTCCCTCCGTTTCAAAATAGATGACCCAACTTTGTACTCAAGTTAGTATAAAGTTGAGTCATCTATTTCGGAACGGAGGGAGTATTATTCATGTAATCTTGATTGATGGATCTTGATTGATGGTCGAGCGATCCGGCCAGCTACCCATGCATGATCCTGTCAACCTCTACGTACCACACGTACTACTACCCTGGTGGGATGGTATTCGTGATCGTCCATGTATACATTGCTTAGTCTGCAGCCTGCCAGCGACTCACTCGGTGGAATGTCAATCAGCTCTCTTTCCATGCTACGTATACTACCCAATAATGCATTCGTGAATGAATTATTTCTAATACAGTATACGGTCGATATGTATGATATATATATATATATATATATATGGCTGTACGCACATGTACTCACCTGGTCAATGGTCATCGAAGGCAGCTACGACAATGGATTCAAGCAAATCAATTACGTGACAGGTATCTACTCCCTCCGTAATTTAACATAAGACGTTTTTTTTACACATTCACATAAATTCTTAGATCCTCTCACAAAGCATGGATCCAGGTAATAAAACAAGAAAACCACTGAAAGAAACATAACTTCCCCTCCCCTCCATCAATTGACGTCGATCCAGCATATATATGAATATGATATGAATGCATGCGTTGCCCGTTTCTTGTTTTGGGCAATGGTCCAGGCCGGGTCAGCCCATTAGTCCCGGTCCAGTCCAGAACCGGGACCCGTGGGGCATTGGACCCGGTTCGTGAGCCCCCGGGGCCGGCCGAGCCACGTGGGCCATTGGTTCCGGTTCGTCTGGACCTTTTGGTCCCGGTTGGTGGGACGAACCGGGACCAATGGGCCTCGCTCCTGGCCCACCACCATTGGTCCCGGTTGGTGGCTTGAACCGGGACCAAAGGTTGCCCTTTAGTCCCGGTTCATGCCACGAACCGGGACCAATGAATTGCCTATATATACCCCTCGCCCGCGAGCAGGGCACTTCACTACTCTGTTTTTCTGCCCGCCCGTTGGAGAGCTTTGTGGTGCTATAGCTCACCTCCTATGCACACGAGGTGTTTGATGGAATGCCCGAGCCACACTACTTAACTTTCTCCTCTCCAAGCTCGACCTCCAAACTCCATTTTCCTCAATATTTGTCTAGGCTTAGCGGTCTGGCACGTCCCACCGCCGTCGATCGCCCGTGCCGATCTCATCGCCGGCACCATCGTGGTGAGCCTCTTGTTCTTATCTTCTTTCTGAAAGGAAAAATATTCTTACTTGTATGTTTAGATAGATACTTGTATTATTTTCTTACTTTTATTATTGCATCTTATATAGTGCAATGGTTTTGGTATCCGCCCCCGTCGGCCCTCGTCCTGTCTATGATTCGGATGTGGTATATATTATCTTTTCATAACTATTGGTTCATTTATTGTTTATGAAAATTATGCCGACCAACGTGACATAGATTTTATTTATCTAGGAGGTTGTTGAACCAGAAATTCCAACTGACCCTATTGTCGAGAGGTTAAATTTAGTTGAAGAAGAAAACAATTTCTTAAAGGAAAAAATAAGAAAAAATGAGGAGGAGAAGATGATATTGGAGTTGCATGTTGCGGATGTCGTCGATGATCACAAGATCAAGATGGATGCAATGCGCTTGAAGATTAGAAAGATTAGAAAATATGTCATTCATATCGAGGCTTGGTATCATTATGCCGTTGGATCAGTTGTTACCTTGGTTGCGATTATGATCGCATTTGTTTTCGCATTGAAATGTTTTACATAGTTTCAATATATGGTTTAATTAATTTAGATGCTCTGCATAGCTTTATGTTGTTAGAGGAGAACTATGTATGTACTTTGGTTTTAATGTGATGATGAACTTCTATTAATTTGTTCACTTAATTATCGATTCATGATGTTCTGTAATGATTTTTGACACACTTAATTATATATAATGCAGGCAGATAAACCGGCAATGGATGTACGGTGAAAGACACACCTCCGAGTATATTGAGGGTGTGCATGATTTTCTCGAAGTGGCTGAGGAAAACAAGCAGAATGGTTTTATGTGTTGTCCATGCCCTATATGTGGGAATACGAAGTCTTACTCTGACCGGAAAATCCTTCACACCGACCTGCTTTACAAGGGTTTCATGCCATACTATAATGTTTGGACGAGGCACGGAGAAATAGGGGTTATGATGGAAGACGGCGAAGAAGAAGAGTACGATGACAACTATGTGCCCCCTGAATACGGTGATGCTACTGAAGATTAAGAGGAACCAGACGATGTGCACGATGATCTTTGCAACGGCGAAGCTGCTTGAAGATCAAGAGGAACCAGACGATGTGCCCGATGATGATGATCTCCGCCGGGTCATTGTCGATGCAAGGACGCAATGGGAAAGTCAAAAGGAGAAGCTGAAGTTCGATCGCATGTTAGAGGATCACAAAAAAGGGTTGTACCCCAATACTGTCTGTAAGTATTTCTGTCATTAAATTAACGGTCTTTTGCTTCGAGTTCTTCAATCAAAAGGCCCTCGATAAATTAACGATCTTTTGCTACTGTCTGTAAGTACTATTTCTGTCATTAAGTCTCTATATATAGCTTAGCTATTTCATTGCATGTATTTATAATTAATTATTCTCACTATATTATGCAGATTGAAGATCGTCGAGTGCAGAAAACAGGAAATGTATGATATTGGGTTCATTAACACAAATATCATAGATGAAATTCAGGTTAAAAAGCACGCCGAAGAGGCCGAGGCCAACTTGCTATAACCGTTGATCAAAAATCAAAACAAAGATACCATACTTTTTCCTTACAACTTCAAGTGAGTGTTACTGTCGTGTGCATATTCGGTTTCCCTTATTACTCGAGCGAGGGTATAGTAATGTAATTGATGACTTATGCATGCGTGCGTAGCTTCCACTATGTTCTTCTGGAGATTAAGCTTGAGCGGGGACTAGTAACCGTCTTAGACTCGAGATGAAAAGATCACGAAACCTATGTGGACATGACTAAAATGCTCAACAAGTAAGTTCAATCGATCATTATCGCACCATTTCGGCAACTTTTTGTTCATTTCCTGATATCTCAAATAATAATAATTATTTTTCTTTGTCTTGGAGGGTTTGAAAACAGCTCACCGCAGAAGCTCCGGAACTGCCGAAGGAGCTGTGATATACATAATCGAAAGTAAGTACTACTGGCTAGCTAGTTACGCGCATCTCCCGTTGATTCTATAGTTATACTTTCATCAATGCCATTTATAATGCTTCACTAGTGGCTGGCCTCCTGTGCGGTCCTTTGCGCGTTTGCCTTGATGTTGCAGTTGTTTATGGTCCATGGTCCTCTTTGATTTCAACAACATATTATATTGGTGATGCATCAGTGCATGTCAGAGACAGGAGCAGCAAACAGACAATTCCAACTCACTACTTGTTGCCTACTTGTACCCAGTTGCACAACTGCTATCTTTGACTTCTTCTCTTTAGTTCAAGGATTGTAGTTTACATTTTAAGTCAAATATGATTAACACTGTCTTATTCAATCCCACGATGTAACTCTGCACGCTTCAAGTCGATAGTTAGGAATCTCTTCAGAATGAAACATCATTCAGTTTATTCTTACATAAGTCCAGGTTGCCACTACTGAACTTGTAATCTTGAGAGCGTCCTGAATCACCACAGTTACTACAAATGATGCCAATCGGAAAATTCTTGTCAGCACAAGGACCAGATTTATACATGTATTGCATTGTACATGAAAAAATGATTCAGACAGTGGGAATGTAGCATGCTCTTCAACAGCTCCTTCACCTTCTAAATCTTTCCTAAACTAAATCATCTCTGAATACTAACAAAATATATCAATATTAGAGTGATGCAAAATGGACATAATATGCATTTGCAAACATTGTGAGAGCACATATATACAGTCAAACAGAAAAGTTAAATGCTTCTTAAACTAAAAGGAAAATCCACGTATTTGAACCTTAATAGCAATTCCTTCAAATAGCTTGGGCTTGGGGCTGAGACGTGCGCCGTCAGCACCGGATCAGGCGCAGCTCCGCACCGTGCTACTTCTCCAGAGGAGAAGAGAGCCGGTCAAAGAGGAGAGGAAGAGACATGGATGGAGGTTGGCTAGGAGAGAGACGCCTTGTATCTGGGCGACGGAGGAAGGAGGCGTCGATGCCGAATCGGAGCCGTGCAGTTCGGCGCCGCCCAGACCGTGCACCACCGCCCACTGGTTCTCCAGATCGGAACCGGCCGCGGCGCCGCCATATCGGCACGTCACAGGAGCAGCCACGGGCAGAGCAGAGCGGAGATGGCGGGGCGTAGCGGAACCAGCACCGTGAAGATGCGGGCAGAGCAGGGGGGGCTGGGTTGCGGGCAGAGCAGGGGAGCTGAGTCGCGGGCGGAGCTGGGCACGTTGAGTAGCAAGTGGCGGCGGCGGTTTTGGGGGAGAGGAGGAGAGAGAGAAGAGAAGGTTGCGTGGGGCAGGAAGAGAAAATGGAATAGTAGATTCTGGAGCGAACCCTCCGATTTCCCTTTTCCTCTCCCACCCAATCGTAAGGTGTTTATTTTGTCGTATCTGTGATGATGTGGAAGTGTGGAACGAGAGAGGGGGCGCCATTAGCGCGACCCTACTAGACGCACTAATTCAGCTGATGCAATTTTTTTTTTAGCATCAGTCTGCATACAATATTTCATATCACGCGCAGACACTCACCCTCGCGAACGCACACACGCACACCCTACCCCTATGAGCACCTTCGAGACCGAGCGGCATATTATCTTGAGATTTACGAAGTCACCGAAGCGCCTCGTCGTCGACGGAACGTCTCCTCCCATCGAAAGCGCATTGAAATCTCGAAATAAATCCGGGAATAATGCGAGCACCAGGATTTGAACCCTGGTGGGTTGGGGATACCACTGTCCACCTAACCAACTCAACCACAGGTTGATTCTAAATGAGCATCAGCTGTTCAAAAATAATACTCCCTCCGTTGGGAATTACTTGTCGCGAAAATGGATGTATGTAGATGTATTTTAGTTCTAGCTACATCCATTACCGAGACAAGTAATTCCGAACGGAGGGAGTAATACACAAAATAGAACTGCAGCAGCAGTCTTCAGTGATAAAGCAGAGCAGCTAATAAGTCTATATTAGCAGAGAGGTGACAGTCTTTTCAAGGTGGATGAATGATCATAGACACAGACATCGTTGAAATCAAAGTCTAACATGCTCCAAAAGGTGAGTGATCTCCAAAAGAGAAGCAGTGTTTGTCGGATAATTAGAACGCGGGCATATCAAGTCTTAGAATGAAACTAAATACTACATGGATCATCTATTTGCTATATAGTGAGAAAAGTGTCATGATTGGTATTTGTAAGACGGCTATACTTCTAAATGTTAAACGGCAAGAACAAAACATGAACATTTAACAAACTTGTCCTCTCTACTCATGTCATCAGTGTGAACTGACAAGTTCCTCGGTATCACTTTAGCTCCTGCATAAGGCAATCATGACAGAAATTTCATACTATAATAAGTAGAGCAAGAAAGAAAGCTTCATATAACAGAATCAGTGTATTCCAGAAAAATATGCAGAATCAGTAGATAAATTAATTACATAGGTTATATTGCATGTAAAGTACTCCCTCTGTAAACTAATATAAGAGCATTTAGATCACTAAAATAGTGATCTAAACGCTCTTATATTAGTTTACGGAGGGAGTAATAGGCAATGAGAAAAAGTATAGTGAATATCACATGCATATATATAAAACTCCTAGAAGATAGTGAAGTTATGAGGTATGGAAGGCATATCTTTACAATCAGAACTTCACCATATATGTACTCTAAACAAATCAGAGCGTGAGGTTGTTCTAAATGAATCTGCATGCTAGGATATAATCATAGAATCAGAGGTTTGCGACTCTGATCTGAAAAAATAAGAATCATTTTTTGTTTTGCTACAATGACATTAGGATTTAGTGCCTTACAACTTCGCAGCTTGATATCAAAGACTGGTGAAAAACCCATCATTCCTAGTATTATTTAATAACAGGCGTCTCAGAGGTCATCTCTGAAGAGTTGTATAGAAGCAGGTAGTAGCAATCTTTAGAGGCAAATCAGATTCTTTTCAAACAAATAAATTTGGTTGATCTACAGGAAGAAACATACTGGTACACAAAATTATGCTAGCCATTGAAACTTTAATCATACAAAGATTTGGCAGACTGAATCCTCCTCTTGTTTTTTGCTTTCAGGACCTTCTTAAATTTTTTAGTTTTTGAGATGGCCCTGGCAACTGCTTTAATTTTCCTCATATTTTTGGTCCTTGAAGTTCTGTTAAAGAGACAAGAGATGGCCGTGGCAACAGCTTTCATTTTCCTCATATTTTTGGTCATTTAAGTTCTAGTTAAAGAGACAAGTGATCAGATTAAAAATATTCATTGTACATGCATATGCCAAGAATATGAGTCCCTGAAGAAACAGAGCACACTCGAAGGCAAAAAGGTAAGCCATAACAGAAGGAAAGCACAAGCGCATACTTGGGTGCCACTAATTCACTTTCAGGAGCACATCGGAAAACAACAACCAGAAGCCTTGGAGGGTATAGGAGAATAAAGAATACCATAGAAGCATAATTCCACACAACTTTAACAGGAAGCCCTAGTCATGGTCTGACAATGAGCAAAAGAGTCTGACAATTCAAATATCTGATATTAGCTTTAAACATCTGCTGGATTAGGAAGATGTAAAACCAGTGACATATTTAGTTTTATGTATACCAGTAGAACAACTAAGCTAGAAAATGTTATGGACAATCTATAGTGCACTGTGACCTCTAATTAGATAAAAAGAAATATTTACCTATTACAATTGCTGCTTCCTGCCTATTTTTTATTGCAACATAACACTAAGGCATCCTCAGCTTTCTAGTTTCAGTGCAATTTTAAATCAAACTGGTTGTGTGAACATAGATGCATTTATTCAGAAATGAGGAACCAGCAAGTGAAGAATGCCTAAAATTTAAGGAAAATGCAACCACTACCGGAACAGGGCTCTACGCCGACAGCCAAACATATGCCGACGGCTGCCGTCGGCCTAGTCCGAGCTATGCCGACAGCTAGCTCCTGGCCGTCGGCGTACAATTGCCGTCGGGCTATTCGTGTCTACGCCGACAGCAGCCGTCAGCATATCTCAGCCGTCGGCTTATCCCAGACTATGCCTACAGCTGCCGTCGGCATATCTCGGCCGTCGGCATAGATGCGGGCCCGCTGACAACGGTCATCACGGCCGGCTAACGACGTCTAATCTATGCCGACGGCTGAGACGGGTGGCCGTCGGCATAGATACGGGTGACACGTCACCGATCCAGAGCGCACCGACCAGGACCTATGCCGACGGCTGCCGTCGGCATATATGACACGTCACCGATCCGAGCGCGCCGTCCATCTGCACATAGTATGTGTTAATAAGCATATATAGTATGTTAATAAGCATATAGTATGTGTTAATAAGCATACATATAGTTTTTTCCTTTTTCTTCACTATTTTCTTTATTATTATTATCTGACTAACTTATATATAGTATGTGTTAATAAGCATACATATATTATTTTTCGGTTCTGTACAGAGCGGTGTGACCCTCCTCACGAACGGTGCCGCCGCCAGTCGGCACCTGGAATGGGGAATAGCCGCATCGGGTCTATACGAAGGGGACTTTGCTCCAAGTGTTTATATATATATATCGGATGACCTACCACAACCGGGTGGTGTTATGGCATGTCCGAAGAGGTGGCACGCATCTCCGGGGTGTGGCCCCGTCACGGACGGCGCCGCCGCCAGCACCTGGAGAGGGGAACGGACGCGTCAGGTCTACATGGAGTGGATGTATCTGTGGTTTTGGCTCGGATGTTGCTCCCCGGTGTCCCTCTGGGCTGACCTGACACAACCTCGTCGAGAGGTCCACTGGTCAAAGCCCGTCCGTGGGAAGTCAAAGGGCTAGATCTCGTGGACAACCGCTCCAGGGTTAGGCGGGACGGGGGCCCTGGGGGGTAGCAATGCCACCGGAGCGTTGTACCGGGCCCTCATACATGCCGGGTGGTGTTGTGGCATGTCCTAAGAGGCGGCACGCGTCTCGGGTGTGTGGCCCCCCTCACGGATGGCGCCGCCGCCGGCACCTGGAGGAGGGAAACTGACGCGTCGGGTCTACACGGAGTGGATGTAGCTGTGGGTTTGGCCCGGATGTTGCTCCCCGGTGTCCCTCTTGGCTGACTTGACACAACCAGGTGGAGAGGTCCACTGGTCAAAGCCCGTCCGTGGGAAGTCAAAGGGCTAGATCTCGTGGTCAACCGCTCCAGGGTTAGGCGGGACGGGGGCCATGGGGGGTAGCAATTCCACCGGAGCGTCGTACCGGGCCCTCATACATGTGGGGTGGTGTTGTGGCATGTCCTATGAGGCGGCACGCGTCTCCGGTGCGTGCCCCCCCTCACGGACGGCGGCGCCGCCGGTACCTGGAGGGGGAAACTGACGCGTCGGGTCTACACCGAGTGGATGTAGCGTGGGTTTGGCACGGATGTTGCTCCCGGCGTCCCTCGGGTCAACTCGACACAACCGGTGGAGAGGTCCACTCGTCAAAGCCCGTCCGTCGGAAGTCAAAGGGCTAGATCTCATGGTCAACCGCTCATGGGTTAGTCGGGACGGGGGCCCTTGGGGTAGCAATGCCACCGGAGCGTCGTATCGGGCCCTCATACATGTGCGGTGGTGTTGTGGCATGTCCGAAGAGGCGGCACGCGTCTCCGGTGCGTGGACCCCTCACGGACGGCGCCGCCGCCAGCACCGGGAGGGGGGAAACGGACGCGTCGGGTCTACACGGAGTGGATGTAGCTGTGGGTTTGGCCCTGATGTTGCTCCCCGGTGTCCCTCTGGGCTGACCTGACACAACCTCGTGGAGAGGTCCACTGGTCAAAACCCGTCCGTGGGAAGTCAAAGGGCTAGATCTCGTGGTCAACCGCTCGAGGTTAGGCGGGACGGGGCCTGGGGGTAACAATGCCACCGGAGCGTCGTCTGGGGCCCTCATACATGCGGGTGATGTTGTGGCATGTCCTAAGAGGCGCGCGCGTCTCGGTCGTGGCCCCCCTCACGGATGGCGCGCGCCCGGCACCTGGAGGGGGAAACGGCGTCGGGTCTACACGGAGTGGATGTAGCTGTGGGTTTGGCCCGGATGTTGCTCCCCGGTGTCCCTCTTGGCTGACCTGACACAACCGGGTGGAGAGGTCCACTGGTCAAAGCCCGTCCGTGGGAAGTCAAAGGGCTGGATCTCATATTTAACTTATTGGGTAGGTTGTCACAAGTATTTAACTTATGATTTCAATTTGAGATACAACCGGCAATCTGGAATCGATCTTGTTGCTCGAGACAATCTAGAGGGGTTATAAAATTTCTTTGCAAAGCTTGCATGAAGCTTAAGAATATGCCTGCTACTTTTTTTAGGAAAATAAAATGCCCGCTACTTTGGGATATTGTGGTGTTACTAAATGACCGCTTCATAAATCATAATATGAGATGGTGTTTGGTCAACCAAACATGAAGAATATTGGAACAAAAGACAAAGAATATTGGTCAACCAAAGGCAAATTCACTTCAGCCCAAATTCACTTGATGTTGCAAATTTTTATTTGTTATTTAAGATTATTTTAGATGGAGAGCTGGGCCAGTTTGGATGCCAATGTTGGTTTTAGATCAGTCAATGGTTCATTGCAGCATATGTTCTCCATATAATTTGATATGCAAGGTTTTGTTGCTAAATACTACACCCTTACAATGCGAAGGGAAGCAAGAGCAGCTAGCGATAGCAGATTATAACTGAAGTGATAATAGGCACTTCTCTTTTCCGAACAACACTTGATTTTCTCATAGTAATAGTCCTTTCTGAATTTAGTTGATACATAAATGGTTATTTACTGAACAACACTTATATGTGTGTAGGTACGATGGTGATGAAGTTTTAAAATGGTCCATTGCCCAACAAGGGCATTCTAATTCTGATTGGATTATCTTTGTAACAATATGACACGAAATTTCAAATGGTTCACATACTATAGTTCATTTACGGAGATTGTAAACGCTTTAGGCACCATGTGTTGAGAAATTGTGCATTGAGATAAAAGATTATATAATTTATGCAAAGGCATGTGATATATATTTGTTTCAACAAGTCTTGTCACTGCTTGAAATTTCATTTTTTTTGAAAAATCTATCCACATCTGGTCTTGTTTCAAATCATGTGTTTTTGTCCAAACGCTTTTTGGCTAGCCTTTGTAAATAGTGTCTGTATAAGCATTTGTAAATAGCTAGCCTTTTTGGCTTTTTTTTGGGTCCTGGTCAGCAAGTATGCCGACGGCAATGCCGTAGGCATAGATGGCTGTTGTGATACCAGGAGCTGCCACGTGGTGTGTATGCCTACGGCAAAGCCGTCGGCATAGTTTTGCATCTATGCCTCACGGCTTTCTTTGTAGGCATAGTCCACGACAGAGCAATCAGGAGCTGCCACGTGGAAGGCTATGCCGACGGCAAAGCCGTAGGCATAGATTTGCCATGTGGCAACTCCTGGTTGGTCGGACTTCGCAACGGCACCGTTAGCCGCCGTCTCGTCCATTTTTTTGCCGACGGTGAAACTATGCCGACGGCTGTACGGAAGCCGTAGGCATAGGTTGCTATGCCGACGGCTTTAGTACGCCGACGGTCTGACAAGACTACGCTGACGTGATCTACGCGGACGGGCCTATGCCGACGGCAGCCGTAGGCATAGATCTATGCCGACCGCAAAGGACCTATGCCGACGGCCCCTGGCCGTAGGCATAGCCCGCGAGTCCGGTAGTGCACTATTAGCAAAAAAAATGATGATTAATATTCCAGGTCATAGCTGCGGAATGGAATAGGACATTTGACCTGAGCTTGAACGGAGGCAGGACAGCGTTCTCGATGACCATCCCGAGGCGGCTGCTTGGCAGATCGATAGGCGGCTTCTTGGCAGATCGATGGCATATTCAATGCTGGTCGGCATGGTGGAGCGGTTCCATAGGGAGGACGCTAGCTTGGAGATCCGTTCAGCTGCCCGCGCACTGGGTTGATCGATAGCCCGTGTCAGCATGAAAGCAAGCGGTGATCATGAGCATTTCATTTTCCATGACAGATGACAGGCGTAGGCTATAGCTGGCGAGCAATTTTCTTGTTTGATAGTCGTCGTTGACACATAAATATGAAACACAAACCAAATCCATGAAACCATGGAAACATAAGTTCAAAAATAGAAGAACTAAAATGGATTTGTTCAGCTTGGTTTAAAGATGTGTCAGTTAAAGTAGACTACACCTAATCAAGTTGCTGGTCCTAACCACCGTACATAAAAGAGCCCATACATATTTCACTAAATAGGAGAGGAGCGATCATTTTTCTCAATAGCTAAACTGTAACTGTAACCATCCAAATATCATTTTCCTCGGCATCCCCTGTCCTTTCCTTTTTATCTTTCTCTGAATTTATTTTTTACCTCTACTAGTGCATATACATATGGCATTAGAGCGAAATAGAGTAGGTAATCACAAGCATGTGCAAACCCAATACACGAAGAATCATGTTTGGTACAGAGAGAAGGATACCTCTGCAGTCACGGCACTGCAAATACACAAAGAATCATATATATGCTTCTTTTCCATATAACGCCAACGTGTTCCATATAAAATAGTTTTTTTCGAGAGTACTTCCATATAAAATAGTTAAACAACCTGAAAGCAGCAACAAGTACTGACATAATAGAGAAACTCCAATCACTAACTTTCATAAGAACACATATTCAAAAGGGTGACAAAGAAAGATTCAGGCCACATCACTTCCAACAGGAAGGAACCAGAAGAGGGAGTGGGAAGGAACGTAACCTTGATAGTCAACGACATAGATGACCTAGCAACTAACCGAGGAAATAAACTCTGCTGAAGCAAGAAGGATACGAGACAAGGAGTGACAAACTCAGAGTCATTGAACAAATGAGATTTAGATGGTTCATAGAAGTTTAATCTAAGAAGAGATATAATCAACCATAACATCAAAATCAAACTGTAGGAACAAACGTGGGGGAGAGAGAGAATTCACCTTGTTCCCCATGACCCAACTCCTTGTCAAAATTCTTCCTCTTCTTTCCTGTCTCAGATCTTCACACGTCATGCTTAGAAAAACAGTAAACCAACGACTGAAATCAGATCATCAAAAAACTAAGGTAAAATTCAAAGGAAGAAGATGATGAGATGCAGATGGGCAACCTAGATTGAGGACGACAACGAGGGTCGACGAGCAGCGTCCGACACATGACGTGAGCGCCGTCTGGACCTCCGGCCTCGCTGCTCTTTCCCCAGCGCCGTCCTCCTCAACTCCTTGGCAGCGACCTGTGACCTGTCCAGAACGACAGCCCACATAGACGGGCATGAAGGGAGGGAGAGATGGATCTAGAGTGGAGGGGGAAGAAGGATTGGGAAAGCTGACCTTGGCATCGACCATAGCTGGATGACTCCCCCTCCCCGACCAGTGCTCCTCTCGTCTCCCTCCCAGGCTTTCTTCACCAGTGACCAATGCTCCTCCCTGGTCGGTTACTCGTCGGCGTCGCCCCTGTGCTCCAAATCCGGCGAGGAAATCGGCTAGCCCGGCCCCCTTGACTCCTCTCCTGCTGCAGCCGCAAGGCTCCCCGGAGGAAGATGCGGAGGGGAGGGACGAGGAGAGGAGGACGGATTTGGACGAATGGGAGGAAGGAGTGGGGCCAGGGGAGGTCGTTGGTGTGTCACCCGCCACTGGGACTCGCCGGAATCGGCCGGCATGGGTGGCGGCGGCGGCGGCGAGGAGTAGCGGGGGGAGAGAAATGGTAAGAGAGGAGATGAGGGGGAGGCTTGCGTGCGAGAGCAAGGGTCGACGCGTTTTTTACTTTTTTCCCTTCGACCCAGTAGATTCGACGTGGGTATTGCGAGCGCGATGGCCCTCCCCAATCCTTCATGCCCACGTGGATGCAGCGAGGGGACGCCCTTACCGCGACTGTTAAATAGTTTAATTATCAGTTTGATTGACATCTGTTTCTCGTAAAGTGCTTGTGGCAGGAATAAGGAAATAATTACTGTGGATACTACGTGTACGAGTTCATCTACAACGCGACTTTGAAAAATAAGCTGGGCTACTCTAAAAGACAATATGAAGTGCGTAAGCAATAATATTCACAATTTCATTTTATTACACCATCATTTCTGTTGAGTTTCATTCATATATATGTATTAATTAACCCCCTTCTTTAAATTAGATGTGACAGATGCGGAATGAACTCCTAGAATAAGATCGCATGAAAGAAATTCAAGAGGAATTGGCGGGATTTTTTCTTGACCACGTCATTAATAAAGACGGAGAATACCATGTGGAAGTTGATTTCAATTGCTAGGGGAGTAGCATCAGATAGATAATACGAAAACTTGTTGTTCGACCAATCTCTCTTATAGCCATACAATAGATCACTGTTGATTAGAAAAAAGGAAAAAAAGAAACTTAACAGATCGACTAATCACCGGCTTGCCGCACGCAGCAATCTTCTCGGCTACTGCTCCTCCTCCCCAGTTTCCGCAACGAATTGATATGCCAAGGTCGGGCGTCTTCTAATTGTGGTTTTGGCTGTTAGGCGTGATTAGTGGAAGTAGACAATGCGATTTTTCAGATTCCAATCAACTTCATCCACAACTAAAACCCTGTCTTCCTGTAGTCTCGTCAGATCGTTCATTCATTTGTGAAGTTCATCCTCGTATATATCTCTTCCTCGCCCTAAGATTTCTTGTTTTGATTTGGGATTAGAAAAGAGGAACTTGGATTTTTGTTGATGACTCGCAAGCAGCAGCAAAATTAGAACAATTTCTAATTTTCTAGCCATATCCAGGTATCTTGTTACATGCCTTTCTTAGCATTTTTTTTGTTTCATTAGCACTGCTCTTTTCTTAGTTTAAGTAGCACTGTTCTTAATTTCTTGTATCATATGTTTGTGTTCTACTAGTTAGCAAAATTATTGTTAATTTAGAAACATGTTAGCTAGAAATTATCCATAAAAAAGGAAAACATATGTACGGATTGATTGAGTTCCAGAAAGGAGATATTTACATTTTTCTTAAACATATATAAGTATTTCTACTGCTAGGAATTCCAGTGTTGAAGAACAACCTATACTGAAAAATTATACGATGATAATAATTTGAGTAGGCATGAAAGTGTTACTAATTCACCTAATACAAAGGAAATATGTGTAGATTGACAAGTGCGACCAAGCTTCACAATGTGACCCTAGTTTTTTAGATAGTTGAGGTGATAAGAAACCACAAATTCGAGTGAAAAGAGTTCTTATTGGCAGTTCAAATCAGAAAAATGTGGCCTTAGGGCCCCGCTGTGTTTTCTTGCCCCGGGCCCCTGAAATCTCAGGACCGACCCTGAGGATGGACGGTAAAGAAAAGCGTTGATGATACCATGCCCATGCGAGTGAGCTTTTCAACGAGCCGCCATCCCAAATACTGCATTCTCAAGGTCTTAAGATGATATGCCGCCACGCTGTAGCTTGTTCGAAAGAGCACCATGTCCTTGTGCAGGTATAATCCTATGATCTTGTATGGCTCATACTCCTCGCCATCGTCCTCCTTGTCATCGTTGGTGTCACTTTCATCAAGAGTAGTTGAAACTCTCTTCGCTTTTGAATTTGCCAACAACACCATTAATTGTGTCACTCTAGTCATTCTCCTCATCATATGCAATTCCCTTAATGTTGCGTGAATCAAACAAGCTAACTTATGTTTCGTTGTATTCGACCGCCTCCCACAACACTCTAGGCTTCATGAACCGTTGAATTTGATGATTATATGGACTAATGTCTGACGTCTATGCTAGCATCCACCTTATTTGGCCATCAACTAATTTTGTCAACGTCCAGACATATAGTTGGAATTCCTCGAACGCCACATAATGAACCCCTCCTATGGACTCCAGGAAGCCTTTGGTTACTGGGTGCAACCAATGGAAGATGGTAGCATGGGCTATCTTCAATCCGTTCGGATGGCGGTCACATAACAGGATAGGAGTCTAGGGAGCTTATCCTTCATATTACCGTATCGGTTGTCTTTGTCAGCATGTAATTTTCTTTTTTTCCTTTGTTTCGCTCCGCTTGCGAGCAGTAAGACTATTACAACTGTTTCGATACTTCGTAGATTTTTAATAAGATGGCCGCATGAATCGTCATGGTGCAGAGGCCGGGGGCATATGCCTCCATTTCCAAACAAACGTAATGAACCCCTCTCTCATAGTTCACTAAGATTGACCTCTCAAGTAGTTCATACATACCTCCATATATTTTATAGTTGTAAGGTTTACCTAGTAGCTGGGCCATGTCGTATGCTCCGTCTGAGTTATGCAGGATCGTAATGATGTTATTCCTGTTGGTTTTGATCTGATGGCTTAAACAGGTTAGTTAGATCTATTAGTTTAATAGAAAAAAAAGAAAAGATAACGTTAATGAAAAGGCCCCACGCACCAACGTACATGAGGTTTTTATCCCAACTAAGGCGCCCTGATCGGGGGCACCCAAACCAACTGATGGTTTAGGTCCCTGTCATGGCCGCTAGATAAAGGGGAATGCGGAGAGGGTTGGCAGCCTGCACAATCACAATTCTCGTACGGTTTCACTCCACTCCCGATATTCTCTCACCCATCCGATCAGGGGAGCGCTGCAGCGACGGGAAGACCTACTCCAGCCGCCACTACCGTCCCCGGCGGTGCGGTGGTGTCTGAGGGCATCAGGACGTTGAGGAGGACTTCTACCTCGACTACATCACCCCTGCATCAAGCCTGCACCAAGCAGGCGATCATGTCCACTGCCGTGACATGTAATGATCCCCTAAACCCTTCCCTATTCATGCTTTTAGGTGATCTAGATGCAATCTCTTGCTGCTAATGGCATCCCAGAGATGCATAATTACTCCGACAATGGTATCAGTCGCCAATTTTGATTGCAATAGGTCCCTATATTATTGATCTGTAGATCAACATCAAGTTTTAGATCAAGTCAGGTTTAGGGTTTTTATGATCAAGATTGAAAGTTTTAGCCCTATGATCATGCTACTGTTTGACGTTCATGCCAATTGCCGTCTGCAAATAATTATGTGATACCTAATTTCGCTTTGGATCATTACTGTTAATGCCAGTTCCTTTTAATTAACCCATGTTAAAGATTAATGCTCATGGTTGTGTCACAGTTAATTATAATCAATCATGTTTAAGTACTGGTTCCATTTTTTTGATAAGCAAATTAGAAGGCAGAGGGATCAACAGTAGCAAACCTCCCATGTTGAAGAACCCTAGTTTTTATCCCCAATTCAAAAGAACACTCATTCTACAATTAGGGCTGTTTTTAATCCACTATAAGCAATGATTAACACAAATTGGAGAAGAATGAGGCATAGGCTCACCTAATGCGCCGCGTAGCCGCCTTTCCCTTCGGGGCCCGCACTGCATCAAACGTGGTGCGAGGGCGGAGACGCCGCGACGCCGTCGCCTCCCACCGGAGCGACGCGCGGAACGTTTACTAGCTGCCACTCGAATGGACGAGCTCGTCGCCGTCGCCCCGGATGTCGCGGTGGCCGGCGTCCCTCCTCCCTTGATGCGCCATGAGCACGGACGTCGGGGCCACGTTCGACGCGGGAGCGCGCGGGATTGATCCCGCTGCACGCTCCTCCGGCGAGCGCAACCGCCGTGCCGCCATGGCCGGCGCGCCTCGAGCCGCCGTCGAATGCCGTCGCCGCTCACGAGCGTGGAATGTGGGGGAGCCGGGGGAAATTACCTAGGGTTTAGGCCGGTCGGCAGTTTTGTTCGGGCTGCAAGCCGCGCCGGCCTTCCGATTCGATCGAGCGGCTCACAGCGATGCGGAGCACCGCTTCGGGCCTTCGGGCATTAATGGGCCATTTTCGGCCACGGGCTTCAACCCAGGTTGCCTTAGCCCAGCGCGTTTTTTCTTTACATTTTTCGCTGCTGGGTTGGGCCGTTGAATAACAGTGGGGTAATTTCGGGCCAAAAACACTGTCGCGTTTTTTTCTGTTCTTTTTCCAGTGCGAATAAGTTAATAAATATTATGTTTTGCACTGTTTAAACCAGAAAATGCGTAAAAATATAATAAACACATTATTATTCCGGGTAAAATTGAACTATTTTATTCAGGATTTATTATGTGTTTTTGGATGATCCCTTTTTTTAGACATCAAATAATGATAATGTTTTTTAATGTTGATGTTTAAATTGAGAATGAAATGACTTTATTTTTAATTCGGACCAACGTTGTTTTATTATCATGAGTCACCCCCTATGATATTTTAATTTTTTTTTCTGCCCAACGGTGTTTTGACATGGAGTCGAAATTAAATACTTGGCATGTTTTTGTTTATTTACCAACGTAAATTTATAATCATGCAAGTTTACTTATGAATTTTTATGATGATTTCAGCTTCCGCTCCATTCCGGTCCGACACAATCGAACCACTTACGGGGAGTAACTTCCCTCGTTGGAAGTCCCAAGTCGAATTATGTTTGTGTTGTAATGAGTTTGACTATGCCTTGAGAGAAGAAGAACCTGTGGCACCTGTGGCAGGTGCTACAGGGTATGCAGAACTCAAGAAGGACTATGATGTTAAGATGGAAAAGTGGAATAAGTCCAACCATATTGCGCTTCTCATCATGAAAGCGACAATATCGCCGGACATTTCTGAAGCACTCCCTAAGAAAGACACTGCTAAAGAATTCCTCACTGAAATGGAGGAGCAATTTAAAGGCTCCGACAAAGTGTATGCTCATGAGCTTTTTGCTGAGCTTCTTCAGAAATACACTATTGACGGAAATGTTAAGCAACACATATTGAGGGTGGTAAATGCTTACACCAAACTTAAGGCTTTGGAGTGTTCTTTAAGTGAAGCCCTTCTTGTCATAATTATTCTTGAGTCTCTTCCAGAAGAGTTTGAACAATTTAAGGTCAACTATAACTCTCTAAAGGAAAAATGGCAACTCTCTGAGATGACCGCAAGGATCGTCCAGGAGGAAGAGAGGATCATGAGGCAGAAGAAAGACCATGTCTTTCATGTTGGCTCTAACAAGAGAAAGCATGACGGGCAAGGTTTCCCTAAGCCTCAGAAAAGGCAAGTCAAGAAAGAAGGCACTAACCCATTCAACCCTAAGGCATTCAAGGGTAAAGAAGCCGGTGGTTCTTCTTCTGCTCCTAGCAGCTCCACTACTGGAGAAAATGCTTGTAACTTCTGCAAAGAGGAGGGACACTATCAAAGGGACTGCCCAGGCTTTCTAAAATGGATGAACAAAAGAGGGATTGATGAAATTACTTTTGTAGATGAATCTCTTTATGTTGATTTTTCAATAAAGTCATGGTGGATTGATTCAGGGGAAACCACTCACGTTGCTAACTCTATGCAGGGATTCGATACGATCCAAACCATAAGAGGAGGAATAAGAAAGCTTAAGGTTGCGAACGGAGTTGAGGCCGATGTTGAAGCTGTGGGATCTCTCACGTTGGAGCTACACACTGGCCACACTCTTAGATTGAATAATGTTATTTATGTGCCTACCTTAAGTAGGAATTTGATTTCATTTTCTCGTTTAGATGATGATATTGTTGGGGAACGTAGTAATTTCAAAAAATTTCCTGCGCAACTGCGCCTGCGAGAGAAAGGGATGGGGATAACGTGGACCAGGCACCGTCGCTTCCACATCAGCGCGTAGCGCTTCGTCCGTACCATATGCCCGTAAGTGTAGCATTATTGTTCTATCTCGTTGCTAAGATCTGGATGTTTGAAAAAGCGAAACAAGAGGTGTTAAGTTGCATTTTGTTTGTCTCATATTCTGCAAACCTACGGAGAACCAGAAATGAGCTGCAGTTCTGAACTAGTATTGGCCATGACTGACCTGATAATAATAACATGTACTCCCTCTGTAAAGAAATAGTATAAACGATCTTATATTTCTTTAAAGAGGGAGTACTTTTGTGCCCTGTCAGCAACTAACCCTCAACAAACTGTATTTCCATGCTACACCTAGTCCTGATTAACGCATGCATGCACGGCAAATAAGATATATAGTACAAGCAACGAGAGTAAAACTAATTAATTAGCCATAACTATATAATATTAAAACCTATCAGAACCATGCATATATATGTCATATGCATCCAGCTAATAAAAAGACTGAACTCAAAACCATAGCAAAGCTGCAACGCATCCAAAGATACTTACGTACACTCTATCTTTATCACGCTTCATCTTCCTTTCCAAAGGTGCTACACGCTACTGGCCGGATCACACCCCACTAGAACAACACCATCCACGGCAGGGTAATTTAGTTGACGGAAGCGCATCCACGTAGCACGGGCGATAAGGGAATGCAGCGTGGACGCCGTCATCACGACCACGTACAAGCCACCATCCTAAATATTGCATCCTTGAGGTCTTGAAATGGTATGCTACGATCTGGTTAAACACTTGATTGAGCAGAAGCACCACATCCTTGTGCGGATGTAGTCCCAGAATCCTGTAATCATTTCCAGGCTCCTCCTCCTCGAGGTGGACGGCACTTTCATCAGGGTCGATGAAGTTGTCCTCGTCTGAGTCCCAGGAGTACTCAAAGCCCACTTCGCTTTTGTGTTTGTCGTCTTGATCGAGATCGATGGAAAAGTCCTTTGAGGAAACTTCAGAGCCATCTTCTCTTGTGAATTCACCATCTTCATCTTCATGTGCATCTCCTCTTTCATCGTCAGACTTGTCGTCAACATCACTGGTTCTGCCATCGAAGTCGTCAACCTCATGGATGTCTTCTTCTTCTTCTTCATCGTCATCACTGTCTCTATCCACGTCATCTTTCATGTCGCTCTGGACATCCTCCTCATCCTCCTCGTCATATATAGTTTCCTTCATTTTACAGGGTTCGTACAGGCTAACTAATGTTCTCCTGTTTTCGACCGTCTTCCACGGCACTTTGGGGTCCCATATTTTAAGATCATAAAGACCAAGGTTGGCCTCATGTGCTATCATCCACCTCAACTGACCATCGGCTGATTCCGTCAGTGTCCATACTTGTATTTGAAAATTGTTAAGCGCCACATAGTGAATCCCTCTCTCGTAGCTCGCTACAACGGACCTATCAAGCAGATTAGAATACTCTAGATATTGGTTTTCATCATCGTAAGCTTTCCCCGGTAGTTGAGCCATGTCGTACAACCCATCCGAGTTGCGCAGGATCATGATGATGTTGTTCCAGCAGTGTACATAGAGAGACCCCCGCCAGTACTCAGCTGACTTCCATGTTCGCACACTCTTAGGGTGTGGTGCGGTCACCATGTCATAGAGATGCCCAGGGGCGCAACGCCCCGGCACAAACTCCCGTCTCGCCCATTGGTTGGTCTGCGAAGAAAACACCAGCACGGGAATCACCTTATCCTCTGGGTGTTGCGCCCCTCCCATAGCAATCTTGGTATATTCTAGGGTATTTCCTGATGGGAGGCTGAAAACCTCGTGGTGCGGCGACACGGCCGGATCAAAGGCGAGGAACATGACGATCTTATCGAACAACCACAACCCCTTGTTCTCCGGTATTGGCAGGCTAGCACATCGTATCGTCGCTGGGTTGCAGATATAATATGAACCACTAACAAGGAGAATGAGGCCATTGCAGTGATGGATAACGGAGGCCCAACCGTAGTGGAAAAGAGGAAGCCGGAAGACAGGGCCGTCGTGAGATCCACGTAGCTGTCCCAAACGCGCCGGCAACGATGGTGCAAAAAAGGAAGACTTATCATAGTCATCGTCACAATCAAAGTGCTTGATGAAGATGCCAGGGAAAGGTCCCTGAGGAAAGAAGTGTGGAAAGAGGAGCTTTTGGCCGTTGATGATTGTGCACCACGCGCGACAGACGAGTCGAGACTGAGCAAGCGAGCGGCAGGGGAGCCGGCGGAGGATGTCGAGGAGCAAGTCGTAGGGGAGGCAGATGCCGTTGCCATCGGTCCCGTCCATTGGGGCGGCCGGCATGCGAGGGTGCAGATCGACCAAGTCGATCGGGGAAGGTGCTGACGGAGGGATCGACGCAGAGCAACGAAGACGCGTAGCACAAGTCTACATGATATATAGGATCGGATCGGATCGAGTTGTATAATTATTTTTGGCACGTACGAGTTGTATATAAAGCCGGCGGCTAGGTAGACCGAGTACGTCCGGCCGTCCGTGGTCGAGTCTAGGTTGAATTGTGAGTTGAGTCCGAGCTGGAGTCGTGCGCGTGTACGTGTATATCGAGTCCAGCATGCATGCATTCGGTGTTTGTGTGTGATACTATATGCATGAGTAATGCTACACGTACCAATCAAATTAATCCTCTTTGTAAAACCTTGTAACTCGTTTGTACGTGTAGCATTACTCCTATATGCACACTAGTAGAAAACAGGGCTTTCGTCCAGGCCAATTTAGCCCATTAGTCCCGGTTCAATCCAGAACCGGGACTAATGTGAGCATTATTCGGTTAAATGCGGCTAAGGCATTAGTTCGGTTCGCCGTGCCTTTTAGTCCCGGTTTGTGCCTCAAACCGGGACTAAAGGGTGCGATGCCCATTAGTCCCGGTTCATGCCTCAAACCGGGACTAAAGAGTAGACCTTTAGTCCCGGTTTGAGGCACGAACCGGTACTAAAGGTCCCATTTTCAAACTCTAACCCCCCCCCTGACCGCCTTTTCAATTTTAAAATAAATAAAAGAAAATGATGGAAATGTAAAAAAATGAAAGAAAATAAGTTTCCCATGTGATATGTGGTCTAGTTGTTGTGAAAATTTGCAAATGTGAATTTCGAATTTATTTGCAAAATCTCTCTGGAATTTGTAAATATGGGCATAACTTTTGCATACTAACTCGGATGAAAAAGTTTTTTATATGAAAAATCATCTACTCGAAAAGTTGCATCCAAATTTAATCGGGGGAACCCCGTTAAACATTTTCAAAATCCTCAAAAACCTAACAGAAAAAAAGTTACGGGGCTTTTAATACCTAGAGTGGAAAAAATCGAAAAAATTTCAAACTGTGGTCAAACAATGGTCAAACCATGGTCAAACTAATTATTCTAGAATATTAGTGTTACTAAATAATTTGTTCAGTTATTTTGAATTTTGGTCAAATCTGGTCAAACTGTGGTCAAACTATGGTCAAACTATGGTCAAACTATGGTCAAACCATGGTCAAACTAATTATTCTAGAATATTAGTGTTACTAACTAATTTGTTCAGTTATTTTGAATTTTGGTCAAATCTGGTCAAACTGTAGTCAAACTGTGGTCAAACCATGGTCAAACTAATTATTCAAAATAACTATTGTTTTCTAAATAATTATTGTTTTTGAAAAACAATAGTTTGAAACAAACAGTGAAATGTGCCAATTCATGCTCAAGCAAAATTCCTGAGGGTTAATAGGATTGACATCTTACTATTGTCGGAAAACAACAAGTGCGAGACTTGGAAGCGAGGAGAATAGAACCGGAAGTTAAGCGTGCTCAGGCTGGGTGAGTAGGAGGATGGGTGACCGTTCGGGAAGTTAGGTGATTTGGAATGATGAGGGTGATTAGAGAAGAGGATAAATTGAGCAGTGATGAGGGGTGCTGATTAGAGATTAGGGGTTAAAATAATTCAAAAATTTGAAAATAAAAAATTATTTTAAAAAAATTTCAAAAAAAAAATCATAAAATCATAAAAAAAAATCATAAAAAAACCGGGACTAAAGGTGGATTGTTAAAGGCTCCACGTGGCCGCGGCCTTTAGTCCCGGTTCTGGATTGAACCGGGACTAAAGGGGGGAGGCATTAGTACCGACCCTTTAGTCCCGGTTCACCAACCGGGACTAAAGGCCCTTACCAACCGGGACAATAGGTCCTTTTTCTACTAGTGGCATGTCCACCGCACGCGATCATCAATGGCTGCACCACGCCCTACACCGCCTTTTGGAGATCGGTACGGTGGAGCACTCCGATGCCGATGTATGTACAATAATAATATGATCGTATGTGTGTGTGTGCGCGCCTTTTGTTCATAAGGCTGGGTGCATATAGGAACACCATAAAGCCATGGTCTTGTACCTTGGACAGGAACATGATAAAGCCAAGCCACTCGTTCAAAAGTATGCCCAATCAAATATGAGCTCTTTCTACGCAATAAACAAAGATATTTTAGATTTATGCAAATCATCGGCTATCCATCTGAATAGTGGAGCATCATAAACAACATTGCTACCAGTCACCTCTTGAATTCTCAGAATCTCTGCTGATTGTAGACGGAACTCTTCACTGTTTTTCTTGTGGTATTTGGGGAAAATACCACATATTAGCATGTGTACAGAAACAGCTAATTGAAGTTTTATATATTATTTTTGATGATCCGGCCAGCCATTTTCCTCTCAATCTCAGCACTGACGCAGAATAATTGATTAGTCTGCACGCTGTCAATGTCGCATTGCTGCTGATTAATACATGGATGGCAAACAAAGATAACAGGGTACTGATTAGCGTGTGTGCAACGAGAAGGATAAATCCCGCAATAAACCAAATGATACAAACACACCCAGCCATAATCATATAGGTTATCCGCTCATAAGCGCCCAGGTGATAAACAGTGTGTTCAATAAATGGAAGACAGGAAGACTTGGTAAAAGAGTCGTATATAGCCTATATGATTCGGGCTGCGTCGTATTGATAGGCGATGGATCGAGTTGCAGAAATAGTGCTGCCGGCTAGGTAGATGGAGTCCTTTTTTTTTTTTTTTTTTTTTTGAGGATGATGGAGTCCTTTGTTAGGTGAGTCTTGGTTGAGTTGTGCATCGATCCCGTGAGAGTTTGAGGACAGGTTGCCATCGGTCTCGGTCAAGGCTGCGATGCGATCGAGGGAGATTAATAAGTGGTTGTTACGTTTTCTTTTCTCGCATACGTATATACTAGGAAGGAGGCAGAGTCGTGTAGTGCACGTACGTGCGCGGGAGGCACGCACGCACGCGTATGACGTCATGCACACTACGCTCATTCGTACATTTGGATTTTCCTTTGGGATGAATGAAAACGTACGTACACTCATCCATCGTGCATGCATTCAAATTCGCTGATCCATCGATCCATCGCCCCGCACGTGGTTTTCTCCCTTACCTTTTTCAATTGTTTGGATTGCTTACTACATGTGTCACGTGGCGAGAAACAATAATTGACCCAGCCCACATCAAGTTCACACCATGTCTGATTTTAAAACGCTGCGGTTGCGCGACCAACTCCTCGAGCAGCGACTCCATGTGCATGCGCGGCCAACTCCTCGTCCGCATTGAAGCGACGCCGTCCGATCAAGAATGCGCGCGCGAGGATTCTATCTATAGCATACATGCGGCCACGGCTTTGGGTGGCACACGGCAGCCAGACGTCGACGTCGCATGCGTCTGGATGGCGGCCAACCTCCCCGTTTTTGCTTCTGGTCGGTTGTGGGGACCGGTGCTGGAGTCGCTCCTAACGGAAATCAAAACTCCAAAAACTTAGCACCTATGCATTGGGGACTCGAGTTCCTAAGAGCAAGTATAATAGAGCTGAGTCAGCGGGCTATAAGGAATAAACTAATATATTTCTGCTTAGTTGGAGGAAAGAAAAGAGGAAAGAGAAGGTAAGCGGGCTCTTCGTGAAGAGCCAGCTCTAGCACGTGCTCCTAGGCACTTTGTGAGAATGAAATGTAGGCCACATAATAAAAAAGTAGTACACTCTTTTGATCTATTATTGTACATGTTGACTATAAGATGGGCTGTAGATGACATGGCACCGGCTTATAGCCAGCAGCCGGCTATACTATTAACCATGCTCTAAGGTATTTAGTATGCTTAGCACCTTATCTAAGCAACTTTGCATTGGAGGAGGTCTCAGTTTAAAATAAACTGAAAAAGAGAGTAAAGGGTACGTGGCCAAAACCAGGTAGGCGCTCTCTCGTCCGTTGGATATGCTCGACGGTTGGGATCAAATGGAGAGAGGGGGATGGATCCGTGGGAAGTCACGGTCGGCCAACGAGAAGCGAGCACAAAATGACAAAACAATGGTATTCACCTGTCGTCCCGAAATATGGCCGTCCCGCTCTCTCACGCGAAAATTTGGAGGCGGGCGCGCAAAATGTTAGAGCGCGGGCTCTCGTTCAACGTTAATGTGGCCCCGTTGCAACGCACGGACGTTCTTCTAGTACACCTAGCAATGGACTAACAATATGCAAAGTACGTGAAAAATGTAGCAGCCCTAATTAATGGTAATGTATCCTATATAAATCGTCATCCCGCGGTGTACCTAACGTAGTTGCGTTAGGACGTGTGGGCATTTTTGCTTCGTGCCACACGCGCGGGGTGGAGATGAGTAGTACTTGTTGGCGTGTGGCACGAAGTAGCCGCGCCCACACGTGTGGGCAATTCTAATGCCCGCCCACGCACAGCCCGTGTGGGCTGCCTCCTGCTCACCCCATACATGATGTGTGGGCGCATGTCGTATACACCACACGTGTGGCAGTTATCGGCGTCCTAAATCTATTGCCTAGTCTCTTTCATCAGATTGGTTTTTGATTGCATTAGCTAGATCATGCACTTTTACGTGGTATTAGAGCCAAGAGGTCTTGAGTTCAAGACCTGGCTGGCGCAATTAAATTATAGCCCACTTTTGATCCACGTTTAGGCCGGAAGGAGCCACACGTGAGGAGTAGTGTTGACGTATAAATGTATTGCCTAGTCTCGTCCATGAGGTCGGTCGTTTGGTTGCATTGACTAAAGCATGCACTTCTACTGAACCAGATGAGATTAGCAATCTTTGTCAAGAGGATTGTAAAGAACCACCCTGATTAATGAAATTCTATATTTACGCAAAAAAAAACCCATTCATCTCATGTGTAACTTTGTGAGGAATAGCATCGAGAACAACATCAAGACCATCACAAGGCTCGGAGGTGAAAAGATTATCGAACTGTTGAACCATACCTTTGATTTCGCCTTGTGAGTCGCAAGAAGAACCATCATCACGCAGTAGAGGATCAAGTGTTGGAGTTAATGACGACATGTAATTCTGTGGCCGGCTTGGACTAGGACAGTAACCGTGTAGAAATAGTATTGGCTAGGTTTTTTTTTGAGAGATAATAGTATTGGCTAGGTTAACCAATACTGCTTGACGCTTATTTTCACTCGAAAGGAAAACACGATAGTCCAGTCCAGAGGCACGGCCCAACCCCGCACCTTTCCCCCTCCTCTCCCAAGGAAATCTCCAAGCCCTAGTGCCTTCCTCGTCATGGCGGCCGGACCACAGCGCTCCTCCCCTCCTCCGCCGCCTCCCATGCCGCCCGGCCGCCGCCACCGCGACGACCAACCAGAGCGCTGGGTTGAAGACTCTGACTCCAAACGCCCCGAGGAAGATCAACAAACGCCCACTCCAAACCCTGGACCATCCCCAGCGCAACACACCGAGGAAAATCAGCCGGCACCTCAACAGACGCCCACTCCAAACCCTGGACCCTCTCCAGCGCATGATCTGCAGCTGGCTCAAAGGTACGCGCTTTTTATCCGAGCCACTATCTGTGCCAATGCCGCTGAAATCATCACGCATGGCATGAATTCAAAAAAAAAAAAAAAAACCTTGTTCGCTGCAAGTAATACACAATTACGAATGTAAGGCCAACTTATAATACTCTCCCTCCTGTTCATAAGCCACGGCGATCGCGTCGGGCGTGCGTGTGTGCACGCGGGACGGATCGGGAGCGTGGCCGACGCAACCAGGTGTGTGTGTCCGTGCGTGCGTGCGCGCGGGCTGTAGTTAGTTGGCGAGAAGAGTGGAGAGATGACTGCGTCGGGCGCTGGACTTGGGATCACGTTGACTGTGTATGTGCACAGCGGGTGCGTGATCCAGGGAGCGCGGGGACGTGGGGAACTGGTTGAGCGGGGCGTGCGGGAGCGCGGCGTTGTAATCCTGTGCACGCCCATATAAGCTCAGGGCCATCTCCACTTTGTAGCCAGCGAGCTGAGTTCGTGCTCAGGTGAAAAGGGCATTCGTGCGCCTGAAGAAAAACTCGCCATGTCCACTGCAGCCTCTTCCTCCTCCTTTCTTCATCAGTCTATGTGAGAGAGAGAAGTACAGAGAGCTCCGGCGAGCGAGGGAGAAGGTCACGGCAACAACACCTCCGTCCGAAAATACTTGTCATCAAAATGGATAAAAGAGCATGTATCTAGACGTGTTTTAGTACTAAATACATCTTTTTTTGTCCATTTTCATGACATGTATTTCCGGACGGAGGGAGTATTATCATTAAATGGTAGACGTGATAGACCGAATTTAGTAGATTCTTGATCTCTCCCTCCCCTCCTCTCGCAGCGGCCCTCAGCCCTCCTCCTCGTGCCTCCCTCCCCTCGCCGCCGCCCTGGCATGCTGGTGGGCTAAGCCCTGCCGGCGCGGGCGGTGGCGGGGTGTTCCTCCTTTCCATGCTCGGGCCGACGGACGCGGGTTCCAAGATCGGGCGGCGGCGCGGTGTTTTCCTAGGGGCGCGGCAGCAGCAGTAGATGGTGGAGACGTGGGCTTGGGTGGCGGTGTGAAGGGGCTGAAGCGTGGTGGGATCAAACGGCGCTGGCCCTGTCGGTGCGCAGCCAGATCTGGGCCCAGGCGGCGTGGGCCGGAAGCGGCGCGAGCTGCGGGCGTCCGCCTCTGCCATGGCCGTGGCTGGTGGGGGCGGAGGCTCAGCAACGGTCGCAGGTGGACAGGCTGGTCGGTTTCCATGCGTCCCGCCGGCTGGACGGCAACGACATTGCAGTTGGACTCCCCGGTGAGCTTCCTCGGGAGTTGGAGGCGGTCCTGGTGGGTCCTCCTTGCCCGTGGCTGCGGCTGTGTCGGTGGCTTTGCGTGGTTCTACACCGGGCGCTGAGGCGGGGCGGCACGCGGGTGTGTCCGATGGGAGCGTTTGGGCTGGAAGGTTGGGCGCGCCACGTGCTCGGGCCCCCGTCACCGGTACAGGGGTATGCCGGTCTGGATGCGCCCACTCCCTCACCTCCCCCTTTCCCTGGCCACGTGCGGGCAGTTGTAGCGCCGACGATCTTCAAGGCGGGACACATTATGCGGTTCGTCAGTCTGGGGTGTCCCCTTGGTCCAAAGGTGATCCTTTTGGATCGTCTTTGGGGTGTCTGGATGTTGGGCGGCGGCCCTGGCGGCGGGAGGCATGGCGTTCGTGGGCGGAACCTACGTCTCGGGTGTGGGGAGGCAACCATGGCCTCATGTTGGGCTTGGTTACGACTGGTTGGCGAAGCGTGGGTATGTCAGAGGGGTGTGAGCGCCGCAGTTCATCACTTGCCCACTTCTCATACTGGCCGATGGCGGTGGCGTTCGTGGACATCGTATCCTTCATGAAGGCGCCATGGCGGTGCTCCCGTCCCTTTCATGTGACTCTGGGTGAAAACTTGATCTACGGATCGGATAGTGGCGGCTTTCCGTAGGCGTCCCCTTCTAGGAGGCACTGTCTTGGAGTCCCTGCTCGGTCATGGACCGTCTCACCCCTCCTCGTATCTTTGTTGAGGCCTCCATCCTCTCCAAATGGTTATCCTTCGTCATCTTTAATTTGCTTGGTAGGCGGTGGCATTGGGGGACGGTGCCCGACACCTTTGTATCTTGTCTTGGGTGTGTGGGTTGTGTGCGGTGGAAGCGTGTGTTGTATCGGTTTGTCCGGATGTCTATGATAATGGTTACTTTATAATATAAAGCGGGGGAAACCCTTTTACAGTTGGTGAGATACATGCATAGCTGCCACCAACCATCATTCATCAATGGACACGGGTTTCCAATAAAACAGTGCATAGCTAGCTGCCATCATCCATCAATGGACGGGTTTCAGCTCGATTGATGGTTTCGAATTGGTTCAACTACTTGGACATCGAGAGGCATGATCGCACTTCTGCTACTCACCTTCTATTGAGAAACAACGCCCGCGTCGTCCTCCTCCTAGGGCGACTCGGGCGGCTAGAAACCTAGCCGCCGCCGCCACCACAAACTCCCTCCCCTCCCTCCGCCGCCGCCGGAAGACGCCGCCGGGCTAAGCCCGGGGGCCGACGGCGGTGGCGGGGGATCTCCTCTCTCACGCGTCTTCGGGGTGGGGAAGACCCCAAGGCGTGTGTGGTGGCGCGACCGATCTGGGATCTGCGGCGCGGCGGATGGCGGCTGCTGGCGGGAGGCCGCCCGTGCTCGGACGGCGATGGCTTGGCGCGGCGGAGGCCAGGGCTGCGGCGCTGCGGATGGCCCTTCGGGCGGCGGCGGCGGCTGCGGTTGACAGCGGCCGGCTTGGCTGCGGCGGCGTGCATGCTGCCTTCAGATCGGCGACGGCGGCATGGAGGGCCTGGTGGTCTCGTCGGCGGCACCTCCGATCAGGTCTGTTCTGACCAGTGCAGCCGGCGGTGGTGGTCATCTCTTCCGTCAGAGGTGGTCGGCCTGAGGCTGGGTGTTTGGATCTCGGGATCCGTCATCTGGCACCAGCTGCGAGTCGGGGAGACGTAGTTGCCGGTGAAAACCGAGCCGACGGCGGCGATGGCGGCGTTCCACGTCGTTACCTTGATGAAGGCATCGTCATGTGACTACCGTCGACCCACTCGTATTGCTCCGAGGGAAAACCCTATGATCTGGTGTTCCAGACCGGACGATGGCGGCACTGCGGTGTCGTTTCTCTCTTGGGAGCGTCGTTTCGTGGAGCAGCACTGGAAGTCAGAGGCAGGAGGTGGAGCGGCTTCGTCTTGCACGGAGCTTCGGTGGAGATGTCAAGTCATGCCTGACCGACAGGTGCTACGCTTGGTCATGCCTGGTCGGTGCTACGCACGACAAATCCTCCAAGGGCTTCAAGCTGTGTCGGCTGGTGGTACGTGGCAGCATGGCGCTGAGGTGTATCAGTGGCGACCGCGACGTGTACAGCTGTTTGTGCGCAGGGAGGAGGTGACGTTGGGCGCCGTGGTGGCATCGACGATAGCTGGACCGAGCAAGGTTGATGCATCAGTACAGTTCTGAAGATGGAGCGGTGGCAGTTGGCGGCGGCGGCCTCTGAGAGCACGCCGGACCAGTGTGTGCCCAGACCCGGCAAGTGGCTAGGTTGGGGTCTCAGGTCTTAGATGTTAGGCTTGGCTGCGATGTCTGTTTGGTATTAGGCCCAGGCTATCTGCGCCCCTTCATCAACTGGATAGATGTAGCGACAGTTTGTTGCTTAGACGGCGGCTTTAGTCTTACTGTTGTATGACTTTGTAAGGTCTTGTGAGAATAATTAATAAAGTGGCCGTATGCATCGCCCAGATGCAGAGGCCGGGGGTCATCCTCCTTTTCTAAAAAAAAGCTTGGATATTGGAGCGGGTGAACTTATTTTGCAATGCATGAATTAGCTACCAAAGTTTGTTCGTGTCCCACTTTATTTCATATTTCTGCTGATCTTAGGTGAAATCAAACTTTTTGTGTTCCACTTCAGGTGTGAGGTGCCAGATATCAACACTACTCCCTCGTTGTCTTCATGCGTTTCTTCTTTGACGCCTACTGGTCTACTTATTAAATATTTTGTCAGAGTTGATAAGGGGGGATTTTTCCACATATATCCTGATCGAGGTGGACCATTTAAGAGTGTACAGGAAGCTCAGCAAGCTATTGACTCATATCATGTTGTTGGGCGAAGTAACTTGTAAAGCCTATCAATTTCCTTATATTAGATTTCTATTTCTGTCTCTGTTTGTTCTCACTTAGATAACGAGCCTACATTAATTTTGAAGTTGTGGGGATTTCTTAAGTCTAAGGGAATACTTTTTTACTGCTGTAGAGAAGTTGAAATAGTAAGCATACCTGAAAATTCAGAAGATATATATAGATGATATGTTATAGGTTAATAGTTTTGGCAATAGGTATGCTTATTACACATGATAAAGAGGGCAATAGGTAGAACAATAATTGTTTTTAGACAGACACTTGTTTTGGGGATCCAGAAACAAAAGATTGATATATTTCAACATAAAGAATGCGTTGAGAACTTAGTCTTATAAGCATGTCGGCAGTTCAGTTTTGTTTTGCCTTTTGTTGCTTATTACTACGTAGCATGAGTTGTGCCATTAGTAGTGCTCTATATGTCTAGGTGCATGGATGGACTTTCATCTCTTGAGAGGTCTGTGCGGTATGCTTTACACTGGCCTCATGATGGCACAAGGAGAAATTCTGCAGAAGCCTTTGCTGCCATGACGACCCGTCGCCCTGTCAGGGAAGTTGTTAAAGCTCTACTGGACAAGTACAACGAGGACAATGGTCGTTTGGGGGTATGCTCTCTCCCTCCCCCACTCTCTCTTGACTTTCTTGTTTGCATGATTCGAATGCCATCATATTCATGTCCATACTCCATGCTCAATTTTAGGATCTTGCATATGAACTAGAAGAAATAGTGAGATATAAACCATGTTTTGATGGGAAAGGCTGCGCTTATAGGTCATATTCACATTTGAATATGACCATGAAGACTAAAGGAGCTGATGATCCTCGCAATAAACTGTATTTTGCTGAGGTCACATGCATGAGGGACGAACATGAAGGGTACCTGCTCACCTGTATCTGCACAGTTGAACCGGATGACAATGGTATTCTATACTTTATTATTTACTTTGAGTCTTCTGGTTTTCATTCCTCAAATTTGTTGATGCACTCCTTTAAAGGTGAATGCCTTGTCTGTGGAGAGGAAATGAAGCACCCCAGTGATGCTGAATACAAACATGGTCGCCCCAGCTTACACTTTAGATGTTGTTCTTATGCTGATGCAGATGCCTTATATGATGAGGTATGATAATTTACTAGCCTCCAAAGCTGAACTTTTTCTTATGTTTATAATTGATTATTGTGAGCACCGCACACTATTTTCGTAGCTTCTTAGCTCGTTTCTCTTATATTCAGTGTAAGTTGGATTAATGATCTCTTGACACTTGACGTCAATCAACAATAATTGTCATCCTATGATTTTTTTTCTTATGAAAGTGATTAAATCCTTGATTCATTAAATGAGAGCATACAGCCATATGTGTAGCAAGAAACCTAGAAATAGAATGGTGATCTTTTAGTATCAAGTAACTTTATAAGTATCTATCCCATCAATACATGGTTTATAGCAACTAAGTTTGTAACGAACTAACAACACCTGCCCGCCATCACGATAGAGCAACTCAGTTTTAAGCAAGCTAGCAAGATACGTAGTATCAAGAAAAATTTGTAGCTTGTTCTTATAGTATATACAAAATCATTTCTAACAGCAATCAAACATGTTAGGCCCATTTAAAGGCTATGATGGAAGCATGATGTTATTTTCAATTTTGCACGGTCGAATTCCTTGATGGAATAGGTTGTCCATTTGATGGTGACACTTTAAAGTTTTGTTGCTTATCGTTAATATCACATCTCCTCCCCATTTTGCAGATAGTTAGAGTGCGTGATGAGGCTTGGCTGAAAGAGGAGGAAGCTAGGGTGAGACGCATGATCAAGGAATCACATGAGGCTATCGAGATGGAAAGAGCGCAAAAGGGATATGGTCATGGAAAGAGCGCTAAGTATGTAATACCTGCTAAACGGAAATGAGTTGCTTCTCAATCCATGGTTACTGTTGATGCTCTCTCATCACTTAATTAGAAGACACACTTTGTCATGCTTTTGCTCAAGGCCCAAGCAAGAAGCTTGCCGTCAGTCAAACCACAATCATGCAAGTCACAGGCTCACAGCACACACGCCGCACGCGGCACGTCCGACCACTGAATGGAACCATTCAAGCCAGCCGGACTGCGCTGCTCGCATTGGCTCCAGACCCCTTCTGGTGCATACGAAGCAGCACCACGATGAGCTTCAGTACCTGCTTCACCGAGGCTATCATCCGTCTATAGTGTTTGTTTCTAAGGGCAGCTTCTTTCGTGCAGGAAAAAACCTTTTCCATCTATGTACCGTCTCCGAAACATTTTCCGTCCATACCTGGCGAGATTTGACTTCTCCGGCGGCCACACCTCTATTTGCGGCAAAGCACCGCCTGGCAGCACCGGCACAATACGGCGGCAGTTCCTCCTGCAGTTAATTTCTGTTATTGTAGCAGTCAACTTATGTTTGCTGTGTCCATTAACTTATTTTTACTAGTTTGTCAGCTTCTGTTTACTGAGGGATTCTATGTTGCCATACATCCCTTGTAAGGAAAAGATGGCCAAAAAAGGCTCAACCCCATACAACCGCGCCCAACACCATGTGTTCACATTTTACATCTAATACTACCGGCATTGCCATTCGCCATTGGTGTTATGAGGTGGTGGTGCCAGTATGCAGCCACCAATCCTTATCCTCTAATTCTTGAGGAAAGGACACAATTATTTGTTCTTCCCCGTCCACACGAAACAACAACAGGTAGGAAGGGAGTACCAAGAGGAGATGGACTTGCCGTGTGGCAACAGTAGGGGCATGGAGGAGTAGCAGTACCTGATCTTCATAACCTCTTTGATGGCCAATACGGCAACGAGGTGGATGATCCCCCAGCGGCATGGTCACCAGTGTTGTCTCTAGATGAGAATTAACAAAGTCTAATAAAGGCGAAATATTTTTTTTAGAGAGAGGTGGCATTCCCGTCTATATTGAGGTGTACGTGGTTACTTCGTCAATATAAACACTCGGCTTAGTCTCTCAGAAGTGCTCATAGAGCTATGGTGTGCATACGTTGATAGGGGTGAGTGTAATCTCAGTTTTTTCCGAACTGTTTGGATTGCTTAGAGCAACTCTAACAGACCCCGCAAAAGGCCCCGACCTGCAAAATTCCGGTGAATATACGGGCTCGGCCCGATTTTTTGGCCAGAACAGAGCCTGTATACTCGCTCGGCCCGCATAAATTTTTACCGCGGCCGCAAAACGCCCGCCCCGGCCACTATTTCTACGGGTTCGCGGCGCGTTTGCGGGTCGAAACCCTATCCCCCCTCCGCTGCCTCCTCGTGCAATCCCCCACTCCCCACAGCACATTTGTCGCCGCGGCGAGCCCCTTCCGCCTCGATCCGCCATGTGGGGCCGCATGTGGTGCTCCGGACGCGGCTCCGGGAGCAGAGATCTGGCGGCGGCAGCGACCCCGAGCGCGAACGGCGCGTCCGGTCGGACGACACGAGGATGCGTGGAGCGAATAGGTGGACCAACCGCGGCCTCTCGCCACCGCCGAGCTTCCTCGTCCAGGAGACGGAAGAATACGACCGTCGTCACGGCCGTAGGCCGTCAATTGCCGCGGGCTCGTCCTCAGTGGTGAGATCTTCTTCCTTCGCCGGGAGCTCCTCCTCTTCCGGCGCGGGTCGTCTCCCCGTGAAGAGGGAGTGGTCGGAGGAGCCGGGGCAGGTCGCCGTGAAGGTGGAGCCCGAGTAGCTCAGCGGCAGCGGAGTCATCGGGACGGAGGACTTCGTCGCCGACGACGACGCGGTCGCGGCCGCGATTGCCGAGCGGAGCTTGCGCGACGAGGCGGAGCTACAGCGCCACCACGAGGAGCTCGAAGACCTCGTCTTCAAGCAGGCGGTCGCGGCCAACCTCGCCGCCAAGGAGAAGGATGACGAGTGGCGGCACATCCGCGAGGAGCAGAGGGAGAAGTACATCGACCTCGGCAGCTCCGGCGAGGAGGATTGAGCTCCTCGCTCCTCCACGGCGTTGTCAATGGCCGCGAGCTCGTCGCCGTGAGATCCCCACCACCCCTAGTACTAGTACTGATGTAGTATAACATGTTTGTAGTGTTAGATCATTTGATATATGTAGTATGTGATGATGAACTACTATGGTGCAATTTCTCCAGCGAATCTGTATTTTCAAATTATGCAGTTTCATCTACGGTTTCTGATCTGCCGTGCTCGTTCTCGACACGCAAACGAGTTCTACAGCGAACTGCAAACGCGTTTTGCGGGTCGGGATTTTGCGGGGTCTGCTAGAGTTGCTCTTACCACATGTGTCACGTGGCGAGCGTATGTGTCTGTTGGTGAACTTCTATGTCTATATTATGTTTCTAAAGAAAATCTCATCTAACTCCCACGCCATTTAATTAATCGGACAAAAAAATCTTCACCAATCTCATGTAAAATCAAATGATGTAGGAGTTAGATAAAACTGATGAGAGCTAGCCACACCCTAGTTTCTATTGTAACTGCCCCTGCACCCCCGCGTGAAGCAGTATATATGCCACTTGGCGATAAGCCATATGCATCAAGGGGGTCGTCATCCCAATTCCCAAGTATCGTCAAGGCCAACACCACTTGAGAATTCATCGTCATTCGTTCGACTACACTCTAACATCATACTCGTCGGCGTCTATCTATGTTCTTCTTGCATCCCATTGTTCATCGCCAGAGGACTACTACAAAATTAGGATGAGCAAAAAAAAAATCAGAAAAAAAATGATATGTGTAGTTCTTGGCCTCCAGTTTATCAACCACTTAATAATTTAGTGGATTTTCTGAAAATAATACATATTATTGATATGGTTGCCAGTTTGCCACGCATCGAAATGGTGAGGACAACCACAAGAGAATTTATGAGACTGCAAATTTAGTAACTCTATGACCCCCCCCCGGTATTTAAAGAGTACCATCAACTCGCAAATGTTTTATTGCTTGCACCCAAGAAACTATCAGCTGAAATCGACATCCTCTTCTTTTCAGAAGAAAAAGGTAAAAGAAACCAACCCTTGAGTCTTGACCAAAAAAATGACGAATCATTCAGTTTCTTCTTTTCTTGCTCTTGCTTCTCTGTATAATGCCATCGCCTTCTCCATTACCTTGGGATCCGCTAAAAGCCGTGATCTTTTCTCGCTGGACGGATGAGTATTTTTGTACTGTTCCAATACCGATGTGTTCCCACTGATCTTTCCTAGCTTCTAGTAGAAGCCAGGCGCTACGCGTGGATCGAAACCAGCAGCTGCAAGCAGCAGGATTCCGATGTGATCCGCCTCTATCTCCATCCTACATAGGCAACATTTATATATCGACCATGAAGAACAACTTTAACAAGGAAATAATTCTAAATCAACATGAACGATGTGAAAATATATACTTTCGTGAGAAGGGCAAAGTGAGGAGGTATTCAGTCAGATCATTGACCATCTTTGAGTCATCAGTGTCGATAGTCATTAACGCCTGCAAAATGGCAGTCCACATGTTCTTGGTGAACGTCTCGGCAATGTGCCTTGCAATAACGTGCGCAATCTACAAAAGACAAAAATGCAACAGCCACGTCAGTTGGGAGATCGATCATCCGAGCCCAATAGGGCAACCAAACATTATTCCTGACTGCCTACCTCATGCCCTAGCACCGTGGCGATCTCCGCGTCAGTGTTGAAGTGGTGGAGCAACCCGGTGTAGACTACGATCTTGCCACCGGGCAAGCACATTGCATTCACCAGCTTATCGTCGACGACGATCACCTCCCACTTGAGCTCGTCGAGATGCTTCGTCATCGGCTGCCCTCCCCAAACCTTCCTTGGCTTCTTCTTCTTCTTCTCTGCTGCATTGGAGCTCCAAATTGCTTCGTCAAGTAGCTTATCATTGTCATCGCTGGCGAGGCCGCGGCGGGCAGCGTCGATTATCTTGGTGGAGATGCCGGTGACGCGGACGGTATCCGGGTGGGACGTGGGGAGGACTTTCTTGCCCAACTCCTTCTTGAGGCTGGCAAACTGCGCCTCGCCGAGGTTGCGCTCTTCCTCGGACGAGATGACGACCAAGTGGTGGCGGTTGGTGTAGGGCACGGTCTCGATGGTGCCGTCGCGGATCGTGATGACCACCCCTCCGACGAGCATGACTACCGCCATGACTGTTCTGGCGGCCTCGTCGGCGGAACTTCTTTTTCGCCTGTAGGAGTAGTAGCGCGGGATCGCTAGCTGTGATGGCGGTGGTCGGCGGCCGAGGACAGGGTTGGGGCGGAAGAGTACGCCTCGGCCAGATGATTGCAGGGCATCATGAGATCGCCGCGTGCATGGCGCATGGTAGTAGCGCCGGGCGGTTGGTGGCGGTGCAACAGGCGTTGGGACGGCCGGCTTGGACCGGAGTAGCCCGGACAGGGAGGGGCGCAGTTCCCTGATAAAGATGTTCATGTTCTCTCGGTTAGGTTTGGTCTATCTTTTCGGGGGCCGAGTCGCCGGGGTTGGGGACGGGCGCCCTTCCTTCGTATCGTACAGTCGTCTACGTCGTGGCGTGCTCGACAAGTTGCCATGGATTATTAGGGTTGCGTCATATCTGTAGCCTGTTGACCTGGAACCCGAACGAGGAGCCGAACCGAAGGCTTATGCGTACGTTACGTACTGGCCCACGATTCCAGTAGTGACCATCATGCGTAGTTTTCAACTAAATATCTGATGAAATCCACATGAAAAAAAACATGATACATGTGGTAAGCAATCCAAACTATTAAGAAAAAACTAACTATCTGAAATTCCGGTGCTTTGGGTGGATGTCAAATATATCCGTAGCTTCGAAATTTTGAGCCAGGTTTAAGCCAATTCCAAGCAAAAGAACAAAAATCCAGTTAAATTACATTTAAATTATGTGAATTCTGACATATCAAATTTCTAAAGATTTTTTAAAATCTCTGAAATTTCGAATTTGTGGTGAGGTCTGAATTCTTTTCTGCTACTGGATTCTTAAAGCATGGTAAGTCTTCGTTGGAATGAAACCAACCTTGGATTTCTTTCTCTGAAAGGATATCTAAGCCAGCTTCTGGGAGATGTTTTGAATGAGCGGCCACGAACCGGATCGATCTGCGCTCCCCATCACTGTCCATCGGGCAGGTGCCCATCCCAATTCCATTTTTTACCGGTTTACACTTTGCACGACATATATAAAGGTTCACTAGTGGTTATCACAACTTGGGTTAAGAGGTGAAACAATGCCAGATTTACATGTGAATTTAAATGAGAGATAGCATGCGTGAGACATATGTGATGAAGTGCAAGTTGCCCTAAGTAACCGAGAGCCCTAACATTTTGTACAGTCTAGAGCGTGAAAAGACAAGAAAAATACCAATATTATTGTACGAAAGTGCCATCCTGCTCCCGTGGAAATGCACCTGGGTTAACAGTAAATTCCAAGAAATAGCCAAAACAATTCAGAAGATTCTGATATTTTTTTGTAGACAGACATTCTTGAGTGTTTTTCCTACGTATAATTTTTAGTGAACAGATCACATTAGCGATTCTTTGGGTAGAAAAAAGGGGACAGGCCGCAAAATTCTTGAAAATGTAGCATTTTCTAAAAAAATCATGAGCATATCGAACGCTATTTCTGCATGAAGTGTTGCATGGGAGTAGAATATTCAAATATGTGTGTTGAAAAAAAATCAGATTTTTTTACTATTTCTAGACATGTTTATGTTTATCCGTATACATGTGCATCCCGTAGCAGAACCCTCCATGCATGGGAGTAGAATATTCAAATATGTGTGTTGAAAAAAAAAGAGAGAGTTGCCATCTGCTTACAAGCACACTAGGGTAGTTGCCATGTATACTGCAAAACACATGGCAACTGGCAGCTTTGGGTGTGGGAGAGGAGACAGACGGGTGGGCGAGATGGCAAATACTCACACACCAGCCCTTGTGCGTGAGTGAAAACAGACGTGTGGACGAACTGCTAAACCCCACACACCGGCCCTCCCGTGTGGTGAAACAGACGTGTGGGCGACCGGATGAATGCCCACACACCAGCCCAATCCTACGTGGCACCACAAACATGCCAAGTTCGTGCAACCACAAACGGACGTGGATCCACGCGTGTGGACGAGATGCAAACGCCTACACATGTGGGCGTTAGTATTTCCGTAAATCATTAGTATTAACTAGGATCTGCCGTGTTGAGTAAAAAATGGCACTGTATGGCATATTTGTTGTTAAAAGATCTAGACCAATCCATGTTTGCATGGCATACTTGTTGTAAAAAAACGTTATAGGCGGACCATCCTGTTTCAAAATCCTAGATCCGCCACTGCATGCATGCACCTTATAGACATGAGGGCACTAGCATTAATTAGGTTATTTTTGTTTAGCAAAGAAATATGCCATTTTTCCAAAGCAAAGAAATAGCGACTTGAAGGAGAGATCTGAATCAAACCGATGAATGTTGATAGTAGTAGTACGTACTAGGAGAAGAAAAAACGAATAATCATGATCCAGGAGAGAAAACCCATATTGAGAGAAAGACAAATTTATTCATTGCATTGAAAGGGCATCTTTTTTTTTGTTACGAATCGATGGACATAAAAATGCACTCCTGAATCCTTATTCCTAGCGATCAAAGAGAACTACGTAGTAATGTTTTATTGCACTCATGCGGCTGCAGGCGATCACATTAACGACGAACGTCATCCCATGCGTTTCTGGGCCAAACACCACTGGACGAATTCCGTGTCATTCGGGCGAAGAGGCCCACGGGGCTCCCATGATTCTCTTGGCTTCAACCCGAACTCGTCGATGTCGTGGTCGTCACACATAGCGGCGCAGTCGTCGCCGTCCTCGCAGGCGAGGCTTGCGGTGTTTAGCTCGGTGAAGCTCCCGACGTCGACGTCGCAGCGGAACACCACGCTGTTGTCCTTAAGCAGGTCGTCCCGCCTCTCCAGCTCTTCCCTGCGGATGAAGCGCTCGTCGCCGCGCAAGCGCGCTTCCTCGTCACCGTCATCATCGCCGTCGCGGTTGAAGACGGCCGTCTTGGGGGGAGGCCCGTGCGCGACGTTGCCGGCCTGGTCGAGGATGCTCAGCTTGTACTGCGCCTGCAGCTGATGCATGCTGGTTTTGTTGTAGCCGCAGAGCCCGAGGTAGAGAGAGATGTAGTCGGAGTTGGTGGAGCTGTCGCGGCCGTTGGGGTAGTACTTGAGGAACCAGCTACATCCGCCGATGTCGAAGACAGCGGAGTAGAGACTCTGGCCGCTAGGTATCCTCTTGGTTTGCGTATAGGCCTCCACGCGGAGCAGGTGGAACCCGCTCGCCGCCTTGCTGACAATGCGAGAGGCAGATCGCGAAAGCCGGCTAACGCCGGCCGCGGCGGCGCGCAATGTCGTCATTATGGGTGGTACGTGGAAACTAGCTAGAGAGATGTGTATGTTTTCGAGAGTTGATGTATATATAGTAGTATACCGACGAGATGTTCGAAAATTCTGGTATAAGCATTTCTTGGGCTCTAATTCATCGACTAATAATTGAGTGGAATCAATCATATATATATATATATATAGGAATAATTTCTTTCATTTCCTGAGACAAAGTGATTGAAAATGGACCCCAAATAAGATCTCATATATATCGTCACCAAAATATACCATCTATATACATAATGCCATCTATCAATTTCTTTGGATCCAAGTATACTTAGGAGTCTGAATGATATGCTTCCCACTGGAAAAGTTAATTGGTGATTGTAGGTCCGGTATGCTTGTCCTGATAATGCTCACTAGAGGTTGTAGATTTCAGAATTAAAATTGTACACATACTAGTACAGAAATGAAAACTTTCTACACGTAGAAATCGAAAGTAATCGACATGCAACTCCTTGCTCTGCAGTACTGATGGACATTCTTTTTTTCTGTAATTGAATGTTGATGTGGTAATAATCCAATAAATAAACTTGTATGTGCATCTTAATACGTTCGTCCAGCTACTGGTCATAGAGTTCAGGTTGTAGACTTGCATTGGGTATACAGGCTTTTTAAATAAATTGTAAAGCAATGTTCTCAGATTGTCCACTTTGGCTACATAATTTGGACATATGGAGACATATAATGAAAGGATAGAAAATGATATGAATGTCCAAATACGTTCTCTGCGATGCTGGCAAGCAAATTTCTGTACCTGAATGTAGATGTGGTAGTAGCTCCAGTAATTAAACTCCAAAGTGCTACATTGTAGGAAATAATTGGATCAAGTTATGGCATGCTGGGTTTGTAATTTTCACAATGGATGCGGAGTACGGATTGGTGCTGCTGCCCATGGTAGGACACCTTGTCCTAATCGTGCGAGCGCCCTGGAGAAGGCAGTCTACGGTTTCATGGAGAATCTAGGGGACTGTAATTGTAACGACATTAGGAACCAGCTTCGATACTTTAGTGAAGCATATGAGTTCTACAACTTATACTCGTGGCACAAGGGATTTGTATTAGATATGGTAGAAGCAGGTTGAATGTCGAGAGGACAAAGTATTAGATATGGCTGAAGCAGGTTGAATGTCGAGAGGACAAAGTGCATGCAGGAAATTGTTTGCGGCTGTGCGGTGAGTACTTGGTACTGTTTGAATTATTTATTACTCTGTCCTGGTCTGCTGACTTTGAAGTGGATAAAATTGCAATTGTGCCTTTTTTCAGTATGCACGGAAAGGCCAGGACTGACAATACTCGGTCCTGCCATTGTGAGTGTCCTGTCTTGGTTAGACGTGAAGGTATGTTAGTACTAAGGAGAACCATCCGAAGATTAATGGCGCAAATATGAAGGGAATGATTTTTGATGCTTGTGATTGATTGTAATTAGGAGACAACACTACAGAGTAAACCTGAGAAGATAATGACATCTTGAAATGTAGTGCTCTTGTAAGAGACAATGGTTTTGTTAGTACATTAGAGATTCTAAAGTGTTGCAAAAGTGATTACACTAGTAGAAAGAGGCCCATTTGTCCCGGTTCCAGAGGCCCATTTGTCCCGGTTCTGGAACCGGGACTAAAACCCATCACCTTTATCCCGGTTCGCTTACGAAGTGGGACAGAAGGTGCTCCATGTTACCAACTAGGATCAAAAAGCATCCATACGTCAGCAGCTCAGGAGCTGAGGTTTTTTTTTGAAAGGGGAGGGGGGTTGGGGGTTTTGGAGGGTTAATTTAGGGGTTTCATATATTGTGTTAGCTAGATAATAGAGAGAAGTGACCTCTCTTATCACTACTGTAGGATGCTGCTAACGCGACACTACGATCAGAGACCCTTCGACGAAACTGTGTGCGATGCAATAGTCGCAAACGGTGGTGCAAAAAACCGTCAAAAAGGTGCAAAAGGTTTGCGATGGCTGAACCATCAAACACGATTCAGATTTTAGTTGCGTGTGCGATGCAGGGCATATGGTTGATACAGAAGAACTGTTTGTGATTAGATAGAACAACATAACGGGCAGTCATATCAATGTGTGTGCGATATACGACATACAGTTCGCTCTGATGAACTGTTTGCTATTAGGGAAAACAACAGAAATGGTCAGCCAGATTAAGGTGTGTGTGATATACGGCATACGGTTCAGTCGAATGAACCATTTTCGATTAGGGAAAAGAACATAAATGGTTCAACTTAGCAATACGTGTGTGTCTGTGTGCTATACGGCAAAAAGGCCCGGAGGTTAATTCGAAAACAAGTACACAGAGGCTAATTTGACATACATGACTTCTAAGTTTCATAGAAATCATATCACTTTTTTTGGAAAACATTTAATTGCATTGAATGTATATAAGGCTCCATCCTATTAGTTGAATTAATTAACCTCGAGGTCCATGTTTTGGAAACATGTCGTAAAGTAATGTGATAGACCTTCCTTCAAGCCAATCAACATGTGTTCAAAAAACAAAAATTATCAAAAAGTAACGAGATAGGCACTGGCAGCACAACTTATAAATTGACGGATGGAGTACTACTTACAGTGATGCATATAATTAAGCAAAGGGATCACACATGTCTGTATTGACTGGAACGAGAATGCAATAGCACAATAAGAATTAAGGCCGCGATGATGCGATCGCAATGGTGGTTACAGAAGGCAAGAAGAAAGATGCATCCATCAACGTACGACCTCCTCCTCCTCAATTCAGTGCGTCGGGCCACCGACCGGCAGCTAAGGAGTGGTGGCTTTTGTGGCGAGGTCAAGGTGCTTCTCAGCAAAGGCATCCAAGGCTTCCAGATGGTTGAAGAAGGCCAACGTCATAGCGTCCTCACTGGCCTTGTAGATATCTATGTACTCGATTTGCTCATACACGTGGATGTGTAGGTCGACGAATTCTTGCAGCGCGAGGCGCCTCGCAGCGAGCGTGACCTCCAGGTGGACATTCTTCGTGGCATTGGCGGGCAGTCGCAGGGCCACCAGTGCTTGAAAGAGGTTCCGACCATGGAGGCCGATTAGGGTGGCAGGCAATGAGGAGCCCGGTAACGCGAGCCGGAGGAGTATGACGATGTCATCCGCGAGCTTTGATGACAGTGAACTTGTTGGTGGTGGTAACGATCATCTGGTCCAACTGAGAGTCGTAGCTGGTGTCGACGGCGGCCAACCACCAGGCGATTGCCAACACAGTCTGGAGACGATCCACGGTGCCATGCCGCAGGTCGGCGTCGTGGACCATTTGGCAGAGCCGCTGGCCGCTTGCGCGCATCGCTGCCATGGGTCTGGAGTGAGCACTTTTGCGCTTATTACTGTAGGTGCTTAGGCAAATGCTTAGGTGCGTACGATGTGGTAGATGCATTGGAATGGATGGGCGCCTTTATATGAGTGGAAACTGCGTTGCATTCACATCATGCTGCCTCTTTTCCCAGATCTCCTCCTATTACTTCCCTCATGCATTCATACGATGCTAATTGAAGGAGGATGCATCATTGGCCGTTCAACATTTCGGGAACTGCTATCCTCTCCCTCGTCTGCATTAAAGTCGTATCGAGAACTGCGCCGCCCCTGTCAAATCGAATAGTACTGCACCGCCTGCTGCACGCCCGGCTGAACACGCCTCCTTGCCTCCATCTATGCTAAATTACTGAATTTTAGTTGCAAAAATTAGATAGTGCTAGTGATTTTTAGCTTCATATTTTGACAAATCACAGTGTTACAAGGTTGACAAATGACAATGTTACTAGATTAACAAATGTCAATCTTTCTAGTTTGACAAATGGCAACATACCCAATATGACAGATGCAAATCTTACCAAATTGTTTGTAAGTGGTTGCACACGGGTCATCCAAAAGAACCGTTTGCATTCAAGAGATGCACAAACCCTGCTCTCACTTTGCATACGGATGTTCGATGTAAAACGTTTATGATCAAGGGCCATTAAAACCTATAGACATTAAAACCAAGACATGTGGCGTCACGTGAATGGTTAACAGAACGCACATGGTTTGAATTATATAAACGTTTGAGATATTAAAGTGGCTGCTATTTTTTTAAATTGCCTTTGTTGGCTGTTATTCGAGTGCGCCTTCTCTCAAAATGGACACGACAAATACCATATCATGTCGGGTGCCATTCCATGATAGCATGCCAAGTTTCATGAATTTCATACGAGTTTTGGATTTACTAGAATTTAAAAACAAAGTATCTCAATGTTTTGCCGGCAATCAACGGTGCCCTGGTGTTTGAAATTCATTCCCATTTCTTGCATTGGACCTTAACATGCACCCAAGGACAAAGATTTGATTTTTCGACCAATTTATATGCCCTGGAGCTTGTGCATGTAGTTCAAATTTGAATTATGCACATAAAATACCTAGAAAACCAAATTAATGTATAAAAATGTCCAAACGAACCCCGAAAAATTCCAAAATTAAAGACAACACTCTTGTTGTTCTATGTTGACACCAGAAAATTTTTGGAAGCAATAAGAGGCAACATATATCGTTTCGTCCCCAAAGATGGCACGTTCCCTACCAAAACCATCACACATGTTGTGAGAAGCTCTGGTTTGTGAGAAGCTTATACCCAAACCTACCCCTAATGCGACAAAATTTTACCACGGCATGTTGATGCCGCTCCATAATAGCATGCCAAGTTTCATGAATTTCAGACGTGTTTTGCGGTCGAGTGACGGTGGTAGGGTGTTTGACATTCATTCTCATTTCTTGCATGTGACCTAAGCATGCAACCAAGGACACAATTTTGAATTTTGAACTAATTTACATGCATTAGATCATGTGCATGTAGTTCAAATTTTCATTATTCACATAAATGCATTGAAAACTCAGTTAATGCATAAAAATATCCAAACGAACCCCAAAAAATCACAAAAATTGACACAACACTCCTGTTGTTCTATGTTGAAACGAGAATTTTTTTGAAAGCAATAAGAGTCAATGGATATCGTTTCGTCCCCAAAGATGGGACGTTCCCTACCGAAACCATCATGATTGTTGTGAGAAGCTCTGGTTTGTGAGAAGCATATACCCAAACCTGCCCCAAATGGGACAAAAAATTTACCACGACATGTTGATGCCGCTCCATGATAGCATGCCAAGTTTCACGAATTTCAGACGAGTTTTGAATTTACTTGAATTTAAAAACCAGGTATCTCAATGTTTGCGGTCGAGTGACAGTGGCAGGGTGTCTGACATTTATTCCCCTTTCTTGCATGGGGCCTAAGCATGCAACCTAGGACACAAATTTGAATTTTCAACCAATTTATATGCAATAAAGCATGTGCATGTAGGTCAAATTTGAATTATGCACATGAATGCATTGAAAACTCAGTTAATGCATACAAATGTCCAAACGAACCCCAAAAAATCCCAAAAATTGACACAACACCCCTGTTGTTCTATATTGACACTAGGGAAAAAAATTGAAATCGAGAAGAGGCAATGTATATCGTTTCGTACCGAAAGGTAGCACGTTCCCTACTGAAACCATCAGGCTTGTTGTAAGAAGCTCTGCTTTGTGAGAAGCATATCCCGAAACCTGTCTCAAATGGGAATTTTTTTACCACGACATGTTGATGGCGCTCCATGATAGCATGCCAAGTTTCATGAATTTTCGACGAGTTTTGGTTTTACTAGAATTTAAAAAACCAGGTATCTCAATGTTTGCGGCCGAGTGACGGTGGCAGGGTGTTTGACATTCATTCTCACTTGTTGCATGGGACCTAAGCATGCAATCAAGGACACAGTTTATATGCATTAGAGCATGTGCATGTAATTCAAATTTGAATATGCACATGAATGCATTAAAAACTCAGTTAATGCATAAAAATGTCCAAACGAACCCCGAAAAATCCCCAAAATTGACACAACACTCCTGTTGTTCTATGTTGACACTAGGAAAAATTAAAATCGAGAAGAGGCAATGTATATCGTTTCGTCCGCAGAGGTAGGACGTTCCCTACCGAAACCATCAGGCTTGTTGTGAGAAGCATATCTCCAAACATGCCCCAAATGGGACAAAAAATTTACCATGACATGTTGATGCCGCTCCATGATAGCATCCCAAGTTTCATGAATTTCTGACGAGTTTTGGATTTAGTAGAATTTAAAAACCAGGTATCTCAATGTTTGTGGCCGAGTGACGGTGGCAGGGTGTTTGACATTCATTCTCATTTCTTGCATGTGATCTAAAGCATGCAACCAAGGACACAGATTTGAATTTTGAACTAATTTACATGCATTAGATCATGTGCATGTACTTCAAATTTGAATTATGCACATGAATACATAGAAAACTCAGTTAATATATAAAAATGTCCAAGCGATCCCAAAAAATCCCAAAAATTGACACAACACTCCTTTTGTTCTATGTTGACACTAGGAAAAAAAATTGAAATCGAGAAGAGGCAACGGATATCATTTCATCCAGAAAGGTGAAACGTTCCCTACCGAAACCATCACGCTTGTTGTAAGAAGCTCTGGTTTATGAGAAGCTTATACCAAATCTGCCCCAAATGGGACAAAAAATTTACCGCGGCATGTTGATGCCGCTCCATCATAGCATGCCAAGTTTCATGAATTTCGGACGACTTTTGGATTTACTAGAATTACAAAAGCAAGTACGTCAACATTTGCCGGAGAGCTACGATGTCGTAGTGTTCAAAATTCATCCCCATTTCTTGCTTGGGACATAAGCATAAACCCATGGACACATATATGATTTTACAACCCATGTTGGTGCACCGAAGCATGTGCATGTAGTTTAATTTTGAATTGTGCACCTGAAATGGCTAGAAACCCAATTTAATGTATAAAATGTCCAAACGAACCCTGAATAATTCCAATTCTTTTATGACACAGATATAGTTGCATGTTCACTTCAGATAAAAGGTCTAGCAATTCAAACACCATCCATTGCCGCTGTGACCCCATTATGTAATTCAAATCAAGACAAAAAAACAAGTAGATCCCACACAGTTTATTATAACCAACCGTGTGAGATGTATCACAAAATATCTTGGAGTACCGTCGGAGTATAGTACGCATATGGCTTACGCGAGAAGTTGCGACGGCTACAGTCCGTGGCCCGCTCTGAATAATGGACCGTGTCTGATGACATTTTGCGCGTCAGTTTTTTTGCTGAAGCGATTCCAAATGTTTGGCTTCCGCGGAAATATCTACTTCCCCGCCCCCTCTCCCTTACCAATAGCCACATTTCTCATGTTTCTGCCTTCCTTTCCAAGTTGAAACCTTCACTCCTTGCTTGCAGCGTCGCCTTCTCGCTGGCGACCCTCCTTCATGCTGCTCGGCCTTGTCTATCCAGGCAGGTAATCCACACCCGACCCCCATCCTGCTCCTCCTTCCATATCCCACATGCCCCGACCGCCGGCGTTACACCTTGCACCCAAATCACCGACCCCTCCACTAAATAAGCGCCGCCCTTGGCCATGGTGCACGCAGTATAGCCAGGAGCTCAAGGAGCATTTGGCAGCAGAGAAGCAAATCGCGGCCGCACGCGCGGATGAGGTCGCGATGTCTGCCATTTGTGCCGACCCCAGATCTTGGAGGAGCACCTCGCTGTCGAGGCCACTGTCGACTCCTCGTGCGCCAACGTCGCGATGTGGTTGGCTTCTTTAAACAACAATTCGTGGCGTTTTCTCGAGGCCACCGTCGGTTACTTGGACGAAGACTATGAGGTGTTTTCTCAGTGTGCACGTGCTTAATTACCTCATCTCGAGAGCCAGCAGGTTGGTGCCCGGAGTGGCTTAGGCAACTCACTACTACGACGAGGGCACCCACGATGCGGAGGCCTCGCCCTCTTCCATGTCCAACGAGCCAATCTTCATCGATATCTCCGACAATGAGGAGTAGCTTGTCTTATTAGCTCACTATAAGGACCCATGTTTAGTTTGCTTGCTACTGCCTTTCCTTAACAAATTCTAGTGGATTGTGATATCTATTTTTACCATGCAGTCTTCTGCTCTAGAGTATATGTTCTATATGTCGTGCAATGTGTTGGGGAACGTAGTAATTTCAAAAAATTTCCTACGCACACGCAAGATCATGGTGATGATATAGCAACGAGGGGAGAGTGTTGTCTACGTACCCTCGTAGACCGAAGCGGAAGCGTTGACGCAACGTAGAGGAAGTAGTTGTACGTCCTCCCGGTCCGACCGATCCAAGCACCGTTACTCCGGCACCTCCGAGTTCTTGACACACGTACAGCTCGATGGCGCACCCTCGATCTCCAATCCGGTAGAGGCTCGAGGGGAGTTCCGTCAAGACGACGGCGTGGTGGCGATCTTGATGTTCTCTTGTCGCAGGCTTCGCCTAAGCACCGCTACAATATGATCGAGGTGTAATATCGTGGAGGGGCACCACACGGCTAAGGAGCGATCAATGATCAACTTGTGTGTTCTAGGGTGCCCCCTACCCCGTATATAAAGGAGGAGGGAGGAGGTGGCGGCCCCAAGGGGGCGCCATAGGGAGGGAAACCTACTCCAAGTAGGTTTCCCCTTTTCCTTATCTTATTTGGAGGGGGAAGGAAGGAGTACTAGTATTAGGAAGTAGTACTAGTAGTAGGAAGGAAGAGAGGGGGAAGGAGAAAGGAAAGGGGGGGCCCCTCCCCAATTCGGATTGGGCTTGGGGGGCGCGCCCCCTCCCTTGCTCCTTCTCTCTTCCTCCTACATGGGCCCAATAAGGCCCATATACCTCCCGGGGGGTTCCGGTAACCTCCCGGAGCTCCAAACTTCTCCGGAACCTTTCCGGTGTCCAAATATATCCGTCCAATATATCAATCTTTATGTCTCGACCATTTCGAGACTCCTCGTCATGTCCGTGATCATATCCGGGACTCCGAACAAACTTCGGTACATCAAAATACATAAACTCATAATATAATTGTCATCGAAACCTTAAGCGTGCGGACCCTACGGTTCGAGAACGATGTAGACATGACTGAGACACGTCTTTGGTCAATAACCAATAGTGGGACCTGGATGCCCATATTGGTTCCCTACATATTCTACAAAGATCTTTATCGGTCAAACCGCATAACAACATACGTTGTTCCCTTTGTCATCGGTATGTTACTTGCCCGAGATTTGATCGTCGGTATCCAATACCTAGTTCAATCTCATTACCGGCAAGTCTCTTTACTCGTTCTGTAATATGTCATCTCATAACTAACTCATTAGTTATATGCTTGCAAGGCTTTAAGTGATGAGTATTACCGAGAGGGCCCAGAGATACCTCTCCGACAATCGGAGTGACAAATCCTAATCTCGAATTATGCCAACTTAACATGAACCTTCGGAAACACCTGTAGAGCACTTTTATAATCACCCAGTTACGTTGTGACGTTTGGTAGCACACAAAGTGTTCTTCCAGTACACGGGAGTTGCACAATCTCATAGTTGCAGGAACTTTGTATAAGTCATGAAGAAAGCAATAGCAGTATACTAAACGATCAAGTGCTAGGCTAACGGAATGGGTCATGTCAATCACATCATTCTCCTAATGATGTGATCCCGTTAATCAAATGACAACACATGTCTATGGTTAGGAAACATAACCATCTTTGATTAATGAGCTAGTCAAGTAGAGGCATACTAGTGACTATATGTTTGTCTATGTATTCACACATGTATCATGTTTCCGGTTAATACAATTCTAGCATGAATAATAAACATTTATCATGATATGAGGAAATAAATAATAACTTTATTATTGCCTCTAGGGCATATTTCCTTCAGTCTCCCACTTGCACTAGAGTCAATAATCTAGATTACATAGTAATGATTCTAACACCCATGGAGTCTTGGTGCTGATCAAGTTTTGCTCGTGAGAGAGGCTTAGTCAGCGAGTGCGCAACATTCGGATCCGTATGTATCTTGCAAATCTCTATGTCTCCCACTTGGACTTGGTCCCGAATGGAATTGAAGCGTCTCTTGATGTGCTTGGTCCTCTTGTGAAATCTGGATTCCTTTGCCAAGGCAATTGCACGATATTGTCACAGAAGATCTTCATTGGTCCCGATGCACTAGGTATGACACCTAGATCGGAAATGAACTCCTTCATCCGACTCGCTTCATTTGCTGCTTGAAGCAGCTATGTACTCCGCTTCACATGTAGATCCCGCCACGGCGCTTTGTTTAGAACTGCACCAACTTACAGCTCCACCGTTTAATAAAAACACGTATCCGGTTTGCGATTTAGAATCGTCGGATCGGTGTCAAAGCTTACATCGGCGTAACCATTTACGACTAGCTCTTTGTCACCTCCATATTAGAAACATATCCTTAGTCCTTTTCGGTATTTCAGGATGTTCTTGACCGCTGTCGATGATCCACTCTGGATTACTTTGGTACCTTCTGCTAAGCTTATTGCTAAGCATCGTCGGTCTGGTACACAGCATTGCATACATGATAGAGCCTATGGCTGAAGCATAGGGAACATTTTTCATTTTCTCTCTATCTTCTGCTGTGGTCGGGCATTGAGTTTGACTCAACTTCACACCTTGTAGCACAGGCAAGAATCCTTTCTTTGCCTGATCCATATTGAATTTTTTCAATATTTTGTCAAGGTATGTGCTTTGTGAAAGTCCTATTAAGCGTCTTGATCTATCTCTATAGATCTTGATGCCTAATATGTAAGCAGCTTCTCCGAGGTCTTTCATCGAAAAACTTTTATTCAAGTATCCCTTTATGCTATCCAGAAATTCTATATCATTTCCAATTAATAATATGTCATCAACATATAAAACTAGAAATGCTCTGAGCTCCCACTCACTTTCTTGTAAATCAGGCTTCTCCAAAGTCATATAAAACCATATCTTTGATCACACTATCAAAGCGTTTATTCCAACTCGAGATGATTGCACCAGTCCATAAATGGAACGTTGGAGCTTGCACACTTTGTCAGCACCTTTTGGATCAACAAAACCTTCCGGCTGCATCATATACAACTCTTCTTCTAGAAATCCATTCAAGAATGCAGTCTTGACATCCATTTGCCAAATTTCATAATCATGAAATGCAGCAATAGCCAACATGATTCGGATAGACTTAAGCATCGCTACGGGTGAGAAAGTCTCATCGTAGTCAACCCCTTGAACTTGTCGAAAACCTTTCGCAACAAGTCGAGCTTTATAGACAGTAACATTACCATCAGCGTCAGTCTTCTTCTTAAAGATCCATTTATTCTCAATGGCTTGCCGATCATCGGGCAAGTCAACCAAAGTCCATACTTTGTTTTCATACATGGATCCTATCTCAGATTTCATGGCTTCCAGCCATTTTGCGGAATCTGGGCTCATCATCGCTTCCTCATAGTTCGTAGGTTCATCATGGTCAAGTAACATGACTTCCAGAACAGGATTACCGTACCACTCTGGTGCGGATCTTACTCTGGTAGACCTACGAGGTTCAGCAGAAATTTGATCTGAAGTTTCATGATCAATATCATTAGCTTCCTCACTAGTTGGTGCAGTTGTCACGGGAACCGGTTCTCGTGATGAACTACCTTCCAACAAGGGAGTAGATCTGATTATCTCATCTAGTTCTACTTTCCTCCCACTCACTTCTTTCGAGAGAAATTCTTTCTCTAGAAAGGATCCATTCTTAGCAACAAATGTTTTGCCTTCGGATCTGTGATAGAAGGTGTACCCAACAGTTTCCTTTGGGTATCCTATGAAGACACATTTCTCTCGATTTGGGTTCGAGCTTATCTGGTTGAAGTTTCTTCACATAAGCATCGCAGCCCCAAACTTTAAGAAACGACAACTTTGGTTTCTTGCCAAACCATAGTTCATAAGGCGTCGTCTCAGCGGTTTTGATGGTGCCCTATTTAGCGTGAATGTGGCCGTCTCTAAAGCATAACCCCAAAGCGATAGCGGTAAATCGGTAAGAGACATCATAGATCGCAGCATATCAAGTAAAGTACGATTCTGACGTTCGGACACACCATTTCGTTGTGGTGTTCGGTGGCGTGAGTTGCGAAACTATTCGCATTGTTTCAAATGTAAACCAAACTCGTAACTCAAATATTCTCCTCCACGATCAGATCGTAGAAACTTTATTTTCTTGTTACGATGATTTTCTACTTCACTCTGAAATTCTTTGAACTTTTCAAATGTTTCAGACTTGTGCTTCATTAAGTAGATATACCCATATCTGCTCAAATCATCTGTGAAGGTGAGAAAATAACGATATCCGCCACGAGCCTCAACATTCATCGGGCCACATACATCTCGTATGTATGATTTCCAACAAATCTGTTGCTCTCTCCATAGTTCCGGAGAAGCGGCGTTTTAGTCATCTTGCCCATGAGGCACGGTTCATAAGTACCAAGTGATTCATAATCAAGTGATTCCGAAGTCCATCGGTATGGAGTTTCTTCATGCGTTTTACACGATATGACCTAAGCGGCGATTGCCACAAATAAGTTGCACTATCATTATCAACTCTGCATCTTTTGGCTTCAACATTATGAATATGTGTATCACTACTATCGAGATTCAATAAAAATAGACCACTCTTCAAGGGTGCATGACGATAAAAGATATTACTCATATAAATAGAACAACCATTATTCTCTGATTTAAATGAATAACCGTCTCGCATCAAACAAGATCCAGATATAGTGTTCATGCTCAACGTAGGCACCAAATAACAATTATTTAGGTCTAAAACTAATCCCGATGGTAGATGTAGAGGTAGCGTGCCGACGGCGATCACATCGACTTTGGAACCGTTTCCCACGCGCATCGTCACCTCGTCCTTGGCCAGTGCTCGCTTATTCCGTAGTCCTGTTTGAGTTGCAAATATTAGCAATGAACCAGTATCAAATACCAGTGCTACTACGAGCTCTAGTTAGGTACACATCAATAACATGTATATCACATAAACCTTTGTTCACTTTGCCATCCTTCTTATCCGCCAAATACTTGGGGCAGTTCCGCTTCGGTGACCAGTCGCTTGCAAGTAGAAGCACTCGATTTCAGGCTTAGGTCCGGACTTGGGTTTCTTCTCTTGAGCAGCAACTTGCTTGCCGTTCTTTTGAAGTTTCCTTCTTCTTCCCTTTGCCCTTCTTCTTGAAACTAGTGGTCTTGTTGACCATCAACACTTGATGCTCCTTCTTGATTTCTACCTCCGCTGCTTTCGGCATCGCGAAGAGCTCGGGAATAGTCTTGTTCATCCCTTGCATATTATAGTTCATCACAAAGCTCTTGTAGCTTGGTGGCGATGATTGAAGAATTTCATCAATGACACTATCATCGGAAGATTAACTCCCGGTTGAATCAAGTGATTGTTATACCCAGACATTACGAGTATATGTTCCTTGTGAACTATTCTCCTCCATCTTGCAGCTATAGAACTTATTGGAGACTTCATATCTCTCAATCCGGGCATTTGCTTGAAATATTAACTTCAACTCCTGGAACATCTCATATGCTCCATGACGTTCAAAACGTCGTTGAAGTCCCGGTTCTAAGCCGTAAAGCATGGCACACTTAACTATAGAGTAGTCATCAGCTTTGCTCGCCAGACGTTCTTAACGTCGTCGGTTACATCAGCGGCGAGGCTGGCACCCAGCGGTGCTTCGAGGATGTAACTCTTACGTGCAGCAATGAGGATAATCCTCAGATTACGGACCCGATCCGTGTAATTGCTACCATCATCTTTCAACTTTGCTTTCTCAAGGGCGCATTAAAATTCAACGGAACAACAGACGAGCCATCTATCTACAAACAAACATAGACAAGCAAGATACTATCGGTACTAAGTTCATGATAAATTTAAGTTCAATTAATCATATTATTTAAGAACTCCCACTTAGGCAGACATCTCTCTAGTCATCTAAGTGATTACGTGATCCAAATCAACTAAACCATAACCGATCATCACGTGAGATGGAGTAGTTTTCAATGGTGAACATCATTATGTTGATCATATCTACTATATGATTCACGCTCGACCTTCGGTCTCCGTGTTCGAGGCCATATCTGCATATGCTAGGCTCGTCAAGTTTAACTGAGTATTCTGCGTGTGCAAAACTGGCTTGCACCCATTGTAGATGGACGAGAGCTTATCACACCCGATCATCACGTGGTGTCTCGACACGACGAACTTTGGCAGCGGTGCATACTCGGGAGAACACTACTTGATAAGTTTAGTGAGAGATCATCTTAAAATGCTACCGTCAATCAAAGCAAGATAAGATGCATAAAGGATAAACATCACATGCAATGAATATAAGTGATATGATATGGCCATCATCATCTTGTGCTTGTGATCTCCATCTCGAAGCACCGTCGTGATCACCATCGTCACCGGCGCGACACCTTGATCTCCATCGTAGCATCGTTGTCGTTCGCCATCTATTGCTTCTCGATTATCGCTACCGCTTAGTGATAAAGTAAAGCAATTACGAGCGTTGCATTTCATACAATAAGCGACAACCATATGGCTCCTGCCGATTGCCGATAACCGGTTACAAAACATGATCATCTCATACAATAAAATATAGCATCACGTCTTGACCATATCACATCACAACATGCCTGCAAAAACAAGTTAGGCGTCCTCTACTTTGTTGTTGCAAATTTTACGTGGCTGCTACGGGCTTAAGCAAGAACCAATCTCACCTCGCATCAAAACCACAGCGATAGTTTGTCAAGTTGATGCTGTTTTAACCTTCGCAAGGACCGGCGTAGCCACACTCGATTCAACTAAAGTTGGAGAAAGCAGACACCGCTAGTCACCGTGTGCAAAGCACGGCGGTAAAACCAGTCTCGCGTAAGCGTCTGCGTAATGTCGGTCCGGCCGCTTCATCCAACAATACCGCTGAACCAAAGTATGACATCTTTGGTAAGCGGTATGACTTATATCGCCCACAACTCACTTGTGTTCTACTCGTGCAAATAACATCAAACCACAAAAACCTAGGCTCGATACCTTTGTTGGGGAGCGTAGTAATTTCAAAAATTTCCTACGCACACGCAAGATCATGGTGATGATATAGCAGCGAGGGAGAGTGTTGTCTCACGTACCCTCGAGACCGAAGCGGAAGCGTTGACGCAACGTAGAGGAAGTAGTCGTATGTCCTCCCGGTCCGACCGATCCAAGCACCGTCACTCCGGCACCTCCGAGTTCTTGACACGCGTACAGCTCGATGGCGCACCCTCGATCTCCAATCCGAGAGAGGCTCCGAGGGGGATTTCCGTCAGCACGACGGCGTGGTGACGATCTTGATGTTCTCTTGTCGCAGGGCTTCGCCTAAGCACCGCTACAATATGATCGAGGTGTAATATCGTGGAGGGGGGCACCGCACACGGCTAAGGAACGATCAATGATCAACTTGTGTGTTCTAGGGTGCCCCCCTACCCCCGTATATAAAGGAGGGAGGGAGGAGGTGGCCGGCCCCAAGGGGGGGCGCGCCATAGGGAGGGGAAACCTACTCCAAGTAGGTTTCCTTTTTCCTTATCTTATTTGGAGGGGGAAGGAAGGAGTACTAGTATTAGGAAGTAGTACTAGTAGTAGGATGGAAGAGAGGGGGAAGGAGAAAGGAAGGGGCGGCCCCTCCCCAGTCGGATTGGGCTTGGGGCGCGCCTCCCTTGCTCCTTTCTCTTCCTCCTACATGGGCCCAATAAGGCCCATATACCTCCCGGGGTTCGGTAACCTCCGGAGCTCCAAACTTCTCCGGAACCTTTCCGGTGTCCAAATATATCCGTCCAATATATCAATCTTTATGTCTCGACCATTTGAGACTCCTCGTCATGTTCGTGATCATATCCGGACTCGAACAAACTTGGTACATCAAAATACATAAACTCATAATATAATTGTCATCGAAACCTTAAGCGTGCGGACCCTACGGTTCGAGAACGATGTAGACATGGTGAGACCGTCTCTAGTCAATAACCAATAGCGGGACCTGGATGCCCATATTGGTTCCTACATATTCTCGAAGATCTTTATCGGTCAAACCGCATAACAACATCGTTGTTCCCTTTGTCATCGGTATATTACTTGCCCGAGATTTGATCGTCGGTATCAATACCTAGTTCAATCTCGTTACGGCAAGTCTCTTTACTCGATTACGTAATATGTCATCTCATAACTAACTCATTAGTTATATGCTTGCAAGGCTTTAAGTGATGAGTATTACCGAGAGGGCCAGAGATACCTCTCCGACAATCTGAGTGACAAATCCTAATCTCGAATTATGCCAACTCAACATGAACCTTCGGAAACACCTGAGAGCACTTTTATAATCACCCGATTCGTTGTGACGTTTGGTAGCACACAAAGTGTTCTTCCGGTACACGGGAGTTGCACAATCTCATAGTTGCAGGAACTTTGTATAAGTCATGAAGAAAGCAATAGCAGTATACTAAACGATCAAGTGCTAGGCTAACAAAATGGGTCATGTCAATCACATCATTCTTCTAATGTTGTGATCCCACTAATCAAATGACAACACATGTCTATGGTCAGGAAACATGACCATCTTTGATTAATGAGCTAGTCAAGTAGAGGCATACTAGTGACTATATGTTTGTCTATGTATTCACACATGTATCATGTTTCCGGTTAATACAATTCTAGCATGAATAATAAACATTTATCATGATATGAGGAAATAAATAATAACTTTATTATTGCCTCCAGGGCATATTTCCTTCACAATGTGGTGTTCAGTTAACTGTTTGGTTCAATTCTGCAAATGTGATGTTCAATTCTTGATGGTGCAATTTTCCAAGTTGTCAAGCATGCTTGGTTTGGTTAACTGTCCGATCTTCTATTGGGAGTATGTTATATTGTGCAATGTGGTGCCCAGTTAATGTTTGGTTCATTTGTTGTGGTGTTTAGTTAACTGGTTGGTTCAATTATGCAATGCGATGTTCAATTGTTGTGGGTGCATTCTGTTAATGTTTGGTTCATTTGTTGTGGTGTTTAGTTAACTGGCTGGTTCAATTATGCAATGCGATGTTCAATTGTTGTGGGTGCATTCTGTTATTTTATACCATGTGAGAAATAAATCGAATTTGACTATACTAAATACATGAGAAACAAATACAATTGCTGTATTTCCAATTTGTTAAGCATGCTTGGTTTGGTTAACCGTCTGATCTTCTATTAGAAGTATGTTATATTGTGCAATATGGTGCTTAGTTAACGTTTAGTTCATTTGTTGTGGTGTTTAGTTAACTGCTTGGTTCAATTCTGCAATGCGATGTTCAATTGTTGTGGCTGCATTCTGCTATTGTATATCATGTGAGAAATAAATCGAATTTGGCTATACTAAATACATGAGAAACAAATACAATTGCTATATTTCCAAGTTGTTAAGTATGCTTGGTTTGGTTAACTGTCTGATCTTCTATTAGGAGTATGTTATATTGTGCAATGTAATGCTCAGTTAACATTTGGTTCATTTGTTGTGGTGTTTAGTTAACTTCTTGGTTCAATTCTGCAATGCGATGTTCAATTGTTGTGGCTGCATTTTGTTATTGTATACCATGTGAGGAACAAATCGAATTTGGCTGCACATAATACATGAGAAACATATACAAGTGCTATATTTCCTAGTTCTTAATCATGCTTGGTTTGGAAAAATGGGTTTTCCATGTGGCTTGAATTAATCTGATGAATCTGCAATGTGCTTATTTATCATCAACATATTTTACTGATAGCATGCGAACCCTTACTTAACCTGATGACTAACTACCTTATATGCTTTGCAGGGAAACAATGGGAAGCACTGAGGTTTTACAAGATGGTACTAACTATTATACCTTGCTTTTTTTATTCCTTTGCCCCATTTCCAATATAGAGAATCTATTTATGCACATCCTTGTTTTCAGGGTTCACTGATGATTACATCTCAAACCACCTCTGTGGTTAGGAGGCGAGGAAAGTTTTCATACAACACCCACGGTTCAATATTGAAGTGTTTCTAAAGAGGTCGAAGGATGGACGGTCAATCATCCACAGACACTGGCCTAAAGTTGCAAAGACCTTCAACACGTATCGAGGCTCAATATTCGCCTTCCGCTTCAGCAGTTTTCTAGATGCGATGCATCTGTCTATATACCATCTATGATGCTAATTTCGAAAGGTTCTACATGTTGAATGTGAAACTTGGTGCTGGTGCAGTTGTGTAATGGGGTAGCTGAGTGCTGAAGCTATCATGTTGAACTCTGATGTATTTCAATTTTGAAATCCTGCTTTCTTAATATGGAAATGAAATATATTATGTTCTTAATATGAATGTCAATTAGATTAATAAATGGATTATTAATAATAGGGTAATTAGCCTACTAATGGCGAATTAGCCTGCTAATTGGGTTTTGCTATTGCAAACGGTTATTTAGAAAATACCGTCAGGCAACGCACACATTTTCTAGAAATAAACCGTGTTGGATCAATGAACAATCACACACGACATTCTCTTGAAAACTGTTTGTGTTACGCCTTCCTTGAAGTGACTGTGTGGGATGTATATACGAACGGAAACGTTTAGCGGGGACTGACTGTGTGGGATGTACTTACAACCGGAAACGATTTCGCCTGTATAATTGTAATTTTTTTAGCACTACTGTACGTATAACCGTATTTGGTCGCTCGCCGGTCGCATACGACCTCATTTTGCCGAGCGTGTGTGCCAGGAGGGCATATCCCCGACGGTTTCTGGATCGTGTGGGAAGGACCACCCCCCTATCGCACTCACTCAGTAGGTGATGGTTCCGCACCGTCGCGGAAAGGGGTTAAAAACTGTTAGTATAGCACCTCGCTATACCAGTGTATCTCCATACTTGGTCGACTCTACGTACTATATGTATAGAGAACTCGCGACACGCTAGGTAGTAAGCAAATGAAGGAAACCATTAAGTACACAAGATCGTCATGAACATATATAGAGAGAAGTGATCGACCTCCTCCTTCTCTGAGAGATTGGTCAGACAACAAGTTTTTGTATATCTATCCGACGCTACTGGCTACATATATACAATATAAGATCTCTTACAATCCCTAACATCTAAAGTCAAGTGCCACATGGTATTCTCCGGCTGCATTGATGACGTGGTTAAGAAAGAATCCCGTCAATTCATCTTGAGAATTGCTCTTATGCGATCATGTGGTAGGAGTTCATCCCGCATCTGCGAGATCTAAATTGAAGAAGAGGGTCAATACAAGTGTATGAATGAAACTCAACACAAATGATGGTAATAAAATAAAATTATGAATATTTTTGCTTACGCACTTCATATTGTTTTTCAGAGTAGCCCCGCTTATTAAAGGTCGTCACATTGTAGATGAACTCGCAAACGTAGTATACACAGAAATCATTCACGGCTTCCGGCCACAAACACTTTACGAGAAATAGAGGTTAATCAAACTGATAAGCAAGCATGCTAAATAGTATTGATGAAACTAGCTAGAATCAATGGGAGATGCGCAGAACTAGGTAGCAGTACTTACTTTCGGGTGTTTAAATCGCAGCTCGGTCGGCAGTCCCGGAGAAATTGCCGTGAACTCTTTCCAAACCCCGGCAGACAAAGAAAATATTTACTTGATATAAGGAAATGAACAAAGTTGCCGATATGATGCGATAATGATCAATTGAACTTACTTTTGAAGCATTAGAGTCATGTCCACGTAGTCCTCGGGATCTTTTCGTCTCGAGTCTAAGACGGTTACTTCTCCCTGCTCAAGCTTAATCTCTAGGAGCATAAAGTGGAATCTGCGCACGCATGAATAACTCAAACTTAATTTCTAGGAGAGTAAAGTGGAATCTGCGCACGCATGAATAAAGCTTAAGATAAAACCGTCTTGTCAACCATTGTACATATGCTAAGACATGTTGGCTAGGTCGTGGCCGTTTGGGTTGCCGCAAGTAGTGAACATAGTGTTCATGTAGTTAGTTTGTTGCATGGGTTAGTTAATGGCCTGGTGGCATATGGTGTGGTGGTTAGTACGTGACTGGCCCGCACAAAATCTGAATAGGCTGCGTGCGTGCGTGCGTGCGTGGCACTTAAGGTATTGTGAGCATGTTTCATTTGACAAGAGATAAAGAGAAGAAAATGTCCAGCTGTGAGAGGCAACCGGCCACCAAAGAAACTTCTGTTCTTCCTTGTTCTTGGGTCTCTTCCATGAGCTAAGAGAATTGGTGAGAAGAAGAAGAAGAAGAGGCTGCGAGAGGCAGCGCCAACATAAGCTACATGGCCATTCATTGTTCTCGCCATTCTATGGAAGATATAGGATGCCTGAACCGCTAAGGCCTTCATTAGAGGACAGAGAAATCCACAGTGCTACCACTACCAGGCTTATCGTCGGCGATCTAGCTCTTTGGTACCATTGTCTAACCAAGCATAGGGACAAGCTGGCCACCTTTTCGTGGCGGCTCTACCTCTTTGCACGTGACGGAGGTGGGTGCCGGTCTGAGGTCGCAAGGTCTTAAACAATTCTCAAACCTGGTTCCTCCAATCCCCTCCTCGCCGCCGCTCTCAAATTCATACCCGGACCCTCCCGCCGCAGGTATGCTCCGGTGTCCGATTCCACAAAGCTGCAGGATGCGAGAGCGAGAGGGGGAGGGCGACCAGGGAGGCGATTCCGCGGGCGCCGGCGGAGGGCCCCCCGTGGTGTCGGAGGCAGGTTGGACGGCGGTTCGCCCGGAGGACGGGCGTGCCCGGCGCTGCGCCTCGTCTGGCGGGCGGCCCCCTGGCCCGATCCCCTCTGGCAGCGGCTTCTGGGCGCTGGGGGGGGGGGGGTGACATTGACGACGACGAGGAGACGGAGCCCGTGCAGGTAAGTGGTCAGGTGAGTGATGGGGAGGAGCCGAGGCCGTCGTCGACGTGCTCGGTGGGTGACTTTGTCGCCCGTGCGGAGGAGCTGGGGCTCGCCGTGGCGGTCGCCGGCGTCGTTCGCCTGGCGGTAGCGGCCTCGCGACAGCGGATCTGCCGACTGCCGCGGGGTGTGGATGCGGGGCCCGAGGGCCGCTCGCGTGCCTTGCCGGAGGAGGGGCGCCAGGTGCTGGCGCTTTTTGCGCCGCCCTCGGGCTCGGCGAGCTCGCCGGAGGTGACAGGGGTCATCGACGGCGGCGGAGGGGATCCAGCGAGGGACACGCGGTCCATGGCTAGGGTTTCGGAGCCGCTGCCGCCTGGGCCGACTCCCTTGCTGGGCCTTTCGGACTGGCCCAGTCTGCCAACGCGTGGGTTGGGGGGCCCATTGGCCGACCCAGCCTCGCAAGGGCCAAAGGGGACGCAGGGGCGCGCCTTTGTGCTTGGGCCTGGCCAGCCTGGCCCGGTTACTTTGCGCCCGCAAGTGACCAGGCCCGAGCCCACCACGAAGGGGGCGGTGCGGCCGTCTCGGCCTATATATAAGTGGCTGTGGCTGCCGAAGAGTGCCCTAGATCTATCGCTAGGGTTTCCCGCATCCCACTCGCAGGTGCGGCGTTTCGGGTACCTCGCGCGTCGCCTGCGTCGCTCTCCTCCTCCCTCCCCTCTCACTCGCTCTTTCGCTTCCGCGGTGAGGATGGGATCCCGTCGCGTGGAGAAGCCACCGATGTCGCCCCCGATCCCGGCGGCTGAGCGTCAGCGCGAGCTAGATCTAAGGGCGAAGGCGCTCTCCAAGGTGGCGGCGCCTCCGGCGGAGGAGGGGGCTGGGGGCCGCCGCCTCCTTGGTGGCTCGCGGAGCAAGAGCGGAAGAAGATGGAGGAGCACGAGCACAAGAAGAAGAAGAAGGAGGAATATCGGCGCCGCGGGCTGGAGCAGAAGAAGGAGCTCAAGAGGAAGGAATCCCTCCTTCCTCCGAGTGGCGAGCGGGCTGGGGACCCTCTTGCCAAGAAGCAGAAGCAGAAGGGTGCTGGCTCGGCGCTGCGGCCGCTGGCGGCCGGGCTGTCGGCGTCGAAGGGGTCCGCCGATGCCCCGATCCCAGTGGAGGAGTTCGATGGGCCAGAATGCTTCAAGTGTGGTCGGGTGGGCCACTACCAGAGCATGTGTCAGTTCAAGCCCCTGTGCGTCATCTGCCATGAGCAGGGGCACGCGTCGGCGCACTGTCACACTCGCGGGCGGCCTCTGCTGCTGCAGATCATGGGCAACGCCATCCCCGGCGAGGGCTTCTTCTGCCTCCCCTACGTCGAGACGGAGGGCAAGGAGATCTGCGCCCCGGTGGTGGCGGATGCGGCGTACATCTCGGCGGCTCCGGGCACGCTGTCGATCCCCATCTTGGAGGCCGAGCTCCCTCACATCTTCGAAGAGGAATGGGACTGGCAGACGTCGGCCGTCGGCGATGACACGTTCTCCGTCGTCTTCCCCAACAAGGCCATGCTGCGGATGGCGACGCGAAGCGGCAAGCTTTACCTGTCCCTCAACGACATCATGGCGGACATCAAAGAAGCGACATTGGAAGCGCCCAAGGCCGATCTCATGCCGGATGTGTGGGTAAAGCTCTGGGGAGTGCCACCCAAGCATCACCGCGTGGACCGGCTCATGGCAGGGACTGTGATGATAGGGCGCCCGATGGAGGTGGACAAGTCGTCGCTGGTGGGGCTGGGTCCAGTACGCATGCGCTTTGCGTGCCGCTCCCCGGCCAAGCTCAAAGGCTACGTCCAGATTTGGTTCAATAGCGAGGGCTACACCATCCGGCTGGAGGCCTAGGCGGGTGGCAACCAGGGGGGTGCACCCCCTCCCCTCCCGCCTGCTACCATGGACAAGGGACCGGACGACATGGACAAGGACAATGACAAGGACCAGGACGCTAGCATGGGTGACGACTCCATCGACACCGCGACCTGGGATAAGCTGGGCATCAAGGACAAGACTTCCGACGCCGTGGCCCCGGCTTGGGGGGCCGCTAAGGATCTGGAGGAGCGCCAAGTGGTCGTGGGCAGTAACGAGACGGGCTTCAATCAATATGGCTCCAAATTCTCCCTCGGCCTCGACATCGACAAGGGCATTTCGGCATCCTGTGATTCGGAGGGCCGCTCCATGCTCGTCTCCCCGGCGGCTATGGAGGTGGGTGGGCTGCGCGTTGTTGAGTCGCGCTCCCCCATGCATGTCTGCGCGCGGCCCTGGAAGCGGCGGGGTGTGTCTCCAGAAGAAGGCTGCGGGCCGCAAGGCTCCTCAGGGGACGCCGGTGAGCCCACCATCGGTCCGTGCGGACACGCCTGTCTCGCACCGGCCGGTGGTGATGGCGCTGGCCTCCCCGGGGGGTCCAGTCGGTGGGCCTTCGACGGCGACTCCTCCCCCTCCTGCGGACGCGCTTCGAGCGGAGGTGACCAAGACGGTGCCCATCGCCACAGCCAAACGCTCCAAGGCGGTGGTGGCGACCACGATGGCGCAGGAGCAGGCGAGCTCTCGCCCGAAGGGCGCCAAGGGCAACCTTCCTGCTCTTCAACGCGCTCAGCTTCTGTTGGCTTAGAAGAACATGGAGATCGAAGGTAATCCCCTCCCCCGATTTACGATTTTTGATGATTATTCGGATGAGCATCTTGGGGGTATCTTAGCGGATAGTGGGGTAGATATGTCTTTTGAGGGGGAGGCGCGTGAGCTCCTATCCCTCATTCGGGCTAAAGAAATCGCGCAGGCCACGCTGGCTCAGGCAGAGGCGGCCCGCGTTGCGCCGGTAGCAGTAGAAGCAGGGGCTTCTCTGGTGCCTGCTGCGCGGCCCGACCCGGTGGACATGGCAGCAGGGGCTGTGCTGTCCCCCTCAGCCTGTGGTCCTGTCAAGACACGACGAGTGGCCAAAGCGGTTACCGCTCGCGGTATCCGCCTCCGCAACCGCATAATCTAATGCGGTTCATCTTCTGGAACATCCGAGGCTTCGGCCACGCTGGGAGGCGGACCCAGCTTAAGGATTTCATTCGCGTTGAGGACATCAACGTCGTTGGCTTGCAAGAAACCATTAAAACGAATTTCTCTCACCGATACATGCTAGCCATCGACCCCCTTTAATGCTTTGCTTGGCATTGGGTGCCTGTGGTGGGGCACTCGGGGGGCCTACTGCTTGGGGTCAGTCAGGTCTGTTGCGAGGTGGTGGCGTGGGATGCCGGCCGTTTCTTCGTGTCGGCACACGTGCGACATCGTGCAACCCTCCGTGAGTGGGAGGTTATAGTGGTGTATGGCCCGGCTGATCACGCACACTCTCAAGAGTTCTTGGGAGAACTACAGGAGAAGGTTGTGGCCTTAGGTGTGCGCAACTTGCTGCTTATAGTTGGTGGGGATTTCAACTTAATCCGTTCGTGGGCGGACAAGAACAACGGGCTCATTAACTGGACAAGGGTGTCCATGTTTAATAACGCGATAGCATCAATGGCCCTTAGGGAAGTGGCCCGCGTGGGAGCACGTTATACATGGACAAACAAGCAGCTTACGCCAGTTTGGTCTATACTTGATCGCGTGTTTATGTCCGTGGAGTGGGAAATGTTGTTTCCCATGTGCTCCCTACACGCTGAAACGAAGTTTGGGTCGGATCACGTTCCTCTAATCCTTTCCTCGGGGGAGGAAAGGCTAAAACGCAGCCCCCGGTTTTTCTTTGAGACTGCGTGGTTTGAGCACCCGGAATTCGAGCAACTCTTCCTCTCCAAATGGGAGACTTGTGTTGCTCGGATCGGGCACACGCGAGGGCCCATGGAGTTCTGGATCACCACAGGGGCGGGGATGCATGCGGCCCTAAAAGGCTGGGGGGCCAACCAGGGCCGTGAGGACAAGCTACTCCGTGCGCGTGTGGTCGCGGATCTCGCCCGTATGGATGCAGCTGCGGATTCTCAGGTCTTCTCGGAGCAAGACTGGGCCCAGCGCTACGCTGTTGAAGCCCAAGTTGAGGCTCTCCTTCACGCTGAGGAGGAGTACTGGCGTAGGCGTGGTGGAATAAAGTGGACGCTCAAGGGGGATGCGAATACAAAATACTTCCATGCCTATGCTAATGGCCGGCGCCGCAAATGCGCCATCCTTCGACTGCAATCAGAGCAGGGGCTCCTTCTGCGTCAACAGGATATAGTGCGACATATCTACGACTTTTACATCCAGTTGATGGGCTCCAGGGAGGATGCCAGGGCTAGGCTGCAGTCGGATGTTTGGGACCCCGCGCTGCGGGTCACGGACGCGGAGAATGAAGGCTTGGGCCTAGCCTTCCTTCCCTAGGAGATTGACCAAGCCGTCCTTGGGATGAAATCTGACACCGCCCCGGGACCAGATGGGTGGCCAGTGGCGATGTTCAAAAGGTTCTGGCAGGTGCTGAAAGGGCCTATTTTCGCAGTTTGTAACGGGTTTATGCGTGGTATAGTAGATATTTCCCGCCTTAACTTTGGGATTCTTTCTCTGATCCCCAAAGTCTAAGGGGCGGACAACATTAGACTCTTTCGACCGATAGCGCTTATCAATGTCCCGTTTAAGATTTGCTCTAAAGCTTGTTCTACGCGCTTTTCTCCGGTAGTGCATCGTATTATTAGTAGGAATCAGTCGGCTTTCATTCGTGGTCGCAACATTTTGGAGGGTCCGCTGGCCCTCCAAGAAATCGTTCACTCATTAAACGCTCTCGCCAATGGCGATTCTTTTAAAACTAGATTTTGAGAAGGCATACGACCGAGTGAACTGGGAGTTCCTCCGGCAAATCCTTTTGGATCGAGGGTTTTCGTCGGTTTGGGTTCACCGTATGATGCAATTGGTCTCGGGAGGCCAAACAGTGATAGCGGTGAATGGAGAAGTAGGGAACTTCTTCCACAACAAACGTGGGCTACGTCAAGGGGACCCAGCCTCACTGTTGCTTTTCAACTTTGTGGCGGACGCCCTGGGCGTAATGCTAGACAAAGCTCACGCCACTAGCCACATCAGGGGAGTGGTCGGCAACCTGGTCCCAGGAGGCGTGTCACACTTGCAGTATGCGGATGACACTCTCCTCCTTTTTGAACCAGACGTTCACAGTATCGCTACGGTTAAGGCCATCTTGCTGTGCTTTGAACTCATGTCCGGGTTAAAAATTAACTTCCACAAGTGTGAAGTGGTGTCCATAGGGATGGACGCGGCCGAAAGTGAACGGGCTGCCAACTTGCTTAATTGCAAGCTTGGGAAGTTTCCTTTCACCTACCTCGGCCTCCCAATCGCAAAGCAGAAATGCACGATTGCCGATTGGGAACCTCTCACCACTAAGGTGGCGGACCGGGTATGTCTGTGGAGAGGCCGGTTTATGTCTTCAGGGGCAACACTAATCCTTACCAACTCCAGCCTCTCATCCCTACTAATGTTTGCCATGGGTATGTTCTGGCTGGCGGATGGGGTCCACAGGAAAATGGACACACCTCGGGCACGTTTCTTTTGGGAAGGAGCGGGTCCTAAACGGAAGTACCACATGGTCAGGTGGGAAGCGGTTTGCAGACCCAAAGCCCAGGGGGGCCTCGGGATCATCAACTCGAAGATGATGAACATAGCGCTTATGTGCAAGTGGATATGGAAGCTATCCCAGGGAGGGACCGGCCTCTGGACTGACCTCCTACGTGCCAAGTATTTCCCACATGGGAATTTCTTTGAGGCAACACCTCAGGGGTCCCCTTTCTGGACCTCCATTCAAGCCCTCAAACCATACTTCGCCAGGGGTGCGAGGTTCACGGTTAATAATGGCCGCTCCACACGTTTTTGGCACGACGTTTGGATAGGCCAGCAGCCTCTCTGGACGGAGTTCACCCACCTTTTCTCCATCGCGGTTGAGCCCAACCAACTGGTTGCTTCGGCACTTAGTGCTACTCCGCCCCCTATTCACTTCAGAAGAGAGCTTGTGGGGCCAGAGCGGATGATTGGGATCGTCTGCGGGCTCTGATAGCCAACGTGCGTCTGTCGGACTCCGCAGATGTGGTCTCCTGGAGACTTTCGGGCTCTGGCAAGTTCACTTTCAAGTCCCTGTATCGCGAGTTATGTCGGGGTCATGCCCCTATGGCAGCCACGGGGCTTTGGAAGGCGAGAATCCCGCTAAAAATCAAGGTCTTCCTCTGGCAACTATGCCAAGACTGCCTTCCTACCTCTATCAACATCGCTAAGCGCAACGGCCCCGCTTCCGGCCCTTGCGCTTTGTGTGCTGTTGCGGAAGATGCTGACTACGCGTTCTTCCGGTGCCCTTTGGCGCGCTTTGCTTGGAGTGCGGTCCGTGAGGCCGCTGGGGTGGATTGGGATCCACGCTCGCGCTCTGAGCTTGTGTCTCTCTTGTCCTCGATTCCGGGCTCTCTGCTTCGGATCATGTGGACGTGTGCCTCGGCCATGTTATGGGCCTTATGGAACATTCGTAACAAGCTTACTATTGAGGGAGTGTTTCCCTCTCACCCCGCTGATGTTATTTTCAAATGCATCTTATTCTTGCAGTAGTGGGCACCGCTGGGAAGGCAACAGGACGCTGATCTTCACCGTCAAGCTATCGTCCGACTTCGCACCGTCTACTCAACGTCACGAGCCCCGCCTCCTTCGTCTGCTGCCTCATAGGGATGGGCAGTTTCTTTTGGAGTTTGGATCCCCCCGAGCCTGCGTGCTCGTCAGTTTGGCTGTATAGGCCTTGTATTGCACTTTATCCTGCTGCCGTGCCCTGTGTGGCCTACCTTAGAACCTGATGACTTTCGTTTGTGTGGTTGTTCGCTCTTGCACGCTGCCTATGTTGTGGGCTTTATTAATTTAAAGCCGGACGTCCCTGACGTCTATGTTCTAAAAAATCTCTTTGCACGTCCGAACGTGCCACTGTAACCCTTCATGTAATCGGTCTTGCACTATACTACAATTCTTACACCAAACATGTACACCTAGTTTATTATTTATAGTGACGAGATCCTTGGCTCAGTAGTTGGGCATACAGTTGTGCAGCCTAACGACCCGAGTTCAATTTCTAGAACTGACAGGTGATGCACGGGGGTTTGCCCCCATTTATTGAGGATCAAGTTTGGTGTATGATGGAACCACTCATCAAAAAATATCTTGATACTCATTTAAAAAACTCCGAGGACCATGTTTATCTTGGTACTCATACTAAAATGGCCGTATGCATCCCTAGTTGGTGCAGAGGCCGGGGAAGTGAAATTCTCCCCCATTTTAAAGGGCAGTTGTGATTGCACTGCTAATAGTGCTGCAGTGCAGCCTCAACTAAGCGCCACTTATACACATAGACATGATAGTATCAACATTGCATATCATGGCATACACACATACATGACATATCATTACAGCCTCCCCCATTTTTAAGGAACCTAGCCAATCATTTGGATCCACAGAGGTATGAGATGGGGGGGGGGAGGCGGAAACGCGGCCGCTCGAGGCGACCAGACGTTCAGGACCGGCGTGCTGTTCCTCGCCGGAGGGTTCTGTGGACGGACCGTCGCAGATCCGCTCGCCCTCTACAAGTTGCTCCAGTGGCGGCGCTGCCGGGAGGAAAGGAGGCGCCAGCGGGATCGCGTGGTTTTGACCACGGCAACACGGCGCATGAAGAAATCAGACGGTAGAGGAGGAGATCGACAAAATGGCGGGCTCAATTCTCCGTCGGGACGGATCTCGGCAACTGGATCAAAGGCCGCCTACATTTCACTCCACATTCGCGCTGGATGGTTCTCCTAGATTTGGAGAATGACGTGCTAGCGGGCGACTATCTTCTGGACGGGGACTTGATCGAGGTAGGGCTACATTTCATGATTGATGAATATGATGTGGTTGTTGGTGAATGCGTGCAGGTTGATCCGAAAGCAGCGGAGATGGTTGATCTGACGGAGGCGATGGGTCCTGGAAAACTGGGAGGCTGATTTGGGGTGCTCATTGAAAGCGATGACGAAGAACAGGTGGAGAATCAGGCCTCGACAGGTAGGCTGGTGGTTCCGCAGGATACAGGATCAATGGAGTCGCCGGAGCTCAAGGCGGTGCCCAATCATCGTCGATCAAAAATTCAAAATCCCAAGCCGACCGTGAAACCCTGGAACAGCCTGATCCCTAAGGTACTCCGAGAACCCGTTACTTTGTCAGATTTTATGCCGGAAACATGGACTCTAGTTACTCGGAAGAAGAAGAAGGGAAAGAATGGTCGGTCCCCGCCGCCGCTAAGGTCGCCGGTGGCGAGATCGATGAGCGCTATTCGAGTGGCCGGAAGCGCTCGCTTGAATTTGCTGGTGGGCCATGGAATCGAGTCGGACGCGGCGATGGTTGTGGGATCTCTAGGCTCGGGTAAGGCCCAACAAGAAGCCCAAGCCTCGTCCGATCCACATCCTACGTGCGTGCATGTATCATCTTTGCCCGAGGTCCCTGTGATCGCGACTACGGTTTTGCACACACTGGGTGAGGGAGTCCTGGATTAAGGGGTCCTCGGACAGCCGAACTATATACTTTGGCCGGACTGTTGGACTATGAAGATACAAGATTGAAGACTTCGTCCCGTGTCCGGTGGGACTCTCCTTTGCGTGGAAGGCAAGCTTGGCAATTCGGATATGTAGATCTCCTTCTCAGTAACCGACTCTGTGTAACCCTAGCCCCTCTGATGTCTATATAAACCGGAGGTTTTAGTCCGTAGGACAACAACAACCATAATCATAGGCTAGCTTCTAGGGTTTAGCCTCTACGATCTCTTGGTAGATCAACTCTTGTAATACTCATATCATCAAGATCAATCAAGCAGGAAGTAGGGTTTACCTCCATCGAGAGGGCCCAAACCTGGGTAAACATCGTGTCCCCCGCCTCCTGTTACCATTAGCCTTAGACGCACAGTTCGGGACCCCTACCCAAGATCCGCCGGTTTTGACACGGACATTGGTGCTTTCATTGAGAGTTCCACTATGTCGTCACGATAAGGCTTGATGGCTCCTTCAATCATCTTCAATGATGCGGTCCAGGGTGAGGTTTTCCTCCCTGGATAGATCTTCGTATTCGGCGGCTTCGTACTGCGGGCCAAGTCGCTTGGCCATCTGGAGCAGATCGATAGATAAGCCCCTGGCCATCAGGTCAGGTTTGGAAGCTTGAACTACACTGTCGACATCCACGGTGACTTGATGTTCGACGGATTCGAGCCCATGGCAGGAGCGCCGAACAGTCACGACGAGCGTGACTTAGATCTGCCATCGGACAGTGTTCGGGAGATCGCACCAGCGGCTGCCCCGGCCCTTAATCTGGAGCAGATCGCGACATCCGAGGATGGGTGGATGGACCCCGCCACGGAGGCCGCACACTCATCGGCGTTGGAGCCGAACAAAGACTTCATCTCCAAAGAGATTTGTGTCATTGGACCCTTGGACTCGTCTCCGACCATAGGTTCCGAACCGCGTACGTCTGTGCCTATCGAATCTGATTGGACACCTATCATGGACCGTGGATATCTTTCAGCACTTGCCCTTAGGCAACGTGCTAAATTCATTAAGGTCTCTCTCTCTCTGTCAGGGGACTCTTGGCAGAACGATGTCTGGCTCGAGTGGGAAGCGGACGACGAAGAAATTTGTTCCCCACCCACCACCCACTTCATAGCCACTGTTGATGACTTAACCGACATGCTTGACTTCGACTCCGAACACATCGACGGTATGAACGACGATGTTGGAGATGAACAGGAAACAACGCCCACGAGGCGCTGGACTGCCACCTCATCACATGATATATACATGATGGACACCCCAAAAGAAAGCAATGGCGAGGATGCAATGGAGGACAATCCCATCAAGCAGCAACCAAAGCGACGATGTAGGCGCCGCCCTAAATCCCGCCATAGTAAAAACAACGATAACAAGGCAAGAAGAAACGACGACCCCATGGACCCAACGATGGAGCAGGATGAGCCCGGGGACAGTGAACATAGTCTGGAGCCAGTATCCGATCATGGAGATGCCAAGGCTAAAACTCATCAATCTATCTCCTGAGAGGAGAACAGTTCAGACGACGATACACTCATCATCCCGGAAAAACACTTGGAGCAAGAAAACCTCCATAGAAGGCTTATTTCCACTGCAAGGAGCTTGAAGAAGCAGAAGCAAAGGCTCAAGGCCACGCAGGATACGCTCAACTGCAGATGGAACAAAGTGCTCGACACTGAAGAAAAATATGGTGGCGATCGCCACACAAAGAGCAACCCAAAGCGCAAGCTGCTGCCCGAATTCGATGACGAGGCCATAGAGCCCATTACGTCGAAAAATAATACGGGCGATCAGCCGGACCGACCACCCTATGGCCGTGATAGGGCGGCTAATGATGCCGCACACAAATCAGCACACGATTTGCGTGAGCTCCTGGACAAAAAAGCCGGCATGGCCAGGTCCATCTATGGATCTAGGAAGCGTGATCCGGCGCGGATCACAGCCACCAAAATGATCATATTGATCGAATAACAGCTCGTAATCAACACCGAACACAACAACCGTCGACAGCATGCCACGACACATCCAAATACAGCGGTGCCGCGCACCCCCCGTGCTTCACCGATGAGGTGCTGGACCATGAATTTCTGGAAGGATTTAAACCCGTGAATATAGATACATACGACGGAACGACAGACCCTAGAGTCTGGATTGAGGACTTTATCCTTCACATCCACATGGCTCGCGGAGATAATCTCCATGCCATAAAATACATGCCCCTCAAGTTGAAAGGACCAGCTCGGCACTGGTTGAAAAGCCTCCCCGGAAACTCAATTGGAAGTTGGGAGGAACTTGAGGATGCTTTCAGGGCCAATTTTCAAGGGACCTATGCGACCTCCGGATGCAGACGATTTAAGTCACATAATCCAACAACCCAGAGAGTTAGGCCATAAGCTTTGGAACAGATTTCTCACTAAGAAGAATCAAATCTTCGACTGCCCGGATGCCGAAGCCTTAGCGGCTTTCAAACACAGTGTCCGGGACAAATGGCTTGCCAGACACCTTGGCCAGGAAAAGCTGAGGACAATGGCAGCCCTAACAAGCCTTATGCCATGCTTTTGCGCGGGCAAGAATAGTTGGCTGGCCCATAGCGGCACTAGCGACCCAGGCACATCCGAAGTCAGGGATGGCAACGGGAAGTCGCGGCGCAATAAAAACAAGCGTCGAAACAATGAAGACAACCCAGATAACACGAGGTCAACGCCGGATTCAGGGGCTCTCGACCCGGTCAACGGAAAAAGCCATTTAAAGGCAGCAGAGATGGACCATCTAGCCTAAATAAGATTCTAGACAAATTATGTCAGATTCATGGCACCCCCTAAAAACCTGCAAATCACACCCACAATGAGTGCTGGGTTTTCAAGTAGGCCGGCAAGCTAAACGCCGAACACAAAGGGAGGGAGATGCCAAGTGAAGACGAGGATGAGCCTTGCCAGCCGAACACTGGGGGACAGAAAAAATTCACACCAGAAGTCAAGATAGTGAATATGATTTACGCAACGCACATACCAAAGAGAAGGCACAAATGCGCACTCCGAGATGTATATGCTGTAGAGCCCGTCGCCCCCAAGTTCAATCCTTGGTCGGCCTGCCTGATCACTTTTGATCGCAAGGATCATCCGACCAGTATCCGGCACGGAGGATCGGCTACCTTGGTGCTCGACCCAATAATTGGCTTATACCATATCACCCGAGTCCTTATGGACGGTGGCAGTAGCCTTAATCTAATATATCAGGACACAGTCCGCAAAATGGGGATCGACCCGTCAAGAATCAGCCAAAGTAATACTACCTTTAAAGGAGTAATACCAGGCGTAGAGTCCCACTGCATAGGCTCTCTAGTACTAGATGTTGTATTTGGTTCTCCTGACAACTTCAGAAACGAAGAATTAATCTTCGACATCGCTCCATTCCGAAGCGGCTATCACGCACTACTCTGGAGAATGGCATTCGCTCGTTTTAATGCAGTACCGCACTATGCTTATCTTAAAGTTAAGATGCCCGGTCCACGTGGCGTCATCACAGTTAGCGGAAATACAGAGCGTTCCTTACATGTAGAAGAATATGTGGCGGCTCTAGCAGCCGAACACTGAATGGCCTCTCCAACCAGAATAAGTGGTCGGTCGTCAAGACCACAGACAGGGTTAGACGAGTCCGGCGCTCCACCAGATGTAACAACCCAGATAAACCTGAACTTGGGTTGATGGATATACCCCCATAGGTGGTACTAGGGGCTGCCCGCGTGTAAAAAATCCCATAGTTCGGCTTGACCCTATTAATACAATAACAGATTGCATTTTCATGGTTTGTCCAGATTAACCAACTTTTCGCACGAAGTCTTTCACCTGAGGTTTTCCTTTTTACAGATGATCATCGTGCTACACCCTTCCAGGATATGGCACAACGGAGACAAAGGCGCAGACGTGCAGCAGGGCCCCGCTCAAAGGTTTCTTTTTAGATTAAGACCCTGCATAAACCTTTTTTTAATGTCTCTTGTTGCTTCATACCCTCCGGACACTTAACACAACTGGGAAGGATACTGGCGTTATTGGCATTTTGTCACGCCAGACTAATGCATGTACCTAGAAACTCAGGGCCCATTATCGAGGGTGTTACTCAGCCCAGTATATGTTGTAAAGTCCAAAAAGCTTAGGGAGTGTTCGGCGTTGCGAGTTTGGCCTTATATGCATCAGCTCCGAATCATGTCTTTGGTCAAATGTTGGGTTTGCCCGGCTCCCGTGTTTGCTACCTTACGTTCCGCTCTATCGGCTAAGGTGGCACCGGGAGAACTACTGTGATTGTGCCCTGGTTCATCTGGATGAGCACCTCAGTAGAGAAAGCCGAAAACTGACTGTCATGATATAGCGCGGGGACAATTACATTCTGCCCTTAACTTGATCCCACTACTCAAATTTGCCCCTAATTCTGAAGTGTGCTCAAATTTGCCCCTCCACCGTCATGTGGCCTTATAGAAATGCCCTTCCGTGCCGTTTCCGTCGAGTCAAAGCGCTTTGACCGGTAACTCGCCGTCTTTTAGACATTTCTGCCCCTGGTGCTTACATGTGGGCCCTCATCCACTCGCTTACCCTATCTATTCATCTCTCCACGCGCGCTTCACAGTCTCACACTCTCCCCAAATCGCACGAACCCTAACCCTAAAACTCGTCGATTTGTTGCCATGGCGGCTACAGATCGAGCGGCTGCTAGTGAGAAGTTGTAGATCTGAACCCTCTCAGAGCATTGGTGTGGTGGGGTTGTAGGCGGAGTCCACATGGGATGGCGCATGAGCATGAAGGCGGCAACGGAAGCGACACAAACGGGAACACATCACCGGCCCGGTATCTCCCTTTCCCTTTCCTCTATGTTCTTTGTTCGCTGTGTAGGTCGATTATGTACTGCCTATGCTCGTAGTGCTCATGTTCCTCTCCCCTTTCTTTGTTGTTTTGTGCGATTCGTTGGTAGGATGGATCCGGATCCGAGTACTGCATTTTCTCTGAACTGTAGAATGGAAACCACACTTTTAGGAAGCTCTGGTACAAAGGGATCTGGTACTGGCTTCACATTTCCTCTTGTTGTGGACAGTAGATCATCATTTATTCAATTTAGGGCTGCAATCTGCGAAAAATATCCATGGGGAATGTATGATGCAGTGGAATTTAGGTACTGGGACATTGCTAATTCTATTTCGGTCCTAGTTCAGTGTGATGATGAGTTAGCATTAATGTTTGGGACAAATGCTGATTCCAAGTATGTCCAATTAGAAATTAATGTCATTCAAAGAAAAAGGGGAGAAACAAGCAGTGCAGGAAGGAGGTCACAACCTAGCAGCTCTAGAGGTAGAAGCAGTGAATGTAGGGGGAGAAAATCATCTTCCAGCTCTGTGCAAATACCAGGAACTCCAAGTGAACAAGTGCCCACTCAAGCAGGCAATAGTAATAGCATAGATTTCGGTAATTCTAACATGGAAGATGGCCTTGCTGATGATGTGCCAGCTGATGATGAGGATGAACTGCTTTATCCAGAGTTTGTTGTAAGAAAGCAGTCCATGGGCAAAGCAGCTGAGGAGGATTACATTAAACCACCTGAAGGAATGTTTGAAGAGGCAGGTGAAGATGAGTTGGTTGAGGACATTGACATGGGGTACTCTGAATCATCAGATGAGGAGAGGCTAGATGTGCAATACAATAGAGATGATCCTTCTCTGCAAGAAGGAACTATATTTTCCAGTGCTTTAGACTGTAGAAATGCACTTGCAAGTTTTGCAATTAAAACTCAAAGTGAGTACAAAGTTGACAAGAGTGATCCAACTAGACTGACAGTTCATTGTGCCTACAAGAGATGTAAGTGGAGGATGCATGCCTCTCTAATGAGAAATAGCTCTTTGTTTCAGGTATAAATTGGAGATACTAACAGTTATTGTAGCACATATATGACTGATTTCCTTGTATATTGTACCATTTTATGTCTGACTTATGTGTTATTTTATTGGTATGCAGGTGAAAGTCAATAAAACTGCTCACACTTGTCCAAGTGTGAACAGGAGGCAGAGGTTGAGGTCTGCTAAGAGCAGGTGGATTGCAGATGCTATTAAGAACTGGGTACAAAAAGATTCAAATATTGGTCCTACACAGCTCAAAAAAGATCTGAAGAAAATTGCTCTAAGACAACAAATTGCATCTGCCACATTCAGTGGGCACATTATAATTCCCAAGGTCATGAAGTTGTTACATGCAAAATCTAAAGACCTAGACATGACTATGGTGATGAGAAGCACATATGAAGCAGAGGTGACAGCAATTGACAAGGAAAAGAGAGAGTGGAGATATCCTGTTAATTTGGAAACTAGAATTTGTAGTTGCAGAAAGTAGCAACTAACTCGACAACCATGCATACATGCTTTATTTTTTATTACTTCAATGAGAGGTCCAGTTAGTGAAATAGATTAGTATGTGCATGATTATTTCTTAGTTCAAAAATTCAATGCAACCTATGCTGAGAATTTGCCTGCAATGGAGGGAAAGCAACAGTGGGATGTGATTGACCCTGGTTTCAAAATATGTGCACCACTGCAAAAACAGGGCACCTAGAAGACTGAGGAAGACAGGAATTAGAGCAAAGTCTGAGGGAAAAGGACTTGGGGGCAGGAAACATAAATGTGACAGATGTGGCAGACTTGGACATCGTGGCAAGAACTGCAAAGAATCAGTAGACCCTGCTTTTGGAGAAGATGAACATTGGGGGGCAGACAATGCATCTGAAGAACCTATTGAGACAGAAGAAGATACAGGAGATGAAGGAGCACAAGATGCAATTGCAGATGAAGATACAGGAGATGTTGCAGATGCAGGAGCACAAGATACAGTTGCAAATGAACATATCAGGTACAATATTTAGGGCACACCAGCACTAATATTTATTACTACATTCTGAAAAACATGTCATTTATTCCTTGCTAACTTCTCATTTGTCTGAATCTTTAAAGCCCAAGAACAATTGATCCTGTACCAGAACCAACAATTAATGCAACTGATCCTGTACCAGAACCAACAACTGATGCAACTGATCATGTACCAGAACCAACAACTGAAGCAACTACGGTGGCTAGTGCAGTCAGGTATAATATGTGGGGCAACATGTCATGCTAAATTCTGAAGAACATGTTCTTTATGCTTGCTAACTATCATTTTCTTTACCTTGACAGCCCAAGAAAAAATTATAAGAAACCAGCTATGAGAGGAGCATCTCCAGCAAAGAAGAAGAAGCGTTCATTTTCTAAAGAGACCACAATTGGCTCTGTTACAGGTAGCAACCAGCTCAGCAAAATAGTTCCTCCTCAAAAGGAACTGAAGAAAATTATCAATAACAGGAGGATCAGTTCTAGGCTATCTACAAACCTAGCTTGCAACACGAGGAGCAAGAGAGCCAAGTTGCAGTGAAACTGATAGTGTTGGTGTTTATTGTGTTTCTATGTAGTTCTCAAACTGATAGTTTATTCTGTTCTTAACTATGTGAAGTTGGCGTGAACTGCTAGTTATTAGTGCTGGTGTGCACTATATGCAAGTTTGGTGTGTGCACTATATGCAAGTTTGGTGTGAAAACATGTTATCTGTGCTTGATGTTGTGTGCTTGTTCACACTACAATATATCTGTGCAAATGTTGTTTTGAATGATCAATTTGGCATTCATGTTGCCCCATTGTGTATGTTGGCATGTCACAACAACAATTTTATTCCCATTTTGTCACCAGGACACAACAACAACTAGTTCACAAGCAACATAACTAGTTCACAAACAACAATCCACAACAGCCAAAAGAACTACATCAATATGAATTCTTAGACCACATTGAAACTATAGTGGCCAAAACAACTAGAACTAGAACTATGAGAAATCCACTAGTATCCAGCAAATCCTTGTTCTTCTTCAACTTCATCTTCAGTTGCTTGTTTTTCTCAGTTAAATGCATCACCCTCCTATCCAAACGATGAGCTTTAAGCCAGCTTGCTTCTAGCCCAGCATGCATCTCCTCGAAGGCACGACCAACACGATCTAACGGAGGCGGGTCAATCCAAACAATCCACTCGCATTCATCGGGCAGCTGCAAAATCAAACCAAAATCAGGCCCAAAATTATAGCTTGATACAAATCTAAATAACACAATTTAAGTTCCCAATCAATTACATCAAGTTGGCAGCCCAAAAATCGCCTCCCTGTACTAGCTCCTCCCCAGGCGACACGGCAAGCAGGAACGAGTCCATGCCCCGGGCAGCGGTGCTTCGTGCGCTCCTCAAGTCCACAGAATGTTGGATCGGGGAGGAAGAACTCAGATGACCACTGAACTATGCCTACACCATCAACCTGAACAACAACAACAAAATCCCCACTTTGGATGAACAAATCCTAATTTTGCAAAATCCCCAAATTGATAAGCAATACTTACCTCGCCGACTGCCGATGAGCTCGATGAAGCCAGACCCGACATGCACATCACACTCCTCTGCTGATTCCAGCTTCCTTTGGTGCCAATCGCCAAGGTGAAGTGCATGTGCTCAGATCCAGTGCGCGCGTCGGGAGGTTGAAGAAACAGAGGAGAGTGAGAGTGAGAGAACGATTCAAATAGGTCCCACATGTAAGCACCAGGGGCAGAAATGTCTAAAAGACGGCGAGTTACCGGTCAAAGCGCTTTGACTCGACGGAAACGGCACGGAAGGGCATTTCTATAAGGCCACATGACGGCGGAGGGGCAAATTTGAGCACACTTCGGAATTAGGGGCAAATTTGAGTGGTGGGATCAAGTTAAGGGCAGAAATGGAATTGGCCCTATAGCGCGAGACTGGTCAACCACTCAATGACTCAGCGGAATCCTCGCGATTCCTATGCATTAATGAAGGACCGGTTTCTCGGTCATGTACGAACTTGCACCGTATTCAGATGGACGCAGAAGTAGCAGGGGCTATATCGTAGCCCCACCGTCAAACTCCTATGACTAAGTGAAAGTGATAAAGCTATATAGTCCAATTGCCTTGTTCACCGTGCTATCACCTCCTCAATGGACCAAGACGTTGGATCAAGTGTGACTACACGCTTTACCGAACACCCCCGCATTATATGCGTGGGGGCTGAAGCCGACGACTGCAAACTTTTAGTTATATAAATACATACATAAACTGCCGCACAGGAGGCACTATAATACTTTCAGGCAAAAGTACAAACACAACCCTTATAATGAAAATAGCATTGTGTTTTACAATCAGGACACATGTCACTCGAACATGGTACTCTTCGAGCACTGAGCCTCTATTACATGTGCTTCTTCTAGGACTTCCCCAAAATAGTGCACGGTCGGGTCCTGGCCTCCCGCCGGACCCCGGGTTGCAATAGCGGTGTCCTCCATCCCTGCCCAGTATGTTTTAACATGGGCAAGAGCCATCCGCGCGCCCTCTATGCACGCCGACCACTTCACAGCGTCGATATGCGACACAACACCAAGGAATTGTTGCACTAAACCAAACGGACTGTCCTGCCTTGGTCCCTTCGGCCAAAGATGATCCAAGACATACCTCATAGCAAGCCCGAACAACCTATGGAGCTCAGCCCATGCGGCCATTTTTTCATTCAACGGCAGCGGACGCGTCGGGGCACTGAACTGCGACGAGAACAACCTTTCTACCTCATGATCTTTCCGATCTTTGTAAAACTCAGTCGCATCAGCAGTACTCTTTGCCAAATCCGCATACGCGTCTGCAGCACCCCATAACTGGTCCAGAGGGGCATACTTCTGATCTCCGAACTTCATCCGCAACAAAAAGGGCCTCCCAGCCGTGATATCTCCGGCTTCACAAAGCTCCTCCCTTATCCCTCTAATTTCAGAGCGAGTTTCCTTGGCCGCTTCCAAGGCCTTCTTTAGGTCGGCCGCTTTCGCTTGGCTTTCCTTCTCAAGGAGCTCGTATCGGTCAGCGGCATCTTTCAGCTCAATAGCCATCTTGGCTATTTTTTCTTTGCTCTGGCGATGAGCAGCCTGTTCGGCTCTTAACTGTTCGGCCGCCTTTAGGGCGGCCGCATCACTTATCCTGGCTTGTTCCTTGGCTCGGGCGAGTTCCGCCCGAAGGGTCTCCAGGGCAGCAGCTCCATCTGCATTCACAACATATTATAGATACTCGCATAATGCTCCTCTTAATATTTGCTTACTACCCAAAAATACATACCCTGTGCCTCGTCAAGCCGCTTGTTCACAAGCACGATGTCGGCATCCGCCACGTCAAGCTGCCGCTTCAGCTCGGCAAAATTAGCAGTCCGGCCAGCCACCGGACCCTCAGCCACCTGCACCTGAAAGCAGCGCGATCATTACCTGGGACTATGATCCTCTGTTTGCCACCTCTGGATGGCAACCAGAGTCTCAGGGGCTACTATCTACATAGAGCACACCTAGTGTGTGCGGTACCATCAAAAATTCATATATTATTTTGCGTACCTCAAAGCCTCTTAGCAGGCTCGTAAAAGCTTCATTCAACCCGCTCTTGGCAGATGAAATCCTCTCAATCACCGTCGAGGGAGTCCCGGACTAGGGGGTGTCCGGATAGCCGAACTATCATCCTCGGCCGGACTCCTGGATATGAAGATACAAGATTGAAGACTCCGTCCCGTGTCCGGATGGAGCTTTCGCGTGGAAGGCAAGCTTGGCGATACGGATATGTAGATCTCCTACCATTGTAACCGACTCTGTGTAACCCTAACCCTCTTTGGTGCCTATATAAACCGGAGGGTTTTAGTCTGTAGGACGAACAACAATCATACCATAGGCTAGATTCTAGGGTTTAGCCTATCTGATCTCGTGGTAGATCTACTCTTGTACTACCCATATCATCAATATCAATCAAGCGGGAGTAGGGTTTTACCTCCATCGAGGGCCCGAACACAGGTAAAAACATCGTGTCCCTTGTCTCCTGTTACCATCCGCCTAGACGCACAGTTCGGGACCCCCTACCCGAGATCCACCGGTTTTGACACCGACATTGGTGCTTTCATTGAGAGTTCCTCTGTGTCGTTGCTATCAGGAAGAATGCCTCATCCCGTCTTTAAAGACGGCACTGTTGCTAAAGGAGCTTTGTCTATCGGCCAAACTCTCCGGCTAGGCGGTTTCCTTATGACCGCCTGTCCGGCCGCCACGCCGACGATGACTTCTCGGGTCATCAAAATCAATCATCATGTTAGCTCGGGACTCGCCTAGAAGTTGGATCCGATGGAGCTCTCTTCCTTAAACGAGCTCTTAGATCGCATCGCTGCCCTGGGAGTCGCTACAGACTATGATCAGATTGGGCCTAAACCCAATCTGAGAGAGATTAACTCTCCCCAGGTTACCCACCACGTTGTTGTGGTAGAGGAACAATGCGGCGACCCTTCTTCTATCTTAAGGACTAGCTATGTATGGATTCCCGATCCCTCCATGCCGGATTCCCGCGGAGGGGAGGATGTTACTCAAGCCCTGAACCTAAAGTCAGGCAGCGGGCTAGATTCATTGGACAACATCCAAGAACCCAAGCTTCCGAGTTCGGAAACTACTTGGCTCCTGAGTTTTAAAGTGGACGGGGTTCCGAATTTAATTCCACCCTCCCACCCAAACATAAGCGATCTATCCCAAATCCGGAAAGAGCCCGCAGAGACAGTACACCATTACTGGGCCAGATTCCTCCTGGTTATGAACAGGATAAAGCACTACCGCGAGGAGGACGCAATTTCATTCTTCTGCAATAATTGCACGGACAAGGGAATCCTCAATGCCGTAAGTCGTTGTGAAATTACACACTTCGGTGACTTAGCGTCCATAGTACGAAAGTACTGTGCGATGGAAAGCGCCCGGAAAACCAAAATCAATTTTTGGGACAATCCGGCCCTGAATACAACCCCAGTCTAAAATAAAAGGGTGCATTATTGCCAGGCACCTGGGTTAAACACCAAAAAGCAAAAACCCTTTATAGGGCACGGAACCGCACTGGAAGGATGGCTCAATGGACCACTCCAACTCACAGCCTTAGAGCATGTTGGATACTACGGCAGGTGGCCAAAAGTGGCGAAGAGCTTCTAACTCCAGAATACTAGTCCAAGGATACCAGTACAGTATTAACAGTCTTCGAGACTTTCGCATCAAATAATATGCGGAAACGAACACTCTGCAGCCTTGCCGAAGTCTACCAAGTAGAACAATAAACCCATGGAGTGACACGGCTATTACCTTTAATGCCAGTGACGAACCTAAATTCCGAACAGCCCGAGCACCGGCCGCATTAGTCCTCGGTCCAATAGTGGATTTTCGCCTTTACCAAGGTAGTCATGGACGGTGGCAGCGGACTGAACCTCATTCTGAGGAAACCCTCGAAAAATGGAAATAGACGGAGCCGCATTGAGCGAAGCAGCACAACCTTTATAGGAATAATCCCGATCGGGAAGCATCTTTGTCTGGAAAAATCACTTTGGATGTGGTGGTCGGCACGCCGGATAATTACAGGTCCGAGGAGGTCACGTTCCAAGTGTCCCCGTTCAGCAGCGGATATCACGCTCTATTGGGGAGAGAGGCATTCACAATTTTTCAAGCTATACCCCATTATGGGTACATGAAGCTCAAAATGCCCGAGCCCAAGGGAATCATCACTCTTGCTAGTGACCCGGACATAGCACTCCGCGCCGAAAACAAGACAGCCGCACTGGCCCTGGAGGCACTATCCGAAGCCCTAGCGGCCGAGGAACTCACTACGCTGCGCTCCATGGTGAATAGGGACGATGTGATACTCAATGAGAGATCCAAGTCCACCTCCTTTAAACCAGCGGACGAAATAGTCAAATTCCAAGTCCATCTAGCTGACCCTACAAAAACGGCCTCCATTGGGGCACAATTAAACCCTGATGTAGACGCCGCACTACGAGAATTCCTACGCGAAAGTTGGGACATCTTTACCTGGCACCCTCCAGACATTCCAGGAATCCCAGCCGAGCACAGCCTAAACATCATAAAAGGATTCAAGCCAGTCAAACAGGCTCTTCGGTGTTTCTCCGAACCCAAGAGACATGCCATGGGAGAGGAACTAGCCAAATTATTGGAGGCCGGATTCATCAGAGATATAAAACAACCGGACTGGCTAGCAAACCTGGTGATGGTACCAAAGAAGGACAAATCTTGGCGCCTATGCGTCGATTTTAAAGACCTCAACAAGGCTTGGCCAAAGGATCCCTTCCCCCTCCCCCACATCGATCAAATTATCGACGCTACCGCAGGATACGATTCATTGTGTTTCCTCGACGCATACTCCGACCACCACCAAATTAAGATGGCAGAGCCCGACCAGGCCGCAATGACATTCATCACTCCATACGGCCCATTCTGCTTCAACACAATGCCCTTTGGGCTCAAAAATGCCGGCGCAACATATCAGCGCATGATTCAGACATGTCTGGCAAACCAGATCGGAAAAATAGTGGAGGCATACGTAGACGATGTGGTCGTCAAAAGCAAGCACGTCGAAACTCTAGAAGACGATTTGAGGCTCATGTTCAATAATCTCCGAACATATGACATTAAGCTCAACCCGGAAAAATGTGTTTTTGGCGTACCAGCCGGAAAGCTCTTGGGTTTCATTGTATCCGGTAGAGGAATTGAAGCAAACCCAGCCAAGGTCCGAGCTCTGTCACTATTGGATATCCCAAAGGACCTCAAACAAATACAAAAATTAACGGGATGCATGGCAGCTTTAAGCCGCTTTATCTCCTATTTAGGAGAAAAGGCATTACCCCTTTATCGCCTCCTCCGACGCACCAAACACTTCGAGTGGACGGATGCCGCCATGGCCGGACTCGAAGAAATGAAGGCCATATTGGCAACAAATCCGGTCCTGGCCGCGCCCAACATAGGCGAACTAATGCTATTATATATCGCAACAACTCATCAAGTGGTGAGCGCGGTGCTCGTTGTCGAACGAAAAACGGACGGACACAAGTTCCCCCTTCAAAAACCAGTTTACTACGTGTCCCTTTGTCCCGACTCCATGCAAGTCACGGTACCGCATTATCGGAAGATAGCATCGCGGTGTTCATGGCATCCGGAAGCTGCGACACTACTTTCGAGTGTTCGATAACTTGATAACCTCGAAGTACCTCTTAATGACATTATAAACAACCGCGACGCCATGGGCCGGATTGCCAAATGGGCCATTGAGCTCCTCCCGTTCGACATAACCTATAAGCCACGGCGAGCTATTAAATCGCAAGTTTTGGCCGACTTCATCGCCGAATGGACAGAAGCCGAACTCCCTAAAGAGTACAACACATATTCAAACTGGATCATGCACTTCGACGGCTCCAAAATGTTGGCTGGTCAGGGGGCTGGCGTCGTCCTAACGTCCCCAACCGTAGATACGGTTCAATACGTACTCCGGATAATGTATCTGAGACTCCAACAACGCGGCGAATCGAGGCCCTTCTACATGGCCTCCGGATGGCGATCTCCATGGGCATTCAGCGCCTAGAGGTGCGCGGGGATTCAAACCTCGCAATATCCCAAATAAATGGAGACTTCGATGCCAAAGATCCGAGAATGGCAGCTTATCGCAACGCCGTCCTAAAAATGTCAGCTCGGTTTGAGGGGCTCGAATTTCACCATATAGCCCGGGATAACAACCAGACAACAAACGTATTGGCACGCATTAGCGCAAAGCGCGATGCCATCCCCCCCAAAATCTTCCTAGAGAGGCTGTTCAAGCCATCCGTACTATGGGAGGGGGAGTTTGAAATAATAATCCGGACCCAACCGCACTGCCCGATACCGAACACTCTGACACAATCGGCGGTCCTGCCAACGAAGTAACATCCTCAGCCCACATAATAATGGCAGTCATTGCCTCGTGGAAGGAACCATTCCTAGCCTACCTAACCAGGCAGGAACTTCCCAAGGACCAAAACGAGGCCCGCTGCATAGTGCGGCGATCTAAAGCCTATAAGGTCCATGAGGGAGAGCTTTACAAGAAAAGCACAACCGGAGTCCTTCAAAGGTGTATCTCCGAAGAGGAAGGGCGGAACCTTCTGGCTGAAATTCATGCCGGACTCGGTAGGCACCTTGCCGCAGCCCGGGCCCTTGTAGGCAAGGCGTTCCGTACAAGATTTTATTGGCCGACGGCCCGGACAGATGCTCAGGACTTAGTCCAACGATGCGTCGGTTGCCAGCTCTTTGCTAATCAAAGCCACATTCCACCCACTGCCCTCAAAACTATACCCATAACCTGGCCCTTCATGGTCTGGGGGCTTGACATGGTTGGACCCCTTAAAGGAGGAAGCCAAAGCAAGGATACCTACTGGTCATGGTGGATAAGTTCACCAAATGGATAGAGGCCAAGCTTGTCAAGACGGCCGAATCCGGACCGGTGATATACTTCATATCAGGGGTCGTACATCGTTACGTCGTCCCCCATAGCATCATCACTGACAATGGCACGAACTTTACGGCCGATGAGGTTAAACTCTGGTGCAAAAACATGGGCATCAAACTCGACTATGCTTCAGTCTATCACCCTCAAACTAACGGTCAAGTCGAGCGAGCGAATGGTCTAATCATGAGCGGCATCAAACCCTGATTAGTGCGGTCCCTTAAGGAATCTAACACGCACTGGGTAGATGAGCTCGACTCCGTACTCTGGGGGCTGCGGACCACTCCAAATCGCACGACCAGATTTACACCATTCTTTATGGTATCTGGCAGAGGCGTTACGCCTGTGACATAATTCATGACTCACCTCGCGTGCGCATGTATGAAAAAAGAGAAGCCGAGCTCGATCGGCAGGACAGTTTGGACGCATTGGAGGAGGAGCGTGACGTGGCAAAAGCCCGTTCCGCATTTTATCAACAGCAATCTCGAAGATATCAAAGCAGAGAAGTATGGGCGAAAACTTACAACGTTGGCGAGTTAGTTCTACGCTTGCCGGACAAGAAAAAGGACAAACTCAAGCCCAAATGGGAAGGTCCCTTTATCATTGACCAAGTGCTGACTGGTGGAGTGTACCATCTGCGAGATGCATCGGATAACCGACTCGAGCCGAACCCATGGAACACAGCCCGTCTCCGAAGATTCTACGCCTAGCGCCAGATTCTGAGTTCGTCTCCTTCCTCCGTCTATATTTTACATATTAGCTGTCTTTTGTTTCTCTCCTTCTTCCCCCTTTCCTATTACAACCTTTGAAATCTTGTTCGCGCTTTGTTCGCACACACTTGATGCACTATCCGCGCTCATTATACCTGGGGGCTTCTTTAACAGAAGCTTATTTATACGGGCTTCATGCCCAACACATGTGTCACACTTCCACATGTACCTTTTATTCACCATTATATGCATCGATATGACTTAAGTTTTGGCCAAGATGGGTTGCCTGGCTCCTGTGCTTACCCCTACGTTCCCTATTGTTCGGCTAGGCGGTAAAGGAGCACCTCTGCGATTATTACCGGTGGTCACCGGATGTGTACCTCAGACTGGGTGAAGCCAAAAGCTAGCGTTCTTAAGGGAATATTCGGCCGGCGAACTAAAAGACGATTTCTTACCTATTTATTCATCTACCCCCAGATCTTTTTCTGCTTTTTTCGCAATCCGGACATGCACTTTAGGGCATGCCTCCCAGGGAAAGGAACCCCTAATGGAACTATTCTCTCAGGAAGATGTTTCTTACTAACCATGTAATATAACATAACTAGTTGGGCACTTGTCTGATAAAGCACTAATGACCGCTACACCTGGTCTCCACGCATGCCCCGGTTCTTATATAACCGCGAGGGTATTCGGACACACTCCGGACTATTGGGTCCCGAGGTTGAAGCGAAAAGGTCCGCTACGACATATGATCTACAATCCGGCTAGAAGGCATTTCACATGTCATCTTAAATTACATAGTCAACTTGACTGGGCATATTCCTCTTCAATGCCATCCAGCAGGCTGTCTAGTTTACAGTCTTGTTGGGAATACTTTGCCGCCAATTCTACTTGGCCGTACACTAAGCTCACAGGGATCTCCTTCCCATCGGGCCCCGTAGGTCCGACCTCGGCCATGTGGTTTGGGTCAGCCTTCGTGTACCGCATCTTCACCATGGCCTAGGCCTCCCTGGCGCCTTGATGGCAGACCAATATCTTCCATAAGCGGAAGCCTGCCGTGCTCCCTGAAGCCTCTCTGCAAGCTCTCCAAGGCCTTTGGGCAGGGAGACAGATGGCCACAAGGCCTGGGCGACGCCTTTCATCACCTGCCAAACTCGTTCGTGCAGTTGCAAGAGCTCGGGAAGCAGGTCACCCGTAGAACCGGGCATCTCCTCTGCAGGACGGCCCGTGAGCATACCTACAGACATAACTCTGTTAGACGACTTCCTCGCCGAACTCTTTTTCAAAGTTCGTTCAAGCACTTACTAAAAATTCCGCGTCGAAGTCGCTGATTCTCCTAACGGAGTCGAGATAGTGAGCACGAACATCCTTTAGTTCCTCACCCAGCTGGGTGTTGGCATCCTGGAGATTATTTTTCTCCTGCCTCACCCTTGTAAGCACACTCTCGCCGGCCTTTAACCGGCGCATGAGCTGCTGCTTGTCGGGATCTATCCCGGCGCCATCTGCAATATTATTGTCAGACTTGTACACACGCCGCACTTCACAAATTACTTGTCTTTTGAAGCATATATTACCAGAGGGGGTCTCTCTGGCTTCCCCCGCTGCGGCTAGTGCGGCCTCAAGTTGGGCTTTGCACTCCTCCAGCTCCTGGGACAGTTGGGTATTCTTTTCGGTAAGACCCTACACAACAAATGATCCTTAAATCAGTTATTCTAACTATTTAAAGTCTCGGGGGCTACTGGCATATATAACTGTCAAATCTTCTCACCCGTATGTCTTTTACATACTGCTCCATGGCTCTGGCTAGACCATTTTGAGCGGCACAGAGGTGCGCATCTCCCGAATTAAAGGCATCCAATGCCTCTGGGGAGAAACACGTGTCACGAAGAGCTGTCCGGTGGCGCCTGTGATTCATGGCACTCTCCACCTCGGAATTGGTGGCAGATAACCTATCGGCATCCTCTGTTGGAGGAACATCCGACGCATGCCCCGTGTTCGCCTCCGCTTCTGGACCTGGCTTTGGAGCCTGGCAAGCGGAGGACTGATTGGCAACCTCTCCGGATCTGATCCGCGGCGCTCTTCTTCTGAAAAGGCACGAGCGTTAGTATGCCTCCTGGGAATAAAGCCGGGGAGTAAGGTGACGCGCCATACCATTGCACCGGAGCTTCGATCCGGACCGCACTTCTTTTTAGCCTGCTGGGCCGTGCTGCCCCTTGTTGGCCAGCCGCCACGGGCTCAGCCTTCCGCCTCAAACGCGCCCCCTGCGAAACACCATCGGTATACGGTGATCGAAAACACGCATGGATGGGTCATTTTTAAAGTATCGGGACTTCGTTCTCAGTTACCTGCGAGGCGGGAAGTATCCCGGGGTAATCGGCCGTAATGGCGACCAAAGCATTATCGATGCTCAGTTCATGGAAAACCCCGTCGATCAGCTCCACCGATATGTCCGGATCCTCTTGGGAGGTCAGATCGAGGAACCGTTCCGGATCCTCGGGTTGTGGAGGCTGGCTGTTTATATCCTTTACGGCCCGGCGCAGTTCCTGCGCCAAAATCGCAAAATGAGATACTTGACTATGGGAGTACGGATCAGATAGGCAAGAATGAATGTCCGCTTACCCAGCTTGGAGGATTGTTCATAGAAAATCTGCCCTACGGATTGATGCGGAGGAATTCCTCCACTTCTCCCTTGTACAATGCGGACAAGATCTTCGTCAGATCAGCGATCGATCCCGGCCCCTTACGGCCGCAGCGGGTGGCATCATCCTCCCCGTTGAAATCCCACATGGGGTGGCCTCTATACTGGAGCGGCTGCACCCCCCACATAATGCATATGGCCATGACTCCGATCATGGTCAGTCCGGAATGAGCTAACAACCTTATCCGGCTCATCACGTAAATGACGTCCCTGTCGTTTTCCCTCTGAGGGCTCTGTGGACGCCAGCTTAGGCGTTTCTTTAAAGGGACGTTATTGAACTCAGGGAGGCCGACCCGAACAGGGTCCGGCAGGGGAACATCTTCTATATAAAACCATGCCGAAGGCCAGTCTTCGGACGCGTTCTTCGGGGTTCCGGACAGATATCCGGTCCTGGCGATGCGCCATAGTTCGGCTCCACCCACTTGATATAACGACCCCTCTTGAGAACGGGGCACGAGACAGAACAGCTTCTTCCACAGCGCAAAATGAGACTCGATGCCCAAATATAGCTCGCAAAGGGCCACGAAGCCCGCGATATGCAAAATCGAGGCAGGCGTAAGGTTGTGCAACTGGAGGCCATAGAACTCCAGAAGCCCCCGGAGAAACGAATGAATTGGAAATCTGAGCCCACTTATCAAATAAGAGACAAGGCATACCCACTCTCCTTTGGAGGGGCTGGGGACGCTCTCCGCTTGCTTTCCGCCCTTATAGGTGGCGAGTCCGGCTCGAACCGGGACCATGAAGGCAGGGGGAAGAAATACCTTGGTTTGGAGCGCCACTAGCTCACTGTGCGGGACGGAACATCTCTCCCAATCTCCATGCTGAGGGCTGGGAGGGCAAGAGGAGGAGCCGCCTCGACTGTCCATGATGGATTGGATTTCTGTCAGATGCGCTCTGATGAATGCTCACGAAGGGAGGATGGTGTGATTCGGATCTAGATCCTCGTCTCTTTTATAGACAGCCCATTTGCGCAGCTAGGGGGGTAAATGTAAAACTACCCCGACTTTTCACATTCGTTCAACACGTGGAAGATGGCCATTATTGGGTGTGGAAGCCAAGGAGCGCAGTATTCACAGGAAGCCGGACGCTATTCAACAGGTACACGGGATTTGGAGAAGAACACGCCTTACAATGCCGAAGACAATCTACGCGCCGGACTCATCGCCATTGAAGCCTTGTTCGGGGGCTACTGAGGGAGTCCCGGACTAGGGGGTGTCCGGATAACCGAACTATCATCCTCGGCCGGACTCCTGGACTATGAAGATACAAGATTGAAGACTCCGTCCCGTGTCCAGATGGAGTTTTCCTTGGCAAGCTTGGCGATACGGATATGTAGATCTCCTACAATTGTAACCTACTCTGTGTAACCCTAACCCTCTTCGGTGCCTATATAAACCGGAGGGTTTTAGTCCGTAGGACGAACAACAATCATACCATAGGCTAGCTTCTAGGGTTTAGCCTCTCTGATATCGTGGTAGATCTACTCTTGTACTACCCATATCATTAATATCAATCAAGCAGGAGTAGGGTTTTACCTCCATCGAGAGGGCCCGAACCTGGGTAAAAACATCATGTTCCTTGTCTCCTGTTACCATCCGCCTAGACGCATAGTTCGGGACCCCCTACCCGAGATCCGCCGGTTTTGACACCAACAACCGTACCCATTAAGGTACGATGCGCATCTGGAATAGCCGCCTGCTCCAGAAGACCCGTCAGTGTGTCCGGTTGTACACCGAACAATCCCTGACTCTTTCTGTTGCTCTCCTTGGGAGCCGAACACTCCGGGTTTCGGGCAGCCGAAGAGTTGCCCTCTGGCCTTTGCGGATCAGGAGAAATCCTCTGTGATGACACCTCAGGGTCGTCCGCACCATGAGGCGGGGAGGCGGGAGGAGGCGTTTCGCTCTCCATCATCTACGAAAGAAGATCCCCCGAAGACGAACTCTGTCGAGAAGGGCTGCGAACCGGACTGAAAGATATGTGTCTCGGTTATTGTTCTCAGAGATAAAAACATGATATAGTTACCAAAGTACTTGTGGTCCACTTACAACTCGGTTGAGGACTGGCCCCCTTGCGGGCGCTGTGCGGAAAGGACGCCCTCCGGGGCAGGGCTCCCTGACAAAGGTTTCTTCCCTCGTTTGGAGACCTTTGTTTCCAAGTCTACAGAGGCGGCCCTTTTCTTTCCTTGGGGAAAGGGGATTTTGGATTCACCTCCCCGATTATCCTCCTTCGCGGAGGCACTTACTCCCCCGGTTTGGATGTGTAAGGTATGAAGCCCGCCTTTGGCTTCTCTATTCCTCCCTTCATCTTCTTCTGCTGGCACCTGATAGGGAGCGCGCTCAAGCGTCCTGGTTAGTAAAGGATCCGGCAAACCTTCGGGGAGGGGGGCCAAACACCTGATCCTCTCTGCCTTTCTTATCCAGTCCTAGCCAAGAGCAAGTTTTCAGGATGATGTTGTGTCAAATATAAAAATAGCATGTTCGGTCGCGGAATTACTTATTTGAGTATCTGGACATTTGCAGTTGAGACCCGCATCCTCGGTGGTGTCCGGACACTTTCTTCGTGATCCGAAGAACTATCCATACATCTCTTTGAGCGTCACGCCAAAGAATTGTTGAATAGTTCGCGGTCCTTCCGGGTTGAACTCCCACATACGGAGAGATCGACGTTGGCATGGCAGGACCCAACAAACTAGCATTACTTGCATTACCTTGACAAGATTGACATCCCTCTTAAGGTGGTCGCGGATGCGGCTTTGCAGTGTCAGCACGTATTTAACTGGCCCCCAGTACAGCCCCTTGTTGACCCATGACGCCAGTTGAGGCAGAGGGCCTGAGCAGAACGCAGGAGCGGCTGCCCGCTTTGTACCTCGGGGAGCTGTGATGTAAAACCACTCCCGTTGCCATAAGTCGGAAACCTCCGTGAAGGAACCCTTTGGCCATAGGGCGTCAGCGCCTTTGCTTATTATAGCGCCTCCGCACTCTGCATGGCGCCCGTCGATCATCTTCGGCCTCACATTGAAGGTCTTGAGCCATAGGCCGAAGTGCGGGGTGAGGCGGAGGAAGGCTTCACACACGACGATAAACGACGAGATGTGGAGGATGGAATCTAGAGCTAGATCATGGAAATCTAGCCCGTAATAGTACATGAGCCCTCTCACAAAGGGATCAAGACTAAAACCTAGCCCTCGGAGGAAGTGGGAAACAAATACGACACTCTCGTTGGGTTCGGGAGTGTGGATGACCTGCCCTTGAGCAGGCAGCCTGTGCGGGATTTCGGCGGTGATATACCTGGCCTCCCTAAGCTTCTTGATGTCCTCCTCTGTGACAGAGGAGGCCATCCACCGGCCTTGAAGGATGGATCCGGACATGGTTGAAGGTCTGAAGCGCTTATCTTGAGCCTTGGGTGTTGGAACTCAAGGTGGAGGAAGAGAAGGATCGACGTGGGGAGAAAAGGACAGGCCTTGGCCCCTTTTATAAAGAGGACGAATATCAAGCGTCCCTCGCGTGGCCGTTTGGAACTTTCTTAAAATCGAGGAGTCATATTAACAAGCATGGTTGGGTTACCCACACCTGTATTGATGAGAATCCCGTGATAAGGGGAACACAATCTCTCCATCGACAAGACGTGCAATAAAACCGCCTCGCAACACGTGTAGTGGCTGGCTGGGAAAAACGGTTCGTAATAACCAGGTCGTGGCGTGATGTCACATTATTAAAAGTTGTCAGCAAATTAGATTTGTGGAATATTGTGCTCTCTATGGTGGTATGTGGAATTTGTTTTGCAGATCCGGACACGATCCTTGTGTTCAAAATCTTCTATGGGGTGTTCAGAGAAGGAACCCGCCTTGCAATGCCGAAGACAATCTGTGCACCGGACTCATTGTCATTGAAGCCTGGTTCAGGGGCTACTGAGGGAGTCATGGATTTAGGGGTCCTCGGACAGCCGGACTATATACTTTGGCTGGACTGTTGGACTATGAAGATACAAGATTGAAGACTTCGTCCCGTGTCCGGGTGGGACTCTCCTTTGCGTGGAAAGCAAGCTTGGCAATTCGGATATGTAGATCTCCTTCTCTGTAAACGACTCTGTGTAACCCTAGCCCCATCCGGTGTCTATATAAACCGGAGGGTTTAGTCCGTAGGACAACAACAATCATAATCATAGGCTAGCTTCTAGTGTTTAGCCTCTACGATCTCATGGTAGATCAACTCTTGTAATACTCATATCATCAAGATCAATCAAGCAGGAAGTAGCATATTACCTCCATCGAGAGGGCCCGAACCTTGGTAAACATCGTGTCCCCCGCCAGTGGCGGACCTAGAACGTATTTTGACTGGGGGCAAACTACTTGAGTGGGGGCATATACTATAAAAGTTCAAAGAATTTAAGCATATTTTTCAGAAAATACAAGCAAATCTTAGTAGAATTTCAAATTTTGAGTGGGGGCTCAGGCCCCCACTCACCTCAATGTAGGTCCGCCCCTGTCCTCCTGTTACCATTAGCCTTAGACGCACAGTTCGGGACCCCCTACCCAAGATCCGCCAGTTTTGACACCGACACCGGGTTTCCTGACTCTTGGCGCGGGACGGGCGACTAGGATCTCCTATGCCAGCGAGATGGCTGGACGCGGGCCACCCCCCGTCAAGCATGGGCCGCCGCCCGCCGTTGGTGCTGGCGGTGCCGGCCTGGCGTTCCGCCTCCACAAGGGCCACTAGCTTTGTGTCTGCAGGATGGAGCCGGAGTCGGCTGTGGTGCTCAACTTTCCGCGAGGCAGGGGCCGCTTGCTGCAGCCTCGGTGTAACGCCCCGAGACCGACGCTCCAGATGCCTTCCTTGTATTCCGAGATTCGTCGTGTGATTTATTTGTTTGATGCATTCATCATTGCGTCATTTGCATTGCATCATGTCATCATGCCATCATCTCATAAATCTTTTGCACCTCAACTAAATAAATTGCATAGATCTTTTGATCTATTTAAATCGAGGGATATTCACATGGTGAATTTCTCTTTAAAACATATTCCAAGTCTCCTATTATTATTAGGGAGCTATATTAAAAATATTCCATTCATTTGGAATTAACCAAAACACACTTGAAAAATCCCCACTCCCTTTCTACTTCAAGTTTGGTCCCCAAACTTTGTCAACATTTCTTTTCCCATTTATCGAGGCTCCTCCTAAATTCTCAACATTTTTGGACTCTTCTAAATCCTAGTCCTTGTTCAAACCTTTTAAATTAAATTCAAATGACTTTGAATTTAATTATTGCAATCTTGCCCACTCCATTTTTCTTGGGTCAAGCTCATTTTTGCGAGTCCGTGGAGATTATCCCCATGTCCAAATTCTTTCCCAAAACCTCTCTTTCTTTTATTTTATTTCTTATCTCTGTTTTTTTCCTTTTGAGCGAGAGATAGAGGAGTCCAGCAGCCTGGGCCTCCCAAACCTACCGCGCCCGTCCCAAGCCGGCCCACCTAGCCCTCCTAAACCCTAGCCCGACCCCCCTCGCTCGATCTCATCTCCCTCTCGTCCCTCTGCCCGCCGCCGCACTCACACACCGCATCGAGCTCCCGTGCCCGATCCTCACAGGCGCAACCCTCGATCCCCTCGCTCCCTCGCCAAGTCCCTCCAGCGCCGCACTTGATCCCCATCTCTCTCGCTCTTCTCTCGGCCTCCACCATCTCCGCCTTCGCCTCCTGCTACCCGCGCGCCGCCGTCGCCCGGGCGCCTAGCTCGGCGCGTGCCGCCGCCCTCCTCGACCAGCCGCGCCGTTCATGGCGCCTCCCAGCTGCCGGCCGCCGACCGCGCCGTCCCATGGCGCCTCCCAGCGCCGTCGCCGACCCCGCCGCGCCATCCTTTCCCGCTGCCTCAAGCCCCCTCGTCGGAGCTGCACCCAAGCCGCGCCGCCGGCCAAGCCCCTCGTCCCCGCCGGCTCCTGTCGCGCCTCTGCCTCGCCTCTGTACTCCCATGGCGTTGCTAGCTCCGTCACTGCCGCTGCCGCTCCCCTACACCATCTCCATAGCCCCGTGCACATGCTGCTGTTGCCTTGCCCCATGCCTCCACCACTGCTGCAAGCACACACCCCTGCCGTCATCTCTTGTCGCGACCAGCTGCCCCGCCCTGAACACCATGTCTGCAAGCTGCTGCCTTACGATGCGGTTGGTTTCTTTCGCCATTTGGACATCGTCTCGTTTAGCTGCCAAGTACCTCTACGCTCAAGATGTTGGATCGCCAAGTTCCACTACGATATGCACCACTACTGTTGCTGAGGGTTTCGTCAAGTTCAACTACATCGACTACGAAACGTGAACGACTACCGTCGCCGAGACCGCAAGTACCACGACGAACATGTACAACTACCGCCGCCAAGATCACGAGTACCCCTACCATCGCCGATGAACGATAGGACGACTACTTCCACTACCGTCGCGAGAACAACTACTTCCCACTACGACACGAGTACAACTACTTCCCACGACGACCCGTGAACGTCTACTTCCATCGACGAACTCGAACCGCCCCGAAATGCACGCTTTGAAGGTATAACCCGAGACGACCGCGATGAGATGCCCTTGCATGTATGAGATGCTCGAGTTTTGCACCGTGACCGAATTGTCTTTGCACGTTCCTCTATTGCCATGCCACCGTTCCGTGGGAACTCGGTAATCCGGGATCACCCACCATCTTGCATGACTTCGCCACGACGCCTCCTTTTGCACCGGTATCTCCGTGAGCTACCGGAACCGATATGTTGCCGTGGCATCATTTTCGGATATGTTGCCGTGGCATCATTTTCGGATATGTTGCCGTGGCACCATTTTTGTTTCGCCGCCGTGGCACCCTTTTTGTTCCGCCATGGTGACCAAATGCTTCATAACATACTTATGTCAACATTTTCATAAAAATTGCATAAAACTTGCATATGTCATCCGCATCATAATAATAACAATTAAAATGTTTAAACTTGTTGTTGCATTAAATTGCTAAAAGCATATGGGGATTTACCGGATTTGTTGTTTTTATATCCGGCCACATTTAAATTGTTTAGGTGGTATAGTTTTTGTTTTGCTTCACCTCTTGCCATGTTTAACAACACTTAATATTGTTTGGTAGCATAACCGAGAGAGAAACTAAATAATTGATGTGGTGTTTCGTCAATATGCAACTCGTTGCATATTGGGCTCCATTTAACTTGTAGTTTTGCTTGTGCATATTGCCATGCCATGCTATTTAAACCGGGCATGCATCATCCTTGGTTGTGCATCATGCCATGTTTATGTGATGGTTGTTTACTATGTTGTTTGTTTATTTCCGGGTTGCTTCTCTCGTTAGCTTCGGTTTCGTTCCGGAGTTGTGAGGATTTGTTCGACTTCGTCTTTTTGTCTTCTTCATGGACTCGTTCTTCTTCCTTGCGGGATTTCAGGCAAGATGATCATACCCTCGAAATCACTACTATCTTTGCTATGCTAGCTTGCTCGCTCTTTTGCTATGCCAATGCTACGATGCCTACCATTTGCTTGTCAGCCATCCCAAATTGCCATGAACCTCTAACCTTTGACACCTTTCCTATGCAAACCATTGATTGGCTATGTTACCGCTTTGCTCAGCCCCTCTTATAGCGTTGCTAGCTGCAGGTGAAGTTGAAGATTGCTCCATGGTGGACAGGGTTTTGTTGGGATATCACAATATCTCTTATATTATTAATGCATCTATATATTTGGTAAAGGGTGGAAGGCTCGGCCTTATGCCTGGTGTTTTGTTCCACTCTTTCCGCCCTAGTTTCCGTCATACCGGTGTTATGTTCCCGGATTTTGCGTTCCTTACGCGGTCGGGTGATTTATGAAACCCTCCGACAGTTCGCTTTGAATAAAACTTGTCCAGCAAGGCCCAACCTTGGTTTTAACATTTGCCTCACCTAGCCCTTTTTTCCCTTGGGTTTTCGGAGCCCGAGGGTCATCTTTATTTTAGCCCCCCCAGGCCAGTGCTCCTTCGAGTGTTGGTCCAACCTGAGCGATGTCCGGCGCCCCCTGGGCAACTAGGGTCTATGCCAACCCGACGTCTGGCTCATCCGGTGTGCCCTAAGAACGAGATATGTGCAGCTCCTATCGGGATTTGTCGGCACAGCGGGAGGCTTTGCTGGTCTTGTTTTACCATTGTCGAAATGTCTTGATGTACTGGGATTCCGAGACTGATCGGGTCTTCTGGGTGAAGGTCTATTCTTCGTTGATCGCAAGAGCTTGTCATGGGCTAAGTTGGGACACCCCGCAGGTATAAACTTTCGAGAGCCGTGCTCGCGGTTATGTGGCAGATGGGAATTTGTTAATGTCGGTTGTAGAAAACCGAAGTTGACCTTAATTAAAATACATCAACCGTGTGTGTAACCGTGATGGTCTCTTTCCGTGAGTCCGGGAAGTGAACTGATGTTGGAGTTATGCTTGGCGAGGTTGTTATAGGATCACTTCTTGATCATACTTTTATCGACCGTGCTTTGCCTTCTCTTCTCGCTCTCTTTTGCGATTGTAGCCACCATATATGCTAGTCGCTGCTGCAGCTCCACCTCATGCCTTTACCTTACCCATAAGCTTAAATAGTCTTGATCTCGCGGGTGCGAGATTGCTGAGTCCTCGTGACTCACGGATACTTCAAAACCAGTTTTGCGGTGCCTATGTTACCGAGCGGTGGCGCAACCAAGCTCAAGGAGGAGCTCGATGAAGATCTTGCCCTTTGTGTTGTTTCGTTCTAGTTGATCGATAGTGGAGCCCGGTTGGGGTCGATCGGGGACCTTTGTGCATTTGGGGTTCATCTTTTATTTTGGTTCCGTAGTCGGACCTTGATTGTATCTGGATGATGTAATGCTTTATTCATGTAATTGTGTGAAGTGGCGATTGTAAGCCAACTATGTATCTCTTTCCTTATGTATTACATGGGTTGTGTGAAGATTACCTCACTTGCGACATTGCTTTCAATGCGGTTATGCCTCTAAGTCGTGCTTCGACACGTGGGAGATATAGCCGCATCGAGGCGCTACAAGTTGGTAATCGAGCCTTCCCGACCTTAGGAGCCCCATTGCTTGATCGTTTTTAGCGGCGAGTTGTGTCTAGAAAAAATGTTTTGAGTCATTTAGGATTATATATATCGGAGAGTTAGAATTCTTTTACTCCTCGGTCCTTCGTCGCTCTAGTGAGGTCTCTGACGAGAGTTTGACTCTTCTCTTCTCAAATTTCACTAAAAAAATTTTTTAGGATCACGCGGGTATCTTAGAATCGTTCCAATGGTTTTATGATGACAACATTGTCTTGGTGCCTCCGTCGGCGGGGTTTTTTAGTGGAGGTGTCGGGGAGTTGAGCTCCGAGGTGTTGTCGTCATAATTTTATCGTTGCAGTTCTGGAATACGAGTTTAATGCGCCGACATCGAAAATCTCTTTTATGCAGTTGTTGGTGAGATAACCCGCTAACCCGATCTTGAGGTGAGTACGGAGTATTGCTATGACTCGTATAATGGATGCTTTTGAAGGTTGAGGTACCACGATTTCGAAGGTTTCTTGGTTATGTGTTGACGGATGGATCTGATTGGATGTAGGGATTGTTAGTTTGGGTGAGATATATTGCTTCCTGTATCCGAACACCAGATTGCATAACCGAGAAAGTTTGGGAGTTTTATAGGTGGGAATTCAAGTAGCTCCTAGAATATCTTTTCGACAGATGCATGATATGGGATTGGGTAAATCTCTATCATATGTATTTGTTCCGGCTTATTCTGCAAGCCAAATCCTTTGTTTTGTTTTATTTGTGCTATTCGAGTTGCTTCGAAGTCAAATGTTGAATCCATACCTTTCCTAAACGGTGTTCTCATATTGCTATGTGAATACTAATCCTTTTGATCATTGAGGTTGTCATGTTAATTCTTTTCCAACCGGCATGTTTCTCTTCAAGTGGATCCGATCACTTCAACATCAGCAAGACCAATTATCATTTCTTCTCAACGGTGTTTGTTTCATCCGTCTCCAAGTTGCCTTTGTTTTTCCCACCCACCCACCCTTTTTCCTCAAGGACTCAGATTTCTTTACCAAGTATCCTTTTATTTTGTGAAGTTTCTCCATTCTTTTCCGTCAATGTTCTTACCCGGTGGTTCTCAAGAAGATGTTCTACTAGTTCGTCATTCCTCATTCCTTCCTCTTCTCCGGTGGATTCAAGTCAAGTTTTGTTGAACATACCTTTTTCCTCATTTCAATGTCTTCTCATACCGGTGCACCTCATTATCATTCTTCTCGCTATTTGTTATTCCGGAGTGCTCAAGATATCTCGAAGATTCGTGTTTCCACTCTGCATTCGTTCAAGCTCTTTCGAGATTGTTATCTCATTCAAGTCATTTAATTCAACCGGTGCAACATCTCTTTTAAATCTTTTCAACGGTGTTCTTTTGAGTGGGCCCTAACCCACAGGTCTTTTCGAGGATCTTACGACTCTTCTATTTTCCCGAGTTATCCTAAATTCTTCTCCAAGTTTGGCGAAGAATGAGTTATCATCAGTCAAATGCTTTTCTCCAAGATCTTTCAAATTCTTTTCATAGTTGGCTCAACCTCTTCGCTTTTGATTCTTCCGGTGTGCCTCAATAATTCTTGGTGGTGTTTCTCGTTGTCATTCTCATCATTTGAAGACCGAAGAAGAGTTTCTCTTAAATCTTGCTCCATTCTCTTCAAGCTTCATGGTTCTAGCTTGTTGCCATCCTCTCATAATTGTTTTCGATTGTGAGAATATTTTTCACCCATCAGGAGATATTCAAGAGTCTTCTCAGTTTGTCATCCGGAGTCCATCAATTCAGGTTTATTCATTCTCAGCTGTCAGTTATCATTCTCCTATCTTACCGGTGCATCGTTCAAATATCCTCTAATCAGTTCATGTTCTCTCCGTTCTCATGTATCTAAATCCTTTCAAGTATCTTCATCCGTTTTCCAATTCTTCCCGGTGAATTGTGCCTTTGCTACTTTCATTTTCAATTCTTCCGGTGGTTCGTTCAAGATTTCACCTCTTTCGTTATCATTCAATTTATTCGTTGTTTTCAATCCTTCCGGTGGTTCGTTGAAGACTTTCTCAAGTTGACGCTATATCTATCTTAATCCTTTCTACGAGAATAAGTAGTATGCCAAATCCATTGCTTGTCATCAATTTAATTTGATGAAGGATAAACATACAATAAATCTTATTCTTATTTCCTCGAGGTGATTCAATTCTTTTCTTCCGGAGATTGTTCATGATGAAGTAATTCTCGGTTCTAGTGTTCATCTTTTCTTTTCGGAGTTCCGAGTTCTCTCGTTTATCTCATCACGAAGCTCCATCTTAATCATTGCAAGGCTTCACCTTGTGTTTTTAACCTCTCTTCCTTTCTATCATCTTTTTATTACTAGAGTTCTTCATGGAGGCTCTACATGGTGGTTCCTCAAGGATTCTTTTCATTCTTCAATTGTTCTTCAAGAATTCTCTTGAAGTTATGACCCGCCAAGCTACACTCTAAAATAAACATGGTGCTCAACACATGTTTTGTTTTGAGGAGTTCAAGCATTCTTCATCTTGCATCCGAAGTGCAATTCTCTCTATCTTATCTTTTGAGATGGTGATATGTCATTCTTGATAATTTTCCTTCATGTTTTATGATTCGCAAGTTGTTAAGTATGAGATATTTAAAGCCATCATTTTCTCTTGTTCAAGAGATCTTTTCAACCGTCAATCTTTTCGTTGGAGTTATCTTGGTATAGATTTCACCTAAAGCCTTTCCTAAGGAATGTTGCTATTTGTGGTGTTTATCAATGATCCAAGTTTTCTCCTATTCTCTCGGCGAAAGCAGTTTTTCTTCTCTTTGGTGCTCTCAATCAAATCAATGGTTTCCGTTAGTGGCCGGTTGTCACCTCATAGTTTTGAGTTGTTTTCCATAAGCCCACTTCAAGCTTATTCTTTTCGTTGTTGGTTTTCCAACAACTCCATTCTAACCTTCTTGGAAGGGTGCTTTCCAAGTTCACTTGTGGCAAAAGTTGTCATTTTCTTCTCCGTCACTTTATCCCAACGATCTAACTTCTATTCTTTCGTTATGGAGGCATTGTGATGTTGCTCTTTTCACTCATCATCTCGAATTGTGAGGATCATGTTCTTTTCGTGCTTATCCATTTAACCGGAGTGTTGTGTTCTCATTCAAGTTCTTTTCATCTTATCAAGTTTTCCTTCTTCTTTCAGTCGGAGTGCTGCCCAAGTTATACCAATCTTACCCCTTCTCTATATAGTTTTAACCGGAGTGGTTTCAATATCTATCTTATCACTAAACCTCTTGGTTCTCGTTGTATCCCTTGCTCCTCTTTTCTAACGGAGTGTTTTCAACTTTGCTCATCTCCGTTGTTTTGTTTCTTTCAATTTGTTCAACCTCTCAAGGTTCTTTGGTTTTATTCATTGGTCAAAGAGGCAACTTAGTTTTACCTTTCTTTTTCTCTTCCGTTTTCCCTCCGGTGCCATTCTAGATCTCGGGACGAGATCCTCTCATAGTGGTGGAGTGTTGTAACGCCCCGAGACCGACGCTCCAGATGCCTTCCTTGTATTCCGAGATTCGTCGTGTGATTTATTTGTTTGATGCATTCATCATTGCGTCATTTGCATTGCATCATGTCATCATGCCATCATCTCATAAATCTTTTGCACCTCAACTAAATAAATTGCATAGATCTTTTGATCGATTTAAATCGAGGGATATTCACATGGTGAATTTCTCTTTAAAACATATTCCAAGTCTCCTATTATTATTAGGGAGCTATAATAAAAATATTCCATTCATTTGGAATTAACCAAAACACACTTGAAAAATCTCCACTCCCTTTCTACTTCAAGTTTGGTCCCCAAACTTTGTCAACATTTCTTTTCCCATTTATCGAGGCTCCTCCTAAATTCTCAACATTTTTGGACTCTTCTAAATCCTAGTCCTTGTTCAAACCTTTTAAATTAAATTCAAATGACTTTGAATTTAATTCTTGCAATCTTGCCCACTCCATTTTTCTTGGGTCAAGCTCATTTTTGCTAGTCCGTGGAGATTATCCCCATGTCCAAAATCTTTCCCAAACCCTCTCTTTCTTTTATTTTATTTCTTATCTCTGTTTTTTTCCTTTTGAGCGAGACATAGAGGATTCCAGCAGCCTGGGCCTCCCAAACCTCCCGCTCCCGTCCCAAGCCGGCCCACCTAACCCTCCTAAACCCTAGCCCGACCCCCCTCGCTCGATCTCATCTCCCTCTCGTCCCTCTGCCCGCCGCCGCACTCACACACCGCATCGAGCTCCCGTGCCCGATCCTCACAGGCGCAGCCCTCGATCCCCTCGCTCCCTCGCCAAGTCCCTCGAGCGCCGCACTTGATCCCCATCTCTCTCGCTCTTCTCTCGGCCTCCACCATCTCCGCCTTCGCCTCCTGCTACCCGCGCGCCGCCGTCGCCCGGGCGCCTAGCTCAGCAGCCGCCGCCGCCCTCCTCGACCAGCCGCGCCGTCCCATGGCGCCTCCCGCTGCTAGCCGCCGACCGCGCCGTCCATGGCGCCTCCCAGCCGTCGTCAAGAGCCGACCCCGCCGCGCCATCCTTCCCATGACCTCAAGCCCCCTCGTCGGAGCTGCACCCAAGCAGCGCCGCCCGCCAAGCCCTCGTCCCCCGCGGCTCTGTCGCGCCTCTGCCTCGCCTCTGTACTCCCATGGCGTTGCTAGCTCCGTCACTGCCGCTGCCGCTCCCCTACACCATCTCCATAGCCCCGTGCACATGTTGCTGTTGCCTTGCCCCATGCCTCCACCACTGCTGCAAGCACACACCCCTGCCGTCATCTCTTGTCGCGACCAGCTGCCCCGCCCTGAACACCATGTCTACAAGCTGCTGCCTTCTGATGCGGTTGGTTTCTTTCGGCCATTTGGACATCATCTCTATTTCGCTGCCAAGTACCTCTACGCCCGAAGATGTTGGATGCGCCAAGTTCCACTACGATATGCACCACTATCGTTGCTTTGAGGGTTTCGTCAAGTTCAACTACATCGACTACGAAGCGTGAGCGACTACCGTCGCCGAGACCGCAAGTACCACGATGAACATGTACAACTACGCCGCCAAGATCACGAGTACCCTACCGCCGCCGATGAGCGATGGGACGACTACTTCCACTACCGTCGCGAGAACAACTACTTCCCACTACGACACGAGTACAACTACTTCCCACGACGACCCGTGAACGTCTACTTCCATCGACGAACTCGAACCGCCCCGAAATGCACGCTTCGAAGGTATAACCCGAGACGACCGCGATGAGATGCCCTTGCATGTATGAGATGCTCGAGTTTTGCACCGTGACCGAATTGTCTTTGCACGTTCCTCTATTGCCATGCCACCGTTCCGTGGGAACCCGGTAATCCGGGATCACCCCACCATCTTGCATGACTAGCTCACGCACGCCTCCTTTTGCACCGGTATCTCCGTGAGCTACCGGAACCGATATGTTGCCGTGGCATCATTTTCGGATATGTTGCCGTGGCATCATTTTCGGATATGTTGCCGTGGCACCATTTTTGTTTCGCCGCCGTGGCACCCTTTTTGTTCCGCCATGGTGACCAAATGCTTCATAACATACTTATGTCAACATTTTCATAAAAATTGCATAAAACTTGCATATGTCATCCGCATCATAATAATAACAATTAAAATGTTTAAACTTGTTGTTGCATTAAATTGCTAAAAGCATATGGGGATTTACCGGATTTGTTGTTTTTATATCCGGCCCCATTTAAATTGTTTAGATGGTATAGTTTTTGTTTTGCTTCACCTCTTGCCATGTTTAACAACACTTAATATTGTTTGGTAGCATAACCGAGAGAGAAACTAAATAATTGATGTGGTGTTTCGTCAATATGCAACTCGTTGCATATTGGGCTCCATTTAACTTGTAGTTTTGCTTGTGCATATTGCCATGCCATGCTATTTAAACCGGGCATGCATCATCCTTGGTTGTGCATCATGCCATGTTTATGTGATGGTTGTTTACTATGTTGTTTGTTTATTTCCGGGTTGCTTCTCTCGTTAGCTTCGGTTTCGTTCTGGAGTTGTGAGGATTTGTTCGACTTCGTCTTTTTGTCTTCTTCATGGACTCGTTCTTCTTCCTTGCGGGATTTCAGGCAAGATGATCATACCCTCGAAATCACTACTATCTTTGCTATGCTAGCTTGCTCGCTCTTTTGCTATGCCAATGCTACGATGCCTACCATTTGCTTGTCAGCCATCCCAAATTGCCATGAACCTCTAACCTTTGACACCTTTCCTATGCAAACCATTGATTGGCTATGTTACCGCTTTGCTCAGCCCCTCTTATAGCGTTGCTAGCTGCAGGTGAAGTTGAAGATTGCTCCATGGTGGACAGGGTTTTGTTGGGATATCACAATATCTCTTATATTATTAATGCATCTATATATTTGGTAAAGGGTGGAAGGCTCGGCCTTATGCCTGGTGTTTTGTTCCACTCTTGCCGCCCTAGTTTCCGTCATACCGGTGTTATGTTCCCGGATTTTGCGTTCCTTCTGCGGTCGGGTGATTTATAGGACCCCCGACAGTTCGCTTTGAATAAAACTTGTCCCAGAAGGCCCAACCTTGGTTTTAACATTTGCCTCACCTAGCCCTTTTTTCCCTTGGGTTTCGGAGCCCGAGGGTCATCTTTATTTTAGCCCCGGGCGGTGCTCGCCAGTGTTGGTCCAACTCGAAGCGATGTCCGGCGCCCCACAGGCAACTAGGGTCTATGCCAACCCGACGTCTGGCTCATCCGGTGTGCCACGAGCGAGATATGTGCAGCTCCTATCGGGATTTGTCGACACAGCGGGAGGCTTTGCTGGTCTTGTTTTACCATTGTCGAAATGTCTTGATGTACGGGATTAGAGACCGATCGGGTCTTCTGGGTGAAGGTCTATTCTTCGTTGATCGCGAGAGCTTGTCATGGGCTAAGTTGGGACACCCTGCAGGGTATAAACTTTCGAGAGCCGTGCCATGGTTATGTGGCAGATGGGAATTTGTTAATGTCGGTTGTAGAAAACCGAAGTTGACCTTAATTAAAATACATCAACCGTGTGTAACCGTGATGGTCTCTTTCCGTGAGTCAGGGAAGTGAACACGATGTTGGAGTTATGCTTGGCGTAGGTTGTTATAGGATCACTTCTTGATCATACTTTTATCGACCGCGCTTTGCCTTCTCTTCTCGCTCTCTTTTGCGATTGTAGCCACCATATATGCTAGTCGCTGCTGCAGCTCCACCTCATGCCTTTACCTTACCCATAAGCTTAAATAGTCTTGATCTCGCGGTGCGAGATTGCTGAGTCCTCGTGACTCACGGATACTTCAAAACCAGTTTTGCGGTGCCTATGTTACGAAAGCGGTGGCGCAACCAAGCTCAAGGAGGAGCTCGATGAAGATCTTGCCCTTTGTGTTGTTTCGTTCTAGTTGATCGATAGTGGAGCCAGTTGGGGTCGATCGGGGACCTTTATGCATTTGGGGTTCTTCTTTTATTTTGGTTCCGTAGTCGGACCTTGATTGTATCTGGATGATGTAATGCTTTATTCATGTAACTGTGTGAAGTGGCGATTGTAAGCCAACTATGTATCTCTTTCCCTTATGTATTACATGGGTTGTGTGAAGATTACCTCACTTGCGACATTGCTTTCAATGCGGTTATGCCTCTAAGTCGTGCTTCGACACGTGGGAGATATAGCCGCATCGAGGGCGTTACACTCGGGTTCTCAGATGCCGGTGTATGCTGCTCGGCCAAGCACGCGGCAGCCGGAGGAACTGGCGCAGCCGCCGGTGGCCAAGGAGCCGGCCCTAGGAAGGGGACGAGGCTCGCACCCTGGATGGGATGGTCAAGGGCATGGTGGATACAGAAGGTCCGAGATTCAACCGGTACGGGCAGTGGGGCGATGATCGTTATGATGCATATGGTGAAAGGTTGCACCGTGGATCATCCTTCGGTGGTGGCCGTGGTTTCAACTAGTACAATGGTGACGGTCCAGGACATGGATTTCAGGGCCCGCCCGGTAATTTTGTTGAAGGTGTCGGCGGCCCCAATGATCGTTTCTGGGGAGGATATGGGCATGGCGGGAGAGGGAGATGCCCACCTCCACTGCGACAACCTACGCCGCCACCACCGCCCGTTGCGGACACGACTCCGGGGGCAGAGTTGGAGCACTCAGCAGATGTGGCGGAAGTCTCATCCACGTTGCCCGCGGCTGTGGTTGACGCGGTCAGGGCTCTGGCAGCGGTGACCGTTCCGGCGGCTTCTGGAGTCGCTAAAACTAGGGATGGTGCAACGGACAAAGGGCCAGACAAAGTGGAGGGAGAAAAGCTTTCGAAGTGGGCAATTAAGAAGAAGAAGTTGCCTTGCTAAAGATGTGGCAAACCGGGACACTTTGTGGCAAAGTGTATGAATGAGCTTTGTAACTATTGCCTCAGATCGCAGCATGTGACTGGTGACTGCCCACTCCTATCCGGTCCTAAACCTGGCGTAAACATTTTTTTATGTGCGTTGCAAGGAGTTGATGGTCTTTGAGACACCGGAGATGGATCCTCTACTGCAGGTGGTTGAGAGTTCCTTCCCAGCAGCGATCCGGGTTACTAATGGGCAGCTCACTGAGGCTCAGATTGTGAGGCAGCTACGTGACCTGGTACCGGGTAATTATCAGTGGCATCTAGACAAGCTGGAGGGACAGGCTTACAAGGTTGATTTCCCCACTAAAGAGGATCAGATTCATTTTCTTAAGTGGGTGTTGTCTACTATAAAACCTTCTTCTTGTAGACGTTGTTGGGCCTCCAAGTGCAGAGGTTTGTGTTGGGGAACGTTGTAGAAAATAAAAAAATTCTACGCTTCACCAAGATCAATCTATGGAGTCATCTAGCAACGAGAGAGAGAGAGAGGAGTGCATCTACATACCCATGTAGATCGCGAGCGGAAGCGTTCAAGAGAACGGGGTTGAGGGACTCGTACTCGTCATGATCCAAATCACCGAAGATCCTAGTGCCGAACGGACGACACCTCCGCTTTCAACACACGTACGGTTGGGAAGCCGTCTCCTCCTTCTTGATCCAGCAAGGGGGAGGGAGAGGTTGATGCAGATCCAGCAGCACGACGGCGTGGTGGTGGAAGTAGCGGCGATCTCGGCAGGGCTTCGCCAAGCTCAGCGAGCGGGCGAGGTGTCGCGGAGGGAGAGGGAGGCGCCTAGAGCAGGGGTGCGCAGCCCTCCCTCCCCCCTCTTTATATATGGGCCCTGGGGGGGCGCCGGCCCCCTAGAGATTGAATCTCAAGGGGGGGGGGCAAGGGGGGGACTTGCCCCCCAAGCCAAGTGAGGCGTCCCCCACCCCTAGGGTTTCCAACCCTAGGAGCAGGGGGATGCCCAAGGGGGGTGCACCAGCCCACCAGGGGCTGGTTCCCCTCCCACTTCAGCCCATGTGGCCCTCCGGGATAGGTAGCCCCACCCGGTGGACCCCCGGGACCCTTCCGGTGGTCCCGGTACAATACCGGTGACCCCCGAAACTTGCCCGGTGGCCGAAAATGGACTTCCTATATATAAATCTTCACCTCCGGACCATTCCGGAACTCCTCGTGACATCCGGGATCTCATCCGGGACTCCGAACAACTTTTGGGTTACCGCATACTAATATCTCTACAACCCTAGCGTCACCGAACCTTAAGTGTGTAGACCCTACGGGTTCGGTAGACACGCAGACATGACCGAGACGACTCTCCGGCCTATAACCAACAGCGGGATCTGGATACCCTTGTTGGCTCCCACTTGTTCCACGATGATCTAATCGAATGAACCACGATGTCGAGGATTCAAGTAATCCCGTATACAATTCCCTTTTTCAATCGGTACATTACTTGCCCGAGATTCGATCGTCGGTATCCCAATACCTCGTTCAATCTCGTTACCGGCAGGTCACTTTACACGTACCATAATGCATGATCCCGTGAACAACCACTTATTAACTTTGAGTTCATTATGATGATGCATTACCGGGTGGGCCCAGAGATACCTCTTTGTCATACGGAGTGACAAATCCCAGTATCGATCCGTGTCGACCCAACAGACACTTTCGGAAATACCTTTAGTATACCTTTATAGCCACCCAGTTACGTTGTGATATTTGGTACACCCAAAGCACTCTTACGGTATCGAGGAGTTACACGATCTCATGGTCTAAGTAAACGATACTTGACATTAGAAAAGCTCTAGCAAAACGAACTACACGATCTTGTGCTATGCTTAGGATTGGGTCTCGTCCATCACATCATTCTCCTAATGATGTGATCCCGTTATCAATGACATCCAATGTCCATAGTCAGGAAACCATGACTATCTGTTGATCAACGAGCTAGTCAACTAGAGGCTCACTAGGGACATGTTATGGTCTATGTATTCACACATGTATTATGATTTTCGGATAACACAATTTATAGCATGAATAATAGACAATTATCATGAACAAGGAAATATAATAATAATCATTTTATTATTGCCTCTAAGGCATATTTCCAACAGTCTCCCACTTGCACTAGAGTCAATAATATAGTTACATTGTGATGAATCGAACACCCATAGAGTTCTGGTGTTGATCATGTTTTGCTTTCATGAAGAGGTTTAGTCAGCGGATCTGCGACATTCAGATCCGTATGCACTTTGCAAATATCTATGTCTCCATCTTGAACATTTTCACAACTGGAGTTGAAGCGACGCTTGATGTGCCTGGTCTTCTTGTGAAACCTGGGCTCCTTGGCAAGGGCAATAGCTCCAGTGTTGTCACAGAAGAGAGTGATCGGTCCCGACGCATTGGGTATGACTCCTAGGTTGGTGATGAACTCCTTCATCCAGATTGCTTCATGCGCTGCCTCCGAGGCTGCCATGTACTCCGCTTCACATGTAGATCCCGCCACAACGCTTTGCTTGCAACTGCACCAGCTTACTACCCCTCCATTCAAAATATACACGTATCCGGTTTGTGACTTAGAGTCATCCAGATCTGTGTCAAAGCTAGCGTCGACATAACCCTTTACGACGAGCTCTTCGTCACCTCCATAAACGAGAAACATATCCTTAGTCCTTTTCAGGTACTTCAGGATATTCTTGACCGTTGTCCAGTGTTCCATGCCGGGATTACTTTGGTACCTTCCTACCAAACTTATGGCAAGGTTTACATAAGGTCTGGTACACAGCATGGCATACATGATAGACCCTATGGCCGAGGCATAGGGGACGACACTCATCTTTTCTCTATCTTCTGCCGTGGTCGTACATTGAGCTGAGCTCAATTTCACACCTTGCAACAAAGGTAAGAACCCCTTCTTTGACTGACCCATATTGAACTTTTTCAATATCTTATCAAGGTATGTGCTTTGTGAAAGACCTATGAGGCGTCTTGATTTATCTCTATAGATCTTGATGCCTAATATGTAAGCAGCTTCTCTAAGGTCCTTCATTGAAAAACTCTTATTCAAGTAGGCCTTAATGCTGTCCAAAAGTTCTATATCATTTCCCATCAAAAGTATGTCATCCACATATAATATGAGAAATGCCACAGAGCTCCCACTCACTTTCTTGTAAACACAAGCTTCTCCATAAGTCTGCATAAACCCAAACGCTTTGATCATTTCATTAAAGCGAATGTTCGATGCTTGCACCAGCCTTGTTAGCATTCTTAGGATCGACAAAATCTTCCGACTGCATCATATACAATTCTTCCTTAAGAAAGCCATTAAGGAATGTCGTTTTGACGTCCATTTGCCATATCTCATGATCGTAGAATGCGGCAATTGCTAACATGATTCGAACGGACTTAAGCTTCGCTACGGGTGAGAAGGTCTCATCGTAGTCAACCCCTTGAACTTGTCGATAAACCTTAGCGACAAGTCGAGCCTTATAGATGGTAGCATTACCATCCGCGTCTGTCTTCTTCTTAAAGATCCATTTATTCTCTATTGCTCGCCGATCATCGGGCAAGTCTGTCAAAGTCCATACTTTGTTTTCATACATGGATCCTATCTCGGATTGCATGGCTTCAAGCCATTTGTTGGAATCTGGGCCCGCCATCGCTTCTTCATAGTTTGAAGGTTCATCGTTGTCTAACAACATAATTTCCAGGACAGGGTTGCCATACCATTCTGGTGTGGAACCTGTCCTTGTGGACCTTCGATGTTCAGTAGCAACTTGATCCGAAGTACCTTGACCATAATCATTAACTTCCTCTCTAGTCGGTTCAGGCACCACAGGAACATCTTCCTGAGCTGTGCTACTTTCCGGTTCAAGAGGTAGTACTTCATCGAGTTCTACTTTCCTCCCACTTACTTTTCTTGAGAGAAACTCTTTCTCCCGAAAGGACCCGTTCTTGGCAACAAAGATCTTGCCTTCGGATCTGAGGTAGAAGGTATACCCAATGGTTTCCTTAGGGTATCCTATGAAGACGCATTTTTCCGACTTGGGTTCGAGCTTTTCGGGTTGAAGTTTCTTGACATAAGCATCGCATCCCCAAACTTTTAGAAATGCAGCTTAGGTTTCTTCCCAAACCATAATTCATATGGTGTCGTCTCAACGGATTTAGACGGTGCCCTATTTAAAGTGAATGTAGCTGTCTCTAGAGCGTATCCCCAAAATGATAGCGGTCAATCAGTGAGTGACATCATAGATTGCACCATATCCAATAGAGTGCGATTACGATGTTTGGACACACCGTTACGCTGAGGTGTTCCAGGCGGCGTGAGTTGTGAAACGATTCCACATTTCCTTAAGTGCATATCAAATTCGTGACTTAATGATTCTCCCCCATGATCTGATCGTAAGAACTTTATCTTTTAGTCACGTTGATTCTCTACCTCATTCTGAAATTCCTTGAACTTTCCAAAGGTCTCAGACTTGTGTTTCATCAAGTAGACATACCCATATCTACTCAAGTTGTCAGTGAGAGTGAGAACATAACGATAGCCTCCGCGAGCCTCAATGCTCATTGGACCGCACACATCAGTATGTATGATTTTCAATAAGGTATTTGCCCGCTCCATTGTTCCGGAGAACGGAGTCTTGGTCATTTTGCCCATGAGGCATGGTTCGCATGTGTCAAATGATTCGTAATCAAGAGACTCCAAAAGTCCATCAGCATGGAGCTTCTTCATGCGTTTGACACCAATGTGACCAAGGCGGCAGTGCCACAAGTATGTGGGACTATCGCTATCAACTTTACATCTTTTGGTATTCACACTATGAATATGTGTAACATCATGTTCGAGATTCATTAAGAATAAACCATTGACCAGCGGGGCATGACCATAAAACATATCTCTCATATAAATAGAACAACCGTTATTCTCGGATTTAAATGAGTAGCCATCTCGCATTAAACGAGATCCAGATACAATGTTCATGCTCAAAGCTGGCACTAAATAACAATTATTGAGGTTTCAAACTAATCCCGTAGGTAAATGTAGAGGTAGCGTGCCGACGGCGATCACATCGACCTCGGAACCATTCCCGACGCGCATCGTCACCTCGTCCTTCGCCAGTCTCCGCTTATTCCGCATCTCCTGTTTTGAGTTAAAAATATGAGCAACCGCACCGGTATCAAATACCCAGGAGCTACTACGAGTACTGGTAAGGTACACATCAATTACATGTATATCACATATACCTTTAGTGTTGCCGGCCTTTTTGTCCGCTAAGTATTTGGGACAGTTCCGCTTCCCGTGTCCCCTTCCCTTGCAATAAAAGCACTCAGTCTCAGGTTTGGGTCCATTATTTGGCTTCTTCCCGGCAACTGGCTTACCGGGCGCGGCAACTCCCTTGCCGTCCTTCTTGAAGTTCTTCTTACCCTTGCCTTTCTTGAAACTAGTGGTTTTATTGACCATCAACACTTGATGTTCCTTTTTGATTTCCACCTCCGCTGATTTCAGCATTGAAAATACTTCAGGAATAGTTTTCACCATCCCCTACATATTGTAGTTCATCGCAAAGCTCTTGTAGGTAGGTAGGAGTGACTAAAGGATTCTGTCAATGACCGCCTGTCCGGGAGGTTAATGTCCAGCTGGGACAAGCGGTTGTGCAACCCAGACATTTTGAGTATGTGCTCACTGACAGAACTATTTTCCTCCATCTTACAACTGTTGAACTTGTCGGAGACTTCATATCTCTCGACCCGGGCATGAGCTTGGAAAACCATTTTCAGCTCTTCGAACATCTCATATGCTCCGTGTTGCTCAAAACGCTTTTGGAGCCCCGGTTCTAAGCTCTAAAGCATGCCGCACTAAACGAGGGAGTAATCATCAGCACGCGACTGCCAAGCGTTCATAATGTCTTGGTTCTCTGGGATGGGTGCTTCACCTAGTGGTCCTTCTAGGACATATGCTTTCTTGGCAGCTATGAGGATGATCCTCAGGTTCCGGACCCAGTCTGTATAGTTGTTGCCATCATCTTTCAGCTTGGTTTTCTCTAGGAACGCATTGAAGCTGAGGTTGACATGAGCGTGGGCCATTTAATCTACAAGACATTTTGCAAAGGTTTTTAGACTAAGTTCATGATAATTAAGTTCATCTAATCAAATTATTTAATGAACTCCCACTCAGATTAGACATCCCTCTAGTCATCTAAGTGATACATGATCCGACTCAACTAGACCGTGTCCGATCATCACATGAGACGGACTAGTCATCATCGGTGAACATCTCCATGTTGATCGTATCTTCCATACGACTCATGTTCGACCTTTCGGTCTCTTGTGTTCCGAGGCCATGTCTGTACATGCTAGGCTCGTCAAGTCAACCTAAGTGTTTTGCATGTGTAAATCTGTCTTACACCCGTTGTATGTGGACGTTGAAATCTATCACACCCGATCATCACGTGGTGCTTCGAAACAACGAACTTACGCAACGGCGCACAGTTAGGGGGAACACTTTCTTGAAATTATTGTGAGGGATCATCTTATTTACTACCATCCTTCTAAGCAAATAAGATGCAAAAACATGATAAACATCACATGCAATCAAATAGTGACATGATATGGCCAATATCATATTGCTCCTTTGATCTCCATCTTCGGGGCGCCATGATCATCTTCGTCACCGGCATGACACCATGATCTCCATCATCATGATCTCCATCATCGTGTCTCCATGAAGTTGTTCGCCAACTATTACTTCTACTACTATGGCTAACGGTTTAGCAATAAAGTAAAGTAATTACATGGCGTTTATTCATTGACACGCAGGTCATACAATAATTAAGACAACTCCTATTGCTCCTGCCGGTTGTCATACTCATCAACATGCAAGTCATGATTCCTATTACAAGAACATGATCAATCTCATACATCACATATATAACATTCGTCACAACCTTTTTGGCCATATCACATCACAAGGCATATGCTACAAAAACAAGTTAGACGTCCTCTAATTGTTGTCGCATGTTTTTACGTGGCTGCAGTAGGGTTCTAGCAAGAATGTTTCTTACTTACGTAAAACCACAACGCGATATGCCAATTTCTATTTACCCTTCATACACTACAAGAAATATGTCAACTAGTGACCTTTTGTCAGTGACCCTGGAAGAATTGGTCATAGATCTATGACCATTTCAGACCAATTGGTCAAAAGCTGTTCGAGGGGCTCCAAACCCTAAACCATTGCGACCATTTTGGTCAGAAAGGTCGTAATTTCCTTACACGAAAAGGTCACAAAGCAAACAGTGCTAGTCCGCTGCCTTATTTCTAGTTGTTAATGACCAATATAGATGGTCATAGCCTTGTAGATTGTGGTGGGTTGTGATGACTAGGCGCCATTTCATCAGTTTTGCCTATGTGTCATGTCCATGTGGCGGTTTTTGCCCTAGGTTGTGAAGCAACCTATATTTCTGTTATTCTCAAAATTCCCAAAAAAAATCTCATAACTTCTTTGGGTCATATCTTTGTCAAATATGTAAAAACCTTCCTTGCCTAGTTCAAAAATAATTCAAAAATATTCATTTTCCTATTCTGATCAGAGCAGCACTTTGTGAAGGAAGTACCACTTTGGCATGTCCAAATGGTATCCATTTTCTACAGTGCTTTCCTATGCCCAAATAACCATCCTCCACCAAATGCTAGCTCAATCCATTCATTATTTTGAGCCCAGCTTCAACATTCGTATTTATGTCCAGTGTGGTACTTTGTAAAGCAAGTACCACCTAGGCTCCTCCTTTTGAGGTGAAAATTTGTGAAGACGGTCTTCTTAATGGCGATCATCCTCACCAAAATTCACGCCCATTAGCCATGTGCATTTCCCGTACCGCAAATCAAACACTTGGCTGCTTATTCATGTTTGAGCATCGATCGGTCTCCTCGTGAGAATCTTATGTTGTGATTTTATTCCTAGCACCTACCTGGGGACTGCCCAACCCACTAGACATGCCTAGGCCGCCCAGAACACAAGGCAATGCCACGGTCACGCGGTGACCACGCGGCGGGCATGCAAGCTTACGCGCTCTAGAGTTGGGGCCCTCGGCCACGGTCCAAACCTCGATGTCTCGCCATCAAACCATGTATTTCTGATTAAATAGATACTTATGTACCTAGAAATGATTTTTGGAAAAAATAAAGAGCAAACTATGAGGCAGCTGCAGTTCAAATTTGACCCGCTTCCAACTGAATCGACGGCAATTTGTCTTTTTCACCAGAGGTGGATAAATTTTTTTGGCACTCAACCATTTTGTCAATTGTGCATTATATATGGCCTAGTATTTTATAAAATTGATTGGGTCCAATTTTGCAACAATTATTTGGTAGTTCCTTCACAAAAAAAACTCATTTCAGGCACTCGGAAAATGAAAAATGAATTTTCCGTGCAAAGAAAATGAAAACTTCCTTAGGCAATATTGTTTGTCATTCCAAGATGCACCCTCTTGCATGATATGAGATCATTTGAACAAACTATGCCACGAATGTGGCCATAAGATTGATCATTTGGCTTGAAAGCCATGAATCTTCACGCATGATAGCTCATTTCTGAGAACATTTTTTTAAAATAATTACCGTATTACAAGTTTATTATTTTTCCTGGAAACTTGGTCACATATAATGACACAATGCGAAGTATTTCCAATTTTTTGATTTTTTTTGAATTTTTTATGCCCGTTTCAAAATGCGGTCAAAACGGCGGGCTTGACCGTTCCTAGCTAGTGGTTGAATTTTGGATTTTTTTGGTGTTTCTATGTTTAAATAGATACTTATGTACCTAAAAATTATTTTTGGAAAAAATAGAGAGCAAACTATGAGGCAACTACAGTTCAAATTTGACCCGCTTCCAACTGAATCGACGACAATTTGTCTTTTTCACCAGAGGTGGATCAAAACTTTTTTCACCCAAACATTTGGTCAATTGTGCATTATATATGTCCTAGTATTTTATAAAATTGATTTGGTCCATTTTTGTAACAATTATTTGGTAGGTCCTTCACAAAAAAACCTCCTTTTGGGCACTCGAAAAATAGAAAATGAAATTTCCGTGCAAAGAAAATGAAAACTTCCTTAGGAAACATTGTTTGGAATTCCAAGATGCAACCTTGTGCATAATATGAGATCATTTGAACAAACTATGCCATGAATGCGGCCATAAGATTGATCATTTGGCTTGAAAGCCATGAATCTTCACGCATGATAGCTCATTTCTGAGAACACTTTTTTAAAATAATTACCGTATTACAAGTTTATTATTTTTCCTGGAAACTTGGTCACATATAATGACACAATGCGAAGGTTTTCCAATTTTTTGATTTTTTTTGAATTTTTTATGCCCGTTTCAAAATGCGGTCAAAAAGGCGGGCTTGACCATTCCTAGCTAGTGGTTGAATCTTGGAATTTTTTTTGGTGTTTCTCTGATTAAATAGATACTTATGTACCTATAAATGTTTTTTGGAAAAAATAAAGAGCAAACTACAAGGCAGCTACAATTCAAATTTGACCCGCTTCCAGCTGAATCGGCGGAAATTTGTCTTTTTCACGAGAGGTGGATGAAAACTTTTTACACCCAACCATTTGGTCAATTGTGCATTAAATATGGCTTAGTATTTTAGAAAAATGATTTGGTCCAATTTTGCAACAAATATATGGTAGGTGTTTCACAAAAAAACTTATTTTGGGCACTCAAAAAATGGAAAATGATCTAAAAAAACTCATTTCTCCTAACTCTTTTAAAAGATATTTGTCTTATTTTGATTTGTCATTATTCCTGAAAACTAAGGTCAAATTTGATGACACATGAGAGGGTATTCCAGTTTTATTTTATTTTTCAGGTCATAAAATAGTCAATATGATTTAGCACCTTACTTTTAGTCGGTTACGACCAATTTCGATGGTCAAAATGTGGTACTTGTCTGCTGTGTTCTGATTGGTCCAGGAGCATCTCACGCGGATCGTGCCTAATCACCGTCGGATGCTCATGGATCCAACGGCCCGCCTGTCTCACCCACGTCGCCCAACCCACAACACGCACTCCTCACACGCACCACCGCCCCTCTCTCTCCCTCTCGCGAACCCCACCCAACCCCCTCGTGCCCTCCTCCTCCCTCTCTCTCGAACCCTAGCGCTTCACTCCTCCCTGGCCGCCGCCACCTCCGGCGCCCTCTGTCCGGCGAGATCCATATGGATCGATCCCCTCCAACCCACGACTCCACTCCTCCTCCTCCTCCTCTCTGTGTCGATCACCCCCAACCCACGACTCCTCCTCCTCTCTGGATCGATCCGCAACCGCTTCCAACCCAGCCGCCGCCGCAGACCTCCCCCAATCCCGGCCTCCTGCACGCCGAGCGAGCGACACTCCCCACATCCAGACCAAACCCTAGGCTGCTCGATGGCCAACCCCTCCATGGCGGCAGGCGGCGGGGCCCGTTGGCAAAGGGGGTCCGCTCCGTCGGGGCCGAGATCCGCAACCGCTTCCGCGTGGCACCCGTCGACCGCGTGGCGGCGGCCCTGGCGATGCCATGGCAGCGTCGGCCCTGGCGGCATCGGCGGCGGCGAGCCAGTCCCTGAGAAACCGCGAGATCCTAGACGCTGTGGGCACCACCGCGGCGGCGCTCTCGCTCGCCGGCTCCTCCTTCATCGTGCTCTGCTACCTCCTCTTCCCGCCAATCCGACTCCGAGACCCTCAAGAACAACCCCTGCTTCTGCTTCTGCTTCTCCTGCCCTTGTCCTCAGCCGCGCGCCGCGCATCTCGATTCCGCCGCCGCTGCCCCCGCCCGCGCCCGCTCCTGATGGGGCCTTCGCGTGCGTCGTGTCCTGAATCCTGACCGACTGTCGCTGCGCGGGTTCTTGCGCGGTGCCGGTGGTTTCTTGCTGCGGTTCTTTGTAGGACGCCGTCCGTTTCTTGATTCCGGTTCTTGCAGCCGCGCGGGCTCGCCATGGGGAAGAGTAAGTCTCTATTTCGCCGGCTGGTTGCTGCTCTCTTTCCTGCTTGGGGTTCTGATTCTGAATGATTTTGGGGTGGCGCGTCTTCCTTAGGCAAGAAGAGCAAGGTCCACGACGCCGGAGGGGACGACCTTCTGGACAGCAGCGACGCCGACAGCGTGGGCTCGTCGTCCATCGCGCTCTCAGATCTCTCCATCTCGTATAGCACCGAGAACGTCAACTCGCACGAGTTTGTTCTCGACAAGTACATCGACGCTCTCTACGAGAAGAGGTGGGGTTCTGTAGCATTTCTTTATTTATGCCATCACCTGCAGCAGTCTATGCCCAACGTGTGCTATGCAAATAGATGTGTCCTTACTGGTGTAGTGTGATAGCATCACAAATTCACAATAGAGTAGAATGATGGTTTGGCCATTCCCACATGGGCCGCTCCAGTCTAATGAAGCTAAGCATTAGGATGTCTTCCACATATATACTTGAATGCGAAAAACTGGCATCCAGTAGGCATTTTTTAAATTGTTCATTTGCAAGAGATCACATTGCCCCCTAGCTCTATTTTGTTGTTGAATTTGCAAGTTGCAACCAGTGAGATTATGATCATACACCTACTTTTGGTTGAGGTACTGCCAGACATTGTTTCTAGGTCCTGCTCCACCTAAAAATTTGTTTGAACCGTAGAAAATGTTTGTGTGGAGAACTGATAGCACTTCATTAGAATGTAGAGAACTTTGAACTGTCCAGAATTTTTTAACATTACAGATCGCTGAAACTGATATCTAAATCTCTCTCTCTGCAGGCACCCATGAAGGCGAAGATGGATCCTCACCGGAGATGAGGACTACTCGGGTGGTAGCCGCCAAGGCCAAGGCCAGGGAGTACAGCGATTTCGCCGCTCACGCCACCCAGCTCTTCCGCCCGAGGGATGTCCGCCGCGCCGATCTGACCGCCCCGTCCCCTCCGTCGCGGGTGCCTCCCGTCTCATGCCACCTCCTTCCCCGCTGGTTGTACCCCCATCTTCTCTGCTCCCTGTGTAGTAAATGTGGTGCTTTTCTGGCTTAATTGCCTGTTTTTTTCAGAAAACAAACATAGCGTAAATGGAGAAGCTCCCTGTGTTTAGATTTACCTTTCCTGTGTGACAGTAATTCCATTCATCTATTAAATGTAACTAGTATAACTTTTCAGTTTCAGTTCAATTAATTAATTGTGCTTGTAAACTTCACCCATTATAAATGCTCTTATTAGCCCTTTATGCCTCTCTCTAGACCAAGAAGACCAACAGATCCCAGTTTCTCAAGTAATTAGTAACCTGACATGCACACCCCACGTTTCAACATCTCAACTAGATAAGTAGCTATAAGATTCAGAGCCTCCTTTTCCACTTTCCAGTGAAGGTACCAATCTATTATGCATGTACACCATATATGAGGTCTAGCTAGGAACCTCTGGAGCATTTGCTACTGCTCCCTAAACAAGTTGTAGTGTTAGTTAGTGTTCTTTCACCAGATTACTACTATTTGAAACTCACATACTAACGAAAAAACTTGCCCTTGCAGTACTACAAAATTCAGATTATTCTACTTCTGAATATCTGGCGTGTGTGGTGTGTGATCTGGACTGGTCAAAAGAATTAGTACAACTTGCAGAACCATGTAATCCCGTAAATTTTTTAAAGCATTCCTACTAGTGGAAGCATCATCTCAACTTCTGAATAATTAGGTGCTCACGTTTTGAGCTAGGCTGCAGTAAAATTTGAATAAAATCAGAGTTACCTTGCGATGTGATTTTGCCTGATAGGTGTTTGTGGTAATATCTGTATATGTATTCCAGATCATTTACATTAACAATGATATATTTCTATAATGGTGAAGAAATACCTTCTTGAGTTTTATATGAAACTTTACTGTTAATTGAGTCGTTCTTGAGTTTCATGAACTTGATATGAACAAATTTGATTAAGAAATCCTGATGCTTATTCATTTGATGAAGGCCAATGGCAATCTGGAGAAGGAAGTTCTGTCCTTGGTGTTGCTCTATTGGTGAAGCGTCCTCACTGCTATTCTGCAGGAGAATCTGAGATGCACCTCCAACGCCTCAAAATCCAGCAGAAAAATGTTTGGTTTTGCTCCTCCTACTCCTACTCTAGCTAGTTGTACATTGCTGCTACCTGCACTTCGCATTCCTGCCACCCATGGATGCCTAACGGAATCACAACCTCAACCAAAAAGAAAAAATATTATCAATCTAGTTTGCTACAGTGTATGAAAATACAGTTGGGGATTCAGTTGTTGACTTGTGTAATCGTGGCATAAACTGGCACGACTTTGTGGGCTTACTAGTATTGTTAGATGCTGTCTTGAATGGATGGTCTATTGTACTTTTCTTTGGGTGAATTTGTTACAGTGACATTCATTGCATGACCTGCACTTGTACCAATATACCATGCTGGCGACTGTAGGTTAGTATTGTTAGTGCCTAACATGAGCTTGAGTGTTGTAGTGGAAGTGTAGAACAATAACAGGTTAACGTGTTTTATTTTCCCTTTCTAGTATTTGTACAAACTGATGCATTCTTGGCATAAACACAATATTATATAAAATCTGTAAAAGCAAACATTTCACTATGCAACTATAAGATCTGTTTTAGCCCTCTCTAGTATTTTATAACGGGAAAGCTGAAGCTGGAACTGCTCGCTTCTTACATTAGTATTGCCATTGCATTAGTGTTGCCATCAAGCATACACACACCAGGACCTAACCAGGACCTGCACTTGTGCCATGCATATTCATATAGTCTCTATTGTCTTGTATGAATATCTCATTTTAACTAGCTCGGCTAAAAAAGCTTGGTACTAGCTGAAATCTGTTTATCATTATATAAAGAATTGTCCTTTACTCCTTTACTACTTTTTTTTGAATGGAATGTTCATATTATATTGGCTCCAGTTTTTCTGATTCTTCTTAGCCGATTCATGTAACAGTATTGTGGAAGGCATGTTGTATTTCTGTCAGTGATCGACTATGTATGTCCGTGAGTCCGACATTTGATCATTTGTTGAAGGAGCTCCATGTCAAGAAGAGAACACTTGTAGAGCTTGTAACATTACTTGGAGAGCTTGTAAATCTTGTAGAGCTTTGCATTTGTAGAGCTTGTAAAGCATTTGTATATGTTAGAGCTTGTATTACGTGTCATTTGTAGAGCTTGTAGTGAATCTGGCTATTGTTATTTGAATAATTATGTGTGTTTTCTGCTTGCCTATTTAAATACTGGTTATTTTCTTACTATGAAATTCAAATATGATGTCAAATTGAAATATGAAGAATCTGAGCCTAACAGCTGGGACCCATTTATCAGAACCTGACAAGTGGGACCTGTTTGACTAATGGACCCATTTTATAAAAAAAGAAAACTAAAACTGCTGGTACAAAAAGGCCATGGCCCAGAAAATAAAAAGGCCGAATTGTAGGGCTTGGCCTGTGTAGTTCACCAAAATTAGTAGCGAAAAAAATATAAATGGGCTGAATTGTTGGGCTCGGCCCATGTAAAACACCGAATTGGACCGGGTTGAATCTTGTGCCACATCAGCTTGCCATGCTGGATGCCTACGTGGCCTGGGGAGGTTGCTAGTGACCAAAACGCCACAGTAGGAATATTTTGGTCATAAACGTCTTCGACCATTCCAGAAGAAAGGTCGCTATAGTCAGTTAACGACCCCCAGCTTTTGACCTTATGTTTTTGGTCACAAAAAGGTCACAAATTGAAAACAGTGACCATTCAGTGACCAATAGTGGTGGTCACTAGTTGACATATTTCTTGTAGTGATAAGGACCCTTGTCATCAAATCCGATCCGACTAAAGTGGGAGAGACACACACCCGCCAGCCACCTTATGCAACTAGTGCATGTCAGTCGGTGGAACGTGTCTCACGTAAGTGTACGTGTAAGGTCGGTCCGGGCCGCTTCATGCCACGATGCCGCCGAAACAAGATAAGACTAGTAGTGGCAAGAAGATTGACAACATCTACGCCCACAACAAGATTGTGTTCTACTCATGCATAGAAACTACACATAGACCTAGCTCATGATGCCACTGTTGGGGAACGTTGCAGAAAATAAAAAATTTCTACGCTTCACCAAGATCAATCTATGGAGTCATCTAGCAATGAGAGAGAGGAGTGCATCTACATACCCTTGTAGACCGCGAGCGGAAGCATTCAAGAGAACGGGGTTGAGGGAGTCATACTCGTCGTGATCCAAATCACCAAAGATCCTAGTGTCGAACGGACGACACCTCCGCATTCAACACACGTACGGTTGGGAAGACGTCTCCTCCTTCTTGATCCAGCAAGGGGGAGGGAGAGGTTGAGGGAGATCCAGCAGCACGACGGCGTGGTGGTGGAAGTAGCGACGATCTCGGCAGGGCATCGCCAAGCTCAGCGAGAGGGAGAGGTGTTGCGGAGCGAGAGGGAGGCGCCTGGAGCAGGGGTGCGCAGCCCTCCCTCTCCCCTCTTTATATAGGGGCCCTGGGGGCGCCGGACACCTAGAGATTGAATCTCAAGGGGGGCGGCGGCCAAGGGGGGGACTTGCCCCCCAAGCCAAGTGGGGCGCCCCCCACCCCTAGGGTTTCCAACCCTAGGCGCAGGGGGAGGCCCAAGGGGGGGGCGCCAGCCCACCAGGGGCTGGTTCCCCTCGCACTTCAGCCCATGTGGCCCTCCGGGATAGGTTGCCCCACCAGGTGGACCCCCGGGACCCTTCCAGTGGTCCCGATACAATACTGGTGACCCCCGAAACTTTCCCGGTGGCCAAAACTGGACTTCCTATATATAAATCTTCACCTCCGGACCATTCCGGAACTCCTCGTGACGTCTGGGATCTCATCCGGGACTCTGAACAACTTTCGGGTTACCGCATACTAATATCTCTACAACCCTAGCGTCACTGAACCTTAAGTGTGTAGACCCTATGGGTTCGGGAGACACGCATACATGACCGAGACGACTCTCTGGCCAATAACCAACAGCGGGATCTGGATGACCATGTTGGCTCCCACATGTTCCATGATGATCTCATCGAATGAACCATGATGTCGAGGATTCAAGTAATCCCGTATAAAATTCCCTTTGTCAATCGGTACGTTACTTGCCTGAGACTCCATCGTCGGTATCCCAATACCTCGTTCAATCTCGTTACCGGCAAGTCACTTTACTCGTACCATAATGCATGATCCCGTGAACAACCACTTAGTCACTTTGAGCTCATTATGATGATGCATTACCGAGTGGGCCCAGAGATACCTCTCCGTCATACGGAGTGACAAATCCCAGTCTCTATCCGTGTCAACCCAATAGACACTCTTGGAGATACCTGTAGTATACCCTTATAGCCACCTAGTTACGTTGTGACGTTTGGTACACCCAAAGCACTCTTACGGTATCTAGGAGTTACAAGATCTCATGGTCTAAGGAAACGATACTTGACATTAGAAAAGCTCTACCAAAACGAACTACACGATCTTGTGCTATGCTTAGGATTGGGTCTTGTCCATCACGTCATTCTCCTAATGATGTGATCCCGTTATCAATGACATCCAGTGTCCATAGTCAGGAAACCATGACTATCTGTTGATCACTAGGGACATGTTATGGTCTATGTATTCACACATGTATTATGATTTCCGGATAACACAATTATAGCATGAATAATAGACAATTATCATGAACAAGGAAATATCATAATAATCATTTTATTATTGCCTCCAGGGCATATTTCCAACAGTTTGTAGGACAGTAGCAAATTTCCCTCAAGTGGATGACCTAAGGTTTATCAATCCGTGGGAGGCGTAGGATGAAGATGGTCTCTCTGAAACAACCCCGCAACCAAATAACAAAGAGTCTCTTGTGTCCCCAACACACCCAATACAATGGTAAATTGTATAGGTGCACTAGTTCGGCGAAGAGATGGTGATACAAGTGCAATATGGATGGTAGATATAGGTTTTTTCAATCTGAAATTATAAAAACAGCAAGGTATCAAGCGATAAAAGTGAGCGTAAACAGTATTGCAATGCTAGGAAACAAGGCCTAGGGTTCATACTTTCACTAGTGCAAGTTCTCTCAACAATGATAACATAATTAGATCATATAACAATCCCTCAACATGCAACAAAAGAGTCACTCCAAAGTCACTAATAGCAGAGAAGAAACGAAGAGATTATTGTAGGGTACGAAACCACCTCAAAGGTATTCTTTCTGATTGATGTATTCAAGAGTCCGTAGTAAAATAACACGAAGCTATGCCTTCCGTTCGATCTATCCTAGAGTTCGTACTAGAATAACACCTTAAGATACAAATCAACCAAAACCCTAATGTCACCTAGATAATCAAATGTCACCTCAAGTATCCACGGGTATAATTGTACGATATGCATCACACAATCTCAGATTCATCTATTCAACCAACACAAAGAACTTCAAAGAGTGCCCCAAAGTTTCTATCGGAGAGTCAAGACGAAGACGTGTGCCAACCCCGATGCATAAGTTCACAAGGTCACTGAACCCGCAAGTTGATCACCAAAATATGCATCAAGTAGATCATGTGAATATCCCATTGTCACCATAGATAAGCACATGCAAGACATACATCAAGTGTTCTCAAATCCTTAAAGACCCAATCCGATAAGGTAACTTCGCAGGGAAAACTCAATCCATTACAAGAGAGTAGAGGGGGAGAAACATCATAAGATCCAACTATAATAGCAAAGCTTGCGATACATTAAGATCATGCCAAATCAAGAACATGAGAGAGAGAGAGAGAGATCGAACACATAGCTACTGGTACATACCCTCAGCCCCGAGGGTGAACTACTCCCTCCTCGTCATGGAGAGCACCGGGATGATGAAGATGGCCACCGGTGATGGATTCCCCCTCCGGCAGGGTGTCGGAACAGGGTATCAATTGGTTTTTGGTGGCTACAGAGGCTTGCGGCGGCGGAACTCCCAATCTAGGTTTCTTTATAGGGGTTTCTATATTTATAGGAAATTTTTGCGTCGGTCTCATGTTAGGGGGGTCTCCGAGTCGTCCACGAGATAGGGGGACGCGCCCAGGGGGTAGGGCGTGCCCTCCACCCTCGCGGACTGCTCGGGACTCTTCTGGCCCAACTCTTTTACTCCGGGGGCTTCTTTTGGTCCAAAAAAATCGTCAAAAATTGGCACGTCAATTGGACTCCGTTTGGTATTCCTTTTCTGTAAAACTCAAAAACAAGGAAAAAACAGAAATTGGCACTGGGCTCTAGGTTAATAGGTTAGTCCCAAAAAACATATAAAACGACATATAAATGCATATAAAACATCCAAGATGGATAATATAATAGCATCGAAAAATGAAAAATTATAGATACGTTGGAGACGTATCAAGCATCCCCAAGCTTAATTCATGCTCGTCCTCGAGTAGGTAAATGATAAAAATAGAAATTTTGATGTGGAATGCTACCAAACATAATTATCAATGTAATTCTCTTTATTGTGGCATGAATGTTTAGATCCATAAGATTCAAAACAAAAGTTTAATATTGACATAAAAATAATAATACTTCAAGCATACTAATAAAGCAATCATGTGTTCTCAAAATAACATGGCCAAAGAAAGTTATCCCTACAAAATCATATAGTTTGGCTGTGCTCTATCTTCATCACACAAAATATTTAAATCATGCACAACTCCGATGACAAGCCAAGCAATTGTTTCATACTTTTGATGTTCTCAAACTTTTTCAATCTTCACGCAATACATGAGCGTGAACCATGGACATAGCACTATAGGTGGAATAGAATGGTGGTTGTGGAGAAGACAAAAAAGGGAGAAGATAGTCTCACATCAACTAGGCGTATCAAAGGGCTATGAAGATGCCCATCAATAGATATCAAGGTGAGTGAGTAGGGATTGCCATGCAACGGATGCACTAGAGCTATAAGTGTATGAAAGCTCAAAAAGAAACTAAGTGGGTGTGCATCCAACTCGCTTGCTCATGAAGACCTAGGGCATTTTGAGGAATCCCATCATTGGAATATACAAGCCAAGTTCTATAATGAAAAATTCCCACTAGTATATGAAAGTGATAACATAGGAGACTCTCTATCATGAAGATCATGGTGCTACTTTGAAGCACAAGTGTGGTAAACGGATAGTAGCATTGCCCCTTCTCTCTTTTTCTCTCATTTTTTGGGGCCTTCTCTTTTTTTATTATGGCCTGTTTTTTCTCTTTTCTTATTTTTCGTCCTGAGTCTATCCCTACTTGTGGGGGAATCATAGTCTCCATAATCCTTTCCTCACATGAGACAATGCTCTAATAATGATGACCATCACACTTTAATTTACTTACAAATCAAGAATTACAACTCGATACTTAGAACAAAATATGACTCTATATGAATGCCTCCGGCGCTGTACCGGGATGTGCAATGATTCAAGAGTGACATGTATGAAAGAACTATGAATGTGGCTTTGCCACAAATACGATGTCAACTACATGATCATGCAAAGCAATATGACAATGATGAAGCGTGTCATAATAAATGAAATGGTGGATAGTTGCATGGCAATATATCTCGGAATGGCTATGGAAATGCCATAATAGGTAGGTATGGTTGCTGTTTTTAGGAAGGTATATGGTGGGTGTATGGTACCGGCGAAAGTTGCGCGGTACTAGAGAGGCTAGCAATGGTGGAAGGGTGAGAGTGCGTATAATACATGGACTCAACATTAGTCATAAAGAACTCATATACTTATTGCAAAAATCTATTAGTTATCGAAACAAAGTCCTACGCGCATGATCCTAGAGGGATAGGTTGGTCGGAAAAGACCATCGCTCGTCGCCGACCGCCACTCATAAGGAAGACAATCAATAAATAAATGATGCTCCAACTTCATCACATAACGGTTCACCATACGTGCATGCTATGGGAATCACAAACTTTGACACAAGTATCTCTCAAATTCACAACTACTCTACTAGTATGACTCTAATATCACCATCTTGATATCTCAAAACAATCATAAAGAATCAAACTTCTCATAGTATTCAATGCACTTTATATGAAAGTTTTTATTATATCCCTTTTGGATACCCATCATATTAGGACAGTAGCAAATTTCCGTCAAGTGGATGACCTAAGGTTTATCAATCCGTGGGAGGCGTAGGATGAAGATGGTCTCTCTCAAGCAACCCTGCAACCAAATAACAAAGAGTCTCTTGTGTCCCCAACACACCCAATACAATGGTAAATTGTATAGGTGCACTAGTTCGGCAAAGAGATGGTGATACAAGTGCAATAATGAATAGTAGATATAGGTTTTTGTATTCTGAAAATATAAAAACAGCAAGGTAACTAATGATAAAAGTGAGCGTAAATGATATTGCAATGCTAGGAAACAAGGTCTAGGGTTCATACTTTCACCAGTGCAAGTTCTCTCAACAATAATAACATAATTAGATCATATAACTATCCCTCAACATGCAAGAAAGAGTCACTCCAAAGTCACTAATAGCGGAGAACAAACGAAGAGATTATGTTAGGGAACGAGACCACCTCAAAGTTATCCTTTCTGCTCGATCTATTCAAGAGTCTGTAGTAAAATAACACGAAGCTATTCTTTCCGTTCGATCTATCATAGAGTTCGTAGTAGAATAACCCCTTAAGACAACCAAAATCCTAAGGTCACCTAGATACTCCAATGTCACCTCAAGTATCCGTGGGCATGATTATACGATATGCATCACACAATCTCAGATTCATCTATTCAACCAACACAAAGTACTTCAAATTGTTCCCCAAAGTTTCTACCGGAGAGTCAAGATGAAAACGTGTGCCAACCCCTATGCATAGGTTCATGGGCAGAACCCGCAAGTTGATCACCAAAACATACATCAAATGGATCACGTGATATCCCATTGTCACCACAGATAAGCACGGCAAGACATACATCAAGTGTTCTCAAATCCTCAAAGACTCAATCCGATAAGATAACTTCAAGAGGATAACTCAATTCATCACAAGAGAGTAGATGGGGAGAAACATCATAAGATCCAACTATAATAGCAAAGCTCGCGATACATCAAGATCGTGCCATAGAGAGAACACGAGAGAAAGAGATCAAACACATAGCTACTGTTACATACCCTCAGCCCTGAGGGTGAACTACTCCCTCCTCGTCATGGAGAGCGCCGGGATGATGAAGATGGCCACAGGTGATGGGTTCCTCCTCCGGCAGGGTGCCGGAACAGGCTCCCGAGAGGTTTTTGGCTTCTACAGAGGCTTCCGGGGGCAGAACTCCCGATCTATTGTTCTCCTCGATGTTTTTAGGGTATATGGGAATATATAGGCGAAAGAAGTCGGTCGGGGGACGCTCGAGGGGCCCAAAAGACAGGGGCACGCCCAGTAGGGGGGGGAGCCCCCCACCCTTGTGGACACCTCGAAGCTTCCTTTACTTAAACTCCAAGTCTCCTGGATTGCTTCCATTCCAAAAATATCGCTCCCGAAGGTTTCATCCCATTTGGACTCCGTTTGATATTCCTTTTCTTCGAAACACTGAAATAGGCAAGAAAACAACAATATGGGCTGGGCCTCCGGTTAATAGGTTAGTCCCAAAAACAATATAGAAGTGTATAATAAAGCCCATAAACATTCAAAACAGATAATAAAATAGCATGAATGCTTCATAAATTATAGATACGTTGGAGACGTATCACCCGGCAACGGCGCCAGAAAAGAGCTTGATGTCTGTAGTAATACGTATCAAACGTATACTTATGGAACTCCAAAACTCCTACCAAATTAGGAAGTCCTAAGTAATTTGTGTACCAACCCATATCAAAACGAATCAGAACCATATCACGTTTTTGTGAATTATCTAAACTAATTTACTGGGTGAAAAAGTTTCTGATTTTCAGCAGGATCAACACAACTATCACTGTAAGCTATCCTAAAGGTCTTACTTGGCACTTTATTGAAACGAAAGCTATAAAACATGATTACTACAGTAGCATAATCATGTGAGCACAGAAAAGTAAGGATAAATATTGGGTTGTCTCCCAACAAGTGCTTTTCTTTAATGCCTTTCTAGCTAGGCATGATGATGACAATGATGCTCACATAAAAGATAGGAATTGAAACATAACGGGAGCATCATGAAGCATATGACTAGCACATTTAAGACTAACCCACTTCCTATGCATAGGGATTTTTTAAGCAAACAATTTATGGGAACAATAATCAACTAGCATAGGAAGGCTAAACAAGCATAACTTCAAGATTTTCAACACATAGAGAGGAAACTTGATATTATTGCAATTCCTACAAGCATATGTTCCTCCCTCATAATAATTTTCAGTAGCATCATTAATGAATTCAACAATATAACCAGCACCTAAAGCATTCTTTTCATGATCTAATTGCATAGAAATTTTACTACTCTCCACATAAGCAAAATTCTTCTCATGAATATTAGTGGGAGCAATCTCAACAAAATAATTATCATGTGAGGCATAATCCAATTGAAAACTAAAATCATGATGACAAGTTTCATGGTTATCATTATTCTTAATAGCATACAAGTCATCACAATAATCATCATAGATAGCAACTTTGTTCTTATAATCAATTGGAACCTCTTCCAAAATAGTGGATTCATCACTAAATAAAGTCATGACCTCTCCAAATCCACTTTCATAATTGTCACAATAATACTCAACATCCTCCAAAATAGTGGGATCATTACTTCCTAAAGTTGACACTCTTCCAAATCCAGTTTCATCAATATAATCATCATAAATATGAGGCATGCTTTCATCATAATAAATATGCTCATCAAAACTTGGGGGACAAAAAATATCATATTCATTAAACGTAGCATCCCCAAGCTTGGGACAAACATTAATTTCAGCAAATATATTCTCAAATATGTCATCCTCATCAAACATAGCATCCCCAAGCTTGGGCGTTTTCATATCATAAGCATAATCACTCTCATCATTAATAGTATGGATAGCACCAATAGTATAGCAATTATCATCATCACAATGAGTAGTAGGAGCAACATTATTTGGGAGAGATACCTTTCTACCTTTGTTGCTCCTTCTTTTCTTTTTCCTCTTCACATTATGTGTGGGTTCAACCTTCTTCTTTGAGGTCCTTATTGATGAGATTGGTTGAATAGAAAGCTCCTCCTCATTACCTGATTCATCATAAGAAATAATAGGAGGATATTGGGAAGTCTCTTCCCTTTCATTAGCATTCTCTTCATCTTCTATTTGCTTTCTTTTCTTTATGTAATTGGCAATATAAGGACTTTCAATGCAATTCACCGCACAAAACATAAATATTCTCTAGATCAAAATCAAGAAGTTTATAACGGGCAAATTCTGGAAGATGCTTAGTTATACGTTTCATTTCTTCGTAGCCCATAAGCAAAATAAGTTCATTATAATGTGCAAGGGAGATCAAATCATCACAATTTTTGGACACGATTCGATCATGAAACAATTTGCATCGGAGATGTAAATGACGACTTTCATTGCAAAGTTCACAAGTACGGCAAAGGAAATATAAATCTTCAGCACTCACCCTTAGCCTTTCTTGCAATAATCTAGTTTCTACATGCTTATGCCTCTTGCAATATCTATCTTCTCTATTTGGTGTGTTCATGCAAACCCAATGCTATTCACAAAAATCGACATGCTTATAGGAGACATTTTCATCATAACTAGTGCAATCATCATTAGTACTATGGATATTCAAAGCGTTCATACTAACAACATTGCAATCATGCTCATCACTCAAAGATTTAGTATCAAACAATTTATAGACTTCTTCTTCTAGAACTTCAGCACAATTTTCTTTTTCATCATACTCACGAAAGATATTAAAAAGATGAAGCGTATGAGACAAACTCAATTCCCTTTTTTTTGTAGTTTTATTTTATAAACTAAACTAGTGATAAAGCAAGAAACAAAAAGATTCGATTGCAAGATCTAAAGATATAGCTTCAAGCACTCACCTCCCCAGCAACGGCGCCAGAAAAGAGCTTGATGTCTAACTAAGCAACCTTCTTCTTGTAGACGTTGTTGGGCCTCCAAGTGCAGAGGTTTGTAGGACAGTCGAGAAATTTCCCTCAAGTGGATGACCTAAGGTTTATCAATCCGTGGGAGGAGTAGGATGAAGATGGTCTCTCTCAAGCAACCCTGCAACCAAATAACAAAGAGTCTCTTGTGTCCCCAACACACCCAATACAATGGTAAATTGTATAGGTGCACTAGTTCGGCGAAGAGATGGTGATACAAGTGCAATATGGATAGTAGATATAGGTTTTTCTAATTTGAAAATATAAAAACAGCAAGGTAACTAATGATAAAAGTGAGCGTAAACGATATTGCAATGCTAGGAAACAAGGCCTAGGGTTCGTACTTTCACTAGTGCAGGTTCTCTCAACAATAATAACATAATTAGATCATATAACTATCCCTGAACATGCAACAAAGAGTCACTCCAAAGTTACTAATAGCGGAGAACAAACGAAGAGATTATGGTAGGGTACGAAACCACCTCAAAGTTATCCTTTCTGCTCGATCTATTCAAGAGTCTGTAGTAAAATAACACGAAGCTATTCTTTCCGTTCGATCTATCATAGAGTTCGTAGTAGAATAACCCCTTAAGACAACCAAAATCCTAATGTCACCTAGATACTCCAATGTCACCTCAAGTATCCGTGGGCATGATTATACGATATGCATCACACAATCTCAGATTCATCTATTCAACCAACACAAAGTACTTCAAAGAGCGCCCCAAAGTTTCTGCCGGAGAGTCAAGACGAAAACGTGTGCCAACCCCTATGCATAGGTTCATGGGCGGAACCCGCAAGTTGATCACCAAAACATACATCAACTAGATCACGTGATATCCCATTATCACCACAGATAAACACGGCAAGACATACATCAAGTGTTCTCAAATCCTTAAAGACTGAATCTGATAAGATAACTTCAAGAGGAAAACTCAATTCATCACAAGAGAGTAGAGGGGGAGAAACATCATAAGATCCAACTATAATAGCAAAGCTCGCGATACATCAAGATCGTGCCATAGAGAGAACACGAGAGAAAGAGATCAAACACATAGCTACTGGTACATACCCTCAGCCCCGAGGGTGAACTACTCCCTCCTCATCATGGAGAGCGCCGGGATGATGAAGATGGCCACCGGTGATGGGTTCCCCCTCCGGCAGGGTGCCGGAACGGGCTCCCAAGAGGTTTTTGGCTGCTACAGAGGCTTGCGGCGGTGGAACTCCCAATATATTGTTCTCCTTGATGTTTTTAGGGTATATGGGATGCTTCAGGGGCCCACGAGACAAGGGGCACGCCCAGTTGGGGGAGCGTGCCCCCACCCTTGTGGCCACCTTGAAGCTTCCTTTACTTCAACTCCAAGTCTCCTAGAATGCTTCCGTTCCAAAAATAACGCTCCCGAAGGTTTCATTCCTTATGGACTCCGTTTGATATTCCTTTTCTTCGAAACACTGAAATAGGCAAGAAAACAGCAATATGGGCTGGGCCTCCGGTTAATAGGTTAGTCCCAAAAATAATATAAAAGTGTATAATAAAGCCCATAAACATTCAAAACAGATAATAAAATAGCATGAATGCTTCATAAATTATAGATACGTTGGAGACGTATCACCCGGCAACGGCGCCAGAAAAGAGCTTGATGTCTACTACAAAACCTTCTACTTGTAGACGTTGTTGGGCCTCCAAGTGCAGAGGTTTGTAGGACACTAGCAAATTTCCCTCAAGTGGATGACCTAAGGTTTATCAATCGTGGGTGGCGTAGGATGAAGATGGTCTCTCTCAAAGAACCCTGCAACCAAATAACAAAGAGTCTCTTGTGTCCCCAACACACCCAGTACAATGGTAAATTGTATAGGTGCACTAGTTCGGCGAAGAGATGGTGATACAAGTGGAATATGGATGGTAGATATAGGTTTTTGCAATCAGAAATTATAAAAATAGCAAGGTAACAAGCGATAAAAGTGAGCGTAAACAGTATTGCAATGCTAGGAAACAAGGCCTAGGGTTCATACTTTCACTAGTGCAAGTTCTCTCAACAATGATAACATAATTAAATCATATAACAATCCCTCAACATGCAACAAAAGAGTGACTCCAAAGTCACAAATAGCATAGAAGAAACGAAGAGATTATTGTAGGGTACGAAACCACATCAAAGTTATTCTTTCTGATTGATCTATTCAAGAGTCCGTAGTAAAATAACACGAAGCTATTCTTTACGTTCGATCTATCCTAGAGTTCATACTAGAATAACACCTTATGATACAAATCAACCAAAACCCTAATGTCACGTAGATACTCCAATTTGACCTCAAGTATCCATGGGTATGATTATACGATATGCATCACACAATCTCATATTCATCTGTTCAACCAACACAAAGAACTTCAAAGAGTGCCCCAAAGTTTCTACCGGAGAGTCAAGACGAAAACGTGTTCCAACCCCTATGTATAAGTTCACAAGGTCACTGAACATGCAAGTTGATCACCAAAATATACATCAAGTAGATCATGTGAATATCCCACTGTCACCACAGATAAGCACATGCAAGACATACATCAAGTGTTCTCAAATCCTTAAAGACCCAATCCGATAAGAGAACTTCAAAGGGAAAACTCAATCCATTACAAGAGAGTAGAGGGGGAGAAACATCATAAGATCCAACTAAAATAGCAAAGCTCGCGATACATCAAGATCGTGCCAAATCAAGAAAACGAGAGAGAGAGAGAGAGAGAGAGAGAGAGAGAGAGAGATCAAACACATAGCTATTGGTACATACCATCAGCCCCGAGGGTGAACTACTCCCTCCTCGTCATTGAGAGCGTCGGGATGATCAAGATGGCCACCATTGAGGGATTCCCCCTCCGGCAGGGTGCCGGAACAGGGTTCGATTGGTTTTTGGTGGCTACAGAGGCTTGCGACGGCGGAACTCCCAATCTAGGTTTCTTTCTGGGGGTTTCTGTATTTATAGGAATTTTTTGCGTCGGTCTCACGTCAGGGGGGTCTCCGAGTCATCCACGTTATATGGGGATGTGCCCAGGGGGTAGGGCGCGCCCTCTACCCTCATGGACGGCTCGGGACTCTTCTGGCCCAACTCTTTTACTCCGGGGGATTCTTTTGGTTCATAAAAAATCTTCAAAAATTTGCACGTCAATTGGACTCCGTTTGGTATTCCTTTTCTGTAAAACTCAAAAACAAGGAAAAAACATAAATTGTCACTGGGCTCCAGGTTAATAGTTAGTCCCAAAAAACATATAAAATAGCATATAAATGCATATAAAACATCCAAGATGGATAATATAATAGCACGGAACAATGAAAAATTATAGATACGTTGGAGACGTATCAAGCATCCCCAAGCTTAATTCTTGCTCGTCCTCGAGTAGGTAAATGATAAAAATAGAATTTTTGACGTTGAATGCTACCTAACATAATTATCAATGTAATTATCTTTATTGTGGCATGAATGTTTAGATCCATAAGATTCAAAACAAAAGTTTAATATTGACATAAAAATAATAATACTTCAAGCATACTAATAAAGCAATCATGTCTTCTCAAAATAAGATGGCCAAAGAAAGTTATCCCTACAAAATCATATAGTTTGGCTATGCTCTGTCTTCGTCACACAAAATATTTAAATCATGCACAACCCCAATGACAAGCCAAGCAATTGTTTCATACTTTTGATGTTCTCAAACTTTTTCAATCTTCACGCAATACATGAGCGTAAGCCATGGACATAGCACTATAGGTGGAATAGAATGGTGGTTGTGGAGAAGACAAAAAAGGGAGAAGATAGTCTCACATCAACTAGGCGTATCAAAGGGCTATGAAGATGCCCATCAATAGATATCAATGTGAGTGAGTAGGGATTGCCATGCAACAGATGCACTAGAGCTATAAGTGTATGAAAGCTCAAAAAGAAACTAAGTGGGTGTGCATCCAACTCGCTTGCTCATGAAGACCTAGGGCATTTTGAGGAAGCCCATCATTGGAATATACAAGCCAAGTTCTATAATGAAAATTTTCCACTAGTATATGAAAGTGACAATATAGGAGACTCTCTATCATGAAGATCATGGTGCCACTTTGAAGCACAAGTGTGGTAAACGGATAGTTGCATTGCCCCTTCTCTCTTTTTCTCTCATTTTTTTGGGCCCTTCTCTTTTTTTATTATGGCCTCTTTTTTTCTTTTTTTCTTTTTCGTCCGGAGTCTCATCCCGACTTGCGGCGGAATCATAGTCTCCATCATCCTTTCCTCACATGACACAATGCTCTATTAATGATGACTGAGGGAATCCTGGACTAGGGGGTGTCCGGATAGCCGAACTATCATCTTGGGCCGGACTCCGAGACTATGAAGATAGAAGATTGAAGACTTCGTGCCGTGCCCGGATGGGACTTTCGTTGGCGTGGAAGGCAAGCTTGGCGATACGGATATGTAGATCTCCTACCATTGTAACCGACTCTATGTAACCCTAGCCCTCTCCGTGTCTATATAAATCGGAGGGTTTAGTCCGTAGAACAGACAAAAATCATACCATAGGCTAGCTTCTAGGGTTTAGCCTCCTTGATCTTGTGGTAGATCTACTCTTGTACTACCCATATCATCAATATTAATCAAGCAGGAGTAGGGTTTTACCTCCATCAAGAGGGCCCGAACCTGGGTAAAAACATCGTGTCCCCTGTCTCCTGTTACCATCCGCCAAGGCGCACAGTTCGGGACCCCCTACTCGAGATCCGCCGGTTTTGACACCGACATTGGTGCTTTCATTGCGAGTTCCTCTGTGTCGTCGCTCATAGGCCCGATGGCTCCTTCGATCATCAACAACTACGCAGCCCAGGGTGAGACTTTTCTCCCCGGACAGATCTTCGTATTCGGCGGCTTTGCACTGTAGGCCAATTCGCTTGGCCATCTGGAGCAGATCGGAAGCTACGCCCCTGGCCATTAGGTCAGATTTGGAAGTTTGAACTATACGGCCAATATCAGCGGAGACTTGATCTTCGACGGATTCGAGCCGCAGCCAAGCGCGCCGCACTGTCACGAGGGGCATGATTTAGCTCTACTGCCGGATAGTGCCCTGGAAGCCGCACAAGAGTCCGCTCCAACCCTTAACTCGGAGCCGACTGCGCCAATCGAGGATGGATGGCTAGACACCGCCTCGGGGGCTGCTACGGCGATGGAGCCGAATACCGACCCTGTCCCTTGTAAAGCTTGTGACTCCAAGGTGCCGGACTCTTATCCGGACCCCGAACCTTCCGCGCTCCTGCCAATCAAATCCGATTGGGCGCCAATCATGGAGTTCACCGCTGCGGACATCTTTCAGCACTCGCCTTTCGGCGACATCCTGAATTCGCTAAAGTGCCTCTCTTTATCAGGAAAGCCTTGGCCGGATTATGGCCAGGACGGTTGGGATGCGGACGATGAAGAAATTCAAAGCCCACCCACCACCCACTTCGTAGCCACTGTCGATGACTTAATCGACATGCTAGACTTCGACTCCGAAGATATCGACAGTATGGACGACGATGCCGGAGACGACCAAGAACCAGCACCCACAGGGCACTAGAAAGCCACCTTAACTCACGATGTATATATGGTGGATACACCAAAAGGAAGCGATAACAAGGAACAACGGGACACTGCGAAGGATAATTCCCCCGAAAAACAGCCGAAACGGTGCCGCAAGCGCCGCCCAAAGTCCCGCCTCGACAACGACAGCACCCATACAGACCCAGCCGTAGAGCAGGGCGAACCAGTGGACGACGAACATGCCACCAAGCAACCATCCAAACAGGATGAATTGGATAACCCGGCGAAAACAACAGTCCAGATGATATCACGCCAGACACATCATTGGAGCAGAAGAACCTTCACAAAAGGCAAGTCACCACTGCAAGAAGTCTGAAGAAGCAGAAGCGGAAGCTCAAAACAGCGGAACACGTACTCAGAATGAGATGGAGCAAAGTACTCAAGACCGCAGACAAATACGGCGATAGCCGCCAAGCAAAGAGCTACCCAAAGTGCAAACTATTGCCCGAATTTGGCGAGGAGGCCGTAGAGCCCCCACAATCAAAAAACAAAGAGGCCGCCCGGTTGGATAGACGACCACATGACAAACAAAGAGCAGCAAGCGGTGCCACACACAAGCCGGCACGCGATGCACATAAGGATCCTCACAAAAAGGATGGCCCGGTCAGGTCCATCTATGAGCCAAGAAAGAAAGCTCCAGAAAGCAACACAACACGTCGAGTATTCGAAAATGACGGTACACCCAAATACAGGGGCGCCGCACACCCCCTATGTTTCACCGACGAGGTACTGGATCATGAATTTCCAGAGGGATTCAAGCCCGTAAACATAGAGGCATACGACGGAAGAACAGACCCCAAAGTCTGGATTGAGGATTACATCCTACAAATACATATGGCTAGAGGAGATGACCTCCATGCCATAAAATACTTACCCCTCAAGCTCAAAGGGCCAGCCCGGCATTGGCTCAAAAGCCTCCCAGAAAATACCATTGGAAGTTGGGAAGAGCTCGAGGATGCATTTCGGGAAAATTTTCAGGGGACTTATGTCCACCCTCCGGATGCAGACGATTTAAGTCACATAACTCAACAGCCCGGAGAGTCAGCCCGCAAATTTTGGAAAAGGTTCCTCACCAAAAAGAACCAAATAGTCAACTGTCCGGACGCCGAAGCCTTAGCAGCCTTCAAACATAACGTCCGAGATGAATGGCTCGCCAGACACCTCGGCCAGAAAAAGCCAAGGACAATGGCCGCACTAACAAGCCTCATGAACCGCTTTTGCGCGGGAGAAGATAGCTGGCTGGCAAGATGCAGCACCAGCAACCCGAGTACATCCGAGGTCAGGGATGGAAATGGGAAACCAGGACGCAGAAAAGACAAGCGCCGGACTAAGGAAAATGGCCCAAAGAGCACAGCAGTCAACGCCGGGTTCCAAAGCTCTATTCAGAACAACAAAACACTGCCTCTCAAGGACAACATCGACGAGCTATCCAACCTAAACAAAATCTTGGACAGGATATGTCAAATCCACAGTACCCCCGGGAAGCCTGCAAACCATACCCACAGAGATTGTTGGGTCTTCAAACAGTCCGGTCGACTTAACGCCGAACACAAGGGGCTCGACACACCAAGTGAGGACAATGACGAACCCCACAAGCAAAGCGCCGGAAAACAAAAGAATTTCCCACAAGAGGTCAGAACAGTGAATTCACTTCAAGTGATAACAAGGAAAAATAGAGCGACGCCCACTAAAGTACGCGCCGCATGGTCCACCCCAGCGGAGTCCCGAAACTGGATGTCAAAACCAATAACTTTTGACCATCAGGATTACTCCGGAAGTATCCAAAATGCAGGATGGACTGCTTTGATATTGGATCCTATAATCGACGGACTACAATTTACACAAGTCCTAATGGACGGCGGCAGTGATCTAAACCTGCTATACCAGGACACAATATGCAGAATGGGGATAGACCCAACCAAAATTCGCCATAGCAACACTTCCTTTAAAGGAGTGACGCCAGGCCCATATGCCAAATGTACGGGCTCCCTACTACTAGAAGTTGTGTTCGGTTCACCCGACAACTTCCGTCACGAAAAGTTAATCTTCCATATCGCCCCATTTAAAAGTAGCCATCAAGCACTATTGGGACGCGAAGCTTTCGCCCGCTTTAACGCAATACCGCATTACGCGTCTCTTACACTTAAAATGCCCGGTCCACGCGGCATCATCTCATTAAAGGGTAACTTCGAGTATTCCTCGACTGCGGAAGAACGTGAGACTGCCTTGACAGGCACACACTAATCCGGCTTTGCTGATCAAAGCCCCTAAAACAGGTCATTCAGACCCCGGACATGGTTAGGCGAGTCCGGTATAAATAAATAAGGGGCTTACCAGCCGCGTACCCCTTTACAAGGGGCTGCACGCATGTACAATAAGAGACAATAAAGCTCAATTTTATTAATTTTTTGAATCATACTCTGTTTATTTTAAATACATTTTTCGCACGATCCTTTTTTCAAACTAAGTTCTTCTCTTTTACAGATGAACAACGTGCTACACCCGTCCAGGATACGGCACAACGGAGACACAGACGCAGACGTGCAGTAGGACCCGTCACAAGGATTCTTTTCAGATTAAGACCCTGCGTAAACCTTTTTTATTGTCTCTTGTTGATACACATCCCCCGGTTTTTTACCATAACCGAGGAGGAGGCTGGCGTTTTGGCATCGGCCACGTCAGAAGTTTTCGCGCGTACCTAGACACTAGGGGCTTAGGGCATCGTTTTGCCTGTTTTCATAAAGACCGAATACCTTAGGGAGTGTTCGGCGTCTCGAGTTAGGCCTTATATGCATCAACTCCGAATCATGTCTTTGGTCAAATGTTGGGTTTGCCTGGCTCCTGTGTTCTGCTGCCATACGTTCCGTTCTATCGGCTAACGCGGCACCAGGAGAACTACTGTGATTGTGCCCCGGTTCGGCCTGGTGAGCACCTCAGTAGAGAAAGCCGAAAACTAACTGTCATGGTATAGCGAGAGACTGGTCAACCACTCGATCGACCACTGGAATGTTTAGAATTCCTCCGCTTTGACGAAGGACCGTTTCCCGGTCAGGCATATACGCGCCCCGAATTCGGAGAGCGCGGTGCCCCTAGGGGCTATATAGTAGCCCCACCATCGAACTCCTATGGATAATTGGAAGTGATAAAGCATTATGGTCCGGTTGCCTAGTTTGCTATGCTATCACCTCCTTCACAGGACCAAGACGTTGGATTAAGTGTGAAAATGCGCTTTTTTGCAAACACCCCCGCACTATGTGCATGGAGGTCAAGTCAAGACGCCATCTTCGGGTTATATACACATATACATTAACGGCCGCACAGGAGTTATTTCAATACTTGAAAGAACAAGTATAAAAAGACATTATATTATATATTTGAAACATGGTTTCACAAATCATACATGTCATTTGAACATAATGTTTTTCGAGCACTGCGACTCTATTAAACGAGCGCCCTGCAGGACTTCCTCAAAATAGTGCTCGGTTGGTAATCGGCTTCTGTCCGAATCCCGGGATGCAACGTCGGTGGCCTCCATCTCTGCCTAGTATGTTTAAACACGGGCGAGAGCCATCCGTGCACCCTCTATGCATGCCGACCGCTTCACCGGCTTGATATGCGGCATCAAGGAACTGCTGCACCAAGCCAAAATAACTCTTCGGCTTGGGCCTTTTAGGCCACAGATGAGCCACAACATCCTTCATGGCAAGTCCGGACAACCTATTCAGCTCAGCCCACTCAGCCAACCGATCGATTAATGGAAGTGGACGCTCCGGACTATGGAATTGAGACCTAAAAAGCTCTTCCATTCCGTGATCCTTTTGGCCTCGGAAGTGTATGACTGCGTCCGCCGCACTCGCCATCAAATTCAGATAAGCATCCTCCGCACCCCACAACTGGCCCAACTGAGCATACTTCAGATCCGTGAACTTCCTACGTAGTAGAAAGGGCTTTCTAGCCGCAATATCCCTGGCCTGACGTAGCTCTTCCTTTATAGCTCTCATCGCGGAGCGGGCATCCTTGGCTTCGGCGGTGGCCTTCTTCAGGTCCTCTCGCTCCGCTCGGCGTTCTCCTTCAAGAAACTCATAGCGGTCGGTAGCATCCTTCAGCTTCACGGCCATTTCCTCCCTACTTCGGCAGTGAACAGCCTGTTCGGCTTTTAGCTCTTCGGCCGCCTTCATGGCAGCCGCATCACTTTTTCTGGCTTGCTCCTTGGCTCGGGCAAGCTCCGCCCAAAGGTCCTCCATAGCAGCGGCGCCATTTGCATTAAGCGTACATGTTGTAAGGCACGGGCGTCAAGCTCCCTTACAAGGCGTCCACGGAGAAGCCACAAACCTTGTGACTCGTCAAGTCATTTATTGACCAGCGCGATGTCCGCATCCGCAACCTCAAGTTGCCGCCTCAGTTCAGCAACTCTATCAGTCCGGCTGGCCACCGAACGTTCCGCCACCTGAATAGGAGGGGCGACATCTTATAACTGAGATCATGATCCTCGGCACGCTGTCGCTTTTGACAACGTACCGAGTCTCAGGGGCTACTATCTATACAGGGCGCACTTTATGTGCAAAACTGTCCAAAGGGACATCATTTTTACGTACCTCAAACCCCGTCAGTAAACTTCTGACAGCCTCATGCAACCCGCTCTCAGCAGATGAAATCCTTTCAATCACCATACTCATCAACATACGGTGATCTTCTGAGATAGACGCTCGCCCGAGCAGATCCTTCAGCTCCTCCGGCCGTACACCAGTTGGTGCCGAACTCTCCGGCCCCGCTGGACTCGGGGAGACCCTCCATGACAACACCTCAGGGTCGTCCGCCCCGCCTGATGGTGCGGCAGATGGAGGCGTTTCGCTCTCCACCATCTCCGGACGATGATCCCCCGAAGACGAGCTCTGCTGAGAAGGGCTGAGATCCGAACTACAAGGTAAAAACTTCAGTTATCCTCAGAAATAAAAACAGGGATGTCCCTTATTATAAAACTCCCCTTTCTACTTACGGCTTGCTGGAGGGCTGATTCCCTTGGGGAAATAGTGCGGCCGGGGTTTCTCCTAGCTCAGGGCCCTCTGCTGAAGACTTCTTCCCCCGCTTTGAGGCCTTGGCTTCCGGGTCTTCAGAAGCGGTCCTCTTCTCCCCCTGGAGGGAGGGATTCTCGATCCCCCCTTTCTTAAGAGCCTCCTTAGCGGAGGCGGTGGTTTTCCTGTTTTCCCCTTCGCCCTCCTCGGAAGGCGCAGCCTCCAGCATCTTGATTAACACAGGATCCGGTGTGGTCTCAGGGAGGGGGGCCGGACACCGTATCAGCTTTGCTTTTGCTATCCACTCCTGTTCAAGGGATAGCTGGTTAAAGGGCAAGTTTATGGTAAATGTATGGACAGCGTGTCCAGACACAGGACTACTTACTTGAGTATCCGGGCGATTGCAGCTCAGTCCTGCGTCCTCGGTCAAGTCCGGACACATCTCTTGTGATCCGAAGAACAACTTATACATCTCCACGGGCGTTGTACCCATGAAGTGTTGGAGAGCTTGCGGTCCCTCGGGATTGAATTCCCACAGGTGGGAGGGGCGACGTTTGCAGGGCAGAAGGCGCCGAATCGGCATGACCTGCGCCACTACAACCAGATTGATCTCCCTCTCTTGGAGGTCTCGAATATGGCCCTGCAATAATGGCACGTCCTTGGACGGCCCCCAGTCAAGCCCTTTGTTGACCCATGACGCGAGCCGTTGTGGGGGGCCCCGAGCGAAAGGAAGGCGGTGCCACCCATCTGGTGCCCCTAGGAGCGGTGATGTAGAACCACTCCTGTTGCCACAAACCGAGCTCCTTTGGAAAACAGTCCTCGGGCCACGGAGCGTCAGCGCTCTTGCTTATAACTGCCCCTCCGCACTCTGCATGCCGCTCCTCGATCATCTTCGGCTCCACGTTGAAGGTCTTGAGCCACAATCCAAAGTGAGGAGTGGTGTGGAGGAAGTGAGGGAGTCCTGGACTAGGGGGTGTCCGGATAGCCGAACTATCATCTTTGGCCGGACTCCAAGACTATGAAGATACAAGATTGAAGACTTCGTCTCGTGTCCGGATGGGACTTTCCTTGGCGTGGAAGGCAAGCTTGGCGATACGGATATGTAGATCTCCTACCATTGTAATCGACTCTGTAACCCTAGCCCTCTTGGTGTCTATATAAACGGGAGGGTTTTAGTCCGTAGGACGAACAACAATCATACCATAGGCTAGCTTCTAGGGTTTAGCCTCCTTGATCTCGTGGTAGATCTACTCTTGTACTACCCATATCATCAATATTAATCAAGCAGGAGTAGGGTTTTACCTCCATCGAGAGGGCCCGAACCTGGGTAAAAACATCGTGTGCCCTGTCTCCTGTTACCATCCGCCTAGACGCACAGTTCGGGACCCCCTACCCGAGATCCGCCAGTTTTCACACTGACATTGGTGCTTTCGTTAAGAGTTCCTCTGTGTCGTCGCTCATAGGCCCGATGGCTCCTTCGATCATCAACAACGACGCGGTCCAGGGTGAGACTTTTTTCCCCGGACAGATCTTCAGATTCGCAGCTTTGCATCATGGGCCAATTCGCTGGCCATCTGGAGCAGATCGAAGCTACGCCCCGCCATCGGTCGATTTGGAAGTTTGAATTATCTGGCGAGACATCCGCGGAGACTTGATCTTCGACGGATTCGAGCCACAGCCCAGCGCGCCGCACTGTCATGATGGGCATGATTTAGCTCTGCTGCCGGACAGTGCCCTAGAGGCCGGACAAGAGTCCGCTCAGACCCTTAACTCGGAGCCGACTGCGCCGATCGAGGATGGGTGGCTAGACACCGCCTCGGGGGCTGCTACCTCTACGGTGATGGAGCCGAATACCGACCCTATCCCTTGCGAAGCTCGTGACTCCGAGGTGCCGGACTCCTCGCCGGACTCCGAACCTCCCGCGCCCCTACCGATCGAATCCAACTGGGCGCCAATCATGGAGTTCACCGCTGCGGACATCTTTCAGCACTCGCCTTTTGGCGACATCCTGAATTCGCTAAAGTATCTCTCTTTATCAGGAGAGCCCTGGCCGGATCACGGTCAGGACGGTTGGAATGCGGACGACGAAGAAATTCAAAGCCCACCCACCACCCACTTTGTAGCCACTGTCGATGACCTAACCGACATGCTAGACTTCGACTCCGAAGACATCAACGGTATGGACGATGATGCCGGAGACGACCAAGAACCAGCGCCTACGGGGCACTGGAAAGCCACCTCGTCATATGACATATTGAAAGTGCAACTAATCCCCGGGTGGTTTTGGTAATTAATAACAACATATATATCATTGAACTAATAGTTACTTGAGAATCATTTCAGAAAGTTCAGTGATATGGGTATGGCAAGGACTGAAGAAGTGGACCCCTCAAAATGCTAAGGCAAGCATTGGCAAAAGCTCAAGACTCCATTTTTGGTTTAGTGATTCAAGATCACATTGAGTCCATAGGAAAGCCAATACTATTAAAAGGGGATGAGGTTATGTTGATGATCTGGTTGCTCAAGTGCTTAGTGATACATCTCCTAAACTATCAGCAACTTTCACTGCCATATACACTCATAAGTAATCTCGGTCCCACCGATATTCCAAACTCAGTCACACCGAGATGAACCACCTCAGCCATAAAGCCAAACCCTAGAAATCTCAGATTTTCCGATTCTCGAACTCGGTCTCACGAAACTTGAGTTGCCAAGCTTCAGAACCTTCGTCATCAAATCGGTGTCACCGAGATGATGAAGTCGGTCCCACCGAGATTGGCAAGCTCTTATCTTTGCACGAATCGGACTAACCGAGATTGTAGTTTCGGTCCCATCAAAATCCCAACGCTCACATGATTTGAACTTTCGGTCTCACCGAGTTGTCAACTTCGGTCCCACCGAGATTGGTCAAATGTGTGTAACAGTTGGATTTTGTGTGGAGGCTATAAATACCCTCCACCCCTCTTCATTCGTGGAGAGAGCCATCGAAAGAACTACCACTCCTACCTTACATTTCGAGAAGAGAACTACCTACCCTTGTGTTGAGATCAAGTTGCTCCACTCCCACCATATGAAGCTTGATCTCTAGCCTTCCCAAGTTGCTTTCCACTCAATCCTTTTCCACCACAGCCAAATCAGTGAGGAGAGTTGAGTGTTGGGGAGATTATCATTTGAAGCACAAGAGCAAGGAGTTCATCATCATCAACACCATCTATTACCTTTTGGAGGGTGGTGCCTCCTAGATTGGTTAGGTGTCGCTTGGGAGCCTCCGTCGAGATGTGGAGTTGAACCAAGAAGTTTGTAAGGGCAAGGAGATCGCCTACTTCGTGAAGATCTACCCCGAGTAAGGCTAGCCCTCCGTGGGCGTGAGGCCATGATGGAATAGACAAGGTTGCTTCTTCGTGGACCCTTCGTGGGTGGAGCCTCCGTGGACTCTCGCAGCGTTACCCTCCGTGGGTTGAAGTCTCCATCAACGTGGAAGTACGATAGCACCACCTATCGGAACCACGAGAAAAATCACCGCGTCTCCAAAATTGTGTTTGCTCTTCTCCACCTCTCTTTACTACATGTGCAATTTACTTTCCCCTGCCTATACTCTAGAATTGCATGTGTAGGGTGATGCTTGACTTGATCATAATTGTGAATCTGCCAAAAACTGTTCTTTGTCAAAAGGCTGAATTTTTATATTGTCAAGTAGTCTAATCACCCCCCCCCTCTAGACATACTTTTGATCCTACAAGTGGTATCAGAGCTTTGGTCTCCATTGTATTGGTTTCCATTGCATTGGACTCCATAAGCTTGGTTTCACAACCTAGGAGAGTATGGCGTCTAGTGAGGGTAATTTTCGTAGAGGTCCTTACTTTGATGGTACAAACTTTGCTAGTTGGAAGCATAAAATGAAAATGCATATTCTTGGCCATAACCCAGCCGCATGGGGCATTATTTGTGTTGGTATGCAAGGTGAATTCTTCGAGGAAGGAAAAGTTCGGATCGCGGGCTACAACGGAAGAATTGCGGATGTTGCAAAACAATGCTCAAGCTTGTGACATTCTCTTCAATGCCTTGTGTCCCGAGGAGTTCAACAAAATCAGCCGCCTTGAGAATGCAAAAGAGATTTGGGATACTTTGGTTGAAATGCACGAAGGTACCGAGTCCGTGAAGGAATCAAAGCTAGATGTTCTTCAAGGTCAACTTGACAAGTTCAAGATGAAGGAAGGTGAAGGAGTCGCTGAAATGTACTCTAGGCTTGCTCTCATCACAAATAAGATTGCCGGCTTAGGAAGCGAAGAAATGACCGACCGATTCATCATCAAGAAGATTCTCAGAGCTTTGGATGGAAAGTATGACACCGTGTGCACTTTGATCCAAATGATGCCAAACTACAAGAATCTCAAGCCAACCGAAGTCATTGGAAGAATTGTTGCTCATGAGATGACACTTAAGGATAAGGAAGAGCTTCACAACAAGTCAAGTGGTGCTTACAAAGCTACAAGTGATGCTCCCACAACCTCAAGTGACAAGTTAGTTTCCAATGAAGAGATAAGCCTAATGGTCAAAAACTTCAACAAATTCTACAAGAGTAGAGGCAAAGAGAGAAGCTCAAAGTCTAGGTCATATGATGAAAAGAGATCTTCTAGTCGTGAGCGAAACTGCTACAATTGTGGAAGACCCGGACACTACTCAAATGAGTGTACGGCTCCCCACAAGAGAAGAGAAGAATCTCCAAGAAGAAGCTCAAGAGATGAGTCACCTCGGAAAGAGAGAAGGAGTAGAGATGATCGTTATGAACGAAGACCCTCTCGAAGAAGCAAGGATTCGGAGAGGAAAGACAAGTCATCAAGGAGCTACACAAGAAGAAAACATCAAGCTCATGTAGGTGAATGGGTCTCCGGCTCCGACTCCGACAATCAATCCGAAAGAAGCTATCACTCCAACTCCGACTACTGCCAAGATGAAGGTGTTGCGGTCTTGCTCTCAGATCCTCCAACTCCAACTCCTACGACTTATTTGATTCACCAAATGAGGGAATTGGAAGATGCTTCATGGCTAAAGGCCCCAAGGTATCACACCCTGAATTCATTGACTTTGATAGTGATGAGGATGACTTGCTTGGTGAAGATGAGCTCTTGCATGGTAAATCTAATGAACCTAGTAATGATGAACATGCTAGTAGTCTTTATAGTCGAGAAGAGTCGAATGACAATGCTATGAAGGAGATTGAGCGTCTAACTAAAGAACTAAACACTCTTAAGTTAGCTCATGAAACAACTCAAGAAGATCATAGAGAGCTCCTAAGATCTCATGAGAAGCTACGCTTCGAGAAGCTCACTCTAGAGCAAGAACATGAGTTTCTAAAAGCAATCAATGACGATCTTCGAAAGAAGAGTTCTTCATATCTTGCCAAACGACTTCTCTTGTCTAATTTCTTGCCTCCCATTAAGACTAAGCATGACAAGCATAAGAAAAATTCTTTCTCTAGTAGTAACAATAACCATGCTAAATCCAATGTTGTCACTTCTAGTAGTTCTCTTGATTACACTAACAATGTTTCAAGCCAAGTTACACTTGAGCAAGAAAATAGTTTATTGAAAGGGATTATAGAGAAAGGTGTCTACAAGAGCCTTGCGGAAGCAAAAACTTTGAGGAAATTGTTACAAGCAAGGAAGGCACCGGAAGAATCAAGGAATTGGTTTTGAGCGAAAGTTCAACGCCGAGGGTGTTGAATGGGAAGAAGGTCAATATCCTACTCCACAGTTTGTTTCTCAAAGGAGAAGTATGATCCTACTTCTTCCAATGTGGAACAAGCACAAGATGACCTTCCACCACAAGACCACAAGCTAAAAGGCAAGGACAAGCTTCAAGAGGAGATTGATGCATTTGTTGAAGCACCTCAAGCCATGGTCAAGTGGGTTCCCAAGGAAACGTCAAGTTCTACTTCGTCAAGCTCAACTACAACCCCAAGGATTCCCATCAAGATGATGTGGATCCCAAGAAGAAGAACTAGAAAGTTCTTGAGGGTGACTCCGCCAACATACTTCACTCACATTCATTTTGGCAAAAACTTGTGCAATCAACTTCCACATTGTGCACTAGTTCATGGAGTCACAAACCCTCTTGTTGGTAAGTCAAGGGACAAGGTAATCATTGCTTTCATGGACATCATCTATTGTGAACTTCAATCTATGTCCATGGATATCCTTGTTTGTTCCTTGTGGGACTAACCCATGTAGGTATTGAAAGTGCCCGAATCCAAAGGATTGCTTCCAACTCTTGATGATCTTCATCAACATTGAGCATCCACATCTTCAACATCTACATGAAGATCAAATGTTCTCATTTGGCTCCTAAGTCAATATACTCATATAAAGATGACCTAGTCATCGACAAATTGTGTGATAGTAGCTAGAGTTTTGATTGTGCATGTTTGACACATATTTCATTTGCTATCTTATTGTGTGAGCATGTTGGATGCATGATTTTATCCATTCAAGGACATCCATTTGTTGTTTTGGTCGTTTTGATTTTTCTGACCAAATGGATGGACAAGAATGCCTAAGTACCTCCCCTAGCTATCTATGCTTTCTTGTCTCAAATTCTATTCATGCTTACATCACAAATTTTGAACAAGTCATTTTCGGACCCTTCGGGTGAGGAGCACTCGGAGCCACCGATCCGTCAAAGGCTAACTTCCAAAACCTTCTAAGTGATTTCGGTCAGACCAACTCACTCAAACTCGGTCGAACCGAAAGCATTTGGACTGATCTAGTTTTTCACCTCGGTGAAACCGAGTTGTGATTTTCGGCGTGATCGAAGTGCATAATCGCCTGCAGTTATCCATCTCGGTGCCACCGAAGTTTTACAACTCGGTCCCACCGACAACAAAGGGGTATATATACTCGAGGGGCGCATGATTTCTTCTTCAAACGTTTCGCCCCCACACCCCTTGCTGCCGTCGCCTTGGTCTCCGGATCGTCGCCGTCGTCGCCTGTGCGCCCTCGCCGCAGGTCTCCGTCGCTGTCAACGGACATCTTCTCCGCGCCGTTGCCGCCGTAGAGAGACTCCACCAAGTTAGGGTGAGTTTTGATCGCACTCGTGCTCCCATCTCCGATTCAATGCACGTTTGGTTTGCCTAGAATCTTGCCACGATTGAAATCTTCCTGTACACCAGATGTCGGTGTACTAAAGTAGGGGGGCACCTTAGTACCCCGAACTTGTGCACGGGCAGTCGTAGCACCCCGCGGCAAGGCTCGCCTGACGCCCGGCAAGGCTCCCCACCACTCCTTATCACTGCCATTCAAGAACAAAGTACCAGCCCAGAAAACGAAGGACCCGGCAAGAGAAGCTTGCCGGGAGGGCTTACCATGGCATCACCAGAAAACTTGCCGCGGCGCCCCAGCAAGTCCCAGTGGCCGGCAAACTTGCCGGCACGACAAAGGGACTGCGGCAAGGCGCTTGCTGCGGCAAGACTGCCACCCAACTCCAGCGCACCCTGTGACGCGTCATCACCAGGCCGCCCCAAGAGCACGTGGCGGGATACTACGCAACCATGCAGAGCGAGGTGGCAAACGGCTGACAGAGGCACCGTCGTGGCACCCGGAGGCTCACCTAACGGTCACTCCACTTGCACTGTTGGGCGACCGGACGGGCATTTAATGCCCTTGTCCCCTGCCGTCAGAGTTAGGTAGGGGCATTGTTGTGCACTGTTGTACCAACCTGCACTTTTACGTTTCTACCCCCTCTTCCTACGCTGCCACCTGTGGGTACCCCCTTCAGACTATAAAAGGGAGGCCCATGCGCACGTAGAAGGGGTTCGGATCACTCGACACCCGCAACACCACCGTAGGCTCGCACATTCGAGCTAGATTTTATAACAACACAGAGCAGCAGTAGGGGTGTTATCTCTCCGGAGAGCCCCGAAGCTGGGTAAAGATCGCCCGTCTCCCCGCGCGTGCTCGACCTCGATCTGCTCTGCGCGCGACCCTCGCTCCCCCGCCGAACCAGAAGGGGCCCCCGAGGGCCCCATAGGTGCTCGGGGCCGCGGACACGCGTCCGGACCCCGACATCTTTGGCGCGCCAGGTAGGGGGCGTCGAGGTCGTGAGCATCTGATCCGGTCTCCACGCGCACTACATCAACGTCATCGTCAACATGCCACCGAAGAAGAAGCCTTCAGAGGTGGCCACTCCGTCTACATCAACTCTACCGCCACCGCCGGAGCAAGCAGGCGGTGAGGTGGGCGCCGGCGGTGGAGCGGGTGCCGCCGGTGGGTCTCGTGTCGTCACCAGATCCAAGAACAAGGCCCCGCAAGCGTCGGCGACGGTGCAGACGCCGCGCCCGTCCCAAGAAGTTCAAGGCCAACAACGCCCCGGTGCTCCAAGCACCGTGCTCGCATTGGAGCAAGGCCAAGCGATTGGGTCGCGGGGACGCTTCATGGGCAGCATGCACGAACGCATGCTGGTGCGAGTGAAGTACGGTCGCCCGGACGAGGTGTTGCTCCTCCCAACCCGATTGGGAGTCCGAGCACGTCTCGCTCCTCGCGCCGCCCATCACCACCGCTGCCCAAGACTGCAGAGGAAGCGCTGGCCCGAGCCCAGCTGCTTCTAGACTTCCCTCCAGCGCCACACAAGATCGACGACTGGAGGATGGCCATACACAGCCTCGTCAGCTTCGCCAATGGCGACAAACCCCGGCGATCAAGCGCCGAGGGTCCGACAAGACGCCCGGCGCAGGACGGCGCCGACAGACCGCTGGGGTACCGCTTCCGGCGCTCCCAAATTTATGAGCCAAGATCGCCACTCGCGGACCAACCTTGACGCCGACTCCACGCGTCGCATCGGACCGCGAACTCGCCGAGATCAGCGCCACGTTCTCCAAGAATGGCAACACGAAGACGCTCGTACTCGCATCGAGCGCCGGAGAGAAGCGCGACGTCAATCTGACCAGCGCGCCGGGCCCGCTGTCGACACGCACACATCCGGAGAACCAGGCGACTTGCCGTATGCGGCAGGTTGCCCTGCGTTCACCCGCGAGCTGCGGCAAGTCCAGTGGCCCAAAACCAAAAACTTCAAGCCAGATGTTCCCGAGAAGTACGACGGCAGGATACACCCGTCGGAGTTCCTCAGCATCTACACCATCGCGTGCAGGCTGCGGAGGACGCGATTTAAAAGATCTCGCCAACTACTTCCCATTGGTACTCAAGCCCAACGTCAGATCTTGGCTCATGCACTTGCCGGACGGCTCCATCTCTTCATGGGAGGACCTGTGTCATCAGTTTGTCGGCACCTTTACAGGCGGCCACAAGCCTCATGGCCAGGAAAGTGACCTCCACTTGCTCGTCCAGAAGGAGGGGGAGCGCAACATTCCCGACGTCCACCCTGCCGCGGTTATTAGCGCGTTTCATCAGAACGTGCGTAACCGCAGGATGAGGGAGGAGATGGCGATGATAAAGATCAGAGATGTCAGCGAGCTCTACGCTCTCGCCGACAAGTGTGCACGGGCTGAAGAGGGGAGGAAAATCCCCGGAGAGGTTGCCGGAGCAGAAGGATCTGACAGCGAGGACGCCACCCCGGCAAGAAGGAATCGGAGGCGGAACAATAGGAAGAGGAAAGCTAAGGATGTGCTAGCTGTTGAGCATTCCGGCAACGGAGGCGGCTCCGACAAAGCCAAGACCGACGACTCCGGCGAGGCAGTAGCAGCCGCCGACAAGCAGGACGGCTCCAACAAGCGTTATTGCAAGATCCACCGCACCAAAGGCCATGACCTCCAAACCTGCAAAAAAGTAGAGCAGATGGCGGAGCTGCAGAAAGCTGAATACGAGCGCCGCGATAAGGAGAGAGCCCAGGGAGGTGGCGGAGGATCCGGCAAGAAGCTTCCCGCCCGGGGAGGGAGCCGTGGCAAGGCTAAGGCGCGGCAAGGAGACAGGCCTCCCCGCGGCCGCGACAAAGATGAGGAGGAAGATGAAGATGATGAGATGGAGGAAGATGAGACTGAGGATCAAGAATTTCAGAAGGCAACAGAGGTATTGTGCGTAGACGGCTGCGCCTCCCTGCACACTTCCCACCGCCAACTCAAACAAAGGTGCGAAGTGAATGCAGCGGAGCCGTCCGTCGAGGCGCGCAGACCTCTGAAGTGGTCCAGCACGCCCCTCGTCTTCGACGTTGAGGATCACCCTGACCGCATCACTCGCGGTCGGGTGCTTGCCGTTGTTGGTCTCACCAACGATCCGCAACCTCAAGGTCACGAAGATGTTGGTCGACGGCGGGGCCGGCCTGAACTTGATTTCCTCCGCAGTGCTCAAGAAGCTCCAGATCCCCGACAGCGAGCTTGAAGAGACTGGCACCTTCCAAGGAATAAATCCGGGAAGGAGCCAACCTAAGGGGAAGGTCACATTGCCGGTGACGTTCGGCAGCGAGCTGAACTTCAGGACTGAGAGGGTCACATTCAACGTGGCTGATATCCCTTTGCCCTACAACGGGATACTCGGCCGACCCGCACTCGCCAAGTTCATGGCGGCCTCTCACCACGCATACAATGTGCTCAAGATGAGCGTCATTTCTATCCAAGGCGACAAGAAGGATGCACTCATCTGCGCCGACGAGATATACCGGGAAGCAGCTGCTGCAGCAGAGCGTGAGCCACTTGCCGCTGAAGCTCCCCGGGGGAAGAAGAAGACCAAGTCCGGCAAGGATGACAGCTCTGGTGCTCACTCCGGCAAGTGCATCTCCCCGGAGCGCTGCGCTGCCGTCGAGGACGCGCCATCGAGCTCCACCGGCAAGTGCAAAAAGGCGAAAGTAGCGTCACCAGAGACCAAGAAAGTGGCCGCCAAGGAAGATGGCACTGGTGGTTCCTTCACCATCAGTGCCACGCTTGACCCTAAATAGGAAAGCGCGCTCGTTGCTTTCCTGCGGGCGAATGTCGATGTGTTTGCGTGGCAACCATCCGACATCCCCGGCGTTCCCAGGGAAGTAATCGAGCACCACCTCGCCGTCTGCCATCACGCACGGCCCGTCAAACAAAAAGTCAGAAAGCAAGCGGTAGAGCGGCAAGAGTTCATAGCAGAAGAAATCAGGAAATTGGGAGCAGCAGGACTGATCCGTGGAGTACTCCATCCGACGTGGCTAGCCAACCCAGTGGTCGTACGCAAGGCGAATGGGAAGTGGAGGCTTTGCATTGACTTCACTGATGTTAACAAAGCTTGTCCCAAGGATCCGTTTCCCTTGCCGCGCATTGACCAGATAGTTGACTCCACCGCGGGATGCGATCTGCTTTCATTCCTTGATGCATACTCAGGATATCACCAAGTCTTCATGGCTGAAGAGGATGAAGAAAAGACCGCATTCATTACTCCATGTGGCACGTACTGCTTCGTACGGATGCCTTTCGGACTAAAGAATGCTGGCTCGACATTTGCGAGAGTAGTCAGTCACGCTTTTGAGCCACAACTACACAGGAATGTGCAAGCTTACATGGATGACATAGTGGTCAAAAGCAAGGACAAAGAAACTTTGATCCAAGACTTGGACGAGACTTTCACGAATCTGCGCAAGATCAATCTCAAGTTGAATCCCGAGAAGTGTGTGTTTGGGGTCCCTTCCGGCAAACTTCTCGGATTGTTTGTATCTCAGAGAGGGATTGAAGCCAATCCTGACAAGATCAAAGCAATTGAGCAGATCGAAGCACCGACCCGAGTCAAGGACGTGCGTAGGCTTGCCGGCTGTGTTGCCGCTCTCAGTAGGTTCATCTCTAAGTCTGCTGAGCGTGCCCTGCCATTTTTCAAAATCTTGAAAAAGGCAGGTCCAATGAAATGGACTCCGGAAGCGGAGGCCGCACTGCAGGACTTGAAGAAATACCTATCCTCCACCCCAACACTCGTCGCACCTAAGCCACAAGAGAAGTTGCTGCTATACCTAGCGGCAACCAATCAGGTGGTTAGTGCTGCGTTAATTCTTGGAGAGGAGGCAGATGATGGGTCAACGATCATGCAAGCTTAATCCAGCGACAAGCGTGGGGCTTTCGACAAGTTCGGCCCCGCAAGGATGGATCTGCAGCTGCCGAAAAAAAAAACAAAGAGGATGGTGCAGCGCCCAGTTTACTTTGTCGATTCCCTCCCGCAGGGGCTAGATCAAGGTACTACGGTGTGCGAAGTTGCTTTTCTGCGCACTCATGGCCTCGAGGAAGCTGCGCCATTACTTTCAAGCACATGAGATCACAAGAGTCACCGATTTCCGTTGAAGAGGATATTGCAAAATCCGAAGCAACGGGCAGGATCGTGAGTGGGCACTGGAATTGTCAAGCTTTGGCCTCAAGTTTGAAAGTACTTCAACTATTCAGAGTCGAAGCTTGGCAGAATTCATAGCAGAATGGACGCCAACACCCGATTTAAGAAACCCTGTGCAGGAGCATCCTCGTCAAGGAAGCCACAAAGAATGGATCATGTACTTTGATGGTGCCTTCGCTGCAAGGTGTCGGTAAGGGCGCATTATTCGTCGCACTCCACCGGAGAGCACCTCAAGCACGTGGTCCAAATGCACTTCCCCAAGGAGCAAGCAACAAACAATACTGCAGAGTATGAAGGCTTGCTTGCCGGACTCAGGATAGCAGCAGAGCTTGGGATCAGGAAGCTTATCGTCAGGGGTGACTCACAACTTGTCGTCCGTCAAGTTAACAAAGATTATCAGAGTCCATTGATGGAAGCTTACATTGATGAAGTGAGGAAGTTGGAAGAACATTTCGACGGCCTACAAATGGAACACGTTCCAAGGTCTCAGAATGACATCGCAGATGGCTCTGTCAAGTGTGCTGACTCAAATTACCATGGAACTGTGTACTTTTGTGCTCAAGCTGACTCAGCCGTCCGTAACACCATCAACAGACTAAGCAAAAGAGAAAGTTGGTCATTGGTGACTACTCCCCGCACAGCCTTCCTGAGCCGCCGCCAACAAGGTCCCCAGGATCAACACAGAGATTGCTGAGGAGCAGCCTGCTCCGGCAAGCACTAAGGTTTGTTTCGTTGAAGCAGGCGCTCCCGACAAGCTGTGTCCCGACACGCTTGCCGGGGAGCATCACGCTCAGGCAGAATCTCAGACTTTTGCCGTGGAAGCGGATGTTCTCGCAGCAGCACTTGCGCCTTTAGTCCTTGTCGTCGAGCCGCAGGCTCCGGCATGGGCACAGCAAATCGTCCATTTCCTTCAGACAGGGGAACTTCCCGAGGAACAAGAAGAGGCAGAGAGAGTAGCCCGGCAATCGAGTATGTACCAGTTTGTCGATGACGTACTGTACAGAAGAAGATTCAACGGAGTGAAATTAAAGTGCATTCCCCGGGAAGATGGACAACAGCTGTTGGCAGAGATACACGGAGGCATATGTGGTCACCACATTGGCGCAAGAGCACTTGCCGGCAAGGCTTTCCTAAGCAAGGCTTCTTTCCGCCGACAGCCCTCCAGATGCAACCGCACAAGTAACCAAGTGTGAAGCATGCCGCCCACTCCAAACAGATTCACCAACCAGCTCAAGCTCTCCAAACAATGCCTTTATCCTGGCTATTTTCGGTCTGGGGGCTCGACATCCTCGGCCCTTTTCCCCGAGCTGTCGGGGGCTTTGAGTACTTGTATGTTGCAATCGACAAGTTCACGAAGTGGCTCGAAGTGGAACCAGTGAGGAAGGTGACAGCATAATCAAGCAATAAGTTCTTCAGTCAATTGTTTGCCGCTTCGAATTCCAAACAGGATCATCACCGATAACGGCACACAATTCACGAGCCACACCTTCATGCAGTACGCCCAAGATCTTGGCACCAAGGTTTGCTTTGCTTCCGTTGCTCACCCGAGAAGCAACGGTCAAGCGGAAAGGGCGAACGCTCAAGTGCTGCGCGGGCTTAGAACCGAACTTTCGAGAGGCTGCACAAGTGCGGAAGAAATTGATTGAGCAGCTGCCGTGGTTCTTGGTCGATCAGACGACGCCAAATCGAGCCACCGCCGGACACCCTTTGCTCTCGCTTCACGGAGCGAAGCAGTTCTCCCCATGGAACTCGTATACGGATCGCCACGAGTGCTCGCTTATGATGAGCTTGAGCAAGAGCAGCTGTGACAAGACGACGCGCTGCTCCTCGAGGAGAATCGTCTTCAGGCCGCTGTGCGAGCTGCTCGCTACCAGCAAGCTTTGCGCTGCTATCATAGCTGCAAAGTCAACGCCATAAGCTTCGAGGAAGGCGACCTTGTTCTTCGGCGGGTTCAATCCGCCAAGAATTCAAACAAGTTGACGCCGAAGTGGGAAGGCCCTTATCGGGTGAAACGAGTCACTAGGCCCGGCGCTGTCCGCCTTGAGACAGAAGATGGCGCCCAAATGAGCAACTCTGGAACATAGAACATCTTCGCAAGTTTTACCCATGAGGCGCGTTGTCGGACCTGCTCCGCAACCACTCTCTTTTGTACAAGCATTGCCGCTGTTGCATGTAACCCTTTGTACAAAGCCGGGCGCAGTTCCCGTGCATAAATAAAGTTCGCGTGTTTCGCACATCCTGTCAAGTTTAATGCATTATCTTCCTTTTTGCATATATACCTGACACTCTGTGCAACACACCACCCTGGTAAGCAATAGCGTACCATGAGGTTTCATACGATTATTTTCTCTTCTTTCTTCTCATAGATAGAAGATTCCTCCGCCCGCAAGTTCACCGGGAGGGAGGGGGAAGGTAGAAGTATGGAACAGGCGACGTTCAACGGAATCTAACCTTGCCGGGACACCGAAGACAAAAAAGCTAAGTAGCCAAAATTTGGGCCCACTCAAATTCAAATTTCTTTTCTAGCTATAGCCCTTGAACGTTCGTGCTTTGTGTGGCGAACCTGTGCGCGGAGGAATCGACTCGCGGCTAAGTTGCGCCCCTGCGTTGTTTTCGAGCCCGCTCGACAACACTAGTGAGTCGCAACTAGCCCCGACAAGATCCCTTGCCGGAGGCAGCACCGCCAGCGGGCTGCTGATGTTCCGCACTCAGCAAGTGTGCTTGCTCCGACAAGGTCCCTCAAAACGCAGGGTAAAAGCATGCAAAGGACGAACGAAATAAAGGGAGATAGCGGCTAGCAAGACTATAATTAAGTTATATTACAAGAATGACTTATTATGACACTCACTGAAATTGTTCTCATAGCTAAATGGCAGCAGCGAGGAAAGGGGAAAGGAGGAGCAACCTAATCCGCGCGCCCACCATCGAGCCTCTTAACCTCGTTCACTTTATCCACGATGGGTGCGATGATGGCCCTGAGGCCCTCGACATCAGCACCCGCCGGCAGCTTTTTGGTGACGCGGGAGAGGTCGACGTCCGGGTTGCGGAAGAGGACCTTCACCAGCACTTCTCTCCGTAACCCAAAGACAGACGGGCGCGACTCATGCCAACTGCTTCGGGATCCTTTCCCGGAGCTGCCGCAGCGCCGTCACCACGTCCTTGAAGAAAAGTGTGAGCTTGGCGCTGGGTTGGACGTTTGCTTCTGTGGAATACCCGAAGCCCATCAAATTCAGCTCCGCCAACTCCTCATCAATGAGCGCGGCAATGTTGACGAGGCCTTCCGTCCAGAGCTCCACTGTGGTTTTGAGGGTGTTCTGGGCTTCGGCGGCCCTCGTCAGTAGCTCCTCATGGTCCTTGAGGTCCTTCCTCGTGGTATCTTCCCGCTTGGCGGCGCCCAGCTCTTTAATCCTCTCGGAGAGTTGGGCTTGCAGATCGCCGCGGGCTGCTGCGTCCTCCGCTCATGTCACGCTGGAGTGCGGCAAGCTCGTCTTTCCTCGTCGCGTCGCCTCCAGCGCGGCTACTTTCTCCTCCAGCTCTTTCTTGGCGGTCTCGGCAGCCGCGACGGCATGTTTTGCTTCCTTCAGCGCCCCGCCAAGTGACTGTTCCCGCCCGGCGAGCTCCTCATCATGGCTGTCCAAGTACGCCTTCCGTTGTATCAGCTCACCATCCCGCTTAGACAGCCTCGGCGGCAATCCTCCGCTGTTTCTTCACCGCCTTCTCAGAATAAAGGCTTTTTCGCTTCATCGAGCTGCGCCTCTCTCGGCAATGGACCGGAGGGCCTCTTGGTTGCGCTCTTGAGCTCTTCCGCTGCTTTCTATGTCAGCTCCGCTTGCGCTGACGAAGCGCTTCCCGGGACACGAGTTTCGCTTGCCGGGCGCGGTAGAGCGACACCAGTTTCCGGAGCAACTCCTCCTCCTCTGACTCGCCGCTGCTGCTGCTTGGCCTATCGACCACCGCCAGCCCAGCAGAGGCGAGTACCTCCCCATCAAATTCCTCTCCTTCAACTGGCGCCCTGGAGCTAGATGCCCAGGGGAGCTTGATGTACACACCCGCGCCGACCTTCAGGTATGCGCTGGGCTGGGGCTCTTCAGAGCTCGGCGCCGTACCAGCAGCGGAGGGATCAGTGGTCGGCACAGCACCCTGTGCTCCTGCATCCTCCAGGCCGTCGGCGCGATCACCGCCCTCGTGCCGGGCGGCCCGCGCGGCTCTCTCGCCGGTGGACCCTCCGCTGCCCTTCCTCGGTGGCAACAAGGCTATCGGCGCAGCACGGCGTCCCCTCAGCGGGCGACTTTGGCCTCCATCGGGTCCCCAAGGGGAACATCTCAAGGTAGGGAAGAAAAGAGATAATCAACAACCGTAAGAAAATAAAGAGAGAGCAGCAGGTTCCAAGGGAAGGACCCGACAAGGAAGCTCACCCGCTGGACTGGACCGCGAACACGGGCTCCATCGCTGGGGCTCGCCTGCCCGCCCTTGCCGAGACCCCATCCTTGTCGGAGACGGCTCCCACACCGGGAGTCGGCCTCAATGGCGAGTGGAGGCCGACGACGCCAGCTGCCGAACTCCGCCGCCTCGGTGGGCCTGCTCTCCTCCTGCATACAAAAGAGCCAAAAATCAAGATGCTGACTGAGGAAGAAGCGACCTTGCACCCCCCATGACGAAGGATGAATCAAGACGCTCACGCCGAGGGCTGTGCTGGGGGCTGCTGCGAGGAGAAGGGATTGGGTCCGTCAAAATGGTCTCGGACGTATCTTCTGCTATCACGGCAGGATCGTCTTCGACGTTGACCACGGGGACTTTGGCCCTCTTCGCCGCCCTCTCCGCCAAAGTCCTGGTACGAGACATGAGTTTGGAGAAAAGCAGATTAGATACAAGACAAGAAATAAGAAAGATTGAGAGAAGGACAAGCACGGTGCAAGGGAAGCCTTACTCCCCCTCTTCTTCCTCCTCGTCGTCATCGGAGCTCAGCGCGGAGAGGTCGAACTCCAGTACCCTCTCGGCACGACGTGGTGGAGGGGTGGGCTCCCTCCGGCGCTTGCCGGGGGCTACGACAGGATCAGGCGTGGCGGCCCGGGAAGACCCCGCCTCGGTGGCCGGCGCTGCTCGATCCGCCTGTTCAGGCGCGCCGCTGTAGAACATGTCCCGCGACGCCATGCTGCGGGCGGCCTGTTCCTCCGCCAGCTCGCCGACCCGACGAAGGCGCCTTTCTTGACGGAATTGGGGCTGCGCCAGGCTTCGGCTGTGGCGGGCCGCCGAGGATGGCTTGCCGCCGCGCGCCGGGCGGACTTCGCCTGCCCCGCCTCGCCTCTCCTTCCCTTCGCTTCTTTTCGCTAGCGCTTCAGAGCGGCAAGGCTTGCCGCCAAGGCTCGCCTCCGCCAACAGAACTGAACTCACCGCCATGGCGGTTGCGGGCGTCTTCTTCGCCCGGCTAGCAATATATGCTAGCTCTTCGCAAAGTGGTGGCGCGGTGAGGAGTTTCGCCATCGGAGTTGATCGCCGCCCAACAAGTTGTCAAACAATTGTTGCATGACCTCGGCAGCAGAGCTCTATCCAATTCGCATTTATCCCATGCGAATCACACTCTGGCATCATCACGCAGATGCGATCGCGCTGGGAATTGTTGCACAAAGGGACGACACCCCGCCTAACCGGAACCACTCGATGATTGGGATCATGCTTGAACATCTCCTCAACATCGCGCCGAGCTCCATGACCGTGAAGTTGAAATTGAGGCCTGGGCGCAGCCTCATGAAATCTGCCGGGCCGCTGAACTGCCAGGCAGGCCGCCCCCTCGCTTGTAGAGGGGCGATGCGGCGGCGGAGGAAATCCGCACCAACCGCCCCGTGGTGAGCCCGCCTGCTCGAGCCGGAGGATTCGGGTGGTGGCGATCGACAGCTTGGCATCGTCCGCGACAGAAGCGCCCAATCGCTGCTGCCAAGACCACCCGAGTCTTTGCAGCTCGGTGAACGACGGCGGTTGTCGCCACAGATCCAACACCACTCCGCCTCCACTCGCCCCACTTGCTGCGAAGTTCGCCCGACAAGTACACCTCCTTCATACCCATCCGGGAGGTCCAGCGATTCCGCCGCCAGCGGCTCCCTTTTTCAGCCCGAGGGGAGAAGTAATGGCGGAAGAGGGCCACATTGGGGAGGATGCCAACGGTTCTCGCAGAGATAAAGCGAAACCGCCATTGTCGAACGGCGCTAGGGGTGAAGTCAAGCAGATGAAACCCGTGAGGTGTTCGCGATATCACAAAAGAAATCGGAAAAAGGTGGGCAGAGCCCGCAGAGAAGAACACAGGAAGAAGTAGTACCCCGCACTTCTTCGACGGAGGCCTCCGCGGAAATCACCGGCGGCGCGGATGCGCACGCTTCCACGACTGAAGGTAAAACTCCGTCCGCAACGCCCCGAGTAAGCTCGGGGAAAGAGCACTGCTTCTCGCGAGCGCCGAGCTCCAGCGCCCGCCGATTTTATGGCCTGCTCAGAGTTTCGCGCCTTCGTAGCCTTCCCGGTTTTCGGAGCCATGGCGGGGGAGGCGAAGGCGACGACGGCGACGGGCGGCGGAGCACTGTTTTCCTCTCGATTCGGGAGACGAGGGGGGAACAGCGGAGCTTTCGGAGGAAGGAGCTGCGAGTGGCGGAAGTGGGGGAACGGCCCCGGTCCCCCTTCTTATAAACAGGAGATCCGAGCGTTACTCACTTCCTGGAATTAAGTATTGACCCACGTCTCCCACGATGCCGCAATCGACACGTGCCGTTGCGGGAGAGCGCGGTGGGTGCGGAGCCTGCTATAAGAACCTGTGCCAGGCGGTGCCCGCAGATCGCCTTTGGCCCCGCCCAACAACGCCGCACCGTGTCCGCCCAGGCCCGGGCTCTGTCGGTGTATTAAAGTAGGGGGCACCTTAGTACTCGAACTTGTGCACGGGCAGTCAGAGCACCCGCTGCAAGGCTCGCCGACGCCCGCAAGGCTCCCCCACCACTCCTTATCATTGCCATTCAAGAACAAAGTACCAGCCTGTAGGTCGAAGGACCCGCAAGAGAAGCTTGCCGAGGGCTAACCATGGCATCACCGTAAAACTTGTCGCGCGCCCTAAGAAGTCCCAAAGGCCGCAAACTTGCCGGACGACAAAGGGATCGCGCTTGTCGCTGCAAGATCGCCACCCAACTCCAGCGCACCTCGTGATGCGCCATCACCAAAGCCGCCCCAAGAGCACGTGGGCGGGATACTACGCAACCATGCAGAGCGAGGTGGCAAACGGAGCCGACAGAGGCACCGCTGTGGCACCGGAGGCTCACCTAACGGTCACTCCACTTGCGCTGTTGGCGCACCGGACGGGCATTTAATGCCCTTGTCCCCGCCATCGAGTTAGGTAGGGGCATCAAGCAGCAATCGCTGTACCAACCTGCACTTTTACGCTTCTACCCCTCTTCCTACATCGCCACCGTGGGTACCCCCTTCAGACTATAAAAGGGAGGCCCATGCGCACGTAGAAGGGGTTCGGATCACTCGACACCCACAACACCACCGTAGGCTCGCACATTCGAGCTAGATTTTATAACAACACAGAGCAGCAGTAGGGGTGTTATCTCCGGAGAGCCCCGGCTAGGTAAAGATCGCCTGCCTCCGCCAGCGTGCTCGACTCGATCTCGCTTCTTGCCACACCTCGCTTCCCCGCTGAACCGAAGGGCCCCGAGGGCCCTATAGGTGCTCGGGTCGCGGACACGCCATTCCGACCCTTACACCAGATTAGTTCATTTGACTAGATTCGAGTAAAAGTTTTAGGTTAGGTTTCACGAATATCTCGGTGAGACCGATTTTACATTTTCGGTATGACCGATTTGGCCTATGGCCATTGATCGCACCTTTCGTCCAACCGAAGTTGTGCAAATCGTGTGACCGAAATGACGATTCTGTGAAACCCTAGTGTTTTCGGTAGATCGAAACCCACTTCGTCCAACCGAAAGTGGTGTGAAAGCTTCGCTTAAACACTTCGGATTCAATCAATCTTAAACTCGGTCTAACCGAAATGTCTTCGTGAAAATCTAATACTAGAATTTGAACTCATTTTTTGCAAAATTTCTGCATTTCAGATGACTCTTCTTCTCGCCTACACCTTATCTATTCACAAAGTTGTCAGCCATGTCGATGCCGCTGATAATGTAACAGGTCGAGACACCCATTGCAGATATTCCAGAGGCAGGCACTAGTCCTGATCCCAGCAGCTCATCAGATGATGGTGAGAGGAGTACACCTAGTGGTTTGCCTCCTGCAGCCACCAGGGCTAGAAAGAAGAGGAACTCAGATGATGAAGACTCAGATTTTGTCGTTGAGGAAGAAGCCACCTCAAAGCCTAAGAGGAAGGTTGTTGCCAAAGAGCTACAAAGTCAACAAAGTAAGAAGGGCACCAGCAAAGTGAAGCAATCAACTGTTGCTAAGAAGCTGAATTTGGGAGAGGCAGCTGCAAGCAAAGTGAAGAAAACTTCCAAGAGAAAGAGGATAGTGCATGATGCAGCAGAAGAAGATGAGGATGAGGAAGCACCCCAGCCTCCTCAGAAGCCTAAGCTCATGGGTGATGCCATTAAGACTGGAGCCACTTCAAAGCCCAAGCAATCTGCTCCAGCTAAGGCAGCTCCAAAAAGCCTCCGCCAAGCCCAAGAAGACCATCAGAACATTCCAAAGGTCTAAAAGAACAAAGATGATGTGCCACCACTGAGTCGATGGTGAAGGACCAGTTTTGCTGAAACTTCACTTAAACTGCCACTACATATGATGCTCATCCTCAAGCTGAGGATATGAAGGCAAGGAAAGATAGAGGTCTTAGGCTATGGAGACAATCTGACCCATATGCCGTGAGGAGAAGGACTGCTGTTGATCCCAGATTTCACACCAGAGAGCAGCAAGACTTCTATGAGACCGTGCTGATGGACAAGAAGCCCATAGTCGTAGACACACGATATGTTGACTGGAAGTACATTGACAGCGAAGAGCACAGAGATTTATTTCCACATGTGCATGAAAGTTTCACTGCTTGTGGTGTTGCAGACATTGTAGGTCAGAAGTTGACCAATTGGAACGATGAGATGATTATGCAATTCTATGCCACAGCTCACTTCTACCCTGATGGAAAGATTGTATGGATGACTAAAGGTCAAAGATTTTCTTCATCTGTTGAAGAATGGGCAGAAATTCTGAATGCTCCAGTGCAACGAGAGGATGACATTGATGTATATGGGATTCCAAAGAAGAATCATGAATCCATGAAGAACATGTACAAAGAGGTTCCAAAGAAAGGATTTGGGAATCTGAAGCTCGGCTCGCTTACTATCTCCGAGCAGGCCTACCTACCACTAATACTATTCGAGGCATACCTTGATGCCCAAGTCCGAGATCATCGATGATCGGAGGATACTCTATCAACATGCTGCACATACTTGATGAGAAAGCACCTTTCAAGGTGATGGACTTGATGGTAGAGACCATTAAGAGGACTGCAGCTGACCAGAAACGGTCATGTGGATTTGCCCCGCAGATTCAAATGCTTATCAATGCCAAGTTTGGCACGGGCACATTCTTGTTGGATAGAGTACACTTACCGTTGCAGCCAGAGCATGAGGACAATGTTGTTGTGATGGATGAGGAGGATCCAACATCAGTTGAAGGTCAAGCCAAGATTGAAGCTGCCAAGAAAGCCAAAGCTGACAAGGAAGCAAAGAGCAGCAGCAGCTAAACCAAAGAGCTTCGGAGAGCAGATTCTTGAAGCTACCTAAAGGATTGAACAACGCAGCCAGCATTGTACAGCCTTAGGAGAGCCTAGAGAGGATTGTTGAAGACAAGATCCACGCCCGATGTGAAGTCGATCAAGTGCAAGTGACCGCCAACAAGCTTGAGGCAGACATTGAGGATGCAAAGCGGAGAAGGAAGAGCTTATGCGTGAGATGCAGGATGACTTAGTCCAGATGCTTATCAACAGATCGCTCCGGTTCCCATAGGACACCGATCAGCTGCTATTTCAAGGATCGACACCAGACTACAGCTTCAGACCTCCCACAGTTCAGAAGATTACTCCTACTCCAGCTCCAGCTCCAGTGACCACTCCTCCAAAGACAGACATCAGTGAAGTCTTCGCCGATGTACTGCCATATCCACTCCGACATCAACCTGCACGGGAGCCGCCAACAGAGTCCCCAAAGGACGCTTAGCTCTATGTTGTTTGAACTTTTGGTAACTTGTTGCCAAAGGGGAGAAATTGTATAGATCATAGGACTTCGAGAGAGAGAGTGTTGTTGTCTTTTGCGCTTTTGCTCTTTTCGTTCTTTTTGCGGTTTCTTTGAGATACTTTTGGTTTTCGAGACATTCAAAGGTGTTTGATACTACGCTTGATTCTCATTAAGGTAGAATCATATACCATTCCTATGTGTGCTTAATGAGTGCTTGGTCGTATTTATGCTTTAATGTGTGCTTAATGCTTATCATATGCCATTCATATCTTGTATGACTATTTACTCATGTCTTGGTGATTGGGTGCATGCTGTTCATTCTTATCATTTTGTGCGCTCCACCAAGATGTATGTGACATGGAAGAGTGACCCATGATCCTAATCGATTGTGCATTTGCATTCAAACGCAAATCTTAAATAATGCACAAATTTAGGGGGAGCTCTTGCTTATCACATACTTCTCAAAGCTTATTTATATTATTCATTGATTATATCCTTTGTCGAAGCTTTTGATCTATATGTTGTCATCAATTACCAAAAGGGGAGATTGAAAGTGCAACTAATCCCCGGTGGTTTTGGTAATTAATAACAACATATATATCATTGAACTAATAGTTACTTGAGAATCATTTCAGAAAGTTCAATGATATGGGTATGGCAAGGACTAAAGAAGTGGACCCCTCAAAAAAAATGCTAAGGCAAGCATTGGCAAAAGCTCAAGACTCCATTTTTGGTTTAGTGATCCAAGATCACATTGAGTCCATAGGAAAGCCAATACTATTAAAAGGGATGAGGTTATGTTGATGATCCGTTGCTCAAGTGCTTAGTGATACATCTCCTAAACTATCAGCAACTTTCACTGCCATATACACTCATAAGTAATCTCGGTCCCACCGATATTCCAAACTCAGTCACACCGAGATGAACCACCTCAACCATAAAGCCAAACCCTAGAAATCTCGGATTTTCCGATTCTGAACTCGGTCTCACCGAAACTTGAGTTGCCAAGCTTCTGTAACCTTCTGCCATCAAATCGGTGTCACCGAGATGATGAAGTCGGTCCCACCGAGATTGGCAAGCTCTTGTCTTTGCACGAATCGGACTAACCGAGATTGTATTTTCGGTCCCACCGAAAATCCCAACGTTCACATGATTTGAACTTTCGGTCTCACCGAGTTGTCAACTTCGGTCCCACCGAGATTGGTCAAATGTGTGTAACGGTTGGATTTTGTGTGGAGGCTATAAATACCCTCCACCCCTCTTCATTCGTGGAGAGAGCCATCGAAAGAACTACCACTCCTACCTTACATTTCGAGAAGAGAACTACCTACCCTTGTGTTGAGATCAAGTTGCTCCACTCCCACCATATGAAGCTTGATCTCTAGCCTTCCCAAGTTGCTTTCCACTCAATCCTTTCTTCCACCACAGCCAAATCAGTGAGGAGAGTTGAGTGTTGGGGAGATTATCATTTGAAGCACAAGAGCAAGGAGTTCATCATCATCAACACCATCTATTACCTTTTGGAGGGTGGTGCCTCCTAGATTGGTTAGGTGTCGCTTGGGAGCCTCCACGAGATGTGGAGTTGAACCAAGAAGTTTGTAAGGGCAAGGAGATCGCCTACTTCGTGAAGATCTACCCCGAGTAAGGCTAGCCCTCCGTGGGCGTGAGGCCATGATGGAATAGACAAGGTTGCTTCTTCGTGGACCCTTCGTGGGTGGAGCCTCCGTGGACTCTCGCAGCTGCTACCCTCCGTGGGTTGAAGTCTCCATCAACGTGGAAGTATGATAGCACCACCTATCGGAACCACGAGAAAAATCACCGTCTCCAAAATTGCGTTTGCTCTTCTCCACCTCTCTTTACTACATGTGCAATTTACTTTCCGCTGCCTATACTCTAGAATTGCATGTGTAGGGTGATGCTTGACTTGATCATAATTGTGAATCTGCCAAAAACTGTTCTTTGTCAAAAGGCTGAATTTTTATATTGTCAAGTAGTCTAATCACCCCCACCCCTCTAGACATACTTTCGATCCTACACATATACATGCTGGACATCCCAAAGGATGGGAATGGCGATGGAACAACGGAGGATGACCCCTCCAAGAAACAGCCTGAAAGGCCAAGCAAGCGGCGCTGCTCTAAATCCCGCCACAAGAAGAATGGAGATTCCGCACCGAGACAATAACACCCGGACAAGGTCAAGACAACCCCTCCAAGCAAGATTTAGCACGGGAGGATGGAGAAGCCAGCCCTCGTGAGAGAGCGGCAGACAAAGAGGAAGAGGATGATAATTACATGCGTCCCTCCAGAGATGAGGCAAGCCTCGACGACGACAAATTTGTCGTGCCTGAGGATCCCGTCGAACAAGAGTGTTTTAGACGCAGGCTTATAGCCATGGCAAACAGCCTCAACAAAAAGCAGCAACAGCTCAGAGCTGACCAAGATTTGCTAGCCGACAGATGGACTGAAGTCCATGCGGCCGAAGAGTACGAACTAGAACGCCCCTCCAAAAGCTACCCCAAACGCAAGCTGCTGCCCCGATTAGAGGAGGAAGCATATAAACCTACATCACCAAAGCACAATACGGTCAACCGGCCACATCGTGGCCACGACAGAGAGGCCTCTAGGCCCTCCACTAAAGCCGCACCCCGGCATCGCTCGAAAAGTACAAAGCCAAGGGGGAATGCGTCGGACTTGCGAGACATATTGGAGGATAAGGCAAGACAATCAAGATCGATCTATGGATCGCGTGGGTGCCCCACGATACGCGACGACAACCGTCGCGCCGGATACAGCAATTCCGGCCGAGCCAAACACAGTAGACAAAGCTTGCTTGAGCTACGTCGTGATATAGCCCAATACAGAGGCGCCGCACACCCACTATGCTTCACAAATGAAGTAATGGATCATCAAATCCCTTAAGGGTTCAAACCCGTGAACATTGAATCCTACGATGGCACAACAGACCCCGCGGTTTGGATCGAAGACTATCTCCTTCATATCCACATGGCCCGAGGGGATGATCTAGACGCCATCAGATACCTCCCACTCAAGCTTAAAGGCCCAGCTCGGCATTGGCTCAACAGCTTGCCAGCAGAATCAATTGGGTGTTGTGAGGACCTGGAAGCCACATTCCTTGATAACTTCCATGGTACATATGTGCGACCACCAGACGCCGATGACCTAAGCCACATAATTCAAGAGCAGATTTAATTGGCTGGATAATTCGACACGGTTCTTAACCAAGAAAAATCAAATCACAATCGTCCGGATGCATAGGCCCTTGCAGCCTTCAAACAGAACATCCGCGACGAGTGGCTTGCCCGGCACCTAGGAAAGGAAAAGCCGAAATCCATGGCAGCCCTCACATCACTCATGACCCGCTTCTGTGCGGGAGAGGACAGCTGGCTGGCCCGCAGTAACAACCTCAACAAAAATTCTGATAGTCCGGATACCAAGGACAGCAATGGCAGGTCGCGTCGCAATAAGCACAAACGCCGCATTAACGGCGATAATACAAAAGATACGGTAGTCAACGCCGGATTCAGAGGCTCCAAACCCGGTCAGCGGAAAAAGCCATTCAAAAGAACTACTCCGAGTCTGTCCAATTTGGACCCAATACTCGACCGCTCGTGCCAGATACACGGCACCCCCGAAAAGCCAGCTAATCACACCAACAGGGATTGTTGGGTATTCAAGCAGCAAGTTAATTGCCGAAAACAATGACAAGGGGCTGCATAGCGATGACGAGGAAGAGACCCAGCCACGAACAATAGAGGATGTATGGTTTTCACAAGTGCGGACGATGAACATGATATACGCAACCCACATACCCAAAGGGAGCGAAGCGGCGCCAGGACGATACGATGGAGCCACGCCCCAAAGTTCAATCCATGGTCCTCCGCCCGATCACTTTTGATCGAAGGACCACCCCATCAAAGATCCGCCACGGCGGATTCGCTGCATTGGTTCTAGACCCAATTGTCGACAGATTTCACCTCACTAGAGTCCTGATGGACGGCGGCAGCAGCCTGAACCTGCTTTATCAGGATATAGTGCGCAAGATGGGCATAGACCCCTCAAGGATTAAACCCACAAAGACGACCTTCAAAAGCGTCATACCAGGTGTAGAGGCCAATTGTACAGGCTCAGTTACACTTGAAGTGGTCTTCGGATCCCCGGATAACTTCCGAAGCGAGGAGTTAATATTCGACACAGTTCCGTTCCGCAGCGGCTATCATGCACTACTCGGACGAACTGCATTTGCAAAGTTCAATGCGGTGCCACACTACGCATACCTCAAGCTCAAGATGCCAGGCCCTCGAGGAGTCATCACGGTCCACGGAAACACCGAACGCTCTCTCCGAACGGAGGAGCATACAGCGCCCTCGCGCGCGAAGTTCAGAGTAGCCTCTAAGGCAATTCTCGAGTCCGCTGCTAACCGACCGACACCGCTAAGCGCCGCCGGAGTAACCTACAACAAGACCACCCGCACGCCCGAGCACGTAGCAATGCGGCCCCAACCCCAGCCTCGCAAAATCATGAGACCAGACCACGCCAGACATCACTATGATCTGGAGATACCATGGGCATAGGGGGAGGGGCACGACCACGGCAGGCCCAGAGTGCGGCTCAACCACACCAGGAGCTCCCAAATGTGTCATCCTTTTTTCTTCTTTTTTTCTCTTATCCTCAGGACTCCGTTTACCAGAAGCCCTGTCCGGCAGTAGACCCGCCGAACTCACGATACAATAGCCAGGGAAGCAGAAAAGCTACGACGAGTATCTAGGTGGTCTCCATTACGAGCATTATACGTGATTTATACACCATTCCGCAGCCTACCCCTGGAGGGGGACAAGTTAAATAGTCCCACCCCTCGCTTATCGCACTATTTGTATCATTCTGCATTCATGGCAATATTTTTTGAATAAACAATGCATCACTTTTCACCTACCATTGCATTCCTTTTTTATACATATGTTCACTTATGACATGTTGTATACGTACAGTTTGGTACGGCTAAATACACTAGGGGCTTCAGATCCCCATATTATGGTGTGATAAGTCCGAACACTTTCACAAGTGCGGCACCCCGAACTTATAGCATTATATGCATCGGCTCCAAATCATGTCTTGGGTCAATAGTTGGGTTTGCCCGGCTCCCATGTTTTGGTAACTTACGTTCCGTTATATCGGTTAAGGTAGTGCTGGGAGAACCACTGCGATTGTGCCCCAGTTGAGCTGGGTGAGCACCTCAGTGGAGAAAGCTAAAACTGACCGTCATGATAGGGCGAGAGCCGGTTGCTGTTCGAGAGGTTTTCTCGAGTCCCTAAAGACTTGTGCCGCTTAGAGCGAGGAACCGGCTTTGTCCGGCCCAGGCGTGGATAGCGCCCCGAATTCGTCCTTCCGAACACTAGGGGCTTCGCCGATATTTAAAATTATAGAATTTTATGGCTAGGTGGGAGTGTTCAAGCATTATAAGTCCGGTTGCCTTGTTCGTTGTGTTGAGAGCCTCCCTAGAAGGACCCAAAAATAGGAACAAGAGCGCTCAAGTTTATCCTGAACACCCCAGCACTCGTGGCATGGGGGCCGAAGCCAACGACTTGCCATCTCTCAGATTTGATAAACGGCCGCACAGAAGGTAATATTTTAAATTAACAAACGTTGCTTAGCGCATATGAATAATGTTTTCAGCGCACATGATAACAAAATGCGAGTCTACTCAAAAAATACATCTTTGGAGTATTCACCGGCAATAATGTGGGCACCCTTCAGGACACCCTTATAATACATCTCGGGCGTGCGATACTCCTTGCCTGGCGGTGGCGCGTCCGTCACAAGCTTTCGGTGTCCATCCCTGCCCAAAGTGCACCTTAGCACGGGCAAGGCCCGACGGGCACCTTCAATGCAAAGCGGAGTGCTTGATGACGCCAACCCATGGACAAGCGCCCACCAGCCGCCGCACTGCACCAAAGTAGCTCCTGTGCATGGCTTCTTTGGGCCTGGCCAGAACTATGAGGCTATTCATGGCCTGTTCGCCACCTTGTGGAGCTCGACTAGCTGCTTCAGCTGGTCGCTCAGGCACCGGATGTCCGGCCTCAAAGATATCGACACCGAACACCTTCTCCGTCGAGCTCCTCCTCGGCTCTGAGAAAGTGGCAGATCGGACACGCCACGGGCAGATCTGCGAACGCTCCTAGAGAGCTCCGAATTCGGGTAAGTAACAGGTAATTCACTTTTACATGCTTGCTTTGCATGAAGAATTCCTTACCCGCTGCTATCTTCTTTACCGCCTCGATTTCCTGGAGGGCCTTTTGGGCTTCGGCCTTAGCGGCTTTGGCACTCTCAAGAGCCGACGCAAGCTCGGACTCTCGAGTCTTCGAGTCACGCTCCAAACTCTCTTGTTTTTCCACGAGAGCCTAGAGCTCTTGCCGTACCTCCGCCACCCGCGCCTCCTGCTTCTCTCGCTCAAGATTCCGCGGTCAAGATTATGCTCGACATGACACCGCCTCCTTCAGGGTCGCCACCTCGTTCGTAGCCCCTGGAGTACCCACGTTATTCTTGTCATTTTTTCTTGCAACAAAATCCTTTTATATAAGGTACAACTTTAATGAGGTGTTACTCACCTTCCTTGTCCTCGAGCTGCTTCTTGGCACGGCCAAGCTCGATCTCGGACCGCTCGAGGCTCTGCTTCTAGGAATTGACCTCCATGATCGGTCTGGCGAGAGGTCAGCAGCAAGAGCCTGCATTCCCACATTGACATATTTTTGTTAGACTCCTGCGTATATCTTTTTAGATCCTCAGTCTGGCTTTTCTTTCCGAACACCGAACCGAGCATCAGGGACTACTGTCTATGCGGTACTATTTTACATATCTTAAAAATACTTACCTCAAAGCTTGTTAGAAGGCCGCTGCAGGCTTCGGTCAGCCCGCTTTTGGTGAGCTGAACCTTCTGAATCACCGCACTCAAGACAGTGCGGTGTTCCTCGTCGATGGAAGCGCTGTTGAGCGCCCAAGAGTTATCCGGCGCCCGGTTGGGACGGAGGCCGCGGCGCCACAGATCTTGCCCTTCTTACTAAGGGGCGCCCGCGGACTCGAAACCTTCAAGGTTCCGGTGCGGAGTCCGTCCAAAGTCCGGGAGGTCACCCTGTGGCACCTCGGGGCCTCCTCCTCCGGTGGGTCCCCTTATGGGATCCCTCCTCGGCGCCGCTGGCCACGGGAGGAGGCGGTCGAAGTGAAGCGCTATTCACATCCGACGAACCCAAGGACCCGCCGACGAAGCGGGAGATCGCCCTGGGCAGACTACTGGGTTGTATGCGGCGTTAGAAGACGCTATGCGACAAAAAGAAAAATTATGAGTTATTCAGGAGTCCGGACACTTACGATCTCGCCAGGGGCTTGGCCCTCAAGGGCCACTCCTCGTCGCCGTCGTCGGCGTTGGTGGAACAGTCCGGGGGAAGTGTCCTCCCTTTCTTGGACCCTTCGGCCTCCCCCGTTGGGGAAGCCTTCCTCTTCTTCTCTCCCCCCGCTGAGGGAGAGGCCTCTTTCTTCTCCTCCTCGTCTTCGTGGGAGGAGTCCGCCTCGGAGTCATCGGACGATGAATCCGATAACACCAGGCGCCGGGAACTCCTCCGGGTTCCCGTGGCCTTCTTCTTGGCCTTCTTCTCCGGCACCACGTAAGGCGCCGGGACCAGCAGCCCTGTCAAACGGGCATCCGCTGGGTCTTCTGGAAGGGGAGCCGGATAGTTAACCTGTCCGGACGTCTTCTGCCAGGCCTGTTAAAGGTATTGGGAGTTTAGATCCCACATAGAGTCAAACTATGAAAAGCAAGTGTCCCATAAAGGATAATATAACTTACCTCACCAGCCGGACGCTGCGAGCTGAATCCGCGATCTTCTGTAGCGGATGCGGGAGCCTCGGCGCCCTTGAACAGCACCCTCCAGGCCTCTTCGTACGTAGTGTCGAAGAGCCCGCTCAAAGTCTGGTGCTGTGCCGGATCAAACTCCCACAAGATGAATTCCCGCTGTTGGCAGTGGAGAATCCGGCGGATGAGCATGACCTGGATTACGTTGACAAGCTTGAGCTTCTTGTTCACCAGGGTTTGGAGACAGGATTGGAGTCCGGTTGTCGGTGTCAAAACCGGCGGATCTCGGGTAGGGGGTCCCGAACTGTGCGTCTAGGCGGATGGTAACAGGAGACGAGGGACACAATGTTTTTACCTAGGTTCAGGCCCTCTCGATGGAGGTAATACCCTACGTCCTGCTTGATTAATATTGATGATATGGGTAGTACAAGAGTAGATCTACCACGAGATCAAGGAGGCTAAACCCTAGAAGCTAGCCTATGGTATGATTGTTGAGATGTAATGTTGTGTCCTACGGACTAAAGCCCTCCGGTTTATATAGACACCGGAGAGGCTAGGGTTACACAGAGTCGGTTACAATGGTAGGAGATCTACATATCCGTATTGCCAAGCTTGCCTTCCACGCCAAGGAAAGTACCTTCCGGACACGAGCCGGAGTCTTCAATCTTCTATCTTCGTAGTCTGGGAGTCCGGCGGATATTGATAGTCCGGCTGTCCGGACACCCCCTAGTCCAGGACTCCCTCAGTAGCCCCTGAACCAGTCTTCAATGACGATAAATCCGGCGTGCATAATGTTCGGCATTGCAAGGCGGGTTCCTCCCTTGTATAATCCGGAGAGAACAATGAACACCAGGATAGTGTCCGGCTCTGCAAAATAATTTCCACATTCCAAACGTAGAGAGAATAAAACACATATACTGATCCGATCTGCTGACGTATTTATGCGGCGTGACATCACACCGGCACCAAGCCCTTGTTTGAATTACTGTACCACCTCAGCACGTTTAGCGAAGCGGTTTCCTTGGCACATCCTGTCGAGCGTAGATCGTGTTCCCCTTATTCCGGATTCTCATCAATACATGCTCGGTAACCCAACGCGCCATTGATGGTGGCGCTTGGGAGATAAGCGAGTTTTACCAGGCTGGTGAGGGACGCATAGTTTTGTCCGCCTATATATAAGGGATAAGGATTTACCTTCTCACCTACGCCTTCTTCCTCCTTTGCTTATCCATCCCTGCGAACTCAAGCTCCAACGCCCAAGCTCGCTCATCTCACCTCAACCCTTCTCCGAATATGTCCGGAGGGGGAGGCAAGTGGATGGCCTCCACCGCGAAGGAGGAGGACATCACCAAGCTGCGCGACGCCGGATACCTCTCCAGCGACATCGCGTACCGGCTGCCCGACGCGGGGCAGCTCATCCCCACCCCAGGGCCTCATGAGAGGGTCGTCTTCCTTCCCCACTTCCTCCGCGGACTGGGCTTTCCGCTCCATCCATTCGTCTGGGGCTCATGTTTTACTACGGCCTGGATTTCCACGATCCGGCGCCAACTTCGTCCTCAACATCTCGGCGTTTATCGTGGCAGTGCGAGGCCTTTCTCTGCATCCGGCCCCACTTCGGCCTGTGGCTCAAGACCTTCAATGTCAAGCCGAAGATTGTGAAGGGGACGCAAGCAGAATGCGGAGGCGCCATATTGGGCAAGTTGCCCAACGTCCCTTGGCTAGAAGGGACCTTCGTGGACTCCGTCAAGGGGTGGCAATCGGGGTGGTTCTATATCACCGAGCCGCGCAAGCCCGCATGGGCGGCGGCCCCCGAATTTAGATCTGGAATCCCTACGCAGCTCACCTCCTAGAAAGAGAAGGGCTTGCAGTGGGGTGATCCGGTGGAGGTGACGGGACTTCGAGCCTACATCAAGAAGCTAGTGAGCAATGGGCTCCGGCTCGTCGACGTGGTCCAGGTCATGCTCCTCCGGCGGATTCTCCCATGCCAAGAAAGGGCATTTAATCTGTGGGAGTTTAATCCGGAACAGCACCAGACGTTGAGCGGGCTCTTCGATACAACGTCTGAAGGTGCACGGAGGGTGCTGTTCAAGAGCGCTGATGCGCCCAAGATCTGCGATCAAGACCGCGGATTCAGCTGCAGTCTCATGTCGGACGGGTAAGTGATTCACCCCATTACGGGACACTTGTAGTAATTAGATTGACTCTAGCGAGGTTTTTAATCTGCCTCTTCCTTTGACAGAATGGATGGAGAAGGCCGAGCTGCTCATCAGCCCGGCTCCCATGCCGAAGAACCAAGTGAACGCCCATTTAGCAAGGTTGCTGGTTCCGCACCATATGTGGTTGGGAGAAAAAGGCCAAGAAGGTGGCCGGGGACTCAAAGAGTTCCGCAATCAAAGGCCCGATGACGACGAGGAGGAATCCTCCCCCGAAGACGAGGAGGAGGAGGAGGAGTAATCTCTCCCGGAGGAGGGAGAGAAGAAGAGGAAGGCCTCCCCAATCGGGGCGGCCGAAGGGTCCAAGAGGGGGAGAACTATCCCCCCGGACAGTTTTGCCAACATCAATGTTGGCGAGGAAGAGTGGCCTCCAAGGGCCCGGCGTCCGGCAAGATCGTAAGTATCCGGATCATTCATATGCCGTATATTGTATGTCACGTAGTGTCCTTCTAATGCCGCATTGTTCCTTTAGTCCGGCGGGTGACGACTTTCCCCACTCGATGAGCGGGTCGTTGGCGCCGTCGGATGTAAATTCCATCCCGACTGCCTCTACCCCACACGCCGAGGACGACGAGGCGGAATCCCACAGGGGGACGCGCCAGGAGGAGGCTCCGGAGGCGCCGTCAGGCAGCCCCCCGGACTTTGTGCCGGACTCTATTCCGGAACCCATAGCGGTTCCAGAGTCCGGCAAGCAGCCCCCTCGAAAGAGGGGCAGGACCGTGACGCCGGCGGCCTCCATCCAACCGGAGGCACAGGACAACCTGCTGGAGGCGCTCAAAGGCGCCTCCATCGAGGAAGAACACCGCACTCTCATGAGTGCGGTGATTGAGAAGGTCCAGCTCGCCAAGGGCGGGCTGACCGAAGCCTGCAACAGCCTTCTAACAGGCTTTGAGGTAAGAAGGTTAAAATTAAGTAATATAATACCGCATAGACAGTAGCCCCTGATGCTTAGTCCGGTGTTCGGAAAGAAAAGCCGGACTAAGGATCTAACAAGATATACGCAGGGTTGTTAAAAAATATGTCGATATGGGTTTGCAGGCTGCGCTGTTGACCTCTGCCGCATTAACGGCGGAGGTGGAGGCGCTGAAGAAAGATCTTGAGCGGTCGGAGCAAGAGCTCGGCCACTCATGAGGCAGCTCAAGGAAAAAGAAGGTGAAGAACACCCCTTTAAATAGGTACCTTACAGAAAAGGGTTTTGGTTGCAAACAAGATTAACCTGGATAATATATGTAATGCAGGGGCCACTAGCGAGGTGGCAGCCCTGAAGGATGCCGTGTCCGTGGCCGAACGCAATGCGGCCACAGAACGGAATGAGCGAGAAAAGCAAGCGGCGCTGGTGGCGGAAGTTCGGCAAGAGCTCCAGGCTCTCATGAAAAAAACATGAGAGTTTGGAGCGTGACTCCAAGACTCGAGAGTCCGAGCTTGCCTCGGCTCTCGATAGGGCCGAGTCCGCCAAGGCCGAGTCCCAGAAGGCCCATATGGAAGTAGAGGACATGAAGAAGATAGCGGCGGGTAAGGCGTTTTTCATGCAGAGCAAGCATGTTAATGTAAATTACCGGATACTTACCCGAATTCGGAGCTCTCCAGGGGCATTTGCAGATCTGCCGCGTAGTGCGTCTGATGCCGCCGCTTTCTATCGTGGCGAGGAGGGGAGCTCAACGGAGAAGGTCTTCTGGTCTCAGTATGCTGAGGCCGGCCATCCGGTGCCCCCAAGCGACCAGCTGAAGCAGCTGGTCGAACTCCACAAGGTAGCTGAGGAGGCCATGAAGGGCCTCACAGTCCGGCTGTGGCCTGGGCAGGCCATGCCTGGCAGCTACTTTGGCCTAGTGCGGCGGCTGGTGGATGCATGCCCCAGGCTGGATGTGATCAAGCGCTCCGCCTGCATTGAAGGTGCTCGTCGAGCCCTTGCCCGCATAAAGGTGCAATGGGGCAAGCTGGATGCGGAGAAGCTTCGACGGATCGCCGCCCGGCAAGGAGCACCGTGACGCCGGAGCGATATTATAAAGTTGTAATGAAGGGAGCCAGCGATATTGCGGATGAGTGCCCCTTAATGTAATCCTTGAGTGAACTTCATTGTGTTTTTATCCCATGCGCTGAAAACTTTGTTTATATGCGCCATGAGCAACGCTTTGTTGAATTTAAAATATTACCTTCAGGCGGCCGCTTGTTAAATCGAGAGATGGCAAGTCGTTGGCTTCAGCCCCAAGCCACGAGTGCCGGGTGTTCGGTGATAACCTTGAGCGCTCTTGTTCCCATCTTTGGGTCCATCTAGGAGGCGCTCAACACACGGCGAACAAGGCGACCGGACTTATAATGCTTGGACACTCTCACTTAGCCATAGAATTCTATAATTTTAAATTTTGCGAAGCCCCGGTATTCGGAAGACCAAATCCGGGCGCTATCCACGCCTTCATCGGACATCATCCGAACTTCGCCAAGCGGCATGAGTCTTTAGGGACCAAAAGACCTCTCGAACAGCGACCGATCTCTCGCCTTATCATGCCGTCGGTTTAGCTTTCTCCATTGAGGCGTTAACCCGGCTCAACTGGGGCGCAATTGCAGTGGTTCTCCCAGCGCTACCTTAGCCGACGGAACGGAACGTAAGGTACCAAAACATAGGAGCCGGGCAAACCCAACTATTGACCCAAGACATGATTCGGAGCTGATTCATATAATGCTATAAGTTCGGGGTGCCGCACTTGTGAAAGTGTTCGGACTTAATCACACCATAATATGGGAGACAGAAGCCCCTGGTGTATTTGGCCGTACAAAAGTATACGGGTGCAAGATGTCATATAATGAACATATGTAAAAGATAACGCAATTGCAATGAAAAGACAATGAAATTGCAAAAAGGAAATGCTGCGTTATTTATGAAAGAAGGTCTGCTAATAAAGCGGACTGATACAAATAGTGCGGTAAGCAAGGGATTCGGACTAAATTAACATGTCCCCCTCCAGGGATAAGCTGTAGACTTGGTGTATGTAATTGAATTTAATGCTCGTAACGGAGACCACCTGAGTGTTCGTCGCAGCCTTCTTTAATCCCTGACTGTTGTATCGTGAGTTCGGCAAGTTCGCCGTCAGGCAGGGCTTCTGTTTGGTAGAGTCCTGTATATATAACAAGAAAAGATAAAAAATACAACCAAGGGGGGCGCTAGCACGAGCCCCTGGTGTGGTCGAGCCGCACTCTTTAATCCTTGAGGTTAAACCCCTCCCCTGCGCCCATGGTATCTCCAAAGCGTAATGATGTACGCGGAGTGTTATTCTTGTGATCATACGCGGGCGAGGGTGGGGGCCACATTGCTACGCGTGCTCCGATCGCGCCAGGTGGTCTTGGTTAGTGTTGCTCGGCGCGCTTTTGATACTTCCGCTTTTTAATTGCCGGACTAGAGAATTGCCGAGAAGGCTGCTCTGTACGCCGCGAGAGCATTGTATGTTCCTCCGCTCGGAGGGAGCGCCCGTATTCCCATTGACCGTGATAACTCCGCGAGGGCCCGCATCTTGAGCTTTAGGTATGCATAATGCGGCACTGCGCGTTGAACTTTGCAACGCAGTTCGTCCGAGCAGGGCGTGATAGCCGCCACGAACGGGACTATATCAAGATTAACTCTTCGCCGGAAATTATCCGGGATCCGAAGACCACTTCGGTGTGACGGAGCCTGCATAGGTTGGCTTCCACTCCTGGGATGACACCTTTGAAGGTTGTCTTAGTAGGCTTGATCCTGGATGGGTCTATGCCCATTTTGCGCACTGTGTCCTAATAAAGCAGGTTCAGGCTGCTGCCGCCGTCCATCAGGACTCTTGTGAGGTGAAATCCATCGACGATTGGGTCTAGGACCAATGCGGCGAATCCGCCATGGTGTATGCTAGTCGGATGGTCTCGTCGATCAAAAGTGATCGGGCAGGAGGACCATGGATTGAATTTCGGGGCGACTGGCTCCATCGCATAGACGTCCCGTAGTGCGCGCTTCCTCTCCCTCTTGGGTATATGGGTCGCGTAAATCATATTCACCGTCCGTGCACTATGCGGGAAACCCTTCGTCCTTTGTTGTTCGGGCGGCGGGTCTCTTCCTCGTCGCCGCTATTTAGCCCCTTGTCATTGTGTTCGCAATTAACGCCTGCTGAACACCCAACAATCTCTGTTGGTGTGATTAGCTGGCTTTTCGAAGTGCCATGTATCCGCATGAGCGGTCGAGTATTTTGTCCAGATTGGACGGGCCCGGAGTTGTTCTTTTAAATGGCTTCTTCCGTTGACCGGGTTTGGAGCCTCGGAATCCGGCATTGACTGTCGTATCCTCTTTGTCGTCGCCGTTAGTACGGCGTTTGTTTTTGATTCGACGTGACCTGCCGTGATTGTCCTTGGTGTCCGGACTGCCAGAATTTTTGCGGAGATTATTGCTGCGGGCTAGCCAGCTATCCTCTCCCGCGCAAAAGCGGGTCATTAACGATGTGAGGGCTGCCATGGATTTTGGCTTCTCCTGCCCCAAGTGCCGGGCTAGCCATTCGTCCCGGATGTTGTGTTTGAAGGCTGCAAGGGCCTCCGCATCCGGACAGTCGACGATTTGATTTTTCTTCATCAAGAACCGTGTCGTAACTATCCGCCGATTAAATCAGCTGCTGAATAATGTGGCTTAGGTCATCGGCGTCTGGTGGTCGCACGTATGTACCTTGGAAGTTATCAAGGAACGCGGCCTCCAGGTCTTCCCAACACCCAATCGACTCTGCGGGCAGGTTGTTAAGCCAATGCCGAGCTGGTCCTTTAAGCTTGAGTGGGAGATATTTGATGGCGTGCAGATCGTCGCTGCGGGCCATATGGATGTGGAGAAGATAATCTTCGATCCACACCGCGGGGTCTATTGTACCATCGTAAGATTCGATGTTCACGGGTTTGAGCCCTTCGGGGATCTGATGATCCATTACTTCATCAGTGAAGCATAACGGGTGTGCGGCGCCCCTATATTGAGCAATATCGTGACGCAGCTCGAGGGAGCGCTGTCTGCTGTGTTCGGCCCGGCCGGCGTTATGTCCGGCGCGACGGTATTCGTCGTGGGTCGTAGGGCGCCCACGTGATCCATAGATGGATCTGGATTGCCTTGCTTTGTCCTCCAAGATGTCTCGCAAGTCCGGCGCGTTCCCTTTTACTATTAGGGAAAAGGCTATACACAGAATCTTAGCAGCAGCGAGGGTTAAAAACCCTCGCTACTGCTACTTGCTAGCAGCGCAGGTTTTTAAACCTCGCTACTACTAAGTAGATAGCAGCAGCGCGGGTTTGTAACCCTCGCTACTACTAAGCGGTCTCTACCGTGCCCCCCGGGATATGCCATAGTAGTAGCGCGGGTTTTTAACCCTCGCTACTACTAAGTTGATAGCAGTAGCGCGGGTTTTTAACCCTCGCTACTACTAAGTGGCCCCTCGTGCGCCGGTCTCCCGTTCGTCTGTCGACACAAAACAAAACAAAACGAAAAAATCGATGGCGAACCCCCCTTCCACCCCACTCCTCTTCGCCTCCTCCCACCCAACCCCGCCGCCGGTGACCTCCTCTTCCCCCACCACCGGTGCCCTCTCCCCTCCCCTCCCAGATCGACTAGACCAGATCCGGCCAGGCTCTCCATCCCTCCTTGCGCCGGAAACACTAGAATCCCCTATTTTTCCTACCCAAACGCCGCCGCACTCCGTCGACTCCCCAATCCCCGCCGGCGACCTCTACCCACCCTCTCCTCTGCCCCTCACTTTCCCTCCAAAGGGAAGGCCCCAGACCGGCCGGATCCACCACGCCCACAGTGGGGCTTCCGGATCCGACGCCCGGAACCAGAGGAGGAGTGCCTTCCGGATCCCATCTGCTCTCTTCCACAATTCCACCCATGGAGGTCTTCTTCTTCATCTCCATACCTGATTCGTGAGCTTTTTTGTGTGTGTGTGTGCAGGTCGCTCTGATCCGATCTGGTCAAGGGGGCCGTGGAGAAGCTGCTCCCATCTGCCAGCCAAGGAGAAGCTGCTCAACATCACCACCACCTGCTCCAATTAATCCGCCTGTAACGTAACCCGAGGTGGCATCTCTTCCTTCGTTCAGATTTGGCCGCCCACGCACACTTTGGGATCCATCTAGTTTGGGTGAAATGGAGGGTGCCTTATTTTTTTGGTTTCTCTTCTGCTGTGACAAACGCATCAGCAGCTCACGTAGCTTCTTGTTGGTAACAAATGCGTACATCAACTGACCAAAGTAGCCTGGATGTACTCCCTCAGTCACAAAATAAGTGACTCGACTTTGTACTAAAGCTAGTATAACGTTTAGTCACTTATTTTGGGAGAGAGGAAGTATTTTTTTTGGTAACAAATACATTAACTCCAACCATCAATTAATTCTGTACTTATTGCAGATTTCTTGGCCGTTGCACTTGGATTGACTCAGCAACTCTTTAGTTTTACTTCTCTCTAGCTGGCTAGCTAACATTTTTAAGGTTCAGTGCACCACAATAAATTGTTGGGTAAAATTCTGCCCTAATAGTCTGATACACACCCATTTACTTCACTGATGATGAATGGGCTGTAGATGTTGTCGTTCCGTGTTATCCAGGGTTTGCTGCTCTTTAGCGAGAATCATTTGAGTGCTACTAGTACGCTGTATCTTTCTTGCTCGTGCATTTTTGGATTCCTCGCCGTGTCATGTGTTAGTAAAGTGCTAAAGCCGCTTTCCTGTGTACCACACTAGACATGTTAGCATCATTGGCATATGGTGGCTGTGTAATCACCAACATGGCAACATGTCTGAGTCGCTTGTTTTCTTTTTGCTTCTGTTCGCTTGTTTCTCATCCGTAAAAAAATTCTAAACTCATTCACTAGCAGGTTGCTTTCCTTCTAGCATAAGTATTGCCAATTTGTGTATACCTTGATTCAGAGATCAATCACATCTTGATTCAGAAAAACCATACTGCACAATTATGCTATTTCCTGACATGAGAAGAACACCCCAGCGCATAACTAGTCTGTAGACATGTGCCATGGAAATTCTGACATTTTCTTGGGTTAAAGAAACATTTTCTTTTATTCAGTCTTGGCATGACACCAAAAGAACCTAGTATGTAACTAATGCTATATAGATTGGATTCTTCTGAAACTTATGCTTTTTTTTGTTCGAAGACTGAACTTATCCATTTGATATAGAAAATTGAACATCATAAGTCAGATTGCCATGGGTTCATAAGTCAGACCGCCTTCCGTTCCTGCATTACCACCACCATTCTTTCTGCAATAGTATCTGAATCCTGCCACTTTGCTGCACCGTTACCAACCTTACTGTCTAAAACAAATTCAGTCGCCATTCACAAGTTGGAACAAGATAAGTGAAGTGGGTTTACGAATTTGAGATCATTCTCACTAGCTTTGGTAACTTAGAGATATTTAGCATTCTTAACGAACCCCTAGCATCTTCTTTGAGTTAGTAATGTTATTACATACGTCTGTACTGTTGATGGTTACTACTGTTAGTTATGCACTATTGATGGTTACTACTGTTAGTTATGCACTGTTGATGGTTACTACTGTTAGTTATCTATTTAGTCTGATTTATACACTGCATTCCTAAGCTGAAATATTTTTTGTAACTGAAATATATAGTTTGAGTTTCATTCAGTTATTTGTCACTTTTTAACTGAATATCTTTTTGTAACTGAAATATATGTGTACTTACAGTGCATATTCGCATTGTATCAGAATCTTAGTCTTTTTCTCCTGCATCGTCTGAGATTATGCTTCCTCTTCATTTATTCATTATATCTATATGCCTTGCTGATGCTCATTTCTATCGTTGCAGGATAATGAGATGTTGAAGCGACAGAGTGAATCCATGAGACTGTAGTGCAATTGCACCGTTCCATTGAATATTACTCAGGAATAAGGACATTTCAATGGCAGATTAGCTCTATTTTTCCTTTTCATTTTTCTTACTATTGGAGTGAGGACATGTAGAATGAGAAATTGTGTGGTAGCAGATATGGCAACTGTGTGATAGTAGAATAAGGAATAAGGAATATGACAACTGTGTGATAGTGACATTTTTCCATCACAATTGTTTCTCGGAATTGTATGCACAAAATGGAATTGGTTAATTTTATTTTTTTTAAATCCTAAATAGTTAGTAGTAGCGTGGGAACACATTGAGCGCTACTAGTATTTTGAATACTAGTAGCGCTGGTATTATAAGCACGCTACTACTACTTCGTTAGTAGTAGCGCGGTTCCGTAATAGCAGTAGCGCGGGCTTCACACACGCTACTACTAACAAAGTTAGTAGTAGCGAGGGTCTACCCACGCTACTACTAACTATTAGCTGTAGCGCGATACTAGTAGCGCGGGTACCCGCGCTGCTAGTAGCCATTTTACCCGCGCTGCTAGTAGCCTTTTTCCTAGTAGTGTTTCGCTTCGTACTCCTGGACCGATGTCGGGGTACGGTCTTGGCTGGGGCCTTGAATGCCTCTCTGTCGCGATCGCGGGGCGGTCGGTCAGCCATGTCGTGCGCTGGTGATAAAGGTATGTATGCTTCCTCCTCTAATCGGGGGAGCAGCTTGCGTCTTGGGTAACTTTTGGAGGGGAGTTCGAGTTTATACTCTTCAGCCGCGAGGACCTCGGTCCATCGATCGGCTAGCAGATCTTGATCAGCTTGAAGCTGTTGCTGCTTTTTCTTTAGGCTATTTGCCGTGGCTATGAGCCTGTGCCTGAAGCGTTCTTGTTCGATGGGATCCTCGGGTATGATGAATTCATCATCGTTGAGGCTCGCTTCGTCTTCGGAGGGAGGCATATAGTTATCAGCCTCAACCCCCTCGTCTGCCGCCCTGTCATAAGGGCTTGCTTCTGCATCCTCCTGCGCTGAGTCTTGCAGGAGGGGATCGTCTTCGGCACTCTCCGGAGTGTTATTGTCTCCCGTGCCAGATTCTCCATTCTTGTTGTGGCGGGATTTAGAGCGGCGCCGCTGACGCCGGTGTTTAGGCTGCTTCTTCAAAGAATCTTCCTCCGCTGCTTTTTCGCCTTCCCCTTCTTTTGGGGTATCCACCATGTAGACGTCGTATGACGAGGTGGCCTTCCAGTGTCCTGTGGGCGCTGGGTCCTGATCGTCTCCGGCATCATCGTCCATAGCGTCGATGTCCTCGGAGTCGTAGTCTAGCATGTCGGTTAGATCCTCAACAGTGGCTATAAAGTGGGTGGTGGGTGGGCTCCGAATTTCTTCGTTGTCCGAACTCCAACCGTCATGGCCATAGTCCGGCCAGGATTCTCCTGATAGCGAGAGATGCTTCAGAGAATTCAGGATATCGCCAAAAGGCGAGTGTTGAAAGATGTCCGCGGCGATGAATTCCATAACCGGTGCCCAATCCGGCTTAATTGGCGGGGGCGCGGGAGGCTTGGAGTCCGGCAAGGAGTCCGGTGCCTCGGGATCACGAGTTTCGCAAGGAACAAGATCGGTATTCGGCTCCATCACCGTAGATGTTGAAGCCCCCGGGGCGGCGTCTATCCACCGGCCCTCGTCGTGGGCAATCGGCTCCGGGTAAGTAGCTGGGGCGGATTCGAGTGCGGCCACCAAAGCACTGTCCGGCGGCAGAGCTAGATCATGCCCATCGTTGCAGTGCGGCGCGCTGGACTATGGCTCGAGTCCGTCGAAGATCGAGTCGCCGCGGTCATCGGCCGTGAAGTTTAGGCTTCCGAATCTGACCTGACGGCCAGGGGCGTAGCTTTCAATCTGCTCTAGATGGCCAAGAGAATTGGCCCGCAGTACAAAGCCGCCGAATATGAAGGTCTGTCCGGGGAGAAAAGTCTCACCCTGGACAGCGTTGATGGTCGAAGATGCCATCGAGCCTATCGGTGACGACACAGAGGAACTCTCAATGAAAGCACCAATGTCGGTGTCAAAACCGGCGGATCTCGGGTAGGGGGTCCCGAACTGTGCGTCTAGGCGGATGGTAACAGGAGGCGAGGGACACAATGTTTTTACCCAGGTTCAGGCCCTCTCGATGGAGGTAATACCCTACGTCCTGCTTGATTAATATTGATGATATGGGTAGTACAAGAGTAGATCTACCACGAGATCAAGGAGGCTAAACCCTAGAAGCTAGCCTATGGTATGATTGTTGAGATGTAATGTTGTGTCCTACGGACTAAAGCCCTCCGGTTTATATAGACATCGGAGAGGCTAGGGTTACACAGAGTCGGTTACAATGGTAGGAGATCTACATATCCGTATTGCCAAGCTTGCCTTCCACACCAAGGAAAGTACCTTCCGGACACGAGCCGGAGTCTTCAATCTTCTATCTTCGTAGTCTGGGGTCCGGCGGATATTGATAGTCCGGCTGTCCGGACACCCCCTAGTCCAGGACTCCCTCACCGGTCATCTCTTTCGAATCGCCCCACAACAGGCCCTTCTCTTTCCAGGAGGTGAGCCGTGTGGGGATGCCAGATCTGAATTCGGGGGCTGCTGCCCATTCGGGGTCACGCGGCTCGGTGATGTAGAACCACCCCGATTGCCACCCTTTGATGGTTTCCACGAAGGAGCCCTCGAGCCAGGTGACGTTGGGCATCTTGCCCACCATGGCGCCTCCGCACTCCGCTTGGCTGCCCCCACTACCTTGCTTGACATTAAAGTCTTTAGTCATAAGCAAGTGGGGCTGAATCTTGAAGGAAGGGCTCGCACATGACGATAAATGCCGACATGTTGAGGATGAAATTCGGGGCCAGATCATGGAAATCCAGGCCATAGTAGAAAATGAGCCCCCGGACAAAAGGGTGGAGTGGGAAGCCCATTCCGCGGAGGAAATAGGGAAGGAAAACCACCCTCTCATGAGGCCCGGGGGTGGGGATGAGCTGCCCCTCGTCAGGGAACCGGTGCGCGATATCGCTGGACAAATATCCGGCCTTGCGCAGCTTCTTGATGTGCCCCTCCGTGACGGAGGAGGCTATCCACTTGCCTCCCGCTCCGGACATGGTTGGAGAAGGTCGAGGTGAGATATGCGGACTTGGGCGCTGGAGCTCGAGTGCGCGGAGATGGATAAGCAAAGGAGGAAGAAGGCGTAGGTAAAAAGGTGGATCCTTATCCCCTTATATATGGGCGGACGAAACTATGCGTCCCCACCAGCCCGGTAAAACTCGCTTATCTCCCAAGTACCACAATCAACGGTGCGGTTGGGTTACCCACGTCCGTATTGATGAGAATCCCAGAATAAGGGGACACGATCTCTGCTTCGACAAGACGTGCCAAGGAAACCGCTTTGCTAAACGCGCTGAGGTGGAACAATAAAAACAATTCGAGTAAAGGCTTGGCCGTGGTGTGACGTCATATCACAAAATACGTCAGAAGATTGAACTTGTGTAAATATTATTCTCTCTACGGTAGTATGTGGAATTTATTTTGCAGAGCCGGACACTATCCTGGTGTTCACAATCTTCTATGAATTATTCGGAGGAGGAACCCGCCTTGCAATGCCGAAGACCATATGCGCGTCGGACTCATCATCATTGAAGCTAGGTTCAGGGGCTACTGAGGGAGTCCTGGACTAGGGGGTGTCCGGATAGCCGAACTATCATCTTTGGCCGGACTCCAAGACTATGAAGATACAAGATTGAAGACTTCGTCCCGTGTACGGATGGGACTTTCCTTGGCGTGGAAGGCAAGCTTGGCGATATGGATATGTAGATCTCCTACCATTGTAACCGACTCTGTGTAACCATAGCCCTCTTCGATGTCTATATAAATCGGAGGGTTTTAGTCCGTAGGATGAACAACAATCATACCATACACTAGCTTCTAGGGTTTAGCCTCCTTCATCTCGTGGTAGATCTACTCTTGTACTACCCACATCATCAATATTAATCAAGCAGGAGTAGGGTTTTACCTCCATCGAGAGGGCCCGAACCTGGGTAAAAACATCGTGTCCCCTGTCTCCTGTTACCATCTGCCTAGACGCACATTTCGGGACCCCCTACCCGAGATCCGCCGGTTTTAACACCGACAGGAAGGCTTCACATACAACAATGAACGATGAGATGTGGAGGATGGACTCCGGATCCAAAGTCATGGGATTACAGCCCATAATAAAACGAGCCCCCTCACGAAGGGGTCCATCGGGAAACCTAAACCCCGACGGAAGTGAGACACGAACACCACGCTCTCACCAGGCTCGGGAGTGGGAATGACTTACCCTGGGGCGGGCAGCCTATGCGAAATTTCACCGGTTAGATACCTGGCGTCTCTCAGCTTTAGCACATCTTCTTCCGTGACAGAAGAGGGCATCTACCGGCCCTGAAGGTCGGAGCCGGACATTGTCGAAGGTCCGAAGCGCCTGAATCTGGAGCCTTGGGTGTTGGAACTCGGGGCAAGGGGAGGATTCGATTGAGGATTGAAGAAAAGGAACATGCCTTGGTCTCGTTATAAAGGGGTTGAATACCAAGAGCCGTCCCCGTAACCATTTGGGACTCGCCTTCGATGGAGGGAGCGTGCCGACGGGCGCGGTTGGGTTACCCATGTCCGTATTGATGAGAATCCCGGAATAAGGGGACACGATCTCTGCTTCGACAAGACGTGCCAAGGAAACCGCTTCGCTAAATGCGCTGAGGTGGAACAATAAAAACGATTCGAGTAAAGGCTTGGCCATGGTGTGACGTCATATCACGAAATAGATCAACAGATTGAACTTGTGTGAATATTATTCTCTCTACAGTGGTGTGTGGAATTTATTCTGCAGAGCCGGACACTATCCTGGTGTTCACAATCTTCTATGAATTATTCGGAGGAGGAACCCGCCTTGCAATGCCGAAGACAATATGCGCGCCGGACTCGTCGTCATTGAAGCCTGGTTCGAGAGACTCTTGAGGAGTCTGGACTAGGGGTGTCCGGATAGCGAACTATCATCTTTGGCCGGACTCCAAGACTATGAAGATAGAAGATTGAAGACTTCGTCCCGTGTCCGGATGGGACTTTCCTTGGCGTGGAAGGTAAGCTTGGCGATACGGATATGTAGATCTCCTACCATTGTAACCGACTCTGTGTAACCCTAGCCCTCTCCGGTGTCTATATAAACCGGAGGGTTTAGTCCGTAGAAAAGACAACAATCATACCATAGGCTAGCTTCTAGGGTTTAGCCTCCTTGATCTCGTGGTAGATCTACTCTTGTACTACCCATATCGTCAATATTAATCAAGCAGGAGTAGGGTTTTACCTCCATCGAGAGGGCGCGAACCTGGGTAAAAACATCGTGTCCCTTGTCTCCTGTTACCATCCGCCTAGACGCACAGTTCGGGACCCCCTACCCGAGATCCGCCGGTTTTGACACCGACAATGACCATCACACTTTTATTTACTTACAAATCAAGAATTACAACTCGATACTTAGAACAAAATATGACTCTATATGAATGCCTCCAGCGGTGTACCAGGATGTGCAATGATTCAAGAGAGACATGTATGAAAGAATTATGAAGGTGGATTTGCCACAAATACGATGTCAACTAAATGATCATGGAAAGCAATAATTATACGATATGCATCACACAATCTCAGATTAATCTATTCAACCAACACAAAGAACTTCAAAGAGTGCCCCAAAGTTTCTACCGGAGAGTCAAGACGAAAACGTGTGCCAACCCCTATGCATAAGTTCACAAGGTCACTGAACCCGCAAGCTGATCACCAAAATATACATCAAGTAGATCACGTGAATATCCCATTGTCACCACAGATAAGCACATGCAAGACATACATCAAGTGTTCTCAAATCCTTAAAGACCCAATCCAATAAGATAACTTCAAAGGGAAAACGCAATCCATTACAAGAGAGTAGAGGGGGAGAAACATCATAAGATCCAACTACAATAGCAAAGCTCGCGATACATCAAGATCGTGCTGAATCAGAGAGAGAGAGAGAGAGAGATCAAACACATAGCTACTGGTACATACCCTCAGCCCCGAGGGTGAACTACTTGTCGTGGTTCTAAGTCTGACAGTAGAATGGGGGGTAGGTATGGAGAGGCAAGATCCTAGCTATGGAGCAGTTGTGAACACAGGGATGTGCGAGTTCAGGCCCTTCTCGGAGGAAGTAACAGCCCTCGTCTAGGAGCCGGAGGCGGTCATTGGATTATGTGTGTATAGATTAGAGGGTGTGAACCCTTTACCTTTGAGGAGGGGTGGTTTATATAGTGTCGCTTGAGCCCTCGGCCCTCGATGTCTGAGGTTTAAAGTACATTAAGTCTAGGCGTTCTTGTAGCGCCTCACATAAAGTGTCCTAAATGCCATAAAGACTACTTAATTACAGACCGTTATGATGCAGAGTGGTTCTTGATCTTCTAGTGGTCGAGTGAGTCTTCATGGTCGAGTCCTTCGAGTCCGTCGAGTGAAGTCTTCTCTTGGTCGACTGGAAGGCAGTTTCTTCTGAGGGTGTCTTTGGGTAGGGTACTTGGATCAGGTCTATGACCCTACCCTAGGTACATGACTTCATCATTAGCCCCCGAATGGATCGAGGTTTGAGTGAGGAAGGAGTTGACAATATTTCCGACCTGCTTTTATGTTCTGGACATGTATCGTCTTGGACCAATAATCTCTTTGTTGATAATCAGCAACTTTTCTTTCAGTTGCCTTGATCCATTCTCTTCTCTCGTCGAGTGAACTTTTGAACTTAGCAATCTCCGAGCGACGGATCGCAGGAAATCTCTTGTCTGACAGATCGATCTGCTGTTCGCGGATTTTGTGAGATTCGAATTCTGGGGAAGCGCGCAAAGCGGGGCGGACCGCGGCACTCGGATGGCATAGGGCATAGACGCCTCGATTCCCGTGCCACCTTTTTCGCCATGTATCGCGTACGCGCGACTGTTTCAGGATGTGATTGGACTGCCTGGGCCCACTTGTCATCCACTCGGAAGTGCTCTTATAAAGGCGCCCGGTGAGGGTTTTTTGAACAGTATCTCTCCATTCTTCTCCCTGCCCTCTCCGCCTCCGCCCACTGCGCCCGCTCTCGCCTCCACCCAATCGCTCCTCGTACGCTTCGCCGGCAACAATGGTGAAGGAGAAGACGGCGGCGCTGGAGCGCACGAAGAAGGCGACGGCGACGGGGAAAGCGAAAGGGAGAGCGACCAGTCGGGGCGGGTCTTCGTCAAGGTCCCGCCTGCCGCAAGGCTGGGTCCAAGGGGATTAGATCCGGTCGACAATCACCGAGAAAGATCTCACTGAGATGGCCAACGAGGGTTTGATCCCTCATGGAGTAGCGAGGCTCCCAGGGAACGAGTGGCAACCATAGCCGGAAGAGGGTGAGTGTGTTCTTCTGGCCACCCACGTCGACCGTGGATTTTCTCTGCCTCCGAGTGTTTTCTTCCATGGTTTCTTGAATTTCTTTGGGGCGCAACTCCACCACTTCAATCTGAATTCCATCGCCTACCTTGCTACCTTCGTGTCCATGTGCGAGAATTTCTTGGGTTGCCGACCGCACTGGGGTCTGTTCAAGCACATATTCAGTTGTCGTTCTCAGACAGTGAAAAAGGCGAGTCTAGATGACGATAAGACCAAGGTTATTCATATGTGTGGAGTGCAGGGATCGGATGAGAAACAAGAGCACCTTTCGGCCATGACTCTCCTGAGTCGGTCGAGGAGGATGGCGATCGACTTGGTTTCTTGCCAAAGCAGTCGGCCGGGGCTGTCGAGTGGTCTCCCTCCGTTTACTATGACCGAGCAAGCAAACCCTCTTCTCTGAAGGTGCTCCCTGAGGAGAAAGCCCAAGTGAAGATGTTGATGGAGCGTGTAGTTCAGCTAGTTCGGGAAGGAGTGACGGGTATGGACCTTCTGGAGGTCTTCCTTAGGCGACGCATCCAGCCTCTCCAGTACCGAGGCCATTGTATGTGGTTGTACTGCGGAACCGAGGATGAAACTCGGGTCCATCCAGAAGCAGTCGACGATGCCACACTGGAGAGATGGATGGCCGCGGTCACTGGGAACAAAGACAACCCTCGAGGAGCCAGGAGGATTCCGCCACTAGACCATTCTAGCACTCCAGACAAGGTATGCCCACTTTATTTCCAATTGTGATCTTGTCATACTTATTCTGCTTTCACTGCAAATTGGTCGATTGATCTTTATTTTGCTGTCTGTCAGGCCCTCACCGAACTATACTCGATGCCCAATGGAGCGCAGACGCCGACTGAAGAGGAGGAAGGTAGTGGAGGCGAAAGCCAGGAGGACTGGGATTCGGATGCTGCTGACAATGATGACGATGATGATTCCGATGGGGAGGAAGAGGAGGAGGAGGAGGAGGAAGTTGTACCGCCTCGCACGGAAAGGCGATCGAAGCTCGTCCATGACACTGCGACTGAACATGGCAAGGGGGTCGCGACTGTCGTGCAGTCGACCAAGCGCCCTCGGACCACTTCTCCGGTGCCGACTGAGAAGGCTCCGAAGCAATCTCGAATGGCACCATCGAAGCCGGCGAAGGTCTTGCCGAAGATGAAGGTGTCGATCCCCACTATCTCAGGGTAATGATGTTGCTTGAGTTTTTCCGTTCCCCATGAACTTATCTTTGGTCGACTCGTAAATCAACCGACTGTCTTTTGGAATCGCAGTGCTGCTACTTCTGACACCTCAGCTAAGGCTGACAATCATGAGATGGAAGACCCTGCCACTTCAAAACCTGGTATGACTCGTAATTCCGTCTATTACTCGATCGGCTCTTAGTCTCTAATTCTGATTCTTTTCTGTAGCCCCGTCCAATATCGTTTTCACCCTTCCTGACGACGACGACGACGAGGAACCACTGAAGCAAAGGAGGAGTAGGAAAGTGTCTGCTGGCAGGGTGACTCAGGACGTGCCAGCACCCGGGACATTGGTCGCGGAGGAGGAGAACACCACTCGACACGCCGTATCTTTCGCGGTGCCGTTGACGAGTGCTCACCCCGCGTCGTCGAGTGCTGCACAGCCTTCACTCTTCTCGACCCTCGTCCCGGAGGACCAAGCGGTGCTGCAAAGAAGCGTCGCCCGGGAGTCATGATGGAGCGGTGAAGGCCATCCGGGAGGCTAGCCGGGCAGCCTATGGCCTTGATTCCGCTCTTCAAAGGAGCGTTCGGTCGATCGGTCATCGCTGTTACATTAGGATATGATATCTGAAAATTCTTCTTTCTGAAATCCGTAGTAGTCCTACACCCACTGGGTGTGTCGATTGAAATTCTGGGTTAGTGGGGGCACGCTGAGTGCACCCACTGGGTGTAGTCCCCAAGGCTATGGTGGACTGCTGGCAGTCGACCATAGGCTTTATAAGTTAAGTTCTTCCTTCATTCGACTAGGTCGAATGGATTTCTGAAACCGGTGGGGGCACGCTTAGTGCACCCAGGTGTAATCCCGAGGCGTGGTGGACTCTTGGCGATTGACTACGATCACGAAGAATACGATCTGTTTTTTTTGGTGGTTGGTCGACTCTATCTTGATAGAACTAGTGGGGCACACCGAGTGCACCCTTGGGTGTAATCCCGAGACTACGATTGAATGTTTGTATTCGGCTGTAGTCTTAGAAAGCGTATGATTTTTCCTTAGTCACTTTCGGAAGTGAATTATCTTTGACATTTTGTCGATTGGTTCTTCATAGAAATCCTGCGACCTTGCGGCTCGTTACACGAGTTGGAGAACAAACATATCCAACTCGAGCTTGATCTGAAGCTGGTCGGGAGAATTTGGCGAAGGCAAGGAGGAGACCAAAGGTATGTTTGGTGAGGCCTCGACATTTGCTTTTGCCCCTCATTTGTTTCAAAATCTGATCTTGCTGTAACTGCGAGCAAAGTGAAGGAGGCCAGAAGAAGAAAGACCTTGACCTAGCTGAGATGCCGAAGACAGCTTTAGAGAAGACCAAGCTCGCAGACGAGAAGTTAGCTTTGGTCACCAGGCTTGAAGAAGAGAACACCAATCTGAAAGTTGCTCTTGCTATTGCCAACAAGGAGGTCAGTCGACTGAAAAGCGATAAAGTTGTTCTGAATGACAAGGTCAGTGAGTTGGCGGGGAAGAGAAACGATCTGGAGGCTTATCTGGGCGGGCTCGCCAAGAAGTTGTTCCTCATGCTCGAAGGTAATCCTTTGCACCAGACAATTGTTTTTACAGTGAACTTTCCATTCGACCGTTGCCTTGACTCGGCGATTGTACTTTGCAGAATTTTGCCAAAACTTTGAAGAGGAGACTGGTCAACTGGAACCAAACCTGGACCCCATCAACTCTTCAGTGAATGATGAAGTCGCCATGAACGTGCTCCAGCTCAAGTCTCGTGTTGCTGCTGTCACTGACTATCTTGCAAGGCTGAAGGTCGCCACTTCCCGCATTGACACTACACTCTGGCCCAGGGAGACGCTCCAAAATGACCTCGAGTCTCTGATGACTCGACTAAACACAGTCCCTGGTCAAGTGCAGGAGTGGAAGAAGTCTTCTGCCAGGTGCGGTGCAGATGTCGCTCTGTGTCTGGCCCGAGTCCATTGCAAGGATGCACGAGAAGACAAGCTGGCGGCTCTTTAGGTGGCCAATACCAAGAAGCATGATTTCCGGTCTTTCATGGAGACTTTCATCGCCGCTACCACTCGGATCGCGGATGGAATCGACATTGATGAGCTTGTTGCGCCTTCAAGCCCTTCACAGGAGGGGTAAAAAACATCTTGAGCTCGACACTTTAAATTTGCCTCGGTATGCCGAGTGATTTTGTAACCGATAAACCTTAACAGGCTTAGCGCCTGAGCACTTTCGGTTCTGTTAGGTATCTATCCGAACTTGGGTTCGACGTTTGAATATGCTTGCATTTGGCTTGAGATAACTTTCGCAGGTTAAAGCGAGGTGCTCATTGCAATCGACTTGTTCCCCAATTCACTTATGCAGGCACTGGGCCGCGGCTAAGCCTCCGGGTGGGATACGTGCTCTCCACTTGGTAGGATTTTCAAAGCTTAGGCGAGCACTGGGCTGCAGCTAAGCCCCCGAGTGGGAGGTGTGCTCTCCACTCGGTAGGATTTTTATAACTTAGGCGAACACTGGGCTGCAGCTAAGCCCCCGAGTGGGAGGACTACTCCTCACCCGGTAGGATTTTCAACACTTAGGCGAGCACTGGGCTGCAGCTAAGCCTCCGAGTGGGAGGTCTGCTCTCCACTCGGTAGGATGTTTAAAACTTAGGCGAACACTGGGCTGCAGCTAAGCCCCCGAGTGGGAGGTCTGCTCCTCACTCGGTAGGATTTTCAACACTTAGGCGAGCACTGGGCCGCAGCTAAGCCTCCGAGTGGGAGGTCTGCTCTCCACTCGGTAGGATTTATACGTCGTACTTGTGGTGTAGTTCGAAGGAGAGGGTCGCAGTCGACCTGCACCTCGTCTTCCTTGCTACCGCACGTTGTACTTGTGGCGTAGCTCGGAGGAGAGGGTCGCAGTCGACCTGCACCTCGTCTTTCTTGCTACCGCATGTTGTACTTGTGGCGTAGCTCGGAGGAGAGGGTCGCAGTCGACCTACACCTCGTCTTCCTTGCTACCGCACGTTGTACTTGTGGCGTAGCTCGGAGGAGAGGGTCGCAGTCGACCTGCACCTCGTCTTCCTTGCTACCGCATGTTGTACTTGTGGCGTAGCTCGGAGGAGAGGGTCGCAGTCGACTTGCACCTCGTCCTCCTTGCGGAGCGTATATAGAATTTGTACCTAGGCGAGTACTTAGACTACAGCTAAGCCCCCGGGTGGGAGTCTGGCTCACCGCTCGGTAGGATTTTATTGAAACTTAGGCGAGTACTTGGACTGCAGCTAAGCCCCCGAGTGGGAGTCATGCTCTCCACTCGGTAGGATTTTATTCAAACTTAGGCGAGTACTTGGACTGCAGCTAAGCCCCCGAGTGGGAGTCGGGCTCACCGCTCGGTAGGATTTTACTGAAACTTAGGCGAAACGGATTCGCAGCTAAGCCCCCGAGTGGTAGGCTAGCTCACCACTCGGTAAGGATTTTTTTTTACAAACTTAGGCGAAACGGATTCGCAGCTAAGTCACCCACTAAGGGGGAAATTTTACTGAACAAATAAAAGTGACAAAAATCATTGGGGAAATTATGACACTATTATCTTTCAAAACATGGACTACAGAAGTACTTTTATTACAATTCATCCGTGTGAAAACTTAAGTGTAAAATGGGCGGAGTAGCTCCGCGTTCCAAGCTCGGGGCTCGTCGATATTGTGCTTGACGTTGTAGAGACGGTACGCTCCGTTGTGGAGAACCTTGGTGACGATGAAGGGTCCTTCCCAAGAAGGAGAAAGCTTGTGTTGTTTCTGCTGATCCACTCGGAGAACCAAATCTCCTTCCTGGAAGGCTCGACTCTTCACGTTTCTAGCGTGGAAGCGACGCAAGTCCTGTTGGTAGATGGTCGATCGGATCAGAGCCATCTCTCTTTCCTCCTCTAAAAGGTCGACTGCATCTTGCCGCGCTTGTTCCGCTTCAGCCTCGTTGTAGAGCTCAACACGAGGAGCATTGTGGAGCAGATCACTCGGCAAGACCGCTTCAGCTCCATAGACCAAGAAGAATGGAGTCCCTCCAGTCGACCGATTAGGCGTGGTCCTTAGACCCCAAAGCACCGAGGGAAGTTCGTCGACCCATGCTCCAGCCGCATGCTTAAGGTCACGCATCAGTCAGGGTTTCAACCCTTTGAGGATCAAGCCATTGGCTCGCTCCGCTTGTCCATTCGACTGTGGATGGGCGACCGAAGCGTAGTCGACTCGTGTGCCTTGAGAAGTGCAGAACTCGCTGAATTCCTCTGAGTCGAAGTTTGATCCATTGTCTGTGATGATGCTGTGCGGGAGTCCATATCTGAATATCAGTTCCTTGATGAACCTAACAGCAGTACCGGCATCAAGGTTCTTGATGGGTTTAGCCTCAATCCACTTGGTGAACTTGTCGACTGCCACCAGCACATGCGTGAAACCGCTTCGACCTGTCCTCAAGGGGCCCACCATATCAATCCCCATCTGCGAAGGGCGGACGAGTGGTATAGTCTTGAGTGGCGAGGCTTGTGTGAAATGTTGGAGTAAAATTGGCATCCTTTGCACTTGTCCACTATTTCCTTTGCCATCTCATTTGCCCTTGGCCAGTAAAATCCGTCTCGGTATGCTTTGGCCACGATGGTCCGAGAGGACGCATGATGGCCATAGGTCCCCGAGTGGATATAATCAAGGATGATTCGACCTTCTTCTGGCGTTATACACTTCTGACCAACTCCAGTCGCGCTCTCTCTGTACAACTGTCCTTTGATCACGGTAAAGGCCTTGGATCGACGGACGATCTGTCGAGCCTCTTCCTCGTCCTCCGGGAGCTCTTTTCTCAGGATATACGCGATGTATGGAACTGTCCAGTCGGGAGTGATCACTAAAACCTCCATGACCAAGTCGACCACTGCTGGGACTTCAACTTCATTCGGATCTGTGGCACTCTTGGGCTGTGGGGCTTCTTCGGTGAAAGGATCTTCTTTGACTGACGGAGTATATATATGCTCCAAAAATACACCACTCGGAATGGCTTCTCTCTTGGAACCTATCTTTGCCAGATCATCAGCCACTTGATTTTTCAGTCGGGGTATATGATGGAGCTCTAACCCCTCAAACTTCTTTTCCAGCTTCCTCACTGCATTGCAGTATCCAGTCATGGCTGGACTTCTTACGTCCCACTCCTTCATCACTTGGTTGACCACCAAATCTAAGTCGCCATAAACCATAAGGCAACGGACGCCGAGTGAAATGGCCATGCGCAACCCATACAAAAGGGCCTCATACACTGCCTCATTGTTGGAGGAATCAAAGTGAATCTGGATCACATATCTGAGCTTATCTCCTCTGAGGGAAACCAAGACAACCCCAGCACCGGAACCATTCAACATCTTAGAGCCGTCAAAAAACATGGTCCAATGCTCCGAGTGAACTTGAGCCGGCTGCTGTTGTTCAATCCACTCGGCAAGGAAATCTGCTATAGCTTGGGACTTAATGGCTTTCTTTGCCTCAAACTTGATATCAAGGGGAAGAAGTTCAATCGCCCATTTCGCCACTCGACCAGTTGCATCTCTGTTGTGCGAGAATCTACGAAAGTGGAGCGTCGTGGCTTAATGTAATGGAATGATCGGAGAAATAATGAGCAACCTTCTTCGTGGCCATGTAGATCCCATACACAAGCTTCGATAATGAGGATATCTTTGCTTTGATGGAGTCAAAACTTGAACGAGATAGTACCTTTGGGCGCTGAACTTTGAAGGCTTTCCTTCTTCTTCCGCTCGACCGTAAGCCACATGTCTTGACGACTTGTCCTGTGGCTGCAATATAAAGGCAGAGGCTCTTTGCTGATTGGAGCAGCAAGCACCGGTTGGGTGGAGAGCGAGCTTTTAGCTTGGCAAGCGCTGCATCAACCACGGAGTCCACTCGAACTTGCGCCTTCTTCATCGATCGGTAAAGAGGCAATGCCTTTTCCCGAGTCGTGAAATGAATCGACTTAATGCGGCCAAGCATCCGATAAGCTCGGACATCGTGCACCCGCGCGGGCGTTTCATTGAATATAGTCCCAATTTTTTCGGGTTAGCGTCGATTCCTCGTTCGAAGCGAAAACCGAGTAACTTTCCACGGGAACTCGAATGTGCACTTTGATGGATTGAGCTTGATATCATACTTCCGAGGTTGGCAAATATTTGGCGAGGTCATCCGGCAGGTCGGAACCCTTCGCGACTTGACCACGATATCATCCATATCGCTTCCACATTCCGACTGATTTGGTGAGCAAACACTTCGGATCATTCGCATGAGCGTGGCTCCGGCATTCTTGAGGCGAATGGCATGGTGATATAGCGAAGCACCGAATGGAGTGATGAAAGTTGTTTTCATCTCGCCGGTGCATGCTGAACGGATCTGATGGTACCGGAATAGGCGTCTAGAAAAGACAATCTCGCGACCCATGATCGAGTCAACAATTTGATCAATGCGAGGGAGAGGAAAATGATCTTTCGGGCAGGCCCGATTGATGTGCTTCAAATCAATGCACATTCGGAGTGAGTTGTCCTTCTTAGGAACCATGACGACATTGGCGAGCCACTTGGAGTGGTATATCTCTCGGATAAATCCTGCCGCCAATAGTCGAGCCACCTCCTCGCCAATAGCTTTTCTCTTCTGGACGGCGGACCGTCGAAGATGTTCTTTGACTGCTTTTGCTGCTGAGTTGACTCTAAGGCGATGCTCAGCCAGTCCCCTGGGAACACCCGGCATGTCAGCTGGCTTCCATGCAAAGATGTCCCAGTTCTCACAGAGGAACTGGATGAGCGCTTCTTCCTATTTCGGGTCGAGTGTTGTGGAGATATGGGTCGGAGCTGCATTGGGGTCGGTCGGGTGAATGTGGACGGGCTTCATCTCACCGGACGACTGAAATGCTGACTCCGTGGCAGGCTTCTTGGCTCGCAGCAATTCACTTGAGTCTGCATTTTGCTTATATCCTTCCAGCTCGACCGCTGTCACCTGGGAATCGGCAATCTTTGAGCCTTTCTGGAAACACTCTTACGCTTTTTCCGATCACGGTGGCGGTGATCACACCTTTGGGGCGGGCATCTTCACTTTGAGGTATCGTAACATGGTCGAGCCATGAACCGTGCGTAAGCTGGTCTCCCCAAAATAGCGTGGTAAGCGCTCACGAAAATCCACGACCTCAAGCGTCGGCTTCTCTTTGCGAAAATGCTTGAATCACCGAACACCACATCGAGCTATTTGGCGAGTGACTCGGCTTTCTTTCCTGGAATAACTCCATGAAAACTCATGTTACTGGTGCTCAGTCGGGACATCGGAATGCCCATTCCTTTCAGCGTGTCCGCATACAATAAGTTCAGTCCACTACCTCCGTCCATTAGCACCTTCGTTAGTCGAGTGCCTTCGACAACCGGGTCGACCACCAAAGCTTGCCTCCCAGGGGTGGCTATATGAGTCGGGTGATCGGACTTGTCGAATGTAATGGGAGTTTGGGACCATCTCAGATAACTGGGCGTTGCCGGGGCGACCATGTTCACCTCACGGTTAATAACCTTCAGTTGGCTCTTGCTTTCCACATCCGCAAAGATCATCAGAGTGGAGTTAACATGAGGATATCCTCCCTCACTGTCCTCCTTGTCTTCGGCTTTGTCCGACTCCTTTTCCTTGTCCTTGGGTTGTTTACCTTGGAACTGCTGGATCAGGAGTCGACACTGGCGAGTGGTATGTTTCGGGTAAATGATATTACCCTCTTCGTCTTTCTTCGTGTGGATGTGACACGGCATATCCATCACGTCATTTCCTTCTTTATCCTTCACCTTCTTGGGGTTCCAGGATCCTTTGGGTTTCCCTTTGAACTTGCCCTGAGTCACGGCCAGAGCCTCTCAAGGAGCCGCTGGTTGACTTTCGTTTCGCTTCGATTGGAGTTTCCTTTCTCCGGTCGACTCGGCTTGTACTTGCCGCTCGAGTCGGTCCTCCTCTTCGCCGTTAGGCGTGCTTAGTAACAATTTCCATCATCCGACTCAGGGTCATATCTCCGGTCCGACCAAACTTCAAACTTAATTCTCTGTTCTTAACACCATCCTTGAAGGTGCAGACTGCCTGATGATCAGACACGTTCTCCACGGTATGATGTAAAGTGATCCATCTCTGAATATACTCTCTTAAGGTCTCATTCGACTTCTGCACACAAACTAGCAGCTCTGTCAATCCAGCTGGTCGCTTGCAAGTTCCCTCAAATGTTCTGACAAACACTCGGGAAAGATCTTCCCAAGTGTAAATGTTGCTTGGAGTTAACTGATTCAACCATGCTCTGGCAGAACCTTCCAACATGAGCGGTAAGTGTTTCATGGCCACCTCGTCATTCCCACCACCGATCTGTACAGCCACTAGGTAATCCTCAAGCCAAGTTTCAGGCTTAGACTCACCGGTGAACTTGCTTACTCCAGTCTCCAACCTGAAGTTGGGGGGAATCACCGCGGCTCTGATAGCCCTGCTGAAACATTCCGGACCTGAAACATGCACTCGGCTGCTAGTGGGCGCATCTCTGTCGGGGCCGCCTCGATGAGCCCTGTTCCGATCGACCAAGCCTTGCACGATAATAGATCGCGCGTTGAAGCCTGGTTCCCGGGGGTCGGCCGGAGCTCTTCGCCCCGCACTGAGTTGACGCATGTCATCTTGCTGCCGAGGAGCGTAAGACCCACCTCTCGAGGGAGGAGTGGGCACTCGACGCCTATCATCATGATCGTATCGGTCACCATATTGGTCCCGTCGATTCTCGCGTCCTTCACGCCGCGGAGGCGATCTGGGGCTATGAGCCGACTGAACCGTATTCGCGGCGACGGATCCACTGTGAATTCTGTTGCGTGACTTCGACACGGCTGAATTCTGATCTCCTGCTGCCCGGAGCAAGTCTCTGATCTGCATCAAGCCTCTGCCAGCCTCCGACTGAGAGGGCTAAATGGACTCTGCTATACGGGTTGCAGCTGCTAAATTCTGAATCGGGGTTCGATATACCTGAGTCGGCGGGAAGAGTTGACGTCGACTAGAGTCGGGTACTCGTTGCCGCGCGCGCTCGTCGAGTGCTCGCTGAAGATTCTCCAGACTAGCGCGTTCAGCCAAGTTGGCCAAACATGCCTCCTCCAAGGCGCGAGCCTCGGGGTTTCTCTGCTGACGGGAGTATGCGGGGCATCCATGTTCTCTTGGTGAAGCTCTTCCCTTTGAGGAATTAAGTGGCTCGGGTTGGTACTCCTCATGGACTTGGCGGGGTCGCCTCCATGATCTACCCGTCGCCTTGAGGGTAGCCGGGAGGACTACGAGGTCCGTCGACCATCAAGACCTCCGCCGCTGGATCATTGCTATCTCCTTTTCGGATCACGATCTCCACGAACCGATCAACAGATCGAGCAGGCCGTAGAGGATTCGTCGGGCTCGATTGCCGCGACTTGGGTGGTGGCCGTCTGGCGAGCTACCGCGTGCCTCACCCACCGCTGGAGTCTCGACCGACCAGATCGCTTGCGCTGGCGGGAAACAGGGAGGGTGGACGATAAGGGACTCGACGGTTGCCGCAGCAAAACGCCGCGGACACATGCACGAAAATGCATCGCACCGCGGACGGGGAGCGCATCAACGTCGAGTGGAGCCTCCTGGAGCCAACCGGAGTCGTCGGCGATGAAGGTGAGAGCGCCGAGATGGATCTCGCGGCCCTCGACCAAAACTCCACCAGCAACCATGATGAAAGTAATCGGAAGAATTGCAACTTCTCCAAAAATCGCTAAGACACCTGCCCCACGGTGGGCGCCAACTGTCGTGGTTCTAAGTCGGCGATAGAATGGGGGCAGGTATGGAGAGGCAAGATCCTAGCTATGGAGCGATTGTGAACACGGGGATGTCTGAGTTCGAGGCCCTTCTCGGAGGAAGTAACAGCCCTCGTCTCGGGCCGGAGGCGGTCATTGGATTATGTGTGTATAGATTATAGAGTGCGAACCCTTTACCTTGAGGAGGGTGGCTTATATAGTGTCACTTGAGCCCTCGGCCCTCGATGTCTGAGGTTTAAAGTATATTAAGTCTAGGCGTTACTGGTAACGCCTCACATAAAGTGTCCTAAATGCCATAAAGACTACTTAATTACAGACCGTTATGATGCAGAGTGGTTCTTGATCTTCTAGTGGTCGAGTGAGTCTTCATGGTCGAGTCCTTTGAGTCCGTCGCGTGAAGTCTTCTCTTGGTCGACTGGAAGGCAGTTTCTTCTGAGGGTGTCTTTGGGTAGGGTACTTGGATCAGGTCTATGACCCTACCCTAGGTACATGACTTCATCACTACTCTCTCCTCATCATGGAGAGCGCCGGGATGATGAAGATGGCCACCGGTGAGGGATTCCCCCTCCAGCAGGGTGCCGGAATAGGGTCCTGATTGGTTTTTGGTGGCTACAGAGGCTTGCCGCGGCGGAACTCCCGATCTAGGTTTCTTTCTGGGGATTTCTGTATTTATAGGAATTTTTTGCGTTGGTCTCAAGTCAGGGGGGTCTTCGAGTCGTCCACGAGATAGGGGGACGCGCCCAGGGGGTAGGGCGCGCCCTCCACCCTCGTGGATGGCTCGGGACTCTTCTAGCACAACTCTTTTACTCCAGGGGCTTCTTTTGGTCCATAAAAATCGTCAAAAATTGGCACGTCAATTGGACTCCATTTGGTATTCTTTTTCCGTAAAACTCAAAAACAGGGAAAAAAAGAAACTGGTACTGGGCTCTAGGTTAATAGGTTAGTCCTAGAAATCATATAAAATAGCACATAAATTCATATAAAACATCGAAGATGGATAATATGATAGCATGGAATAATGAAAAATTATAGATACGTTGGAGACGTATCAGTGGGGTCTGTGCAGAGTTCCAAGTACCAACATTATTATTGCTTTTGATGAGTGGAAGCAGGAAGAACCAGAGGGTACACCTTTAGAGAAGGTGTGGGTACGATTCTTTGGCGCACCACCTAAACTGATTAAACACTTTCTGATTGCTTGGAGCTTGGGTTCTATGATTGGCAAGACATAAAAGGTGGACATGCCTTTCACTCGTGCACAAGGGGCCGCGAGGTTGCTGGTCAGTGCTGTGAGCGTTGAGTTCCTACCAGATGTGGTTAGATGGACACATGGTGGAGTCACGTACGTTTTAGAGCTTGAGATCGAGGACACTCTGATTCCCAGGATGGAGATGAGATTCAGGATATGGACACAATTGAGGGGAACGGAGCCCCGGGGAATCAGGATTTGGGGTCAGACTATTCACCACGGGAGTCGGCCAAGGGGCCCAATGGGCAACCAGATAAGGTAGATAAGTCTGCCAAGGAGGCGCCCTAGTCGGTTATGGAGCACCAGAGTTGAGGCGGACAACCCGGTGGAACTTGAGCTACCACCGGTGTTGGTCCCTGTTTGTGAGCCGACGACAGCCCTTACTATGAGAGAGGTTTCCGGTACCCCACAGCAGGCACCACAAGGGCTACGACACACTGATAGTGGCCCAGTCATGATGGGTTCCATGCCCGGTGGGCCGGTGGACACTTGCAGGCCGATCGCGGGTGAGAGGGGTCGTGGGCAGGAGGCCCATAGCTCCCGCCTACACGCATCTACCTCGACCTCTTTGGGAGGGGCGCCTGGACAAAAGGTCCGAGGTGCTCTTCCTCTCCCGGTTGTCGCGGGCGAGCTGGGGGAGAGGTGCGGGCAGTAGCCCCGTGCCTTAACCCCTCTGCAGGACCACACCATGCAGAACAGACAGGGCCGCGTTGCTTTGTTGGCGAGGGGGGAGCGGAACTATTGAGCAGGTGGCTCCACGGTCCTCTTCCCCCTTGACCACTACGGGCGATTTCCGCTCGACCACGCCCTACCCTCCTTCACCGATGCTAGGGGAAGGGCGTGGGAGTCGGGAGAGGATGGCGGAAGAGCTTATCACTATCAGTGGGATCGCGGATCCGGTGACGGCTGGCAGGCGTGTCAGCAACCGGATCCAGGGACAGCCAGAGGTGGACGAACTACAGCTAGCGCGTGCCAAGAGGGCAGCCATGCTTCGTCATGTCGAGGCTACTACAGGTGCGTCTTTTGATAAAAGTTGTTCAACTTTGCACCTCACAAAGAATAAAATAGTGGATAAGGGAAATGACTTAGGAATTTCTTTGGGATCAAATGAAACTGAGGTCATCAAATCCGTAAACAATCTTTTAGACATGGAAGCGGAGAGGGCTTCAGAAATTATTTGTAATCTTGCATCTATCAAACCCATGAATGACAAACAATTTAGGAATGGTTGATCTCACAAATATATGTAACAATCTTCTGCCTATTGCGGAGGCCGAGGATGAGGAGGGGTCGGAGACTACAGACACGGTAGAGCCTCTAATGATGGAGGGCGCAGTTTCTGCCGTCGCTGATCCGACTTTCCCGCGGGGTGTTGGGGAGAAGCCCAAACGACCCTGGAAGCGGAAAATTTATCCTACTTCGGCAGTACGTAGAAGTGCTAGAGTTGAGCTTAAGAAAAAATTTCATGATGACTTATGAAAGGACTCTTTTGGAATAGTAGAGGTCTAGCTGACTTGGCTAAAGAAAGGTTCTTAGCAGAGACAATGATAGAACAACACTTAGACCTTATTGCACTTTTGGAAACAGGACGAGATAATTTTGCATCACGGATCCTTCAAACTCTCTCAAGTGGTATTGATTTTGACTGGCACATCTTACCTCCTAGAGGAAGATCTGGTGGGATTTTACTAGGAGTGCGGTGTGAAACGCTTGAGGTGCTTAATGTGGTTCAGGGAGACTTTTCGGTTAAGTTTAGGATGAGATCAAAATTGGATGGGTTCCGGTGGTCTCTTGTAGCTGTTTATGGGGCAGCACAACCTGAATTCAAACCAGACTTTTTGGATGATTTGGTGCGGATTTGTGGAGATGAAACTCTGCCAATACTAGTCGGGGGGAATATAATCAGGAGGAGAGATGAAAAGAACAATGACAGTTTTGATGGACGTTGGTCTATGATGTTTAACATGATTATCGAGAGTCTTAATTTGAGAGAAATAGAACTCACCGTAGACAATTTACATGGGTCAATTCGTTACCCATTCTGACTTATGAAAAGTTGGATAGGGTTCTTGCTAGTGTGGAGTGGGAACAAAAGTATCCTTTGGTGTCGGTCCATGCGATGTGAAGAGCGATCTCAGATCACACACCACTTCTATTAGACTCGGGTGAGGCTACCCATGTGGCAAATAAAAATGCTTTCTCCTTCGAACAAAGTTGGTTCGAGAGAGAAGGATTTTTGGAGATCATTGCACGTGAATGGGCTAAGCCTGTTAGTGGAAGGATGCATATTGAGAGTTGGCAAAATAAAATTAGACATCCCCGACAGTTTTTGAGAGGTTGGGCCAGAAATGAGAGTGGGATTTACAAACAAGAAAAAGAGCGTCTTACTCCATTAATTGAGGCACTAGACTTAAAAGCTGAAGACACTCTTCTTACGGTTAATGACCAAAGATCCAAGTCCGAGGCTGAGCAAGGTCTACGATCTCTCTTGAGAGAGAGGAGGAGCTCAAGTGGGCATTGCGTGCTAAAGTGCTTAAGGTTGTCCAAGGGGACGACAATGCACAATTCTTCCATATTGTTGCAAATGGTAAACATAGGAAGAAGAAAATCATACAGCTTGAACAGGACGAGGGGACAATAGTGGGGCATGAGAATCTGAAAGCGTATATCTCTAATTACTATAAACAACTTTTTGGACCCCCCGAATACAAGTACGGTGACACTAGAGGAATATGTGACTGATGATATACCTAAATTACAGGCAGCAGAGAATGATATTCTCTCTGCACCGTTTACTAAAAAAGAGGTTCTTCAGGCAATATCACAAATGAAACCGAATAAATCACCAGGACCAGATGGGTTTCCAGCTGAATTCTATAAGAAATGTTGACATATTATTAAAGATGATCTTATGCCTATGTTTTATGATTTTTTTTCAACGGTCATTTATAGCTGTTTCATCTTAACTTCGGTACGGTAACGCTGTTACCAAAGAAAGATGAGGCAGTTTGGATCGAACAATTCCGGCCCATATGTCTGCTTAATGTGAGTTTCAAAATTTTCACAAAGGTTGGAACCAATAGATTTACACAAATTGCTCATTCAGTGATCCAACCAAGCCAGACAGCTTTCATGCCAGGGCGACACGTACTGGAAGGGGTGGTCGTTCTGCATGAAATGCTTCATGAGATCCACTCGAAGAAACTGGATGGGGTTATCTTTAAAGTGGATTTTGAGAAGGCGTATGATAAAGTAAAGTGGCCTTTCCTTCAGCAGGCAATGCGCATGAAAGGTTTTAGTGAAGCCTGGAGGAACCAAGTGGATACCCAAGTCCAGAAGGGTAGTGTCGGCATCAAGGTGAACGATGATATATGTCATTATTTTCAGACACATAAGGGGTTGAGACAAGGGGATTCCATGTCTCCTCTTCTGTTTAATATTGTGGCAGATATGTTGGCCATCATTATTGGCAGGGCCAAATAGCATGGCCATGTAGAGAGGTTTGTTCCTCATCTAGTCGATGGAGGGGTATCCATTCTACAGTATGCTGATGACACTATCTTATTCATGGAACATGACATGGCTAAGGCACGTAATATGAAACTTATCTTATGTCTCCTCGAACAATTGTCTGGCTTAAAAATTAATTTTCATAAGAGCGAGTTGTTTTGCTTTGGGAAGGCCAAAGACGAGGAAAACACTTATAGACAATTGTTCGGATGTGAATTAGGTGCTTTACCATTCAGTTATTTGGCTATACCGATCCACCACCGTAAACTATCCAATAAAGAATGGAAGTGTATTGAAGAACGAATTGAAAAAAAAAACTTAGCTGCTGGAAGGGCAAGCTTATGTCATATGGAGGTCAGCTAGTCATGATTAACTCGGTACTAACTAGTATGCCGATGTTTCTACTTTCGTTCTTCGAAATTCTGAAAGGGGTTCGGAAGCGACTTGATTTCTTTAGATCTCGTTTCTTCTGGCAGTCTGATGAGGCCAAGAGGAAATATTGTCTTGCACGTTGGGATATCCTTTGCCGACCTAAAGACCAAGGGGGTCTCGGTATTGACAACTTAGAAATTAGGAATAAATGTCTTACGAGCAAATGGCTATACGGGCTAGAGATAGAGCCGGAGGGTATGTGGTCTCAAATCCTACGCAATAAGTATTTACACTCAAAAACACTAGCCCAGGTTACCATCAGACCGACTGAATCACCATTATGGAAAGGACTTATGAGAACAAAGGACTTGTTCTTTCGTAGGGTCAAATTCTTGGTTGGCAATGGGATGTCAACAAGATTTTGGGAGGATACGTGGTTAGGAGAGACACCCCTGGCCGTCCAATATCCCACCCTTTATAATATTGTGCAACGTAAGGAGGATTACATAGGCACAGTCTTTCAAACTATTCTCTTGAACATTCAGTTCAGACGTGTGTTAGTTGGTGAGAGATGGACTGCCTGGATGCATTTGGTTCGGAGACTGATAGAAGTTCAACTCTCCGACCAGCCGGATTCGACACAATGGAAGTTAACTAAGAATGGGATTTTTACGATGAAATCATTCTATATGGATTTGATTAATTCTGGCCCAATCTTAAGATCGTTACACATCTGGAGGGTTAAGGTTCCTTTGCATATTAAAATCTTTATGTGGTTCGTCCACAAGCAAGTGATACTCACAAAGGACAACTTAATCAAAAGGCGATGGGTAGGAAGTTCGCGGTGCTGTTTTTGTGATCATAATAAAACAATACAACACTTATTTCTTGAATGCCCACTTGCCAAGTTACTTTGGAGAACGATTCATATAGCTTTCAACATTAATCCTCCAGTCGATATTGCGTCGTTGTTTGGGACGTGGTTAGCTGGGGTTGAACAGATTACTGCGGCTTGTATTCGGATTGTGTGCGCTATTATGTGCTATATGGAACTGCAGGAATGATATGATTTTTAACAAACAACATACTTTAACTTTCTTGCAGGTCATCTTCAGAGCTACAGCTTGGATCCATACGTGGCCCTTACTCACTCCTATGGACTCCAGGGAGCCTTGGGTTACTGGGTGCAACCAATGGGAGATGGTATCTCGGGTTATATTCAACCGGTTCGGATGGCGCTCGCATAACAGGATAGGAGTCTAGGGAGCTTATCCTTCATATTACCGTATCGGTTGCTTTTGTCAGCATGTAATTTCTCTTTTTTACTTTGTTCTGCTCCGTTTGCGAGCTGTAAGACTATGATGACGGTACTTCGTGGATTTTTAATAACATGGCTGCATGCATCATCGTGATGCAGAGGCCGGGGGCATGCCTCCGTTTCCAAAAAAAATCTACTGGGATGAAGGCCACTATGGAGATACTTTAGAGCAAGAGGACATAGTTCCACAAAGTTAGTCTTATGAACAGATGCAAATTTTAACGGCAGTTCGATAGAGAGACTAAAGAATCCTCCACTGAATTTGGTGGTTCTACATATACTATAAGAAAACCTGTGATGTGAAAACTATAATCCAGGATTGCTCTACACAAGCGTAATTCAACCATTTGATCTCTTTAACTATCTACTTTGATGTCATCATAATCCTTCTAAAATCTTTGAAGCATTGACGCAATACCTCTACATATTATATGGAACCTCCGAAGCCTTCAACGTTGACGTTACCCATAAGGGAGACTTTTATCTTCTCTCTTCCTTCTTCTTTTATTGTTCTCTCGATGATCAAAGAACTATACTATCATCTTATAAAATTATGAATATAAACTCGGAGTCTTATGTGTATGTGTGTCTTTATACTCTTAATACAACCTATAAGTGGGCTCACATTAGCTGTGGGCATGGTCAGGTACCCACCACTGTTTATTTGGAAATGTAGCAGTGGTGGGTAGGAATAAACGCCCACCACTAATCTTTGCACAACAATGGCGGGCGGCAAATAATACCTACCACTCGTAAACTCAACCAAATTTGCTGCACGCTAAAAACTGCAGTGGCGGACACATAAAAAGGCGACCACTAGTACATAACAGACCAGTGGCGGGCCTAAAATGTGCCCATGATAACATTATTTCGCAACCCGCGCCAATTTATTTGAAAGTTTGCAGTGGCGGGAGCTATAAGCCACCCGCCGCACATCTTAAGTCAAAAAAATCCTTGAAAATCGTGTTTGCTAAGCCTAGCATAGTCTCAAATTTGGGCATGTGCTTTAAATTTGGGGACAGTTAGATTTATGCCCCTAGTTGTGTCCCACTCATCTGTTTTACTCCTAATTCCCAAAAGTCACCGGTTCTGTCCAAGTCACTTTGCTCCTCTTATGCTTTTGCCCTTTGACCGTTTGACCGTCAGTTTGTAAACTTCATAAATAATTCATACTAAATCAGAAAAATTCAAATAAGATACCAAAATATTCAGAAAAACATCACCTATATGTTAGTGTCATTTGCATTCATGAAAAAATTGTTGGAAAGTGCACATCTGAGTTTTAGCACTTTTGATACCACCATGAATAGTAAACTCTAAAAAGAACAAAAAAATTCAAAAAAAATATGGTGGCAAAGAACGACAAATGTTCTAAGTGCTTGCCAAGTTTCATTAGGGAACAACATTCGTGGAAGTCGTGGTAAAAAATAATCTATTTTGGAGTGCTGATTGTTTTTTTGCCGTAGCACCCACGAATGTTATTCCCTGATGAAACTTGGCAGGCACTTAAAACATTTGTCATTGTTTTCCAACAATTTTTTTTGATTTTTTTTTGAACTTTTTTAGATTTTACTATTCATGGTGGTAGCATAAGAGCTAAAACTCGGATGGGCACTATCCAACACTTTTTTCATGAATGCAAATAACACTGACATATATGTGATGTTTTTCTGAACATTTTGGTATCTTATTTGCATTTTTCTAATTTAGTATGAATTAGTTATGAAGTTTTCAAACTGACGGTCAAACGGTCAAAGGGCAAAATCATAAGAGGAGCAAAGTGACTTGGACAGAACCGGTGACTTTTGGGAATTAGGGGTAAAACAGACGAGTGAGACACAACTAGGGGCATAAATCTAATTATCCCTTAAATTTGTGTACTAATCATGGAAAAAGTATGAAATTAAAATGATGTACATAAATTAATTTGTGTGTGGCATTTGGCGGTTTCTGTTTGAAAGGCTGATAGTTCGTTGGAGATTGTTTAATTTGTATAGGATGTGCATCAATTTTTTGCCGTAAGGCTCTAAAAGTTTTTGCACGCCCTACAAAGGTCAAATGAAGATGACATGTGAAGTTTCATCCCTTCAGAACCCGTTTGCACGTTATGTTGCACATATAAAACTGCAACAATTATCGGTATAGTTACCTAGTTGATTTCCTAGAGACAATTCCGCACACTATACCGCCACTATTCCACACTTGCTATTTGTATTGTATTGTATTATATTGTATCTTTACTTAGAAAGCTCCTAGCTTTTATGTTTAACTTCTTTAGTATCTAGCAGAATATCATTTACACCCGTAGCACAGTTTTATTTCTTGTTTGTAGATAAGCCAAATGTTCACCGTACGAGGGTTGTATCAATGGCAGATAGAACCTGCAAGAACAACGAAAACTTTTAAACCAATGAGCTCTAGTGCATGTTAATCTCTGCTTCGCTCTACGAAGGCTATATTACTTTTTTGTTAGTTTTATTTTTATTGTAGAGTCAATTCTATCTTTATTTTTTGCGGCATCACGTATTGAGCATAAGGATTACTCTTAGCTTTGTATGCATTCATCTAATACTAGTAATTTATTGAGCATTGTACAAGTGTTATGGTTATCTTCGAACTGGAGTACCTATCCATCATCTCTACTTCATTGGTTGCTTTATGTTTGCCTTGTAATCTTGAAAGATTCGTGAGATGCTTTATTACCACTTCATGATATGTTGAACTTAATGGAATGATGCACCTAGTTATTAGAATTATCATTGCCTTTCTGATCAAAGGTTTGTTCTGTTCTAGCATACGCACTTTAAAAGATATTCCTTCTATCATCTACCTACTCGAGGACAAGTAGGGATTAGGTTAGGGGATGCTGATACGTTTCCAATGTATCTATAAGTTTTGAAGTATTCATGCTATATTTACATCATTTATTTATGTTTTTGGCATAATATTTATTTAGACTAACCTATTAATGTAGTTCCAATGGCTAGTTCTTGTTTTCTATTCTTTTGGGAAATATGTCAAAAATTCATGGAGCCGGAACGAGTTGAAAGTTTTTGTGAATTTTTGCTGGAAAATATCAGATTTTTGGGCGAAGGATTTAACACAAGGTGGGACACAAGCGCCCCACACCTTTTGGTGGCTCGGCCAGGCCCCTGGTCGTGTGGCGGTTCTTTAAGTCGGTTGGCGTCATAGTTTCGCCGTAAGAAATCTACTCTTCCAGGAAAAATCGTGTAGAAAAATCTGCTCGCTCGGAGTCACAGATCTCTGGATTTGTAAGAAATGGTTCGGCCTCAGAAATAGTACTGAATCAGAGAAGGAAACAGAGGGAAAAAGAAGAGAGAGATCCAATCTCATAGGCGCTCTCGCCCCTCCGGGAGCCATGAAGGCCAAGGACCAGAGGGGGGAACCTTTCGTCATCTAGGTTGGAGAACATGTAAGCAGACAGGGGGGGCCTCTCTCTCCCCTACCTTCTGGTGGCACTGGAGTGCCGCCGAGGGAACTATCATCATCGACATCTCCATCATCTTGATCTTCGCAGTCCACTCTCCCGCAACTTGTTGTAATCCCCTACTTGAACATTGTGTGGGATACAATTAATTATTATTATTGCATCTTCTTTACGTATAAGTAGATTACTATTGTCCTTTGGGTTAATTGATGAATTTCCATCATTGGTTTGAGTTACATGTGGTTATGTACTTCTATTATTGTCCTTTGGTGCCCGTCATATGAGCGCATGTGTGGATCACACTATAGGATTAGGTATATGTTGATAAGACTTGCATATGGCGGTAGGAGTGACTGAAACCTTGCTTGACCATCAAAATTGATACATATGGAACTGAAGGGGGCCATTATATCTTAGTGCTATTATTGGGTTTGCCTTAATGAACTAGTTAGTAGTTGCGGATGCTTGCTATAGTTCCAATCTCAAGAACGTATGATTCCAAATACGGATAGTATGTTAAAAGAGGCCTCTCGCACATATAAAATTGCAATGATTACTGGTTTAGTAACTTAGCTGATTGCCTAGGGACAATTCTGCACAGCATACCATCACTATTTCATACTCGCTATGTGTATTATATTGTATTCCATTGTATCTTTACTTAGGCAACATCTAAGTTTTATATTTAAGTTCTTTTGTATCTAGCAAACCTATCCTTTTATACTCACGGCATAGGTTTATTTCTTGTTTCTAGATAAAGCAAATGTTCGGTGTACGCATGGTTGTATCAATGGCAGATAGTACCTGAGAGAATACAATCCTACATTTTGCTCCTTGTGGGTTCGACAGTCCATACTTATCACCTTCATCTTTCAAAAATGATAGTATGACAACTTCCTGCACTTGGGGATTATCACTAGGCGGGGAAATGTGCAGGGAAAGATGGTCGGAGGTGGAAAACTGTGGTGTTAATGGTCGCGGGAAGTTGCCACGCGGCCGGCCGCCATTAGTTGCCACACCGCACCATTGATATGTGGCGTCTGCCCTCTTCCATAGACATGCGACAAGATAGGTCCGCACAGAACGGGAGGACTAGCACACCTCCCGTGCGAACAGGAGCCCGTTTTGAAGACTCTGCTAGAGTTCCGATAATTACAGCACTTCTTGATGGATTCATGTACCTAGGGTAGGGTCATAGGCCTGACCTAAACGTCCTATCCAGGGACACTCTTAGAAGAGATCATCTTCCAGTCGACCAAAGAGGAACCCACTCGACTGACTGGAAGGACTCGACCATGGAAGACTCACTCGGCCATGAAGATACACTCGACCACCGGAAGGTCGAAGACACTCTGCAGCATAGCGGCTTGTAATTGAATAGACTTAATGATAGTTAAGACACTTTATGAGGCGTTACTAGTGCGCCTGTGCTTAATGTACTTTAACCTCTCCATTATGTGGGCTGGCTGGGGTCTGGCGCACACTATATAAGCCACCCCCTCCCGAGATAGAGGGGTTTGCACTCTTGTAATACCTACACTCATAATCCACTCGACCGCCTCGGGGCTCAGAGGCGTGGGGTTTTACTTCTTCGAGAAGGGCTGAACTCGTACATCGCTTGTGTTCACAACCTCTCCATAGCTAGGACCTTGCCTCTCCTTACCTACCCCCACTCTCTTGTCGGACTTAGAACCACGACGGTTGGCGCCCACCATGGGGCAGGTGTTTTAGTGATTTGTGGAGGTTGCAGTACTTCGAGTACCTTCATCATGATGACTGCTGGAGTTTTAGTTGAGGGGCGTGAGATCCGTCTCGGTGATCTCACCTTTGTCGCCGACGACTCCGCATGGCTCAGGAGGCTCCACTTGGCGTCGGCGCTCCCGTCCATGGGCGGCGCACTTCGCGCATGTGTTCGCGGCGTTCTGCTGCGGCAACCGTCGACCCGTGTCGGTCGACTCCTCTGCGATCGCCTACCCGGTCTCCCACCAGCACAAGCGCTCTGGTGGTCGAGACTCGGCGGTGGGTGAAGCCGCGGTGGCTCGCCAGACAGCCATCGCTCGGTCGCGCCATTGAGCCAGCGAGTCCCTCTACGGCTGTTCAATCTGTCGACTAGCTCGTGAGAGCGCATCCGAGTGTGATAGCGTGATCCGGTGGCGGAAATCCTCATGGTCGGCGGCCCCATGATCCTCGGCCGCCCATGGTGGCGGAGCAGCTGGAGGAGGTGACCCCGTACAAGAGCACGAGGAGTACCAGCCCGAGACACTCGACTCTTTGCAGAGAGAAGAGCTTCGCCGCAGGAACATGGATGCCCTGCGTACTCCCATCGCCGGAGAAACCCCCGAGGCTCGCGCCTTGGAGGAGGCACGTTTGGTCAATGTGGCTGAACGCGCTCGCTTGGAGAATCTTCAGCGAGCACTCGACGAACGCGCGCGGCAACGAGTCCCCGAAGCCAGTCGATGTCGACTCTTCCCACCGACTCAGGTATACCGCACGCCGATTCAGAATTTAGCAGCTGCAACCCGTATAGCAGAGTCCATCCAGCCGTCCCAGTCGGAAGCTGGGAGAGGCTTGATCGAATCGAGAGTTACTCGAGCAGCAGGAGACCAGAACTCAGCCGTGTCGCGATCACGCAGCAGAATTCCTGATCGATCCGTCGCTGCGAATCATCGATCGGCTCCACGAGCCCCAGATCGCCTCCATGGGCGAAGAAGCGCGACAACCGCGGCGAGCGATCACGGAGACCGATCGACGGGATGACGAGTCGAGTGCCCTTTCCCCTCGAGGAAGGTCGTGCGCTCCTCGGCGGCAAGATGATGACGTCGATTCGATCTGCAGGCGAAGAGTTCGGTCGACCCGAGGAACCGAGCTTGACGCACGATCCATTATCGTGCAAGGCTTGGTCGACCGAACAGAGCCCACCGAGGCGGACCGAGAGATGCACCCACCAGCGATCGAGTGCATGTCTGCGGTCGGAGTGTTTTAGCGGGGCTATCGAGCCGCATGATAATCCCCCAATTTCAGATTAGCGAGAGTCGACAAGTTCTTCGGGGAATCCAAGCTGAAACTTGGCTTGAGGATTACCGAGTGGCTGTTCAGATTGGTGGTGGGAATGATGAGGTGGCCATGAAACACTTGCCCTCATGTTGGAAGGTTCTGCGAGCATGGCTGAATCGATTACCTCCTAGCGATATATATACTTGGGAAGATTTGTCCGTGTGTTCGTCGGGACTTTTGAAGGGACTTACAAGCGACCGGCTGGTTTGTGAGCTGCAATTTTGTGTGTAGAAGACCAATGAGACTCTCCGAGAGTACATTTGAGGTGGATCACTCGCACCATCTTGTGGAAAATGTGTCGGATCATCGAGCGGTTTGCGCCTTCAAAGATGGCGTCAAAACGAAGAATTGAGTCGAAGTTTGGTCGAACCGGAGACATGACCTTGAGTCGAATGATGGAGATTGCTACCAATGCATGCTAATGGCGAGGAAGAGGACCGACTCGAGCGGCAAGTACAAGCCAAGTCGGTCGAAAAGGGAAATTCGAGTCGAAGCGAAGCGGAAAGCCGAGCCAGCAGCTCTGGAGAGGCCACGCCGTGACTTCGGGGAAGTTCAAGGGAAGCCAAAAGGATCACGGAATCCTAAGAAAGTAAAAGATAAAGAAGGCAATGACATGATGGATATGCCATGCCATATTCACACAAAGAAAGATGAAGAGGGCAACATCATTTACCCAAAGCACACCACTCGCCGAAGGTCGACTCACGATCCAAAGAAGCCAGGAAAACAGTCTAAGGACAAGGAGAAGGAGCGACAAGGCGGAGACAAAGAGGGCGGTGAGGAAGAATATCCGCATGTCAACTCCACTGATGATCTTGGCGGATGTGGAAAGCAAGAGTCGTGAAAGTCATTAACCGTGAGGTAAACATGGTTGCCCAGTAAAGCCAAGTTATGTGAAGTGGTCCCAAACACCCATCACATTCGACCAATCGACCATCCGACTCACGTAGCCACCCTAGGCGGCAAGCGTTGGTGGTCGATCCGATTGTCGAAGGCACTTTCGTCGAAAGTCTTGATGGATGGTGGTAGTGGGCTGAACTTGTTATATGAGATACATTGAAAGGGATGGGCATTCCGATGTCGGTGGCGCCCGACAATATGAGTTTCCACGAGTCATACCGGGGAAGAAGGCCAACTCACTCGGCCAAATAGCTCGGGCGTGGTTTTGGTGATTCAAGCACTTTCGCAAGGAAAAGTTGACCTTTGAGGTTGTGGATTTTCAGAGTGCATACCACGCCATTTTGGGGAGGCTAGCCTACATACGATTCATGGCTCGACCATGTTACGTGTACCTCAAACTGAAAATGCCAGGCCCCAAGGGGTGATCTTTGTCACGGCGATCGGAAGAAGGCGAAGAGTGCTTTTAGAAGGGCTCGAAGATTGCCGACTCCCAAGTGACAGCGGTCGAATTCGACGAATACAAGCAAAACGTAGATCCGAGTGATTTGTTGCGATCCAAAAAGCTAGCCATAGAGTCGCATTTGATTAAATGCGGTGAGGCGAAGCAGTTCATATTCACCCGACCGACCCCAATGCAGCCCGACCCACATCTCCACGACACTCGACCGAAATAGGAAGAAGCGCTCATCCAGTTCCTCCGTGAGAGCTGGGACATTTCGCATGGAAGCCGGTGACATGCGGTGTTCAGGAATGGCTGAGCATCGCCTCCGAGTCGACAAGACATGAAACCGATTAAAGAGCATCTTGGCGGTCCGCCGTCGTAAGAAGAAAAGCTATTGGTGAAGAAGTGACTCATTGTTGGCGGCGGGATTTATCGAGAGATATACCACTCCGAGTGGCTCGCTAATGTCGTCATGGTTCCCAAGAAGGACAACTCACTCCGCATGTGCATTGACTTTAAGCACATCAATCGGGCCTGCCGAAGGATCATTCCTCTCCCCGCATAGATCAAATTGTTGACTCGACCGCGGGATGTGAAGATTGTCTTTTCTAGATGCATATTCGGGTATCATCAGATCCGTCTGTATGGACCCGATGAAATAAAACAGCTTTCATCACTCCATTCGGGTGCTACGCTATATCACCATGCCATTCGGCCTCAAGAATGCGGAGCCACATTTATGCGAATGATTGAAGTGTCTTCTCACTCAAATCGGTCGGAATGTGGGCGTATATGGATGATATCGTCGTTAAGTCGCGAAAAGGTTCCGACCTGCTTGCGACCTCGCGAAACATTTGCCAACCTCGGAAGATATGATATCAAGCTCAATCCGTCAAAGTGCACATTCGGAGTTCTGGTGGCAAGTTACTCGGTTTTCGTTTCGAGCGAGGAATCGGCGCTAATCCGAGAAGATCGGCACTTTTCTCCGAATGAAAGCATACTGTGCGAGTGCGGCGTCCGAAACTTCTTTGGATGCTTGGCGCATTAAGTCGATTCATCTCGGCTCGGTGAAAAGGCATTGCCTCTTTACCGACTGATGAAGAAGGCCGACAAGTTCGAGTGGACTCCAGAAGCTGATGCAGCGTTTGCCGAGCTAAAAGCTCTGCTCTCCACCCAGCCGGTGCTTGCTGCTCCAATCAGCAAAGAGCCTCTGTTGCTCTATATCGCAGCCACAGGACAAGTCGTCGATCTGGTGCTTACGGTCGAGCGGGAAGAGGAAGGAAAAGCCTTCAAAGTTCAACGCCCGGTGTATTATTTGTCTGAAGTCTTGACTCCATCCAAGCAGCGATATCCGCATTATTAGAAGCTTGTGTATGGCATATACATGACCACGAAGAAGGTTGCTCACTATTTCTCTGATCATTCTATCACAGTCGTCAGCGACGCTCCTTTATCGAAGATTCTCGCACTGTGAGGGACGCAACCGGTTGAGTGGCGAAATGGGCGATTGAACTTATTCCCCTTGATATCAAATTTGAGGCAAAGAAAGCCATTAATTCCCAGGATATAGCGGATTTCCTCGCCGAGTGGATTGAACAACAACAGCCGACTGAAGTTCACTCGGAGCATTGGACCATGTTCTTGATGGCTCTAAGATGCTGAATGGTTACGGTCTTTGGGGTAGTTCTGGTTTCCCCAGAGGAGATAAGCTTAGGTATGTGCTCCAGATTCACTTTGATTCCTCCAACAATGAGGCAGATCTGAGGCCCTCTTATATGGATTGCGCATGGCCATCTCACTCGGCGTCCGTCGCTTTGATGGTCTATGGCGACTCAGATTTAGTGGTCGACGGTGATGAAGGAGTGGGGCGTAAGAAGCCCGGCTATATTTGGATCTTGCAATGCAGTGAGGAAGCTGGAAAAGAAGTTCGAGGGTTGGAGCTCCATCACATCCCCCGGTGAAAAATCAAGCAGCAGATGATCTGGCAAAGATAGGTTCCAAAGAAGTCATTCAGTGGTGTATTTTTGGAGCATATACACACTCCGTCGGTTAAAGAAGATCCTTCACGGAGAAACTCCAAAGCCCAAGAGTGCCACAGACCGGTGAGGTTGAGGTCCCAGCGGTGGTCGACTTGGTCATGGAAGTTTTAGTGATCCTCGGTGGACAATTCCATACATCGCATACATTACGAGAAAAGAGCTCCCGAAGATGAGGTAGAGGCTCGACGGATCGTCCGTCGATCCAAAGCCTTTACCGTTATCAAAGGGCAGTTTGTATAGAAAGTCCATTGGAGTTGGTCGAAATGCATAACGCCGAAGAAGGTCGAGTCATTCTCCATGATATCCACTCGGGAACTGTGGTCACCATCGTCCTCTCGGACCATTGTAGCCAAAGCATACCGAGCTGGATTTTCTTGGCGAGGCGAATGAGATGGCGAAAGAAATAGTGGACAAGTGCGAAGGATGTCAATTCTATTCAATATGTCACACAAGCCTGCGTCGACTCGAAGACCATTCCGCTCGTCGGCCGTTCGCGGTATGGGGGTTGTACATGGTCGGACCCCTACGAACAGGTCGGAGCGGTTTCACGCATGTACTGGTAGCAGTCGACAAGTTCACCAAGTGGATTGAAGCTAAACCAATCAAGAGTCTTGACGCTGGTACTGCTGTTTCCTTCATCGAGAGGCGACGATGATATGGAGTCCCCGCACAGCATTATCACGGATAATGGGTGAATTTTGACTCGGAAGAATTCAAGGATTTACGCAGCGCTCAAGGCACACGAAGTCGACTACGCTTGATCGCCCATCCGCGATCGAATGGACAGGCGAGCGAGCCAATGGCTTAATCCTCAAGGGTGCAAGCCCCGTGATCACGAGATCTTAAGCATGCGGCTGGAGCTTGGGTCGACAAACTCCCTTCAGTGCTTTGGGGTTTGCGGACCATGCCTAATGGTCGACCGGAAGAACTCCATTCTTCTTGGTCTATGGAGCTGAAGCAGTCCTACCGAGTGATCTTCTTCACAATGCTCCCCGAATTGAACTTTACAATGAAGCAGAAGCTGAGCAAGCGTGTCAAGATGCAGTCGACCTCCTAGAAGAGGAAAGGGAGATGGCTCTGATCCGCTCGACCATCTACTAGCAAGACTTGCGTCCCCTTTACGCCAGAAATGTGAGAGGTCGAGCCTTCCAGGAAGGGGATCTGGTCCTCCGAGTGGATCAGCAGAAACAACATAAGCTCGCTCCTTCCTGGGAAGGGCCCTTCATCGTCACAAAGGTTCTTCACAACGGGGCATATCGTCTCTACAACGTCGAACACAATATCGAAGAGCCCCGAGCTTGGAATGCGGATCTGCTCCGCCCGTTTTACATAAAGTTTTCACTCGGATGAGTTGTAATAAAATATACGTAGTTCATGGGCTTGAAATAATAGTGTCATAATTCCTTCATAGTTTTGTCACTTTTTATTTTTGTCGATAAAATTTTCCCCGATGGGTGGCTTAGTCGCGAATCCGTTTAGCCTAAGTTTGTACAAATCCTACCGAGTGGTAAGCGGACTTCCACTCGGAGGCTTAGCTGAATCTGTTTCGCCTAAGTAACCAAAAATCCTACCGAGTGGTAAGCCAGACTTCCACTCGGAGGCTTAGCTGCAGCCAGTGCTCGCCTAAGTTATTAAAAATCCTACCGAGTGGTAAGCCGGACTTCCACTCGGAGGCTTAGCTGCAGCCAGTGCTCGCCTAAGTTATTAAAAATCCTACCGAGTGGTAAGCGGACTTCCACTCGGAGGCTTAAGCTGCAGCTCAGCTCGCCTAAGTTATTAAAATCCTACCAGTGGTAAGCCGGACTTCCACTCGGAGGCTTAGCTGCAGCTCAGTGCTTGCCTAAGTTATTAAAAATCCTACCGAGTGGTAAGCCAGACTTCCACTCGGGGGCTTAGTTGCAGTCCAAGTACTCGCCTAAGTACAACGTATGCTAGCAAGGAGGACGAGGCGCAGGTCGACTGCGACCCTCTCCTCCGGGCTACGCCATAAGTACAACGTATGCTCGCAAGGAGGACGAGGCGCAGGTCGACTGCGACCCCCTCCGCCGAGCTACACCATAAGTATGATGTGCGCTCACAAGGAAGACGAGGTGCAGGTCGACTGCGACCCTCTCCTCCGAGCTTCGCCACAAATACAACAGAAATCCTACCGAGTGAAGAGCAGACCTCTCACTCGGGGGCTTAGCTGCAGCCCAGTGCTGCGCCTAAGGTATAAGAAATCCTACCGAGTGAAGAGCAAACCTCTCACTCGGGGCTTAGCTGCAGCCAGTGCTCGCCTAAGATATAAGAAATCCTATCAGTGAAGAGCAAACCTCTCACTCGGGGCTTAGCTGCAGCCAGTGCTCGCCTAAGATATAAGAAATCCTACCGAGTGAAGAGCAAACCTCTCACTCGGGGCTTAGCTGCAGCCAGTGCTGCGCCTAAGATATAAGAAATCCTACAGTGAAGAGCAAACCTCTCACTCGGGGGCTTAGCTGCAGCCCAGTGCTCGCCTAAGGAATAAGTCGACTGCGGTAGGCACCTTGCTGTGGACCTGCAAAAGGCAGTTTGAGCCAAAAGCAATCATATCCAAACATTCAATCCAAATTTAGGTCAATACCTAAAGGAACCGAGAGTGCTCAGGCACTAAGCCTGTTAAGGTTTTATCGGTTACAATTCCACTCGGCATACCGAGGCAAATTTAAAGTGTAAGACTCAAGGAAAGTTTTTTACCCCTCCTGTGGAGGGCTGGAAGGAGCAACGAACTCGTCGAGATCAATCCCATCTGCGATCCGTGTAGCAGCAGCGATGAAAGTCTCCATGAAGGACCTGAAGTCGTGTTTCTTGGTGTTGGCCACTCGGAGAGCCGCCAGCTTATCTTCTCGTGCATCCTTGCAATGGACTCGCGCCAAGCACAGGGCGACATCTGCGCCACACCGAGCCGAAGACTTCTTCCACTCCTGCACTCGGTTAGGGACGGCGTTCAGTCGAGCCATCAACGACTCGAGGTCGTTTTGGAGTGTCGCCCCGGGCCAGAGCGTCGAGTCGATGCGGGACGTAGCAACCTTCAGCCTTGCGAGGTAATCCACGACAAGCGCAACACGGGACTCCAGTCTGAAGACGTTCATGGCAACTTCATCATTCACCGGAGAATTGACAGGGTCAAGGTTCGTCTCCAACTGGCTGGTTTCTTCTTCAAAGTTGCGACAGAACTCTGCAAAGACAAAACCCCGAATCAAGAAAATAGTCGAATGGGAACATAACAGTTGGAAGAATTGGTCGAGTGAAAAAGACTACCTTCGAGCATAAGGAACAATTTTTTAGCAAGACCACCCAGGAAGCCTTCCAGGTCATTCTTCTTCCCGGTCAACTGGTTGATCTTCTCAGTCAGAGTGGTCTTGTCAGCTTTCAGTCGGTCAACATCCTTGGTGGCAATGGCCAGAGCAGCCTTCAGATTGGTGTTGTCCTGTTCGAGCTTGGTGACTGAGGCTAGCTTTTCGTCGGCAAGCTTGATCTTCTCAGACGGCTCAAGCTCCTTCTTCCTCTGGGCCTCCTTCACCTTGCCTATAAATTACAGCAAAGTCAGGTTTGAAGCAAATGAGGGGAGAAAGGAGTCGTCGAAGTCTCACCAAACATACCTTTGGTCTCCTCCTTTGCCTTCGTCAAATTCTCCTGCACTAGCTTCAAGTCCAACTCGAGCTGAATATGCTTCTGCTCCAGTTCAGTATAGCGCGCCGCAAGATCACAGGATTTCTATGAAGAATCAATCGACAAAATGTCAAAGATGATTCACTTCCGAGTGAATAGAGAAAAATGACACGTTTCTAAGACTACAGTCGAATGCAAGCATTCGACCGTAGTCTCGGGGACTACACCCAGTGGGTGCACTCAGCGTGCCCCATTGGTCTTATTCAATGCGAGTCGACGATCGACCAAAAAAAAAGTCGACCGATCGACCAAAGCTTCTTCGGATTGTAATCAGCGCGGTGATCGACCACGATCTTGGGGACTACACCGGTGGGTGCACTCAGCGTGCCCCACTGGTTTTAAAACCCATTCGTTTCAATCGAGTGATGATCAATATTTACTTATAAAGCCTAAGACCCATTGCCCGTGATCGACCTTATATGGGGACTACACCCGGCGGTGCACTCAGCGATGCCCCGCTAACATGGAGTTTTATCAACACACCTAGTGGGTGACTGCTATGGATTCGAAAGAAAAGTTTTGATAGCATATCCTAATGAGCAGTGATGTAGTCGTGACTGAACGTTGCTTTGAAGGGCGAGTGGCGTCGTAAGCTGCTTGGCTCGCATCCCAGGACGATCTTCACCTGCTCCATCATGATCTCTGCTTGGCGTATCGCCTCCTTAGCAGCACTAGCTTGGTCCTCCGGGACGTGGTGCGTGGCGAAGAGTGAAGGCTGCCCAGCACTCGACGAAGTGGGTCGAGCACTCGTCAACGGCACCGCGAAGGACACGGTATGTCGAGTGCTGGCCTCCCCTCCCGTCGCAACAGTCTCGGGCGCCGTCACATCTTGGGTTGCTTTGCCAGTAGACGCCTTCCTGCTCCTCTTGTGCCTCAATGGTTCATCATCCTCATCATCGTCATCGGGAAGGGTGATAATGTCATTGGTTGGAGCTTCAGAAAAGAGTCAAAGTTAGAAACTATGAGACAGTCGACTAAGAACAGAGTTAAGGATACAGTACCAGGATTTGAGGTCGCCGCATCCTCCATCTCATGGTCTTCGGCCTTGCACGAAGTTTGAAGTCGCAGACTGAAGTTCCAAAGAATCGGTCGATCGATTCAAGTATCAACGGAGACAAAACTTGTATAGAACAGGAAGACTTAAGTGATATGTTTACCACGAGATGGTGGGGATGAACACCTTCATTTTGGCGAGAGGCTTGGTTGGCCGACGGAGCTACCTTCGACTGCTTCGGCGCCTTCTCAGTCGGCACCGAAGAAGCGGTCCGAGGGCGTTTGGTCGACTGCGAGGCAGTCGCAACCCCCTTTCCGCGTTCAGTCGCAGGGTCATGAACGAGTTTCGACCGCCTTTCCGAGCGCGGTGGAGCAACCTCCTCTTCCTCCTCCTCTTCTGCTTCGTCATCATCATCATCGTCGTCATCGTCGTTGTCATCTTCAGCAGCGTCTGAGTCCCACTCATCCTGGCTCTCGCCTCCGCTGGCTTCTCCCTCCTCAGTCGGAGCCTGAGCTCCGTTGGGCATGGAATACAGCTCGGTAAGGGCCTGGAAACATCAAGGCAGAGCTCAATCGACCAAATTACAGAAACACATTCGACAGACATACAATGGCAAGAAGAGTAAATGTACCTTGTCTGGAACGCTATCATGGTCAAGTGGAGAAATCCTCCGGGATCCACGAGGGTTGTCCTTGTTAGCAGTGATCGCGGCCATCCATCTTTCCACTACGGCGTCGTCGACTGCCTCCGGGTGGACACGAGTCTCGTCTTCGGTTCCGCAGTACAGCCACATGCAGTGGCTCCGAAACTGAAGAGGCTGGATTCGCCTCCGAAGAAAAACCTCCAAGAGATCCATGCCAGTCACACCGTCCCGAACCAGCTGTACTATGCGATCCATCAACATCTTCACATCAGCTCTCTCTCTGGAATCACCTTGAGGAGGAGGGTGCATTCACTCGACTCATGGTGAATGGAGGAAGACCACCCGACCGCCTTGGCGTCGACTCATTCAGCGATAGAACCAGGTCATTGCCAGCCCCGACCGACTTCGGGAAAAGACATAGCTGGGAAGGTGCTCTTGTTCCTCACTTGGATTCCTAGGCCCCCGCACATCTGAACTACTTGGGTCTTCTCATCCCCGGGACTTGCTTTCTTCACAGTCTGAGAGCGACATGTGAAGATATGCTTGAACAAACCCAGTCTTGATCGACAGCCCAGGAAGTTTTCGCACATAGACACAAATGCAGCAAGATACGCGATGGAGTTTGGAGTAAAATGGTGGAGCTGGGCTCCAAAGAAATTTAGAAAACCACGAAAGAAAACACTCGGCGGCAGCGAAAATCCTCGATCGACATGGGTGGCCAGGAGCACACACTCACCCTCCTCCGGCTAAGGCTGCCACTCTTTGCCAGGAAGCCTCGCGGCGCCGTGGGGGATCAGCCCGTCGTTGGCCATATCGAGGAGATCCTTCTCCACGATGGTCGTTGGATCAATCTCCTGGACCCAGCCCTTGACAGCGGGATCTCGATGAAGAACCGCTGCGGCTGGTGGATCTCCCTTCGCCTTCTCGGCCGCCGACGCCTTCTCCGCCGCCGGCGCCTTCTTTGGCGCTCGGCACCGCCGTCTTCTCTTTGCCCATAGCACGCGGCGGAGTGCGCGAGAGAGGAAGTAGCAGGAGCGGCAGCAGTTGCGGTGGGCGGAGACGAAGAGAGCAGAGGAGGAAGAACGGGGTACTATGCAGAAACCCTCACGAGTTGCATTTATAACATCCCTTCCGAGTGGATGACATGTGGACCCGAGCAATCCAATCATATCCCGAAACAGTTGCACTGCACGATACGTGGCGGAAAAAGCGGCACGGAGATCGAGGCGTCCATGTCATGTCCCATCCGAGCACCGCGGTCTGTTCCGCTTCGCGCGCTTCCCCAAATTTCGTATCCCGTGAGATCCGCGAGAGATAGATTGGTCTGTCAAGTGCGAGATTTCCTGCGATCCGTCGCTCGGGAATAGCGAAGTATCAAAGGTCACTCGACAAAAGAACAAGAATGGATCGAGTCGACTGAAGAAAAGTTGCTCGTTATCAACAAAGAAGATCTTGATCCAAGACAACACATAGCCAGTATGCAAAAGACAATCGGAAACAACGTCAACTCCTCCTTCACTCAAGCCTCAATCCATTCGGGGGCTAATGATGGATTCATGTACCTAGGGTAGGGTCATAGGCCTGACCTAAACGTCCTATCCAGGGACACTCTTAGAAGAGATCATCTTCCAGTCGACCAAAGAGGAACCCACTCGACTGACTGGAAGGACTCGACCATGGAAGACTCACTCGGCCATGAAGATACACTCGACCACCAGAAGGTCAGAAGACACTCTGCAACGCAACGGCTTGTAATTGAATAGACTTAATGATAGTTAAGACACTTTATGAGGGGCGTTACCAGTAACGCCCCAGGCTTAATGTACTTTAACCTCTCCATTATGTGGGCTGGCTGGGGTCCTGGCGCACACTATATAAGCCACCCCCCTCCACAGATAGAGGGGTTCGCACTCTTGTAATACCTACACTCATAATCCACTCGACCGCCTCAGGGCTCCGAGACGTAGGGTTTTTACTTCTTCCGAGAAGGGCCTGAACTCGTACATCGCTTGTGTTCACAACCTCTCCATAGCTAGGACCTTGCCTCTCCTTACCTACCCCCCACTCTACTGTCAGACTTAGAACCACGACACTTCTAGCAGTATGATTGATGGCATACCTATACCGCACAATAAATGCACTACGTACTCTATACTACAGGTCCTGGGTTAGAGACTCATGAAGTACAAGTTTTTTTTATGTTCCAATGTTTTTGCCCGATTTCAATGTACATAGCAGGGCTTCGCACATAACTCCAAAATGGCGCGGCGGCAGACGTGGCTGGCTTGGTACTCATGTTGTTGCAGCCCCTGTCATGCACAGATGGACCGCGTCGATCGTGATGCTCGCTCTCCGGGAAATTTGGAACAGAGCGAAACTGTCACATTTTCCGGCAGCTAGCTTGAGCACCCAACGAGATTGGTGCGTCAAGTGGTTCTCAATGAGCTGAAGCTCTGGACCTTGGTGGGTGCCTCGCACCTCACTTTGCGAGAGCGACTATTTTTTTCTGGTTTTCTCCCCTATTCATCCCTGTAAAACCTTCACAATAAAGTGTGTTCTTCTTCTAATCAATAAAACACCAGCAGCTCTCCTGCTGGACTTAGAAAAAACTATGGTTTCTATGTTTGTAACCATATTATTGCACTTACGTGTTGCCATTTTTTTGTATGTGTTAACTTACATGCATTGATGAATATTCTGAGCATTTTCTTACTTTTTCAGGAGCATTGTAGATAGTAGTTTGATCAATTTCAGAATATGAACTATGCTTTCTATGTTTGTAATCATATTATACTGAACTTACGTGTAGTTAGTTATTTTGTATATGTGTTAACTTACATGCATTAATGAATATTCTAAGGATTTTTAGAATTTTTGAGGAGCACCATAGATAGAAGTTTGAGCACTTTTGGAATTGGCACGAAAACTTGAAGCAAGAGTAGTTTGAGCAAAAAATTAGTTAATTTTCTATTTATATTTCAAAAACTGACCAGTCTTTGTCTATGACACTAAATATCATCACAAAATATGCACATGCCTAGTGATGGCTAAATACATCGTCTAAAATCAAACCAGAACATCACCAAAGTTGCCAATGGGCGCTGCCCCGTGGGTGAAACAGCTACTGATGTATTCTATCACAAAAAATGATCTTAGGCGACGTTTGTTGGTCTGTCACAAAGATTTTTGTCACATAATAGCACACATTTGTAAGTGCATCTAGTGCCCCTTAGTGATTTTGGTGTATTGAAGACTTATAGGTTAAGGTACTAATGTGTTTATGAGTGTACACAGGTCTATAAGTCTATGAGGAGTTTGATATTTAAAGAAAAAGTCGACCCCTAAAAATGAATATCTTCGACTAAAGATTTTGGTATTCCTGAATACTTTCATGAAGACTTTAAAAGTGAAGAAATTGGTGTGTCCGTGAAGACTTGATATTCATGCAAGGAATATGAAGCTTGAAGACTTTCGTTTTCATAGTTTTGTTTTTCTCCTTCTTGAGTCATAGGAAACACCATACTGTTAAAGGGGGTCGAGGAAATACTAAGGAAAATTTTCCATGTGATCCTTAACTCAAAATCCTACACCTACCAATCCCTTCGAGTGAAGCCATTGGAAATCTCATACAGTTCAGTCAATTTCTTGATGTGAGGCGAAGTTCTTCTAGTCATTGAGAATTTGTTCGACCGAGGAGTTAAGAATTCGCTTGATCTTGGATTGCCTACGATGAACATGATAGCCCCGAGGAATTTGAGAATCAAATTTCTGACCGTTGATGTACTCTGGCCTGGCTGTCCCAAAATATCTTATCCACATAACGGTCATATCATTGAAGGGCATTTATGTCTTATCATGTCGGGCTGCTCCTAGGCTATAAATAGCCGCCCCTACAACCACTAGCTGGTTGGCTGCTCGAGAGAAATTGACACTTGTCATTTGAGAGCAACCCATCCTCCGAGGACTTTGGCGAAAATCATCGAGTGAGGAAAAACCCAAACCCAACACCTACAAACCCAAAGTGATTGAGCATCACTGAAGAGATTGATCCTGCGTGGATCCGACGCTTGTTACCTTTGAAGACTGTGCTTCTTCCAGACGGTTAGGCGTCATGGTCTAGAGCATCCAAGAGGAATTGTGGATCACCGAGTGACTGAAGTCTGTGAAGGTTTGGAAGTCGCCTGAAGACTTACCATGAGTGATTGGACGAGGTATGTGTGACCTTAGTTCAAGGAGAATACGGTGAGGACTTTGTGTCCTAAGCTGCGTGCTCAGCGACTGGGTGTCCGGGACTGTATGTCCTCGAGTTTAAATACTCAGCCGCTCCAACCAGACGTACAACTGAGACAGCAATTGGAACTGGTCTACCAAATCATTGTCTTCACCAACCTTACTAGTTCTATTTCCTCAACTCTTTCATTTCTTCATTACTGTGTTGGGTGATTGTTCATATCTGTGTTTGAAGACTTTGACTGAAGACTTTCTCAATTTCCTCAGTTCAATTTCTTCAGTCTGTTTGTCTTTATCTTGTGTTATCCTGTGTTATGCTTTCTGTACTCTGTGTTTGTCTTCATTTCATCATGATGACCATGTGTGTATTCTGTCATGCTTACTTCTGAGTACTTATTCCGTTGCAAGTAGTTCTTCACTAAGGAATTTCCTCACCGGCAAATTCCTCAGTGAAGAATTCATAAAATCACCTATTCAACCCCCCCCCTCTAGTCGATATAACGCACTTTCAATTGGTATCAGAGCATGGTACTCCCTTGTTCTGTGTGATTTTGGTTTAACCACCTGGAGTTCTAGTTATGTCGACCGCAGGTATGATCAAGGTCTCTGCTGGGTGTCCTACCTTCGATGGCACGGACTACCCCTCTTTGGAAGAATAAGATCACGAATGCCTCTTGAAGCAATTGACAACGATCTACTGCACGTTATGGAAAATGGTGTTCCTCGGTCACACCTTCCACGAATCTGCTGATGTGAAGAGATTCAAGCAACTCGATTCTCAAGCGAAGAATATCATATGTGGTCATCTGAGTAAAGGGCAGTATGGTAGAGTGAGTGCTTTGGAAACTGCTAAGCTTATCTGGGATAGGCTCTCCAAAGTAAATGAAGGAGTCTCAACTCAACGTGATTCTCGACTTGACGTTCTTCGCAATCTCTTCAACCGCTTCAAAAGACTCGACAATGAAAATGTTCAGCAAACCTTCGATCACCTCACTGATATCTCAAATGAGCTTCAAGCGCTCGGTGCCACTGACATCACCAACCATGAGGTGGTGAAGAAATTCTGAGATCACTCGATTCTTCATTTGACACTCGCAGCGATGATTCAAGAGCGTGCTGATTACAAGTCACTAGATCCGCTGATATCCTCGAGAGGCTAAATACTCACGAGTTCGACTTCTTTGAAAAGAGATCTCTATGGTTCAAGCTATGGAAAAACACGTGCCCTGAAGGCCAAGGCAGTGTCTGAATCTGAGTGTGAAGATTCTGGTAGTAGCCTTGGTGATCCTGAAGAATTAAGCCAGGAGCTAGCACCGCTCGTGAAGAAGTTCCAGAAATTCTCAAGACGTGGTCGCTTTGGAAAATCTTCAAGGAGTAGTGATTCCTCATCAAGTGACTATAAGAGAAGTCTATGCCACAAATGCAAGAAGCCTGGTCACTACATTCAAGATTGTCCTCGGTGGGACAAGGAATTAAAGAAGAAGAAATACAAGGATTATAGTTCTGATGATGCCAAGAAGAAGAAGAAATCCTCAAAGTCTTCATCATTAAAATCCTCAAAATCTTCATCCCACAAGAAGAGCAGCTCCAAGAAGGCTCGGGCATTCATTGGCAAGGAAATGGATTCTGAGGCTGAATCTGAGGATCATGAGGAAGAGGAGGCATCTGAGGAGTCTGAGTCAGGTGTGGCAAGTCTAGCTCTTGCTACCGCATTTGTCAGCAAGTCTATCTTCAACTCTGAAGAAATTGGCAACACCAACAACGCTGATGAAGGCAATGACGACTACGCTCCCACCTATTGCTTCATGGCAAAGGCTACTAAGGTAACTAAATACCCCTCCTCTGAATCAAGTGAGGATGAATCTGATGAAAATCTTAAGCCTAGCTACTCTAAACTTGCTAAGATTGCTGTGAAACAACAAAAGGCTATTGAAAAACTTCAAAACATGCTAGACAAAAGTGATGATATGTTGGGTGATGAAATGGACCGCACTAAAGACTTAACTGAAAATCTTCAGAGACTTCAGTCTAAGTTTGACAACCTTCAAAGTCATCATAACGCTCTCTTATCTGATCATGAGAAGCTTTCTCTTGAACTTCTTCAAAGAAAGCAAGATCTTGAGAAGCTAAGAGTGAGTTATGAAGATCTTCAGAAGGAGCGCGATTCATTACTTGCTCAATAAATCCGCGCTACTCGGGAAGAATTTGATCCTCCATGTTTAAAGTGCATTGAACGTGAATCTGCTAATTCTTCACCTGAATGTTGAAATGCTTCAAATGTTACAAATTCTTCACCTGCCTCTGCTATCACTAATTCCTCATCTAAGTACATTGCTAGTATCACTGACGATGCAGGGCTGAAGGAATTGTATATGACAGGCATGTACAAAAGCCTCAAAGGGCATCAGACTCTTTGTGATGTGCTTAAAAAGCAGATCCTCAACAGAAACCCTAGGAAAGAGGGTATTGCCTTTGAGAGGAAACTCAATGCTGATGGAACATATTGGAAGCCTGAGCAGTACCCCAAAACCTCATGGGTTGCTGCAAAGGGACCTCCAATTGATCCATCTAACTTATCTGGCTTTACATGTGAATCTCCTCATTCTTCTGATGAGTCATTTGACTCCAACTATAAACTGTTCAAAAATCAGAATGGTGAAGTATTTGCTAGATATGTTGGCACTAACTGCAAGAACGGTTCCCCTGTGAAGAAAATCTGGGTTCCCAAAAGTTATGGTGAAAGTCTTCAGGTGAATGTCCTCATGACACCACCTGTGAAGAATAGGAACCCCAGATCAAATTCTTCATATGGACCAAATTCTTCATATGGATACAAGTCCTCATACGGACCAAATTCCTCACATGGATCAAATTCCTCAAAAGGATCAAAATCCTCATATGAACATCATCGTGCTAACAACTTTGTTTCGCAGGGAAGAGCCAAGGGCTATGAATATGAGCATTATTCTTCTAATCATTATGTTCATAAGTCCTCGAAGAATTTCTCTGCTTATTCATATGCTTACCCTAACCCCTCTTATGTGAAACGAAATGGTTTGGCATCTTTGCCACCTTTCTCTTATGGAGCTCGCAGAGTGTTGAACTCTTTGCTACCCCTTCAGATGTGGGTGGTGAAGAAAAAGAACTAATCTCTTATGCAGGGTCAGGTCTCCAGACGTGATAAATCGTCTGAAGAATTTGTTGGGGACCTGACAAAAGTGCCTGAAAGGACGCAGACAAATCATGACGAAATGAACTTTCATTTCACACGTCCTCACACTGATTATCTGATCAATTCACTTCATGAAATTGAGCTGATGATACTGATGTAATATTCTTCACTGATGAAGTATATGAGTTTGTAAGCTGCACTAATTCATCTGCAGGATGATCAACCCAAAGCCAACGAGTGGGTCCTCGATAGTGGATGCACAAATCACATGACTGGTGACAAGAATCTCTTGATGGATGCTTCCTTAACACCGTCACATCTGAAGCATATCATCTTCGCTGACAAAGGCAAAAGTCAGGTATTGGGTCTAGGTAAGGTTGCGATCTCAAAGGATCGACACATGGACAAAGTCATGCTTGTCGAGTCCTTAGGATACAACCTCATGTCTGTCTCAATGCTTTGTGATCTTGATATGGTTGTTGTCTTTGGCAAGTATCATTGTGTTGTGATCATGGAAGCTGACAATTCCAAAGTCTTCGAAGGCTTTAGGAGAGGAGACTTGTACATTGTTGATTTCGCTACAGGACCACAACCTGCCGTGTGCTTACTTGCAAAAGCTTCAGAAGGCTGGCATGGCATCGACGACTTGGTCATGCTGGCATGAGGAATCTGCACATGCTCGAGAAGAAGAAGCATGTCATTGGCATTGAGAACGTCAAATTCCTCAAGGATCACTTGTGTGGTGCCTGTGAAGCTGGAAAAATGACCAAGGCCAAGCATCCAGCAAAGACTATCATGACCACTACTCGACCATTCGAATTGCTTCACATGGACCTCTTTGGTCCTAATCATTACTCAGCAGTCACTAATGATGCATCTCTATATGGCTTTGTTATTGTTGATGATTATTCTCGTTACACATGGGTACACATTATTACTTACAAACATGAAGTGCAGGAAGTCTTCAAACGATTTTCCTCGAGGGCTTCAACCAACTTTGGTGTGAAGATCAAGCACATCAGGAGTGACAATGGAACTGAGTTCAAGAATTCCGGTCTTAATGACTATCTTGATGAACTTGGTATTACTCATGAGTTATCTGCTCCTTATACTCCTCAGCAAAATGGCATCATTGAGCGCAAGAACAGAACTCTTGTTGAGATGGCTCGCACTATGCTTGATGAATACAAAACGCCTCATCGTTTTTGGATTGATGCAATTGATACAGCGTGCCACATCATCAACAGAGTATATCTTCACAAATTCTTCAAGAAGACTGCCTATGAACTCCTCACTGACAAGAAACCCAATGTGAGTTATTTCAAAGTCTTCATTGCTAAATGTTGGATTAGGGATCCTCATCACAATGCTAAATTCGCACCGAAAGCACATGAAGGTTTTATGCTTGGTTACGGAAAGGACTCGCACACCTACAGAGTCTTCAACATCGCTCTTCACAAGATTGTTGAAACTGTAGATGTGCGGTTCGATGAAATTAATGGCTTGCAAAGAGAGCACCTACCTTCTGTGATAGATGAACCAGCACCTGAGGATTCTATCAAGTTCAAGGCTACTGAGGATGTCATTCCTACCGAAGAATCTACTGAAGAATTCATTCCAGAACGCGAAGATCGTCGAGCTAATGCACCTGAGGAAAATGCTAAAGAAAATGGTGCTGAAGAAAATGTTGATCAAGTTCCTCGACGACAACCAGCTCATCCTCGCGTTGCAAAAGAAGTGCAAGTTGAAAAGATCATCGATGACATTGAAGCACCAGGTCCTCTCACACGCTCAAAAGCTTCACATTTATCTAACTTTTGTGGGCACTATGCTTTTGTCTCTATCACAGATCCCACTAAGGTAGATGAACCATTTCTGGAGCCTGAGTGGATTTAGGCCATGCAAGAAGAATTACATCAGTTCGAGCTCAACAATGTCTGGGAACAGGTCAAACGTCCAGATCCTCGCAAGCATAATATCATTGGCACAAAGTGGACCTACCGCAACAAGCAAGATGACAATGGCCTCGTGGTGAGGAATAAGGCACGACTTGTAGCTCAAGGCTACAAACAGGTTGAAGGAATTTATTTCAATGAAACTTTTACACCTGTTGCTAGACTTGAGGCCATTCGCATATTACTTGCTTATGCTAACCATCATAATATCACTTTATATCAACTGGATGTGAAAAGTGCATTCCTCAATGGTAAGCTTGAGGAAGAAGTATATGTTGCTCAACCCCCAGGTTTTGAAGATCCAAAGAATCCTAACAAATTCTTCAGACTTAACAAGGCCCTCTATGGCCTCAAGCAGGCCCCTCGGGTGTGGTATGATACTTTGAAGGAATTCTTCGTGAAGAATGGCTTCACACCCGGTTCACTCGACCCTACTCTCTTTACTAAATCTTATGATGGTGAACTATTTGTGTGCCAAATATACATTGATGATATTATCTTTGGCTGTACTGACCAACGTTGTAGTGATGAATTTGCCTATATGATGAGTGAAGAATATCAAATGTCTATGATGGCAGAGTTGAAATTCTTCTTAGGTCTTCAAATTCGTCAACAGCACAATGGCATATTCATATCTCAGGAGAAATATCTCAAGGATGTTCTGAGGAAATTCGGCATGCAAGATTGCAAAGGCGTCAAAATTCCTATGCCCACAAATGGCCATCTATGCACTGATGAAAATGGTATTGACTTTGATCACAAGGTATACTGCTCCATGATTGGTTCTTTATTGTACTTATGTGCATCTAGGCCGGATATAATGCTTAGTATTTGCATGTGTGCCCGATTTCAAGCTACACCGAAGGAATCACACCATAAAGCTGTGAAGCATATTCTTCGATATCAAGCACACACACCAACACTAGGACTATGGTACCCCAAGGGCTCTACTTTAGATCTCATTGGATATTCTGACTCTGGCTATGCTGGTGATCGTGTGGACTGCAAGTCAACATCTGGCACTTGTCATTTCCTCGGACGATCTTTGGTCTGTTGGTCCTCGAAGAAAGCGAATCTGCGTATCACATCTCTCGCTGAAGCTGAATACATTGCTGCTGGTTCTTGCTGTGCTCAATTGCTGTGGATGAAGCAAACTCTCAAGGACTACGGCATCAACATGAAGAATGTGCCTCTCTACTGTGACAATGAGAGTGCCATAAAGATTGCTCACAACCCAGTTCAGCACTCGAAGACAAAGCACATTCAGATTCGTCATCACTTTCTTCGTGATCATGTGTTGAAGGGAGACATTTCTATTGAGCATGTGAACACTGAAGAACAGCTAGCCGATATCTTCACAAAGCCCTTGGATGAGAAGAGATTTAACAAGTTGTGGTGTGAACTAAATATATTAGAGTCTTCGAATGTTCTTTGAAAAAGGACACTCTTCCTAACTCTTATGCAAAATTGATGACTTAGATGTGCAACACATGAAGAAATGTTTTTCTTCAGTCAATGAAGAATAACACTCTAAGTGTGAAGAAATTAATGAAGAATTTGATTCTCAGAACCCAGAACCCTACGACAATTGTACGCGGTGTCTGGAATCATCATTCTTATACAGTGGGTCACGCCACCACCAAAGTTGAAAATCTTCAATTTGAGTTTTTCCTCAGTTTTGAAATTCTTCAGTTTTTCAAATTCTTCAACTTTGCAAAACCTTCACTGTTTCTGTCGTTTTTCTTCATTGGCTATATATATATGAGTTTATGTCCTCTACAGCATTCACTTATGGCTATTTCTTCAAGTTGCATTTTCTGCTAAGTGAATGTGATCGGACCCTTCCCCTTCTATGCTATAATCAACCCAATCTATTCACAAATTCTTCATGTGCGTTCTATTTGAAACTCGTTCAAAATCTTCACTGTGTCCTTGTCAGCTGAAGAAATTGCAAACGGAACTTTAAAACTAATCTTATCCAAATTTTCGGTTTTGTCGCTCAAACCGTCCCTCTTCCTATGATAGACTTATCTATTCACCCACGATCTAACACGATCTCCACTTTTCAGTACGTGGGTGACACATGTCAAGCGAATGAGAAGGGCCAGGGGCACGTTCGTCCTAAATCTTCAGGCAAACAGTTTTTCACTGCGACTATAAATACCCCCTCACCCCTTCCTCACTTCCTTTACTCCGCTCGACCTCTCTCTCTCTCTCTCTCTCTCTCTCTCTCTCTCTCTCTCTCTCTCTCTCTCTCGCTTCTCAAACCCTAGCGCCACCGCTACTCCATCGTCGCCGGTGAGGAAGAGCTTCACTTCCTCGACCTCGTCGCCGTCGTACTCGCGCCGGCCGCGGAAATCTTCACTCTGCCGCCGCCGTAACTGTCTTCCTCCGCCAAGTTAGGGCGTGGAAGATCTGAACTGACGAGCTTCAAATCTACACTTCTCAGTTCGTCGTGTTCTTCATCCAGGGTAATTAAAAGTTACTTTTACTGCCCTCTTTGATTCAAATTTTTTCTATAAAATCTTCAAAGGTGTTTTATTCTTCAAATCCTCACACACAAAACACCTCACTAGTCATATGCTCTTGATTCGTTTCTCTAAGCATCATTTATCTTCAAGATTCCTCAATTGTGTGGATCCTCAATCTATACAACTCTGGAACCTAAGACAAAGAACGCTTAGTGAAATTCTTCAAGACTCATCTGGTCAAATTCCTCAAACTTGTTCTTTTTGAAAACTTTCGAGAGCATATGACCTCTTCAAATTCCTCGCAACTATACTCATTCACGGTACTCATGTCCGCCGCTGAATCACTAGGTTCTCATCAACTTAACTCATTTGCAGCGTTCCTCGAAGAAAAGTTGCATACTTCTTCAGAGAACTCGATTGTTCAAATTCCTCAACTGAAGAATATGGCAGACAGTAAGAAACCACAGAAAGGAGGAAAGAGGCCTGAGGTCATGACTGCGTTTGAAATACCTGAGGAAGTCTATGCTGACTATTGCACACCTGATGAGGATAAGTTCGAAAAGCAGAACAAAAATCAGCGCAAGGTGCGCATACAGAGGATTGAAAGGAGATGGGCAAGAGAATGGAGGGAGTACAGATATGTAACTCCAAAGTATATGAAGAAATTTTCTCTAAATCCTCTATGCCCAAGAGCTCCATTGGCACCTGGCCAAGAAGCTGACTCCACCAGCATCAAGCGTGGTGAGGATTTTCCTGAAGAATGGGCCAAACGCCAAGCCAAGTTGGCAAGACAAGCCAAAGAAGTAGTGAGGAAATTCAATGAAGACTCTGCTACTGCTGCTGCCACTGAGGCCTCTGTTAGGCCTAGAAAATAAATGGCAAAGAAGCCCGCTCACAAGCCAAGTGCTTCACCAACTGTGCCCTCACGGCCATAATCTTCAAAGCCCTCACGGCCAGATTCTTCAAAGCCCTCACGGCCAGTTCCTCATGCTGCTCCTGCTCCTCCAAAGTCCTCAGCTCCTCCCCCAAAGTCCTTAGTTGCTCCGGCAAAGTCCTCAACACCTATACATCTGGCCACGTGCCAAAGGACTGTAGGCATCTCTATTGCCTCTGGTGTCTCAGCGAGTTCCTCAGCTCCATCAAACTCTTCATCAGGCCCCACTCTGCTGAAGACAAAGGCAACAGCTGGACGAGGTCCTCGGCCTAGTCCGAAGAAGAAACAGGTTGCCTTCCAAGTGCCATCTGGCGATGAAGCTGATGATGATGAACTTGCAGAAATCATCAGAGACAGGCAAGAAAGGTCCGCTAGAGCCAAAGGCACAAATGTGCCACTGCTTTTGGATCCAAAGGTGATCCTCGACTACATTGATCTCTGGCACAAGGACCCAAACACTCCTACGCCTGATTTTCATTTGACTCCTAGCCAAAGTCACGTGCTGACCCATTTCATCAATGAAGAGAAATGGAAATTTGAGAAGGCTAGACAAATCAAGAAGGCTCAGTTCAGGAAAGAGAAGTTCCTGAGGAAAAACATTGTCAAAATGACAACTGATGAACTCCTCAAGATCCAGACTGAAATCAAAGCCCTCAGCGATGATTTCAATGCTTATTATGTTGATTGGCAAGGAGCCAAAGTCAGGTTTGTTAAACTGACTGAGAAGTTCACCAATGTTGCAGCCCCATCGCAACAAGAAATTCCTCAAGCTGAAGCCTCTACTCAGCAAACTAAAGAACATGCCAGCACCGCTGATGACTTTCAGGCTGCTGATGAAAATGCTAGTTCCAGGGCTGATGACTCCATTCTAGCCGCTGAAGACATTGTCAGGGCATCCACTTGTGGTGCGCCTAAAGAAAATGAAGAAGTCAGGGCAACTGCATCAGTTGCACCTGAGGAAATTCAAACTGATTCCTCAGCTCCTCCTGCGCCTACACCAACTCCTACCCTTCCATCTGCATCAGATGTGAGGAAGACCAAGGCTGCAGAGAGAGCTGTAGTGAAGAAAAGGAAAGCATCATCTGCTTCAGATTCTTCAGCTCCGAAGAAAATGAAGCCTATGACCAGCTCACTTGAAAATCCAATTGAGGCTGTTCCGAGTTCCACCCTGCCATCAAAGGACCTTGTTCCTTTTGGTGAAGAATATGTGATCCCTAGTAGATCTGATGTAGAGAATCATTCTGCTGCTTCGTCAGAGCAGATTGATGAAGAAATTGAAGTGGATACGATCCCTTCAACGCATGTTGCTTCCTCGCCAATGCCTCATTTCACAGCTGAAGAGGCTGGCGTTGAAGAAATTGAAGATGAAGACGTGGATATTGGATGCACTACGCCTATGATGAATGATGACTTTTGGGAAAGTCAGCATCCCAATTCTCCACACTTCACCCCCAATACAACAAATACCTCAGTCCCCTGCACCAACCGTTCAAGTAGGCTCTGAAGAAACTCATCCTACCTCGTCTGTGCATGAAGAAATTCCAGCCACTAGTGTTGAAGAAACTGATGCTGCTGATCCATTGAACACGCAGACTGCCACTGAAGAGGAACCAGACATTCCTCAGCCTGAAGAACCGGAGATTGCGATTCCTGAGGTTGTGATGCAACTCACTGACACTCCTCTGCCCAAGCCAAAGGATCCATTCTGAAAGAAGCAAAAGTTCAAGGCTGCAGATTTCTTCAACGAGCATGTGTTCTTCACTGACTACAATCCCTATGATTCTGCTCGCATAAGAAAGAGGCGTTTCTGGACTGCTAGTCAAGCCAATTTCTATTCCTCGGTGCTATTTAACAAAGACAAAGTCTTCGATCATGCACATATTCCTCACGTGGACATGGAATCTCTGCCAGGCTTCGAGCCAGTCCTTAGTGTTCTTCACGATGCTGGATTGCTGAATTTCTGCACGGACATCTGTGATTGGAATGAAGAACTCATTCTTCAATTCTATGCAACGCTGCACATCACAGGAAATTCTGAAGAGGTGAACTCTTGGGTGCTAGACTGGATGTCAGAAAATACTCACTACAAGGCACCAGCAACTAAATTGCTTTGTGCCCTCCCACTTAGTCATCCCCTTGATGGTGCTCATTGCATCTATAGTGAACCTGAGCTTACAAATCACTACATGCAAGTGCTGATGAAGCCTTTGAAGCCAGGGCAGGCCCCTCGAACCAAATTCCTCGTCAAGGAATTACTGTATGTGCCACGGACTGTCTATCGCATTCTGACAAAGACAATGAGTCCTATCAAAGGCCACGACTAAAATGATGAAGAATCGTTGGCATCATGAAGAATATGCTTTTCAATATCATTCATGGCGTTCCCGTCAACTTCCATGATTTCTTCATGAGGACTCTGGCCAATATTGCTATGTCACCTTTTGAGCTGAAGCCTTATGCACCATGGATTATGAGGTTCATTAGGACAAGGTCTTCACTCAATTACAAGGCTGATACTCTGAACCACGGCAGCTTCTTGCCTCCAATTGAAGTCCTCAAACGGACATTTTCCTCAGTTGATGACAAAGGCAAGGCATCTGCTGTGATAAATGAAGGCATTCGTCCATTGGATGGTCAATTTCGCAAGGCTGCATCCTACTCCACCAATGATGACTCTGTCACACATGACTCTGCCGCCAACACCTCTGCCAAGCAAATTCCTCAAGCCAAAGCACCCAGGGTGATGACTGATCGTGAGTTACTCCTCAGTCTTCATCAGAAAGTTGATCGCAATCATAAATGGGTCAAGCGTCAGTTTGGTTCAATTCTTCACAACATGACCTCCACACACAATGCAGTGAAGAAAAACCACTACTACCTCCATGAAACCTTCAACCGTACCTGGGCTGTTCTATCTCATGTCTACAACGCAGAAGATCTGAAGAGCATGGGTCTCAAGGAAGAATTTGACTGATCTGCACCTCCACCGAAGAGATTCAAGAAGGTCAAGGTTCCTTCCTTGGTGGCCAGCTCCTATTCTTCATCGCGTGACACTGATGAAAATGAAGACTTGGATGACACTGCGGCAGGCCCTACTACAACAACCGACCCAAACAACGCTGACGCTCCTCCATCAACTTGATATTCTTCAGGGGCGTTAGTCCTCAGATTCGATCCTTTTGGTCATTCGATGACAAAGGGGGAGAAATCTGAGTTAGTCTTCAAGTGGGTCTATTATATGGGCGTTTTTTTTTGCTAAGTTACAACTCTCGCTCTTCTGAAACTTTTATTGGATCGAGTTGTAATCTTAAAACCCATGGTGCTCTGATACTTTTGATGCACTGTGCTCTAATTCTGCATGCTTGTCATATTTCATCATGCATTTCAAATTCTTCAGGCACCATATTTCATCATGCATTTCAAATTCTTCATATTATATGTCAAATGCATGTATGAATTACAAGATATAGGGGTAGATCTCCATGATTCAACTCCTTAAGTGTGCATTGCTTCAACCTCACTATGCACATCTTCAGGGGGAGTTCTTCTATATCTTGCAATCAAATTCCTCAATATCAGTACTTACACTTCATATGTTTATCCCCGTTGAAAACTTAACCTATATTGTCATCAATCACCAAAAAGGGGGAGATTGTAAGTGCAGCTAGTGCGCCTTAGTGATTTTGGTTTATTGAAGACTTATAGGTTAAGGGACTAATGTGTTTATGAGTGTACACGGGTCTATAAGTCTATGAGGAGTTTGATATTTATAGAGAAAGTCGACCCCTAAAATGAATATCTTCGACTGAAGATTTTGGTATTCCTGAAGACTTTCATGAGGACTTTGAAAGTGAAGAAATTGGTGTGTCCGTGAAGACTTGATATTCATGCAAGGAATATGAAGCTTGAAGACTTTCGTTTTCATAGTTTTGTTTTTCTCCTTCTTGAGTCATAGGAAACACCATACTGTTAAAGGGGGTCGAGGAAATACTAAGGAAAAATTTCCATGTGATGCTCAACTCAAAATCCTACACCTACCAATCCCTTCGAGTGAAGCCATTGGAAATCTCATACAGTTCAGTCAATCTCTTCAGTGACAGAGACGAAGTTCTTCTAGCCGCTGAGGAATTTGTTCTGACTGAGGAGTTAGGAATTCGCCAGTGCGGATTGCCTACATAGTGAGGAACATGATGGCCCCAAGGAATTTGACAGTCAAATTTCCGACCGTTGTTGTGCTACGCGCCAGCTGTCCCAAAATATCTTATCCACATAACGGTCATATCATTGAAGGGCATTTATGTCTTATCATGTCGGGCTGCTCCCTAGGCTATAAATAGCCGCCCCCTACAACCACTAGCTGGTTGGCTGCTCCGAGAGAAATTGACACTCGTCATTTGAGAGCAACCCATCCTCCGAGGACTTTGAGCGAAAATCATCGAGTGAGGAAAAACCCAAACCCAACACCTACAAACCCAAAGTGATTGAGCATCACTGAAGAGATTGATCCTGCGTGGATCCGACGCTTGTTACCTTTGAAGATTGTGCTTCTTCCAGACGGTTAGGCGTCATGGTCTAGAGCATCCAAGAGGAATTGTGGATCACTGAGTGACCGAAGTCTGTGAAGGTTTGGAAGTCGCCTGAAGACTTACCACAAGTGATTGGACGAGGTCTGTGTGACCTTAGTTCAAGGAGAATACGGTGAGGACTTGGTGTCCTGAGCTGCGTGCTCAGTGACTGGTTGTCCGGGACTGTGTGTCCTCGAGTTTAAATACTCAGTCGGTCCAACCAGACGTACAACTGAGACAGCAGTTGGAACTGGTCTACCAAATCATTGTCTTCACCAACCTTACTGGTTCTATTTCCTCAACTCTTTCATTTCTTCATTACTGTGTTAGGTGATTGTTCATATATGTGTTCGAAGACTTTGACTGAAGACTTCCTCAATTTCCTCAGTTCAATTTCTTCAGTCTGTTTGTCTTCATCTTGTGTTATCCTGTGTTACGCTTTCTATACTCTGTGTTTGTCTTCATTTCATCATGATGACCATGTGTGTATGCTGTCATGCTTACTTCTGAGTACTTATTCCGCTGCAAGTAGTTCTTCGCTAAGGAATTTCCTCACCGGCAAATTCCTCAGTGAAGAATTCATAAAAATCGCCTATTCACCCCCCCCCCCCTCTAGTCGATATAACGCACTTTCAACATTTTATAGTGGAAGGTGAGGTAGGCGTCATCCTGTTTAAAAGAAGAGGGCTCCAATGAGAAATGTTCCGCTACGGCGGGAAGCCGAGGAGGAGGAGGGGGGTCTGGCAGGAAAAGGGAAGGGTGCATCATGGGGCGTGGTTTTTATGTTGGGACCGTGTGTTGGTGATAACGTGGATGATAGTCCTGATAACCACATTTGTCCCCACATATGGGCTGGATTTGGGGAGCCCTGACTGATATTGGGGAGCATGTTGGGCCCCCGTTTATATCCGAACATGCCCGGACTTACGAGGGAGAAATGATCTTAGACCTTAAAGACAACCTTGATCATTTGTTTGATTTATTTATATGCATTGTAGCCTGTAGAAAACACACGAGCATTCTACTAGTATGCTCTGATTATGAAGAATGTTGTTTGTATGAAAATCGTTCCTATAAATCTCTAAAGCTAAATTTTAGCACATAACTGAAAGTGCAGATCTGATTTGAATAGAGTTGAAATAGGTTGGTGTTACCCACTGGAATTAAATAGCGCGCTGTGGGGAATGTTACTAGATAAATTAGTGTACATTGCCTCGCTACACTAATAGTATTTTATAGCATGATTTTTCTATGTTTAATAAAGCGTTGTTGGCCGGACAAGCATGGCGATTGTTGTCTAGGCCCGATAGTTTGTGCGCCCAAGTCCTCAAGGAAAGGTATTATCCTCATGATAATCTAGTGGACACAGTCTTCATCATCGTGGCAAGCTATAAGTCATGGGCTCGATCTCTTGAAGAAAGGTTTAATTGTTGGACGGTTGGGAATGAACAGAGTTTTAGAGTATGGAGAGACAACTAGATCCCAAGACCTTACTCATACAAACCGGTGTCATTACAAGGTCGGTGCCGCATATGTTTTGTATCTGGTTTGCCCAATGACAATGGCTCGTGGAACTTGGAACTGCTACAACAATACTTCATACCAGTTGATGCCGAAGAAATAATAAAGATAAGGGCATCTCCAAGACTCGGGGAGGATGTCATTGCATGGGATCCGGGGAAATTGGGAGTCTTCATGATCAAATCAGCTCACAATGTGACGTTTGAAGAAGCACACAGGGACTAGGTGGAGGCTTCTAGTTCCTCTCTGGACGGGTACAAGAAATGCTGGCAGTTTATTTGGAGCTGTAATGTTCCCCCTACAGTGCGTAATTTTGTTTGGAGACTGTCAGATTGACTCTCTGCCGACGTGGAAAAATAAGCATAAGATTGGTCTGGAACCGTCTAGTGGTTGTCCTGTATGCTGCATGGAAGAGGAGGACAATTTTCACCCGTTCATGAGATGCCAGTTTGGACGTGACCTTTACTTGTCCCTGGCAGATGTTTGGAGTCTACCTGTTCTAAATTCGTTTCAACACAATGGGAGGGAGTGTCTGCTTCATGCACTTGGCCCGCTGAGTGATATTCAGAGATGCATGGTATTATTAATTTTCTGAAGAAGCTGGTATATTTTGGACGAAGTAACACATTCCTAACTGCCCCGCCCATGGCTATATCGAAAAAGGCTTTCCCCCCATTTTATATGTAAAGCATAGACCAACAGTGCCTGATACAACCACACTCACCCAACACAAACCCACACACACCCAAGGCTGGATACATAGGCGCTGAGCGCAGCAACACACTCCCTAGCACTACAAGAGCCGCCGGGGGCTTCAGTCGTGAACACCACCGCGAAGAAGTGAAGCCGCATATGACGAACCGTGGGCTCCAAGGCGACGCCTTCAAGAAGGATACGACACCGGAGCGCCGTCACCGCCCGATCCAAGGATCAGAGTTTTCCCTGGAGCAATACGACGGGCAATGATAGCCGCGACGACGCCTTCAAGAAGGGAGCGATCTACGCCGTCGCCAGTCCGTCCGAAAATAGAGTAGGTTTTCACCCCGGCCAACACTCACCGCCACCGAACGCCACACCCCGGCTACCATGCCGCCACACGGCCGTGGCAACTGGGCAGCACCGAGGCACGAGCTCTACCCAGGAGCACTGTGCCACCACCACCAGGGCCGCGGCCCCGGAATCCAAGACCTTGACACCACAGTCCCCCGAGCCCCACCTCTACCCCAACCGCAGAGACGGGCGGAAAGGATCGGCCTTCCACACCCCTGGCCGGTCCCAGCGCCGAGACCCAATAGGTCAGCCACAACAAGCCTCCATCGAACCGTCCTGCTACACCGGGCGCGAGACGAGCTCAGTCCTGCTACCGGGCACGAGACGGGCCGGTCCTGCTACCGGGCGCGAGACGAGCGCAGTCCTGATGCCGGGCGCGAGAGGGGCCGGGCCTGCTGCCGGGTGCGAGACCAGCTCGGTCCTACAGCACCGGGTGCGAGACGGTCGATGGACCGCAGCCGGGAGAAGGCCAGCCCTCCGGCGAGAGAAGCGAACGGACACCGAGGAGAGGGGTCAGAGGTCGACACAGGCAACTTACAGACGAGCCGACGCCAGAACAATCTGGCCGCCGCCGCAATCAACCTGCCACCACCATATCACCTGCGCCTCCATGCCCTGGTCAGAACCACCCTAAGCCCCGCCACCCCGCACCGGAGCAGCAAGGACACCGGCCGCAACACCACCACCTCCACAGGGACGCCAGCCACCCCCGCCACCGGAGACCAAAACAACCACCGGATCTGGGCCAGGACGCCCAGATCCGCCGCCAGCACGCCCGAGTCCACCAGACCCTACGAGCCGGAGGGGGTGAGGGGAGGAGGAGCCGTCGGCGGGCCACAAGGGCGCGGGGCGGAGCGCCGGAGCAGGAACCGGCCGGGACCCGACGCCACGGGCAGGAGGGACCGCCCATGGCTACCCCATGGCTATATCTATAAGCTTTCTGCAGAATTATTTGGATTCGTTGATCGGTGTCAAGTTGAACTCCCACTTTGATCCGGCCAAAAAAATGTGCGATATATCTTATGACCCCACTGCCACACCTCTTGTTAAGGCTCCAGTCCGTGAATCTGTGTGAAGTCCGCCCCAACAAGGTTGGGTTAAGCTAAATGCGGATGGTTCTTACTCATCTGATGGTGGTGCGGGTGCCGCGATGAGCTTGTGTGGTGTTGCTGGTACGGTCATCTTCTCATCTTGCAGAGCCCTGTTCTCGTGCAGAGATGCCCTAGCGGGGGAGTTGTGCGCATGTATGGAAGGACTGTCTTTTGCAATTCGACGTTCTGATTGTCGAATCGAAGTCGAGATGGACTCGAGTACAACGGTAGCTATGATTTCTTCTGGCGAGGTGGACCGGCCGGTTTATGCTTCACTGGTTGGCAAAATTAAGTTACTGTTGAGTCTTAGGCAATCTTGTATTACTCTTGTTCCTCGTTGTCAAATAAAGCGAGTTATAGACTAGTTAGTTTTGCTAGAGTAGAGTAGAGGGTCGGACAATTATCGCGGGTCGGTTCGGGTCCGGAGGATGTTTTGAAGTTTTTCAAAGAGGATTGTAAGGACCTGACAATTGAGTAATAAAAGTATTATTCCCGCAAAAAATAGCATATTTTAAGGTTGCCGCTATTTTTCTATAGCGTGTTATTCTTTTCACTGGTGCTGCCGCGTGTTAGATGTGAGGATTCTTGAACTGCAGATATTTGAAGGGAGAACAAAAAGTTTAATCATAGGACTGTGCTAACCACCAGTCGACTAGTGGTTAGCAACAGATCCGCACGACCTTCGATCGATCCTTCCGCTCGTCCCGCTGCGTCGTTCATCCCGCTTTCACCGATTTTTTTCCTTCTCTCAAATAAAAGTGCTTAAAAGAGGATTCGAACTCAGGTCTATGTAATACCTATCGATCCTAATAACCAACTAAGCCACCTTTTGTTGTTGTCTATTGTAGAATGACAATGTTATTTGAACCTTTCTTATTTCTGCCATATCAAAAGAAAAAATAAAGTTTGACTTGGTAACTTTGGTAATGACCAGCGTGATAACTATGGTCTGAGTAACATGATAACTGTACCATGATAAGGCTGGTAACTACAGTACGAGAAGGTTAAAAGCATGGGAAAGTATGGTAATTTAACATAGAAATTACCAGTGAAATGTTTCAAAAACTTTTTTCCCTTGGATGAAAGACACCATGGTGTTTAAACATAAAATATTAGTTATCAAGTCTGCGATGATACATCATCATGTTATTTACACAGAAATTATCGGGTGTATGTTTTTCAACAAAAAAGTTTCAGGTCAAAAGTTACAGTGGCGTTTGTATGGGAGTTATCAATTTTGTATGTTTCTATTACCATGTTATTTACACAGAAATTAGCGGGGCATCACCCCCCCTCGCCACAGTCGCCATATTACCAGGATCGGGTACATAAGTTATCAAGTCTGCGATGTGTGAGTTATCATGTTATTTGCATAAGAGTTATCGTGGTATGGTTCAACAACTCCTCCCACCCCTACCCCCACCGACAAAGTTACCAGGACTGGGTACATAATTTATCATGTCTACGATGTGTGATTTATCATGTTATTTGCATGGAAGTTACCGTGGTATGTTTCAACGACTCCCCACCCCCACCCCCACCGACAAAGTTACCAGGACTGGGTACATAATTTATCATGTCTACGATGTATGAGTTATCATGTTATTTGCATAAAAGTTATCAGGACAGTGATGCGTAAACTATCATCATATTTACACAGAAGTTATCGAGAGTATATTTCATCAAAACCCCTCCCTCCGGCGGAGGGAAAAGTTATCATGTTTGCGGTGCGTAAATTATTGGGGGTATATTTTAGCACCCCTTCTTGCCAAAGTTACCAGGACCGGGGTGCATAAGTTATCGGGTCTCTGATGTCTGATTTACCATGTTGTTCACATCAGAGTAACTAGGGATATTTCATCTACACCACTTCCCTCAAAGTTACCAGGATCGAGGATCATAAGTTTATCAGGTATGTTATATGTGAGTTATCATGATATTCACACAAAAATGACCCGGGATATTTCATCAACTCGAGACGAGTTGGTAAAATATTCTACTTAAGTGCGGAAAAGATCGGATATTGCATTCACTTTTGTGCAAACATAGAAAAGGAGACATGTTAAAAAGCCTATTTGCTTTCATTTTTACAAAAGAGGAACGTAGGTGAGGTGGTTGGCTAATGGGTTACCTTGTAAAAGTTACAAGGATCGAATCCTGTTGGCACACTATTTTTTGACGAGAAAGATTAACGCGAATTAATTACCCACCACCTGAAAATCGGAAAGGAAAATCGGAGGGACTGACGGTCGAGGGAACTCGTACGAGCGGTGCATAAAAAAATGGTTCAACGACGCGGGAGGAAAAGAAAATCGCTCGATGGTACGCGACGCGGGAGAAAAAGAAAATCGCTCAATTGAACAGAATCGTCCGTGCCTGACGCTAACCATTTCTCGATTAGCGTGGAAGGTGCGCAATCAACAATCCAGCATGCATGTGGGCAGCCTGCACGTGAAGTTAGAGGTCGTGGGTTCGCTGGTGATCGTGGGATCTAGATCCAACGACGGACGGGTCGTTCGGATCTGTTGGCGAATTTCCAGTCGACTGGAAATTAGCTTTCTCGCTAATCATAACCCAAGAGAGTTCTACAATTAGACCGAAAAGGAAGAATTCATTCGTTGTAATGACACATTTTTTCTTCCCAAAAAAGGAAGCAAAGAAATGACACATTTTTTTCACGAGGAACAAAAAAATTGACACTCCTTATTCTTAGCATATATAGGATGCGCGATAATAAAAGAGAAATAATGTAAGCCTCCCTGCGCTCCCGTAGATAAGCCATGCATGAACCAATTGCATCTCATCCCACGTGTTTCTGGGCCAAACACCACTGCACGAATTCCATGTCATCCGGGCACCGACGCAGAGGGCGACTGTAACGTTCCACGATGCTTCTTGGCTTCAAGCCGTACTCATCACCGTCCGGATAGTCATCGTCGTCGCTGTCCTCGAGAGCGATGCATGAGGTCTTGAGATCAGTGAAGCCGCCGACGTCGCACCGGAACACCACGCAGTCATCTTTGATCAGGTCCTCGCGCCTCTCCAGGTCTTCCCTACGGATGAAGTGCTCGTGGCCGCACAACTGCGTTCCGTGGCTCTTGAAGACGCCCGTCTTGGCAGGCAGCCCGTACGCGACGTTGCCGACCTGGTCGAGGATGCCCAGCTTGTACTCCGCTTGCAGATCATTGCGGTAGTTGTGCAGCTGGAGGTACAAGGAGATGTAGTCGGAGTTGGTAGAGGTGTCGTGACCGTTGGGGTAGTACTTGAAGGCCCACAGGCGCCGGCCGATCAAGAAGTTGGAGTCGATGCTCTCGCCGCCGGGAACCGTCTTGGTTTGGGAGTAGGCCTCCACGCGGAGCAGGTGGAATCCGCTGGCTGCCTTGCCAACGATGCAGGAGGCTGATCGCCAGAGCCGGCCAACGCCGGCGCCGCCGGATAGCAACGTCCTCATAGCACCTCACACAATCGATCGAGCCTATGTACGTGGAGACTAGAGAGCCTAGAGCAAGATGGCGAGATGGATGTTCTTGAGTGTTGGTGTGTATATATAGTAGTATAGCGATGAGATGTTCAAATTTTCTTTTCAACAAAATCAGTATAAACATTTCTTGGGCTCTAATTTATCAACTAGTATAAGATTGTACTACAACATATACGATTCCTTTCATTCCTTTCATGCGATTCAAATTGATTGAGAATGGAACCAAAGAAGATCATATACATTAATACTGTCGTCACCAAAATATACCATACTTGTTCAGAACGCCATCTATCAATTTCCTGGAATCCAATCAATACAGAATTAATTAGCTGCTACATACCATTTCTTGGGCTCCATATATCTCTTGCGGAAAATACTTTATATATGACTGAATCCCCTTGGATGTTGGTATGATGATACTAGTATAATATATTGAGGTTTTCCTTTAGAAACAGCATTACAACATATACACGAGCGTGCACACACACTCACAGAGCGCCTATTGAAGACCAATTTTGCGGAGCTTCAAGATTTATGTCACTACGGTGTCTCGTTATCGACGTGGACGTCACCTCCCGCTGAAAATAATGTGTATTAACGAGGCAAGAAAGTTGGTGGGCCGAGGTGCCTCTGGTGCTTGATACGGATCATAAAGAAGAAGACATGTTTGGCATACTCGAACAAGGAGGATGAATTGTTGTTTTTGGTATGCTTCGGTACTATTGTTGATTGTTGTTTCAAGGTACAAAGGGGTCGACACTTTGGCAAAGTGTGCATGATCGGTTTCATGAGCAAAAGTACTATGAGCCCTACAACAAAGAAGTGATCCATAATCACAATCAAAAGTCACAAAGCCATCAATGATACACCATTCAAAAGAGCATCAATAATTATTGCGGTGCGTACGCACAAATGGAAAACCGCTGGCAAAATGGGATGTCACACCTTGAGCTCGTAAGTTTTGCATCGTGTTCGTCTATGTGTTGGTCATTTGATTGATTTACTCTATGTTGCATCGTGTGTCTCATAAATTTTGCATCATATTGCTCTCGCTTTGCTATCCGCGCCACACAGTCGCATTGTACTTGTACCACTAGACCGAGGGCAAGCCATTCACGATTATGCATTGTTAGTACAAGTTGAATGCAAAAAGCAAGTCGGGCAAAATTACCAATTCCGTCAAGGCCACCAATGCCAAAGCAATCGACGAATGTGGTGATCCAAGCAGCTGAGTTGTAGGAGGGCTTGAAGCGAGAAGGGATAGCAGCCAAGATGATCAAGAAGATCGAAGACATCATGGCGAAGAAGGGGGAGATATGTACCAAGCGCAATGAGATCAAGGAGGAAAGGAGAGCGTAGAGGTTTAGCTTGTTCATGGAAATCCAAAAGAAGAAGATTGAGATCGAGGCGAGGAAGCTTGTGATTAAGAAAGCATGTGAGGAGCAAAAGAACTTGTATGTTAAGGCGTGCTACTTGTATCCCAATGCGGCCAAGTTTATTCGCGACTTGTGTGATAGCATGTACGCACGCTTTGCACAAAAGGAGGGGGAGGCCAAAAATAGAGGCATTTGGTGTGGACATATGGGTCATTTGCTTTTGGTTTGATGGACTTATAAAACCAATTGAAGAACATTCATGCTTTTGCTATTAGTTACATTTTTTTGCAACGGTTTAAATCTCTACTACTTAAAAAGAACGCAAGGTTCCCATTTCACCTTTCTTCCCACCACCCCTTCGTCCAACCTTTCATATATATGATAATCAATCACCTTAATTTACTTATCTTCTGAACCAATTCTATTTTAGTTTACTTACCAAACTTCTAATCAAAATAGCAGGTAATTCACGGGCAGAATTTTATGAACATTTATTTACACGATCGCATTATCATTGACAGGTAAAATCACAAGCTAACGTACTAGAATATTTATATCTCGTTGCAACACACGGGCATTGTTCTAGTATATAGTCAAATTTCTATTGATCTACAAACTTTCGAAAAAGATTAGAGGTTGGATAAGTAGAGGAAATTTTGTAGACATGGGTGGATGTCCCGGCCGAATGTCGATTGACCTGAATCCGCGGACATTTTTTTTCTTTTTGGAAAAACTTTCGATGTATTCATCAAACATTATGGCAGTACAAAGAACATCATAAGTAATAAAAATTAAATTCATATACATAGACCACCTAGCGACGACTACAAGCACTGTGGCGAGCCTTAAGCGTGTCGTCGTCATCAACCCTCCCTTACTGGAGTGGGGCAAACCTTGTTGTAGTAGACGGTCAGAAAGTTGTCGTGCTAAGGCCCCAAAAGGTCAACACGCCAGAACAACAATCGCCGCCGATGAAGAAGACCAGAAGGATTCAACCTATAGACATAAGAAGGCAGACGAACGAAGACTAGATCCATGCAGATATAACATAGACAAACACCGGCCAAATTCTACAGCGGAGACACATCTCCATGCGCCCTCTGACGACCCAAGACGCACCGACGGGATGGAGACTAGGCATTAGAGACGCCCTAAGTGTGGGACAAAAACGTGAATTCCTCTTCAATAATTTTGAAAAGACTATATGATGCCGTCTGCCTCTATGCAATTGAAATATAATTTCCCTTGTGTTCTTAATTAGTAGCAAAGTGCCCAAAATCTTCTGCTGTATTTATTAAGAGTGTGGTTTGACGGATCGTCGTTCCTATATATAGATCTACTACAAACCTGAGGGATAATTTGCGGAGTTAAAATTCACTACCCATGCTGCATCATGTTATATGCGATGAATCATCTGACTTGTGGTTTTGAGCAAAGAAACTGTGACTTGAAAGTACAGGTCCTAATCAAACGAATGAATCTTGGCAGGAGAACAAACAATGACAATCATATCGAAAGACAAAATTTATTATCCGAAATGACATATTTTCTTTCACAAGGGACATCAAAATGCGATGAAAGAGAAATAATATACTACTAGTATTTATTGTAGGCCGTCCTTCATGCATTGCTGCAGACAAGATATTCATGCATCAATTGGCAGCGTCATCCCATGCGTTTCTGGGCCAAACACCACTGGATGAATTCATTGTCATCCGGGCGACGAGGGTTGTCATGGGAGCGACGAGGGGAGCATGGCTTCAAATCATACTCGTCATCGTCATCATCGTAGGCGAGACATAAGGTATCCAGGATCGTGAAGCTGCCAACGTCGCAGCGGAACACCACGCAGTCGTCCTTGAGCAGGTCCTTACGCCTCTCCAGGTCTTCCCTACGGATGAAGTACTCACAGCCGCAACCGCCGGCGCCGCTCCCATACCCGAAGTCGCCGGTCTTCGCGGGGAGCCCGTAAGCGACATTGCCGGCCTGGTCGAGGATGCTCATCTTGTACTGCACTTGCAGGTGAGGCTGGCTAAACAGCTGGAGGTAGAGGGAGATGTAGTCGGAGTTGGTGGAGCTGTCGCGGCCGTTGGGGTAGTACTTGACGCGCCAATTTATCCCGCAATACCGAGGCCCGCCAATGGCGAAGGGAGGGGACGTGATGCACTCGCCGCGGGGAACCGTCTTGGTATGCGAGTAGCCCACGACGCGGAGCAAGTGGTACCCGCTCGTCACCTTGCTAACGATGCGGGAGGCTGACCGGGAGAGTCGGCCAACGCTGGCGGTGGCGGACAGCAACGACGCGGTCGTCATGGCGATCGAGCTGATGATGATGGCTACTTACGTAGAAATTAAGACCGGTGCAGATGGTGAGATTGATATTCTTGATTGCTGGTGTATATATGGTAGTATACGGAAAGTTGGCAAGAAAATATTTTTAGGAAACAAATGGAATTGTACTAGTATATACATTTCTTGGGCTCCAATTTATGTATTAATAATAACTGAGTGGATTCAGCCATATGTACCAGATTTGTTTCTTCCGTTCCCGCCAATTATAGATAAGGATAGGAACATTCCCACGACTAACGTATATATCAATAACGTATATCAATTTCTTGTGTTTTACTCACGAGCGGGTTTTGTTGGGTTTCCTATAACCTTAGCTCAGAGCATCTCCAACAGGCGCGCAACACGCCGCGCGCCAAAAACTACTTTGCCGCGCGCGCTTCGTCTGGTTTTGCACGGCCCGCAGCGCTGGCTCCAACAGCCGCGCTAAAATGCAGCGCGCGCGGCTCCAGCAGCGCGCAAAAAATGCAGCGGACATAGTCTACTTCTCATGATACAAAATGTATATCCAGGCTTCTTGAACGATATATAGTTCTACTACGTCCACATAGCCTGCTTCTACGATACAAAATAAAACTTGCTTCTCCAACGATATATAGTTCTACTACGTCCACATAGCCTGCTTCTACGATACAAAATAAAACTTGCTTCTCCAACGATATATAGTTCTACTACGTTCACATAGCCTGCTTCTACGATATTACAAAATAAAACTTGCTTCTCCAACGATATATAGTTCTACTACTACTTGTTCTCCGACTCAGACTCTGCCTCGGTGATGTCCTCCTCCGACGTCTGAGCATAGGCGTCAAGGAACCGCTCGTCGCAAGAGTCCCAGGACGACGCATCTCCTAGCGCCATGTTGTATTTAGCAACCGCCTTCCGCGTTCGCTTGTCCTCGCGATAGGCGGCTCGCGCCTTCCTCCTCTCCTCCCTCTCCGCCCTCCTCTCGGCGAAGAACTGTTCTTCGTTGATGAATTATTGTGGGAAGCGTTGCCTCCACACCGCCATGGCTTCCTCGTCCATCTCGGCCAGGCTAAGACGGCGCTCCCGCCTCCGGTGTTTGCGATGATCCTCGTCAGTGGTAAGCCGCGGGAAAGGCGCCAACTCCTGTGTCTGCTCTCGCGTCGACACGTCGGTGAAGTTCATGTCCCAATGGGACCGTCGGAGGCGCCACGCCGCAGCGTCATACGCGCGCGCGCCATCCGGGGCGGTGTCGAAGGTTCCGAGGCCGAGGCGCACGCCGCCGCCCGACTGAATTGAGGCAGAGTAGGTGCCGGACGGGCGCACGCGGATGCAGCGGTAGCCTGAACCTCCCCGGTGGCGAGGCGGCATGGTGGTGCGGTGGTGGCGGGTTGGCGGCGAGGAGGAAAAGCAGTGGAGAGAGCGAGAGAGAGCGGCAGATGGAGTTGCAATTTTATAGGCGCGCGCGAAGCGGCGCGCCAAATCTTAAGCGCGAGCTGCCGCCTTTTCCCCCGCGCGTGCTTGTTTCATGCCACCGCTGGAGTGCGCGAAACCGGTCGGCGCGCGATAAAAAGCACTTTTACCGCGAACGCGCCTGTTGGAGATGCTCTCACCCTAGTGCGCTCTCTCTCTCTCTCTCTCTCTCTCTCTCTGGTCTCTCTCTCCCTCTAGTACAAACCGATGAAGAAGAAAGGAGGAAGGGGGGACTGGACTCGGTGGTTCCGGCGCACGGACACCCGTCGCGACAACGGCAATTTTCTTGAGCTCGAACTCAACCCACACTGTGTTACAACGAACCCCATAAGGGCTTTATACCCTGGGCCGACGCCGACCTTGAGACTGTCCCACACCTCTCTCGTCGTCGTCTTCTTCGCGACCTGCATCAGGACGTCCTCCGACAGTGTGCCTAGCAGCAGAGCCCGCGCCGTCTTGCTCTTCTTGGCGTCAATCGTCGTGCCGTCCGCCGGAACCACTCAGGGTGGACGAAACGAGCGGTCTTTCGGACCGGCTCGTGGCCGGCTCGGTCCTGGCCAGCTCGGGCCTAGCCCGCTCAAAAAATCGGTCGGTCCGAGCTCAGCAATCCGGCCCGACAAAGCTTTGGTCCGGTCCGGGCTTTAACCGAGCGGACCGAAGAACGTGCGGGGGCATGGCCAGGGCATGGCGAGAGCGTGGCAGGAGCGTGGTGGGGCATGGCGGGGGCGTGGCGAGGGCGTGGCGACCCAGGCACGGCGGGGGCTGAAGAAACTGTAGCCGTCTATGTCCGCCACCGCGGGGGCCGTCGTCCGCGCGGCCACTGGACTCGCTGGCCCTGGGAACTATGTCCACTGGACGCGCCCATCGTATGCACCAACGAACACGACGTGGGAGGTCCTGCATCGCCGCATCGGGCATCGTCTTTTTCATCACCGTCCACCGGCCGTCGTGCCAAATTCGTCGCCGATGAGCTCGCTCTAGTGATCTTCTTGGCTCCTCTAGCTCCCTCTGGATCTTCCAAAGTTGCATGACATCTCCACGACGAGCCCTGCTTCCTTCAGCGCCCTTCCCGCGTCGCCATGCTCCAGCGCGTGCTCTGTGGTGAACTCCGGCCGGTCCAAACGAGCCGCTTCGTCCCTGCCGATCCGGTCCCTGGAAACAGGACCACTACGCTGCTCGGTCCGGTCCGGTCCGGACCGCCGACGGCTGGTCCCAAGGACGGCTCGGCCAGGGACTGGACCATGTCCACCCCGAGGAACCACCACGCCCCATAGCCCCTGGGCATCAAAGATTGCCTCCACACCGGCGTCAAAACAGTAGTGCTCTTCAGTTACAGAGAAAAGATTGTGGATGTAGGTTCTGATTGGACATTTAGTAGAAAACAAGTTGTATATGTTTACATGATTAGCGTAGGTACGCACGCGACATAGGAAAATTTTCAGGCAAACAAACAAATGTGTTGTTATGGGTAGGAAGTCCGGCTTGCAAAGGAGCGAGAGTGCAAACAAGGTGCAAAAAAAATGTTGAGAAAAGAAATCTAAATAGTCTGGTAATCATGCATGCAAATTATGTAGCTATTTGGGTTTACTTCCGTGGTATTAAAATCTAAATCCTTGGTATTTGTATAGAAAAAACTAAATCATGAATTTGGTTGGTGCAAACTAATTCGTGATAATTTATATTTTTCTAGTCATTTTCAATTTCGATGGTGGAAACGAGTTAAGGATAAGTTGTAGGAATGCCTCAAAGTTGTTTTAGAAGCATTAAAAAGAGCTGATGATTAGAGGTACTGCATCATTTGCCTTTGGTTAGTTTACTGAACACTTTGCAGACAAAAATTATCTCACTATGAGTTGTTCCTAAATATAAGTCTTTTTAGTGATTTCAATATAGACTACATACGGAGCAAAAAACTCACTCATTTTGCTCCGTATGTAGTCTATATTGAAATCTCTAAAAAGACTTATACTCAAGAAATTATCTCACTATGTAGTGTACATACTGAGTATTTAGGAATGGAGGGAGTAATATTTTTGAATGGGAGAAAAGAAGAAAGGTGAAAAATGAATGAAGAAAAATATATTTCTTTTTAATACTGCTGTCTAGTCTCTGCCAATAATATGATTTCTGATCAGATTCCATACGGTAGATTAATTGGAGCCCAAGAAATGGAAATTGGATCTCAAGAAATTGATAGGCATGGGATTATGTTTATAGATGGAATCTTTTGGTGATAATATATAGATTTGGCTCGCAGGAAAGGAAACAAAGCAATCGTATATATGATTGCTCTCTAATATTAAATAATCCACACGTCAATAAATTGTAGCCCAAGAAAGAATTTTTTGACCACCTTGTATGCCAGTACTGCTATATATACTACACCAACGCTCAAGAGCACCCATCTCATTCTCACCATCTTCCTCTGGTCTCTCTGCGTAGTGAGTACCCATCCATCACCGGCTCGATCGATCACGCTATGACGACCACCGCGTCGCTGCTGTCGGCCGCCGGCGGCATTGGCCGGCTCTCGCGCTCAGCCTCCCGCGTCGTCGGCAAGACGGCGAGCGGGTTCCACCTTCTCCGCGTTGAGGCCTACTCGCAAACCAAGACAGTTCCCGCCGGCCAGAGCATCGTCTCCACCCCTTTCTCCATCGGCAAGTACAAGTGGGGCTTCAAGTACTACCCCAACGGCCGCGACACCACCACCAAATCAGACTACATCTCCCTCTACCTCCAGCTCTACGACCACAACAGAAAGAAGCGTCAGCTGCAATCGCAGTACAAGCTGAGCATCCTCGACCACGCCGGCAACGTCGCGTACGGGCTCCCCGCGAAGACGAGCGTCTTCAAGAGCAGCGGTGACAAGGACGACTATGACTCCGACGACGACGAGGAGGAGGAACCCCAGTTATGCGGTCACGAGCAGTTCATCCGTCGGGAAGACCTGGAGAGGCGCGAGGACCTGCTCAAGGACGACTGCGTGGTGTTCCGCTGCGACGTCGGTGGCTTCACGGAGCTGGAGACCACATGCCTCGCTCGCGAGGCCAGCGACGACGAGCAAGTTCGGGACGATGACGTGTTCGGGTTGAAGCCATCCCGTTATCGCTCCGTTGACTCCCGCCACCGCCGTCTTCGTCGCGCTGATGACAATGAGTTCGTCCAGTGGTGTTTGGCCCAGAAACGCATAGGGTGATGAGACGCCGGCCATTGAAGCGTGCAAGGAGTGCAGGACGGCCTAGAATAAAATCTACTAATTAAGTTTTTTTATCGATGCATCCAATGGTTGCCTTGCTAGGAATAATTAAGGAGTGGCATTTTTATGTCCCTCAAGAAAATAAAAGGATGTCATTTCAATGAATAAATTTGTCTCTCTTTCAATATGATCTCTCTTGGATTATGATTTAACTGTTTGCTGTCCCAGTATTAAGATTCCCTTAAGATCAAGCATAAAAAGCAAAGGAGAAAGGAAAGAAAATACCCACACGAATCTCCACGTAAAATCAATGAGATTGGACTTAGATATGCAATACTTATGACACATCTAGATATGCTTTAGCAAAACTGATACTTAAAAGTCACAAATTTTCTTTGCTCAAGAAAAAGATAATTTGGTGCCGAAGTAGTATTTCACATCTAATATGAGGCACCAGCCAGTCAGTTTTACATCCTTAGTTTGAGTTAGGTGCGAACTCAGGGTTTGCTGATTTGTACCAACCCAGTTTGCTAATTAGTTATGTCCGCTAGCATGACATGTTTACGGTGAAGGTTGGGCGGAATCTTACTTGAGTTGTGTTATTATCCGTTTGTGTGCTATGCATTTACGGTCCAAACCAACCAAACACATTTAAGGGAATCATGTTACGGTGTAATTGAATAACGGGTAAAACGCTGAACCCAACATGTTAGTGTGTATGAATACAATGATTGCGCTTTTCTAACTATGATGAGGATGTTGTTGTTCATTCTGATTATTCGCTCGGCTATGTTTTTTACATTATGTCATCTACATGCATTCATTTTTTACTTGTAAAAGCCTTCTAATGTAAGGTGGAAAATATGTATTTGTCTAGGAAGAATGGAATCTGAAAGCCAAGGATCTAGTGTGCTCATTATGTGAATGTGTCTGTCACATAGTTACCTGATTTGCAATTTGAGTTCACGTTTCGAATTCGCTACATTCTATGACTCGGGTTCGATAGGTGGTATACATCTCCAATTTGCGTATCGGGGATCCAGTTCGTGAACTTGCTATCTTTGGTTCGAAATAGCTTACCGTTCGCATTCAAAAATAGCCATCGAAGTTCCTAGATAGATATAATAAATAAAAATAGGGATAATATGTTGGTTGGTCCAGCCCAAACGAACCCACTAGGCCACGACCTGCTGCTCCTCCGCTGCTTCCGATAGCCTCCTCCAAAATGTAATCTAGCGCGGCCGCCTCGTGCGCTTTAGCACTTCCTCGTTCTTTCTCCTGCTCAATTTTTCCCTCATTTCAGCCATTGAAAAGGCCTTGATTAGGTTGATATTGGTAGGAGGTCTCACTTTCCAACTGTTGACATGTTGAAACTCAGTGGCTCCAGCGTTGGTAGAAAACTGAAACTTTCTACTAGGCATTCCAAAAAGAACCAGCCCCAGTATCTTTTCCCACATTTCTCATCTTCTTGCAAGATGCGGCACTATCTGCTGCAAGCTTGCATATTTGATTGTTTTTGCAGAGGATTGTGGAAAGTGCATTACACAACACACGTGTAAACTTGCAGTACACAATAGTCCATAATGTACATTACACATAGGCGTAAAATACTGTGGACCTTAGTACAAAATGAAATAAACATATGTGTAAAATGCAATGGAGAATATTCATAGAGATATATCCAACAGAGTTCTAGTTTTGAAGATTAATTTGGACCCTTTATCTAAGAGTTGGTGCTTTTAAAATATTCAAAACAGGGTATGATAAGGCTGCAAGATATCTGTGGCACCCAAAAACTTTGGGGGGTTGCAAGAGAGTCTGCAGGAGAGATTGCAAAAGTTTGAATCGATGAATAAAAAAAAGGCCAGCTATCCTAGCATAGCATAGAGAGAAGCGTGGGATCCATAGAAAATGTACTACCTCAAGCACCGAATGGGGCTGGAAGCCACCCTCCTGCAACGCAGTGCCACCACCGTTGGTCTATGAAGGGTATCAATGGTTGCCGCTGCTGCTCCCATCGCGAGTTATGAAGTTTGGGGGGAGGGGGGATAGGGGCCTCGGCCGCTAGCAACAGTGTAGAATGGGCGCTATGGAGAAGATAGATGGGCGGATCGGTAGAGAAGATATGCATTTATCTACGAAGAAAGAGATTTGGAAGCACCAAAGGGAATATTTTACAGCAAGATGAAATAGTTTCGGCACCCGAATGAACTTTGTAGTTCTACACAACACAACACCATGTGAACGTGATACTGTAAGTCGCCAAGATATTTTTCCTGCAATGTCATGCATGTTTGTCATTGCGCTAGTGCTATCGGCATATCATTTTTATCAACATGTATAATGCCTAATGGTGGTAATGTGTGTCATTTGTGGTGTCCATTATGAGTTGTATCCGAATTTAGACAAAGAATAGGGCTCAGCAGATGTGGATTAATTCTTGACTCTAACCCCGCCGCACTAGTGTTGCACCACGACATCATTTAGCTGATTTTGACCGCCGTTATTTGTCATAGCCTTCTATTTTAATTATTGGTACTCCTATTTTTGTAAGATCGCCGCATATTGCCATCCTTGGCGGCCTTCTACCACCCTTCACCTTCTTTGGTGTTAATCGCGGAGTTCTTCGGGTTGTTAGTACTTGGAAAATAATCGTTGAAGCAATACCAGTGAAGCAGATTCTTAAATGATAGTATATAGTGAAAATTTCGTATCGGCCACATGCTGTAACAAAGAAATTACCACTTGTTTCTCATCGGAGATTCAGATCTACTAGTACTAGATTAAGTTAAGTTCAGTGATTAATTAATCATCACGACGTAACTGCAACAAGGCTATACTACTAGTGCAACAAGGCTAATTAACAAGGTACTGGTCGATGAACGAGGATAAAAACAGGAGGCGGCCGGCGGCAGCGGCGAAGCAGAGCGATCAGGTGGGGGGCAGCGCGTGGCGGCCGCTGCCGCGGGGGCCGCCCAGGAGCGCGGCGGCGAGGGCGACGTCGATGGCGGCCACGGAGAAGACCGTCGCCGCGAGGACCCCGACGCGCAGCTTCCTCCACAAGGCCGCGCGGCGCGTGCGGAGGGGGTCGAGCTCGTCGGCGGCGGCCTCGGCGAGCGCGGTCAGGAGGCACCTCGAGCGCGCGCTCAGGCCCCGGGCACCCCGCAGCTCCGCCAGGACCAGCTCCATCTCCGTGAGGACGTGGCCCTCGGCGGCGGTGGCGTCGGCGGACGGTGCGACCTGCATGACAAAACAAGCGCCGATGTGTTCCGTCAGTGCTTGCGATGAGGAATTTTGATAGAGCGGATTCACGCTGCGAGCAACCCGAACTCAAATTCAAATTAATTGGACTTCAGGATCGAGGAACCCCACGAGGCCGAGAGCCCTGGATTTCGAACAAATCGGAGCCCAAAATCGCGGCGCCGGCTGAATTTCAACCGACGGCGAACCGGGATCGGCCGGGGAGCGGGCGAGGCGCGCGCACCTGGGCGAGGGCGGAGCGGGCGGGGGCGGGGACCGCGTCGTGGGGAGGGGCGGGGACGACGGTGGAGGAGGAGGCGTCGTCGTCGTCGTCGGGGTCGGGGAGGTCGAGCGGCGGGGCGAGGTCGGCGACGGCGAGGCCCTCGGGCTGCTGCTGCGCGGCGGAGGCGGCGTCGTCGTCGTCGTAGGTGAGGAGCTTGCCGGCCTCCTGGTGAGCAGCAGGAAGAGCCTCAAGGAGGTCATCGATCAGGCGCGCGGCGCGGGTGATTGAGGGAGGGAGGGAGGGAGGTGGTGCAGGAGGTTAGGTTACCTTGGCGCGGGCGGCGAGGTCGCGGGTGGGGGGCGCGGACGAGGAGGAGCCCACGGAGCTGCGGTTGGCGGGGGTGGTGGCGGCGGCGGCCTTGGCGCCGGAGGAGGAGCGCGGGCGCGGGGTGGCGACGGCGACGGCGCCGGCGTGAGGCTTGGCCATGGTGATGGTGGGCTCTGTGGCTCTGCTCGGAATGGAGCGGTGGGTTCCAGAACCTGGGCCGGTCTCTCTCAAGTCTCAACTGGGCTCGACTCGGGTCGGGTGCGAGTATTTATCGGCCCCACGTGTCGGTCACACTGGCTAGCTTTGAGCTTAGCATGGCCAAGGAATATAAACCTTTTGATTTCCATACGAATTCTGCATGATTAGAATCCTTAGAATTTCAACTTCAAAACAAGAATCCTTTGGGAAAAAATATGTCTGTTTTTCGATTAGCGGGATCGAGTCATGTAAGAATCACTATTTTTCTAAGCAATTCATTGCAATATATTTCTTCAGAAAATATCTATCCTTTTGAATCTCGTGCACATACTCCTTCCATCTCATAATATAAGCTATGTTGGCTTGCAAGAACGTCTTATATTGTCGGACGGAGAGTTTTTTATTTTTCTTGGGTTCGGATCAAACACTCTGGAGCAAACAAGACCCTATTGGATTTGAGACGACATACCAGCATAATTCTATGTTATTTTTTTATTCTTGCGTTTTTGCAATCCTACCAAATCGAAGAACCCCAAAAGGTCCTGCCTCGCTTTTAGTGTTTGTTTTGCAGGATAGTCAAATCTCCGGGGAATAACACTCCCTTCGTTTCATTTCGTAACGTGCACACGGTTCTTAAGATTCATATTCAGGTTGCATTTCATATAAAAATTGTGTTCCATCTGTAAACTAACATAAGATCTTTTTATCACAAAAGTAGTGATCGAAAAGGTCTTTTTCTTTAGGGAATGCCATCGTGGCTGACTTTATTGCTTTCACATGTAGTAGTTGTTACATCATCCAAAAGCAAAGAAATGATAAAACAAGGAGGTTCATCTAGTTTACAAGGCTAGTATCAAATTTGTATACACAAGACATTTTCAATAACACAAATTTTAAGTTACATGACTTACATTTCTATATCGTTAGAAGTATAACTTTGAAGTTTTTTTAAGGTATAAACTAAATGGTGTCAAAAACATTTTCAATAACACAAATTTTAAGTTACATGACTTACATTTCTAGTGTCAAAAACGTTCTTATATTATGGGACGGAGGGAGTACAACCTATGTCCCAAATTACTTGTCTTAGATTTATCCAAATTATTTGGAGCAGAGGGGGTCTATTATATTGGTCTAATTGACGGTCAAAGTTAAAACTCAAAATTTGTGCACGCCTTTGAATGGAATGGATACACTAGACAAGCAACAATAGTTTTAAAAACTAGCACTACAGCTTAGGTTGAATAAAGATAAAGCGAGCCTTCCAGTTACCAAAAACAAGCAGAGCAGATCAGATCATCCTAGCAACAACCTCTCCGTCCCCAAAACAGGCAGCGTTTGTTTTTGTGTTATGGAGACTCTCAAATCTGTTGACATAAAGTATGATGATGATTCTATTGCGGGCTGGCGGGAAAAAACACGGCTAATTTCAACTAGTTACTAGCACAACCGGACCGGACGGGATAAATAACAGCAACCATCTTCAAATTTTTCTCAAGCTCACTAAAGCTAGGGAGACAAAACAAATTCTCTCATTCCACCTAACACTCGCAAGGGCCCGCTCCATCTTTCCAGGAGATTGGATTCATCATCACCTCTCCTGACTGGCTGTCACCCTCTGCATGATCATCGCCTCGGCCGCCTGGATGGCCTCTGATGTTCCAGTTATCGTCACTTTCCTGCACCAGCGAGCGGAAATTATGAGCTTCAGTGGCCGAGAGGTGATCACAAAGCAAAGCATGGCAGCTTAATGTTACACGCGCAGAATAACAAGAAATTACCTGTCGGATGTGCCAGCTATGAAATCGCCCCTATCTGATATCTTAATCCTGGCACCACTAGCCTGTAACAAAATTACATGAGTTTGGTTTCCCTGAAACATGGTGCCCTCACACCATACAAGGCAGCAGCAGGTTTATGCAGATTTGCCATAAATCACGGAAGTATGAAAGAGTAGTGTGTTTTCTGAACTAAAATGAGGGCAGACGACATGCTCCAATGTTCTCTATTATTTATCTGCTGCAGGCAAGCTACATGATCAAACGAGCGCTATTACCGCAACAGCTGTCTAAGTGCCTACTGACTAATGCAGGGTGATACATCTTAACAAGATTGCTGCAGGAAAAAAAAATCTATATGCACTACATTATAGAACGGAGGGATTAATATAATGCAGAAGCCTCGCCTATCTATACAATGAGCACACATGTTTGACCATGTGCAGTAAAACAACACTAATGAGGTTCAGTTTCACACGGTGTAAGAAGATACCTGAATGATCTCTGTTATGTTCCTTCCTGCACGCCCTACAACTGCACCGATGTGTTCGTCAGCAACACCTATGGTGTGCGATTCTTGGGCATCATTATTAGCAGGTGATCTAACAGGTGTACCAGGCTGAAAAGTTTCAACAGAAAACAATGGTTAGAACAATTTGAAAACATATATGAGGTTAACACTACTACCCAAAAAACAAAGCAAAAAAGAAGGTGCTGCCTCAGCAAAAACAGTTTTACAAAATAATAAAATATATGCATAGAGAATATAGCCTGAAAGCATTAGAATGCAAGTAAACTGGGCACATTAAGTCTTAACATCAAGGAGTTAGCGCACACAACATCAATCAGAAGTTCCAACATACACATCTCTCTTTCTCCCAAAACAAATGCCAAGTGTAATACTCCCTCCGTCCCGAAATAAGTGTCTTACCTTTATACTAATTCTAGTATAAAGTTGTACTAAGGTTGAGACACTTATTTTGGGACAGAGGGAGTACACATTTACGCATATCTCTTTCTCCAAAAACAAATGCCTAGCGAATACACATTTTATTTCCAGTGCGCTGAGTAAGAAAATAGCGTTCACAAAAAAACTGTCAGGTATCTGTTAGTGTGATATACCGTTTTATTTTTTATGGACTACCTAATATTAGTAGCGCCAACAAAAGCTATCAGGACAACCATAAAAAAAATCATGAGATCAAATATTGCCTTCTTGCAGTTCAAATACTTGGATAGGAAAAATGTTCTACGCACTTCCTAATGAGGTTCTACTAGAAAGCATCTCATACATATCAGTGATATCACGCGACTCCAACATCTCTCCTCAGGTGCACAACAAAAAGAGAACACATGGTAGATCATTATCAACACAGATGGACTAGGTGTTTACAAAAAAGGTGTACACCATGCAGGACAGCAAACACGAACCTTGTTGTTTTGGTACCTTCCACCACCACCACCACCACCACCACCACCAGGATACCCATTAGGTCCATAGTTCACAGCATTATTATATGGCACCTGTGGAATCATATAGCCAACAGGAACAGCGGCAGGGTAACTAGGGAAACCAAGGCCTGGATATTTTGAAGTGAAGGAAATGAGTAAGAGAAAATGGTTATGCTGTATCTGAAAGGTGAATCCATCTATAAATATCATGAATGCAAAGAGAATGTCTAGCTGCACATGCAAATATATCCCAGCATTCTCAGCTGTGACTTCTTTTTAAATAGTGTTATGACTTATTTTTAGAGAAGCATGATAAATGCAGAACATGTATTCTTCAAGCAAGAAAGGTATTATGAGAAGGCATCCATTCAAGCAAAGCATGAAGCAGAGTGGTAACATTAGAACTAGAAAGTGGTGAAAATTCTAGGATTTACCTGCATATGGAAATGGGGAACTCAAATTAGGTGGGTAGTGAACATCCTCAGACAACTTGCTTAATATCAAATGTATGGCTCGCATCTGACTGTTTAAGGGTCCTGTGATAGTAACAAGCCTATCATGCAAACCAACAAAGTTGTTGTCCTGTGGTGAAATCTTGATTCCAGCATGTGAATCTTCAATGAATGACCTGAAGAGAGAGGGAACACCAACTCTCAACATTCCAGGCAACAGAAACTAAAATAAAGTAAATACAACGATGAAGCATGTGATAGAAGTCCAATCAGACCAGGCACATGAGTATTATCAAGAGAAGGACCATACAGTTCCTATTATCGTGCATCGGTTCACATATACTTCATCAGTTCACTATACTTCATCAGTTTTCTCAATAACAATAACATTCCACCAACATTGAAATTAAGAAAGTATCATAGTGGGGGTGAAACTTAATCACAGTATCAGAGATTAGAACAGGTTTATTGATTAGGCATACTTGATTGTTGCTCCTCCTTTACCAATAATTCCACCACATGAGCTGTTAGGAACTACAAGTCTAAATTTAGGCCTAGCTTCAGCTTCATTAGATTCTTCCCCCTGGAAAATAACAGGAGAATATCAGCTATCAAGCAATGGCAGCATGGTCCTACAGACATGACCGTTTGCAAAACAAATTGATTTACCTCTGATAAGAGTTTCTCAAGAACCAACTCCATGGCCTTAATTACTTCGTCAAACAGTCCAGAGACCATGATGATTCTGTCATTTGTACCAGGGAAAAACTCATGGCTGCGCGATAATTGAATACGAGCCCCAGACTGAGATTGGAAGTCATTAATAGTTGAACCACCCTTGCCAATAATACATCCTGCTGCTGTATTAGACACCAGAAACCTCAAATGCGTTGGCTTCTCCTTGTCATCTGAGGAGAAAAATCAACTTGAGATTCAGAGTTACATGCAAGAAAGGTGAATTAGCAATAGCGATAACCATGATATTACAAGTTCAATCATACAGAAGCAACCGACAGATAACATAGCAATTGTATGATAGGTTATAATGACGTGATTGCACCTTACGTCCAAAGAAGCCCGCAAGCAAATTTAGAAGATTTTCAGTACAAAAGGATATGTTCCATGCCGCTCCTAGGACAGTTGAGTAGTTCACCGTGCCAAGAATTATACAAATTTCAGTAAGAAGCGAAAAAATAGCAAGCAACTCCAGCCACGCACCTACTTTGCGTTCTGATACAGTTTATCATTAAATTAAGAATTGTTACGCTAGAAAGGTGAATGGCAGTAAGTATCCCGCTACGAGTTCCAAGTCGAGAATTACGTTAATAGTCGTCTACTCATAAATGATTTGAAGTCAAGCAGAAAGAGGACCTAATGATGCATTGTAATAAACATAGCATTTTTTTAGGCAATGTATTGAACATAGCAATACCACCATGGTAAGGCCCAGCATAATTTACTAGGTTTTGACCACTAGAAGTGTTTTCCTGCATGCACTTCTTAAAACACTAACACTTTCACCGTGCCAACAGCTGGAACAAACTGAAGTACGAAGTGACGAGCAAAATCATCTAATCGTGCATCTGAAACAAACTAAATAAATGCAGCTGTGCACAATCAGGCGCGCTGTAGTAGTGTGTAACCATGCCGAAGTGTACTAAACTCTAGTTGAGCGCAGGCAATACCACCGAATCAGCCAACGAACGAACCGGAGCACATTAACCAAACCGCCCACTGAATTACTAAACCATCCCCCCCTTGCAGTGCAGTGCAGCGAGGTCAACCAACCGGGCGCAGCAGCACGTGAGGCGCAAAACGAAGGGGCTAAGCATGAATGATCCTTGGCCAGCCGTGAGCGCCTCTCGTTCGCACTACGACCGGACTGGCATGGAACCGGGCGCCGCCACAGCGGCCGCCCGCGCGCGGGGGGCAGATCTCGGGCCCGCGGCGGGGCGCCAGGGCCCGGATCTCGCGGATCCGCGCGCGGGGCCGCGGTGGGCACGCTCGTGCGCAACAGAACCCAGAGCTCAGCTCGCAGAGAGAATAGAGGGACGCGTGCGGTCAGTTACCTTCGGGGTCGGCGGCGTCGTGGTCGGCGTCGTGGCGGTCCTGCGGGGGAGGCGGCGGCGGGGAGGAGCGGGGCGCGCGCTTGGGCGCGGACTCGGGCGAGGAGGCGTAGGGGGAGCCCGGGGCCTCCATCTTCTGCCGGCGGCGGGGGCGGGCGGCGGTGGGGGGCGGGGGGCGGAGGGAGGGAGCAGGGGTGGGGGTGGGGGAGACGGGGTGGAGCGATGGTAGATCGCTGTGGGCCTACGCCATCAAAGGAGGGACTGCGACGAGGGTTTGGCTGCGCCGCGCACGCGCCTTGGGCCGTTTTATCCGTCCGATCCAATCCAATCCAATCCAGCAAAGGATCAAACGCTTTCTATTTCTTGTGGGCCGTCGTTTTCGTGCCGTGTACCACCACCGCGACGGCAACCGCCGGATTTCGTTTGTTTATTTTTGTCCGCTCTACAACAGAAGTAGAGTACCAACAGTCGTGCTGGAAAAATACAAATTCCCCGGATACAACTCTTATCAGTATACATACACGCTAATCACGCTTCATGGCGCAAGGAACAAGGAATGCCAACACCGCGGGCTGGGCTCTATCTTAATCTTATCCGCTAACATGATCTCTATCCAAGGTTTGTTCATGGCGCTTGGCTCACCTGAGTTGGTCACCGACACAAGGCGGGCCCTAGAGTTTTTTATATATTTTTTTACGAGAGAAACTTCTAGGCAGGCTCTAGAGTTGTAGAATAAGGACGCTCGACTAGCGGCCCTTCTTTATTTATCTTTTTTACGCCCGGAAATTAGAGCCTCTTGTTAGTGGGACTCAGTTTATGTGTTAAATGGTTGAGGTAGTTAGAGCATCTCCACTTGTCGTCTTCTCGCCATTTTTCAGCCGGCGGGGCCGCAAAATTTTGGCACGGGGATTTTTTCAACTGCACCCCACCCAACAGTTAAAAGACAAGAGAGATGAGAGGGAAAAGAGATGACAGTGGGCGATCTGGGTGGGCCTAGAGAGAGAGAGGGTGCGGGGGGCTGACAGTGGGGCAAGCAAAACAGTCTCTCTCCTCCCCCAGCTGCCCTCAGGATCCTGGGTTTGGGGTGGGTTGGCCAATCGAAAATTTGGCCAAATCCGGCGCTAATCGAGCTCGTGGGGGCGGGAGTGAGACTTTTTTTGTCCGCCGGCGCCGAAAAACTGCTCCTGGGGGGCCTTCCTGGGGGAGGGTGGAGATGCTCTTACAATGGAGCTAACAAATACATAGAGTAGAGCCAGTTATGGTGAGGTATGAAAGTCACTATTGCTCTTTGGGGTTAAATTGCACATTATTATGCAAAACCGCATGTCAGATCAGGGAAAAACAAATGATGCATAAAAATCATATGTACCTAGGGTTTCCATCTTCTGCCGGCGGCGGGGCCGGGGTGCGGGAGGAGGCAGGGGCGGAGGGAGGGAGCAGGGGGAGACGGGTTGGAGCGATGGTAGATCGTTGTGGGCCTACGCCATCAAAGGAGGGACTGAGACGAGGGTTTGGTTGCGCCGCGCCTGCGCCTTGGGCCTTTTTATCCATCCGCGACCACACACTTTCTATTTCTTGTGGGCCGTCATTTTCTTACCGTGCTCAGATACCACCACGACTGCAACCGCCGGTTTTGTTTTGTTTTGTCTGCTCTACGGCAGAAGTGCCAGCAGTCGTGCCGGGAAAATACAATTCCCCGAATACAAGATACAAATATCAACTTGGCCGAGAGTGCATTTATCTTTCTTTCTTTCTCTTCGATTCGAAGAAAAAGCATAGTTATCTGACATCGACAACTATTATCAGTATACACCCTAATCACGCTTCATGGAGCAAGGAACGAGGAATGCCAAAACAACGGGTTCTATCTTAAATTCTTGATCTTATCCGCTAACATGATCTTTTTGACAACATGGCTCGACTAGCGGGTCTTCGTCATTTTCCCTTTTTTACACTTGGAAACTAGAGCCTCATGTTAGTGGGACTCAGTTTATGTGTTAAAGGGTTGAGATAGTTACAATGGAGCCAACAAATACATAGAGTAGGGCCAGTTATGGTGAGGTGTGACCGTCACTGTTGTTTTTTGGGATTAAACTGTGCATTATTATGCAGACTGCATATCAAATCAAGGAAAACATATGATGCATAAAACTCACTCCATGCATACACACTATTAATGATAGTGCCTTATCTAGTTCAAAGCGAGAAGTGTTGTGTGAACTACATACCATACCAGGAGAAACCCACATTTTTTTATGCGAGTTTAGTTGAACGATTCTCACGTAAGACCAAATGCAATGTATGTATGTGATACATCTTAAATAATGAACCCATAACCATTGAAGGCATCCTTGGTGATAAATAACTCGTAAACAGGCAACGCAACAGTCTGTAGAACAAAACACTCAAAAAATTCTTTATAGAACTTTTTTAGTTCTCCCTGCAAAAAGGTATATAGGTAATTATCTAATTTACTTATTTGCACACAAAATAGACAAGCATGATTCTAGAAACATCAACAAACTTCTATAGATGCCTACCATAAATATCTAAGTAAACTAACAAATTAGTCATTCAAGACTCGTCTATCCATCCATCCATCCGCCATCAAACGCCTTTTTTCTTCTAGGTCATTGTTTTCGTATCGTGCTCGGATACCGCCACGACTGCAATAACCGGATTTTGTATCGTTTGATATGTGACAAATATATACCAACCAATCGTGCCGGGAAAGTACGCTTTCCTGGATACAAAATACAAATATGGGTGAGGCCAAAAGTGTATTTATCTTTTTTTTAAGAAAGACGTATTTATCTTGGGCCGACAACTTTTATTTGTGTACACTCTAATCACGTTTTGCAATGAAAGGAACAAGGGAGGCCAGCACCTCGAGCTCTGTCGAAATCTTATCTGTTAATTTGATCTCTATCCAAAATAGTGTATCTATCTTTATTTTCTTCGAAGAAATGCGTATTTATCTTTCGCCGACCACTTTTATTAGTGTTCACTCTAATCATGTTTCACGGCGCAAGGAACAAGGGAGGCCAGCACCGCGAGCTATGTCGAAATCTTATCTATTAACATGATCTTTATCCAAAGCTTATTCTTGACACTTGGGTATAGATGACACAAGGCGGGCTCTAGAGTTGTACAATAAGGACACTCTCAACTGAAGCCTTTTTTTGCGCTTGTCAACTACATCCTCTTGTTAGCGGACCCAGTTTATCTATGTCTAAGGCTTCAGATAGTCATAATAGAACCAATAAATACATAAAGTTTGTGTATTTATGATATGTCCAAACGTATCTACTTTTTCAAACACTTTTGCTCTTGTTTTGAACTATGTTGCATGATTTGAATGAAATTAGCCCCTGTTCTTGCTTATTTCCGTGCAATTTTCGATCTCCTTGCTCGGTGCTCCGTTTTTGAAACTGTTTTGAGGAATCGCTCCTTCGTATGTGACTCCTCTGATGGTCCAAATAGTTGTTGTTTTAGTGCTTTATATTTTGCAAACTTTGCTACTGTTGGTGACCATGTATATGAGCTTGCACGTTGAATTTATATGGTCCAAAATAATTTTGATGCATGATATAGCCTCTAGGATTCAGAAAATTTTCAGAGAAAAGAAAATGATTAGGAGGATGTTGAGGGGTTCTTCAAGCCAGAATTCCGAGAAAACTCCGAAGGAGGTGCCGCCGTGCGAATGGCCATGCAAGGAAATTCATGGTTCGAACAACCATCATGTTAAAAAAATTCCTACATGTAAACAAATGTAAATACCGGTGCGCTAAAAAATTATATTTATCCGGTGCCGACATGTGGCTGTTTAATCCTATATAACTAAATATCTAAATAAATGATTCACACTAAAACTATTTTTTTCAACATGCAACTGTTGGGGAACGTAGTAATTTCAAAAATTTTCCTACGCACACGCAAGATCATGGTGATGTATAGCAACGAGAGGGGAGAGTGTTGTCTACATACCCTTGTAGACCCGAAGCGGAAGCGATCACAACGTAGAGGAAGTAGTCGACGTTCTCCTCGCGATCCGACCGATCCGGCGCCGTTACTCGACGCCCGAGTTCTTGACACACGACAGCTCGATGGCGTCCCTCGTACTCGATCCAGCCGAGTGTCGAGGGAGAGTTCACAAGACGACGGCGTGGTGACGATCTTGATGTTTCACCGGCGCAGGCTTCGCCTAAGCTTCAGCATGACGGTATGACCGAGGTGGAATATGGTGGAAGGGGCACCGACACGGCTAAGGAACGATCCGTAGATCAACTTGTGTGTTCCTAGGTGCCCCCGCCTCAGATATAAAGGAGCCAAGGGGAGGGGCGGCGGCCAAGGGAGGCGCATACAGGAGTCCTACTCCTCTGGGAGTAGGATTCCCCCAATCCTAGTTGGACTAGGATTCCGGAGGAAGAGAGAGAGAGGGGCGGCCCCTTCTCCTAGTCCTAGTAGGACTAGGGAAGGGGGGAGGCGCGCCCACCAGGGCTGGCCCTTTCTCCTTTCCACTAGGGCCCATCGAGGCCCATTTACCTCCCGGGGTTCCAGTAACCTCCGGTACTCGGTAAATTCCGTTTTGCCGGAACCATTCGAACTCCAAACATAGGCTTCCAATATATCAATCTTTATGTCTCAACCATTCCGAGACTCCTCGTCATGTCCGTGATCACATCCGGACTCGAACTCCTTCGGTACATCAAAATACATAAACTCATAATAAGCATCATCGTAACCTTAAGCGTGCGGACCCTACGGTTCGAGAACAATGTAGACATGACCTAGAACTATTCACGGTCAATAACCAACAGCGGGACCGGATGCCCATATTGGCTCCTACATATTCTCTGAAGATCTTTATCGGTCGGACCGCATAACAACATACGTTGTTCCCTTTGTCATCGGTATGTTACTTGCCCGAGATTCGATCGTCGGTATCCAATACCTAGTTCAATCTCGTTACGGCAAGTCTCTTTACTCGTTCCGTAATACATCATCTCACAACTAACTCATTAGTTGTAGTGCTTGCAAGGCTTCAGTGATGTGCATTACCGAGAGGGCCAGAGATACCTCTCCGACAATCGGAGTGACAAAACCTAATCTCAAATACGCCAACCCAACATCCGCCTTTGGAGACACTGTAGTACTCCTTTATAATCACCCGATTACGTTGTGACGTTTGGTAGCACCAAAGTGTTCCTCCGTAAACGGAGTTGCATAATCTCATAGTTATAGGAACATGTATAAGTCATGGATAAAAGCAGTAGCAACATACTAAACGATCGTGTGCTAAGCTAAGGAATGGGTCATGTCAATCGATCATTCGCTAATGATGTGACCTCATTAATCAAATAACAACTCCTTGTTCATGGTTAGGAAACATAACCATCTTTGATTAACAAGCTAGTCTAGTAGAGGCATACTAGTGACATGTTTGTTTGTCTATGCATTCACACATGTATCATGTTTCCGGTTAATACAATTCTAGCATGAATGATAAACATTTATCATGAAATAAGGAAATAAATAATAACTTTATTATTGCCTCTAGGGCATATTTCCTTGATCTCCCACTTGCACTAGAGTCAATAATCTAGATTACACAGTAATGATTCTAACACCCATGGAGTCTTGGTGCTGATCATGTTTTGCTCGTGGAAGAGGCTTAGTCAACGGTGCGCAACATTCAGATCCGTATGTATCTTGCAAATCTCTATGTCTCCGATCCGGACTAAGTCCGGATGGAATTGAAGCGTCTCTTGATGTGCTTGGTCCTCTTGTGAAATCTGGATTCCTTTGCTAAGGCAATTGCTCCGAGATTGTCACGAAGATTTTCATTGGACCCGATGCACTAGGTATGACACCTAGATCGGATATGAACTCCTTCATCCGCACTCCTTCATTAGCTGCTTCGAAGCTGCTATGTATTCCGCTTCACATGTAGATCCCGCCACGACGCTTTGTTTAGAACTCGCACCAACCCGGCTCCTCCGTTTAGTGTAAATACGTATCCGGTCTGCGATTTAGAATCGTCGGATCGTGTCAAAGCTTGCATCAACGTAACTGTTTACGATGAGCTCTTTGTCACCTCCATATCGAGAAACATATCCTTAGTCCTTTTCGGTATTTCGGGATGTTCTTGACCGCTGTCCGATGATCCACTCTGGATTACTTTGGTACCTCCTGCTAGGCTTATAGCAAGGCACACATCAGTCGGTACACAACATTGCATACATGATAGAGCCTATGGCTGAAGCATAGGGAACATCTTTCATTTTCTCTCTATCTTCTGCAGTGGTCGGGCATTGAGTCTGACTCAACTTCACACCTTGCAACACAGGCAAGAACCCTTTCTTTGCTTGATCCATTTTGAACTTCTTCAAAACTTTGTCAAGGTATGTGCTTTGTGAAAGTCCAATTAAGCGTCTTGATCTATCTCTATAGATCTTAATGCCCAATATGTAAGCAGCTTCACCGAGGTCTTTCATTGAAAACTCTTATTCAAGTATCCCTTTATGCTATCCAGAATTCTATATCATTTCCGATCAGCAATATGTCATCCACATATAATATCGTAAATGCTCTGAGCTCCCACTCACTTTCTTGTAAATCTGAGCTTCTCCAAAAGTGCAGACAAACCCAAATGCTTTGATCACACTATCAAAGCGTTTATTCCAACTCCGAGATGCTTGCACCAGTCCATAGATGGATCATTGGAGCTTGCATACTTTGTTAGCTCCCTCTCGGATCGATAAAACCTTCGGTTGCATCATATACAACTCTTCTTCCGTAAATCCATTCAGAATGCGTCTTTACATCCATTTGCCAAATTTCATAATCATAAAATGCGGCAATTGCTAACATGATTCGGACGGACTTAAGCATCGCTACGGGTGAGAAGGTCTCATCGTAGTCAATCCCTTGAACTTGTCGAAAACCTTTTGCGACAAGTCGAGCTTTATAGACGATAACATTACCGTCGCGTCGGTCTTCTTCTTGAAGATCCACTTGTTTTCTATTGCTTGCCTACCCTCGGGCAAGTCAACCAAAGTCCACACTTTGTTTTCATACATGGATCCCATCTCGATTTCATGGCCTCAAGCCATTTTATGGAATCTGGGCTCACCATCGCTTCTTCATAGTTCGTAGGTTCATCATGATCTAGTAGCATGACTTCCGAACAGGATTACCGTACCACTCAGTGCGGATCTTACTCTGGTTGATCTACGAGGTTCTGCGAAGTAACTTGATCTCAAGTTTCATGATCAACATCATCAACTTCCTCACTACTGGTGTAGGTGTCTCGTAAACCGGTTCTGCGACGAACTACTTTCAAGTAAGGGAGAAGGTACTATTACCTCATCAAGTTCCACTTTCCTCCCACTCACTTCTTTCGAGAGAAACTCCTTCTCTAGAAAGGATCCATTCTTAGCAACAAATGTCTTGCCTTCGGATCTGTGATAGAAGGTGTACCCAACTGTTTCCTTTGGGTATCCTATGAAGACACATTTCTCCGATTTGGGTTCGAGCTTATCAGGTTGAAGCTTTTTCACATAAGCATCGCATCCCCAAACTTTAAGAAACGACAACTTTGGTTTCTTGCTAAACCACAGTTCATAAGGTGTCATCTCAACGGATTTCGACGGTGTTCTATTCAGTGTGAATGCGGCCGTCTCTAGAGCATAACCCCAAAACGATAGCGGTAAATCTGTAAGAGACATCATAGATCGCACCATATCTAGTAAAGTACGACACGACGTTCGGACACACCATTACGCTGTGGTGTTCCGGGTGGCGTGAGTTGCGTAAACTATTCCGCATTGTTTCAAATGTAGACCAAACTCGTAACTCAAATATTCACCTCCACGATCGATCGTAGAAACTTAATTTTCTTGTTACGATGATTTTCAACTTCACTCAAATTCTTTGAACTTTTCAAACGTTTCAGACTTATGTTTCATTAAGTAGATATACCCATATCTCGCTTAAGTCATCTGTGAAGGTGAGAAAATAACGATATCCGCCACGAGCCTCAACATTCATCGGACCACATACATCTCGTATGTATGATCTCCAACAAATCTGTTGCTCTCTCCATAGTACGGAGAACGGTGTTCTAGTCATCTTGCCCATGAGGCACGGTTCATAAGTGCCAAGTGATTCATAATCAAGTGACTCCAAAAGTCCATCAAGATGGAGTTTCTTCATGCGCTTTACTCGATATGACCTAAACGGCAAGTGCCACAAATAAGTTGCACTTTCGTTATCAACTCTGCATCTTTTGGTTTCAACATTATGAATATGTGTATCACTACTATCGAGATTCATAAGAAATAGACCACTCCTCAAGGGTGCATGACCATAAAAGATATTACTCATATAAATAGAACAACCATTATTCTCGATTTAAATGAATAACCGTCTCGCATCAAACAAGATCCAGATATAATGTTCATGCTCAACGCAGCACCAAATAACAATTATTTAGGTCTAAAACTAATCCGAAGGTAGATGTAGAGGTAGCGTGCCGACCGCGATCACATCGACTTTGGAACCATTTCCCACGCGATCGTCACCTCGTCCTTTGCGAGTTAAGCAATCAGTAGTCCCCTGCTTTGAGTTGCAAATATTAGCAATGAACCCGTATCAAATACCAGTGCTACTACGAGCTCTAGTAAGGTACACATCAATAACATGTATATCACATATACCTTTGTTCACCTTGCCATCCTTCTTATCCGCCAAATACTTGGGGCAGTTCCGCTTCGGTGACCGATCGCTTGCGGTAGAAGCACTCGATTTCAGGTTTAGGACCAGACTTGGGTTTCTTCTCCCGAGCAACAACTTGCTTGCTGTTCTTCTTGAGATTCCTTCTTCTTCCCTTTGCCTTTCTTCTTGAAACTAGTGGTCTTATTGACCATCAACACTTGATGCTCCTTCTTGATTTCTACCTCCGCAGCCTTTAGCATTGCGAAGAGCTCGGTATAGTCTTTACTAACCCTTGCATATTATAGTTCATCACGAAGCCTTTGTAGCTTGGTGGCGTGATTGAGAATTTCATCAATGACACAATCATCCGGAAGATTAACTCCCAATTGTGTCAAGTGATTGTAGTACCCGGACATTACGAGTATATGCTCACTAATGTAATCTGTTCTCCTCCATCTTGCAGCTATAGAACTTATTGGAGACTTCATATCTCTCAATCCGGGCATTCTGTTGGAATATTAACTTCAACTCTGGAACATCTCATATGCTCCATGACGTTCAAAACGTCGTTGAAGTCCCGGTTCTAAGCCGTAAAGCATGGCACATTGAACTATAGAGTAGTCATCGGCTTTGCTCATAACATCGGTGTTGCTCAAAGAAGAAGTTCGTCACCTAGCGGTGCATCCAGGCGTAGCTCTTACGTGCAGCAATGAGGATGATCCTCGTTACGGACCCAATCCGTGTAATTGCTACCATCATCTTTCAACTTTGCTTTCTCAAGGAACGCATTAAAATTCAACGGAACAACAAAGACGAGCCATCTATCTACAATCAAACATAAACAAGCAAGATACTATCGGTACTAAGTTCATGATAAATTTAAGTTCGGTTTAATCATATTACTAAAGAACTCCCACTTAGAAAGACATCCTCTAGTCATCTAAGTGATCACGCGATCCAAATCAACTAAACCATAACCGATCATCACGTGAAATGGAGTAGTTTTCAATGGTGAACATCTTATGTTGATCATATCTACTATATGATTCACGCTCGACCTTTCGGTCTCCGTGTTCGAGGCCATATCTCGCATATGCTAGGCTCGTCAAGTATAACCCGAGTATTCTGCGTGTGCAAAACTGGCTTGCACCCGTTGTAGATGGACGAGAGCTTATCACACCGATCATCACGTGGTGTCCGGGCACGACGAACTTTGGCAACGGTGCATACCGGGAGAACACTTCTTGATAATTTAGTGAGGGATCATCTTATAATGCTACCGTCAATCAAAGCAAGATAAGATGCATAAAAGGATAAACATCACATGCAAATCAATATAAGTGATATGATATGGTCATCATCATCTTGTGCTTCATGATCTCCATCTTGCAGCACCACCATGATCACCATTGTTACCGGCGCGACACCTTGATCTCCATCGTAGCATCGTTGTCGTCTCGCCAAACTTATGCTTCTACGACTATCGCTACCGCTTAGTGATAAAGTAAAGCATTACAGGGCGATTGCATTTCATACAATAAAGCGACAACCATATGGCTCCTGCCAGTTGCCGATAACTTCGGTTACAAAACGTGATCATCTCATACAATAAAATATAGCATCACGTCTTGACCATATCACATCACAACATGCCCTGCAAAAACAAGTTAGACGTCCTCTACTTTGTTGTTGCAAATTTTACGTGGCTGCTACGGGCTTAAGCAAGATCCAGTCTCACCCACGCATCAAAACCACAACGATACTTCGTCAAATAGACTCGCTTTAACCTTCTCAAGGACCGGGCGTAGCCACACTCGGTTCAACTAAAGTGAGAGAGACAGCACCCACCGGTCACCTTTAAGCAACGAGTGCTCGCAGCGGTGAAACCAGTCTCGCGTAAGCGTCACGCGTAATGTCGGTCTGGGCCGCTTCATCTCACAATACCGCTGAACCAAAGTATGACATTTGGTAGGTAGTATGACTTGTATCGCCCACAACTCACTTGTGTTCTACTCGTGCAAAACATCAAACCATAGAAAAACCTAGGCTCGGATGCCTTTGTTGGGGAACGTAGTAATTTCAAAAATTTTCCTACGCACACGCAAGATCATGGTGATGTATAGCAACGAGAGGGAGAGTGTTGTCTACATACCCTTGTAGACCCGAAGCGGAAGCGATCACAACGTAGAGGAAGTAGTCGTACGTTCTCCTCGCGATCCGACCGATCCCGGCGCCGTTACTCCGACGCCCCCGAGTTCTTGACACACGTACAGCTCGATGACGTCCCTCGTACTCCGATCCAGCCGAGTGTCGAGGGAGAGTTCCGTCAGCACGACGGCGTGGTGACGATCTTGATGTTTCACCGGCGCAGGGCTTCGCCTAAGCTTCGCGACGGTATGACCGAGGTGGAATATGGTGGAAGGGGGCACCGCACACGGCTAAGGAACGATCCGTAGATCAACTTGTGTGTTCCTAGGTGCCCCCCTGCCCCCGTATATAAAGGAGCCAAGGGGGAGGGGGCCGGCGGCCAAGGGAGGCGCGCCCTGGGAGTCCTACTCCCTCTGGGAGTAGGATTCCCCCCCCAATCCTAGTTGGACTAGGATTCCGGAGGGGGAAAGAGAGAGAGGGGCGGCCCCTTCTCCTAGTCCTAGTAGGACTAGGGAAGGGGGAGGGCGCGCCACCAGGGCTGGCCCTTTCTCCTTTCCACTAGGGCCCATCGAGGCCCATTTACCTCCCGGGGTTCAGTAACCTCCGGTACTCGGTAAATTCCGTGCCGCCGGAACCATTCGAACTCCAAACATAGGCTTCCAATATATCAATCTTTATGTCTCAACCATTCCGAGACTCCTCGTCATGTCCGTGATCACATCCGGACTCGAACTCCTTGGTACATCAAAATACATAAACTCATAATAAGCATCGCCATCGTAACCTTAAGCGTGCGGACCCTACGGTTCGAGAACAATGTAGACATGACCTAGAACTATTCACGGTCAATAACCAACAGCGGGACCTGGATGCCCATATTGGCTCCTACATATTCTACGAAGATCTTTATCGGTCGGACCGCATAACAACATATCGTTGTTCCTTTGTCATCGGTATGTTACTTGCCCGAGATTCGATCGTCGGTATCCAATACCTAGTTCAATCTCGTTACGGCAAGTCTCTTTACTCGTTCCGTAATACATCATCTCACAACTAACTCATTAGTTGTAGTGCTTGCAAGGCTTGATGATGTGCATTACCGAGAGGGCCCAGAGATACCTCTCCGACAATCGGAGTGACAAAACCTAATCTCGAAATCGCCAACCCAACATCCGCCTTTGGAGACACTGTAGTACTCCTTTATAATCACCCGATTACGTTGTGACGTTTGGTAGCACCAAAGTGTTCCTCCGTAAACGGAGTTGCATAATCTCATAGTTATAGGAACATGTATAAGTCATGGATAAAAGCAGTAGCAACATACTAAACGATCGTGTGCTAAGCTAAGGGAATGGGCCATGTCAATCAGATCATTCTGCTAATGATGTGACCTCATTAATCAAATAACAACTCCTTGTTCATGGTTAGGAAACATAACCATCTTTGATTAACAAGCTAGTCTAGTAGAGGCATACTAGTGACATGTTTGTTTGTCTATGCATTCACACATGTATCATGTTTCCGGTTAATACAATTCTAGCATGAATGATAAACATTTATCATGAAATAAGGAAATAAATAATAACTTTATTATTGCCTCTAGGGCATATTTCCTTCAGCAACATGTCACCTCAACATGCAAATATACATGGTTCCATTCTGTTGCGCTATTGTTTTTTGAGAATTTATACTGCTTATATACTATTTTAATTGACATTGCTTTTGTTCTATATTTTAGAACTATATATAATCAAGTGCACTAAATGTACTTTAAATTTTAATTATCATACTATTAATTTTAGACACCGATAACTGCCAAACGTGTGGCACAATAGACACCCGGCCACACAACTCGTCCGGTCATACACAGGAGCCAGCCCACAAGACTCTGTGTGGGCGAATATTAAAACCGCCCACATGTTCGGGCGCAGCTACAACGGCCCACACGACCCTGTGTGGTAACTGCTCAGCCCCACCCTGTGAGCATGAACGTGTGTAATTAACATTAGTTGACATGTGTAATTAATTATAGATGTCATGTCTAATTACTATAGTTGCCATGTGTAATTAACTTTAATTCTCATGTAGCATTAAATGTAGTTACCATGTGTAATTAATTGGAGTTGCCACGTGTGGTCAAATCATAATTGCCAGTATGGTCAACCATAGTTGATGTCTATAATTAGCTAGTTGCCACATATACACAACTGTAGTTGTCGTCTATCATCGTGCGAGCGTCGTGTGGGCGAAGAGCAGCTTCACCCACATGTTCGGGCGAGCGTCGTGTGGGCTAAGAGCAGTCTCACCCACACGTTCGGGCGAGCGTTGTGTGACCGTTCAAAAGAGGAGTGTCCACGTGTGGCACTAAATGATGACGCCCACACGACCCTAGGTGCTTACATGACTCTCGACCCAGATGACAACTGCTGCAATATTCGTGCACATGAATCGAACGGCATCGACTGCGTTCGGGTCATGTTGATAAGTGCCACACGTGTGGGCATTATCATTTTAGGTTAATTTATTTCAATATTCATGTTAAAATATACTGCTACGGATGCTCGTAATAATACGTGAGGCAACATCTAGTTTTTTTAGATGAATCGCCTAGTTATTATTCAAGAGACGGCCTGCCAGCCTGTAGAGCATGGTATGGAAGATATTTGCTCCTTCTATTTCCTTACAAATAATAAGAATGGACTGAGAAACTTGGGTATCCACCATTGCTGTTGCTCTATAGTCTATTCTATGAACTCACAGGAGAACACGAGGTCTTACCGACTTACCCTCGTCTTCTGTTTGGAGTAAAATGCATTCTCTGTCACTGAATTCGTCGACCTCGCTCACATTTTTTTTTCTTGAATATGCACGAATGTGCATATCATATATTGGTAGAAGAAAGGCGAAGAGCGCCTCCACCAGCTATTTACAACATTGCGTTACATCTCACAAGAGAAGAAGAAACACATACAACTCCACTCCACACCACCCTGGCATAAACTACTCCTCCCAATGCTCCACCGCATTAGACCTGCAAACACATGCTCCACATTACCTTTAATGAGCCCCGCCATCAACCATGTTTTACCTTTCGCTGAGATTTTGCGTATAAGCTCAGCGACCGATGGCCTTGCCCCATCAAACACGACCGCATTCCTATGTTTCCAGATCTCCCACAACGTCAGCAATAGTATTGTGTGTAGATCCTTGTTGGAGATAGTGGGAAGTCCTTGTTTACTGCATAACCAAGTCTGGAGGCACTCATCAAGCGTAGGTGTCCAATCCAGCTTTCCCAATGCTTGACATAGGCCCGCCTAAACCGTCCTAGCGAAGGCACATGTTAGGAGCACGTGGTCGATCGTTTCTTCCTCCTGATCACAGAGTGGACACTTGTCTTGGTGCGGTAGTCCTCTTCTGGCCAGCCTATCCGATGTCCAACATCTGTTTCGTAGGGCAAGCCATGCAAAGAACTTGCACGTTGCCGGGGCCCTAGATTTCCAAGTGATGCTCGCGGTGGGGATGGTCTCACGGCCCCAAAACCTGGCGGCGTATGCTGACCTGACTGTGTATTTTCCGCTTGTCTCCCACGACCAAGAGATGTTGTTCGGGGTATCCTGAAGGAAATATGCCCTAGAGGCAATAATAAAGTTATTATTTATTTCCTTATTTCATGATAAATGTTTATCATTCATGCTAGAATTGTATTAACCGGAAACATGATACATGTGTGAATGCATAGACAAACAATATGTCACTAGTATGCCTCTACTAGACTAGCTTGTTAATCAAAGATGGTTATGTTTCCTAACCATGAACAAAGAGTTGTTATTTGATTAACAAGGTCACATCATTAGTTGAATGATCTGATTGACATGACCCATTCCATTAGCTTAGCACACGATCGTTTAGTATGTTGCTACTGCTTTTATCCATGACTTATACATGTTCCTATAACTATGAGATTATGCAACTCCCGTTTACCGGAGGAACACTTTGGGTGCTACCAAAGGTCACAACGTAACTGGGTGATTATAAAGGAGTACTACAGGTGTCTCCAAAGGCAGATGTTGGGTTGGCGTATTTCGAGATTAGGTTTTGTCACTCCGATTGTCGGAGAGGTATCTCTGGGCCCTCTCGGTAATACACATCACTGAAGCCTTGCAAGCATTACAACTAATGAGTTAGCTGTGAGATGATGTATTACGGAACGAGTAAAGAGACTTCTGCGTAACGAGATTGAACTAGGTATTGGATACCGACGATCGAATCTCGGGCAAGTAACATACCGATGACAAAGGGAACAACGTATGTTGTTATGCGGTCTGACCGATAAAGATCTTCGTAGAATATGTAGGAGCCAATATGGGCATCCAGGTCCCGCTATTGGTTATTGACGGAGACGTGTCTCGGTCATGTCTACATTGTTCTCGAACCGTAGGGTCCGCACGCTTAAGGTTTCGATGATTGTTATATTATGAGTTTATGTATTTTGATGTACCGAAGAAGTTCGAGTCCGGATGTGATCACGGACGTGACGAGGAGTCTCAAATGGTCGAGACATAAAGATTGATATATTGGAAGCCTATATTTGGAGTTCGAATGGTTCCGGTGAAATCGGATTTTACCGAACACCGGGGTTACTGGAACCCTCCTGGGGTAAATGGGCCTTAGTGGGCCATGAGGGAGAAGAGGAGGGGCCGGCCGGGGCAGGGCGCGCGCGCCTCCCCTAGTCCGAATAGGACAAGGAGGCGGCGCCCCTTCCTCTTTCCCTCCCCCAATCCTACTCCAACTAGGAAGGGGGAGTCCTACTCCGGTGGGAAAGTAGGACTCCTCCGTGGCCTCCTCTAGGCCGGCCGCACCCTCCCCTTGCTCCTTTATATACTGAGGCGGGGGCACCCTAGAACACATAAGTTTGATCTACGGATCGTTCCTTAGCCGTGTGCGGTGCCCCTTCCACCATATTCCACCTCGGTCATATCGTCATGAAGCTTAAGCGGCTTCTCGCGCCGATAGAACATCAAGATCGTCACCACGCCGTCGTCGTGGAACTCTCCTCGACACTCGGCTGGATCGGAGTTCGAGGGACGCCATCGAGCTGTCGTGTGTCAAGAACTGGGGCGCCGATGCTGGCGCGGATCGGTCGGATCGCGAGGAGATCGTGACGACTACTTCCTCTACGTTGTGATCACTTCGCCGGTCTCACGAGGGTGCGAGACAACACTCTCCCTCTCGTTGCTATACATCACCATGATCTTGCGTGTGCGTAGGAAATTTTTGAAATTACTACGTTCCCCAACAAATGGCATCCGAGCCTAGTTTTTATGGTTTGATGTTTTGCACGAGTAGAACACAAGTGAGTTGTGGGCGATACAAGTCATACTACCTACCAAAGATGTCATACTTTGGTTCAGCGGTATTGTGAGATGAAGCGGCCGGACCGACATTACGCGTGACGCTTACGCAAGACTGGTTTCACCGCCACGAGCACTCGTTGCTTAAAGGTGATTGGCGGGTGTCTGTCTCTCTCACTTTAGTTGAACTGAGTGTGGCTACGCCCGGTCCTTGAGAAGGTTAAACGGAGTCTATTTGTGAAATATCGTTGTGGTTTTGATGCGAGGTGAGATTGGTTCTTGCTTAAGCCCGTAGCAGCCACGTAAAATTTGCAACAACAAAGTAGAGGACGTCTAACTTGTTTTTGCAGGACATGTTGTGATGTGATATGGTCAAGGCGTGATGCTATATTTTATTGTATGAGATGATCATGTTTTGTAACCGAAGTTATCGGCAATGGCAGAAGCCATATGGTTGTCGCTTTATTGTATGAAATGCAATCGCCATGTAATGCTTTACTTTATCACTAAGCGGTAGCGATAGTCGTAGAAGCATAAGATTGGCGAGACGACAACGATGCTACGATGGAGATCAAGGTGTCGCGCCGGTGACGATGGTGATCATGATGGTGCTAAAGAGATGGAGATCACGAAGCACAAGACGATGATGACCATATCATATCACTTATATTGATTTGCATGTGATGTTTATCCTTTATGCATCTTATCTTGCTTTGATTGACGGTAGCATTATAAGATGATCTCTCACTAAATTATCAAGAAGTGTTCTCCCTGAATATGCACCGTTGCCAAAGTTCGTCGTGCCCAGACACCACGTGATGATCGGGTGTGATAAGCTCTACGTCCATCTACAACGGGTGCAAGCCAATATTGCACACGCAGAATACTCAGGTTATACTTGACGAGCCTAGCATATGCAGATATGGCCTCGGAACACGGAGACCGAAAGGTCGAGCGTGAATCATATAGTAGATATGATCAACATAAGATGTTCACCATTGAAAACTACTCCATTTCACGTGATGATCGGTTATGGTTTAGTTGATTTGGATCACGTGATCACTTAGATGACTAGAGGGATGTCTGTCTAAGTGGGAGTTCTTAAGTAATATGATTAATTGAACCTAAATTTATCATGAACTTAGTACCTGATAGTATCTTGCTTGTCTATGTTTGATTGTAGATAGATGGCTCGTCTTTGTTGTTCCGTTGAATTTTAATGCGTTCCTTGAGAAAGCAAAGTTGAAAGATGATGGTAGCAACTACACGGATCGGGTCCGTAATCTCGAGGATTATCCTCATTGCTGCACGTAAGAGTTACGCCCTGGATGCACCGCTAGGTGCCAGCCTCTCTGCTTGAGAGCAACACCGGATGTTATGAACGTCTGGCGAGCAAAGTCGATGACTACTCTATAGTTCGATGTGCCATGCTTTACGGCTTAGAACGGGACTTCAACGACGTTTTGAACGTCATGGAGCATATGAGATGTTCCAGGAGTTGAAGTTGATATTCCAACAGAATGCCCGGATTGAGAGATATGAAGTCTTCAATAAGTTCTATAGCTGCAAGATGGAGGAGAATAGTTCTGTCAGTGAGCACATACTCAAAATGTCTGGGTATTACAATCACTTGACTCAACTGGGAGTTAATCTTCCGGATGATTGTGTCATTGACAGAATTCTTCAATCACTGCCACCAAGCTACAAAGGCTTCGTGATGAACTATAATATGCAAGGGTTAGTAAAGACTGGGTTAGTAAAGACTAACTCAGTGAGCATAGCCCCAAAAGCTTTCTCTTCAAACATTTTCGAAGCTCCACCTCGGCCGGCGATAACTGGCAGGAGTCCATGGCGATGTCAAGCTTGTTGATCACCTCCAGAGCAATACCGATCTGTAGCTTGACGTTGCCAACCCACCGATCACTCCATTTCTGCAAGGCTTTTGCCGTTGCCTTGAGCTTGTTGTGTAGTGTAAGACAGACATTTGAGGCTGGCGGAGTTGAGTTCCACGTCGTTTGTACAATCTCCAAAAAACCTTCCGCCTTAACCCAAAAAGGCTCAAACTTAAATCTCTTCCGCGTGGACACTTCCATATTCAAGTCAATCATCAACGGGCAATGGTCCGAAATGGCGGTCCCTAGTGTAGAAAGGAAGCACATAGGGTACGCCTCATCCCACTCATTTGAGATGAAGACATGGTCGATCTTTTCAAGTGTCGCATGCTGCCTCTCGTTGGACCACGTGTACCTCCGCCCATTGAGATACAACTCCTTTAGTTCTAGAGTGTTTAGCTTTGCACGGAACCTGCCCATCATCCTCCGATTAATCAACGCATTGATCTTGTCCTCCTCATTCACCAGGAGATTGAAGTCCCCAGCCACGAGCCAAGGTCCAGCATGTAAGTCCCGGATATCCACCAACTCCTGCAAAAGGCTACCTTATCCCGCTCATCTTGTGGTCCATAGACACAGGTCAACCACCATTCCTGTTCACCAGGTGATTTAACAATTGCCGTGAGCGAGTTCTCCGTATAGTGGGGGTTTGAGAGTTGGGTGACCGTTTCATCCCAAGCCACCAAGATGCCACCACGAGTCCCAACAGCCGGCAAATAAAAGAACTTTCCAAATTTATTGCCCAAACATCGATGCACAAGTGATAAAGACACGTCCTGAAGTTTGGTTTCCTGCAGACACACCACGGCCGGATTCACCGCCACCACTACCTGATAAACAGCACTCCGCCTGGTCGGAGCGTTTAGACCCCGCATGTTCCACACCACAACTTTCATGGGTTGTGCATTCATTTTGAGAACCTACAGCTGACCACCGATGTACCACGGCAGGGCTACACCACCGCGACCTCCTCCGCCAACGGCAACGGTGGCGATTCCCAGCCAAACAGAGCCAGCACGGCAGCAATATGCGAGTCCGAAAGTGGCCGCGAGAACAAGTCCACGTACATGCGGAGTGCCTCCTCCGAAATCACCTCTCCTTCATGCGCCAGGCAAAGCCGCCGGATGAGCACCTGCTGCTGCCTCGTGGTCACGTGCTTGGCAATCCTGGCGCTGCGTCTTGCCGGCGCTACATCGATCTTCCTTTTCTTCCTTTGAGTTGTTCCCATGCCCGCCGGAGTACGGCTGTCTGGCCTCGGCAGAATTGGCGAGAGCGAGACCCGTAGCTCATCACACATCGCAACCACAGTATCTTGCACAGAGGCAGCCACATCACCCAACGGCAACGGCGTGCTCGACACTACTCCCGTGGTAGGCACAAGGGGTTGCGCATCCACCACCTCCATCCTATCATTTTCTGCATGTGCCATGCAAGGGATCTCCCTATTCGGCAACTGATCTGGTGTGCTACATGCACGCGTACAAGGAGGGGACGTGCATGGCCCTGTCTCATCCGCATGCAGATCCGAGGCCGCTGAAAGGCTCACCTGGAACCACTCACAAGGGCGGATTTGCCCTGCCCCGGTCCCACGAGGAAAGGAAATTGTGTCGCCCTCAAAGATCCCCGGCACGTCCACCAAAAATGATCCGACCCTCACGGACCCACCATTGATGGGGCAGCTGCTGCAACCACCCAGATCCCAAGCCTCATCGCACTCCGCGCCCAAGCGGTCACACACCTCCGCGCCAATCGTCGAACGCCACCTGGTCAGCTGCACCGAAGCCTGAGAGGAAGCAGGCTCGTCCATCAGCGGTCGCTGTCGTGGAATCCCAATCTGTCCCATAAGCGGACAAGGCGTGACATGGGAGACCGAACTTTCCACCGCCTCCGGAAGACCAGTCTCCACGCGTGGTTGCACTTGGTCGCACCTGATTCGCCGGAGGCCACCAGCACCCACCTTTTGGTAGGGCGCCCGACCCGAGGCTGCCCCCGCCACGATCGCCACGCAACTGCTGCTGACGCGCCCAGAACCCGCATCCGAGGCCGTTTGAATCTGCGCCTGCCTGGCCGGCGGCGGCGCTGCCGTAGAAGACCCTGCCGTGTATGCCGCGGCTCCACCCGAGTCACCAGAGCCGTCGTGACCACGAACACCACGACCCGCAGGCCGTTGTCCACCCGCACTCGGCTCCCGATCATCTCCACCAGAAGGCGGCGAGGGCGGAGGCGGTGGCGGCGGCGGCGCGTCCAGGCCACTGGAATCCACCTGCAGTGGCTCCCCTAGGACCGTAATGCCAACCGGATACCACAGCGCCGTCAAGCACTTGTCCACAGCAGCTTGTTTGCCCACCGCGCCTTCCCACAGGTTCCAACACGGCTCATTGATGAAGAGCAGCCGGCGCCGCGGGATTTTCTTCGGCCGGTCCGTACGCAGCCACACTCTGAAGTCTGCCATGTCATGGCAGCGCGCCGTGGCTTCATCCACGGCCACCACATAGCCTAGACCCCGCAGAATCACATCCGCCGTCCGACGGCACCAGGCATGGGCAGGGACGCCACGCAGCGACACCGGAACAAGAAACGGCAGGTGCGCCGCCGTGGCCTGCGCCTGCCGGAGCCAAGGGCGCAGCTTTATCTCGAACCAGGAGGCAGTCACCTTGCCCGCACGCACCATCCGCTCACGGACCGCCCCGTCGTGGCAGAGAACCAGAAAATCCTCCGGGTAAAACGGCCAAATCGACATGGCCTCCGGGCCAATCCCGAACTCCGCATGAAGCACCTCCGCCGCTGACGCCAAGTCCACCGCTGGGCGCGTACCGGTGACCGTAACAAGCACGGCACGGGCGAGCTCCGCCTCCATCCGCCAGATGTCATCCGACGCCTCCAAGAAGCACGCTTCCACCGGTTCCTCCAGATCGTGCTCCATCTGCACCATGCCGGGCGAGTTGAAGGGAACGGCGAAATCCGGGCCAGGAGGAGGTCCCACAGCCACCCGACTGGCCGGAGCCTCAGAGGACGACGGAGCCCGCACCACATCAGTCCACAGGCGAATAGCCCCAGGCGGCGGGGGGCCCGGGGGTGGAGGTGGGAGAATAGTGGCGGAGCGCCTGGGCGAGGCAGGACGCGAGGGGACCGGCACCATGGTCTCGGGGACAGGCCGGCGCCGAAGGGCCGGCGGAGGGCGCGGCTGGTCGACCGGCGAAGGGCTGCGGGGGCGCGTGCACCCACGCGAGATGTGCCCATCTCCACCACACCGGACGCAGAAGCTTGGGTTCCGACACTCCGCCGATATGTGGCCGTCATCTTTTCCACAGTTGTAGCAGCAGCCAAACAGGGCCGCCGGCACCAGCGACTCCGGCGGCGGCCGGGACGCCACCAGCCCGCGACGGTCCTGCTGGCGTCGCATGGGCGAAGGGCGGCGAAAGGCGTCCCTCATGGACGGCGGCTCCTCTTGGTTTGCCACCCATCCCCAGCCGCAGGCGGGCGCGAAGGCCCTGCCCCGCCGCCCTTGACGAGGGGGCCAAAGGCCGTGCCAACCACTGGAGTGACGACGATGGACCGAAGCTGCAGGCGAGGGGGCGGAGCAGGAGAAGGAGGGCCCGGCCGCGGCGCGGGGGATAAGGCGGGGGAGGAGATCTCAGACGAGGACGAGCCGGAGAGCGAGACCCGCGAGGCCATGGCGCGCGGGAGGGAGGTGGCCGCCGGCTCCGGAGTGGAGCACGGCGCAAGGAAGAGGTGGCCGCCGGCGCAGCGCGCGACAGGGGGGAGCCTTAGTGTGTGCGAGCCTCAATCCTGACCTCGCTCACATTGTTCCCTGTGTTTAGGCAAAGTATGAGTGGCGGTCACCGAATACGGCGCTCAAGCTTATCTATGCGTTTTTCATGCCTGAAAGCCACATGATACTCAAGAATCAAAGCAATTACACAAGAAAGTAGACTACGTAAATTGCGTACCACATTTTCTTATAGAGGACAACAGAAAATTTACAAGAGAACCTGTCAGCATTGCAAACAATGCAACAGGTCAACAGCACACCATACGAAAACAGATTACCCTCTCACAAAGCTATATTACGGTTTACCCTGTCTGCTTCCGCTTCCCCGCTACCTCGGGAGCTCCGGAAACGGTAATACTCGCTTCACTCATCTGTAATGGTATCCTTGAAAGCTAGCTAAATTGGGTTCTAGACAAAGTTCTCCTAAGCAAGCTTCCCGGCACATAGCTAACATCACCATGGCACATGGTCCCACATGTCATTGATACAGCAAAGATGCAAGAGTTGAAGAATATCATACTCTGTCATCCATACCACGCAACACCATTCTATTCTTCAGACAAAGTACCCCTACCACACCGTCCTTTAATTTAAGATTAAATAGTAGACCCCTTCTACAGCTCTAACCAGCAATAATATCGATAATCCAGCACACCGCAACGCAAAACAAGATTTCAGCAGAAAATGGTTTATAGCCTCAGCAGCAGCAACATCTCTAAGCTGCCAACTAGGTACTGTATGCAGGAGTGTCTGATAACATGATGCATTCTCAAAAGATGACGAGGAGGTTCAACTACCCAACCAACTACGGCAGACGCGGTCAGCTCGTGCTGGCGCTGGCGCCGGCGGGTGCCTTCTGCTGCCGGGCCTTCTCGACGAGCGGCGTCAGCTGCTTCTTCTCCGCCAGCGCCTTGAGGAGGTTGAACAGGAACGGGATGTAGTTGTGCTTCCTCCGGACGTTCTCCGTCTTCCACTTCCTGAACTTGTCCTCCTCCATCGCGATCTTCTCGCCCACGGCCTCCACCGCCAACGCCACCTCCGCCAGCGCGCTGTTCAGGGACTCCTTTTCTGCGGCGGCTGTGGCCTCGTTGCTCAGCTCCTGCAGGATCTGCTCCCTCTTCTTCTCCAGCTCCTTCAGTTCGGCGGTGTACACGTCCTTCCTGTTCTTTATGATGGCCATGAGGTTGAACCTGATCTCGCTCTGCGAGTAGCGCTCGATCCTCTCCTGGATCACCGGCTGCACCATCTGCAGCCACCCGAGGTCCTGGGCCCCGCCCGAGTACTGCCCCAGGCTGATCGGCCCTTCCTTCAGCCCGTCCAGCTCATACAGGACGCCCTCGAATGGTATGTAGCTTATGAAGTGGTAGACCTCGTCGTCCTTGGTGGCGGCTTTCTGCTCATCAGAGACGAATGGCTCTGGCCTTGCAAAGCTGTTGTGGGCAGCCCGGATGGAGTCGCTGTTGTTGATAGCCAGGCCCTTCATGTCAGGCGCGAAAGCCCCTGTGAACTCCTTCAGGTTTGATAGCTCTGGACCTATGTCGATTTCTGGGCGGTTCATGAGGATTGAGAGGATAGCTTGAGTGGCACATGCATTCGTGATCACCTGAACATTGATGAATTAGACCAAGTACTGAATGCTAAGTAATAAACATAGGCAGCTTCAGGAACAAAACAAAATTAACCTGGCGAGCAAAGAACAGGTTTGGGTTTGGGTCGCTGACAACAGGCCGTTCATCATTTCCTCCAGGCATCCACTTGAAGAGAAAAATTAACCCATATACTGGCCTATGAGAAGTAGAACATAGAAATATGTTAAGGACATCCAGAGAGAAGAGATTAATGACACTAACAACAAAGATCCTCACTGTAGTTGACTAAGAGAGTCCACATCGAGAGAGTAAAGCTCCTCCACCTGTTTAATAATAGCATCACAACGTAAGAGACGGCTAACAGCTACATCCCAAAAATGGCATAGCTTGTAGGAGCCTTTTTCAAATATAACTGGAAACCTCAGATACAATGTTATCCATAAAAATTATAAAATCCCCTAATATGGTAATAAAAACTACATGCATGATCAAACTAAAAATAGAACCATAGCCTCATATGAACATTATCATAACATGAATGCACGGAAATAGATTAGCAGGTGTAAGTACAAAAAAGCTTCAGTGAAGACGCCTTAAGTTTGCATTGGTTTAACACTGGCATACAGGCATATATACAACCCAACCACTGTCAGGATTATTATGTCTTCACATTATATCCAAATCCACTTGAGTGGCCCACAACATTTTCTTCAAAAGGTTCTCTTATCCTAGAAAGTTATTATTATTTAAAGTCAAGTGCATCTATTCATTAAGGATTGTTCTTATTCAGCCCCGTTAACCATAAGCCCTCTTTTTTCGTATTTTCACAGAAGGCAGCAAAAAGTTTTACAAGAGAGCCTATCCTCATTGCGAACAATGCAACAGGTGCACACCACTCCAATTACAACCAGATTACTCTCTCCTCAAGCTCTCTAAACACCACACCCGCAACCAGCTCACCATAAGCCTTAACTAATGTATACTCTGCTTATCATACAGACATAGTACAGAGCTGTAGCCTCGTTGCAGATTCAATCAGGTTATCATAAAGTTCTTTAAAACAGAGAGACAAACCCACTCAGAAGACTCTTAAACTGCAAATCTCAACGAGCAATTTCAACCAAGTATTTTACACCATTCCATGACTACATATCAAAACTAACTGATAACAGGTTTCATATCATAGCTAAATTACGTTCAGTCAAGGAAAACAATGGCCCCTGGAAGCTAACCTGTACACCTTTTACTTGCATCTCCTGAATCAACTCGGTGAAAACACCTGCAAGGCATATGCTCTGGTCAAAGATATGCATATGCGATGTTCAAAACAGTGACAAGAAGATCAATTAAGAAGTACATGAAGAATTCATCCAACTGTTAGTCTAAACAAAGAAAAAAGACATCATACTGATAAGATACAGAGCTCCTATGCTTGATCCACAAAGGATAACGACTTAAGCACCGGTATAACCAGTGGTTTGCTCAAACTAGCATGGTGAATGTTTTATTTACACTTCAGCACCCGATTATTCCCCGCAAGAAATACAATTTGCTGTTGCTGAGCAGCACAACTGACTCGGGGCTTTCTTCACAACTAGTCATGTACAGTGGGAGGTGAGGAATCAAGGATGCCTAGCCGAACCGAATTCAGGTGAAGTTATGAACTTGTGATAAAATAAATAAATAGGAGCAGAGCAGGCCTTCGCACCAATGCCAAGCGAACAAATAGCATCAGGCAGCAATAGGTCAAATCCCAATTTACTAGTCCAGTCCACTATTCTGGCCCTCACAAGCACAGCATACACTGAAAGCGCATTGCCTGCACGGCTGGATTGATCAAATCCCAACAGCAGGCCATCCAACCCAAATAAGTAAACACAGCACTGATGGGATAACCCAGAGCTGGCGAAGCATGTAATCCAAGCACAAACAACTAATCTAGGTAAGGAAATCGAGGTAATGGTGAGAGATTGCTCGCTTACCGGGATCGGACTCGATGGTGCACCACGACATCCTCGCGGGATCCTCCGACGGCGCAGCAGCGAGCGAGCGAGAGAGGCGAACCTGCCTAGCAACACAAGCAGCACTGTCAGTACCCACAGCTCAGACGATACAATACGGCGCGTCAGACGCCACGGACGAAGCATCCCCCGAAACCTCGGGGAGGGCGAGCTGGAATCCGCTGCTAGAGCAACCGAATCGAGCCCTCGGCGAGAGGAGACGGGGGCTCAGATTCGACTGCTCTGCCGGTCCGAGCGGGCTAGGTCAGGGCTGCCGTACCTGGGGGAGACGGGCGTCCGCGCGCGCCGGGGGCTGTGGAGAGGGCGAGGGAGGAGCTCCGTCAGTCTCCGGCGGTGGCGACGGGAGGGGGCGGCGGCGCGGGCGTGCTGACGAGACGAGACCTAGCTAGCAGAGGGGGAGGGGCGGGGGAGGCTTGAAGAAGGGGGTGGATGCGTGGGTCGATCGAACTGATCCGGTCGAGCCAGGCCGACCGACCGACCGGGAGGAAAACCTGACCTGTGGGACCAAGGCACAAAAGATGATATACAAAAATAATTTAGGTTTTAGAAAACAAAAAATATATGAGTATGGCATGGGTATGAAATCGCGCCACAGGTTACCCAATAGATACCCAGAAAAAACAAAAATGGAAAAAGAAAATAACTCCTATAACATGTGCGGTCAACATCCTACTCCTATGGTCAACGCTAAATCCCGTACTCTCTAAAATGATCATAGCTCATAGGCCCACACTCATCTGCTCGCCCCTCCTCATACGTCATATGTGATTCCTTGAAACGATGAAATCTTGACTCTTCTCCACTAGACACACGTCCAACTTTTAATCTAGCAATTCCAAATTCTCACCGTTGCCTCCCATTGTGCCGGGCTTCCATCAACCATTGCTCATCACTCCTTAATGCCTCCAAGAGGCCATCCACTGGAGGAGGTTGCGTCGGTGCTATATTGCTCGCCCATCATTACTGGAATTTTAAACTCATTTTCTACCTTTTAAAATTTTAAATGTTATACATGTACCCACTGGATACCCATTACGTAGAGTATACCTGATGGGTATACCTATGGCTGTCAATTTACACCTATGGGTATTTAAGTGGGTGAGTATAGAAGGTTTCTATGGGTATGAGCTTGGGCAGAAGGAGGTTGTACCCGCCCATACCCTACCCATTTGCTATCCCTACATGCAAAACACTTTTTTTCTTTCCTTCTTTTAGTTTACTTTACTTACATCTTTAAATGGGGAAACTATTATGTTTAAAATAAATTAAACGTTCAACGTACATACAAAGAAATGTCCCCGCATTATTAAGAAATGTTCAGGCAACTTTAGCATTTAGACAAAAATCATGACGTTTAAAAAAATGTTCCCACAATTCAAAAACTGTTTCATACCATTCAAAAAATCTACGTGAAAATTCAATATAAATGCTCACATGTTTCAATAAAAATGTTCATGACATTTTAAAAAAATGGTTATACAATGTAAGACGATATTTGTGTAGTACAAAAAAAAGTGTTTCATATCATTCAAAATATGTACATGACATTTCAAATACAATGTCCACGTGTTTCAAAAAATGTTCATGACACTTTTCAGTTTTTTTTGCTCAATGTGTAAAGATATCCATGTACTACTAGTATAAAAAATCGTGCCTAATACAGTAAACACTACTGTACTCCACTATGTAATACGCTTTTCAGGTTTTTTTGTCCTTCCCTACGGCCTCAAGCTGCTTCGTCACTCTCCATGCAAAAAAAAAAGCTGCTTCGTCACTCCCCTTTGACGTCTCCTTCCCCTCCGGCACCGGCGCCGCCGCGAAATCCGGCGGGCGGCGACCGGGTGTCGCCCCCCGCCCCGGCATGGTTTCCACGCGGGGATCCATAGGAGCGGCCACTCCGACCTCCTTTCGCTGCGGTTCTACGCGGAACCGCGCACGGCCCTCACCTCCCGCGACGGCAGGCGACGCCGGCTGCGGCGAGCTGCCTCCACCTTCTCCCCCAAGAAGCCTCTGCTTCGCCAGGTTCCGCCTCCCTCGCCCCCACTCACAGGCCACCTCTGCCCGGTTGCGGTTCAGTACGATTTGGGCTCTGGAATTACAGTTTTGGTTTCTAGGTAGTGCTTATTAGCTCTCCTCTAACTGTATCGCACAGACCTTGATGGTGTATTTTCACTAGTTGGAAAGATTGGAGCTTAAATCGTTGAAAAACTAGAGAAAACATTGAGCTGCAGCGTACCTTCCATTCAGTTTGGTTTAACAGAACCCAATTCCCAATCGATTTCTCAGACTTTCAGCTGTTTCCACTTCAATTGTGTAGAAATTAAAAAGCCAAATGTTATGTAGTACTCCCTCCGTCCGGAAAAACTTGTCATCAAAATGAATAAAATGAGATGTATCTAGATGTATTTTAGTTCTAGATACACCCCTTTTTGTCTATTTCGATGACAAGTATTTTCGGACGGAGGGAGTACCACTTTCCACCTCCAGGTGTGGAGTGTGGTGTCAGATGCAAGCACACATAATGGCTGAAAAATGTTTTAGATATAGCCAGAAATGCGAGAGGGACACATCATCCATGTAAGACAAGCATGCCATCTTTTGAAAAGAAAAATTTGTTAAAAGAAAAGCACATTCGGTAATTAGATATACCTTGATAGTGTATTTTCACTAGTTGTAAAGTTCGAAGCTTAAATATTTGATGAACTAGATACACCTTTACTGCATATCAATACGTTGTGAAAAACTTCTACCTCCCATTCAGTCCCAATTCCCAATAGAGTTTCAAATTTTTCAGCTTGCCAACAATTTGCACTACTATTGTATAAAAGGTTTCAGATCTTTAGACCTTCAGATGTGGAGTACCGTGTCGCACGCAAGCAGACATAATTGCTAAAAATGTTTCAGATATAGTCCCAAGTGTAGAAATGCGAGAGGGACACAGAATCCATGTAAGACAAGCATACTATCTTTTTGAAAAGAAAAATCTATTGAAAGAAAATCATACTGGGTGACCACCCATCTCACCTTGGGACAGATAAGATTAATGCCCGCCGGACGCCGGTGTTGAGAGAATAGTCACTAACAAATGTAGTTTTCTCCCTAACACAGTAGGCACTATCTCCTGTATATAAGTATTGTTCTTCCTTCAAACCATCACCTAGTATCTTTTCTGGCACACCATGTTTTTTCGGCTCTAAAGGTACAAGTCAACAATGAGATGCCTCACTGGACAATCAAACATATATATTGGCTGGAAGTTGCAATTTGAGCAATCCAAACATGATTCCAGAGTGCATATAAATATATAATACAGGACACAAAAGCAAAAACATAGAAATAATTTCATTATCCACCCGTTTCACCGTGGGCCTGATAATATGGATGCTTGAGATTGGCCTGAATATGTGGATGGATTATCTTGAACAAACATGATTGAATTTGCATCAAAAGTTTCTACGCTCACTGCACCTTCCAATACCTTGATCACTGTTGACATTGAAGGCCTTTGTCTGCTGTCATTTTGCAGGCACCACATTGCGAGCTTCATCATTTGAATCACTTCCTGCTGGTGTAAGACCAAATCGTCACCATGTTTGTCAATCAGATCCATAAATTGATATTTTGTGCTTTTTCTCGTAATAGGCTTATGAGCTGAACATCCTCCTCAGGTTGAAAGTTGTCAATATTTTTTCTTCCACTGACTATTTCCATGACAACAACTCCAAAGCTATAGACATCAACTTTTTCGGTGATCCGTGATGTCAACCATTCAGGTGCCAAATACCCAGGTGTTCCTCTCATCACAGTCACTACCTTGCTTTGATCCCTATTTATTAACTTGCACAATCCAAAATCAGCCACTTTGGCATTAAAGTTGTCATCCAAGAGAATATTTTGTGGTTTGATGTCGAGATGCGCAAGTTTTCTCCTGCATTCCTCATGAAGATAACACAGGCCCTTAGCGATATCCAATATGATCCTGCAATGAGTGCACCAATCAAGAGGGTCGTTGTTATGGCGGTAATAGATCCATCTGTCAAGCGATCCTCTTGACATATATTCATACACCAGAAGCCTCTCAAACTTCTCTGCACAAAACCCAATCAGAAAACAAGATTGATGTGTTCAATGCTTCCAATAGTCTCAACCTCTGCCAAGAACTCTTTCTTTCCCTGTCTAGCACCTTCCAAACGTTTTACCGCAATTCTTTCTTCACCTAATTTCCCTTCAAAAACTGACCCAAATCCACCTTCTCTGAGTTTCTTACTGAATCCTTCAGTGCATTTGCTCAATTTCTGAATAGAAAATCTTGTTGGCATCCCAGGTAGTTGATCAAAATTAAATTCCTCATCTTTGCCGTCATGACTCCTCCTTTGTAAATAAAGAGTCGCTGTTACAGCAACGACAAGAAATACAAGAGCTCCAGTTATAGCAGCACTTAGCATCACCTTTTTTTTGTTTGATGATGGGGTAAGCTGCATCTTGACGTAAGCAGAGGAGTTGTAGCCAATAGTTTCAGGTTGTATTGATTTCAAAGAGAAGACCTCTGTCACCCAGTTACATCTTCCATCAGAATCGTTCTCGTGATAGCTGAACATAACGGCCTTGCAGGAGCAGTTCTTCAAGCAGGCTTTCTTACAGTCATTGATGCTTGTTGCGTTCACAACCGTTGGGGTTTTGTCAAAGTAAGACATGTCGGGAATGGTCAATAGCTGGTGTTGTAATAATTCTTGACAAGAGATTTGAGTTATTGGTGCACAACCAAGATTTGGGTCTTGTTCATCCACTGGCACGAAGTAGCGTGAGCTAGTGTTCTGTTGATGTGGACAAGTGCATTTCCCCGCATTGCATACTCCATACTCCCCGCAGGCTGTTGGGTACGCACAATCTTGAATACTCATCACATCAGACATAGTCCAATTTCTATTACCATCAGACCATTGGTACAGCCTCAAGTGTGTCCATCTGGATCTAATCTCATGTACTGGGTGGATTCAGTTTCTGGCAATAAGATACTACCATTTTCATACCTATTTGACTGTGCAAAGACGCTGAGTCTTCCATTCGTGAACGTAACGTTTGTTGGATCGTTTTCTTTCCTGTGGTCAGGCACCAAGTAGTTCAATGAAAAGTAGAGTTGTGGTGGTGTGGATCCAGCATAAGCATATAATCCATCTGGGCGTACAATGATATACAGCTGATTCTCAGTCAAATTTGTCGCAGACGTACTTGCTGCGAGCCTCGTACCTTCCAGAAGTGATTGCCCAGGGACCAACGTGTCAGTAGGATGATCAAACGACTGCCACACAGTTGCATTCCTCTGATCAAACAACACCAGATTGCCGATTTCGGTGATCAGCATGCCGGCTACAGATCGGCCCGAGCTGCTGCTCGACCAGACATGGCTACCATCTGCATCATGGAGGGCCAAAGTCCCGTCTGAGGTAAACTCAAGGGTGGCGTTGTTCCTGACAGGGCGAGCCCGGCTGGCGGACCAGATTACCTGCGAAGTGCCACTCATGAGATATAGAATTGATACCGCAAAGAGGAATTAACCCATCGTCGCAGGGGGACGGGGAGGCGCATATGAACCCTGCGTGGATTTCAGCCTCGTTGAAGTTAGCTTCTTGTACATAACGGTTGACGATGTTTTGTTCGCCAAAGCCAGCGAAGAAAACTCTGTTGTTGATCCAGATTGTCGAGGGCTTGGACGTGATGTTGGCCGCGAACATATTCGCCTCCGCGGTATTGCTCACGGTCTTCTCTGCCGGGAGCGGCGCAAGCACGAGGAGGAAGAAGAAGAAGAAGGGAAGGGCAAGACCCATGGTGCTTCAGCGGAAACTGTAATCAGTTGCGAAAAACCAGTTAGTTATTGGCTTACGAGATGCGAAGGAGAATCTCAATATTAGCTTTGGAGAGTAGAAACAAGACGAACATGGCCGTGGCACCTGATCTGATGATATTGAGCTGCCGACCGATCGACGGAGAAGCGCCGGGAAAAGTGTTGTGTAACTTTGGAGATTGATTGGTCTGGCTAAGGCTTGTTCCCAAGCGTGCCTGGCTGGCTACCTGTGCTTTGGTGACTGACACAAGATTTTCATGGCAGTTGAGGGCGTGGTGTACACGGAAACAAGTCTCCGCGGGCTTGTCGTGTGGCCTACCGCTCATGACTCGTCCCTGTTTAGCCAGGAAATGATGCATAAGACTGGCTAGTTCCCAAGTGTAACTGACTGGCTAGTGCAGTGTGTACAAGTCATGTGGTCTACCGCCCACGGCTTATCCCTGTTAGGCTGGGAATGATGTGCTCCATGAGTACAAACATTCAAGGACAGCGAGGGTCTTTCCATCTTGCTTGACAAGTCTGAGCCTGCACTGGTACAACAAGTAGTCTGTTAGGATGCATCTTCTTGCAAAGAGAGCCTTGGCTCAGTGGTTGGGCATTGTGGTTGTGCAACCTAACGACCCGAGTTCAATCTCTACAAGAAATATCTTGATAGTCATTTTCAAAAATTCGAGGACCATGTTTATCTTGGTACTCATACTAAAATGACCGTATACATCCCTAGTTGGTGCAGAGGCCGAGAAGTGAAAATCTCTTCCATATTTAAGAATCCAACCGGGACAAGCGCGTGGTCGGCCTGTTCATTGTCGGGAGAGAAAAAAAAGGCCCCAACGTCGTCCCCCCGCGGGCGACTCGGGCGGCGGTGTCCACCAACTTCCCCTCGCCTTCTCACCACCTTCCCCCACCCTCGCCGCCGTCACGGCCGCCAAGGCAAAACCCCTCGCGGCGGTCGACGCGGGCCCCTCTTGTTCGTGCCTCGGGAGGGCTGGTGCGGGGTGGTCTTGCCAGGCGGCGGCATTGGGCGGGTGCGGGGACCAGCGTCCTCATCGGGACGACGCGGTGGGGGCGGCCCGTTGTACGCTAGTTGCGTGCCCGCGGCGGTGGCGGGTCAGACCAGATCAGACCTCGGAGCTGCGGCGGCGGCATGGTGGGCCTGGTCTCTAGTCAGATCTGATCCGGCCGATGCGGCTTGTTCCATGCGCGGCGGTGGTGATCAGTGGCGGTCCCGTGCACACGATGCTGGATGCAGGGTCCTTGAGTGGATCCAGGTGAAAACCCTACTCTTGGCACGTTGCCAAGGTCGGCGATGGCGGTGTTTCTCTGCGTCGTCCCCTTCTTGAAGGCATCGTCGTGGAGAAGCTCTACATCCCTATCCGCTACCTCCGGGAGGAACCCTAGATCAGTCGATCGGATGACGATGGCGCTCATGTGTCGTACCCCTCTTGAGGGCGTCATTCTTGAAGGTGTGCATAGGCTCGAGGGACCAATTGACGACACATGCGGTGGAGCGGCGTTCCTTGTGACGCATCGACATCATGGAGTCTCGGCGGCGAGGTGCAGCAAAGTCTCGACAACAGATCTGTGCTGATGAACGTGCGTAGGGAGGAGGCGTTGTCTGGCGCCGTGGGGGCGTGGACGGCAGGCTAAGGAAGGTCGATGCGTCAGTACCTATTCTGAAGATGGATGGATGGAAGACGGTGGCGACGACCTATGAGAGTGCGTCGAACCAGTTTGTGCCCTAGACCCGGTATGTGGCTTGGCCGGGGCCTCCGGCTTTAGATGTTAGGCTAGGTGAGAGGTCTGGATATTTGGCTCACATTCTGCATCCTTTATGTTGTCAAGATGGCGGCTTCAAACATATTGATTTTGTAAATAATTAATAAAGTGGCTGCATGCATCTTCCAGATGCAGAGGTCGAGGAGGGTCATCCTCTTTTTCTTTAAAAATAAGGATGCATCTTCTTCAGAACTTCAGAGATTGTATCTGCCGTGCCATGGTTATCTCTGAACTTCTTTCTGCAACAATGAGCAATTCTGAACTTGTCAACTGCATCGAAACCAAAACCAAATCAATACATGAGAAGCCACCGAGAAACTGGGATGAACTAGCACTAGCACAGGGCACAGTAGAAACAAGGTCACGTTGCACCCGATGATACCGAGCCACTGATTGAGAAGATGAGATTGCCGAAAAAAGATGCTGGTGTTGGGTGCCTTGACTAGTTCAGAGGTGGATTGGTCTGACTAGTTCAGAGGTGTCGCTGTACTCTACTGGGCCAAAAGATTTCCATGCTGTACAAGTCAGGAAAGCAAGGAACACAATCCCCCCCCCCCCGCGCCGCCTCCTCTGAGGCGACTCGGGGCGAACCCTAGCCTCCCCCCGCCTGTCTCGTCCTCGTCTCTCCCCTCTCCGCCGCCGCCAGAGGTGCTCTCCGGCGAGGCCGCGGGGCACCGCTGAAGGTGGCGGTGGGGATTTGGGCGGCTCCATCGCGGGTGGAGCGCCTTGGCTTCCAGGGCGGCGGTCCTGGGTGGTGGCACACAGCGCGGCCTGTGCGGCGGGCAACGCCGGCAGGTGCAGGAGGGCCTCTTCCCCGGCCGTGTGGACGCGGGGAGGCGGTGGGTGTCGGCTGCCGCGGCGGCCCCCTGCTGGTTGCTAGTTCGCCATGGAGAAGCTCGTCCTCGACCCCGATCTTCTCCGATCTGCTGCGGATTCGGCCCCTAGTGGCTCCGGTCATTGTCCTCGGGTGCCAGTGCCGTGGATCTGGTGGCTGGAGGCGGATCCGGGGGAATCCCTTGGCCGGCGCAGCGGCCACACTGAAGGCGACGCCTTTCGGTACTGCTCCCTTGTTGAAGGCTTCGGCGAGGATCCCCTTCCTCCCACCCCTCCCTGGAGCTCAGGTGAAAGCCTCAGACCCCCCTGTTCCAAGCGACGACGACACCGTGGTGGCGTGTTCCTTCCTGAAGGCGTCGATTGGGGGCTGCTTGAGCGGTGGTGGAGTTGGCGGCGGTTTGTTGACGGCGTGTGGCGGCCAGGATTCATCTTCGGCAGCCTGCTCGGTTCTTGGTGTGGATGGTCCCGGCCGTCGGTGTGAGGGGATCGGTGTCCCTCTCGGCGCCTATGGTTCCGGCGATTCCCAACCTTGACCAACGTTTTGTGCTACCATTCTCGGCCTTCTCCGTGGTTCGGCGCCTTCGTTCGACATCTCTCGTCCGGCGTTCCGTCTATGCTGCTATCGGCGACGGTGCTTGGGTGGTCGGGTCCCTGTTGCGTGTGGGTTTGCTCCTGTTGTCTCCCCTTGGGAAACTTGGTCACCTTGATTTGGGTTCTTGGGGAACCGCTCTGCTGGTCGCCGGTGCGGCACCCATCGAGCCTGGGTGAGAGGATAGTGGCCCTGTGTGGCGGCAGAGACAAATCTTTGTTGCCTTGTTTGGCCCTTCGGTGGCAGCCAGCGATCACAATACTCGCACGGTGGTGCCCTTCTCCCGTGGCCTTAGTAGGTTAGCTGGTGTAGGTGTAGCGGCGTTCGTTGGCAACGGCGTGGTATGTTCTTGCCCGCTGGTTGTTGCCTTTGAGATGTTCCTTTGTGCACCTTGTATCCTTTTTTCCGCTTTCTCCCTTTGTGTATGTTGCTTCCGTGTAATCCTGGCCGGTTGATGGCTTTGTTAATTCAAAGTCGGGCTAGGTTCGAGCTTTTTTCGGGCTCGGCCGGTGCCTTTTCTTTAAAAATATGTGCTCCAGTCAGCAAAAATCATTTAAGGCAGCAAGGAGGGGATCTCGACTATACTTGATAGGTCTGAGCCTGCACTGGCCGGTATAACTTCAGTTTGTGTCTGCCGTGCCGTGTATCTCTGAACTTCTTTCTGCAACAACGGCCAACTAACTCCGAACTTGTCAACTGCGTCGAAACCAAACCAAATCAATTACCCCTGTTCCTAAATATAAGACTTTCTAAAGATTTCAATATGGACTATATAAAAAAGACTTATGCTTAGGAATGGAGGGAGTACATGTTTGATGAAGCTTTCACCTGTGCTGTGAGGATGGCATGTGGGATCAGGAGCAACATGTCGGCAAATTTGATAAATTTAACCTATAGACGAAATTAAATCACAAAATGAACCGTCCGTGAAACTATTTCACACGGTTGACCTGTGGCGCCTAGCTCTCAGGCGCTGCACTAGTGCAACGCCCGGGAGCTAGGCGCTGCACTAGTGCAACTCCTACGAGCTAGGCGCTGCAGATTGTATAGTGTGGCGCCTAGCTCTCAGCGCTGCACACGACTTAGTAATTTTCGGCACTGCGTGTGCGGCGCTGGCCGTGTAGCGCCTATCGTGAGGCGTTGCACACTTTGTAGTGTAGCGCCTTCGTGGCGGGCGTCACACAAAAAGATCAGCCGCGTGAAATAGTTTCACGGATAGTTCATTCTATGATTTGATTTCGTCTATAGGTCAAATTTGTCAAATTTGCCCAACATGTCTCTTGGATGATGTGGTGTCATAAATTCACCCCCACTTAATTGGTGATCGATCAATTTTTTATGGCGCAGTACGTTCTACTTAGGTGCCAATGTCACGCATCTTTGTGCCAAATCAATTAGATGTTTATGTTGAACAAATATATACGCACACCAGATTCATCCCCGAGTGTTCAGGATATGGATATGACCCGAATACACGACAAATTCATCGATTGTTATTATTCATACATGTGACAAGTACAGTATATTACTAATATATCACAGTGTTAATTTTTGTAATCTTTCTGCCGTACATGTAACGTTGCTACTCCCTTTGTTTTTATTTACTCTGCATATTAGAGTTGACTGAAGTCAAACTTAGTAAAGTTTGACCAAGTTTATAAAAAACAATATAGACATTTATCATAATAAATCTATACGATGTGAAAGTACATTCATTAATAAATCTAATGTTGTTGATTTGTTATTGTATATCTTAATATTTTTGTTTATAAAGTTGGTCAAAGTTGGTAAAGCTTGACTTTGACCAAAGCTAATACGCGAACTAAATAAAAACGGAGGGAGTATATACCAGTACGCGGCGTACTTCCTCAACTTTTCTTGGGAGGGAATTGTATGATTATTTCAACGCTAAATATTGCTCATAGTAACTCGAGTGGTATATTTTTTTTCTTGGAACCAGCTATCATCATTTTTTCTGGGTAGAATATCAAGTCATCATAAAAGAATTAGTGAGTACCGTGAACCAACATGTGGTTGGATGGTATCTTCAGTCCACCAGGGTTTAAGTCTAAAGATGATATGCCGGCTCAGTTTTTCGGAGGTGCTCATTGGGGTATGGTGTCTGTTCATAGGCGACTAATAGGCGCCGGTGCGCCGGCCTAATAGTTCCGCCGGTCCAGTTTCAGCAGTTTAATTAAATCGCTTGCAGCCGCACGATTGGTGCAGTTGTCTTCCTCACGAGCACGTACAAAAAAAATCCCCCTGCCTCTCATCGCTACCTTCGCCTTGCCGGGACACACGCTCTCCCGTTGCCGCACCTCGCCGGTCGTCCTCATCGTCGGTCCACCCTTGCCACACTCGCCGTAGGAACGACCGGCCCGAGCGTTTAGCCGGTGCGCCGCACACAAACATTACCCCTGTTCATAAGGGTGAGTATGCGCGCACATATATGAGTGCACACGTTTATACTGTGTTCTAAAAAAATGTTAGTATCTTTTTTTCGGATACTCCCTCCGCCCTAAAATATAAGAATGTTTTTTACACTAACTTTATGTCAAAGACGTTCTTATATTCAGTTTTCTTTTATGACTAAAAGTGATAGTACTGTGCGTGATTTGCAGCCCAAGAAGCCGGCCTCCCACTGGTCTTCTGATCGCGACAACTCCACTAAAAAAGACTGCCACCTGGTCGGCTCCTTCTCCCCTCCCGCGCCGGCGCCGGCGCGACCGCGAAACCTCAAAGCTCCGGCGACCTGCTGCCGCCACTACCCCGGAATGGTAATCCCGTGTCCCCGCGTGGCTTGATGGCAGCAGGCACTTGGACCTCCTGCCGCTGCGGTTCAACGCGGAACTGCGCACAATCATCACCTCACTCGACGGCAGGCGACGCCGATGGGTTCCTCCCGTGCGCCTGCAGTGGCGAACAGCGTGAAGCTCCGGCCGCCGCCTCCGGTACACGGCCACCCCCCGCTTCTCCTCCACGGAGCGCTAACTCTGCTTCCCCAGGTTGGTTCTGCCTCCCTCTTCCCCCCTCACAGGCAGCCTCTGCCCGGTTCAGTATGTTCTAAATCCCAAATCGAAAATAAAAGATGAGGCTGTAGTTGGCCCTGAATCAAATTTGGCTGATAATACTTATGTTTTTTGTTTTCCGTGAATCAAATTCGAATGTACTGTAGTTCGCTGTGTTTATCAGCTCTCATGTAAGTTTAACTGCACAAACCTTGATGGGTATAGTTTCACTGAATTGGAAAGCACTGAAGCCTGCAATTCGAATTGTTTGTCAGCACACTGTGAGTTGCTACTTGCAGAAGAACATCAAGTTGATATTAACTTCCATCCCAATTCCCAATCGAGTTTGACACCTAATTGAGCTAACTAAATGTCAACTGGCTTTTATGTCAAATAATATCGCTTCTGTTTTGTACAGAAAACCAACGTTATGTATCTCCATGGAGTATGGTGCCATACCCAACCAAACATAATGGCAGGAGAGGGACACAGAATCCATGCAAGACAAGCAAAGCATCCTCATTGACCACCATCTAACCTTCGGACAGATAAGATTAACGCTGGACCGACGCGACATTCAAACATAATTCATCAAGGTATGAGTCAACAGTCAGACACTTCACTGGACAATCAAACATATATATTGGCTGGAAGCTACAATTTAAGATATCCAAACATAATTCCATAGCATATACAATACAGGATACAAAAGCAAAAACATAGAAATCAATTTCATTATCCACCCATTTCACCTTGGGCCTGATAATATGGATGCTTGAGATGGACCTGAATATGTGGACCGATTATCTTGAACAAACATGCTTGAATTTGCATCAGAAGTTTCTACGCTCACTGAACCTTCCAATACCTTGATCACTGTTGACATTGAAGGCCTTCGAGTGCTGTCATTTTGCAAGCACCACACTGCAAGCTTCATCATTTGAATCACTTCCTCCTGGTGTGACACCATATCGCCACTATGCTTGTCGATCAGGTCAATTAATTGATTGTTTTGTTCTTTTTCCCGTAATATATGTATGAGCTGAACTTCCTCCTCGGCCTGAGAACTGTCAATATTTTTTCTTCCACTTACTATTTCCATGACAACAACTCCAAAGCTGTAGACATCCACTTTTTCAGTGATCCGTGACGTCAACCATTCTGGTGCCAGATATCCAGGTGTTCCTCTCATCACGGTTACTACCTTGCTTTGGTCCCTGTTTATTAACTTACATAGTCCAAAATCAGCTACTTTGGCATTGAAATTATCATCCAAGAGAATATTTTGTGGTTTGATGTCAAGATGAACAATTTTTCGCCTGCACTCCTCATGAAGATAACACAGGCCCTTGGCAATATCCAATATGATCCTACAACGAGTAAACCAATCAAGAGGGTCGTTGTTATGACGGTAATAGATCCACCTATCAAGTGATCCTCTTGGCATATATTCATATACCAGAAGCCTCTCGGACTTCTCTGCACAAAACCCAATCAGGTTGACAAGATTGATGTGTTCAATGCTGCCAATAGTCTCAACCTCTGCCAAGAACTCTTTCTTTCCCTGTCTAGCACCTTCCAAACGTTTTACCGCAATTCTATTTTCACCTAATTTCCCTTCAAAAACTGACCCAAACCCACCTTCTCCGAGTTTCTTATCGAATCCTTCAGTGCATTCTGTCAACTTCTCAAGAGAAAACCTTGCTGGCATTCCAGGAAATTGATCTAAATCAAATTCCTCGTCTTTGTCTTCGTACTTCATTCTCCTTCGCAGATAAAGAGTGACAACAATGACAAGCAATACAAGAGTGGCAATAGCTCCAAATGTTGCACCTAACATTAATTTTGTTTTGTTTGAAGTAGATGCAGTAATGGAGGGGCTAAGCTGCACCTTGAGATAAACAGAGGAACTTAAGTTGGCTACAGGTTGTATTGCTTGCAAGGAAAAGACCTTTACCATCCAGGTACATCTGCTAAGACCCGACCGGTTATAGCTGAACATAACGGCCTTACATGAGCAGTTCTTCAAGCAGGCCTGCTTACAGTCATCTTCGTCTAAATTCATAACCTCATGGCTGTTATCAAAGTAAGAAATATCAGTAAGTACCAAGAGCCGATGGTGCTGTATTTCTTGACAAGATATTTGAGTTGTTGGCGTGCAGCCAAGATTTGCCTTCCGCTCATCCACCGGCTTGAAGTAGTCTATGTTGGATAAACAGCAACTAGTATTCACTGAGGGCCAAAGGCCATTACATATACATGTGTGACAAAGTGCAGAAAACCCCTTATAGAACGGGGATATACTGAAACAGGAGCTATACACATCTAACACCCCCCCGCAAACTCATGGTGGGTCAACAACACTGAGTTTGGAGAGGAAAAAGGCATGCTGCGCTCGAGTCTGGGCCTTCGTGAAGAAGTCACCAATTGTAACTCGAGGGCACATAGTGAAGAGCAAGAATCGATCCGCGCAGCAGAAGACGCACAAAGTGGGCATCCACACCGATGTGCTTGGTGAGCTCATGCTTCACCGGTCACGCAGCATAATCTTGATAGCACCAGATACTATCGGCGATAAAGGGAGTCGAGGTAGGAGCCGACACACCAAAGTCCTCAAGTAACCATCGCAACCAGATCACCTCGGCCGTCAACATAGCCATGGCTCGCAACTCACCTCTGTACTCGGCGAGAAACTGCGATCTGTTTCTTTGTCTTCCGAGCAATCGAGAGCCACCAAGAAAGACACGATGGCATACAACGGCGGCGATCGGAGGATCACTAGCCTGTAGCATCGAGTAAGCACGGAGCTCAAGAGAAGCTGGAGCGAGGAAAGAAAAGGCGCGAGAGATCGTGCCACGAAGATATCGTAGAACACGGAGGAGGTGACTATAGTGGACGGAGGTGGGGCTGAAACAAACCGACTCGGGATATGAGCGGGATCTGAGATGTCGGACGGCGTAATAAACAAGATAGACAAGGCTACCGACAAGGTGGCGATAGCGAGTGGGATTAGGAGAGGGTCACCATCGAGGCACAAAGCTGAGCGTTGAGCTCCATAGGAGTCACAGCAAGGCGGTCATCGATGAGAGCAGCTCGAGCAAGAAGATCTGAATGTATTTCTCTTGAGAGATATAGAAACCATCGAGGTGGAGGAAATCTCAATCCCAAGAAAATAGCGAAGAGGGCCAAGATCGGTCATAAGGAACTGCTCGTGAAGGCGGGCCTTAACAAAGCGATGTAATTAGTGTCGTCACCAAGTGATGATCATGTCATCAACATAGAGAAGGAGAAGAGTCCGACCACGAGGAGACGTGTGAACAAACAGTCTTGGGATCATGGTCTTTGGGCAAGAAACCAGCCGCAGTTACCACAGATGCGAAGCGCTCAAACCAGGCGCGAGGGGCCTGTTTGAGACCATATAGAGAGCGGCGAAGTCTACAGACCATACCATCAGGAGCATAGTACCCCTGTGGTGGCTGCATGTAAACCTCCTCACGCAACTCGCCATTGAGAAAAGCGTTCTGAACATCAAGTTGAGAGATAGACCACTGACGAACAGAAGCCACAGCAAGAAGAGTGCGAACAGTGGTCATGTGGGCCACAGGAGCGAAAGTCTCATCGTAATCACGCCCCTGCTCCTGCTGAAAGCCGCGGGCCACAAGACGAGCTTTGTAGCGCTCAAGAGAACCATCGGAGCGAGTCTTAAACTTGTAGACCCACTTGCGGTGATGGGGCGGACACGGAAGGAAGGGGCGAGATCCCATGTGCGAGGCGCTCAAGGGCAGCAAGCTCCTCGGCCATCGCAAGCTGCCATTCAGTGAGTCATGGCGGTCACGATAGGAAGTGGGCTCAGCCAAAACAGAGAGACCGTACCGATCGGGGAGTAGCGATCAAAGCGGAGGGCGAGGCCGAGCACGGAGGTGATGAACCGGAGGAGGTGTGAGAGGAGGTGTCACGAGAGGTGGAGGGCTCATCGAGGCAACATCCCGAGTACGAGGACGTCGAGTATAGTGGAGAGGAAAGCGGTGAGAGAGGGGACGGATTTGGAGAGGATGGGGAGAGGTGGAGGAGTAGGAGGAGGGAGAAGATGGGGTTGGAGGGGATGAGAAGGAAGGAGAGGTGCGGAGGAGAGGTGACACATGAGGCACATAGCGGGGTGTATCACGGGAGAAGAAGGAAAGAAAGGTCGTCCACAGAGAAGCTCGAGGAAGAAGATCGTGGGTAGTAAGAGCGAGACTCGTCAAAGGTCACATCACGCGAGATGCGCAAGCGACGACCCACTGGATCCCAACACCGATAGCCCTTGTGCTCATCACTGTAGCCAAGGAAAACACACTCGACCGACTGAGCAGTCAGTTTGGTGCGTTCGCGAGGGGCAAGAAGAACATAGCAGACGCATCCAAGCATACGAAGAGCTGAGTAGTCAGGAGAGCGACCAGTGAGACACTCCATAGGGATGCCACCCTGCAGAGCAGTCGATGGCTGAATGTTAATGAGATAGGTGGAAGCGGAAACAGTCTCAGCCCAAAAGTGGGGTGGAAGAGAGGCCGCAATCATCAGTGCACGAGCCGTCTCAAGCAAATGGCGATGCTTTCGCTCGGCAACTCCATTCTGAGCATGAGCACCGGTGAGGAGAAGCGGGCAAGAGTACCTGTTCAAGAAAACCACGCAACAGTGAGAGATATACTCCCAGCAGAGTCAGCACGAAAAGTACGAATGGACGTGTCAAACTGAGTGCGAACCATAGCAGCAAAACGTTTGTATATAGGGAGAACCTCGCTACGAGATTTCATGAAGTAGAGCCAAGTGTAGCGAGAGAAATCATCAATAAACAAAACATAGTAGCGATGACCACCTTTCGAATCAAAGGGAGCAGGACCCCGGACATCGAATGAACTAAGTCAAGCGGATCTTTGAGATCTTGACTCACTAGTAGGATAAAATGGCGAGTCATTTGCCAAGTCTGCAACCATTACAATGTAAGGAGACATCTCGGATCTGAGACCCTAAGAGGCCCCGACGAACTAAAGAAGACAAGCGTGAGCCACAGATGTGACCAAGGCGATGATGCCCTTTGTTGGAAGGGCGCAGACGAAGAGGCAACAAGAGCATGGGAGCTGATCAAGCGGTGGCAGCGGAAGGAACACAAAGCGATCAACCTCCCAAAGGCCCTCTGACTCACGGCGCCGAGGGCCAGCTCCAACCAAAACCTTGGTGTGACGATCCTGAATGGAACAAGAGTCGGTATCAAGAATGACACGACAACCAGAATCAGTAAGTTGGGCAGCGGAAAAGAGATTCATTGTAAGACGAGGAACATGTGAAACACTCGGAACAGAAAAAGATGGAGTGGAGAGAATACCACGACTAGCAACAGGAAGAGATGTGCCATCAGCAGTAAGAACATTAATGGGCGAACCAAGAGGTCGAAGAGAAGACAATACAGAAGAATCAGAAGACATATGGAAGGAGGCTCCAGAATCCAAAACCCACGAGGATGTACCTGACTGTGTGAATGCCTGCGGCGGTGGAGAAGTGGTTGCAGTCACAGCAGCAGCTGAGCCAGTCGACGAGGAGCCTGAAGAGGCCAGGAGACGTTTGAGCCTCACAATGTCCTGGTCAGTGAGTGACGGAGTCGAGGAAGATCCAGGAGTCCCACTGGAAGAGGAGCGCCGCTGGTCTCGCTTCTTCTCACGGCAATCAGACTCTGGGTGACCTGGCCGAGAGCAGTAGCCACAGAAGGTGTCACGGCGCGACCGGCCCCTCTCAGTGTAAGTAGGGCGACTCACCCCCCGAAGGTGTGGGGAGGGCGGTGGAGCGGTGAGCCGGCGCAGGCGACACAGAGCACGAGCAGCCAACACAGACGGGACCACCAGCAATCCAGCAGAACGAAGGCGGGTCTCCTCAGCACGAAGCTCGGCAAGTACCTCCGAGATAGGAACACGACCACGAGCAAGCAAGTGAGCACGTCGGGGCTCAAACTCAGAGCGGAGACGAGATAAGAACTCATGAAGCCTCTGAAACTCCAAGTCAGACCGCGTGAGTCGACAAAGAGCGCAAGTGCCACAAACCATCGTCCGTAGGAGTCAAGCCGACGCCAGATGGCGAGCACCGTGAATAGAACTCATCCACGACAAGTCACCCTCTTTGAAGAGCATGCTCTGACGCACCACCGAGAGATATAGAGCATCACCGGAGGGCTGATAAGCGGCCGACAGAGATAAGACCACATCGCTGCAAGCATACCAAGTCCCATGAACTCGGAAGCAAAGCGAGGAAGGACACTCGCAGGAGAACGGCAGCAGCTCGAGCATCATCATTGCACCATCGAGTATAAGCGCATGATCATCCGGTGAGCGAAGAGCATCAGAGTATGCTGACAACTGCTGATCATAAGCATCAACTGCAGCATCATCTAGAGCCTTGGCAGCATCCCGGTCAGCCTGAGAAGCATCAGTAGCAATGACCGGCGGCACCGGTGGGATTGGGGCCACGGGCGCAACAGGGCATGGCGGACAGGGGACCTCGCCAGAAAGAACTCCCCACAGAAGGAGTCCGCGCATATGGATGCGCATGAAACCCACAAATTCGGCATAGTTGGTGCCATCAAAGATCACCGAGCACCGAGGAACCGCTACATAGCCAGAAGAGGACATGGGGAAGTCACTCTGATTTTTTTTTTTTTGGTCAACGGGCTCAGAGTGCCTGATCTGGATCGAGCCAAAATCGAGGCAGAGGACTCAGGCGGCCCGAGCGGGATCGAGCAGAGGCTCGATCGAAGGAGGAAAGAAAAAGGATCTGGGGCCAGGCTCTACGCGAGATCGAGCGGGATCGAGGAAAAGGCCCGACCGCGCAGGGACGGAGGACCCAGCAGGCGAGGGAGATGGCAGCCAGCAGCGGGGAACGGGAGCCGCGCGGGAAGCCGGACCAGCAGCCCGAGCAGCGACCAAACCAGAAGCCAGCGGCCGCGCGCGCTCGCGTGCTGCTCGAGGGGAAGCAGCCGCTTTCTCAGAAACCAGCAGCCAGCGCCGCTGCGGGCGAACCAGCAGCCAGCGGGTGCCCCGAGCGAGGCCGCCAAGCAGAGTAGAGAAGAACCAAGGGACGGATCCGGGGCGAGAAGAGCCGGGATGGACGGATCCGGAGCTTGAAGGGCCGAAGCTGGCAGGGGATGGATTGGAAGAGGAGCTAGCACGGAGTTGCAGCGTGCGGAAGAGAGGGGAACCTAACATCTGATACCATGTTGGATAAACAGCAACTAGTATTCACTGAGGGCCAAAGGCCATTACATATACATGTGTGACAAAGTGCAGAAAACCCCTTATAGAACGGGGATATACTGAAACAGGAGCTATACACATCTAACAGTCTAAAGTAGAATAGTTTTGAAGTGGACAAGTACATTGCCCCTGGCTGCATATGCCGTAGTCCGCGCAGACTTTTGGGTAAGCGCAATCATCTATTTGCATTATATCATAATTCACTCTCCATTTTCTATCAGACCATTCATACACTCTCATATGTCCATCTGAATCTAATGTCATGTACTGCTGGGTGGATGTAGTGGCTGGCAATAAGATTTGATCATAATAATCTGACTGTGCAGCAGTGATGGTGAGGCGTCCATTCATGAATGTAACATTTGTTGGATCATTTCCTTTCTTGACGCCGGGTACCAATGATGAACAGTAGTAAGGTTGTGGTGGTGTGGATTCAACATAAGCACATAACCCAAACGGGGCTGCAGTGATATACAATTGATTCTCGGTCGTATTTGTTGCAGAGGTACTTGCTTTCAGCTTCATACCTTTCAGAAGTGACTGCCCAAGGAGCAATGTGTCGGTAGGATGATCAAACGACTGCCACACTGTTGCATTCCTCTGATCGAACAACACAAGATTGCCCATGTCGGTCATCACCATGCTGGCTACAGACCGTCCCGAGGTGCCGCTGGACCAGACAGGGCTACCATCGTCATTGCGAAGGACCATGTTCCCATCAGAGGTAAACTCAAGAGTTGCATTCTCCCTGACAGGATGAGCCCGGTTGGCAGACCAGACCACCCGCGGACGTGGTCTACCTGTGGCATCATCTGTATTGATGATACCTATCTTCTCGTAAATGAATATTGCAAAGAGGAAATCGTTGCACGGTGACTGGGAGGAGACACATATGAACCCTGCGGCAACGTTAAGGTCGGAGTAAGGGCGAGCTTGAGTTTGTGGTTGTAGAGAACGGACGACGATGGTGCGTAGACCGCTGATGCCGTTGCGGAGAAAAATGTAGTTGTTGATCCAAACCGTCGAGGGTTTCACCATGGAACCATCCAAGGTTTGCACCGCCAAGTGCAAGGGTGCTGCAGCCGCAAGCACGAGGAAGAAGAGAACGGCAGGACCCATGGTGCTTCAAACCGAAACTGTAACCAGTAAACCAGTCAGTTACTGGCCTATGCATGGCAAGCAAGCTCGAGATGAGCTTTGCGGAGTAGTACAAGCAAAGATCACAAGGTCTAACCTGTACTGCGCCGTTGTGTATAAGATGGTGCTGGCGCCTGCGTTCTCTTCTCCAGTTCTTTGGAGTTGGAAAGATGGTGGACTGCTCTTTTTTTTTTCGTTTCCTTTTTGAGAATGGGTGGATTGTTGTGGTGACTAAAGCAAAAGCCTGACTGCCTGACTGGTTTAGAAGCTTCACTGTCGCTGTGCCGGCCTTGTTGCCGGCCCAAGCTATTTCATTTGTTTACATGCTACTCTAGTGGCTGGACCGCTTGTGCCGGCCCAAGCTGTTTCATTTGTTTACATGCTAGCTGCTGAACCATGGGACTGTGCGTCAACAAGTGTCAGCTGCAGCTCATCCCTGTTGAACGTGACTCAAGTTATTATCCACAAGACCAACAAAGCCCCCTCGCAAAAGTTCAAGTGTACCCGCGTAGAATCAACTACTCCTTCCGTCCAAAATTACTTGCCAGTTCTAGATACATCCATTTTTATCCATTTCCGCGACAAGTAATTCCGGACGAAGGAGAGAAATAATATGATCGACAAAGAATTGTGTATCTAGAGGCATATATCGGCATTCTTTCACCGGAGTATACGATATAAATGTGTTGTTCTATAAGATATAAATGTATAAGATATCAGATCTCGTGCTACTAGAAGAAGGCCTAGCCTGGTTGAATTCAACATGATTAAATTTCTAGTATGAAATTTCAAATGCTTGCACCCTAGGAAAAACTAAAGGGTTACTTTCAAAAGGTTTGAGCGGAACCAAAATTTTCTTTGTAATGTAGTGCAAACGAATCCTTAGAAAATTTTCCTATAGGATTCCATACTACAAGTCAAACAACCCAGGATTCTAATTCTCCAGAGTTCATATGGATGATTCTAATCCTATATGGTGGCGCACAAGATTGTGAAATTTAGTTTTATTAATAGGTTCGATGTTGTGCTTCTCAACATTGTTCCGTCGTGTTTGGCGAAAGCTGCAATGGATGATTGTATGGACATTTTGATTAGTTAATATATTGGAGGGGTTTTTCAAATAAAAAATTGATTAAATGGAGGAGGCTATGGAACTTTAGTGAGGCACTATGCTCAAATGGAGCATCCAAACCGCAATGTGTTTTCACTGTTGCCTTTGTTTCGATGAGATCTTCATATTAGATTTGATATATTTTGATGACTTTTGGAGGGCGGCATGATTTTTACAATACTGTATATGGCATGTCTTGGTCAAAGTGAAATGTTTTATTTATTTGGTATTGATATTGCTATAAACTTGGTCAAGCATAGAAACATTTGCATGTAGTCCCTCTGTAAAGAATATAAGAGCGTTTAGATCACTAGTATAATGATCTAAAGTAGTGATCTAAACGCATTTGTTTTATAGAGGGAGTATATCCTACATATTTTGAAACAGAGGGAGTAATAAGTGTCTGCCAAAGAAAATTGACAGTCTGCGTGGTGCAAAGTGTGATTCACTCCGCCGGGGAAGGAGCACCCGAGGTCGGCCGGTATCCATATCCATTCTCCTACCACTTCCTTGTTCACAGGGCCGGTCCATAGGCCGGGGCAGCGGGGTGCCCGCCCTGGGCCCCCAAGAGGTAGGGGCCCCGAACCAGGTAGTACAACACAGTGTGTTTTTTTTTATCTCAGGCGGAAGAAATCTAGAGAAAAAAAATATAAAAGGGCCCAAGGTGCAACCGTGCAAGTGTAAAGCTCATTAAACTGGTGGACGTACGAGCAATACTCACGGAGAAGTCAAATCGGTTTCCACTGGATCCACGAGTCCCTTGTTCTCCTCCGTATTCGGTGACTCCTCTCCTCCCAAATTCACAATCCATGAACAACGCCACCGTTTCGGTGTCTTACAGATTCCAAGGGCGCGGCAAGCGATTAATGGATGATCATCGATCCTTCCAATCACAGAGATCTGCATCCTCCATGTAATTCTCTTCCTTAGTTTAATGATTCTAATTCAAATAGCTTTGCTCTCCGTCTCTGGCTCTTACTCCTTCAGATCTGCTGACTTTCATATGTCTTCTTATAATCTTCTGCTCTTCATTGGTTCTGAGAAAGCATTAAGGAGATTAGGAGAAGGGGAGATGTTAATTCAATTCATGGTGTTGGCTTCTCATTTGCGCTGACTATTGCGGCATTCGTACAAATTCACATTATGCCATATGATATCTAGGTGCTTTTCTGATCTGTATTGAACATATTTTATGCGCCTTATATGGTGACAAGTCTTGTCAAAAGCATTTTTCTAGTAGTAGTGATGAAAATCTGAGGAAAAACATGTATAGATGAACAAGTAGAATTCCCAAAAAAATTGGTTGACATTTTTTTACCGGACGAGTAGTTCTTTCAGGAATCACTGCAACTAGCAATATATAGTAAATGTTTGAACTTCTCTTGGTCGATAAATAAATTGCATAGTTAGTTTTAGAATTCAAAGATAATGGATCTATCTATTCCATCTACTAAATATTTCCTTTGGTTTTGACATACAAAATATTTTCAGTTCATGTGTGTCAAGAAAAAAAACAAGGGCCCCTTGTTGTCTTCCTGCCCCGGGCCCCGTATATATGTGGACCGGCCCTGCTTGTTCAGCTTCGCCGCTCCGGTCCGGCCCGCGAAGTACTTAACCGCAGGCGGTTCGTTTCGTTTCCTTGGTACAGGGTCGAGACGAAGGAGGAGGACTCGGAGGCGCCGCATCCGCACGCCCATGGCGACGCCGCCGCCGCCGCCCCTCCTTCTAGGTAACCGCCTCGCCGTCGCGCTAGGCGCTGTCTGCTCTTTAGTTTTCTTCTGCGTGTTTCCGACTCTGTCGTGGGCCGCGGAGGTTGGCTGGATCTGGATGATTGCGACCTAACAGGGCATGCGGATTAATTAATCCCTGGATTTAGGACTTCGTTATTAATTAGTCCACAAGGATTTGGGGGTTAGGGTTTTAGGTTGTTGTTACTAGTAATTTGCGGCCTGTGTTGTGCGCCCAAACAAATTCAGTCAGGCTCACTGCTTTTATCTGTTCCAAGTCTGGTAAATCATTATGAACACCTCCGTTTCCTGTGACAGCTAAATGCATCGATCGGTCTGCGCAGATGCTACAATCCCAATCCATAGCATGTACGCAGTACTCTACTCTTATTCATTGATATTCACAGCCCAATCCTGGATATATTAGGTTTGTTTCATTATTTATTACAGGCTGGTGCTAATTAAGACCTTGCAGTACATATCTCAGTCTTGTCATTTGCACTCATTTGATGTCTCCGACTTTGTCAACATTCCATGTATATAGATAGGCAAATAAACATTCATAGCCTGGCTGTGTTGCCGGAGATTGAAATTCAGATATGTGAAATATATGGATGCTTCAGATCTTCAGTGCATTTTGAATGTTATTATCTTTAGATGCTGTTCTGTTGTGTGCCGGCTGGCGCAAATTAAGGAAACTGTACTTGCATTCAGCAACTTACAGCCGATCTCTTTACAAATTTTGTAGGGCACGGCTGGGAGACGAACATGGATCTGCTTCTGTGTATCGTGTCAGCGCGCTGGAGAAGGCGATTGCAGGGTTCCAGCAGAGGGAAACTGAGGCCGTGGTCAATCCAACCGTGGGGACTGTCTTTGTTTCTCTTGACGAGGCCTATGAATTCTACAACATTTATTCCTGGGAATCTGGATTCGGAGTCAGCTATGGACCGAGTAGTGCGGATTCTCATGGAACTAAATGCATACAGCAATTTGTTTGCGCGTGTGAGGTATGGCATTCATCGTTCCCTTGTAGTTAAGGTAATACTTCTGTTTTTTATGTTGTTGATCTCAACCCAGTACCAATGCTCGGAAAATGTTATGTTCTACAGGGGAAACCAAGCAAGGACAGCAACTCATTTCGTCGATGTGAATGCACGGCATCAATTCTTTTGCTGAGATCCAGAGACGGCGGATGGTGTGTGTGCGAACATCAAGTGGGGCATAACCATCCACTTTCTAAGAGGTGTGCGCAGAGGTCATCTTGGCAGTCTCATAGTAGTATCGACAAGAACACAAGGGACTTGATTCGCCAACTAAGGGAAAACAATGTGCCACACATTGCCGATAGTCAAGCAAAGGATCTGCTGTCTGAGGATCTCAGAAAGACCGTGGAAACCTTTGCTAGGATCAAAGCAAAGGATCCAACATTTGAATATTCTGGCTTGCAGGTTGATAGTAACTGTAGAGTAAGGCCACTACTCTGGACCAGTGGCCAGAGCGTTCAGTACCAATACTTGGTGATGTGATTATATTCGACACAACCTACAGATCAGACGTGTATGGAATGCCGTTCGGCCTTTTTGTTGGAGTCAACAACAACTTTGAGACCATAGTGCTTGGTGGGGTTCTGATGATAAACGAGAAAACGAAGAGCTTCAAATGGGTGTTAAGTCAGTTTTTCCAATCAATGGGTGGGAAACACCCCCGAACTATACTGACTGGTAAGATTACTACTGTAACACTTTTTCCTATCCAATAATTATTTTTCTGCAGCACAACCATTTAACTTGTTTTGTTTAAATTCATGTAGATCGCTGTGAGGCAATTGAGGAAGCTGTGTTGGAGGTACTGCCATCCACCACACACAGATGGTTCAAGTGGCATGTCCTTGGAAGGGCAAAGGAGTACCTCGGTTTTCATTACACCAAAACTAGTAGCTTTCGGGTGGAGCTCCACAGAATTCTGACCGACACGCTGACGACTGATGAGTTTGAGAGAGCATGGGAGATGCTGCTAGAGAAGCATGGATTGGAGAACCACCCATTTCTGCAGGAGATCTATGAGGTTCGGCATAAGTGGGTTAACGCATACTTCAGTGACACATTCTGTGCTACACTGACTAGCACACAAAAGAGCGAGAGCGCGAAACACTTACTGAAATAACATGTTCCACGGGATTGCTCAATGGAGCTTTTCGTTCAACAGTACGTGGAACTGCGGTCCGATCAAGAACCGGACTATGGGTTTGAGGATAAGCAGACTACTATGGTAAGCTTAACTCCAGGAAATTAACAGATTTTCTGTGATGTGTTCTTGATGAGCTGAAACTAAGCTACGTCGAATTATTGCTTTCGTGCAGGATGAGATTGTTCTGAAAACAAATCTGCCAATCGAGAAGCACGCCAGCGAGGTGTACACAAGACCGGTTTACGAACAGTTTGTGCAAGCCATACGCGAATCTGAATCTTACATGGTGAAGGCAGTCATCCCCAACTTGAAGTACATAGCATGGCATCCCAGCAGTGAAACCAGGGAGAAATGGTCTAGGGTGGAATATGAGGTCAACGTTAGAGAAGACGGTGAGGCGTTCATGTGCGTGTGCAAGCAATTTGAGCACACGGGGATGCTCTGCTGCCATGCTGTCAAGGTAACAGTTATCTTCCATCCAGCTACTGAAGAATTCTGATCTTGCATCCTTAGCTGCCATATGTACATACACCCTGCAAGATCTTCAGACTGTAATTTTTTTAAGGTGATGATCCACTTGGGGGTGCGTGAGATACCAAGGCTACACGTCATGCCACGTTGGACAACCAAGCCACTGCAGTGCCAGATGCACTGCCGTGGTGAACCACAGGATGACACGTGCCAGTAGTGCAGGCACTCCGTGCTGCATGATATGCTCTTTGGCCTAGCGCGCTGCGCCTGTAAGGATGAACAGTACTATGAGGCCCTCATGAGCGGCCTTGACAGAATGGAGCGAGGCATGGCCACGGCAGATGCAGCACCCCCACCCCACCGTGCCAAGTCGGCATCACGGAAGTCAAGGAGAAGGAAGCGTTGATTGCTTACTCCTGGATATCGTCCGTGGACTCTGCGACGCTTGGCAGGGCGTGGAAGGAGACCAAGCCAGGGTTTCTAGATATGTACTCCCTCTGTCCCAAAATAAATGCCTCAACTTTGTACTGAAGTTGAGACACTTATTTTGAGACGGAGGGAGTAGTTTGGATCCCACAGCTTGTTCAGACATGTCACTGACTTGTTCCTTTTGCTTTTTATATCGTGTGTGTGTGTGCGTGCACGCGCGCGCGTCTGTGTGTGAGAGCGCGGGTGTGATCGTGTATTAGTGACTGAACCTGACTGCACATGAATGAAGTAGGGCTAACCAGTATTTTGCATGTTTTCCAATGGCCTGGCACCATGGTTGGTTTGCAAGGGGACCTCGCCCTTTGTGTAGGCCTGGTCCGTTTGTGTCAGCGGAATACGTCTTGCGTGATACGTCGTGACACCTCCAGATGGTACTTCGCACATTGCTGCAGAACATTCTTCAGTTAACTGTACCCCTTCTTCAGGAACAGATGCTTGGTCGTCAGACACTTGTTCTGGAAGCAGCATCTGGACGTAACATTATCATAGACGGGGGACATGAAGAATCGTAGGTAATTAGCTACCATCGCATCCAGGACCTTAACCGTATTGATTAAGTTGCGGACGGATTGATAATGTGAGCTCTGTGCTTTTGCTGCTGCTACTGATATTTTCTTGTGTATTTGAGATACTCTATATTCATTCAGTTAAGGAGTATCATAATGTGCACCAGCATGTATGCAGGTGAATGGATTCTGCGGTAAGGGAGGTTTAACAAATGGATTTTTGAATACTTCTGCTCATGGATGGATCGATAGTGTGAGGTCTGTACTCTTGCTGTTGTTGCTGTTGTTATTTTCGCGTCTATTTTCATGGAGCTTCTGTTTAACAGGCTGTCTGTTTTAGATACAGTAGATTCAGTTCAGGAGAATTGTAATGTCTGTAGAGAGCTTAATCGGCGATGGAGGCATTATCTGTTTTCAGTTCAGTCATCTGAAGCAGAAAATTTAGGGGTGTGACAAGATTAGTTGAAATCGAAAGACAACACAATTTGTAGTATCTTGTCTTGTGAAGGAGATTTGTCTATTCTGCTCTCTACTAATGAACTTTATTTGGGTGCATGTATTGAACATTTTTCTTACTTGAGCTTTGCTATTACTACTACTACATCCTGAATCCTGACATATTGTATTTCTTTTCTCATGGCGTCTTCATGGAGGATTGTTTTTCAGCTTTAAGAGTAGACGACCATCAGGTTGGGGAAATCCTCCCAAAACCAAGTTGTCAATCTCTAGTTGGGGAAATCCAATCCAACTACCGACTCCAACTATTTACTTGAGAGAGAGAGAGAGAGAGAGAGAGAGAGAGAAAGGTGCGCAGGTTTAGGGGCATAGTATGCTACTCGCAAAGAAATCATACACAAATGTGATTATTTGTAACATCCATTAGTAGTTTATACTCTGATATACACACCCTCAAATCAAAATTCTATGGATAAGATGGATGCACAGCGGTTCAAGCTTTTCGCTTCACTGTCAAAAGCTTACAAACTTAACCGTATACTTTTTCTAAATAGGGCAAATTGGACAAGTCTAGTGTACATAAACCAGGCCCCTGAACAAAGTGCAACAGGACACCACTCGGCACTTTCACAAGACAAACAAAAGTTGAAAGCAAACAACATTTTCACCAAACCATCAAGTGCAACAAACATTACGAGGAACAAGTATGCTTAGACACAATTACATAAAGTCATAACCACTAGTCCATGACACACAACGGATCAAGACACACACACACACACACACACACACACACACACATATATATATATATATATATATATATATATATATATAGGGATTGACTATTCGTCACCCTGGGTGAGGAATAGTTATTCTTCACCCCCCTCTATTTTACTATCAATGGACCGTAATTTTACGTTCCGTAAATTTTGCTTTATTTCTGAAGTAAAAAGAGACCGTAAGAAAATATATAATCGTCGGAAAAAATATTTTATGTTATGTAAAATTACAAATTTAAAAACATAGTGTAAAATACACATAAACTGTAAATTTTCTTGTCTTATGACCTATATTTTTATTTTCTTATGTCAAATTTTACGTCGTGAATCGATAGGAATGTAATTATTTGAATTCCAAACGTAATTTAATTATGAAATGATCGTAAGATTACCTCGGGTGAAGAATAACTTATTCTGCACCCTGGGAGATGAATAGTAACACTACTATATATATATATATATATATATATATATATATATATATATATATATATATATATATATATATATATATATATATATATATATATGCAACAACCATTATCTGTACATGCATGATTATCTGCTCTTGCCACATTGCCACAACGAGAGTGCTTACCGCGAGCGCACATGCATCCGCGCCAATGAACCTTCATGTCTGCGGCGGCGGATGGCCATTAGGCCATCGCATGGTCTGATAAACAATCCCTTTTAGGACCACAGTACCAACGACCAAAGGACAACCCAGCTTATAAACCAAATCAAAAAAGATAGCCGCCCTTTCAGACCACACAACCTCACGCCTGCCAAAAAAGATGAGGCATTACGTCATAATAATAATCAATTATTTGAGTAGTAGTAGTAATGAACGGTACTAAAATGTTAGTTGTTGTAGCTTTTACCTGAAGTTTTTGAACTCTCTTGTCACATCGTCATAACGTGTTCGCTGAAACTCATACCAGTCTCTAGCGACCTACAATTCAAAACAAGGTAAAAGAAGCTGAGAAGGTAGTAACCAGCGCAAGATTTAGCCTTGTTATCCTTACATGTCATGTAAGGATAAAAGGGGGACGAAAATATCATGAGACCGTATTTGCAGCGCTAAAAGGTATTGAAATCATACACCTGATAAGTTCAGATATTACATTAAGTTTGAAACTTTCAACTAACGGCTGCAAAAAGAAATTCATCAAGGGAGCGTGTGTTCGGGACTGTTGGTAATTAACTTCGATTATAGACCTTTGACTGTTAGTGCTCTAATTTCAGATTTTACAAAACATACCCCATATATACAAGCCATACGATTTGCTATCCTCCCAAAACCAAGTTGTCAATCTCTAGTTGGGGAAATCCAATCCAAGAGATGACCAATCTACGGATTGGTCGATTTGCACTGGGGAGAGAGAGAGAGAGAGAGAGAGAGAGAGAGAGAGAGAGAGAGAGAGAGAGAGAGAGAGAGAGAGAGAGAGAGAGAGAGAGAGAGAGAGAGGTGTGCAGGAAGGAGAAGGGCCGGCATACGTATACCTGGGACCGGCTAATGGACGCCCGCGAAACGCTAGGGTCCGGTGGCCGGAAAGTAGCAGGGTCGGGGGCCAACGGGAGCCGGGCAGCAGCAGAGGTGGGGATCCGCAACTTAGCGGCCAGCTTGCGCAGCGCCATGGATGGATTGCCGGCCGGACGAGGTTTTGCTAGGGTTTGGGTTAGGCGTGTCTTCTATGTCTTCTCTCTGGCTATGAAGGCTTGCTGGGACGCTGCTCTCCTCTTCTTTTACGCCTTCCCACCACCGTATATGCGTCGGGAAGGTTCGGTTCAACTTGAATATCTTCCAAGAGACGTGTAGTACGTGCAGAGATTGGATCCACGCACAACACATTTCGAGCTAGACTTAACTACCAACGGACACGATCTGGCAAAACTATTTATTTTGCCAAAAAAGGGTTTCCCCCCGCTTTGTATACAAAGCAACCAACCAAGCCGTACAAGGATAGGTGCTTGGGCGGAAGCAGCACAGTCACGCCCAAAAGAAACGACAGAGAAAGAGCAAAAGAAACAAATGCCGACAGCGGCGGATCAACGAAAACGAAGAAGCCTCGCGAACGCTGCGTCCACCGGGATCTTCCACTAGGCTCCAAGACTCCGAAGCGCCGGCACCTATCAACACCTCCAAGAAGGATCGCGACGATGACGACGCTGCTGCCAAGGGTTTCCCCCGGTACACGACGAGGCGAGAGGAAGGGTAGCCCCGACGCCCTCCCGGAAGGTCAGGTGACACCCACAGGCGCCACCGCGCCGGTGTCGTCCAAGCCGACAGGAGTTTCCCCCGATCCCAACCCGCACCTCGGGCGCTCCGGAGCCAGCCACCAAACCAACCACCACCCAGCGCCAACACGATCAAGAGGCCCCCACGCCGTCTCACCACGACACCGCGAAGTGAGGACAACATGGCGAAGAGTCAGAGCCGGGACTAGGGCAGCAGCACCGTCGGCACGCGGGAGGCCCCACCTCCACCGTCGGCCGACGGTAGCCGCCCCGGACGCAATAGCGAGCACACCGGGCCCAGAGGCCCACAGAGCCGGCCGAGCCCTCGAGGGCAAGTAAAGCTCCGCCCTCGCCGCTCGCCTTGCACGCCACCGGCGCCGCCGCCACATCCGAGCCGCTCCTCCTCCACACCGAGCCGCAGACAGCAAGGTCACGCGGCGCCCGCCCGCTAGGACCAGATGGGGCCCTAAGGGCCCAGATCTGGGCGGCACGCCGCCACCACCAGCGCCACCAGCCACCCCGCCGCCAAGGCGGCGCCACCACCGCGCCCGCCCGCCGCCCCGCCACCAGTGGTGCGGACCACCGCCACCGAGCTGCACCGCCGCCAAGCCTGCCGGGAAAAGCGGCTGCATGAGGAAAAAACCCGCCGCGCCGAGCCACCGGCCGAGCAGGCGCCGTCGGCGGCGGCGAGGGAGGACGGAGGGTGGGGCGAGGAGAGGAGAAGCGAGAAGGCCGCCCGCCGCCGCCCGGGGAGGCGGCGCGAGGCGGAGTCGGGAGAGCGGGGCTGAGATCCACAAAACTATTTATTTAGTAATACAACTCGCCTCCATCGATCGCCACCTATCCTCTTCGTTGCTCTCCGTCGGCGCCTTATCGATCCGATCGAGTTGATCGATCTGCTAGGTGCACCCTCGCCGGCCGGCCAGATGGACGGGACCCACGGCAGCATTGACGGCAACGACATATGCTTCACGTACGACGTGTATCCTTCGCTGACTCCCATGGCACCTGCTGGCCGAGTCTCGGTGCGTCCACCGGGCGTGGCGTGGGATCATCGACGCCCACAAGCTACTCCTCCCCTAGTACTTCCCCCGCGGCCCCTTCCCCAGCATCTTCACCAATAACTTCGGTTGTCGCGACAAGTCCTCCTTCGCCGTGCCACCACCGCGCTCGGAGAGTTATTTACCCAAAACCACCACACTTGGGGCTAGGGTAACAGGTCAGTACCAGATTTGAGCCAGGTCACAAAAAACCACCAGTTCTGAGCCTAACCTGTAACATGGAGCACTGACGGGCTGATTTGGCCGCGAAAATAGCAAAACCGACAGGTTGGGCCCACCTGTCGGGCTGACATGGCATGCCTATGTGGACAAATACGTCGAGGTGGACATGGGACCCACATGTCATTGACGCAGTGCCTCCTTTTTTCATTTTTCTTTTTTTATTTGCACCTCCTTTTTCGTATGGGCATTTCGTCAAACAGCTTCTGGACGGCGACGCCATGGAGAAGCTCCGTGCCGGCCAACCGGAGTCGCCGGCCGCGGCGCCGCCGCCGCACGCGTCGCGCAGTTCAAGGTCAGCTGAGCACCGGCGGGGCAGGCGTGGAGAAGCTCACCTGTCGGGGCATGTGTGGAGCAGCCATGGAGCGCTCATGCGCCGGGATAGGAGGAGGCCCGCGGATCCCCCGGCGATGGCAACGACGACGCGAGGTCACCCGCGCCCAGAGCGAGCTCGCCGTCGGGATGCTTGCCTCCGTCTGGTCCACCTCAATCCGCCACAGCGACCTTGCCGCGGTCAACGCGCCACCGGCCATTGTTGTGAGCCCGCACGCCCCACTGCCGCAGCGCAGCTCAGCGCCGCTGCCCCATCGCGGCACGTCCGGCCGCCGCATCGCAGATCAGCGGGGCCGGCCCCATCCCCCGTGGCACGTCCGGCCGCCACCGCGCAACTCAGCGCCGCCGCATCCCTCCACCATCTCCCTGCCCGCCAGTCAACGCCTCCGCCGCGCGCATCGACGGCAACAGCCGCAGCTTGTCTGCCTCTCCATGGAGTGCCGACGAGGGAGGGGGAGATAGGTGGCCGCCGCCCTTAGGGCCAGGAGAGAGGGAGGGAGAGGAGGACGGTGGCATGCTCGCCGGAGCAAAGAAGGATGCGCTGTGGAAGAGAAAGTCAGAGATGAGGAATAAAAAAGAAAAGGGGGGAAATATGTGACGCTGACAGGTGGGTCCCTCGTCCACGTCGGATTTTTTGTCCACATAGGCATGCCAACTTAGCCTGACAGGTGGGACCAACCGGTCAGTTTTGCTGTTTCGTCGAGGAAATCAGACAATCAGTACTCTCCGTTACAGATTAGACACAATTTCGGTGGTTCTTTGTGACCTGGCTCAAATCTGGTACTGACCTGTTACCCTAGCCCCAAGTGTGGTGGTTCTGGGTAAATAACTCGCGCTCGGACCGGCCACGTGACAGTTAATGTATACGGTGAAAACTAAAACTGATAATTGTATATATTAATCACTTAAATATTTTTCTTGGGAAGTGTGAGCGAAACAGTAGAGGTAGGTATTATTACTTGCTAGCAAAGCACGGCCTGCATGCTGTTCGTGTTCTCCTTCCCGTTAAGCTAAAGCTTTAATTTGCTCCAATGCACATGCATAAAGCTCAAGGTGCAAGGCCATATAAAGATTTCTTGCATTCACGAGTTGCTCTTGCTAATTCAAACACGACTTGGTCTATTACCTACGGTACATATGACATACTTTATTGGAAACAGGTGGTGTGAAGGACAAACTAAACAAAAATAGTGGTACACAATTCCGGCGTAACATTTTATTTGGATACAACTATTTATACAAAAATAGTGATACACAGCTCCCTCGGTACCATTAATATATGTCGGTTTAGCCGTTCATTTTGAACTGCTATAACGACATATATTATGGCACAGCGGTAGCATATTGTATGTAGTTACTCCGATGGGACAATGATAAAAGACGACTGAGAGTTGCTAGCTTTTAGCATGGCATGGCACGACCTTGGCACGGAGTGGGTGCTTCATGACTATGGTGAGCTCCAGCGTGTCAGTGAAGTCCACCGGCTCGCCGGGCACCTCGCTCCACTGGAACGCACTCACCATGGTGGCCACAAGGAGGTTGACGTGCAGCAGCGAAACGTCGATGCCAGGGCACATCCGGCGGCCGGCACCGAACGGCATCATTTTAATCTCCTTGCTCCCCGTCAGGTCCAGGTTCTCCCCCTCGCCGCCGGGCAGGAACCGCTCTGGCCGGAACTGCGTGGGGTCCGGCCACACCTTCCTGTCCATGGCCATGTCGCCCAGCGTGAAGTTCACCGACACCTCTTTCGGCACGGTGACCATGCCGTTCTCCCCGGCCGCCGCGTGTGGCAGGATGAAGCGCGCCGGTGGGTGCCGCCTCAGCGACTCCAGGACCACCGCCCGGAGGTATGGCAGGTGCTCCTCCTCCTGGACCTGTAAAGGTTTTTATTTTTAAGTAAAATTATAGAAATTCAAACGTATTTATTGAATGCGCACAAATTTTGTCCGGGCTGGACCTGGCCGTCGGCGACGTTGTTTATTTCGGCCCGGAGCTTGGCCTGGATCTCTGGGCGTGTGACGAGGTTCGCCATGACCCACTGCAACATGTTGACCGTAGAGTCGACGGGCCCGGACAAGAGTTCCGTGCACAATGCGACGATCTCACCGTCCGTTAGGTGCCTGCTGCTGCCATCTTGCTCCGGGATGCGAAGGCTGATGAGCGAGTCGACGTAGCAATCCATTTCAAAGCTCTTACCGGCGGTGTTGCGCCGCGCACGGCACGCTCGTATCAGCGGGATGAACACCTCCTCCTGCCGGCTGCGCATGGACAGCATCCTCTGGTACCGTCGCCAGAAGAGGAGCTTGCTAACCTTAGGGCTCGACCCGAACACCTGGAACCCCACCACCTCCTTTGAGAAACTGCCTCTGCAGCGACGTGACTGCCGCGATGGCGGCGTCGTCGAGCCCCTGGCCGAAGCACATGCATGCAATCACGTGGAAGACAGCGTCGTGCAGGAGCCCCTCGATGACGACGACCCCTTTGCCGCTTTGCATCTGGCGCGTGATGCCGTCGACGAGGCCCGAGGCGGCGCGGTGCCGGGCGGCGGCGTACCGCGGGATGCTTGATGGGTGGAGCGCCCGGCCGGTGAGGTTTTGTCGGAGCACACGCCACAACGGGCCGTACGCGGCGGACGTGATGTTGTGCTGGTCGCTGGAGAAGATGCGGGTGGCGAGGTTGGCCGGAGGCCGGTTGGCGAAGGCGGAGCCGAGCTGCACGAGAACGCGGTGCGCCACCGCCCGGTCGGCGACGAACACGACGGGGAAGGACGGGAGGAGGTAGAGCGTGAACACGGGGCCGTACCATGACCGTGCCACGCGGACTACCGACTCGATGTTGACGCTTGTCCAGGCGAGCAACAGCAGCGGGCCGAAAGCCGTGAGCGAGGTCGGCCCAGGCGGAAGGAACGACGAGCCCGCCGCCTTGCATTTGCGCAGGGATGAGAACACAAGGGACAGGATGAGGCACAAGGTGACGGAGAGGGAGTAGTACACCCAGTCCCCCATGCCTAGCTAACCTCAAGATGCCTAAGCTACCTTCGCTTCTTCATCCCTTTTTATAGAGTAGTGTCGGTCGGCAGCAACACATACGTGTACGTCCTCTGAAACTTGTAAGGCAGTTTAAAATTAAAAATATGGCCACGGCAATCACGCTGATGGGTACAGCTAACGCTGGTCCTCCATCCATCACTACTGGTCGACTGGTCATCACGCCTGCTATATATGTATTCGATATGTATTCTCTCCGTTCCTAAATATAAGTTTTTCCAAAAGATTTCAATAGAAACTACTATATACGAAGCAAAATAAATGAATCTATATTTTAAAATGCATCTAAATACATCCGCATGTAGTCTTTATTAAAATCTCTAGAAAGACTCGTATTTAGAAACGGATGGAGTAATCGACATATACACGGCACAACGGGAAACAAACACTCCTGATGCCCATACGGAGCAAAAAAAGTGAATCTACACTCTAAATACAGAGCAAAAAAAGGGAATCTACACTCTAAATACGGAGCAAAAAAACAAACACTCCGTTTCTCAATATAAGTCATTTTAGAAATATCAGTATGGACTACATACGGAGCAAAAAAAGTGAATCTACACTCTCAATCAACATTCTGGCAAGTCTCTGTCACTACAACAGTACATCCATCAAGTTTAAAAAAGGTGCCCATCTTCATGGAAAACTCCAAGAAAATAATGGATTCACACAGCTTTAAAGTAGGCTTTTCTGAAAAGAAAATCTAAATTGAATTAGAACACAATTTATAAAATTAAGGTAACTCAGAGAAAGATATGACAAAATTCCTGAAATTCTGGTAACATTTGTACTCTGATTGACAACAGAAAAAAAAAGATCTGAATAACAATAATTGGAAGGATAGAACAATATTTGCTTAAAATAAAATTACCTAGTTGAGGCTTTAAGAACAGCAGATGAAGCTTTCATGGTCACACGCACCAATTGAGGTCCAGACCTACCTGTTTAATCTTTTTCAGTTGGTCATGATGGTAGACAAACTACGTCCCTTGAAGCAAAAAAGAAGGGATTCTATATTGTATGATCAATCAGAATGTCAGTTTTTCTGACTATTGATTATCATTTACCCTATTCCCATAGGGTTAGATAAATTCAGACTGAAATGTCAGATTTGGTTTTGCCCGGGACAACGCTGATTATCACCCCTGTTTGTTATGTCTGTAAACCGGGGCACACTCAGACTGGGTGTACTAAGCTACCTTCTTCACCTTTTTTTATAGAGCAAGTGTCGATCGTTTGGTAGAGTGAGAGGGTGCTTGGATCCAAGGAACTTATTTTAGTCTGACTAAAAATAGTCACTTGAAGAGGCTAAAGTTCCAAGCACCCCTGACTAAAGAGGGGCTAAAACTAGTCTTGAGAATACAGGTGAGTTCTGGATTGGAGGTTTGGAGGATAATAAATACTCATTAACTTAATTTTAGTCTCTTTAGTATTTGGATCCAAGCATGGGTGAGGCTAGCAAATTTTAATCCCACTACTTTTAGTCATGGGACTAAAACGTATCCAAGCACCCTTTGAATGAGTGGCCAGTGCCAGCAACCTATACGTGTACTTCCTCTGAAACTTGTAGGGTAGTTTAAAATTAAATATGTCCACGACAATCACGCTGATAGCTCTAGCCATGGGTATGTATGTACGCTCTACGCTGGTCCTCCATTACTACTGGTCCATCGCATTTCACGTCTGCTGGTACAAGGGGAAATAAACACCCTTTGCCAAGGGGATAATAAATACTCATTAACTTAATTTTAGTCTCTTTAGTAGTATAATGTCTTAATAGTCCACTAAATGACATAAATGATGATGATTCAGCTAACGCTCGCTGGTCCTCCGATCCATTACTACTGGTCGATCGGTAGTCACATCATCGCATTGAGTGACTGGTCCGTTGCTAGATGGAATTATTTGATCATCTTTTGTTTTTCAAGCGTAGTTATATTGGTATATTTGCAGGAACATATGAACCCTGCGGCAGTGCTAAGTTCGAGGCCAGAGTGACCTGCTAGTACTTGAATCTACATCAACACTGGCGAAACCATCTTTCCGGCCAGCGAAGCCGAAGAAAATGCCGTTGGTGTCGAGGTTTTGGTCACGGAATAGCCCCAGGACTGCGCCACCTAGATTACCGGTGCTGCAGCTGCAAGTACCCCTGGGAAGCTGCAGTGGCGGAGCTGGACAGGAAATGCTAGATGGGCAAAATGCAAAAGCAACAACTTCTGAGGGGGCCAAAAAGTATACTTTGCCTAACATTTGGGGGAGGAGGCTTGGCCACCCTGCCAGATCAACATGTAGCTCCGCCAGTGTGAAGCTGTAATAGAAACTGTAATAATCAGTTAATCAACGAGTTTCAAAGAGTGGCTGACTCGTTCCAAAGTGTCGCTGGCTGGTAAGAGCTTTGCTACACCTACGGTTTTCTATGGGATGAGAGGGGTTACATAAATACATGGCAGATTTTAATTGACGATTAACAGGGGCAGAAGCCCACCCTAAATATCAGGGGGGAGTGTGTGTGTGTGTGTGTGGGGGGGTGGGTGGGTGTGGGGGGCGAGAGTTTGATTAATGTGAAGGAAAGTTTCGTAGGCTTATGTAGATGGCTTCGTAGGTGTACCATTTTTTGATTGATTGCTGGCATGGACCCCGGGATGTCTTTATCATGTGGCTCAGAAATGATGTACTCCTGTCGACAAAATCATTTAAAATAATAAGGGGGTATCTTCTTCATGGTTGACAAGTCTGGGCATGCACCGGTACCCGTGTTTGTTATGTCCGTAAACCGGGGCACACTAAACTGAAAAGGACCCGTCATCGTGAGATTTTATGCACACTCTATCCCTATGAGCACATCCAAAAATTAAACCGACATGTCATCGTGAGATTTTACGAAGTCACCGTAGGCGCCTCGTATTCGACGAAAACATCTCCCCCTACTAAATGCGCATCGCCGGAAATCCTGAAATAAATTCAGAATAAATGCGAACAACGAGATTTGAACCGTGATAGGCTGGGGATACCACTGTCGTCCTAACCATTTAACCGCAGGTTAGTTCGCAGGATCTGTGCCAGGTCAGTTATTCATGTGCAATTAAAATATGAATTGGTTTGTTACAAATTATGTGAAAAATGCGCATGCACCAAAGCCTGAATAAAAAGCAAGGCGATTGAGAATACGAAGACCCAATATCCTACATCAGTTTAACATGAGAAGAAATACACACGCAGAGTTCATATTTTCACATAATTTGAGCGTGAACACTGGTCGTATCATGACCGTGCCACGCAAACTACCGACTCGGCAAGCATCAGCAGCGGGCCGAAAGCCATGAGCGAGGTCGGTCCAGGCGGGAGGAAGGATGAGGACGAACCCGCGGCCTTGCATTTGCACAAGGATGAGAATACAAGGGACAGGGTCAGACACAAGGTGATGGAGAGGGAGTAGTACACCCAGTCCTCCATGGCCGCCTCAAGATGCCTAAGCTACCTTCGCTTCTTCATCTTTTTTTATAGAGTAGTGTCGATCGGCAGTGACTGATTGAGTGGCCAGTGGCAGGTTCAGTCAACAACATATGTGTACTTCCTTTGAAACTTGTAAGGCAATTTAAAATAAAATATGGCCACGACAATCACGCTGATAGCTCTAAGCCATGGCCATGGGTACGTAAATGATGATTCAGCTAATGCTAACGCACGCTGGTCCTCCGATCCATTACTACTGGTTGATGGTAGTCAGATCATCGCATCTCACGTACCTCTGCTATATAACTGGTAAGTATGCACGAGCAACATACGTCTTAAACACGAATTTAAAAAAAAAGATAGATTCCTTGAAAATTTTGAAATTCCGTATAAAGTGAATAATACCTAATTCTTGGCTCATACAAATAATTTGATTATCATTCTTCATAAATCAACATTCTTGTTGAAACAAATATCAAACATCTTTGCGTTAATTGTATAATCTGTTATCTAAATGCACAATTTCTCAATGCATAGCTCCCAAATAATTATAATCTTCTGTAAAGGAATTTCAGTATTTGAACAAAATATCCAGGTGGGCTTTCGGCCCGTTTCAGTACGTGTCAAGTATATAACCGTTTGATTTTTTTGCTAATCATATTGTTATAGTATAATCTAATCAAAAATTAGAATCCCCTTGTTGGACAATGAATTATTTAAAAGGCTTGTCACCATTCTCCATACACACATACAAGTGACAATCAGTAAAGAACCATTTATGTATCAACAATAGTAAAGGACTATTACTATGACAAATCAAGTGCCATTCACAGAAGTGAGAAGATGCAAGTCTCGTTCACAAAAGTGAGAAGAGGCCATTGTCAGACTTCAGTGATGTTTGCCTTGAGGGACTATGAAGAATAAGGTGAAACAAGCAAAAACTGCTGGAGGTGGACGAACAACCCTCGGGTGCGCTTGCTATCAAAAGCGAGTCCAATCATTGATAACTAATAAATTTGCAACATCAAACCAATAGAGCCAATGCCAATGTTGTTATAATCTCCCCCTTCGGCAATGTTTGGAAGTTTCGCATATTCACCCGCAAAAAAAAGGAAGTTCACATATTGCCCTTCTATCTGGCTTTCCTATTAGAAACATCACACCTGTATAAAACTTCACATTTTGATATGCTATATAAGAAACAACATCAAGATTCACAAGGTATGCTTGATTTGTAAGAAACCATCCACCTTTATTTAAAATTTGGAAAATATTGTAGTCCATATGATTATCTTGGCTGAAGAAGAGCTGGCTGGTTACAGATTCAAGAACTCCTATTGCTATCCGCTCTTTCTTCCCTTCACACTCTAAGGATGTAGTCGTTAGCATTAAATCCTTGCATATCAAATTCTACAGGAACATATGATGCAATGAACAATTGACAAATATAGAAAACCAACATTGGTATCCAAAATGGGCCTACCTGTCCATCTGAAACCAACCTTAAATAGCAAAAAAAATAAATAATTGCAACATCAAGATCTCAGCAATTGATTATTCTAAAGACTAAAGATCATTAGAAGTAATGAATCTCAGTAATTCAATTAAAGGATTTAAAAAAGCTCACACTGTGAACATGACCTTCTGGATTTTCCATGCCGTCTTAATATATTACCAGGAATAGATACTTAGTAAGTTTCAAAGAAAGAATATAGGGTAAGAACAAAATCTGCTAGTTACATAATGTAACATCAATCCTCTTTTATATGGATATATAGTAGCGAACTGCCGCCTGATAATATTCTGGCAGAGGCTCCAACTTGGTCCGTGGTATTCTCATCGAAAATAAGTCAAATAGTTGTTTATGCACAAATAGTATAGAGTTCCTTTCTTTCCAGAAGCTCCACAAGGCAACCAACTAAACCACACTGAATGTGCAACAGATTCAACCATTGCTAGCTTGTAACTGTAAAATGAGTGACTTATCTCAGCATGTTCTTTTGTCACTACAGAATGTGCAACATATTCAAATAATGCTATGGCATGAAATTACTTCTATTTCAATGGCCACGAAGCAAATGCCATCCCAAATAACCTGTACTCCCTCCCTCCACGAATAAGTGCACATCTAGCTTTTTTTCTAAGTTAAAGTTTTATAACTTTGACCAATTTTATAGGGAAAAGTACCAGCATTTATGGCACTAAATTAGTATCAATAGATCCGTTTTGAAATGTGCTTTCATAATATACCAATCTGATGTCATATATGTTACTACTCTTTTCTATATAGTTGGTCAAAAATTTAGAAATTTGATTTAGGGCAAAATGTAGAAGTACACTTATTCGCAGACAGAGGAAGTATGTACATCATTATGTAGGATTGCACGTTTCATTCAGTTGATGAACAAATTATAAATCGACAGACCACAAGGTCTGAGAACCTTCAATAGATTCAAATAATGCTATCACATGGAACTTCTTCTGTGCATCATTATGTAGAATTGCAAATTTCATTCAGTAATAAATCGACAAAGCAAGCACAAAGTGAGATTTTCAGTAGCCAGTGATGAAGTTTACAAGTATACACCGCAGTATATGTCACAATTCAAGCAATGTACATGAAACACCACAAGGTTTCAGAACCTTTAATGCGGCATGAGCCAACGGAGAATCAACATGCATATCAATACTACTATTTCACATATTAAGGGAAATCAACCGCTTTTTATTGTACATCAATACATTCTTTTTATTGTACTACGACATTCCCCTAAACAACGTTGATATGTCAACATTCAACTCCTAACACCTGAAGGTGCAACCAACCAAAAGATGAAAAAAATACACATAGCCTATGGCCTATAACCTTGTGGCGATTATATTTGGTTATAACACCATATTGTACTAATTGTGAAATATATAAAAGATCTAGCATAATATCATATATTCATGAAAATGATCATAACTTGGAATTGTTCAAAATATAGATTAATAATTGTACAATATAACGTGGCAACATCTAAAATATATAGAGGATAGAAAATTAGTACGAACTACATATACATGTCTATAGACTTATTTTAGAGTGTAGGTTCACTCATTTTACTTCGCCTGTGTAGTCTATGTTGAAACCTCTAAAAGGGTTTATATTAAGGAACGGAGGGAGTATATGTGTCATATTCAAGCGGCATGTCGATGCAACCAAATCCCGGTAACTTGTTTACACAACTCAGAGAATTTGTGTAAAGAACTGACCGGCTACCGTTGCTGAGTGTGCATCACGATAATTCTTGGTGGGCTCATCGTGTGGTATACCGCTCACGGCCTATCCCTGTTACGTACAGTTAAGACAGGAAAGCGAACAAAAACATTGAGTGACTGGTCCGTTGTTAGATGTAATTATTTGATCATCTTTTGTTTTTCAAGCGTATATTGGTACAAGAACATGTGAACATGTGAAACTTACGGCAGGGCTAAGTTCGAGGCCAGAGTGAGCTTACTACTTGTATCTACATCAACACCGGCGAAACCATCTTTCCGGCTGGCGAAGCCGACGAAAATGCCGTTCGTGTGGAGGGTTTGGACTGCTCCACCTAGATTACCGGTGCTGCAGCTGCTAGTCGGCATGGCAGGACCCATGGTGCTTCAACACATACTGTAATCAGTTAATTATTGGCCTATATATGGGAAGCCATCAAGAACGCTCAAAGAGTGCCTGACTCCTTCCAAAGCGTCACTGACCGCTAATTGCTGGCATGGACCCCAGGAGTGTCCTTGTCATGTGGCTCACGGCCTTTGGCCAAGAAATGATGTACTCCTGTCGACAAAATCATTTAAAACAATAAAGTGGGTATCTCCGTCATGCTTGACACACCTGAGCCTGCACCGGTACCTGTGTTTCATGTCCGTAAACCGAGGCACAGTAGACTGAAAAGGATCTGCGCTAGTCCACGCACACTCTGTCCCTATAAGCATCTTCGAGAGATTGAGCCGGCATGTCGGCATGTCATATTGAAATTTTACAAAGTCATCATAGACGCCTCGTAGTCGACTGGAACGTCTACTTAAATTTAAGATAAATGCGAGCACAAGGCTTTAAACCCTGATGGGTTAGGCATACCACTGTCCTTCTAACCATTAAACCACTGGTTAGTTCACAGAATCTGCGTTAGGTTGCTTATTCATTATGTGAAAATGCGCATGCACCAAATCATGAAGAAAATGCAAGGAGGTTCAAAATACAAAGACCCAATATCCCACATCAGTTTAACATGAGAAGAAGTACTCGTACAGAGTTCATACTCCACATAATTTGAGCGTGAACACGCGTCGTATCATGACCGTGCCACGTGGACTACCCACTCGATGTTGACGCTTGTCCAGGCAAGCATCAGCAGCGGGCCGAAAGCCATCAGCGAGGCTGGCCCAGGCGGGAGGAACGACGAGCCCGCCGCCTTGCACTTCACAGGGACGACTCAAACAAGAATACAAGGGACGGGGTCAGGCACAAGGGAGAGGGAGTAGGGGGCTGTTTGGTTGCAACCCTGAGGAGCATGCCTGAGTTTTTCTCATGCCTGAGTGTGGCCTGATGTTGTATCATAAATTGACTGATCAGGCACATCTCCTATACAGGCAGTGTTTGCTTGATAACCTGAAACCACGCCTGAACATGTACGGCGTACAGGCAGTGTTTGGCTTGTCAAGTGGCCTGAGTTGCATTCAAAGTAGTATTTTATTGTAGGTGCTCAGGCAGGAAAGGGAGGAGACGCGGCCATGCTCAGGCGTCCAATTTCATAGGCCTGAGACAGGCAACTTTGCACAGGCAATAATTCTCAGGCTAAACTGTCAGGACACCAACCAAATATACCTCAGGCAGGTTACAGGCAAGGGCTCCGGCCAGGCAATCGAGCTCAGGGTGGCAACCAAACAGCCCCTAGTACACCCAGTCCTCCATGGCCGCCTCAAGATGCCTGCCTAAGCTACCTTCTTCATCTTTTTTTATAGTGTCGATCATCAGCAGCGGAGTATATAGCAAAAAACTAGGCATTACTTGCTATCGCTTTTTTCAATTTTTCAAAAAACTACCACAAATTTGATTGGCTGTTCTAAAGCAGACCGGTCCCTATAATTTTTTTTTGAAAAGCAATCAGCCCCTGTAAGTTTTGTAAAAACACAATTGGGTCCGTGTTAGTTTTGGAAAAAAGCAATCGGTTCCCTGTGCTCCCGTCCGCCCTCACCATGGCCGGAAGTTGTTGTGCGCTGCTGCTGCTCCCCGTCGCCGCTGCGTGCCGCTCGTGGCTGCTACTTCACGCCACCGCTGCGTGCCGCACGTCGGCGCTGCCCCGACGCCTCCGTTGTGTGCCGCTCGCGGCTGCTGCTGCTCGCCGGCACTGCTCCCCGTTGCCGCCGCTGCGTGCTGCTGACGACTGCTGCTGCTCACCGGCGCTGCTCCCCTGCTCACGGCCACTGCTGCTCCCCTGCTCGCCGGTGCTGTATGTGCTGCTGCTGCTGCTTGCTCGCTGCCCTTACAGCTTCTACTCTCGCCACCACTGCCCACTACCACTTCTGCTGCTGCTTCTCTCTGCCCTTGCCGCGGCTACGGCGTCAGCCTTGGTGCTGGCCATGGCTTACGAGAGATAGTTCAGGGAAGGAGAGGGAGAGAACAAAGAGATTAGGGAGGAAGAGAGAGCTGACATGTGGGTCTCACATGTAAGTAACGGTCAAACAAACAGTCAACTAGCGGTCAAAGCTGACGTGTAGACCCAATCTGTCATAAATGCGATTCAAATTAACTAACACGGTCATCAGTGCAACATGGTAGTTTTTGGGAACAGCCAACAAAAATTGTGGTAGCATATTGAAAAATTAAAATAAGCGGTAGTTTTTTGTAGCGATAGCATGTAATGTGATAGCTTTTGCTATATACTCTCGCCAGCGAGTGATCGAGTCTCCGGTGGCACGTTCAGTCACCAACGCATACGTGTATGTCCTCTGAAACTTGTAGGCCGGTTTAAAATTAATTAAGTATGGCCACGACAATCACGTTGATAGCTCTAGCCATGGCCGTGGCTACGTAAATGATGATTCAGCTAACGCTGGTTCTCCATCCATCACTCGTCGATTGGTCGTCAGATCATCACATCTCCCGTCTGCTAACACAAGGGGAAACTACGCAGGTTCGCTTCGCCTGATCATACGATGTTGAGTATTTGCTGTAGGCATACATAGGCTGTTGTTCATATAACAACTACATACTTTAATGTTCATGTAACAACTACATACTTTAATTATGTAGTACATAAATTTAGCGATAAATCACGAGTGGACTGTTAAACTATAAGTATGAGCTTAATATGCAAGTTGTATTCATCACTCACAGGAGTACAAATATATATAGCAGTACATCAGGGAGAGAGAATACGCACACACACGCTAGCTAAGCTAACCATCGATCCTAATCTCGTGGAGAGTTAGCAGCGGATAATACCGGCTGTACTGCATGCAAAGGCGGTGGCGCCCGTGGCGCAAGACTAGCGACGCTCCTGTCACAAGACCAGCTCAAGCCGGCAATCATTAGTCTAACATGGACATTGCAGCCATGCATAGTCGGTATCCACACCGCATGTTATCACGCTACTCGTGTATCTACTATACTTATGACTGGTATAAAGATTCCATCTTTAGGTATAGCTCTCGCAACTGACATCGGAAGGAGATGGCCCGCAAGGCAGGTCGAGCATTGAATTGAGGCACGTGTCAATTGCATCCGGTCCCAACGGTAGCTGCACTACACGGACGCTTCACAGGGTCTTTTTAAACTTCGTGCTTGTTTCTTGCTACCGCACAACCTTATTCTCACCGCTCCTTCTCCATTTCTCCGAGTCTCACCGCAGCTCACCACCATGTGTACATCCAAGTCCCAGCGTAGCTCCACACTTCCTGCATCACACCACACCGCCAACCAGCCACCGCCACTCCCTCTCATCCATTGTCCGGAATGCAACGCGAGCTACATGATTTAATTTGTATCAGGAACGAAAGAAACCCCATGGTGGCATTTCTAGATGTGCGAATAGCATGGAGTAAGTTTTTTCAAGATCCTTCCCGTCCATCTTCTCCATGCCTTGCTAAACAATTGTTGTGCGGGGGATGCAGTTTCTGGAAGTGGGAGACCAAGTAGATATATTACTTCGGCGCGGTGGGGACATCTCACTTCACATGCATCGGGTTTTCTTTTGTGAGGATAACTTTACCGAAAAAGGGTTGCCCCCCGCTTTGTATTCCAAAGCACCAACACCGAGTACAGTTAACGTTGTGGCGAGCAGCACAACACACCAGGAAAAAAAGAAGAAGAAACAAGTGCCAACCACGGCAGCTTGGCAAAGCGCGAACGACCCGCCACCACGGCGCCCACCGGAAACGAATCACCACAGACCAAGGCTCCGATCCGCGTACCAAGCAGCACCTCCAAGAAGGATGCGACGCCGACGACGCTGCTGCCGGACGAGTCCTCGGGTTTCCCGCACGCGCGGAGGGAGGTGGGGTGGAAACTCCGACACCCTCCAGGAAGGAATGGTGGCACCGCAGTGTCACCGCGTCGGGCCGAAGCCGGCGAGGATTTCTCCCGCATACCAGCCCCAACCTCCCAACCGGACGGAACCGACCCGCCAAACCGTCGCCCACCACCATGCACCAACGCAGAGCGCCGCCACCCACGCCGCCTCACTACGAACACCACCACGAGGCCAAGAGGACCGGAGAAGCTCACCATGACGGGAGCAGCAACACCGCCGTCGGGCGGAGGGAACCACCTCCACCACCGTCGGCGGAGGCCCGTGCCTCCGGCACCATCGCGTAGCCGTCCGGACGCGGCAGCTGGGCATGCCGGGCCACCCCGCCCAGCCAGCCCAAAGCGGGCCCGTTAAGCCCGCCGCCGCGATCGACAAGCGGCGTCGTCGCCGCCGGCACCCAGCCACTCGTCGCATCTCCCGCCTCCCAGAGCCACGCCGAGCCATCCCGCCGCCGGCCGCCCGAGCCAGATGGGGCCGAAGGGCCCGATCTGGGCCAGCGGACGACGCTAGATCCGCCATCGCGCCGCCCGCCGCCAACGGCGGCGCCGCCGCTTAGCAGCTTCGCTGCATGCGCCACGGATCCCCGCCGCCACGAGACCGCCGTCGCTTAGGTGCACCCGAGCCGCACCGCCCGCCGGAGAGCGACCGGGAGGAAGGGCAGGGGCCGCCGCCACCAGCAGCCCCCGCCAAGCCGGCCCTGGCCAGCCGGCGCCAAGAAGTAGAAGGAAGGAGGAGGGAGCACTGGAGTGGGGAGGCCCGTCAGCTGTGGCCGGTCGCCGAAGGACAGCGGTCGCGAGAGGATAAGCTGGTTTCACTGTCCGAGGATAACATTCGATCTATTCATCAACAGTCAAGGTAGTACAAGGAACACCAGAAGTAAAAAAAATACATCTAGGTCCGTAGACCACCTAGCGACCACTACTAGCACTGGAGAGAACCGAAGGTGTGCCACGGTCTTCGTCCCTCCCTCATCGGAGCCAGAACAACTTTGTTATAGTAGACAATTGGGAAGTCATCGTGCTAAAGCCCCATAGGACCAGCGCACCAGAACAACAACCGCCGCCTCTGAAGAGAAGCGTAGATCAGAAAAATCCAACTTGTAGACACACGATCACAGACGTACGAAGACAGGATCCACCGAAGACAAACGTCGACCGACTCCTGCAAGATCCACTGAAGACAAACCTCCACACACTCTCCGACGATGCAAGAAACACAAACGAAACGGGGCTAGGTCGGGAGAACCTTATTCCATGTTCAGAGAGCCGCCGCCGCCTCGCCTCTCTGAGCACGACACCAAGCCCTAACAAAATTCAAAAGAGTATGAAAAATAGATCCCTTCCGCCGCCAAGGGCCGGGATCCACCACCCCCATGGCCCTAAGACCACAGAAGATGAGGTAGGCCGACGGCGGCACAGAAGGAAGGCATGAGAAACCCTAGCCAAAACGTCTTCTTTCTTCCGGTCAAGAAAGAAAACTGTTGCATGTATACGAACAGAATCAAGCATGGCTGAAGAACATTTTCATCCTGGGCATCATGTGTATCTGCCGGTCCATGCTGCGTACGCAGGAAGCTCGCCTATCAATAATGCATGCATCTTCAACGCATAATTAGGCGAACCCTAATCGTGAGATACCGTGCAAAGCAAATGTAAATACACCATCAAGCAGGACGACATTAATACTCCGCAATAAAAAAAATGCCACGTGCTACGTACGCAGCGACGGGACAATAATTTAGCACTGGACAGCGACGGGAGTTATGAAAATTAAAAACAGCCCAGGGTCCATCAATTACACCCAGCTGCCCTGCAGCCTATAATGGACCCGAACTTCGTCATCTGATAGGGGAGTTTAAAATTAAATATGGCCACAACAATCACGCTGATAGCTCTAGCCATGCACGGGTACGTAAATGATGATTCGGCTAACTCTGGTCTTCCATTACTATTGATCGATCGATCGGTAGTCAGATTATCGCATCTCACGTCTGCCCTGGCTATATATGTAATCGACATGTACACATCACAAGGGGAAACAAACACTCCTGATGCATGCATGGGTCCAAGTTATTATTTTGGCATGACCCAGCAGCTAAAATTGGAGATAGTAATTAATTTCTATGCTAATGTATACATACCAGTCCAGGATTACACGTTGATCCGCACGACCCTGATCCGCTGCGATCACGTTTGTATTCCTCCGATCCGCGCTGCCATGTGCGTTGCGGTTCTCCCCCAATCCGCTGCGCTCTCGTTTGTATTCCTCCGATCCGCCACGCCTTAACGGGGTGTGCTGCACGTACCATCGCCCGAGCATGTGTGCCGGATCATGTCGTTGCAATCCAATCTTGAGAACTTGTTTACACAACTCAGAGAATTTGAGTAAAGAGCTGACTGGCTACCTGTGCTCTGCTGACCACACCAAGATTTCGATGGTAGTTGCTGAGTGTGCATCACAATAACTCTTGGTAGGATCATCGTGTGGTCTACCGTTCACGGCTTATCCCTGTTACACACAGTTAAGACAGGAAAACGAGGATGTGTGCTGATACAGTCAACAAAAAACATTGAGTGACCGGTCCATTGCTAGATGAAATTATTTGATCATCTTTTGTTTTTCAAGCCGTACTATATTGGTATTTTTTATTTTCAAAAATATTGGCATATTTACAAGAACATATGAACCCTGCGGCAATGCTAAGTTCAAGGCCAGAGTGAGCTAGTACTTGCATCTACAGAAACACCGGCGAAACCATCTTTCCTGCCGGCGAAGCCGAAGAAAATGCCATTGGTGTCGAGGGTTTGGCCGCGGAATAGGCCCAGGAAGCTGTAACAGAAACTGTAAACAGTGAATTATTGACCTATGGTAGCCATCAAGATGGCTCAAGACTCGTTCCAAAGCGTCACTGACTCCTATTGCTGGCATGGACCCCGGGAGTGTCCTTGTCATGTGGCTCAACCCCTATCCCTATTGGCAATGAATGATGTACTCCTGTCGACAGAATCATTTAAACCAGTAATACTCCCGTGGGTATCTCCGTCATGCTTGACAAGTCTGCACTGGTACCCACAAGAAATCAAGTCTGCTAGATGCAGCTTGTTTAGATCTTCAGACTATGTCGGCCATGAGTATCCCTTGAGCTTCTTTCCGCAAAACTGGGTAATTCACTCCGAACTTTTTGACTGCGTCGAAGCCAAACCGAAATTTTGCATGTAACTGGTTCGATGATCTGATTTTGGAATGGATAATGGAATCTTTGATTTTTCCAAAAAATATACGTCTGATGAAGCTTCCGTATGTATGAACTGTGTCGTGTCTCCTCTGGGGATGGGATGTGGGACCTGGAGCAACATGTCAATGGATGATGGTGTCCTATATCCATCACCATTTAATCGGTGATCCTTTGATAGTTCAGTGCCCAGGGCATCTCATTTGTTTTCTCAGGCATCTATGAACTTGTTTTTGCGTCGAAACCAAACCAAATATTACAGGACCCGAAAAAGTCTGTGCGGGCTCGTCAGCGGTCAGATCTTCCTTGCCAACAATATGTTCCAGTCAGCAATAATATTATTTTGGTGAGAGAAAGTTCGATCTATTCATCTTTAATAATGTTTGTACAATAAATACTAAAAATAATAAAAATTACATCCAGATCTCTAGAACACCTAGCGACGACTACAAACACTGAAGCGAGATGAAGGCGCCACTGTCATTCGCTCCTCCCTCGTTGGAACTTGGAACGGGACAAAACCTGTTGTAGTAGATAGCTTTGAAAGCCATCGTGCTAGGGCCCCGTAGGACCAGCGAACCAGAACAGTAATTAACCGCCGCCGATGAAGACAAATATAAATCAGAAGGATCCGACCGAAAGACACACAATCGTAGATGAACAAAGATCGTATTCGAGAAGATCCACCAAAGACGAACACCGAACAAAATCATGTGAGATTCTCCAGAGAAAAACATCCACACACACCCCGAGGATGCTAGAAACACCACCAGGATAGGGGCTAGGCGGGGAGAACTTTATTCCATCTTCACTGAGCCGCTGCCCTCTTGCCTTCCTAAACATGACACAACCCTAAAAAAACTCAAAAAAACTTCTAAAAATCGAGCACTTCCATCGGCAAGAGCCGAGATCCTCCCAGTGACCCTAAGAGCATCTACAACTGGGCGCCCTATAGCTAACCCAAATGCCTGGGCCCGCTGTCCCATCACTATCCGTACAAAAAAATCGCACAGAACCAGGGTCCTGAAAACCAGCCCAAACACCCAGACTGACCTGCACTTCCCATATCTGGGGCGGATAAGGGAAGGCCTGGACACCGCCACGTAGGGCAGGCTCGCTATGGCCCCTAAATGTCCCCACAAAAACCCCAGCCAACGAAACCTAGCCCCACTCCTCTCGCCCGCTCCACTCCCACTACTAGGGAAAACCCTAGTAGTAGCGCGTGTTTTGAAGCTAGCAGCAGCAGGGGGGCTACCAATAAGGCGCTACAGCTAACTTATAGTAGTAGCGCGGCCCTTACCCGCGCTACTACTGTTGACAATATCAGCAGCGTTTTTTAAGAACGCGCTACTATTAACTAGCTGCAGCGATTTCGCCATCCCTCGCTACTGCTATATCTTTCATCATTTTGCCATTACCCCTTTCCCTTTCAGTTCCCCTTTCAGATACTAGATACCAGGTATTGCTAGTAGATATCAAATTCATAAACCATTACTAGGTAGTACTTTCGTTTCCAAATTACTCGTCGTGGTTTTAGTTCAAACCACGACGAGTAATTTGGAAACGAAGGGAGTACTAGATAACAATTTCATGCATAGTCAACATGCATCCTCAAGCAGTACAAGGTCATATCAACGGCCATAATCATATGTAGTTCTAGATGATATCGACGACGATCATCATATGTAGTTTTAGATGATATAGCCACACACACATATGTAGTTCTAGATGATATAGCACACACACACATATGTAGTTCTAGATGATATCAAGACAATCATCATCCTCAAGCTCAGGCGGTTGGTGTTCCTAATAGTAATTAGGATGGCCTGTCCAACACGAAGATTCTTGCCATCGAGGAATTTCTTCCACCCAACCGAGTTTAAGTGTGTGCGACCGTCCGTGTCCACACGGTAAGTACAGGTTGTGACGGAGCCCCTTGCAGTAAGGCATAGTCCAGCTGAGCCTTCTTCATCAGGCTCGATACCATAACTCAAAGATATGCTCTTTGCCAATTTCTGAATAAGAAAAACATATCAATTAATAAATAGCCTCGCAAATAAGTATATATGGATTATCTACACTATTAATAGTTTCCTTAAATTCTACACTAATAAGCATGTGATCGAATTCTACACAAAAACATATCATCGACTAGATTCCACACAACATACCATATATCATTGGACTGTACACTAAGTAATTCATCGGATAATTTGCATTTGTAAGTATAACATACCATATCATGTCGATCAACCATGGTATTTGTCAAGCGGGTCACGAATGGCACCCCGACAAAGTCAGCACGTGGCGGAATTATGTCCCACAGGTTGGACACCTCCTCCTCACTCAGCCTTGTTCTTTGAGCTATGATGGCTTCATGAAGTGGGTCCTCATTATCTTCATCGAGTGGGTCCTCATTATCTTCATCATCTTCATCATCTTCGTCATCTTCATCATCTTCCACCAGGTTGAGATAAATGACAGCTAGCTTGGGTCTTTCTGCTCGGAAGGAGAGGCTGATCAACTCACCACCAGTAAGACGCATGCGAGCGACGAAACAGGCCCATCCATCTTCTCCAATCTGCGACATATTGTGTCCTTTCTCGACCACCATAGTGTATGGCCCCCCAGGAGCCTCAAATGTCACAGTGTCTCCTGTCAGCTTGTTGAATTTCAACCTCACATTGCATGGGACAATCTGTGTAAAATAAGCAAAATGACACAATGCAGTAATGCCAACACTAAAAATAAAATAGTTATTACATTTCATCTAATTTCTTACACCGCATGACGAAAAACTCGGCTGGAAGTAGATGCCGAACAGCTTGCTGGGTTGCAAGGCTGCTGGCGCATCTTGACTTGCACAGTCGACATAGTGGTGGTGGTGGTGGCGCCATTTTTCCTAAAGCAATATGAGCAAAGGATTAACGATCAACTAAATCAAAATGTTCTAAGTGAACTAAATCAAGTAGCCTACTAAATCAACTAAATTAAAATATTCTAAATCAACTAAATCAACTAGCCTACTAAATCAACTAAATCAAAATGTTCTAAGTCAACTAAATCAGCTAGCCTACTAAATCAACTAAATCATATCAACTAAATCAAAATGTTGCATATGAACTAGCCTACTAAATAAACTAAATCAAAATGTTCTAAGTCAACTAAATCAACTAGCCTACTAAATCAACTAAATCAAAATGTTCTAAGTCAACTAAATTAACTAGCCTACTAAATCAACTAAATCAAAATGTTATAAGTCAACTAAATCAACTAGCCTACTAAATCAACTAAATCATATCAACTAAATCAAAATATTGCATATGAACTAGCCTACTAAATCAACTAAATCAAATGTTCTAAGTCAACTAAATCAACTAGCCTACTAAATCAACTAAATCAAAATGTTCTAAATCAACTAAATCAACTAGCCTACTAAATCAACTAAATTAAAATGTTCTAAATCAACTAAATGAACTAGCCTACTAAATCAACTAAATCAAAATGTTCTAAATCAACTAAATCAACTAAATCAACTAAATGAACTAGTCTACTAAATCAACTAAATCAAAATGTTCTAAGTCAACTAAATCAACTAGCCTACTAAATCAACTAAATTATATCAACTAAATCAAAATGTTGCATATGAACTAGCCTACTAAATCAAAATGTAGCGGGCAGGAGGGAGAAGGAGGGGCGACTCGAGGAGGGAGAAGAGAGTAGGATGGAGGAGGAAGGCGGAGGAGGCGGCCGGCAGCAGCCAGAGTTGAGGAGGACAGAGGAGGAAGGCGGAGCGAGGAGGGGCCGGCCAGCGGTGAGTGGAGAGGGAGGACGGAGGAGGAGGCCGGTACCGAGTCTAGCAAGGAGGAGGAGGTGACGGCGCGTGGCGCAGACGGAGGAGGGGCGACGGGGTGGGGCGTGGCAGCATGACGGAGGATTGAGTGTGTGAGTGTGTGAGTGGATCGGATAGAGGTGATGGGGTGGGAGATGAATGGCTTAGCAAGATGGCGCTGTAGGAAAATACACTCTTGCTAAGCTATCTAGCAGCAGCGCCTTTCACAATAAAGCGCTACTGCTATGTGTCAACATGTAAAAATAGACTTTGTTCAATATATCAAAAATACATTGATCATCAACGATCTTTTTGTGTACAATCTGATTTGTCAATATGAGTCCTCACCGGTTTAGGAACAGGGGAAGACTCATATTGCAGCCACAAATTCTACACATAGAGTTCAATGAAGACCAAGTGCTTGTCAAAGTTTGAGAAGTAACATATTTAAGGTGGTAGAAACTCTCTTCATGGAGCGAGGTGGGACTAAATTTTTGTAGGAAACTTAGCAGTAGCGCTTATCTGAGAAATGCGCTGCTACTATGCTATGTACCAGTAGCGCCCGTCATTATAACGTGTTGCTGCTATAACTAGCCTCGCGGCGGCCTCGTGGGAATTATAACAGCAGCGCGTCTTTGAGCGGGCGCACTACTGCTATATTTGTTTCAGCAGCGAGTTTCGGCTGGGCGCGCTACTCCTAATTAGCAGCAGCGCCTTATTTTAAAGCGCACTGCTGATAAGATTCTGTGTATAGGCTTTTCCCTAGTAGTGTCCTCTCCAGTCTGTTCTCCTTCTCACCCGCTCAGGTCCTCTCCACTCAGTTCCCCTTCTAGCCCGTTCCATTCTCCATCTCGCCCGCTTCGCTCCTCACTTGTATGTTCCCCTTCTAGCCCACTATGCTCCTCTCCAATCAATTCTCCTTCTCGCCCACTCCGCTCCTCTCCGCCCGCCATGGACTCGTCAAGCTCATCCAAAGAGGAGGAGCTCGCGCTCCGCATTGCTCTTCGCCGCTCGTGGATGCATTTGGACAAGATCTCCTCCTCGTCTGCGAAGGGGTCCTCATGGGTGTGCGGCTCCTCCTCCAGTGCGCCCTGAACGGGGCTGACGTGCTCCCTGATGCCTTTGCTCAGGCATCACGACGGGTAGCCTTTCCCGACACTGCCATCAGCTGCCCGTCCTAGGAATCGATGGGTCCTGGTTCGGTATTACCCAACCCATAGTCGCGGCAACGACAGCTAGAGATTGAGGGTCATGCATATTGTCTACGATGAGGGCGGCATCGCAAGCCTTCGGCTCCTCTAGATCTGCGTTGGAGGCGCTGCCGCCCCCCATGTGGCAGGCCTTCTGTCAGGCACCCCTCAGTGTGTCACCTCCGGTGTATGACACCATCAGTCGCGCCAAGCGTGACGGAGGCCGTAGGAGCAGTTCTTCGAGACCTTCGGCGAGCTCATCCTTTTGCATTGCTTATTTTGTGATTTTTCTTCAGGGAGCCCGGTTCGAGGCTTCTGTGACTGGTAGCCTTTTACTAGGACCAGGTCGGCCAAGGTTGTTAGAGTCACGATTCCAAATCGGGTCGGAGCTCCGATGGTAGGATAAAAATTCGTAGAATCTTAACTATCAAAATCGTAAAAGTGTAGATTCTATTAACCAAAATCGTAGAATCAGGGTGGTCAGTTTGGATTGTAATGTTGTAGTATCATACAATAGAACTGTGATTGACAACCTTGGCGTCGGCGGGCCTCCCAAGGCTTTGACAGATGTTGCCATGGTCCACACCCGCTCGAATCATAGTCTTTTCGATTATGGAGGTGATAAAAGAGCCCATCGTAAAGAGTTACATCGGTGCAAGCTTTCACACCGATCTAGATGACTCTAAGTCTCAATCTGGATACATATTGAAAGTGGGAGCAATTAGCTAGAGTAGCTCCGCGCAGAGCATTGTAGACATACAATATTTGCAAAGTACATACGGCTCTGAATGTGACAGACCCGTTGACTAAGCTTCTCTCACGAGCAAAACATGATCACACCTTAGTATTCTTTGGGTGTTAATCACATAGCAATGTGAACTAGATTATTGACTCTAGTTAAACCCTTTGGGTGTTGGTCACATAACGATGTGAACAATGGGTGTTAATCATATACAGATATGAATATTGATGTTAAATCACATGGCGATGTGAACTAGATTATTGACTCTAGTGCAAGTGGGAGACTGAAGGAAATATGCCCTAGAGGCAATAATAAAGTTATTATTTATTTCCTTATTTCATGATAAATGTTTATTATTCATGCTAGAATTGTATTAACCGGAAACATAATACATGTGTGAATACATAGACAAACATAGTGTCACTAGTATGCCTCTACTTGACTAGCTTGTTGATCAAAGATGGTTATGTTTCCTAACCATAGACATGTGTTGTCATTTGATTAATGGGATCACATCATTAGGAGAATGATGTGATTGACATGACCCATTCCGTTAGCCTAGCACTTGATCATTTAGTATGTTGCTATTGCTTTCTTCATGACTTATACATGTTCCTGTAACTATGAGATTATGCAACTCCCGTTTACCGGAGGAACACTTTGGGTGCTACCAAACGTCACAACGTAACTGGGTGATTATAAAGGAGTACTACAGGTGTCTCCAAAGGTACATGTTGGGTTGGCGTATTTTGAGATTAGGTTTTGTCACTCCGATTGTCGGAGAGGTATCTCTGGGCCCTCTAGGTAATGCACATCACTTAAGCCTTGCAAGCATTGTAACTAATGAGTTAGTTGCGGGATGATGTATTATGGAACGAGTAAAGAGACTTGCCGGTAATGAGATTGAACTAGGTATTGAGATACCGACGATCGAATCTCGGGCAAGTAACATACCGATGACAAAGGGAACAATGTATGTTGTTATGCGGTTTGACCGATAAAGATCTTTGTAGAATATGGAGGAGCCAATATGGGCATCCAGGTTCCGCTATTGGTTATTGACCGAGAATAGTTCTAGGTCATGTCTACATAGTTCTCGAACCCGTAGGGTCCGCACGCTTAACGTTACGATGACAGTTTTATTATGAGTTTATAAGTTTTGATGTACGAAGTTTGTTGAGTCCGGATGTGATCACGGACATGACGAGGAGTCTCAAAATGGTCGAGACATAAAGATCGATATATTGGAAGCCTATATTTGGACATCGAATCGTTCCGGTGAAATCGGCATTTTACCGAGTACCGGAGGTTACGGAACCCCGGGGTTATTGGGCCTACATGGGCCTCGAGGGAGAAGAGGGAAGGAGGCAGGAGGGGCCGCGCGCCTCCCTTCCTAGTCCGAATAGGACAAGGGAAGAGGCGGCGCCCCCTTCCTTTCCTCTTCCTCCTCCTTCCCCTTCTCCTACTCCAACTTGGAAAGAAGGAGTCCTACTCCCGGTAGGAGTAGGACTCCCCTTGGCGCGCCCTCCTTGGCCGGCCACCTCCTCCCCCCTGGCTCCTTTATATACGGGGGCGGGGGGCACCCCAAAGACACACAAGTTGATCTACGGATCGTTCCTTAGCCGTGTGCGGTGCCCCCCTCCACCATATTCCACGTTGGTCATATCATCGCGGAGTTTAGGCGAAGCCCTGCGTCGGTAGAACATCAACATCATCACCACGCCGTCGGGCTGACGGAACTCATCCCCGACACTTTGCTAGATCGGAGTCCGGGGATCGTCATCGAGCTGAACGTGTGCTGAACTCGGAGGTGCCGTACGTTCGGTGCTTGGATCGGTCGGATTGTGAAGACGTACGACTACATCAACCGCGTTGTCATAACGCTTCCGCTTATGGTCTACGAGGGTACGTGGACGACACTCTCCCCTCTCGTTGCTATGCCATCACCATGATCTTGCGTGTGCGTAGGAATTTTTTTTGAAATTACTACGTTCCCCAACAACCCGCGCTACTACTGTTGACAATATCAACAACGCTTTTTAAGAACGCGCTACTATTAACTAGCTGTAGCGATTTCGCCATCCCTCACTACTGCTACATCTTTCATCATTTTGCCATTACCCCTTTCCCTTTCAGTTCCCCTTTCAGATACTAGATACTAGGTATTGCTAGTAGATATCAAATTCATAAACCATTACTAGGTAGTACTCCCTTCGTTCCAAATTACTCGTCGTGGTTTTAGTTCAAACCACGACGAGTAATTTAGAACGAAGGGAGTACTAGATAACAATTTCATGCATAGTCAACATGAATCCTCAAGTAGTACAAGGTCATATCAATGGCCATCATCATATGTAGTTCTAGATGATATCGACGACGATCATCATATGTAGTTCTAGATGATATGGCCACACACACACATATGTAGTTCTAGATGATATAGCCACACACACACATATGTAGTTCTAGATGATATCGAAGACAATCATCATCCTCAAGCCTGGGCGGTTGGTGTTCCTGATACTAATTAGGATGGCCTGTCCAACACGAAGATTCTTGCCATCGAGGAATTTCTTCCACCCAACCGAGTTTAAGTGTGTGCGACCGTCCGTGTCCACACGGTAAGTACAGGTTGTGACGGAGCCCCTTGCAGTAAGGCATAGTCCAGCTGAGCCTTCTTCATCAGGCTCGATACCATAACTCACAGATATGCTCTTTGCCAATTTCTGAATAAGAAAAACATATCAATTAATAAATAGCCTCGCAGATAAGTACATATGGATTATCAACACTATTAATAGTTTCCTTAGATTCTACACTAATAAGCATGTGACCGAACTCTACACTAAAACATATCATCGACTAGATTCAACACAACATATCATATCATTGGACTATACACTATGTAATTAATCGGATAATTTGCATTGTAAGTATAATATACCATATCATGTCGATCAATCATGGTATTTGTCAAGAGGGTCACGAATGGCACCCCGACAAAGTCAGCATGTCGCGGAATTATGTCCCACAGGTTGGACACCTCCTCCTCACTCAGCCTTATTCTTTGAGCTACGATGGCTTCATGAAGTGGGTCCTCATCATCTTCATCGAGTGGGTCCTCATTATCTTCATCATCTTCATCATCTTCGTCATCTTCATCATCTTCCACCAGGTTGAGATAAATGACAGCTAGCTTGGGTCTTTCTGCTCGGAAGGAGAAGCTGATCAACTCACCACCAGTAAGACGCATGCAAGCGACGAAACAGGCCCATCCATCTTCTCCAATCTGCGACATATTGCATCCTTTCTCGACCACCATAGTGTATGGCCCCCCAGGAGCCTCAAATGTCACAATGTCTCCTGTCAACTTGTTGAATTTCAACCTCACATTGCATGGGACAATCTGTGTAAAATAAGCAAAATGACACAATGCAGTAATGCCAACACTAAAAATAAAATAGTTATTACATTTCATCTAATTTCTTACCGCCGCATGACGAAAACTCGGCTGGAAGTAGATGCCGAACAGCTTGCCAGTTGCAAGGCTGCTGGCGCATCTTGACTTGCACAGTCGACATAGTGGTGGTGGTGGCGGCGCCATTTTTCTAAAGCAATATGAGCAAAGGATTAACGATCAAGTAAATCAAAATGTTCTAAGTGAACTAAATCAAGTAGCCTACTAAATCAACTAAATTAAAATGTTCTAAATCAACTAAATCAACTAGCCTACTAAATCAACTAAATCAAAATGTTTTAAGTCGACTAAATTACCTAGCCTACTAAATCAACTAAATCATATCAACTAAATCAAAATGTTGCATATGAACTAGCCTACTAAATCAACTAAATCAAAATGTTCTAAGTCAACTAAATCAACTAGCCTACTAAATCAACTAAATCAAAATGTTCTAAGTCAACTAAATCAACTAGCCTACTAAATCAACTAAATCAAAATGTTCTAAGTCAACTAAATCAACTAAATCATATCAACTAAATCAAAATGTTGCATATGAACTAGCCTACTAAATCAACTAAATCGAAATGTTCTAAGTCAACTAAATCAACTAGCCTACTAAATCAACTAAATCAAAATGTTCTAAATCAACTAGCCTACTAAATCAACTAAATCAAAATGTTCTAAATCAACTAAATGAACTAGCCTACTAAATCAACTAAATCAAAATATTCTGATTCAACTAAATCAACTAAATGAACTAGTCTACTAAATCAACTAAATCAAAATGTTCTAAGTCAAGTAAATCAACTAGCCTACTAAATCAACTAAATTATATCAACTAAATCAAAATGTTGCATATGAACTAGCCTACTAAATCAAAATGTAGAGGGCAGCAGGGAGAAGGAGGGGCGACTCGAGGAGGGAGAAGAGAGTAGGATGGAGGAGGAAGGCGGAGCGAGGAGGGGCCGGCCGGGGCGGCCAGTTGAGGAAGGACGGAGGAGGAAGGCGGAGCGAGGAGGGGCCGGCCAGCTGCGAGTGGAGAGGGAGGACAGAGGAGGAGGCCGGTACCGAGTCCAGCAAGGAGGAGGAGGTGACGGCGCGTGGCGCAGACGGAGGAGGGGCGGCAGGGGTGGACCGGCGCGCGGCGCAGACGGAGGATTGAGTGTGTGACTGTGTGAGTGGATCGGATAGAGGAGATGGGGGTGGGAGATGAATGGCTTAGCAGTAGCGCGCTGTAGGAAGATACGCTACTGCTAAGCTATCTAGCAGCAAAGCCTTTCACAATAAAGGGCTACTGCTATGTGTCAGCATGTAAAAATAGACTTTGTTCAATATATCAAAAATACATTGATCATCAATGATCTTTTTGTGTACAATCTGATTTGTCAATATGAGTCCTCACCGGTTTAGGAACAGGGGAAGACTCATATTGCAGCCACAAGTTCTACACATAGAGTTCAATGAAGACCAAGTGCTTGTCAAAGTTTGAGAAGTAACATATTTAAGGTGGTAGAAACTCTCTTCACGGAGCGAGGTGGGACTAAATTTTTGTAGGAAACTTAGCAGTAGCGCTCGCACTGCTACTATGCTATGTAGCAGTAGCGTCCGTCATTGTAACGCGTTGCTGCTATAACTAGCCTCGCGGCGGCCTCGTGGGAATTATAGCAGCGGCGCGTCTTTGAGCGGGCGTTCTACTGCTATATTTATTTCAGCAGCGAGTTTCGGCAGGGCGCGCTACTGCTAGTTAGCAGCAGCGCCTTATTTTAAAGCGCGCTGCTGATAAGATTCTATGTATAGGCTTTTCCCTAGTAGTGTCCTCTCCAGTCTGTTCTCCTTCTCACCCGCTCAGGTCCTCTCCACTCAGTTCCCCTTCTAGCCCGTTCCATTCTCCATCTCGCCCGCTTCGCTCCTCTTTTGTATGTTCCCCTTCTAGCCCACTATGCTCCTCTCCAATCAATTCTCCTTCTCGCCCGCTCCGCTCCTCTCCGCCCGCCATGGATTCGTCAAGCTCATCCAAAGAGGAGGAGCTCGCGCTCCGCATTGCTCTCCGCCGCTCGTGGATGCATTTGGACAAGATCTCCTCCTCGTCTGCGACGGGGTCCTCATGGGTGCGCGGCTCCTCCTCCAAAGGCGCTCGAACGGGCCGACGCGCTCCTCGATGCCTTTGGTCGCATCACAACGGTAGCCTTTCCGACACGCCATCAGCTGCCCGTCCTAGGAATCGATGGGTCTGGTTCGGTATTACCCAACCCATAGTCGCGGCAACGACAGCTAGAGATTGAGGGTCATGCATATTGGCTGCGATGAGGGCGGCATCGCAAGCCTTTGGCTCCTCTAGATCTGCGTTGGACGCGCTGCCGCCCCCCATCTGGCAGGCCTTCTGTCAGGTGCCCCTCAGTGTGTCACCTCAGGTGTATGACACCATCAGTCGCGTCAAGCGTGACGGAGGCCGTTGGAGCAGTTCTTCGAGACCTTCGGCGAGCTCATCCTTTTGCATTGCTTATTTTGTGATTTTACTTCAGGGAGCCCGGTTCGAGGCTTATGTGACTGGTAGCCTTTTACTAGGACCAGGTTGGCCAAGGTTGTTAGAGTCGCGATTCCAAATCGGGTCGGAGCTCCGATGGTAGGATAAAAATTCGTAGAATCTTAACTATCAAAATCGTAAAAGCGTAGATTCTATTAACCAAAATCGTAGAATCAGGGTGGTCAGTTTGGATTGTAATGTTGTAGTATCATACAATAGAACTGTGATTGACAACCTTGGCGTCGGCGGGCCTCTGACAGATGTTGCCATGGTCCACACCCGCTCGAATCAGGGTCTTCTGCGAAGCCGTTTGGGCGGATCCCATTAATTATGTCTTGTGATGACGGTGGATTTTTGTTCTTATTGGCTTCTCATAAGGATTCAGGAATGCAAGTTTAGTGTGTTCATTCACTCATTTAAACGTGTCTACATACATCTGATTTAGAAAAAAACATCATTTAATAGTGAACGGAGGGAGTAATATTTTGTCAAAATTTCTGCTTTGATACCACCCGAAAACACATCAACGTGAAAGAACTCTTCATACCCATTCATAATATAGGGTAGGATGGTTTTTTTTGTAAGTATGACGCCCGGGCCAAGCGCAATACTTGGTCTGTGTATGTACCGCCCTGTGCCGGTTAATTTTACACTTGTCCCCCTCTTCTGTAAAACTTTCAAACAAATGAGTGCCCGATAAGATTCAAACCCAACACATGTACGCCTAGTACAACCGCGGTAAGCAACAAAACTACTTTCTTGTTGTGCCTAGCTAGTTACCTTCTTTTTTTCTTCTACAAATACATGAAAAAAACGTGAGCCTTTTTGGTTTTTGTTTGTCCGCTTCTTGTTCTGTTTTGCTAATTTTCTTTTTTTTTCTTTTTTTTAAATTCACAAACTATTTTCAGATCATCAAATTTTTCTTAAATATGTGAACTTTTCATTTGTGAACATTTTCTTAAATTCGTGAACTTTGATTTCAAATCCCTGAACTTTTTTGCAAATCCACGGAATCTTTTCACCTTTTATGAACTTTCTTTTAATGCCCATGATTTGTTTTTTTCAAATTCATAAACATTCCCCTTTAACATTAATGAACGTTTTTTAAATCCGCGAACACTTGGCCGTCTCAACAGGCTCCGCACGAGAGCGATACCGTCGCCTAGTTGGGCAAAGGCCTTGGCGTTTTTTTTTCTTCTTTTCTATTTTTTCGTGTTTATTTTCTTTCTTCGCCAATTCATTTTTACCATTCCTAAATCTATTATTCTTTTCTAAACCTATTCAAAAATTTGAAATAATGTGTAGAATACCCCAAAATGCTCTTGTTTTTAAACATTGTTTACAATTTTAAAATGTTCTGGAATTGCGTCCTCCATCCCAATTGGGTCGTGTCTCCCCGGCTGCCGCACTAAGGGATAGGAATGTTGTCCTCCATGCCAACTGGCGGCTCAAGGTCTCCCCGGCTGCCGTGACAAACCTCTCAGTGAGGATGCACTGCAACTCATGGGGCACACAAGTGGTGGGCGTGCAGGTTGCAACATACGCTGCAACATGGAAGCGTATGGATGATCATTATTGTGGAAGTAAACACATATAAAGGGATCAATTGAAAAAATATAACATAGATGCTGAGCATGCAAGATTAGGACCCGAGGTGAACAAACTTACATAGTTTTGGGACCCAGAATGCAATTTGAGAATTATGACTCAAATATATAGTTTTAAAGTTACAGAACTAAAGTGAGACACCTTCAATAGTTTTAGGACTTATCATGCATTTTACTCTTGTTTGTTCACGAGTTTAAGAAAATGGGCCACTTCAAGGATGTCAGAAAAAACGTGCTCTCAGACCAACCCTTCTGGCCTAACATGGTGTTTCTTTTGGAAATTCATGAAATGACCTCAACTTTTGTCGGCAGATGAGGATGCCCATGGTAGGCATCCATACCAGCTTTGAAGGAAAAACATATTTAAAATCATAATTTAAACTTTTATTTTAATTTTTCTCTACTTCTGTGCGTTACAATGGACCCGCCCAGTCGGGCAGCTAAACCTAGGCATTCCCTAGTCCGGTCTTGGTTTGGGCCGGGGTTTGTAAAGGCCGACCTCAAAATCCGTAAAGCCCGACCTCAAAATCCCATGATCGAGCGCGGCCTGACCCGGCCTGAAACACATGAACAATGCCCTTTTTGGTTAAACTAATAATTCACGGTATATTAAAAATAAATATTGTACCTATATTTCTAATAAAATAATGATTTCTTCCCTATTTGTGCTTATCTTCGGGCTTCGGGTGGAAATGCTGAGCCTGAGCCTAGCCCGGATGTCGGACTATTCGGGCCAGGTTGTCCATGCTCATGTCTACAGGTGGCCACCTGTGAATAAATTATTTAATTCATGAACTTTTTCAAATCTATTAACGTTTTTCAATTTTGCGAATTTTTTTCCGCTTTGGAGCTAGGGGTGGGCAAAAAACCAACAAATCAAGGACCGAACCTAGCTATACCAAAAAAAAAATTGTCGGGTTTTTCTTTGTTGGTTTTGGAAAATTTCTGCCACATGTGGCGACCAAGACGTGTGCGGCAGGGACGTCAAATGAATGAGCCAAGCTGATCACTTGCAGTGCATGCAAGGCATAAACATGTTTTGGGCCTTTTGTTACGGCCTACATGTGCGTACGTTTGGCTATATAATAATAGGGCGGTATTAGCCCCACCTCGCCCGGTTACATGAAAGGAGTCAGAAAGTTTGGCTATATAATAGGGCAGTTTGATTACACGGTTGCCGGTTTTTAAAATTCAAAAAAATGTTCATGGATTAAAGACAAGTCCACAGGTTTAAAAATAACTGGTCGATTTGAAAAGTACATGAGTATGACAAAAAAGTTCATAAAATTGAAAAAGGTTTATCTATTTGAAAAGATGTTAACAAATTTGACAAAGGTTCATGAATTTAACAAAAAAAGTTCACAAATTTGATAAAGTTTACGAAATTGAAAAAACATTCATTCGTTTTAAAAAAGGTTCAAATATTCAAAAAAAACAAGTTCTCATATTTGAAAAAAAAATCATGAATTGAAGAAAATATTCATCAATTTAAGAAAATAAAAAAGAATAAGAAATAAAGAAAAATAAAAAACAAATAAAACCGAAGAGAAAAAGGCCAAAAAAAAAAACAGACTGGGAAGATGCCAACAAGAAGAATAAAAGAAGTAACTAGGCACATCAAGTGAGTTGTGTGAGTTGGTTACCGTGGGTGGAAGTAAACCAAAAGGTCAGGAGTTTGAATCATACCTCACGCCCTTACTTTCTGAAATTTAAAGAAAGGAAAAAAAATTTAAATGGGCCAAAACCAGGACGGAGTGGTGTGTGCACCGGTTTGTGTGACGCTACTCCCGTACAACGTATACATATATTGCGGGCGACCCATCATACATACGAAAATGCATATGATTTGACAAAGGTCCATATATAATGCCTTTTATACGTTTAATAGGGGCAGCGAAGCGGGGCTCTTTTATAAATTCAACCATCACTATTGCGCATTGGCGTTGGCACATTTGTTTGCCTTTTGTTTTTTAAGAAAAGACATATTTGTTTGCTGAACCCGGTGAGGTCACTGCCACTTTAACCTTCTTGAACCTCTTTTATCTATAAATTTGACCGTATGCATCGTTCTGATGCAGAGGTCGGGGAGTCCCTCTTTTCAAAAAAAGAAGAAGTAGAGAACAGCTTTTGACTACTCTAATGGCCGGCGCCTCCGGCGGTCGGGGTAGGGTTGCTGGCAGCTGGAGGCTCATTGGATTTGCCTGCACGGTTCCACCAGGGAGCAGGAATCGATGCCGTGCGTACCGCTGTCAAGCTCACCTTTTCGATTTATCATCGACGAACCAACCATGGACAAATGCAATGCCATCTCTCGATCGGTGGAGGATCTATCTATCTATCTATCTATCGCATAAAGGGGGGAGGGGAGGGCATCTATATATCTCTCTAACAACCAACGGCAACCATGCATCCACCCACCCAGCCAGAATCTCATTCTCATCTTCTCGTACGTATTCCCTCCGTCCGGAAATACTTGTCGGAGGAATTGATGTATCTAGACGTATTTTAGTTCTAGATACATCCATTTTTATGCATTTCTCCAACAAGTATTTCAGGACGGAAGGAATACTTGCATCCTATCACCCCACCCGGGCGGGGAGGGAGAATTTACGAAATCGCTGCTCTCCACAACCGTCATCGTCGGCCGAATCTCACTGCTGCTATGTTCTTTCTGCCATCGATCGAGGCTTCAGTTCACGCACAGCTCCGGCCGGCACCTACCTGTCGAGTTCCGCTCCTATCGCAGGCATGCACAGCCGGAACACGCTTGGGGTTGGCGCCTATATATATCCGTTCCCACCCGCCCCAAAGAAATCCACACCCCCCAACAGTCCACACCCACACCACAACTAGGTACGACGAGCTGTGAGCGATTGAGAGCGCCGGCCGGATGGAGTTAGTGACCAACGATGATCTCCTCCGCCTCGGGCAGCTCGAGAACCACGGCTGAGTCATTATTGGATTGTTCGATTCCTAGCTCCACTAAGTTTGGAGCTTTACGCCAGCGACCATCCTTCTTAAAGCTCCAAACTTAGTGAGCTAAGAGTTGGAGTGTTCAAGTCTTAGGGCATCTCCAGCCGTTCGGCCCCTCAGGGCGTCTAAATTCGGCATCCTGGGGCGTGCCGGCGCTAGCTCGGCCCCTGGGGGCGAGCTAGCGCCCAGTCACGCACCCAATGCGCCGGCCCCAGGACGCGGTTAATTCAAACTCGGCCGTTCCCGCTCTCAAGACGCCGCAAGTCCGACGATCGGGCATAGTCTGTCGTTACAAAAAATAGAGCGCCGCCGCCCTCGGCGGGTTCATTCATCACTCGGCGGGGTAAGTCCCAGGTGTTGGCGGTGTCGGCGTGCGCGAGCTCGGCGGTGTCGGAGCTGCTTCGGTGTTGGGCTGCGCCGGCGCGGCTTCGACACTGCTGGGCGGCGACGTAGAGTCTTCGCTCGGCGTCCGTGCGGCCGTGGGCGTCGTCGGCGTCGTGGGCGTTGCCATCGGCAGCTCGTTCAGGATGAGGCTGCGCTGGACCAGGTACCACGCCTTGAGCTTCTCGTCGTTGCTCTGAAGCAAGTCCGCCACACCCATCAGAAAAGCCATGTCGGTGTTCCTCTTCTTCGCGGCGACGTTCGTCCGGAGCAGGTCGAGCTTGATGGCGTTGTTCTTCATTAGCGCCGACCACCGCGCCTCGGTCTTCTCTTCGCGTAGGACGGCCCGGGCCTGGACGTCGGCGAGGCAGTGCTCGATGGACTCCTGCACTCGCGCGGTCGCCGCGTCGGCGTTCTTCCCCTTCTTGGCCAACTTGTGTCCGTCCGGCCGCCCTTCCGACGCGCCCGGAGTCGGCGCGTCCGGCTTGTACGTCTCCTTGGCCTTGTCGAGGGCACGTCGGACTTCCGCCCACTTCTCGCACTTGTCAATGCGCTTGTAGACGTGGAGGTGCTTGAAGTCGGCGTCTTGGTTGTCACCCCGGAACATGGCGAACATGCGCAGCAGCTGCGCGGACGGACAAACAGTTGGTGAACTGCGGGCGCAGGGGACGAAGATGACCATGAGGGAACTGCGGGCGCGGGCGAACGGCGTAGCGGGGTGACCATGAGGGAAGGTCACGTTTGGGTTGAACCCGCCGTGCGCGTCGCCGTCGGCGTAGCCTGGCGACGATGAACTCCATGGAGATCCGGCGCCTTGCTGTCCCCAGGGCGCGTACTGGTGGGCGTGGCCGACGACGGGAGCATCGGCAGAAGAGGAGGACGCCGCCGCGCGCGCCGCGTTGTCGCGGGCCTTCTTGGCTATCCCCCGGTTCCGCCTGTCGGCGGTGACCGCTTCTCGGCGCTGTACTTCCACCCTCCACTCGGCGTTCGACAGGCCCGGCGGCTTCGTTGGAGGCGCCCTCGGCTTCCTCTGTTTCGGTTGGGTAGCGGCGCCCGTCGCGGTCGCCACGGCGCGCGGCATGGTGTATTTCTTCGGCGGCATGGGCGGCAGGCTGCGAGCGGGGTTGGCGGGAGAAAGGGGGAGAATGGCGGGAGCAAGGCGAGCGAGCGGGAGAGAAGTGAGAAAAAAGGCAGCAAAACGGCGGGAAAAGGCCTTGATCGCCTCGGTCGGGCCCACGCGCCTTTTTCGCTGCGCCCGGCTCCTAAGCGCCCCAGGCGCGGGTTCGCCTGGGTCCGCGGCACCAGTTTTGGCCCGAGCCGGCGAAAAACGGGCTTCTGGGGGCGCGACTGGGGCTTTTTTTCGGCGCCGGCGCGGCGAAATCGCCTGGGGAGGGCCTGTTGGGGGCGCGGCTGGAGATGCCCTTAAAGTTGTTGAATGTAAGTAACAATCTCCTGATTTTTGCAACCTTGTGGTATGTATGCAAGTGATGGATCTTGCAGTTGCAGTGTGCACATGGTTCAGGCCAGGGTATCTTAATGCTTGGACCTCCAACTGGTTTCTCTACATTGTGGTCAGAATCAAATCATAGCTGTTTTTCGTTCTGTCATGTACGGTTTCAGTGTTGAATTTCTTCTGCTCCTCTGTCCACAACTCCAGATGTCATGTTTGCACTTGAGTACAACACAGTATCTTTTATTTTGAGGGGAAATAAAACAGAGCAACTAAATAAATATACTAGTAAGTAGATTGAACAAAAGAATCGCAATGCAAGTTTCTTGAGTTAAACTGCTTCTATGGAGAACTAACCAAAGAAATGCACTAATTCAACAAAAGAATCGCAATTTACCACAGATGACAGTGGCTATTATTCAGCAAACAAATTAACAGAGCAAATTGATGCATAATATGAAAGGCACCGACATATATCTGCAAGTTCCCGATGAAATACTATAGGAACATTTGGACGTGAGTTTACATTCTGATGAGAAGTATAAGACGGAAATTAATATAGCTGCGCCCCTCTCGCCGAAAAAGTCTTTTTGCATCTAGAAGCATGATTCAAAGAGATCAAGCTGAACAAGAGCTGAGATAAATAGAGCATTTCTTGTAGATTTTCTTGATGCAACCTCCTAAGGTTTTTGCTTTACTCTCACATGACAGCTTCACGGTCATTATTGCGTGCACACGTACATCAGTTTCAAGAAATCAAGTTGGTCATGCTCCCCTTTGAAGCCAGAGATTTCCACATATTCGAGGCGAGGCAGCGAAATACTCTGGCTTCTCCAGCTCCTCGATTCGCCACATGGACAATTTTGGCATGCTTTTCTCTCCTGAAGCAAATCAAAGTGTCAACACATTTTTTTATGCTTCACAACATTAAAATATGTGTTTAACAAACTATACTATGGCTGTAAGATATACTACATGCGCAACATAACGAAATACCTTGTACAAGTTTAAGAGGATTACGCTAAGCCTTTGTGTAGCGGTTCGAATTCGATCCATCTCAAGGATACTCAACACAATTTCTCCAAAAGGATGCTCCAATGGTGTCGGATATATCTCTAACCGTGAGAAATTGGTAACCATAAGTTTCTCCATCTCTTGTGCAAAGTCCAACTTTGAACCTAAATGAATCTCGAGAACAAAAATACATTTGAAAGGATGTCATGTAAAACTAGTTTAAATTTAGTGTGTTTATCCATTAGATAGATAAATTTAGGGTGTGTTTGGATGGTGCCCCTGCTGGCCCTGCCAATCCGTGGGCTGCCAAAATATTGGCGCAGAATTCTGTCACCCCTGAATCGCCAAAAAGTTGGCGGGAAACTAAACTACCGGTGCTACTGTGGGCAGGGCGAGCAAAATTATTGGCCCTGATCCAAACATTCGCCCATGCCTGGTCAACTACCAATTTTTTGGTTGGGCTGTTGTAGGCTGCAATCCAAACAGCCTCTTAGACATGAGACATAGATTGGCAGACAAGTGCAAGATCAAGACATAAACCGGAGGTAGCTACCAACATTTTCCCTAACTTTATGGCAAGGGGCAACCAACAACCAAAGAAAAGAGGGAACCCTATGTAATATCGCAAGAAGAAGACCATCTCCATAATTGGTGCCGAGATGGACACACTGAGGTCCATGTTAGCATAGACCCTCAGCTGCTTAAGCATGGGAGTCACGACGTCAATGCCCCACCATTGAGTGGAGATATAGACATCAAACTCCTGCAAAGATGCCGAGTGGACCTTGAAGTGGTGTGTAGCTTTATCTGCGATCACCTTGAGCACGCGTAGGCATGGGCAATGAGCGAGCAAGGCATTGAGGTCGGGGATGCTGCTGCCTAGGATGGACAACCTCTTGAGCATGGGAAACTCACCGGTAGACAGTCGCGGCAAAGCAGATGGTGTGCAATACCATCTTGATCGAGGTGGTGTAGTGGAAGTCGGGTAAATCAACATCGATCACGGTCCTAGCATCATCGGCTCGCCCGGTAAAGTTTGTAGGGAAGAAAAATTCCTTTGGTGAGACCCTCACGTGGACTGGAGCAGCGAGGTGACACGAGCAACACTGATATGGTTTTGCTTAAAGATGCAGATGTCGAAAATGGGACACCTCGAGGTCGGGAGCTCCCGCTTCGAGCGATGTGAGCGCGGCTTCGATAGAGCCGAACTTGACGCCACGAAAGGTAACAATGAGCATGCGCAGGCACGGGTAGCGCCTGAGGAGGATGCCAAGGTTTATGATTTTGCCTGTGAGAGATAGCCTCTTGACCTAGCTCGCTACTCCCCACTAGCTGCCGCCACGGCGACAGCACCCGACCCGCCAACACCCCCTCCGATGCTAATGACTAGGGCAAGGGGTTCCTTCTCTCGATCTCTATCTGTGAGCCCATGGATTCACCTCTTCTCTGTTTGTAGCTCTAGTGGCTGGTGGCGGGGAGGGGATCCCTAGTGCTAGTAGATAGGCTTGAGTTTAAGTCATCGCACCGGCGGTGCTCGGGTGGGTAGCAACTCTTCATCTTTGTGTTTGTCTTCCAAGCTCCGGTCCTCCTTGAGTTCTTCCGCCAGGGTAGATTCAACGAAGCTCCAACGTAGTCCTGGGCAACGAGGTTCTGATTTCTTGTCATGCGTATGCGACGGCGAGATTTAGGGTTAACCTCTTCCGATCTATTCAAGGGTTCAATGGCCGCAACTCTAGAGTGTTGGTCCTTAGGGGGGCGCGCACGAACAATTCCCGGTTGTCATTGACAAGGTGATGCCAAATTCTTTATGGAAGGTGATGGCGGCGTGTTGGCAGCCCGTTCGGGTGGTGGTGATGCTCGTTCAGTGCTCTACAGACCTCGAAGTAATTTTTACTATGTTTAGGTGCTTTTGTACTGTATAAAAAAATGTGCTTTTGTACTTGTGGTATCTTTATTGTATTTTTTTTTAAAGAAGGTAACATATTTCTTTCCAAAAAAAAGGGTACAACATTTCTTTTAAGACCAAACAAATGCATAACTGAATTCTTTTGTGGCCACGTCAAGAGTCCCAATTTCCACGGTTGCACCTACTATGAACCGGGATCCCCATTCATTCTTGCTGCCGTCTTGCCCCTGTCTCGTCCCCTTCACTCTTCCGCTGCAAATCCGGCCGCCGTGCTCGGAGGGGAGATGACGGGCGGAGCTGCTCGGCTGCCGCAGCCGCAGCCCTCAGTGGAGCGCCTCACCGGGAGAAGGGGCGAGGAGGACGGGAGGAACTGCTCGGCCGTCGCGGCCGATCCCTCCCGTTCCAATCTGACACCACAGGAATGGTACCTCTGAGCTCAGTCTGCTCTTCTCCAGTTTCTGAAATACGGGTGGGTGGATCTTGCAATCTGTAGAGTCAAATGGAGATTGGTTACTTTCATCCCTGGATGGATAGTACTGAGCTCCGTCGCATGATTTTTTACTTCTTTTGTTTGTCGATCAGATGCTTAATTAATTAAGCAAGGGGAAAACAGCTGCTTGTTTACATCTAAGAGTACATGGTTCAGGTCAGGGGAGTGATAGTCTTGCTCAGTTGTTTTGTATGTACAGTATATTTGAGTGTTTTTTATCCTTGTCTGTTCGAGATGAACTAAATACATTCAGTTAAGAGGGATCGTAACACAGAAAGCTTCAAATTATTTCAGTTCAGTCATGTACGGCTCTACGTCTCAGTTCAGATGTCAAGTTATTATACTGTAGTTTACATCTCAGTTCAGATGTCAAGTTTGCACTATTCGACCATTTAAGAACTCACTGAATAATGTGCTTGAATCTGACACATACTGACAAGCAGGTCATGAGTTATTCTAGTTTACATTGCCACAAGTAGGACACATGATTAAAACGGTTTTTTTCGCTTGTATGTAAGTAGACCTGGGGAGAAAAAGCCATTGAGAGTGCCTCCCTCAAGGCATCTTATGAGTAATGAGGTTCTTGTTGCCTTGGTCACTCTCAATCCTTTCCTTGCCACAAGTAGCACATGAACTGCTCGGTCAGGGGAGAAAACAGAGCAGCGATTCAGGAAACAGAGGAGCACACACAGTCTAGTTTCAGGCAACCAATGCCTTCTTTTTCTTTATTTTCAACTTGGTGCTGGCTTCTCGCGCACAGCCCTCGTTTTACATGGTCAAAACCGACTCAACTCTAGCTGTCTTACACAGTGAACCGACATACAAATTCACCGAATCTTAGCAGCCAACTACACACTAAACTGACATACAAATTCACTGAATCCTAGCAAAAGCAATGACGGCCACAACAAGTTGCAGCATCTTCACACTTGCTCCATCATGTGCATTTAGACCAGGATGACACAACACAATACAACCATGCATCAACACATGAACATGGTAACTAATTAACAGTTTTACACAATGACAAGATTAGCTACCGACAGTTCTTCCATCGGCCTTATGAAAGGCAAGCTAGTTTTAGGGTTACAGACAGGCCAATCCCATATGGACTGGTGATGTACATTAACATGCCTTTCAGTAAACAAGGCCAACCATTTCTGTCATAGATATCAAGTTATTCTTCAATTCTAGTTAGTCATAGATATCAAGTTATTCTTCAATTCTAGTTAGTCATAGATATCAAGTTACTCTTCAATTCTAGTTAGTTATCTCCACTGCCCTTGCTTGTATTCCTTGTTTACTTGGTTGGTCGATTTGGGTACGGTGTGCATTTGTCTAATTTGGGCTTTGGATTTTTGTAGGACAAACCATGCCTTTTCATGTTTTGAGTAGTTATTCACCACCATTCTTACACCAAAGATAAGTGACAAAACTGATGAAAAAAGCTGTATATTTTCATGCAAGAACGGCCATGGTTTGCTGTAAGTGAGAGTTACTCATTCTGATCGCTACTATTAATCAAGCCCAAATGAAGAATGAACTGCCATCGACATGGAGTTCTTTCGGGAGGAGAATCAGTTTACTCAGATTTAAAGTTACATCACTATGAATTTACAACTTCACCGAACAAACATAAATATTGGCTGGAAAGTTTCTGTTGTTCCATTTCAAACATACTTCCAAAGTAAAAATAGGGTAAGATACAAAAGCTGAAGTGCATAAGTTGAATTTCTTCTGTTCATTAGTCACCCGTTTCACCTTGGGCCAGATAGTATGGATGCTTGAGATGGAACTGAATATGTTGATGAATTTTCTTGAACAAACATGAGTGAATTTGCATCGAAAGTTTGTATGCTAATGGCACCTTCCAATACCTTGATCACGATTGACATTGAAGGCCTTTGGATGTTGTCATGTTGTAGGCACCATATTGCGAGCTTCATCATTTGAACCACTTCCTCCTGGTGTAAGACCATATCATCACTATGTTTGTCAACCAGATCAATCAATTGGTTGTTTTGAGCTTTTTCTCGTAGAAGATTTATGAGTTGAACATCCTCCTCGGGCTCAGAGTTGTCAATATTTTTTCTTCCACTTATTATTTCCATGATGACAACGCCAAAGCTGTAGACATCAACTTTTTCAGTGATCCGCGACGTCAACCATTCTGGTGCCAGATATCCAGGTGTTCCTCTCATCACAGTCACTACCTTGCTTTGATCCCTACTTATTAACTTACATAGTCCAAAATCAGCTACTTTGGCATTGAAGTTGTCATCCAAGAGAATATTTTGTGGTTTGATATCTAAATGAGCGATTTTATGCCTACACTCCTCGTGAAGATAGCATAGGCCCTTGGCAATATCTAGAATGATCCTACACCTGGTGCACCAGTCAAGAGGGGCATTGTTATGGTGGTAATAGATCCACCTATCTAGTGACCCTCTTGACATATAATCATATAATAGAAGCCTTTCAGACTTCTCTGCACAAAAGCCAATCAGCCTGACAAGATTGATATGTTCAATGCTGCCAATGGTCTCGACCTCTGCCAAGAATTCTTTCTTTCCTTGTCTAGCTCCTTCCAAACGTTTCACTGCAACTCTCTGTTCACCTAATTTCCCCTCGAAAACCGATCCAAACCCACCTTCTCCGAGCTTTTTATTGAACCCTTCAGTGCATTCGCTCAACTTCTCAAAAGTATATCTTGTTGGCATTCCAGGTAATTGATCAAAATCAAAGTCTTCACCTTTCGCTTTATACTTCCTCTTCCTTTGTAGATAAAGAGTGGAAGCAATAGCAAATAATGCCAGAGTAGCACTAACTCCAAGTGTAGCAGCCAAAATCACATTCTTGTTGGCATTAGGTGCAGAAGTGGATGGGCCAAGCTGCACCTTGAGGTAAGCAGAGTTATTGTAACCAAAATTTTCAGGCTGTATTGTGTGCAAGGAAAAGGCTTTAGTCACCAACACACATTCTCCAGCTATGAAGAGAACGGCCATGCAAGAACAGTTCTTCAAGCAGGCTTGCTTGCAGTTGTTGAGGCTTGTTGCATTGACAACCGTGGGATTTATATCAAAGTAGTAAGAAATGTCAGGAAGGGTCAACAGATGATGCCATTGAATTGCTTGACAAGAGATTGGAGTTAGGGGTGTGCAACCAAGATTTGGCTTCCGTTCATCTGCCGACTTGAAGTAGCTGGAACAAGTGCATTGCCCCTTGGTGCATAAACTGTACTCCCCGCAGGCTGTTGGGTAAGCACAATCATCCATCCCCATGGAACCCAGTACATCAGACACCACAATCGAACCAGAAGTAAAAGACCATTCATATAGCCTCAGGTGTCCATCTGAATCTAACCTCATGTACTGAGTGGAATCGGTTGCTGCTAATGTGATATTATCACTCATATCTGGCCGCAAAATGAAGCTAAGGCTTCCATTCATTAGTGTAGCCTTTGTTGGATCATTTCCTATCTTGCCTATTTTCGTCTGATACCAAAAGTAAAGTTGTGGTGGTGTGGATGCAGCATAATAAGCACTTAATCCATCGGGGCGTACAGTGATATAAAACTGATTCGCAGTTGTATTTGTTGCAGAACTACTTGAGGTGAGTCTCATACCTTCCACAAGTGACTGGCCAGGGACCATTGTGTCAGTAGGATGATCAAATGACTGCCACACAGTTGCACGCCTCCCGTTAAGCAACACCAGATTTCCATTGTCCCAGATCTCCATGCCAGCTATAGACTGACCTGAAGTGTTGCTTGACCAGACAAGGCTACCATCAACATCGCGAAGGACTAAGTTTCCATCCAAGGTAAGCTCAAGGGTAGCATTTTCCCTAACAGGACTAGCCCCATTGGCAGACCAGATCACATGTACGTTAGTATATGTGTAATAGTAGGCGTTAACAATGAAGACCGCAAAGAGGGACATGTCGCATGCAGGTGTGGAGGCACATACGAACCCGGCTGCAAAGAAGAATTCATTGCTGTATGAATCTTCTCCCTTTGGTAAAGCATGGAGAATAGTTTGGTGTGCGATTGAATAATTCTCAAAGTGGGCTTTGGCGTTGTTTATCCACACCATAGGCGGTTTTGCCATGGGATGGTACGATTGCGCCATGGAGAGAAACGGCCCCACAGTGGTAAGTAGCAGGAACAGGAAGAAGAGGAGATTGGGCGGACCCATGCTGCTTGGGTGGAATCAAAGTCTGTAATAAAAAATAATCAGTTAATTCTTCGGTTATGATAAGCAGTGTTTTGGGTACCGCCCGAGAAAACCGGTTACCGGGCGGTTACCGCATTTCCAGTACCTCATGAGAAAATCAACTTCCCAAGCAAAAAAATCCAAAATTTTGAATTTGAATGAATTTTGTTCGGATTCAAGAAAATTCAAATAAAACGCCCGAAATTTGCTCGGAATTTCATGGTAGCCGTGGTAATCGAGTTTCTCAGTGACCCACGAGAAACAAGTGCCCCTCGGTAGCCAAAACCTTAATGATAAGCCACCAAGAAACTAGGGATGGACTAGTAGAGTAGAAACTGTTAGGATCGCACGGACGCACCTGATGGTTTTGAGCCGCCGATGGAGAAGATGTGATCAACGGCGAAAAAAAGATGGCCTTGCCGATGTTGCGATTCGGGTGCCTCGACTCGCTGGGAAGAGTGCTTTGTGATTTTGAGGATCGATTGGTCTGGCTGGTTCCCAAGCGTCACTGCCTGGCTAGCTGTAGTCTGCTGACCCAAGATTTCCATGCTAGTTTGTGGCGTGTAGCACTAGTGTGTACAGGTCAACAAGTCTCCGCGGGCTCGTTGTGCGGTCTACCGCCCAAGGCTTATCCCTCTCAGGCAGGAAATGATGTGCACCAATCAGTAAAAGCATTCAAGACAGAAAGGTATATATCTCCACCTTGCTTGACAAGTCCGAGCCTGCACTAATCAGTATAACAAGAAGTAGTCTGTTAGGATGCAGCTTCTTCAGAACTTCAGTTTGTGTCTGTCATGGCCATCTCTGTATTTTTTTTCTGTGACAATAATCGGTAACTAATTCTGAACTTGTTGACTGTGTCGAAGCCAAACAAATATCTTGCATGTACCTGCTGCCTGCTGCCTGGTTCTGCCATTTGGTTTTGGAATAGATAATTTAACATTATTTTCCAGTATATGCATGCTTTCATGTGGGACTAGGAGCAGCATGTCGCTTGGATGACGATACAGTGCAGTGCAATGCATTTCATCTGCTTTCGTGGGTATCCCTGAACTTATTTCTGTGGCAATGTGCCACTCTGAACCTGACTGAATTTTTGTATGTACCAGCATGCAGGATTTGGAGCAAGTCTCAGTGGGCAACTACCATGTGGTCTCCCACACACGACATGCCACTATATATATATTGGCCATGTTGAAACTCTATGACAAGCATACACTGAGGCCTCACGCCTCCGCCGCTGTGGTGCTCTCCCGACCTCTTCTAAGTATAACCCTGGCCCCGAGATTGTCCCACGCAGCTGACGGCGATCTGCATAATATTCGAGCTTTGCTCGCCACGTTTTCCTTGAATGAACAGGTACCGGACAGGAGAGTCAGCAGGATCGAGGGCAAGCCGCTAACCACGAGCCTTGCGTATGGTGCGCTATGGGCAAATCATCCGATGGACCCGACTGCAGCAGCGATCTGGAAGAACTATGCTCCGGACAAATGCAGGTTGTTCCTATGGCTGGCCCACAAAGACAGACTCTACACCAACGAGCGTCGCTTCAGAAGGGGCATCGCGACCTCAGATAAATGCCCATTCTGCAACACCCCCGAGACTATCAATCACCTACTGTTCTCTTGCCGTCAGGTCAGCCTTGTATGGGCCGAACTCAACAGCATTTGTCATGAGCCGCCTGACTCCATCATCTCTTGCTGGGGCGGCCGTTTGACTGACAAAACCAGATCCACGGTCATCATTGCGATCTTATGGAACATATGGAAGAGACGAAATGCTAAAAGTCTTCAGAGCTGAACACCACGATCTACAGAAACTCCTCCACGCCTGTGCGGACGACCTTTTGCTATGGTCCAATAGATGTACCATCGAGCAAAAGCAATCCATGCTCTGCGACTGGAGTACTATGTCTATGTTGTTCCATCTTGCGGCAAGAATGTAGCCTATGGAACAAGTTCTTCTTCCTCTCCCACCCCTCTACTCATGTACCTCTGCCATGCTTGGTTGTAATTGTTACCGCTCATTAATTAATATATCATTCAGGCCGGCATAAGCCCGCCGTTGCAGCGTCAAAAAGAAAAAACTCGATGACAAGAAGACTGTTCAAAGTGAGTGTGCCACATGAGCAATTTTTCCCTTAGATTTATTGTTGTTTTGATTCATAGTAGGTCTTTGATGTTTTTTTCAGTGGAGGTCTTTATTAACCTGTGCATGCAGAGAACAGAACAGGGACCCCAATTTTTTTTTTCTGAGACAAACTCGCAAAGCCTTTATTATCCCGTCACAATGTTTACAGGGACGAAAGAAAGATTTCCAGGCTGACCTAACCAAACATGGCGGCCGACCTGGAGAGTAAGTGCGTGCTTTGCGAGGTTGTGAGCTTCAAAATTGGAGCTCCTAAATTCATGAACTATGTTTCGAAAATGATACTCTGAAGACCTGTCTATCAGCTTCGTGGGCCTACTGGTTGGCCCAATGGTCACCTTACATCGAATCCATGCCACAGAACAAAAACCCACCGAAACCTGGATTTTACTGTTGGATGGCATCTCCTTGCAACTCCTGCTGTAGCGGTAAGCATGAGGATAGGTTTTACAGTATAAAGCGCCGACTGATTCCGATTCTTGTATTCAAAGGATGGATTGTAGCGAGCTCTGCTGTGTGATTTGTTATTTTCCTGGCGATGAGCTGCTTAGCTATACAAGTGCATGGAGCTATATGGTTCAGGTCAAGGGAATGAGTCCCATTCTATGTTCATATTTGAATGTACACATGGAGTGTTTCATTGTCAGTTCGAAATAAACTAAATACATTCAGTTCAGAGTGGCACATACTATGGCGAAGCGTGTACTCTGAACTGAAAGCAGCTATGAACCCCTTCATAGTGTACTGAAAGGGGTCCACTCGCGTAGCGTTGCCCCCGCCGGCCGCCGCTGTGGACTGCCCCTGAACACAGGGACAAGGGGGCGAGAGAGTGGCGGCGAAAACGGACGGAGCTGCTCTACCCCGCTGTCCAGATCCAGCCGCCACCGGCTGCTCGGCTGTGGCGGCCGTCTCCCGTGCTTTGCTTGGCGGGACGCCGCGTCAATTAGACCACGCGCCAGTGTTATATTCAGTGAAGAAGCGTCGTAATTTGTGAAGAGAGCTTCTAATGGTTTCTGAACATTGCGAATGGGACGACATAGGTATTTTCATTCAGTCATGTCAAGTGTCCAATTTTTGGATGTGCTATAGGGCTTTCTTATAAGTTATTTAACTCAACCTCCGAAGCGATAGCTTAGGCGACTCCACCCCTCCGCCGCCGGCCGCTCCGGCCGCGGCGACCACCCCCACCTCGACCGGCCCTCTAGCTGCCATGGGGCCGGTCGGTCGCTCCGCCTCCCGTTCCCCGGGGCCTCAGCAGACTGGTGGCTCGACGGCGGCTGCTTCCTCCACCTCGCCCAGGCAACATGCCCGGCACGCGGGAGATCTCCGTGGTCGGCGCCGACGAGGCCCGTGGCGGGACTCGCCTTCGCGGTGGCTTCCTTGCCGCCTCCACCCCTTCGGTGCTGCGAGGGGCTCCAGCCCGCGGCGTCGGGCCGCCGCTACGCTCGCCGGGTGAGGCTCTCCTGGAGTACTCGCTCACGGTCTTCTCCTCCCCGGTATGTTCTCCGCTGTCCGCCGCCTTGGCTTCGCCTGCTCCGGTCTGGCTTGAGGTGCTGCTGCCTGCGCCACCGCCGCCGTCCGCCGCCGTCGTTCGCCTGGTTAATGGTTGGATCGGCTCGCCTTCTGCTTACCCGCAAATTCTTCAGTTTAGCAGTTGCTTGTTCTCCTTTACCGTGGTCAATCGCAATATTGCAAATTTTATTCTGTCACTAGAGGGAATTAATTACAGGGGCTTGGTCGTTCGTTTCCTTGCTAATGCCCCTACGGTCGGCCAGCCTATGCCTAATCTCTTTGCTGCCTTCGACCAATCCTGGCCTTCGCATCTGGCGACCGGGCGGCCTGCCTTTGGCTTTTTCATTGTCGCGGCCTCGGCGTTGCGGTGGCTCGCCTGTGCCTGTTCTCCTCTCGTCGGGTCCGTACATGCCTACGACTGCGACTTTCACCTCTCGCCCCTCCCAAGGCCGCTCGTCGCCACGCGCACCCATCTCCTGTAGTGATTCCCGTGGGCACCTTTTCAGAGATTCCCTATCTCCCTCTGCCGCGCCACGTGGGCCGTCCGGGGGTGCCGTATCCGCAGCAAATCGGCCTCTCGCGTTGGATTTTTCTATGCCAGGCCTCCTTGCGCTGCCCATTGGCCCGCCCACTGCTCGTTCGGTGGCCGCTGCCGGTGTCATTGGCGCTGGCTGCGTGCATGCATGCACCTCTGCGCCTTTGGGGCGATGCCTCGGCGCTTTGGCCCACCAACAGGCACCGCAGGCCATGACCGCTGCCCCCCAGATCCCGCTGTCGCCTCCCTGGTCAGCTCCCACCCCCTCTGCCGACAGATCGCGACGAAGAGGCCCAGGTCAGCGCCAGCCACGAGACGCGACAGCTCTTTGACCGAGGAGGCACGCTGGCGCCGCCTCGATGCAGCTCTCCCACGCCGGCAGCAGCAGCTCCCCGCACATCTTATGCCCATGCCCTCCTTTCTCCTACTTATAGCATGCAAGCCCCATGCATGCATGAGACACTCATCCTCCCTCCTCCCAAGCGGCTCAACCCAATGGACCGTTGCTACCGCTGCCTAGCTCTCGATCACAGGTGCGTGGATCGCCGAGACCCCGTGAGGTGCCGTCGCTGCTGGCGCGTGGGCCACACCCAGCATGGGTGCTTGGCTATTTTAACCACCCTTCCCCCCGTGCCAATAGCCACTCCACCCAACCCGCAAGCCCCAAACCCTAGCGCCCAACCATTGTCCCTCTCCACAAGCTCCACCTCCCACACCCTGCCTCCCCCTGCAGCCATGGCGGACTTCATCCCCCTTGACCTATCCTCCTCTGAGGATGAGCTACCCCAGGCCCAAGCCCCCCTCCCCTCCCAGCCGCGCATCTTCTCTTTCCCCGAGCAAACCGATGCAGCCGAAGCCGACGGCGACGCCGTCGAGGAGGAAGAGGACCCAGAGGAAGTCGAGTTTGAATCAGGGGAGGAATCCACTGATTCGGACGCGACTCAGTCCGTCTTCCTCGGTTCCCCTCCAAGACACCACCGCGACTTCTCCAATGTCTTTATGCCTTTCACGCCCCTAGAGCACTTCGAAAACCTAGCTTTCGCCATCGTAAACCCACCACACCCCTCTCCACAGGCCTGTATCCGCCGTGCTCTCCACACCGGGGCTGGCAACCCGCCAGTCATCATTAGGGCCGCCTCCTTCGGGGCGGGTTTGGTTGTCTTTGGCTCGGCCTATGAGCGCGAGATCTCCATCCTCAACAGCCCGCTTTCGTGCCCGATAAACACCGTGAGCCTTGTTCGCCATGAAGACACCGAGAACCGCTTCCTTTTTCGCCTTGGCACTGTCTCCGCCCTCCACATCGAAGATTTCCCGCTTGAATATTGGTTCACCCCCACTATCATCAACTCCATCGTTCCCTTTGCTTGCCCCATTCAAATCGATCCCGTTTGCCTCACCGGTGTGGACTACTCCGCTGTCCTTGTGTCCGTCAAGTCACGCACCCTAACCGACGTGCCTCACACCATTCCGGTCCACGGCTTCTCCGGCCTTGGGGCCATTGCTTCCGTTCTCGTCGTGCACTCCCAGGAGCTTCCGCCGGACCCCGCCTTCGCGGGCCTCGACTCCGACGACGACAACAACGGCGGTGGGGATGGAGGGGACTCTGACTTCCCGGGTGGGATGGACTCCAACCTCTCCGCTCCGCCGCCTCCACCAACGGACGAGGGCCACGACGACCGGGTCGTGCAGCTGCCGGGCGGCCTAACCATGATGGCGAACCACAAGCCGCTGGTGTGCGCCGTCCCGCTCACGGCACGCCCGAAGTCGGTGCAAGTCAAGCTGTTCAAGGGCTTCTACGACGTCCGCGTTCAGGGCGCCAACGGCGAGCGCGGGTTCTACCGCATCCCGATGAGCCCGGCGGGCTCGCCCAAGCTTCTTGTCGCGAACCTGGCGGCCTGCTCCATCGGCTTTGTCGACCGGGTGGCCACGGTGGGCCCTTCCTGCGCCTCCTTCACCGACGCCGAGATCATCTGCCGCGACCTCCGTGCCCGCGACTCCTCTCCGGGCTGTGAGGGGGAGGAGCAAGTCATGCAGGCTGTGGCTCGTTTCGATGCGGGCCTCCCACCGATCCAGGCCTCGCAGGCGCTGCAGATCGCTCCAGGAGATTGCACCGGGCAGCCGCAGCCGCCGTCCTCTCCGCCTCCCTCTTCAGGGATCTCCAAGCTCCCACCCCGTGCGGCCTCCCCCACGATTGTCTACACTCGGCGCAGTGCTCGCATCCAGAAGGGGGAAGCGGCCAACCGCATGACCATGCTGGAGAAGGCAACTCTTCGGAAGGAGATGAAGATGGGGGGGAAGAAGGCGATGGCGCCTCGTTGCAACCAGCTGCTCCCGGCGGCGGAGCTCATGGAGATCGCCGCTGAGGGCCCCCCACCGCTGCCACGCAAGGATGCCCTGCAGTTCGCAGCTGCCTGCGGCGTCCCCGAGATCGACCTCAACATGGTGCCCTCCGGTGATGATGTGTGACGACCCTTGCAGCTCTTCTCGTCGGCGGCGCGACACTCTTCCCGCTCCTCCCTCGGACTACGGCTCCTCGCTCCTTTTTAGCAGAGGTCTTTACAGAGGATGCGCCCACGCATGTTGCCAGCTACCCCCTCGCCAACCCCACCCCGTGTACTTTCCCTTTTTCTGTGTTTCTTTGCTTTTCCCTTGGTTGGTGCGCCGCCTTCGCTAATGTACTCGACTATTCCATCGTTCAATCGTTGCTGCCACCTCGGGCTAGTCTTTGTCGTTCCCTACGTTTCCAATGATTAGAGAGATTTCAGTTACCTCTTGGAACGTCCGAGGCTTAGGTAGACACAAGAAGTGTACCGACGTCAAAGCTGCCCTATCATCGAACCTTAGCTCCGTAATCTGCCTACAAGAATCTAAACTCCAGGACATCTCACCTTTCAAAGCAATCTCATTCCTCCCTCCTAATCTTAGACGCTTCCACTCCATCCCCTCAAACGGTTCAGCCGGTGGAATCGTCACGGCTTGGGACGAAAGCTTCATCTCCTGCTCCAAATTCTTTGCGGATAACTACGCCCTCACTTGTTGGTTCGAGGCTAGGGCCGAGGAACTCCCCTTTGTGGTTACCAATGTTTACGGCCCATGTGATCACGCATTAAAGCCGAGCTTTCTTCAATCTCTCATCGACCTTAAGCCTCTGATCTCCTGCCCTTGGGTGATCATAGGTGACTTCAACATCCCGCTTAGGCCCTCTGACAAGTCCTCTCCTAACTTTAACATGATGGAAGCCAACCTTTTCTCCTCCACCATCCATTCCTTCAGATGCAAGACCTCCTCTCGCTAGATAGGAGATACACTTGGTCAAACCAATGAATGTGCCAATTCTGGTTCACCTGGATCGGCATCGCCAACATCGAATGGGCCTCGTGTTTCGGACACATCGCTTTCGTCAATCACTAGGACAACCTCGGACCACGTCCCCATTCGCTTAACAATGCCACGTCAATCCCAAAGTCTCCGGTCTTCCGTCTGGATCGCTCTCTTCTCAACATCCTCTCTTTAAGGAGCGAGTCACCACAAATTGGACAAGTGTCGGCCCGCGCCATGCCCATCAGGCTCGGCCGGTATCCTTGTCTTAAGCTCAAGCGCACTCGCTGCATGGCCAAAAATGGGTGTCGAACAGCCGTTCCCTCAAGACCCTCGTGCTTAACTCGTCACACTACTATCAACTTCCTAGACAAAATGGAGGAGGCTAGGCATTGTCACAACTTGAGACCGACCTTCGCCTCGCGGTTAAGCTTTCACTTCACCGACATAATGCGATGGTTGCAGCCTATTGGCGGCAGCGGCAAAGTTGAAAGATTGCCTTCTTGGCATTTAAAACTCGCCTATCTTCACATCGTGCTTCGCCGACACCGCAAGAACCAAATAAAATCTCTCAAGATAATGGCACGACCTTCACAAATAAGACCGTGACAAGGAAACTGTACTCCTCAATTTTTCAAAACCTAGTTGAACTGCTCCGCCGTCTCCACGACTTTCGACATGCCAAGTTTGCTCCTCCCAAACTCCATTAGTTCTGCTCAAGCCTTGGAGCTCACTAGGCCTTTTACCCTGGAAGAGATCAAGGAGGCTCTCTGGGCCATGAAGGACGACGCTAGCCCGGGTCCCGATGGCTTTGGCCCAGCTTTCTACAAATCAAACTGGAATTTGGTTAAATTTGACCTCCTACGCCTTATGAACGATTTTCACGCTGGAACTGCGGATTTCAAACGGCTCAACTCCGCGCATATTGTGCTCCTACCCAAAACCGCGGAGGCCTCAAAACCAGAGAATTTCAGGCCCATGTCATTGCAAAACTGCTCGGTCAAAATTGTTGCCAAGTGCCTGGCTAATAGGAATATGCCCCTTATCGACCATCTAGTGCACTGCGAGCAAACAGGTTTCATCCGGGGCCGTGGCATCGCGGAAAATTTCCTCCATGCAACGGACATTGTGCAGACTTGTTTCAAACGTCGTCTCCCAGCAATTGTCATCAAGCTTGACTTTCATAAAGCTTTTGACTCGGTATCTTGGACGGCACTGGATGCTATCCTACGAGCAAAAGGGTTCCCCCCAGCTTGGTGCCGATGGGTAGACCACCTAAATAACTCTGCTTCCTCCGCAGTTCTCCTGAATGGGAAGCCAGGCCCTTGGTTTCAGTGCCGCCGGGGCTGCGGCAAGGTGACCCCTACTCCCCTACCTTTTCATCCTCGTCGTGATGTCCTCAAACGGCTTATCACCCAAAGCTTCCACCCATGGCATTCTTTCCCACCCGATCGGCTCGACATCCCTTGCCTTTGTTCTCCAATATCTCGACGATACTCTCATCGTCCCGCCACGGACATAGCTCACCTGCGGGCCCTCAAAGCAATCCTGCTGCAGTTCTCGGACGCCACCGGCCTCAAAATAAACTTCCACAAAAGCACTTTCGCCCCAATCCATGTGGACCCGGAACTCTCTTCTAGCCTCGTGGCCATTTTGGGATGTCCGGTTGCCTCTTTCCCCCAATCCTACTTAGGATTGCCCCTATCTACCCACAAGCTCCATCTTGCCGACTTTTTCTTCATCATTGACAAGATTGATCGGAGATTGGCAGGATGGAGAGGCCTGCTCCTATCGTTGGCAGGGAGAGCAATTCTTGTCCGGTCCGTGCTCCGGGCCCTCCCAATCTATGCGATGAGTGTCCTTCTTCTTCCCGCAGGCACGGTGCAAGCCATCGAGAAGCGTTGTCGGGCCTTCTTCTGGACCGGCCAGGACGCGGTCACCGGTGGCCAATGCAAAGTGGCTTGGGATATTGTATGCGCCCCCTTCATCAATGGAGGCATTGGCTTCCTTTCGCTCACACAAATGAACCGTTGCCTTCTTCTAAAGCACATATCGAGGCTGCACGATGTTCACCCTTCGAGGGAACCCTCCTACATTGTCTCTAAGTATGGCTGGTCTGAAACCAACGACGTGAGCGCGACCAGCACTCATCACACTCCAATCTGGCGCGACATCATCAAAGGGCTCGACCTTTTTAGGGACACCACCAGGGTTCAACTTGGCAACGGAACCACAACCTCCTTCTGGTTTGACCTCTGGCTTCCACACTCCACCCTCACCTTAGCCCAGCTTTTTCCTGCACTGCTCTCCCACACAAACAGGCCCAACACCACCGTGGCTCGCGCTATGGCTTCGCCCGACCCGAACCTGGAACTAACCCCGCGGCTGTCACACACGGCAGAATGTGAACTGAATGATCTATGCAATGTGCTGGCCACCGTAAACGTGAATTCGCAGGTGCCGGACTGCCGAACTACAAGGGAAGCTGGCAAGCCGCTCACTACTAAACTGGCTTACACGGCGGTTTGGAAGACGATGCCCGCCGACGCCTTCACCTCGGCCATCTGGAGCAACTACGCCCCGAACAAGTGCAGGCTCTTCATCTGGCTTGCCAACAAGGACCGCCTATTTACCAACGCCAGGCGCTTCCGGCGGGGTATCACCACTTCCGATGCTTGCCCCTTCTGTACGCACTGTGAAACTATCGAGCACCTCTTGTTCGAATGCAGTAAGCTCCGCCCCCTGTGGGCGGAACTGGACAGCCTTTGCCCGGATATACCGCATGGGCTCCGCAACGCCTGGGACGGAAACTTCACCAACAAGACAAGGTCAACTGCTCTCATGGCCGTTCTCTGGAACATTTGGCAGAGGAGAAACGCCAAAGTTTTCCGAGACCTCCACCTCGATCTCCACACGACTATTGCCAACGCGGCAAATGATCTTCGCCTTTGGTCTCACCGCTGTAAAAATGCCCAGAAACAAATAGTGCTTCGCGACTGGGCCACCATGTTGTTCCACTTAGCTGCGAGATTGTAGCCTCCGGCTCTTTGTAATTTTCTTTTCTCTGGGCTCTCTCTCTCCAACCCCCCTGCTATTCTGGCTCTAAATGCTATGTAACACTCCTTGATGGTCGCAATAAAGGGTTCAGGCAGGCGTAAGCCCGCCGTTGACGCGTCAAAAAAAAAAGTGTCCAATTTCCTCTGCTTCTTTAGTTCAGATCTCAAGTCCGCTTCTTCTATTCTGATCAATTATTTGTCCTTTTGTTTTATTCCTTCATCACTTGTTTGTATGTTGTTCCAGGTTGATTTCGGCACATGAATGTTGTAGACCGAGGTTCGTAGCAATGTGTCTTTGGCATTGCTCTGCACTAATAAAGTGCGTTGATCTACAGCTCTGCTGGTTCATTGAGATTATTTGGGCTCTGCATGGTACATCATTTGCATTAAGTGAAGGAGTAATTATTCAGCATCATACTTACAAATATTTCTGCAAGACAAAAATTGGTGCTGAGAAATGAGAAAACGAATGATAAAATATGCAAATGTCAGCTCGCTGTTAATGAATCTTAGTATTTTAGCTCACTTTATGCGTTGTGGTTTCTGGATGCTTGAGGCCCAGGTTGAAGGCGATGTTTCGCCTACCTCCCGCTGGAGCCTTGTGCCAGCACAACGCCACAACCACTCTGGTGTCCGTGCGCTCATCGAACAGACAGGAAAGCATCATATGATGTGGCCATTTAACAAAATCATTTATGAGAGTAATCATGAAAAATAGGACACTTCATAATCATCGATGACGCGACGTATTCCTGAAGCTATCGTCGTTATGCATTTCATAAAAAAAGAGACCATGCATGGTAATGGAACAAACTAACGAAGAGTGAACCTGGTAATAAGTATGTAAGATATCCTAATTTCTGTTGATTTTTTTTTGTAATACACAAACCAATTCACCCACAAAGATACCATTAGGGATTCCATGTATACTTTAGAATTTCTTGATTCTTTTCCTAAGAGAATAGTATCTTCTCTTCAGTATTTGTATCGATGCTCTCACCAAGTCTCTGTTGTGGTTGTGAGATATTTTGTGGTTTGGATCGATCCACTCAAACTTGTGGTGGTTGTAATGTTAATGTGAAGGGGCGACACTAGAGAGCTGGTCCAGTTCTCGGAGAGCAACTATCCCTAGGAGGAGTACAACATCCAGCTGCTCCAATCAATGATGCCAACCAACAAATGTCCTCGGCGAACCCTCTTGTCTCCACGCCTTCCATCTTCTAACATCACTCTCTTACAAATGTTATACACTCGCTTCCACTGACCTATGCACACACCACACCCCACCCTCCAGATCAAGCAAGATGGACGCCCAAGGCGCCCTTGACTCGCTCCTTGGCCGCCTCAGCGCCATCCTCATTGGCGAGGCACAGCTACTTGGCGGCCTCCATGGCGACGTGGAGTTCATCAAGGATGAGATGGAGAGCATGAACGGCCTGCTCCACCACCTCACCGAGGCTCAATACCGCGACCACCAGGTCCGTGCTTGGATGAAGCAAGTGGTTGGCCTCGCTCGCGACTGCGAGGGCAATGTCGAGCTCTACATCCATAACGTTGCAGGCGCTGGCAACCACACCAGTGGCTTCCTGGGCTACTTGCAGCAGATCGTGCGCTATGTGCGCACCATCCCCGAGCGACACCGGATCGCGACGCGGATCCGGGAGCTCAAGGTCAAGGCACGCGATGTGCTCGACAGGCAGCAGAGGTATGGTGTAACTGTGCCACCAGCTACTGACCAAGACGACGCAATATTCACGGATGACGTACAAGCTGCCTCCGATGAACCGGACTCTGAGGATGAAGATGCTCGGAAACGCGCTCTTCTTGTCAACTGTTCGTGGTCGGAGGACAAAGAGGCTTATGAACAGAAAATCATGGATGATACCATCAAGTCCATACTGCTGCCTGAGGAGAGACCTGTTGAAGGGCTAGCAAACAGGGAATCACAGCCGAGAATATTCCTTATGATCTGGAAAAAATATGGAGGCACTCACAAAATGGATGAAGTGGATCGTGATTTCACAAATCGTATTATTCAGAAACTGTACAACCGGGAAATCAGCTCATTTAGTTGCAAAGCCTTGGTGGAGGTCAACACATCAGCTTATAGACCTTTGGTCCCATTACTGCAGAAAATACTGGACCAAGTGGCTAAACAAGAGCAGAGTTCTCAGAAGGTGCGCAAGGCTGTGGAACTCACCAAGACCCTTGGGGGGTATCTCAGAGGTAAACGGTTCTTGATCATCCTTCAAGTTGACGATCACGATTACATGAAAGATTGGAATAGAATATGGTCTGCTATGTTAGATGCTACTGCTCATGGCTCTCCTGGTAGCGCTATAGTCATCGCCGCAAGTTCTGCACATTTAGTAGCCCCCCCCCTATGAAATGCTCAAGCCACAAACTTTATTTGGCACTTTCTGCAGTGAAACCAAGGAGCTTGATAAGGGTTGTGAAGATGATGTTCATCGAAGTGCTATAGAACGATGTCTTTGCAATGAAGATGTTCCAACATCTTCTGTATGTTAATCATGGACTAGGTGTAACCCAGTTAGAAAACTTTGAGAAAACCTTAAGTGAGTGTAAGGGCTTGAGAAAAAGTGTGGGAAAGCAAATGTTAAGGTTCTGCTACAACGAGCTGCCTACCAAGTACAGGAGCTGCTTGTTGTACCTAACTATCTTCCCACAAGGCCACCCGATTAGGAGAACAACCGTGTGTAGAAGATGGATAACTGAAGGCCTGATAACATCAAGAGAGAAGCGTGCAGAAGATGAAGCTGATTGTTGTTTCGATGCGCTCCTCTCGAGGGGTCTAATTCAACCTGGCGAGATTGGTGCAATGGGTAAGATCAAGACCTGCACATTACATCCTGTTGTTCATGAAGTCATGACCAGGATCGCTCGAGATATAAACTTTGTGGACATGGACCTCCCACCCAATTTGGCTCGCCGCCTTCCCATTCACAGTAGAATTGGGATGCTAGCAGCTGATTGCAATGACATTGTAGCATTTCTTCCAGCCTTGGCCAAGTCATCTCAGTGGCAGCTTATAAAGATGCTGGATCTTGAAGGTTGCACAGGCTTAAAGAAGCAGCACTTGAAGAGCATATGTAAAATAATATTGCTCAAGTATTTGAGCCTTAGGAACACAGGTATCAATAAATTACCCAAGCAAATTGAGAAGTTGCAGTGTCTGGAGACGTTGGATATCCGACAAACAGCGGTACAGTCATTCACCACAGGATCGATCATGCTTCCAATGCTAAAGCATCTGCTTTCTGGCCCGAAAGGATCTCCGGGCAACATCTCTGATGGGTCTCAGGATTCGTTTAGGGTGGTGCGGCTTCCTAGAGGCATCAAAGGGATGGAAAAATTGGAGACACTGTCCCATGCTGAAGCTTCCAACAATGTTAATGATTTAACTGATGTTGGTCAGCTGTTACGGCTGAGGAAACTGGGTGTGATTCTTTCTGGTGAGAAAGGTGGCTTGCATGTTCTGTTCCAACAGATTGAGAAATTACATGGTTGCCTCCGCTCCTTGTCAATCCAGATCAACCAACCACCCAAAGTCAAGGATACTCGAATATTAGCTTCGCCTCCAAAGCTTCTTCAGAGCCTGAACATCAGCGGCATCAGAAGTGGGCTCCTCACCTGGATCGCAGAGCTCGATCAACTTACCAAGATAACACTGACCGAGACTTACCTGGAAGAAGATTATACACGCGTTCTTGGCAAGCTTGCAGCTCTATGTTGCCTCAGGCTTCGGCGCAATTCATATGCCGGAAGCGGGCTCACGTTCAAAGAAGAAGAGTTCAAGAACCTCAAGTCTTTGGGCGTTGATGATGACGTCGTAACCAACATTACCTTCGACACTGGAGCGGCTCCCAAGCTCGAGACCATTGTGTGGTCTTCCGCCACAATGGAGGTCATTTCTGGAGTAGGCAGCCTTCCCAAGCTGAAGAAGCTCGAGCTCAATGGATACTGCAACCCAGAACTAATGAAACAAGTATTTGAAGAGCTGCCGGACAGCGTTGATTTCAAGCACAAGCAAGGCCATGGACATCAAGAAGATGGAGCTACTATTGCTGCTTCCACCTCCATGAGCAAGTGATCAACTACTATCCATCAACCGGAGGCTTGCTTCGGTCCGTGTTTGCCCCACTCATTTATCATCCTGAATAAAGAGGCAGCTGCCGGTAGGGATGCCCTGTCATCTTCTTTCAGCCTCACGCCTCATTGTATCTGAATCCTTTCTGTTTTGTGTAATTCGTGCGCCTCTTCTGGGTGCACTTGTGGATTGTGTGTTTGGTTTTAGTTCTTTGTACTCTGCAGACCTAGATTGTATTATGCGCGTGCATGTTTGTGTAGTGTGGTATTGTATTTTTTTCATTGTCCTATCTTGGTTCACCACCAAAGCTATATCTCTGTTGTTTATTTTGATTGTTATCTATAGTACAGAGTTGCTGTGCTAACTGTAAGTTGGTTATGTATTGCCACCATTGGTGAAAAGATGAGAGGGTATTGCAATCTGCTAACTGTTCTTTTTGTCATGCAGAAACTTCTCTGTTGCTGTGCTAACTGTAACTGTCATCTTACACCATTAAATTGATGTTCGATTAGAATTTGTGATAATCAGCTGCTGTCCTAGATCAGATTTGTCTTGGTCAGTCATTAAAATCACTAGACCAATGCAATGCAGATAACTGTAGACCTCAGATTTTTTTTGTTTTTTGATTTTGAAACACAGTAGGTCTGTCTTTGATTAACCTGAGCAGGGAACAGGATATATATATAGCGACAGAAATGTAGTGATGCTTCAGAAGGTGCTGCTGCGAACATAGGAATCTCAACTCTGAAGAACGTAAGCCGGCTCTATCACATTAGTAAGGGACACCGCCCTCCAACTGAATTTCTTTCTTGTAACAGTCTTTTCTTAAACGACGATTTCGTCCAAAAAGGAATCTTCTTCTTCTTCTTCTTCCAGTCTTGTGTGCGTCCTTGAATTTGAATTATTTTCAGTCTTGTGTGCGTGCATGTTTGTGCTAGTTATCTGTTGGAAAACCAAGCAACGCTCAGTTAAATTCTGTTGAAAAAACGGTGGCCACGCCACTTCCCAAGCTTCCACCTGCGGTGGCCACTGGAACCCCGTTCCCCTCCATGATTTGCCACCGTATTTCACGGCAGAGTTCCGCCGGCGTTGAGCGCAGTACTGGGCAACTGCTGCCGCAGTGGACTGTGCTACTAATCCATCACCACCGTGTTAACATGCATGTATCAGTGTTGTATCAATGTATCTGTACTGATCCCTTTGTATTCTGTAAGCTGTTGTACCTCCCCTAGATGTTAGGATCGCTAACCATTCTCCCGTTGTGGCCTGCGTGCCTCTTCTCATGGGAGACGTTGGGCTCTCTCCCTCTATATATTGTACTCTGTAACAATCTCACATAAATACAACAGCAGCATATTGAGCCACTCTACTCTTCAACTTGGTATCAGTTCTCCATGGCGTTTGAGGACATCTTCGGCGACCTTCCTGCTCCTGACGCCGCCGCCGCCGCGGCCGTCGACGTCGTCGCCAAGTCCTCCCCTCCTCCTGGTTCCTCCCCTCCCGTTGCCACTTCCGCTCTCTCGACCATGGTCGTTCCCCCTGCTGACCCTTACCTCCTCAATTTTCATCAAGACCACATCTCCAACCACGTCACCTTCAAACTTGATCCCTCCCAGAACAACTACATCAAGTGGCGCACGTTCTTCAACTGCGTCCTTCTTCACCATCGCGTCCAGGACCACGTCCTCCACCCGCCCCCTGCCACACCCGATCCTTCCTGGCTCGCCATCGACCACCGCCTGCTCCTCTGGATTCTCTTCACACTGGCCGATCCTCTCCTCGAGCTCATCATGGGCGGCGCCGGCGACGCTTACACCGCCTGCACTCGCATCCGGGACTACTTCCAGGCCAACCAGGGGGGCCCAATACCTGCATCTCACTCGCTAGTTTCGCAACCTCAAGCAGGGCGACCTCACCGTCTCGGAGTACGCCCGGCGCCTCAAGGCGCTCGCCGACGGTCTCGTGGACACCGGCAACACCGTCAACGACCACGATCTCACGATGCAGCTCCTGCACGGCCTCGACGCCCTCTTCGACACCATCCGCACGATCCTCGGCGACACGGTCCCCTGCCTCCCTTCGCCGTCACTCGCTCTTGGCTGGAGCTTGCGGAGTACAACATCAACCTCCGCGCGTCCGAGGCCGGATCCGCGGCCCTCACCGTCTCCGGCGGTCCCAGCTCCAACCCTGACCGCGGCGGCCGCGGTGATCGTGGCGACCGCTCTTATCGCGGTGACCGTGCTCCCCCCACTGGCCGCGGCTCTGGTGGCGCTCGCGACAATGGTGGTGGCGATCGTGGTCGTGGCTCAGGGTGGACACGGTCCGGGCCGGTCCGGTCCCTGACCGAGCCGCCGTTTTGACCGGCCGACGGCGGACTGGACCGGACCGGACCGACCAGCTTGGCGGTCTTGATTCCAGGGACCGGACCGGCGACGCTCCAGCCCGGGCTGGACCGAGAGGACCGGCCGTGATTACCACGGAAGAGGGCAGAGCGCGCACAGGGGGTGCTGGACGGAGGAGGAAGAGGCACAGAGAACTCCGTTGTCGAGATCGGCGACGATGAACACCAGCAGCGATAGGACGCGGCGGCATCGGCTGCGGCGCGACTGTTAGCCATGAATCTGTGCATGTCTGTTCTTATCAGTTTTTTCTCTTGCATGCAAGTATGGTAGCGCGTGCATGACCCCTCGATTTTCTGTGTGCGGGCATTGCCGTGATTAGTGGATCAAGTCTGACGTGGAGTCAGTCGTGGGATGGAGCCATAATTATCGGAACGAAGCACGTTTCTCTCGTTCTTTATGTTTTAAGCAGTGGTATTCTATTCCAACGAACGGTTTTATACTAACCTTTACGTACGTACTAGTAGTTGAATTGGATTGCAGTTACCTAAAATAGTGGGGCAGTTCAATCTACATAAAATGGCACGCACAGATTTCGTAAGAATAATATATGGGAGTTTCCTTCTGTATTTTTTTTCGACTGAATAAAAGGAAACGGTAGCTTGGGATGATGCGTGAATATCGGATCAAATAAGCTTTCAGTCGCAAACGAAGGAAACGGCAGTGCAGAGTTAGTCGTGGGATGCATGGCGCCGTGACTGTCGGATCTAATCCCGTTTCTTTCGTTCTTGCTATTTTCACGAAAAATGGTACCGCGTGACATGAGTCTTCTTCTACCTCTTGTCCCTGTCCCTATGTCAATTGACTGAATTATACTTGATGCCGGTGATTAGCGGCGAGGCGGGGCACGGCCGGGACGTCGCCGGTGGTTGCGACGACGAGGAACAAGGCGCACCTTCGGTCCGCTCGGTCGGACCGGTCAAAGACCGGACCGGACCGAGAAAATTTCGGGCTGATATTTGGTAACCGGACCGACCAATTCTTTCAACGAGCCAGGACCGATCGGTCCGGTCCAGAACGGGCCACGAGCGGGCCGAAAAGCCCGCTCGCTCCGTCCAGCCTGAGTCGTGGCCGTGGCTGCACCAGTCGGCGTGGCCGCGGTCGCTCGGACTCTGGTAGTCGTGGCCCCTCGCAGCAGTCGCCGTGGACCGGCTACTTCGCTCCCTTCTGCATGGCATTGCCGGCTCCCCGTGCCGGCTGGATCCCTCCGAACGCCGCCGGCGTCCTCGGACCGCGCCCGTGCATTCACTCGCAGGCCTACCCCCTGATGTACTCCGGCCTGCAGCAGCCGGGTCCCTCGTCGCTCCCGCCCGGCGATCCTGGCTGGGATCACGCCGCCCTGCTCCATCAGGCCTACAGCCAGCATGGCCTTCCCCAACAGAGCGCCGATTGGATCCTCGACTCCGGTGCCGCCACACACATCACGGGTAACGCAGGTACCCTCTCCTCGTTCCATCCTTTTTCCAAGCATAATTCATCTAGCATAATTGTCGGCAACGGTGATCGCCTCCCCATTACTGGCATCGGCTCCACCTCTCTCCCTCCCGCAAATCTCTCTCTCCACGATGTATTTGTCTGCCCTTCTATCGTTAAGGATCTTATCTCTGTTCGTAAACTTTCTTCTGATAACAATGTCTCTGTTGAGTTTAACCCCTCCGGTTTTTCTGTGAAGGACTTTCCCACCAGGAGACACATCATGACGTCCAGTAGCCCCGGTCCTCTCTACCCGTTTTATGGCAAGCACTCCATTGGCGGCGCTGCCTTCTTCACCACTTCCGGTGATCTGTGGCACCAACGCCTTGGCCACCCGGGCAAGGCCTCATTAGCTTCTATTTCCCAAGATTTTCTTCCCGATTGTAATAATGCTGCTAGATCACCATGTACGGCCTGCCAACTTGGATGGCAGCCTCGTCTTTCTTTCACTTCTTCAAATAATTGTACTAGTGCTCCTTTCCAACTTATTCACTGTGATCTATGGACCGTTCCCGTTACGAGCTTTTCGGGTTATCAATACTACCTTATTGTACTTGACTATTTCTCACATTACTCTTGGTCTTTTACCCTCCGCAACAAATCCGAGACCTCCTCCACCTTCCAACGCTTTTTTACTTACATTCTCACACACTTTAACACTCTCATCAAGTGCATGCAATGTGATAACGGCGGTGAATTCATCAACACGTCCCTTCGTACCTTCTTTTCCGACCATGGCATTGTCTATCGCCTCTCCTGCCCCCATACCTCTCCCCAAAATGGCAAGGCCGAACGCATGATCCACACAATGAACGATGTAGTACGCACCTTGCTCATCCATGCCTCTCTCCCTCCACCATTTTGGGTCGAGGCCTTACACACTGCCACACACCTACTTAACCGCCGTCCTACCACTAAAACCACACCTTACACCCCCTTCTTTCTTCTCGCCAGCGTCCACCCTCGCTACGATCACCTTCGCGTTTTCGGTTGTTTGTGTTTTCCGAATCTTTAGGCCACCACCCCACACAAACTAGCGCCACACTCCACCCGGTGTGTTTTTCTCGGGTATCGCTTAGAGCACAAAGGGTACGGATGCTTCAATCTCACTTCCCCACGCGTCATCATCTGTAGGCACGTTATTTTTGATGAAACGATTTTTCCTTACCAATCTCCCACACCGGCGCCCACAAATCCATCCTCATCCTCCACACCCGATCCGGCCTCTGCGCGCCCACCCACGCGCACGATCCGCTCCGGGATCCCCAACCCACCTACCTCGTCCTCCAGCGGCCCCACCGAATCTACCTCGCCCACCGATCCGCCTAACCCCGCCTCCCACGTGTCCGGTCATTCCCCCACCGAGCCGACCGCGCCTGCCAACCCCACTCCCGTATGCGACGCGGCCCACTCACACTCGCCCGGCCCGGTTTCCCCGCCCGCGTCAGCCTCCCTCGGATCGCCCCCCGCAATCTCCCTCGGATCTGCCGCTGATCCCGCGCCTGCCTCACCTGCCCCATCTGCCTCGGGCCCCACCGCATCCTCCTAGCATACAGCGCCATCCACTCCTAGTCCTCCACGTCGCCTAGTTCAACCCGTCGCCCCTCCCATCAATTCACATAAAATGACAACTAGGGCCAAATGTGGCTTCGCTCAACCACGCCGTCTCTTCTCCCTGACTTCCTCTCCTGCCATTTCTCCTATTCCCTCCTCATATAAATCTGCCTTAAAAAGTCACCATTGGTATGATGCTATGCTTGCTGAATATAATGCTTTGCTAAAGAACGATACTTGGAGTTTGGTTCCTCGTCCTGCAGGTGTCAACGTGGTGACCGGAAAATGGATCTTTCTCCACAAATTCAATCCGGATGGCTCGCTCTCCCGGTACAAGGCACGTTGGGTTCTTCGTGGGTTCACCCAACAGGCGGGTGTTGACTACACGGAGACTTTCAGTCCGGTTGTCAAACCGGCAACGGTGCGCGTCGTCCTCAGCATTGCCACCGCACACTCCTGGCCCATCCATCAACTAGATGTCAAAAACGCCTTTCTTCATGGTGATCTTGGCGAAACCGTTTACTGTCAACAACCAGCGGGGTTCATTGACTCATCCCGTCCCAACCATGTTTGCCTTCTTAAGAAGTCTCTATACGGGTTGAAGCAAGCTCCTCGTACTTGGTTTTTACTGTTTCAGTCCTTCTCTCCTTGGGATTTGTTTCCTCCTGGTGTGACCCCTCTCTCTTCATTTTTCACCATGGCTCCTCGGTTCCCTATCTTCTACTCTATGTAGATGATATTATTATCACCGCCAACACCATAGCAACCCTCAACTCCGTCATCTCTTCTCTCAAGACTGAGTTTGCCATGTCGGACCTTGGTGATATTCACCATTTTCTTGGTGTCAATGTTACCCGTAATTCCTCCGGGCTGTTCCTATCCCAACAACAGTACGTTCTTGAGATTTTAGAGTGAGCCAATATGTTGCACTGCAACCCCATTTCCACCCCCATAGACACAAAAGCAAAACTCTCCGTGCATGATGGTGATCCTCTCTCAAACCCCACACTTTACCGCAGTTTAGCAGGTGCCCTCCAATATCTCACCTTAACCCGACTAGACATCTCCTACGCCGTCCAACATGCTTGTCTCTTCATGCATGCTCCACACACCACCCACTTTTAGTTGCTCAAACGCATCCTTCGCTATCTTCAGGGCACCTCCCACTACGGCCTCCAACTCTACACATCACCATCCCGCGAGCTCATTGCTTATTCCGACGCTGATTGGGCCGGTTGTCCCGACAATCGGAAATCTACCTCTGGGTTTTGTGTCTTTCTTGGGTCTAACTTGGCCTCATGGTCATCTAAGAGGCAACCTACGGTATCCCGTTCTAGTGCGGAGGCTGAATACCGCGTGGTTGCTAATTGTGTTGCGGAAACTACATGGTTTCACCAACTTCTTCACGAGCTCCGTCGCCCACCTTCTCGTGCTACTGTGGTATACTGTGAAAACATCAGTGCGACGTATCTCTCCTCGAACCCTGTCCAGCACCAGCGTACAAAACATGTGGAGACCGACTTGCATTTCGTTTGGGACAGGGTCGCGCTGGGAGAAGCTCGAGTTTTGCAGGTTCCTTCAGGCTCTCAATATGCGGACATCTTCACCAAGGGCCTCCCATCGGCGATCTTCATCGACTTTCGAGCCAGTCTGAACATCCACCCGAGCGGTGTTCCGACTGCGGGGGGTGTTAACATGCATGTATCAGTGTTGTATCAATGTATCTGTACTGATCCCTTTGTATTCTGTAAGCTGTTGTACCTCCCCTAGATATTAGGATCGCTAACCACTCTCCCGTTGTGGCCTGCGTGCCTCTTCTCATGGGAGACGTTGGGCTCTCTCCCTCTATATATTTTTGCCGAAAAAGGCTTTCACCCCGATTTATAAATAAAGCAATGACCAACAACATCCAGTTACAGACGCACACCACCACAACACACGCACACACCCAAGGCGGGATACATAGGCGCTGAGCGCTGCAACACGACCCCTAGCACTACTCGAGCACCCGGGACTCCACCAGTGAACACGCCACCACGAAGAGATGCAGCCGCATACGACGAACCGTGGGCTCCAAGACGGTGCCTTCAGGAAGGGTACGACCCGGGAGCGTCGCCACCACCTGATCCGAGGATCAAGGTTTCCCCCGGAGCCACACGACAGACAATGAGAGCTGCGACGACGCCTTCAAGAAGGGAACGAGCTATGCCGCCGCTGGTCTATCCAAAGAAAGAGTAGGTTTTCACCCCGGCCAATACTCACTGCCATCGAACGCCGCACCCCGACAACCACGCCACCCACACGGCCATGACCACCGGGCAGCACCAAGCGACGGGCTCTGCCCGTGAGCACCTCGCAACCACCACCAGGGCCGCTGCCCCGGAATCCAAGACCTAGGAACCACCACAACCGACACCCGCCGCTACCCCAACGGAAGAGACGATCGGATCCTGGGGCACACAAGTGCATCGATTCGTCCTACAGCTCCGGGCGCGAGACTAGCTTGGTCCTGCTGCCGGGCGCGAGACGAGCTCGGTCCTGCTGCCGGGCGCGAGACGGGCTCGCTCCTGCTGCCGGGCGCGAGACGAGGAGGTCCTGCTGCCGGGCGCGAGACAAGCACAGTTCTGCAGCCCGAGCACGAGACTAGCGATGGGTCACAGCAGGGAGAGGGCCATCCCACCGATGAAGATTGCGCCCGGGCATCGAGAAGAGGGGTCGAAGCTCTTCACAAGCCGCTCACCAACGGGCCGACGCCGAAGAAGTCCGGCCGCCGCCGTGAGACGATCCTGACCACTGCCATGAGCCACCACCATGCCGTGGTAGCCCACATCCCCGCCGAGCACAGCCCACGGCACCTGCCATCGCCGGATCGGCCGGGGGCCGGCAGGTCCACCACCACCAGGGAGCGCTGTAGTAGGGGCAGCCACTGGAGCAGGCCACTACCTGCGGCGAGCCGGGGCCCCGCCACCACAAGGGCCCAGAGCACCTGAGCCGCAGCCGCGACGGACACTACTAGGAAAAGGGCTATAGATAGGATTGATTCTAATGGCGCACCGTGGATGCAGTGCGCCACTACTATATACTAATGGCGCACTGTTCTCGATCGCCATTAGAGTGGAAGACACTAATGGCGCACGGCGAGAGAGTGCGCCATTAGTATGAATTTTTTTTTTCCATTTTCCCATACATACTAATGGCGCATGAAGCAAACAATGCGCCATTACTATATATAACTTCTAATGGCGCACTGCTAGGATGTGCGCCATCGTATCCCTCCATCCCCTCCATCTCGATCTCGATCCTCCATCTCGATCGACCAAGCACCCTCCCCGCTAGCTCTACCCGCAACCTCCCCGCTCCACCGCCGAGCACTGCCCGCCCCCACAAGACCAAGCACATTTTGAACATATTTTTTTACTATTTTTATAAAAAATATTACACTGTTATAATTTAAACAAGTTTGATAAACACAAATAAATATAAAAACAGCATTTAAAATGCATAAAAATATTACTGTTATGATTTAAACAAGTTTGAACATATTTAAACACAAGTTTGAACATATTTAAAATGCATATTCTGTATCCCCTCCATCTCGATCTCGATCCCCCATCTCGATCTCGATCCCTCCATCTCGATCGCACCAAGACCTCCCGCTTAGCTCTACCCATCGCAACCTCCCCGCTCCACCGCCGAGCACTGCCCGCCCCCAGCAAGACCAAGCACACTTTGAACATATTTTTAATTTTTTTACTATTTTTATAAAAATATTACACTGTTATAATTTAAACAAGTTTGTTAAACACAAATAAATATAAAAACAGCATTTAAAATGCATAAAAATATTACTGTTATGATTTAAACAAGTTTGAACATATTTAAACACAAGTTTGAACATATTTAAAATGCATATTCTGTATCCCCTCCATCTCGATCTCGATCCCCCATCTCGATCTCTATCCCTCCATCTCGATCGCACCCAGACCTCCCCGCTTAGCTCTACCCATCGCAACCTCCCCGCTCCACCGCCGAGCACTGCCCGCCCCCACAAGAACCCGCACATTTTGAACATATTTTTATTTTTTTTACTATTTTTATAAAAATATTACACTGTTATAATTTAAACAAGTTTGTTAAACACAAATAAATATAAAAACAGTATTTAAAATGCATAAAAATATTACTGTTATGATTTAAACAAGTTTGAACATATTTAAACACAAATAAATATAAAAACACCATTTAAAATGCATAAAAAATATTGGGGATCCTGGAGTCGAACCCAGGACCTCTGGTGTGAGAACTGGCTGCTGACCGGTCGAGCTAGTAGAGGGACTTGATGTGGATCAGTTCAGGTGGAATATAACCTGTTGGCTCGGCAGAAATATCTAATGGCGCACCATGGTGAGGTGCGCCATTAGTGTGGATACTTATGGCGCACCGATGGTTGGTGCGCCATTAGTATTGTGCCTCCATCCATCCATAGCCCTCCCGGCGGCCCACCCTCTCCTCGCCCTCGATCCCTCTCTCTCCCTCGCCCTCGCCTCGATCCCCTTCCTCGGCGCGCTGCCCGCCGCCTCGATCCCCTTCCCGGCGCGCTGCCCGCCGCCTCGGCGCTGCCCGCCGCTCTCGCGCCGCCCAGCGCCGCCCAGCGCGCCGCTGCCCGCCGCCTCGCCGCCCAGCGCCGCTGCCCGCCGCCCAGCGCTGCTGACGCCTCGCGACGCCTCGGCGCCCGGCGAAGCGACCAGTACTCCATTTGTCCCCAACCCCTCTCCCCACCTGGCGGCCGGGTTTCGATCGATCCTCTCGCGCCGTCTCGGCCGGCGGCTGGGTTCCCTGTGCCGCCTCGGAAGAGGAGCGCCGCCGCTGGAGGACTGGGATGGACAGGCGGGCCGGAGGAGGAGGAGGAGGCGACGGACTCCGTCGGCGACAGCTCGTCGCCGGACGACGGCTGGTCTGCTGCGCTGCGCTGCGCGCTGCTGCTGCTGCTGCTGCTGCTGCTGCTTGGGCTTGTTCAGCGCTCGGTAGATGGCGCCACCACTTGGGCGCGGCTCGTTATCCTCCACCACCAGCACGTTGCCCGCGTTCAGCGGCACGATCTCCTGGAACCTGCATGCGCCCATATAGATCATAATTCATATGAAAAAAATGTGCAGCGTCGATCATAATTTCATTGAAAATTTGCAGGGAGATCCTGTACGTGCGTACCCTAGCTAGGACGTATATGTCGGGCAGCCCTTCTATCTGGAGAAAATGTGCACAATCTTCAATATAACTTTGGTAGTTGGATTTCTCGATGATCCATATCATTGGTGAGAGCTACGGTAGCACAACAACCGCAAGTTCAATGATGGCTTCGGCAATAATTTTGAAGCTTATAGTCGTATTTATAATCTCCATTTGCTGTAGTACTCCAGTTAACTGAAACATAATACAATTCTGCTTATGTGTTGCATATTTTGGAACTATATTTATCATTACCATTTCAAGGAATTCTGCTTATTTTTGGAACTATATTTTGGAACTATATTCACTATTACAAGGAATTTGCATAATACAGTTCAATGATGACTCATGTTGAAGATTGTGCACCCCGGTTGAAAGCAGATTGCCTCAAGCAGGAAATCACTAGGAATTGTGCTTCTGGATGCATTATGTGCCATTGGTCTTTTTTATAAGCAAAAACAATTGTTAGCTTTTAGATGTTGTGGTGGTTCACTTGGTGGTATATTGTTTTGACTTACACTTGTTAGCTTTTTTATAAGCAAAAACATGCCAATGTATTTTCCATGCTATGATGGAGGCCTTTTTTGCCTTGTCCACCCGAGAGGCCCTTGAGTTTGCGGAATGTCGATTAACTTCCGTTCCGCAAATTGGTACTCCATATGTCCTATTTTCAGCAAAGGTCATGCTGAAATTTTCCGTGAATTTTAGCATGACTTTGCTAAAAATAGGACATATGGGGTACTGCGACTAATGCATGTTTTATGATCTGTTGTAAGGGTACTAATTGGTCTCTTCGCTGCTTATCGAGATGGCGGAAGCAGCCACCGCCGATCTGCGACACGCAGATGCGAGTTGGATGATTCCGAGTTCTTCACTATCATACTTGAGGCTTCAGTTGGATCCATGACGCTGGTATATAAAACGAGAGATCTCCCTTCACCCATCTCATTATGATATCTGTTGTTTGCTACATCACTCATTTTCCCAAACTGCAGAGGCTGCACGACAGGTTTATGAACATGCTGATGGGTGAAGATCCGCCAATAATGTGAAGCTGCGACAAGCCGGCAGCGGGTTTCGCAGCAATTGGGATGTGCCAGTTGGCGATCAAGAAGGGCCACATGTACTTGTCTCGTGGGTGGGAGAACTTCTACCGTGCCTACGACCTGCAGCTGGGGTACTTCCTTGTCTTCAGGTACGACGACGACGCCAACATGCTCATCGTGAAGGTGTACAACAAGACTATGTGTCACATGCGTACGCTGCCGATGATGATGCGATGACGTTCGCCTCTTATTATTCCTCTACATTTGGCTTTGCCTCACATCGATTGTTAACGGTCATTGTTGCATTTTGGACAGGTAGGAGCAGCAAAGTGATATGGCTACAGCCAAAGCAAAGCAGCGACTATGGCTGTAGCGAAGCAAGCGATTCTGGCAGAGGAAGCAGCAGCGATTCTGCACCAAAGCATAGACAACAAGAAGGATGATCCGGACTGGAGTGCGGGAGAAGAGGAGCAGAGTGAGGATGAGGAGCTACATCATGACGATGGGCATCAGCCGAGGATGACCTAGCTGGTGGTGGTGACCAAGGGCAAGAGATGGTGGTGGCTGACCATGGGCAAGAGATGGAGGTGGCTGAGGATGACCTAGCGATGGTCGTGCTCGAAGGTGGCCTCGCGATGGTGGTGGTGCTGACAATGACCACGCACCGGTGGTGGCGCCGGCGATCCCACACTGGGCGACATGACCACGCCAATTGTGGTAGAAGACTACATCCCACTACCTCCACCGCCTCCACCGCCTCACCGCCTAGGCGCATCAGGAGATGAAGGAGAAGAAGGAGAAGAACTGCCTACTTTGTCGTGTATGTCGATCTCCTATAGGTTAGCTATCCAAAATGATATATATATACTTAGTTACCTATGTTATCTCTAATATGCTTAGTTTCCTATAGGTTAGCTTCATTTTACCTAAGTTGGCTCTAATATACTAACTTAGAGCTTATATGCTTAGTTTCCTATAGGTTAGCTCCAAAATAACTTATGTTAGCACAAAATGATCAAGTTTACATAATAAGCTTATAGTCTTTTCTTAATCTTCTTCTTTTCCAAAATGACATAGGTTAGCTTCATTTTACCTAAGTTGGCTCTAATATACTAACTTAGACCTTATATGCTTAGTTTCCTATAGGTTAGCTCCAAAATAACTTATGTTAGCACAAAATGATCAAGTTTACATAATAAGCTTATAGTCTTTTTCTTAATCTTCTTCTTTTCCAAAATGACATAGGTTAGCTTCATTTTACCTAAGTTGGCTCTAATATACTAACTTAGACCTTATATGCTTAGTTTCCTATAGGTTAGCTCCAAAATAACTTATGTTAGCACAAAATGATCAAGTTTACATAATAAGCTTATAGTCTTCTTCTTATTCTTTTCTTTTCCAAAACTCTTCTTATTCTTCTTCTAGTGTTCTTCCTCTTCTAGTATTCTTCTAGTCTTCTTCTTTTCTTCTTCTAACTTCTTGTTTATCATTTTGCAGATTTGATTTAATTGACGGAAGCTTGCGTGGATGGGGTGCTTCTTTTCCATTTGTGTTTTTATTTTGTATCAATGTGAAACTTTTGTGAATTGATGGATAACGGTGTTGGATGAACAATGTGAAACTTTTGTAACGACGGAACTATGTGTTGGCTATGTATGTATATATGATGAAACTTGTGTGTTGGATATGATTGCTATATGGATGCTTGTTGTATATATATATGTGTTGAATATCTCATATGTGAAATAGTGACCTGAGATTAAGAAAAGAATTAAAAAAGTTGTTACTAATGGCGCACTACAATGTGCTGCGCTGTAAGAATAGCAGATTATAGTGGCGCATCGTGAGCAGTACTAATGGCGCACTTCCCTGTGCGCCACATTAGAAAAAAATTCTAGTGGCGTGATGCCAGTGGCGCACCAGCCATGCGCCATTAGAAGTCAAAACCAGTGCGCCACTAGCATGCCTTTTCCTAGTAGTGGGATCTGGGCCGCGCCCACACGCCGCCACCGCCGGGATCAGGGCACGCCCCCAGCCCGTCCCAGCCACAGCGCCGCCGCCACAAGAAGCGCCCGTCGCTGCGGCAGGCCAGGGCCAGCGCCGCCGCCCAACAAGGATGGCCCGCGCCATCCAGCGCCGCGTGGGGGAGGAAGAGGCCCCGCCGCCACCCGATCTGGTCGGGCTTTGCCCGCCAGCACACTGGGGTGGCGGCGAGGGGAGGGAGAAACGAGGAGGGGGCCGCGCCCCGCGGGCTAGGGTTTCCCCCCGGCAGCGCTCGCGGGAGCGGCCAGGGAGGGGAGGGGAGGGGAGGGGCGAGTTCGCAGCCACACCCACCGTTGCCCCCCTCTATATATTGTACTCTGTAACAATCTCTGAACATAAATACAACAACAGCATATTGAGCCACTCTACTCTTCAACTCACCGGGAGAAGGCGGAGAGAGAGAGAGAGCGTCCGGCCAGGAAAACGGAGGAGCCGCGGTCGTCCGCTGTGCAAATCCTGCCGGCACCAGCTGCTCGGCCGCCTTCAGTGCTCCGCTTGCCGGGACCCCGCGTCCTCCGGTAGGTTCAGTCGCGGCCTATCCCTACGGGCTGCCATGCCAACTCCACTCCTCATCCTCTGATTTACCGTCTGGTTTTGGCAACTCTGCTTCTTCCAACTATCGCTGATGGATGACACTTGACACGTCCCGATTCTTGCAACTCTCGCTGGTGTAACAAGTGTCTCTGTACTTGAATTCCAGTCTGATGTTCTGTTGTACGTGTAAAGTAGTTTGGGAAAGCGTAGAACCCTTTGTCTCGGGCCGCGTCTATATATTGAGGCAATGCCTTGGCACATAAGTTTACAGAGAGATCGAGAGATCAATCGGTTAGAGAGGAGATCGACAGGAGGAGATCGTTACAGAAGATAAGGAGGGAAGAAGAGATAGAATCCTATACAGGTTAAACACCTCCCTATACAATAATTCTAACACTCCCCCTCAATCTAAACCTCAAGTCTTGCCAAGGTTGAGATTGTACTTGAACTCATCGAGTCTTCTCTCTGTCAAGGGTTTTGTGAATCCATCCGCAAGTTGATCTCCTGTAGGAATAAACTGGATCTCAAGTAGCTTTCGAGCTACTCTCTCTCTGACAAAATGAAAATCCACCTCAATATGTTTTGTTCATGCATGAAAAACAGGATTTGCTGAAAGGTAAGTTGCACCAATATTGTCACACCACAGTCGTGCAGCTCTTGGAGTTTTAACCCCAAGTTCATAAAGTAATGTTTGTATCCACATCACTTCAGCTGTAGCATTCGCCAAGGACTTATATTCAGCTTCAGTACTGGATCTTGAAACAGTAGCCTGCTTTCTTGCACTCCATGACACAAGGTTAGATCCCAGAAACACAGCAAAACCACCAGTAGATCTCCTATCATCAACACACCCTGCCCGATCTGCATCGAATACGTGATAATAAGCAAGGAAGGGACTTAACAATCTGAAGTCCAAGTCCTTGAGTATACTGAAGATACCGTAAAATCCTTTTAACTGCTGTCCAATGAGTAGTTGTAGGAGCATGCAAATATTGACATACCTTGTTAACCGAATAAGAGATATCAGGACGTGTAAGAGTCAAATATTGCAAGGCACCTACAATACTTCTATAATTTGTTGCATCCTCTGGACCAAGAGCTTCTCCACTGTCAATTGTAAGCTTCTCAGAGGTGGAGATTGGTGTACTAACCGGTTTACAATTCTCCAATCCCACTCTCTTTAGAACATCAGCTGTATATTTTTCTTGTGATAGAAGTATTCCACCTCTAATTTGCTTTACTTCTATGCCAAGAAAGTAGTGGAGATCACCTAGATCTTTGAGAGCAAACTCAAGTTTCAAATCCTTAAGCAAACAAGTAGTGGCCTCTTGACTTGAGCTAGCAACAATTATATCATCAACATAAACAAGGACAAAAATAGTAACATTGCCTTTGTTATAGAAGAACAAAGATGTATCTGCCTTAGATGGTGTGAAACCAAGATGTTGTAGCTGCATACTTAACCTGGAATACCAGGCTCTTGGGGCCTGCTTCAACCCATATAAGGCTTTATCCAACTTACATATATAATGTGGTGTACTGTGATTTTCATAACCTGGTGGTTGCCGCATGAACACTTCTTCCTCAAGAACATCATGAAGAAACGCGTTCTGAATATCTAGCTGTCTTAAACTCCAACCTCTGGAAACAGCAATGGACAAAACAAGACGAATAGTAGTTGCTTTAACCACAGGACTAAAGGTATCATCATAATCAATTCCAAACCTTTGCTTGAAGCCCTTTGCAACCAACCTTGCCTTGTATCTGTCTATACTGCCATCTGATTTTCTCTTAATCTTGTATACCCATTTGCAATCAATTACATTAGTGCCATGCTGTGGTGGTACTAAATGCCAAGTCTGATTTTTTAAAAGTGCATTATATTCATTATCCATGGCTTCCTTCCAATCTCTATTAGCAAGAGCATCATGCAAATTAATAGGCTCACCGGAAGTGGCAAGAAAAGCACGTTTGGTTGGATTGTACCTTATTGTGCCATCACTATATTGTTTTTCTTTAACAATACCTGACCGAGATCTGGTGTTTCGACGGAGAGGTGAAGGAGCCAGCGAAGCGGTTTCTATTGGCTGTGGCGCAGGAGATCCTGGGGCTTCGGTGTTGTGCACAGAAGATCCAGGCGGATCAGGCTCCTGATCCGAGGAGGATTGCGCCTCGTCTGCCGCGCAGCCAGGGCCCGTGCCGACCGGCGAATCAGGCCTGCATGGCGGGTCCCGCAGGGCGGCAGAACCGGCCGAACCGGTCTGTGGTCCCAAAGGCGACGTGGCATCACGGGACTCGTCCGCCCCTGCGCCTCGCACGATGAGCGCGTCGGCACGCGCTGGTGGGTGATGGTGTGGCGCGCAGGAACTGGGGCGACCCGCCTGGTCGTCTGCGGCGCGGTCGGCCGCCAGAGGGCGCCGAGGCGAATCTGCCTCGGATCGCGCGCCCACAGTCTGCCGCGAATCCGGCTCGGATCGTAGCGGGCAGCAGGATCGCATCGCCTTCCGTTCTGTTTTGTCCTGTGTGCACATGAAATAATAAGTAGAATCTGCACAAGATGTGTTAGAAACACCATTCTCTTTGGATTTTTGCACATGGTCATGATCAATTAATTCACCCCCGTGATCAGTATGTGTAGGGGAATCGAAGAGAAGTGCGATTTCGGCACGAAGCAGAGCACCCGCATTGGGATGAAGCTTTGAGAAAGGAAATAGTGTCTCATCAAATATAACATCTCGAGAGATATAAATGATTCCGGTGGATGGTTCAAGACACTTGTATCCCTTATGAAGATTACTATACCCAAGAAAAACACATTGTGTGGAACGAAGTTCAAGTTTATGTCGATTGTATGGACGTAAATTGGGGTAACAAGCACACCCGAAAATCTTGAGGTAATTGTAATCTGGTTTTTGGTTATACAACCGTTCTAAAGGAGTAGAATTGCCAATGACCTTACTAGGAAGGCGATTTATGAGATATGTAGCTGTGATGAAAGCCTCATCCCAATACTTGAGGGGCATGGATGCATGAGCTAGTAGAGAGAGACCAACTTCGACGATATGACGGTGTTTGCGTTCAGCAGAACCGTTTTGCTGATGAGCATGGGGGCAAGATACATAATGAGTGATCCCAATGCTAAGGAAGAAGGAGTTGAGTTTTTCATACTCCCCTCCCCAGTCACTTTGGACGGAAATAATTTTTCTATCGAAGTGGCGTTCAACTAGCTTCTGAAATTCTTGGAAGGTGGAGAAAACTTCAGATTTATGTTTAAGCAAATAAATCCATGTGAACTTGCTATAATCATCAATGAAGCTAACATAATATTTTTTTCGACCGAAAGAATCTCGAGCATGACCCCATACATCACTAAAGATTAATTGCAATGGAGCATGAGAAACACTAGTAGACTTAGGATAAGGAAGCTGATGACTCTTGGCACATTGGCATGCTTCACACACAGACTCATTGTTTGGACTTGGTGACAAAGAAAGTTTGTCTTTATTGACTACTTGCCTAACTATGACTGAGGATGGATGTCCTAATCTTTGATGCCACCTTTCGAACGATGGCTTGATGACAGAATAAACACGGAGATGCTTGTTGCTAAAGGCTCCGGAGGAGATGGGGTAGAGGCCGCCGACGCATCTACCGTGATAGAGAGGTGCCCTCGTTGCCCGGTCCTTAATGAAAAAATAGCGAGGGTGAGTTTCAAAGAAAACATCATTATCGGTGGCTAAACGAGACATGGAGGCAAGATTTTTGTCACTTATGGACATGAAGGACATCTTTAAGAACAAGATCACGTTGCAAACTGGGGGAATTAAGTGAAACTTGACCGATGTGACAAATTTCCATACCTTTACCGCTGGCCGTGTGGATCTGATCGTTGCCATGGTAGGTCTCCCATAGAGCAAGTTGCTCTAGCTCGTTTGTGACGTGATCGGTAGCTCCGGAGTCAACATACCAGACACCCTCCCCGCCTTGCTCGCGCATAGCTGCTGCAACGAGTTTGGAGTCAGGAACAAAAGTGTCATCATACCGATGCCAGCAATCCATGACTTCATGTCCAGCTTTCTTGCAAAGCTGGCACCGAGGGCGGGGACGCGAGGGAGGGTTGCGGCAGCCAGTGTTGGAGTTGAAGCCGCCACCCCCGTGGTTGTTGTTGTAGCCACCATCGTAGTTGTTGCCGTAGCCGCCTCCAGAGCGGGCCCCATCACCCGAGGAGGCACCACGACCGCGTCCGCCGCCACGGCTGGTGCCCTGGTGACCACGACCACGGCCGCGTCCCCAGGAGGTAGAGTACGCAGATGATTGCCGGAGATCGCCACCGTGGAGGAGGGAGAGGCGGGCGTCGAAGCTGAGCAGCTGGCTGTGCAGCTCTGGAACCGTGATCGGCTCCACTCGTGCCGCCAGCGCAGAAACTACAGGGTTGTAGTCCATGTCGAGGCCGGCAAGAATCTTGGAGATGATCTCTGGATCGGAGAGGGCCGAGGCAGTGCAGGCGACTTCATCCGTGAGGGTTTTTATCTTGCCGAGGTACTCTGCCATGGTTAAGTTACCTTTTTTCAGGTTGGTGAGTTCGATCGCGGTGTTGATCGCTGCGCTGGCTCGGGCGCATTTAACATGTCGTTGATGGCGCGCCATACCTCAGTCGGCGTCTGGAGCGTGGCCACCTGGGACAGAATCTCGCGGGAAAGAGACCCCATCAGGAACCCCTGGAGTTGTTGTTGCTGAGCATACCAGAGGGTGCGGGCGAAGTTGGCGACTTGCTCTTCTTTGCCCGCCGTGGTGATGGTGAGGGTGGCCGGCGGTGGCGGGCTCGTGGCATCAAGGTGGTGCTCCATCTGGGCACCCTTGATCTGGGGAAGCACGATGGCTTTCCAGAGGAGGAAGTTCCCCCTCGTTAGCTTTTCCTGTGGTGGCGATCCGAGGAAGGTATTGGTAGTTGTGGATGAGGAGGCAAAGGTGGAGGCGGAGGAGGTGGTGGTGATCGCGCCCATGGTGCTGGGGGACATGGCAGCGGAGGTGGTGGACATGGCTCGGTCGCGAACGGCAGCTAGATGCGATCTCTCTCGATCTGATGAGGAAGAGGCTCTGTTACCATGTAAAGTAGTTTGGGAAAGCGTAGAACCCTTTGTCTCGGGCCGCGTCTATATATTGAGGCAATGCCTTGGCACATAAGTTTACAGAGAGATCGAGAGATCGATCGGTTAGAGAGGAGATCGACAGGAGGAGATCGTTACAGAAGATAAGGAGGGAAGAAGAGATAGAATCCTATACAAGTTAAACACCTCCCTATACAATAATTCTAACAGTACGTACCTCTGATCAACAATGCGAGCCCTATACTTTCGCCGCCGCCCGCCGCTATCATTTCCGTGTCTATGTCCATGGAATTTCTATTTATCCTGGTTGTCTGTTTGAGCTACAATGATGAATATGTATTCAGTTAAGGTGTATCGTAATTCGTAAGTCCGTAGAGAACCCGAGTGGTGATGGGGTCATATCTGTTTCCAGTTCAGTCATCTGAGGTAGAAAAATTATGGGTACGTCTGACAACATTAGGAGGAATTGCAAAAACAATACAATTTGTAGTATTTTGTCTTGTCACAAAATCTGTATTTCGAGAGTGGCCTACTCTGCTCTCTACTGATGAAGCTTATCCAGTCATAGTATTTATTGTTCCTATGTTCGACAAGATTAGGGGTACTTGAGCTTGCTATTACTACTACCTCCTGATACTGACATTTACTGGATCACGTTCGTTATCACCTGAATGGTGTTGCAAAAAGTTCCTTCCATGTTTAGAAAAAAATTAAGGGACTTATCTATTTACTCCAGCAGAATTGTAAAGTAGTAGCCTATTTACCTTCAAAATTTTGATGTTATACCGTCCATTGTATCACACGGGTTGCATCAGAGGAGGGGTTGTGTGACTAAGTTTCAATTTGCCATCCAGACACTAACGCAGTTTTTCTTGCTTTTGCCTATGCAGGTGTCCTAAGTCCTGCCACGTTGTGTTTTATTTCTTTTAGAACTTCTGGAGCCTTATTACCGCAGAAAGAAATATCTCTTCTCACCATTGAGCTCTTCATGGAGGAGTACTGGGTTTTCGGCTTTATTACAAGACCATCAGGTACAACTTCACCGAACAATCCAATATATATATTCTGGCTATAAAGTTCGTCTGATGCTGGACACACCTTTTGAGAGGGACACACATCTATCTGAACTTTGATGAATATAGGTCGGTTTGCATGAATTTCGTCTAATTAGTCAAAATGCCGGTTGAAATGTATGCGGCTAGCGCTGGATGGTGTCCCCCGCATCCGTGTCCGCAGACTAGTCCCTCTATCCGTGAACAAATGCGGGAGAAAATTTGCGGGTTACCGTTTGAGATGCCCTTAGTAGGCAGGGTCCCTTTGAACGTGTGCCTGGCTGCCGTTGTTTCCCGACACCTGATCGTCTCCCACTACCACCTTGCCCCACGGCAGTCCTCTACTCCATTGCCTCTTGTTCTACATAGCCGCGATCTGGTTCCGCATCTTCGTCGCGTACTCTGCCTTCTTGTCCGGTTTCTCCTGCAGTTTAAATGAAGACTTTTTTCCATTTTTCCCTAACGCTTCCGGTTCTCTCTCCCAAGCATTTAGTTTTACTAGCAAAACATGCCCATGCATTCAACGGGTGAAAAATATATCATATGCTTGTAACCTAGCATAAACATGGGTAACACGCCTCCCGTCAAAAGGTCCATGTCCTCTATGGTAACGCGACACCTCACCGGTGTTGTCGTATATCCTCTCTCGCGCCCTCGCCGATGATGGCCATAGGGTTTATCTGGTCACAATGCCTTCTAACTTGACCAGTCGAAACCGATGAGTTGGGACACCGCATGGCACCCCTATCATTGAATTATGAATGTGCAAGTGAATATTCAAATCCAAAAAAAAATAATCTCAGGATAAAAATAGGACAGGGTCTTATTTATTTCTACCTCCTCGCCGAGTCGTTGTGTCCTTCTTGACCAGCACATTGGGTCATAGGCCATTACCTACAATCCTGCTAGAGATCCGCCACATCTGCACACCATGATCCCAACCATCTTCGGCTCCCTGGTCACCACCGCCTAACCCCCACGATGGGATTCGTGGGCGACCCGCACCGGAGGGGACCGCTTCATCGCCGTCGGCATCAGCGCCCACTCCGGCTTCTCCGACTCGACGTGGCGTCATCTTCGCTCATTCCGTTCGAGCTAGCCAGGAGTCTGCCATGGCGGTGCTTCGCGCGTTATCTTCCACTCCTCCGACACCGGGGCGGCTTCGGACTTGAGGAGGCCGAGGAGCAGCCCCCTCTTTCTTCTTCTTCCTCGTTGCAGCAGCCAACTATGCCTTGCGGAGTCGATGTGATGGGCTTCGAGTCCGATGTTACTCCTTCACCGCTGAGGCGCAGCGGGCGTCATCATGTTGGGGCTGATGGATCTGCAGCCACCGACGAGGATTCTATGGTGAAGGCCATGCATAGGACTGCTGCTCGTAACCTCGACTTCGAAGGTACCCCCTCTCGGAAATCTTTTATGTCTTTTAATAATTCCAAAGTATCTTCAAATATTACTAGACTTGGGGTGTCACTAGGACGTAATGAGAATGAGATAGATTTTTCGGTCAAGGCTCTAAAACAAGTGGAGTTTGACCGGCTTACGGTTGCTCTGAAGTTGTCGAGCTTTGTCGACCCTCTCGTGTCAGATGAGGACGTGGAGGATGCTGATGCCAATCATGAAGGCAAGCTTCTCTCTCATTTGGTTAAAGACACGACTGAAGTAGACCTTGATGATACTGGACGTGACACTACGCCTTTTGAGCTTGTCGCGTCGGTGCGCAAGAACAAGTCTAACTCAGCAAAGAAAAGAGGGCGCTCTTCTAAAAAAGTAAAGGTCTCTAAACATAAAGTTGGTTCATCATGAGAGGCATGTTCTGCAATAGCAGAGGTCTTGGCAACTTGGCGAAACACAAACACATTGCCGATTGTGTAAAGGATCATACGTTGGACTTTCTGGCTATCACTGAGTCGGGCAAACGTGATTTTCCAACACGTGATCTGGACCATTTTTCATGTGGTTTTGATTACGAATGGCACGTCTTACCACCAACCGGGAGGTCTGGGGGAATTTTTCTAGGTATTAACTCTACATACTTACAACTATTGTCCACGTCAAAGGGGGAGTATCATATCAAATTCCAACTTCGAAATAAGTCCGACAACTTCATCTGGAGTCTGGTGGCTGTATATGGCGCCGCTCAAGAGGAGTTTAAGTCTGCATTTCTAAAAGAATTAGTCAACACCTGTCGAGACAATCCCCATCCCATGTTAATCGGGGGGATTTTGGCCACTTTGAGTACTATATTCAGGTGGGGAAACTCTCGCCCGGTGATTCTCAAAAAAGAAAACTATGAAAGCTTCCTCCCTTTAATATTAGGTAAAGATTCCAAAACTATTTCAGTGCAATTCACATAAGCTCCTACAGTTCTAGCACTCAACAGGTTGATAACCCTTAAGTGTGTTATCCCGCAGGTTAGGTAAAGTGTAGACATGAACCCGGGACTCTTTCTGGTCCAACAATGTGTATACTCTATATATAGAGCATAACTGATTTGCTACCAACATTTGGCATTGCTAATATTTGGCAAGCCAACATTTGGCAAATTCAAAAGTTGCCAACATTTGGCAACTTTTTGTGAGATTGGCAAGGAGAATTGGCAAGCAACAAATCTCTAGCCAATATTTGGCAGTTGCCAAAATTTGGCATGCCAACTTTTGGCATCAAACCAATTATGGTCATAATTTGGTTACGTGCATCCTTGTTACTTTAACTATGCCTATGATTAGGAAAACAAGATCATCATACAACACATGAGTTAGTCTTAGAGACGAGACAAGGAATCTGCTTGCAGTTTATTATTCAACACATGCAACTCGGTTTTTCCTCCGAATCTCGTTTATATTGCAGACTCCAGAACCATTATAATTATAGACTAGAAAATAAACATTGCTTCGAGCATGAAAACAATAATAACACTTATTATTGCCTCTAGGGCATATCTAATCCAAGATTGTACTTCCTTATTTACCTAGTAACTACTAGGAAGCTTGACAACACCATTTACCTATTGCAAATTATTGCCCACATTTTCCTACATTCAGCTTTGTTCATTTCTTATAAGCACAAGTAGTCTTGACAAAGATATGTTAGGAAAGCAGCAGAGATGAACACATGCATGTGATTATATATAGGAAAATATTATGACATGATCACATCTTAATATCAGTCTTACAGAAATAGAGTTTTCATCAAGCCAGCCTGATACAAATCAAAGACAGTACTTTCTTAACACCAGCTTATGATTTAGCCATGGTGGTGGATTCTTGCCAACGCGGCCCAACCAAAGGTAGCTATGAAGGGCCAAAGTGTGCTGACCACTACAAACATGTGCATCTTTAGTAACCGTACTATTGCTGGGTATAGCCCTATCCTAGTACATAAAGGTCTTGCAAGGATAACTAATTTAATAATAATCTCCATATTTGCACTTAGCAATACGGCAGGAGTAATGACACATACCACAACTGCGGTACCTCGAGCAACTGGGGCTAGCACCATATACACGCCCAGTGCAAAAGCAATAGACATGCATGTGACAGAGCTCCACATGAAAAATACGCATACGTTAAAGTTGACTCTTCTGGTGAACAAGCTAACCATGGGAGTTGCAGCAAACACGAAGCCAACGGTAGATACTGAGGAGCAGATGAAAGCTAATGTGGTGGCCATCATGAACGCATCAAATAGATAACTCCCAGCATGCACTGGCGCACCTCCATTTGGATGATCATCACCTCTATAACCTCCAGGAAGGGCAAAAGTTGCACTGAATGCTACAGTTGCTATTAAAACTGAAGCAATGATAAGGGCTTGTGCTGCATTTCGCAGTCTCTCTGATTCTTTCTCCTCGTCCTCTGGTTTTGGACGCCGACTGTACTTTTCATTAGCCTTATCCCAGCGAAGGGCACCCTCGTTTGCCCCAACAGACCACAAAGTGTTGCATATCTTATTCTCAGAGTTCTGAAATAAAAGGAGGCAGGGATATATGAGTAGAAAATAAGAATGTGGCACAAATATCTACTCCCTCCGATTTTATATACAAGACCACATCATATTTTTTTATGCCTAACTTTGACTATTGATTTTACCAACATAATGTGAGTTATATGCCACAAAAATATGTCAATGGATGCACATTTCAAAGAACTTTCCGATGATATATATTTGATGACATATAACCCATATTTTTCTGACTAAAAATATAAGTCAAAGTTTGGTTGTAGAAAAAAAGATATGGCCTTGTATACAACAATGGTGGTTGTATTTTATTTAAAGGAAAGACTTTAAAAGTAAATAGAGAGCATATTACCAGTCCATAACCCATTCTGTTTGGAAGCTTACTTCTCGACAGATCACGGGGAGATTGCCCCTGGTTATTTGTTACATTCAAATTCACTTTCTGATTTCCAAACAGAGCACAGAACATCCTAAAGCTCTGCACCTGGATAGCTAAGTGCAGTGCAGTGTTCCCATCATTGTCTTCCATGTTCAGAATCCAAGCTAAACCTGGAGTTTTACATGCGTAATAGACGATGCCTAGACTTCCACTCTCGACAGCAACATGAAGAAATGTCCTTCCTTTAGTGTCCCTCAATCCGACGCAACTCGGATACTTCTCATGGAAAAGTTGTATGACTCCTTTGGCGCCTACAGAGGCAGCCACATGTATGGGGAAACATCCATTCTTATCTGCTTGATATAGTGTTGCGGGATTCGATTCCAATAAACACTGGAGTACCCCTGAATATCGCCAGGGAATGCAAATAAAACGACACCAAGGGGATCTGCGGAGGAACACAAAGTACAGATACGAGCCAGTCCAGAAATAAACCGACGAAGCAAAGTGAAGTGGCGCACTCCCATCTTTGTCCACTTCTGTAGTAAGGTTCTTGTTCCAGTGCAGTAAGAACTCTACCATCACTGTACATAGTAATAAATTTATGTTAATGTATAAAAAAGCCTGCAATGTGCATAGTCAATAATGTAGGAATTATGTTTATTAGTCATCAAGCATGTGCCGCTTGCACGGGCTTGATTTTTATATTTAAATCTAGATCATACTTAGGATGATTTTTTGATTGATTAATGTTAAACATTGTGGTTAACTATATATATACGGGGGAAATGATTGACTTAAATAGCTTCAGTTCGTTTGTGTTTGTACGGTTTGCATGCATACACTAACATCTACATTCTTATATTACTCAATTTGGCCTAAAATTTGATGGAAAATTATGTACTGTTTTATAGTAAAAGGAATATATATATTGTTTTGTAGTAAAGGCGCTACATTCTTTTATGGTGTACTTTTGGGTTGTTATTTGATTGTAATACACTTAATGTTTCGTAGTTGAATTGGTAGATCCTTTTACCATGCATCCACTAATACAGAAAGGAGAAATACTGTACTACGACTTTACTGTTTCTTCTTACAGTTCAATAACAATTCTAAGAGTGGATGCCATGAAGGATTTTACTTATAGTTTTAAATAGCAGGCTATGCCTCTTAGCCGCGGAACTCTTATAAACGCTGTAGCTTGCTATAATGGTGCTGCAGCGTGCTATTTAAAATGATTGTTCATTTTTTTTGCACCAAAGAGACTTAGCTCAGGACGCTGTAGAGTGCTGTAGCGTAGGTATAGTGCGCTATTTAAAACCATTATTTTACTACAAGTTCTTAATTGCTTACCGCATCAAATTAGGCTTTCTGTTAAGACTGCTAGCACTTCTGTATGAACAGAGGGCCTTTGTGCAGTGGGAGAAATATTTTGGGCACTTCTTGTTTTCTTAATGAAAGTACGCAATTAAAATGCATATTTAAACTATCTGAAATGCATAATCAATGCACTAACTCTTGCGTAATTTGAAAAGGTGCCTACCATCCCTCTGTATACATATGCATAAAGTGAAAACTTTGTGAGGACATATCGTAGCTACACACGTCTTTAAAGGTACCAGAGGAGGGGAACATGCACATATCCTATTATGGAAATAAAAATGGCAAAATATTGATTTTGCAGAAGATATCACAAAGCAGATGGATGGTTCTGGTTGATAAGAAAAAGCACATATATAATTCTAAGAGTGAGTATAAAATAGCTTATTCTTCTACACTGAATATCCATCTCTGAACCCGAGCTCATCTGATCTCTATGAACAGTAAACAGAAAATACTAACAAAATAAAATAAATCATATTTTTTTTTGCACGGAAGGTATGTGCATGAGGTCCGTGCAAATTTTCAACTCGCTCAGACATTTGACTGGCTCTCAGAAAAGAAAAAAAAAAGAAAATTGATCCGAACAATGCACGAACAGTAAACATTTTCACATACCTCAATTTTGTTTTGTCTGCTGAGAGCTACTCAGATGTCCAAAAGAGTTGAAAACTGATATGGACTTCACGCATTCAAAAAATTTCAATGCAAAAAACAATTTGTTTTTTTTAACTTTTCTAGTTTTTATTTTGATTTTACTAGGCAAGAGTAGATGAGCTCGAGAGCCATTTAGCCGCTCCCATTCTACACCCTCCGGTTTAATTTTTTTTCCCGAATGCCTCTAGTTTAAAATAAATTACAAGTGCCTAGTAGAGTAGCGAAAAAAGTATAGAACTAATGCTAGAATCAAACAAAATCTCCTACATGAACTTGATAATTACAATTTATTTTAAGAGGATGGAAATTCTTTTATAATCATCCGTAAAAAAATTGTTTTGACATGGGTACAATACATTGAATTTGAAAGAAAAGTGATATGTTTTCAGAGTCACTTCATAGAAATTAACGTAAGTATCTTTTTAAAATTACCTTTAGCCGAGAATACCATTCTTCACTAAGATAAGATTACGAGTTTATTTTAAATAATACACTGGAGATGTGGCGGACGCACTACTGGGAATCTTGGTTTTCACAAACTTCAATTCATCGGGAGCTCGGCAGACTAATTGGTCTGCCGAATTTTCTTATAATTAGACTCGGCAGTGACTCCAAACTCGGCAAACTCAACCGTTTGCCTAGTGTTTGGGAAAAGGAACACGACGAAAAAAAAAAAAAGTCGGCAATGTTGCACTATCGCCATTGTAATTTATTGGTAACATATAGAGTTGCTTGAGAATAATAAACCTGGAAGTACTGGAAATAGTGGATGCATTTAGTAGGTACCTGTGTCTCGAAGAACACCAACATGCAAGGCATTTTGTCCATCCGCTCCGGAATAGGAGAGATTACCACCACTCATATCGTACAGAGTTAATGCAATGGTACTCTTCCCCAGCAAGATGGCTAAGTATAAGGGTGAAACGCCATCTGCAGGATAATTAGCCAAATTAGAATCAGCACCCATAAGCAGCTTCACTATATTGCTTTCTTTTGATGTGCCATCTCCATTTTGGACACCCTTATTCTTTTCTTCTCCGCCAGGGGGGGCAGCAGCAAGCAATGCTACTCTCTCCTTACGGCCTAGAAGTCTACCATCTTCATATCGGACAGCCTTGTGCAGGGCCGTCTCCTGATGCTTATTTTCCATTCTCAAGAGCCTGAGCTTCATGGCGGGGCCCTCACGTGCAGCAAGATTAATCAGATGAGAAACCATTTTGAAGTTCCCAGATCGTGCAGCACAATGCAAGGGTGTGTCACCCTTGTGATTCTTCGCAATCAGGAGGCCCTTGCGCCTGTCGTAGAGGATGCCGGCATACTTTAAGAAATCCTGGCCATCCCCATTGCTGGCGACAGCATGTAGTGCAGTATCCCCATCAGGTGTGACGCCCTTGAGGAGTGCTCCATCAGTAAGCCAAGAAGCAGGCTGGTCGTCGGCGACGCCCTCTTCTACATCTGGAACAGCAACTCGTCCCTGTGTGCTGCTACTGCCTCCCACTAGCAACATAAGAAATTCTTGAGTAGGAATCATCGTTGCTGAATTTTCCCTCCCGAGAAGGACATTCAGCCCCTTCCAGGAGCCCACCCGCGCCGATGCCAACAGCAGAGGATTGATGTTACCAGGAAGGGGTTGGTTTCCGTCCTCCTTGGATGGCTTCTTGCTCTTCCCCGTCACCACAACCATCGGCACGGCATCGTCCTGTTTCAGCACTTCCTTCAGCTTATTGACATCACCACGGTCTGGGGCCACCATCAGCTTGGCGTCCATGGGCACCGTCGGAGAACCGGAAGAACTAGCAGCTTCTTCTCTATTGGTGCTCCCCATCTCGATGAGCTTTGTGGTTTGAAGTTTGATGGAGTGTATGACGTGGTTGTGAAGTTGTGATCTCTCGGTGCACTCTTAAAACAAGTTGCGCTCTCTCTCTCTCTCTCTCTCTCTCTCATGCCTGAGCATTAGATCTACATCAACTCCATATTAATCTATGTTCAATATGTCCTCGAGATGTTCAAACACACAAGAAAATTAGGCGTTAGCTCTAAACCTAATCTGTATTAATCTATCTTCACGATGTCGTACGTCCCGAGATGTGCAAGACCAGATGAACGTTGGCTCTCTAAAGCATAGCTTGTATTAATCTATCTTCACCGTCTATGTCCTCGAGATGTGCAAGGCCACGTGAATACGCCGCTACCCTTCAAATTCTTAAGGACGATTTCGGGTCGTATATATAACTTCTTTAGATAGGAGCATGGTTGAATATTCTCTGTTTTACAAACGTCCACACCATGCGAGCTTGCTCCCTGGCGCGTAGCCTGCCCACACTCACTTTCCGACCATGCGGGCACGCAGTCGAACGATTCTCCTTTTTTTGGCTTTTTTTTTTGACACAGACACTCATGCGTACGCACATACACTTGCCCCTATGAACGCACACACATCCGCATGGCCATGTCTGCCACGATCGGTTGGCCCAGCCTAGCCCCACGAATAGTGACCTCCAAACGAACCCTAGACCGGTGTCAACCAGTTCACTTCACTCTCTCTCCCCCTCTATCCATCTCCTCCAGTCCCAGTCCCCTCCACTTTCGATAGATGGACAGCGACGACAGCAGTGCCAGCTCTGGTGGCGGATCCAGCGGCTCAGACGACTGGGCGAGCCTGCTGTACGAAGCGGAGCTAGCCGATGTGGAGGAGATCGCCCTTCGCATTGCTTTGAGGCGGTCACGACTGGGCCAGGGTGGCAGTGGCAACTCCAGTTCTGCACCCTCCCTTGTCTCCCGGTGACGTAGTGCTGGCAACATCATCAGGCCCCCCTGCCCGTCGCACAACTCCAGTCGCTAGGCGCCCATCCAGGTACGTCGTCTACCACCGCAAGCTGGATCTACTCCGGATGGCATACCGAGGCACGGTTGGGTCCTCGTGCTCGCGCCGATTCCGACACGGATGAGGGAACCGAAATCTGAGGCACGGGCAGCCCGCCGCAAGCGGTGGCTGGCGAGGGAGAGGGCAGGGGTAGGGAAGCTGCTAGCCGCACACCGGGTATGCGTGCGTGCCGGTTGATCCTGAGGAAACGCTCGCCACGTCGGTCCTCCGCCACCTGACGACCGCGGAGACGGATGCCGGGCAGCTCCACCGTAGAAATGCCAATGCACTCCGGCTTGCCATCAAGCTGTCAGAGCGCAAGGCATCTAAGTAGGTGGCAGCCAAGGCGAAGGCAGCCCGACATGCGAAGGAGCAGGACCACCTGCTCTGGAGGCTGACGGGCCAAATCTCCTCCCAGGACGACTCAGATGTCACCGGTGGCTCCAGCTCTGACGACCACGCCCTTCAGTCTGTCGATGCCTACACGAAGGGGCACAACCGGATCGGCGACCCTAAGGGGGAGGGGCGGGCAAGGAAATGTTGATTCCCTCTGCCCTTCTCTGTTTTATCTATGTTTTTAGTTGTTTGTAGTATGAATTTGCATTGTTCGGCCCTGAACTTTGATCCTTTTGTCTGAGGATGAACTATGATCCTTTTGTATCGAATGAACTTAGTCCTTTGTTGTGATTAAGCATGTTCATCATGTTCATCTACGACCTGTTGCATGGGTGCAGGAATGTTCGGATATGGGAAACACGGCTGTGGGAGCAGCCAAATGAGGTGTTCCCGGTCAGTCCGCGCGGACAAACTCAGCGTATGAGGAGCCGGATTTAGTGTATCCAGCTGTAAGGGCTCTAATCGCCTTGTTTAAAGGTATCATGGTACATGAATTCTCAGTATAGTATTATTACATATTTCTTTATTCTTATTTATGCTTTCTATACAAGCCGCTCCCCCGGCATCACCCCCGCTCGAGCGACTCGGGCGGGATCGCAACCCTAGCCGCCTGGGCTCCCCGTCCTTCCATCCCTCCCTCCGCCGCCGCCGAAGGACACCGGTGGCCTATTGCCCGGGGGCTGACGGCGGTGCTGGGGGCCTTCTCTCTCTCTCTCTTGCGCCATGGGGGCGGTGCGGAGTCCCGCGGCGTGTGGTGGCACGGCCGATCTGGCCATGGTGGCGTGGCGGGCCTGCCTTGACCGGAGGCGGTGCGGCGGCGTCCTCGGGCTAGGGCGGCGATGGTGGCGGGTGCGGCGGCTGGCCCTGCTTCGGGTAGCGGCCTTGGCTGCGTTCGGCGACAGCGGCCGGAGAGGGAGTCCTGGATTAGGGGGTCCTCGGACAGCCGGACTATGTACTTTGGCCGGACTGTTGGACTATGAAGATACAAGATTGAAGACTTCATCCCGTGTCCGGGTAGGACTCTCCTTTGCGTGGAAGGCAAGTTTGGCAATTTGGATATGTAGATCCCCTTCTCTGTAACCGACTCTGTGTAACCCTAGCTCCTCCGATCCGATGTCTATATAAACCGGAGGGTTTAGTCCGTAGGACAACAACAATCATAACCATAGGCTAGCTTCTAGGGTTTAGCCTCTACGATCTCGTGGTAGATCAACTCTTGTAATACTCATATCATCAAGATCAATCAAGAAGGAAGTAGGGTATTACCTCCATTGAGAGGGCCCGAACCTGGCTAAACATTGTGTCCCCCGCCTCCTGTTACCATTAGTCTTAGACGCACAGTTCGGGACCCCCTACCCGAGATCCACCGGTTTTGACACCGACATTGGTGCTTTCATTGAGAGTTCCACCGTGTCGTCGCGGTAAGGCTTGATGGCTCCTTCAATCATCCACAACGATGTGATCCAAGGTGAGGCTTTCCTCCCCGGACAGATCTTCGTATGTTGGAACTCGCCCCGCAGGATCGATCACATCAAATCACGACAGAGACGCGCACACGATAACTTTTGCCAAAGGCACGTGTCGTGCCTTGTTCTTCTTCTCTTTATTTCTTTTGTATTTTCTCTTCACGGTACAAGCCAATCCAAACCTCACGCAGGGTTGTGCATATATATATATGCAACTACCAACCGACTAGACAAAGTCCTTTTCCTATATGTAGAAGACTCCTACTACTACAAGGACAAGGACACGTCTAAACTAATACTCCTAACCGGACTACTACTAGTACACGGACTACTACTTGCTACAAGCGTACATACCCAAGACATCTCCTAGCCGGACTAATCAACTTAGCTAGAAGCTAACTAATTAACCTGCTAGACAAGATTACCTAACAATCTCCCCCTAATCTTGACATATCATCTCCTTGTACTTTCTCTGGTCTTGACTCGCTGAAGATCCGCATCTTGTCGACTCATCGACACAACTGTCATATCCGTACACTAAGTATGACCTGTCTGGAAACATGCAGTGCCTCCTTGCTCTGTCATGCTGTGCCACCGCCATTGCTTGGCCGCTGCCTTGCACTCGGTCCGCACCATACTCCTTGTACTTGCTTGCAGTAGACCGCCTTCTACCGGTCGCACACCTCCTCGCTTTACGATGGCTTCGCCTACCATCGTCCGCCTTCGGCATCACACCGAATCCACACTGGCCGCAACCAGGACGCTCCACGAGGACATGGACATGACTCACGGAACACCGTGCGCACCGCTTCAACTTCAACGAATCATCACCAAGGCGAGCACTTGGACACGATGGCGACTCACAGGCATAGCGGCGACGAGCGTGCAAACTTCGCCGCCTTCTTGTTCATCCGACTCCTCCGGACGACGATCTTGATGAGCCCCAGCACCGCACCTCGGCACCACCTCTCTCATCAACGACCTCCTTCTGCCACCTTGCTGACGACAGCCTGCCGCCTCCCTCCTTGTCGCTCCGCCGAACGACGATTGCTTGATCCTCCTCGTCGCTGCACCACCCAGCGACTTCATCGCCCGCCGCTCCTCGTCGCTGCACCACCCAGCGACCATATCGCCCGCCCCGAGGCGTTAGCAGATCGCCACCCCGGGGCAAGCGCGGCTTCAAATCGACCTAGCTCTTATACCAATTGTTGGAACTCGCCCCGCAGGATCGATCACATCAAATCACGACAGAGACGCGCACACGATAACTTTTGCCAAAGGCACGTGTCGTGCCTTGTTCTTCTTCTCTTTATTTCTTTTGTATTTTCTCTTCACGGTACAAGCCAATCCAAACCTCACGCAGGGTTGTGCATATATATATATGCAACTACCAACCGACTAGACAAAGTCCTTTTCCTATATGTAGAAGACTCCTACTACTACAAGGACAAGGACACGTCTAAACTAATACTCCTAACCGGACTACTACTAGTACACGGACTACTACTTGCTACAAGCGTACATACCCAAGACATCTCCTAGCCGGACTAATCAACTTAGCTAGAAGCTAACTAATTAACCTGCTAGACAAGATTACCTAACATCGTATTCGGGGGCTTCGCACTGCGAGACAAATCGCTTGGCCATCTGGAGAAGATCTATAGCTACGCCCCTGGCCATCGGTTCAGGTTTGGAAGCTTGAACTATACTGCCGACATCCGCGGAGACTTGATCTTCGACGGATTCGAGCCCATGGCAGGTGCGCCGAACAGTCACGATGAGCATGACTTAGATCTGCCACCGGACGGTGTTCAGGAGATCACACCTGCGGTTGCCCCGGCTCTTAATCCGCAGCAGATCATGCCATCCGAGGACGGGTGGATGGACCCCGCCACGGAGGCCGCACACTCATCGGTGATAGAGCCGAACACAGATCTCACTTCCAACGAGGTCGGTGTCATTGGACCCTCCGACTCATTTCTGGCCATAGGCTCTGAACCGCTCACGTCTGTGCCTATTGAATCCGATTGGGCACCGATAATGGAGTTTACCTCCCGGATATCTTTCAGCACTCACCCTTGGGCGATATGCTAAATTCATTGAAATCTCTCTCCCTATCCGGGGATTTCGGGACGAACTATGTCCGGCTTGAGTGGGGAGCGGACACGAAGAAATTCGTTACCCACCCACCGCCCACTTAATAGCCACTGTTGACGACTTAACCGACACGCTTGATTTCGACAGCGAAGATATCGACGGTATGGACGACGATGCCGGAGAAGAACAGGAACCACCGCCCATAGGGTGCTGGATAGGCACCTCATCATATGATATATACATGGTGGTTACACCCAAAGAAAACAACGGCGAGGAACGGAAGGATGCAACGGAGGATAATCCCCTTGAGAAGCAATCAAAGCATGGCGTTGGCGCTGCTCCGAATCCCACCACAGCAAAAACAGCGATAACGACGCAAGAAGAAATAATACCCCGGTCGACTCCAAAGGAAACGGCGACCCCATGGACCCTGCAATGGAGCAGGATGAGCCAGGAGACGTCGAACATAGTCCAGGGCCGCTGTCTTATCATAGCGATGGCGGAGATAAAACTCATAAACCTATCTCCGGAGAGGAGAACTGTCCGGGCGACGATGCATTCATCATCCCAGAAAAGCACTTGGAACAAGAAGACCTCCGCAAAAGGCTTATCGCCACCGCGAGGAGCTTGAAGAAGCAGAAGCAAAGGCTTAAGGCCGCGCAGGATACGCTCAACCGAAGATGGGACAAAGTGCTCGACACTGACGAAAAATACGGCGGCGATCGCCACACCAAGAGCTACCCAAAGCTCAAGCTTCTGCCTGAATTCGACGACGAGGCTATAAAGCCCATACCGCCGAAAAATAATACGGCCGATCGGCCGGGCCAACCACCCCGTGGCCGAGACAAAGTGGCTAATAATGCCACACATAAGTCAGCGCACGATCTACGTAAGCACCTTGACAAAAGATCCCGTATGGCCAGGTCCATCTATGGATCTAGGAAGCGTGCTCCTATGCAGGATCACGGTCATCAAAAGGACTTCACTGATAAAATACCATCTAGGAATCAACAACGAAGATTACATCCGTCGGAAACATGCCATGATACATCAAGATACAGGGGTGCTGCGCACCCCCTGTGATTCACCGATGAGGTACTGGATCACAAATTTCCAGAGGGGTTTAAACCTATGAACATCGAGGCATATGACGGAACAACAGACCCTGTAGTCTGGATTGAAGAATTTATTCTTCATATCCACATGGCTCGTGGAGACGATCTCCACGCCATCAAATACTTACCCCTCAAGTTGAAAGGAGTAGCTCGGCAAGCCTCCCCGAAAACTCCATTGGAAGTTGGGAGGAACTTGAGGATACTTTCAGGGCTAATTTCCAAGGGACATATGTCCGACCTCCGGATGCAGACGATTTAATTCACATAATTCAACAACCCGGAGAGTTAGCCCGGAAGCTTTGGAACAGATTTCTCACTAATAAGAATCAAATCGTCGACTGCCCGGACGCCAAAGCCTTAGCGGCTTTCAAGCATAGTGTCCGGGACAATTGGCTCGCTAGACACCTCGGCCAGGAAAAGCTGAGGACAATGGCAGCCCTAACAAGCCTTATAACCCGCTTTTGCGTGGGCAGGGACAGTTGGTTGGCCCGTAGCGGCACCAGCGACCCAGGCACTTCCGAAATCAGGGACGACAATGGGAAGTCGCGATGCAATAAAAACAAGCGTCGAAACAATGAAGACAGCCCACACAACATGGCGGTCAACGCCGGATTCAGGGGCTCTTGACCCGGTTAACGGAAAAAGCCATTTGCAGGCAGCAGAGATGGACCGTCCAGCCTAAACAAGATTCTAGACAGATTATGTCAGATTCATGGCACCCCCGAAAAACCTGCAAATCACACCAACAGAGAATGCTGGGTCTTCAAGCAGGCCGGCAAACTAAACGCCGAACACAAGGGGAGGGAGACGCCAAGTGAAGACGAGGATGAGCCTCGCCAACGAAACACTGGAGGACAGAAGAAATTTCCACCAGAGGTCAAAACAGTGAACATGATTTACGCAACTCACATACCAAAGAGGAGGCACAAGCGCGCACTCCGAGACATATATGTTGTAGACCCGTCACCCCCAAATTAAACCCATGGTCGGCCTACTCGATCTCTTTCGATCACAGGGATCATCCGACTAGTATCCGGCATGGAGGTTCGGCTACCTTGGTACTTGACTCAATAATTAACGGATACCATCTCACCCGATTCCTTATGGACGGCGGCAGTAGTCTCAATCTAATATATCAGGACATTGTCCGCAAAATGGGGATATACCCATCAAGAATTAGCCAAAGCAGTACTACCTTTAAAGGAGTAATACCAGGCGCAGAGGCCCACTGTACGGGCTCTCTAACATTAGCGTTTGTATTCGGTTCTTCTGACAACTTTCGAAGCGAAGAACTAATCTTCAACATCGCTCCATTCCGAAGCGGTTACCATGCACACTACAAGAAATATGTCAACTTATGACCTTCTGTCAGTGACCCTCGAAGAATTGGTCATAAATCTATGACCATTTTAGACCAATTGGTCAAAAGCTGTTCAGGGGCTCCAAACCACGAACCATTGCGACCATTTTGGTCGAAGGTCGTAATTTCCTTACGAAATGGTCACAAAGCAAATAGTGCTAGTCCGCTGCCTTATTTCTAGTTGTTAACGACCAATATAGATGGTCATAGCCTTGTAAATTGTGGTGGGTTGCTATGACTAGGCGCCACCTCATCAGTTTTGCCTATGTGTCATGTCCATGTGGCAGTTTTGCCCTAGGTTGTGAAGCAACCTATATTTCTATCATTCCCAAAATTCCCAAAAAATCTCATAAATTCTTTGGGTCATATCTTCGTCAAATATGTAAAACCATCCTTGCCTAGTTCAAAATAATTCAAAAATATTCATTTTCCTATTTTGTTCAGAGTAACAGTTTGTGAAGGAAGTACCACTTTGGCATGTCCAAATAGTATCCATTTTCTACAGTGCTTTCCTATGCCAAAATAACCATCCTCCACCAAATGCCAGCTCAATCCATTCAATATTTTGAGCCGAGCTTCAACATTCGTATTTATGTCCAGTGTGGTGGTTTGCAAAGCAAGTACCACCTAGGCTCCTCCTTTTGAGCTGAAAATTTGTGAAAACGGTCTTCTTAGTAACTGATCATCCTCAGCCAAAACTCATGCCCATTAGCCATGTACATTTCCCGTACCGCTAATCAAACACTTGGATGCTAATTCATGTTTGAGCATCGATTGGTCTCCTCGTGAGAATCTTATGTTGTAATTTTCTTCGTAGCACCAACCTGGGGAGTTCCCAACCCACTAGACATGCCTAGGCCTCCCAAAACACATGGCAACGCCACGGTCACGCGGTGACCACGCGGTGGGCATGCGAGTTTACGCGCTCTAGAGTTGGGGCCCTCTGCCACCGCCCAAACCTCGACGTATCGCCACCAAACCATGTATTTATGATTAAATAGGTCCTTATGTAACTAGAAATGATTTTTGGAAAAAATAAATAGCAAACTATGAGGTAGCTGCAGTTCAAATTTGACCCGCTTCCAGCTGAATCGGCAGAAATTTGTCTTTTTCACGAGAGGTGGATCAAAATTTTTTACACCAAACCATTTTGTCAATTGTGCATTAGATATGGCCTAGTATTTTATAAAAATGATTTGGTCTAATTTTGCAACAATTATTTGGTAGTTCCTTCACAAAAAAACCTCCTTTCGGGCACTCAAAAATGGAAAATGGTTTTTTCGTCCAACGAAAATGAAAACTTCCTTAGGCAACATTGTTTGCTATTCCAATATGCACCCTTGTGCACAATATGAGATCATTTGAACAAACTATGCCATGAATGTGGCCATAAGATTGATCATTTGGCTTGAAAGCCATGAAACTTCACACTTGATACCTCCTCTTTGAGAACACTTTTTTAAAATAATTACCGTATTACAAGTTTATTATTTTTCCTGGAAACTTGGTCACATATAATGACACAATGCAAAGGTTTTCCAATTTTTTGATTTTTTTTGAATTTTTTATGCCCGTTTCAAAATGCGGTCAAAACGGCGGGAATGACCGTTCCTAGCTAGTGGTTGAATCTTGGAATTTTTTTGGTGTTTCTATGATTAAATAGGTCCTTATGTAACTAGAAATGATTTTTGTAAAAAATAAATAGCAAACTATGAGGCAGCTGCAGTTCAAATTTGACCCGCTTCCAGCTGAATCGGCAGAAATTTGTCTTTTTCACGAGAGGTGGATCAAAACTTTTTTCACCCAACTATCTGGTCAATTGTGCATTAAATATGGCCTAGTATTTTAGAAAAATGATTTGGTCAATTTTGCAACAATTATTTGGTAGTTCCTTCACAAAAACCTCCTTCGGGCACTTTCGGAAAATGAAAAATGGTTTTTCGTCCAAAGAAAATGAAAACTTCCTTAGGAAACATTGTTTGCCATTCTAATATGCACCCTTGTGCACAATATGAGATCATTTGAACAAACTATGCCATGAATGTGGCCATAAGATTGATCATTTGGCTTGAAAGCCATTGATCTCCACACTTGATAGCTCGTTTCTGAGAACACTTTTTAAAAATAATTTCCGTATTACAAGTTTGTTATTTTTCCTGAAAACTTGTCCACATATAATGACACAATCGAAGGTTTTCCAATTTTTGATTTTTTGAATTTTTATGCCCGTTTCAAAATGCGGTCAAAACGGCGGGAATGACCGTTCCTAGCTAGTGGTTGAATCTTGGAATTTTTTGGTGTTTCTATGATTAAATAGGTACTTATGTAACTAGAAATGATTTTTGGAAAAATAAAGTGCAAACTAGAAGGCAAGCTGCAGTTCAAATTTGACCGCTTCAAATTTGAATCGCGAAATTTGTCTTTTTCACGAGAGGTGGATCAAAACTTTTTCACCCAACCATCTGGTCAATTGTGCATTAAATATGGCCTAGTATTTTAGAAAAATGATTTGGTCCAATTTTGCAACAATTATTTGGTAGTTCCTTCACAAAAACCTCCTTTGGGCACTTTCGGAAAATGAAAAATGGTTTTTTCGTCCAAAGAAAGTGAAAACTTCCTTAGGCAACATTGTTTGCCATTCTAATATGCACTCTTGTGCACAATATGAGATCATTTGAACAAACTATGCCATGAATGTGGCCATAAGATTGATCATTTGGCTTGAAAGCCATTGATCTCCACACTTGATAGCTCGTTTCTGAGAACACTTTTTAAAATAATTGTCGTATTACAAGTTTGTTATTTTTCCTGGAAACTTGTCCACATATAATGACACAATGCGAAGGTTTTCCAATTTTTTGATTTTTTTTGAATTTTTTATGCCCGTTTCAAAATGCGGTCAAAACGGCGGGAATGACCGTTCCTAGCTAGTGGTTGAATCTTGGAATTTTTTGGTGTTTCCTGATTAAATAGGTACTTATGTAACTAGAAATGATTTTGGAAAAATAAAGTGCAAACTAGAAGGCAACTACACTTCAAATTTGATCCGCTTCGGTGAATCGGTGGAATTTGTCTTTTCACGAGAGGTGGATCAAAGCGTTTTACACCCAACCATTTGGTCAATTGTGCATTAAATATGTCCTAGTATTTTAGAAAAATGATTTGGTCCAGTTTTGCAACAATTATTTTGGAGGTCCTTCACGAAAAATCCTCCTTTTGGGCACTCGAAAAATGGAAAAGTGATTTAAAAGAACTCATTTCTCATAACCCTTTAAAAAAATATTTGTCTTATTTCAATTAATGATTATTCCTGAAAACCATAGTCAAATTTGCTGACACAATGAGAAGTTTTTTTCTTCAAATTTTCAGGTCATAATAAAATAGCTAACATAATTTGGCACCTTACTTTTAGTCAATTGCGACCAATTTAAATGGTCAAAATATCATACCTGTATACTGCGTTCTGATTGGTCCAGGGCCTCTCACGCGGATCGTGGATTAATCACCGTCGGATCCTCCTGGATCCAACGGCCCGCACCTCACCCTTTGACGGTCTCACCCACCCACCGCGAGCTACCCAAAAAAAACCCACCACTCCTCTCTCTGCTCGCGCAGCGAACCCTAGCGCCCCGCACACCACTCCTTCTTCTGGATCTCGACGCGCCGCCGCCCCAACCCCACTCCTCCTCTCGGATCTCGCCGCCGCCGCCCCCCCCTTGCTCCTGTGGATCTCGGCCGCCGCCGCCCCAACCCCTCCTCCCTCTGGATCTCCCGTCCTGCCCTCTTCCCCCGAAGCAGCAGCGTCGCTCCTCTCCGCCCGGATCGCGATGGCCGCCACCGCCGTCGCCGCCGACTCCAAGATCGACAACCTCCGTGACGCCGTCGCCAAGCTCGGCGAGATCAGGTGCCCCGCCCGACCCATCCCTCTTCCCTCCCCCGGATCTAGCGGCGATGGCGCCACTCCGCTCCGCTCACTGTTTTTTACGCTCTGTTTTGTCGGTGGCAGCCTTGGCGAAACGAAGGCGGGTTCATCGGCCTCGTCTCGCGCTACCTCGGTAATAATGCGAATCTCCTCCCGATTCCTCCTTGCGTATGCTTTCGCTTCGCTTCATGGCGTGGGTGGGTGGTTTCGGCGGCGGTCTTGTGCTCTCGTATGCGTTACTGCAGTGGCGGCGGAGCAGATCGAGTGGAGCAAGATCCAGACCCCCACCGATGAGGTGGTGGTGCCCTACGACACCCTTGCGCCCCCTCCCGAAGGTACCATCTCATCTCAGATGCTTCTTCCCGTGGTCGATTCGGATTCGATTCGAATGTTCGATCCTTTGTTTGTGTGCATGCGTGGGGTGTGGGCGCTGAATGCTGGATCGTGTGTGTGTGCTGCAGATCTCGGCGCCATGAAGGCGCTGCTCGACAAGCTCGTGGTGCTCAAGCTCAGCGGAGGCCTCGGCACCACCATGGGCTGCACGGCCCCAAGTGAGCACCCACCCCACCCATCCTCTTCACTTTGCTCCGAACAATTGATTCACCTTGCATATGTGTGGAGCGTGCTACTTTCATTATATTCGTCCCGACAATCGTAGTCTCACAGCTTGCATATGTGTGGATGGAGCTTGCATATTCTGGTTTCTTCGATGCGATCCTGCTGCTTATGATGGTCTCTGCTGGTTATTAGAGGTTTTTTCTGCTAGTACTTGTAAGGCAATATAATTGGTTGTTTTGTGCTGCTGGCCATTAATTAAACATGATCAAGTATGTATACTTCTTTGAGATAGACATTTCATGCATGTTTATGAGGTACAATTCTCAGATGTCACAAAATATTGGTGGCAAAGTGTCTTCTTATCTTTATATTTGCTTAGCTAAAATCTTAGAGTAACAATAAGCTGTACTTGACAAGTAAACATTAGCATCTTAAATGATCATCTTAAATGATTAGCTAAAATGATGTAGGAGTAGTAGAAACTTCATGGTTGATCCTGATTGCTGAACATGGGAGATGCATCTTCTTTTGCATATCAATTACATAGTAGTACTATGTAATGCTTGCCGATGTGGTACATTCAATACCAGCTGAATTTACCCTGCCGTCTCCTTATATTAGCTTCTTGATTGATACCATAGTATCTTATTGTTACCAGTAGTACCTTTTAAGTTCCTGCTGCTGCTGGGTTTAAACACCCTAAATGCGTACTCTAGCTGAATAGTACTATGGATTCTGTTGCATCATGGGTTACGTTGATGAGCCCTAAATACTCTTGATGGTGCTTAAGGGATGCTAGTTACAAATTCTGTTGTTATCATCACATGGGTTCTGTTACATTGGAATAGATGAATGTATGCTTGTTTACATGGCAGGCAGCTTGGTTCAGTAGTTTCAGTAGTTTTATAACAGCAGCAGTAGCACAAATTTAATTCCATGCTTATGATCCTGTTAACACATGTTGATGCTCATTTTACTCATGCACATGCTCATGATCTTCTTAGTTAAGACTGTAACTACTCCATTTGATTGCATGATCTCTATTTGATCTAATGGTAGCTTTATGTTCACTCTTTGACAACAAACCTTTTTAGCTCTTTCTCATGATCCTTGTGGGCATTTATATTAGTCCATGGAGCTGTTGCTCTAGCAGATGTTGCTCTGCTTGACATCTCACAGTCCACTGGATCGGCTATGACATCTCATAGTCCATAGTTTATAATCAGGTTTCTGTTTGACAGCTTCACAGTCAACAGTTACATGATAATTCTATAATCTTGAAGCTATATTCCTATCCGCTCAACAGTTACATGATAATTCTATAATCTGAAGCTATATTCTGTCGCTCATGATTACATGATAATTTTGTAATTTGAAGCTATATTTGTTGCGTGTGTCTTAATTTTTTATTACTGTAATGATGATATGAAATGTCACGCATGTCATTATTGGTGTTATTCTGTGGTTGTCGGAGGTGTTCTGCTGCATCTGGCGGAGCTGTTGTCAGAAGTTCAAGGATGAGATCGTCCTTGATGGCAACGACATCAAGCTCGTCTCCCGCTCAGCCGCCCTCATCAACTAGGTGAATCAAGCAGGACCCAGAATCTGTCTTTGGTCATGTGCATATTGTGCTCCCTGAATAATTTGGTTGATGTGATGCAATTGATATGGTATCATGCTTGCTTATGCTCTTTGCGGAAACTAGTATGCTAGATGTGCTTAGAAATCATTGCAATGTCTTCGGATGTTGGATGTCGAGTGTTCTTTCTTTGCGGAAACTAGTATGCTAGATGCTAGTGTTCATATTGTGCTCAATACACTACTTGTTTTCTGTATAGTTTTCTTACTTGTTTTCCTTTATCGTTCACTCTTTTACGGAGCTCCAAGCCTAATTTTTCCCTTTATGTTCACTCTTTTACAGAACTCCACTCCTAATTTTTACGAGTGTGAAGCCGTGAAGCCAAGTCTTGAAGCGATGAAGCCGTTCTTTTGGCTCTGTAGTAGACCTGTAAAGTGTAATATTATAGCAGGTTGTAAAGGCTATGTAGTGTTATTTGATGAACTATGTTTGTTACATCTGTTTGAAATAGCAGTGATGTATGTTGAGAAGATATGGAAACTTCACCGTGGGACCCACTTATGAATATAATCTGAGCAATTTTGAAATTTCGACATGTGGGACTCATGTATGGCATTATGACTTGTGGGACCCTTGACTAGTGGGACCAGCTCCAAAATATAATTATTGAAAATAGAAAATCAATTGATTGTAAGAAGGCCAAGGCCCAAAACAAAGAAGCTGAAATACTAGGCTTGGCCCAAGTAGCCCACAAGAATTCACAGAAAAATAATAATATAAAAGGCTGAATTGTTGGGCTAGGCCCATGTAGAAAACCGATTTGGACCGGGCTGAATCTTGTGCCACATCACTTGCCACGCTGGATGCCTCGTGGCTTGGGAAGGCTGCTAGTGACCAAAATTTTGGTCAAAGAACCAACGACCTTTTACATATCACAGAGAAGGTCGCTATAGTCAGTTTATGACGGCCAGCTTTTGACCTTCTATTTTTGGTCACAAAAAGGTCACAAATTGAAAACTATGACCTTTCAGTGACCAATAGTGGAGGTCATAAGTTGACATATTTCTTGTAGTGGCACTACTCGGAAGAACGGCTTTCTCTCGTTTTAATGCAATTCTGCATTACGCTTATCTTAAACTCAAGATGCCCAGTCCACGTGGCGTCATCTCAATTAGCGGAAATACAGAGCGTTCTCTACATGCGGAAGAATATGTGGCGGCTCTAATAGCCGAACCACTAAACGGCCTCCCCAACCCGAATAAATGATCGGTCATCAAGACCACGGACGCGGCTAGATGTGTCCGGTGCACTACTAGTTGTAGCAGCCCAGATAAACCTGGGCTTGGTCGGTGGACGCGCCCCCACATGTGGTGCTAGGGGCTGCCCGCACGTAAAAGGGTCCATAGTTCGGCTCGACCCTATTCATACACAATAGATTGAATTTTCATGGTCAATTAAGAATAACCAACTTTTCGCACGACCACACCAGATTCTTTCACCTGGGTTTTTCTTTTTTACAGATGATCACCGTGCTACACCCCTCCAGGATACGACACAATGGAGACAAAGACGCAGACGTGCATCAGGGCCCTGTCCAAAGGTTTCTTTTTAGATTAAGACCCTGTGTAAACCTTTTTAATGTCTCTCGTTGATTCACACCCTCCGGGCACTTCACAAAACCGAGAGGGATACTGGCGTTATTGGCATTTCGTCACGCCAGATTAATGCATGTACCTGGAAATTTAGGGCTCATTATCGAGGGCGTTACTCCGCCCAGTATATGTTGTCAAGTCCGAATACCTTAGGGAGTGTTCGGCGTCGCGAGTTTGGCCTTATATGCATCAGCTCCGAATCATGTCTTTGGTCAATAGTTGGGTTTGCCCTGCTCCCGTGGTTTGCTACCTTACTTCCGCTCTATCGGCTAAGGTGGCACTGGGAGAACTACTGCGATTGTGCCCTGGTTCATCTGGATGAGCACCTCGAGAGAAAGCGGCCGATTGTCATGATAAAGCACGAGACTGGTCGACCACTCGATGACTCAGCGGAATCTTAGCGATTCGCCGCATTAACGAAGGACCGTTTCCGGTCATGTGCGTGCGACGCACGATATTCAGATGAACGCGGAAGTACCAGGGGCTATATAGTAGCCCCACCATCAAACTCCTATGGCTAAGTGAAAGTGTTAAAGCTATATAGTCCGATTGCCTTGTTCGTCGCGCTATCACCTCCTTAATGGACCAATACGTTGGATCAAGTGTGCTTACGTGCTTTACCGAACACCCCCGCATTATATGCGTGGGGGCTGAAGCCGACAACTGCAATCTTTCAGGTTATATACATATATACATAAACAGCCGCACAGGAGGCACTATAATACTTTACGGGCAAAAGTATAAATATAGCCTTTATAATCAAAATAGCATTGTTTTTACAACCAAGATACATGTCACTCGAACATGGTACTCTTCAAGCACTGAGCCTCTATTAAACAGGCACCTTCTAGGACTTCTTCAAAATAGTGCTCGGGCGAGTCCTGGCCTCTGGTCAGACCCCTGGTTGCAATAGCGGTGGCCTGCATCTCTGCCCAATATGTCTTAACACGGGCAAGAGCCATCTGCGCACCCTCTATGCACGCTGACCTATTTACAGCGTCGATATGCGGCACAACACGAAGAAATCGTTGCACTAAACCAAAATAACTTTCCGGACTTGGTTCCTTCGGCCAAAGATAATCCACGACAGACCTCATGGCAAGCCCGGACAACCTATGGAGCTCGGCCCACTCGGCCATTTGTTCCTTTAATAGCAGCGGACGCTTTGAAACACTGAACTGCAACCAGAACAACCTTTCCACCTCATGATCCTTCTGATCTTTGAAATACTCAGTCGCATCAGCAGCACTCTTTGCTAAGTCCAAGTATGCGTCTGCAGAACTCCATAATTTATCTAGAGGGGCATACTTAGGATCGCCGAACTTCGTTCGCAATAGGAAGGGCTTCCCAGCCGTGATATCTCCGGCTTGGCGAAGCTCCTCCCACGCCGCTTTGATTCCAGAGCACGCTTCCTTGGCTGCTTCCAAGGCCTTCTTCAAGTCAGCCGCTTTTGCTTGGCTTTCCCTTTCGAGGAGCTCATAGTGGTTGGCGGCATTTTGCAGCTCAAGAGACATGTTGGCTATTTTCTCTTCGCTTTGGTGATGAGCAGCCTGTTCGGCTTTTAACTCTTCAGCTGCCTTCAGGACGGCCGCATCACTTCTTTTGGCTTGTTCCTTGGCTCAGTCAAGTTCTGCCCGAAGGGTCTCCACGGCGGCAGCTCCATCTGCAGTCAAAGCATATTATAGATACTAGCATCATGCTCCTCTTGATATTTGCTGACCACCCGAAAATACATACCCTGCGCCTCGTCAAGCCGCTTGTTCACAAGCGTGATGTCGGCATCCGCCACGTCAAGCTGCCGCCTTAGTTCGGCCATATCAGCAGTCTGGTCAGCCGCCGGACCCTCAGCCGCCTGCACATGAAAGCAGTGCGATCATTTCCTGGGACTATGATTGAGGGAGTCCTGGACTAGGGGGTGTCCGGACAGCCGGACTATCATCGTTCGCCGGACTCCCTGACTATGAAGATACAAGATTGAAGACTTTGTCCCGTGTCCGGATGGGACTTTCCTTGGCATGGAAGGCAAGCTTGGCGATACGGATATGTAGATCTCCTACCATTGTAACCGACTCTGTGTAACCCTAGCCCTCTCCGGTGTCTATATAAACCGGAGGGTTTTAGTCCGTAGGACCCAACAACCATTAAAACAATCATACCATAGGCTAGCTTCTAGGGTTTAGCCTCCTTGATCTCGTGGTAGATCCACTCTTGTAATACACATCATCAATATTAATCAAGCGGGGCGAGGGTTTTACCTCCATCAAGAGGGCCCGAACACAGGTAAAACATCGTGTCCCTCGTCTCCTGTTACCATCCGCCTAGGCCTTGATTCGGGACCCCCTACCGAGATCCGCCGGTTTGACACCGACATTGGTGCTTTCATTGAGTGTTCCTACGTGCGTCACCGATAAGCTTGATGGCTTCTTCAATCAACAACAACGCTGTCGAGGTGAGACTTTTCTCCCGGACAGATCTTCATGTTCGGCGGCCGCGCTGCGGGCAATTAAGCAGCCATCTGGAGTAGATCGAAAGCTCGCCCCTGGCGTCGGTCAGATTTGAAGCCTAAACTTCACGGCGGATATCGCGGAGACTTGATCTTCGATGGATCCGAGCCGCGGCGGCGTGCCGCCTTTGTCACGATGGGCATGATCTAACTCTGCCACCGGACGGTACCTTGGAGCCGCTGCGAATCGCTCCGACCCATAGTCCGGAGCCAATTCGCGCGGTCGAGGGCGGGTGGCTGGACACCGCCTCGGGGCTGCGGCGTCCACGGCGATGGGCGAACCGACCGACCTGTCCCTTATAAAGCTTGTGACTCCGAGGTGCCGGACTCCTTGCCGGACTCCGAACCTCCCGCGCCCCTGCCAATCAAATTCAATTGGGCGCCGATCATGGAGTTCACCGCGCGGACATCTTCAACACTCACCCTTTGGCGACATCCTAAATTAGCTAAAGCATCTCTCGCTATCCGGAGAGCCACGGCGTACTACGGCGGGATGGTTGAGATGCAGACGACGAAGAAATTCAAACCCACCCACCACCCACTTTGTAGCCCTTGTCGACGATCTACCCAACATGCTAGACTATGACTCGAAGACATCGGCGGTATGGGCGGCGATGCGGAGCGATCGAGAACCAGCGCCTACGAGGGCCTTTGGAAGACCACCTCGTCATATGACATATACATGGTGGACACCCCAAAAGATGGGGACGACGAAGAAGCAACGGAGGCAGATTCCTCAAAGAAACATCCCAAGCACCGACGTCAACGGCGCCGCTCTAAATCCCGCCACAGCAAGAATGGAGATTCCGGCACCGGAGATAATAACACCCCAGAGATTGCCGAAGACAACCCCCTCCAGCAAGATTCAGCGCAGGAGGATGCAGAAGCAAGCCCTCACGAGAGAGCGGCAGACAAAGAGGTCGAGTATGATAATTACATACCTCCCTCCGGAGACGAGGCAAGCCTCAGCGGCAGCCAATTAAATCGTGCACGAGGATCCCGTCGAACAAGAGCGTTTTAAACGCAGGCTTATCTCCACGGCAAATAGCCTAAAGAAAAAGCAGCAGCAGCTTCAAGCTGATCAAGACCTGCTGGCCGACAGATGGACCGAGGTCCTCGCGGCCGAAGAGTATGAACTCGAACGCCCCTCCAAGAGCTACCCAAAACGCAAGTTGCTCCCCCGACTAGAGGAGGAAGCATATATACCTTCATCACCAGCGCACAATACGGAAGACCGACCACCCCGTGGTCGGGACAGAGAGGCACCTAGGCCCTCCACCAAGATCGTACCCCGGCATCGCTCAAAAAGTACGAAGCCACAAGGGAACGCGCCGGACTTGCGGGATATATTGAAGGACAAGGCAATGCAATCCAGATCTATATATGGATCACGTGGGCGCCCCACGACCCACGACGAATACCGTCGAGCCGGATACAACAACTCCGGCCGGGCCGAACACAGCAGACAACGCTCTCTTGAGCTACGTCGTGACATTGCTCAATACAGAGGCGCCGCACACCCACTATGCTTCACAGATGAAGTAATGGATCATCAAATCCCTGAAGGGTTTAAACATGTCAACATTGCATCCTATGATGGCACAACAGACCCCGCGGTTTGGATCGAAGATTATCTCCTTCATATCCATATGGCCCGCGGAGACGATCTCCACGCCATCAAATATCTCCCGCTCAAGCTTAAAGGACCAGCTCGGCATTGGCTCAACAGCCTGCCCGCAGAGTCAATTGGGTGTTGGGAGGACACGGAAGCCGCATTCTCGATAACTTCGGGGCACATCGTGCGACCACCGAGCGCCGATGACCTAAGCCACATAATTCAGCAGCCGGATGAATCGGCTAGACGATTCAGACACGGTTCTTAACCAAGAAAAATCAAATCGTCATTGTCCGGACGCAGAGGCCCTCGCAGCCTTCAAACATAACATCATGACGAGTGGCTAGCCCGGCACCTAGGGCGGAAAGGCGAAATCCATGGCAGCCCTAACATCACTCATGACCCGCTTACGTGCGGGAGAGGACAGCTGGCTAGCTCGAAGCAACAACCTCGGCAAAAATCTTGTGATCCGGATTCAAGGACCACAGCGGCGGTCGCGTCGAAGTAAAACAAAGCGCCGCGTGCTTGGCGACAACAATGAGGATCTGGCGGTCGACACGGATTCGAGGCTCTAAACCGGTCGTGGAAGAAGCCATTCAAAGAACCACCGGGTCCGTCAATTTGGACCGAATACTCGACCGCTCATGCGGATACATGGCACCCGAAAAGCCAGCCAACCACACCAACAGAGATTGTTGGGTATTTAGCGAGCGAGCAAGTTAATTGCCAAAAACAACGACAAGGGCTACACAGCGACGACGAGGAAGTGACCCGCCGCCGAACGATGAGAGGACGAAGGTTTCCCCCACAAGTGCGGACGGTAAACATGATATCATAACCCATATACCCAAAAGGGAGCGGAAGTGTGCACTAAGGGACGTATATGCGATGGAGCCAGTCGCCCCGAAGTTCAATCCATGGTCCTCTTGCCTGATCATTTTCGATCAACGAGACCATTCGACCAGTATCCACCATGGCGAATTCGCCGCATTGGTTTTAGACCCAATCGTCGATGGATTTCACCTCACGAGAGTCCTGATGGACGGCGGCAGTAGCCTGAACCTTCTTTATCGGGATACGGTGCGCAAGATGGGCATAGACCCTCAAAGTTAAACCTACAAAGATGACCTTCAAAGGCGTCATACCGGTGTCGAGGCCAATTATGCGAGCTCAATCACACTGGAAGTGGTCTTGGATCCCGGATAATTTACGGGCGAGAGTTAATCTTGACATAGTCCGTTCATGGCGGCTATCACGCCCTGCTCGGACGAACGCGTTCGCAAAGTTCAATGCGGTGCCGCATTATGCATACCTCAAGCTCAAGATGCCAGGCCCTCGTGGAGTCATTACGGTCAGCGGAAATACGGGCGCTCCCTTCAAGCGGAGGAACATCTGGCGGCTCTCGGCGAAATCTGAGCAGCCTTTTAAGGCAATTTTCGAGTCCGGCCATTAAGCGACCGGACACGGCCAAACGCGCCGGAGCAACATCAGCCAAGACCACGGCATGTTAGAACGCAGCGTAGCAATGCGGCCCCAACCCCAGCCCTCGCATGATTGTAAGACCAACTCTCGCGTACATCACTACGCTCTGGAGATACCATGGGCACAGGGGGAGGGGCAAGACCACAACAGACCCAGAGTGCAGCTCAACCACACCAGGGGCTCCCAAGTGTGTCGCTCTTTTTATTTTTACTTTCCTTCTTTGTATACACAGGACTCCGTTTACCAGAGGCCCTGTCCGGCGGCGAACCCGCCGAACTCACGATGCAACAGCCAGGGCGGTACAAAGGCTGCGACGAACACTCAGGTGGTCTCCATTACGAGCACTAAATTTGATTATATACACCAGTCCACAGCCCACCCCTGGAGGGGGACATGTTTAATTAGTCCAATCCCTTGCTTACCGCACTATTTGTATCATTCCGCACTCATAGCAGATTTTCTTGAATAAACGATGCAACACTTTTTGCTTATAATTGCATTACATTATATATATGTTCATCAATGACATCCCGCATCCGTATATTTTGGTACGACCAAATACACCAGGGGCTTGTGTTCCCCGCATTATGGTGTAATAAGTCCGAACGCTTTCACAAGTGCGGCACCCCGAACTTATAGCATTATATGAATCAGCTCCGAATCATGTCTTGTGTCAATAGTTGGGTTTGCCCTGCTCCCATGTTTTGGTACCTTACGTTCCGTACTGTCGGCTAAAGTAGCACCGGGAGAACCACTGCGAGTGCGCCCCGGTTGAGCTGGGCGAGCGCCTCGGTGGAAAGCTAAAAGCGGCGGCATGATAAAGGCGAGGCGATCGCTGTTCGAGAGGTCTTTTCGAGTCCCTAAAGACTTATGCCACTTCGAGCGAAGAACCGGATAATGTCCAGCCAAGGCGTCGATAGCACCCCGAACTCGGTCTTACGAATACAAGGGGCTTCGCTGAAATTTAAAATTATAGAATTCTATGGCTAAGTGAGAGTGTCCAAGCATTATAAGTCCGGTTGGCTTGTTCGTTCTGTTGAGCGCCTCCCTAGATGGACCCAAAAATGGGAACAAGAGTGCTCAAGTTTATCCCGAACACCCCAGCACTAGTGGCATGGGGCCTGAAGCCGACGACTTGCCATCTCTCAGATTTTATAAGCGGCCGCCTGAAGGTAATATTTTAGCAAACAAGCGTTGCTTAGCGCATATGAACAAAGTTTTCAGTGCACAGGATAACACATAGCGAGTCTACACAATAATTACATCTCTGGGGCACTCATCCGCAATCTTGCGGGCACCCTTCAGGACAGTCTTATAGTACATCTCGGGCGTACGATACTCCTTGCCCGCTGGCGGCGCGTTAGTGATAAGCCTCTCCGCATCCAGCCTGCCCCAATGCACCTTTGCGCGGGTAAGGGCCCGACGAGCGCCTTCAATACAGGTGGAGCGCTTAACGACCTCCACCCAGGGGCACGCATCCACCAGCCGCCGCACGAGGCCGAAGTAGCTCCCAGGCATGGCCACTCCAGGCCACAGCCCGACTACAAGGCCCTTCATGGCCTGTTCGGCTACCTTGTGGAGCTCGACCAGCTGCTTCAGCTGGTCGCTAGGGGGCACCGGATGGCCGGCCTCAGCGTACTGAGACCATAAGACCTTCTCCATTGAGCTCCCCTCCTCGGCTCGGTAGAACGCAGCGGCATCGGACACACTGCAAGGCAGATCTGCAAACGCCCCTGGAGAGCTCCGAATTCGGGTAAGTGTCAGGTAGTTTACATTAACATGCTTGCTTTGCATGAAAAATGCCTTACCCGCCGCTATTTTCTTCACCGCCTCAATCTCCTGAAAGGCCTTATGGGCCTCGGCCTTGGCGGCTTTGGCACTTTCGAGAGCTGAGTAAAGCTCGGACTCTCGAGTCTTTGAGTCGCGCTCCAAAGTCTCATGCTTTTCCATGAGAGCCTGGAGCTCTTGCCGCACTTCCGCCACCCGCGCCTCCTGCTTCTCTCGCTCCGCCCGTTCCACGGCCGCATTGCGTTCGGCCACGGACACGGCCTCCTTCAGGGCCGCCACCTCATTCGTGGCCCTGCAGTACCCACGTTATCCTTGTTATTTTTATTGCAACCTAAATCCTTTTTTGTAAGGTAACTATTCAAAGTGGTGTTACTCACCTTCTTTGTCCTCGAGCTCCTTCTTGGCACGGCCGAGCTCTTCGCGACCTCTGCAGTCAGTGCGGCAGAGGTCAGCAGTGCAGCCTGCAAACCCACATTGACATAATTTTTTAGCAACCCGGCGTATATGTTTTTTAGATCCTTAGTCCGGCTTTTCTTTCCGAACACCGAACCGAGCATCAGGGGCTACTGTCTATGCGGTATTACATTACATAATTTTAACTTCTTACCTCAAAGCTTTGTTAGAAGGCTACTACGAAGCTTCGGTCGGCCCGCTCTTGGCGGTGAACCTTCGAATCACCGCACTCATGATAGTGCGTTGTTCTTCCTCGATGGAGCGCCTTGGCGCCTCCAACAAGTTGTCCGGCGCCTCCGGTTGGGCGGGGCCGCCCGGTGACCTGATCTTGCCCTTCTTGCGAAGGGGCCGCCTGCCGGACTCCGGAACCACTGTGGGTTCCGGCGTGGAGTCCGGCGCAAAGTCCGGGAGGCTACCTTGCGGCGCCTCCGGAGCCTCTCCCGATGGGTCCCTTCCTGGGATCCCACCTCGGCGTCCTCCGCGGCGCGAGGGGGGGAGGCAGTCGGGATGGAATCTACATCCGCGGAGCCAACGACCCGCTCGACGAAGAGGGGAGATCATCATCGGCCGGACTGCAGGCAGTATGCGGCATTAGAAGGACGCTGTGTGACTTAAAAAGAAATTATAAATCATTCAGGAATCCGGATACTTACGATCTTGCCGGAGGCCTGGCCCTTGAGGGTCACTCCTCACTGCCAACGTTGGCGTTGGCGGAGCTGTCCGGGGGAATAGTTCTTCCCCTCTTGGACCCTTCGGCCTCCCCTGTTGGGGAAGCCTTCCTCTTCCTCTCTCCCTCCTCTGGGAGAGAGTCTTCTTCCTCCTCCTCACCTTCGGGGGAGGAGTCCGCCTCGGAGTCGTCGGACACTGAAAGCGGAACTCTTTCGAGTACCGTGGCGCCTTCTTGGCCTTCTTCTTGGCACCACATGCGGTGCGGAACCAGCAACCCGCTAGGCAGGCGTCTCTGGGTTTTACGGCATGGGAGCCAGGCGGATGAGCTGCTCGGCCTTCTTCATCGATCTGTCAAAGGAAAAGGGAGATTGAAACCGCTTAGGGTCAAGCTATTAACAGCAGTGTCTGTAAAGGGTAGAATCACTTACCTCGTCAAGCTGGGCGCTGCGAGTGAAATCCGCGATCTTGATCGCGGATGCGGAGCTTCAGCGCTATGAACAGCACCCTCCAGGCGCCTTCGTATGTCGTGTTGAAGAGCCCGCTCAACGCCTGGTGCTGTACCGGATCGAACTCCCATAGGTTGAATGCCCGTTCTTGGCATGGGAGAATCCGGCGGACGAGCATGACTTTGACCACATTAACAAGCCTGAGCTTCTTGTTCACCAGCTTCTGGATACAGGCTTGGAGTCCCGTCAGCTCCTCTGAACTACCCCATAGCAATCCCTTCTCTTTCCAGGAGGTGAGCTGCATAGGGATGCCAGATCTGAACTCGGGGGCCGCCGCCCACTTCGGGTCACACGGCTCGGTGATGTAGAACCACCCGATCGCCACCCTTAGCGGACTCCACGAAGGCCCTTGAACCAGAGGGCGTTGGGCATCTTGCCCAACATGGCGCCTCCGCACTCCGCTGCGTGCCCTTCACTACCTTCGCTTGACATTGAAGGTCTTGAGCCCAAGCGAAGTGGGGCTGGATGCAGAGGAAGGCCTCACACTGACGATAAACGCCGAGATGTTGAGGATGAAGTTGGCGCGGATCATGGAAATCCATCTGATAGTAGAACATGAGCCCCGGACAAAGGGTGAAGTGGAAAGCCCAGTCCGCGGAGGAAGTGGGGAAGGAATACGACCCTCTCATGGGGCCTGGGGGTGGGGATGAGCTGCCCCTTGTCGGGCAGCCGGTGCATGTGCGATGTCGCCGGAAAGGTATCCGGCGCTGCACATTTTGGCGATGTGCTCCTCCGTAACGGAGGAGGCCAGCCATTTACCTCCCGCTCCGGACATGGTCGGAGAAGGTTGAGACGAGATGCGCGAACTTGGGTGCTGGAGCTCGAGTGCGCAGAGATGGATAAGCAAAGGAGGAAGAAGGCGTAGGTGAAAAGGTGGATTTTTATCCCCTTATATATAGGCGGACGAAGACTATGCGTCCCCACCGGCCTAGTAAAACTCGCTTATCCCCCAAGCACCACCATCAATGGCGCGGTTGGGTTACCCACGTCCTTATTGATGAGAATCCCGGAATAAGGGGAACACGATCTCTGCTTCGACAAGACGTGCCAAGGAAACCGCTTCGCTAAATGCGCTGAGGTGGTATATTAAAAATGATTCAAGTAAAGGCTTGGTAGTGGTGTGACGTCATGCCACAAAATACGTCAGCAGATCGAACTTGTGCACATATTATTCTCTCTACGCTGGAATGTGGAATTTATTTTGCAGAGCCGGACACTATCCTGGTGTTCACAATCTTCTATGGATTATTCGGAGGAAGAACCCGCCTTGCAATGCTGAACATTATGCGCGTCGGACTCATCGTCATTGAAGCCAGGTTCAGGGGCTACTCAGGGAGTCCTGGACTAGGGGCCGGACTATCATCGTCCGCCGGACTCCCTGACTATGAAGATACAAGATTGAAGACTTTGTCCCGTGTCCGGATTGGACTTTCCTTGGCGTGGAAGGCAAGCTTGGCGATACGGATATGTAGATCTCCTACCATTCTAACCGACTCTGTGTAACCCTAGCCCTCTCCGGTGTCTATATAAACCGGAGGGTTTTAGTCTGTAGGACAGAACAACCATTACAACAATCATACCATAGGCTAGCTTCTAGGGTTTAGCCTCCTTGATCTCGTGGTAGATCCACTCTTGTAATACACATCATCAATATTAATCAAGCAGGATGTAGGGTTTTACCTCCATCAAGAGGGCCCGAACCTGGGTAAAACATCGTGTCCCTCTTCCCCTGTTACCATCCGCCTAGACGCACAGTTCGGGACCCCCTACCCGAGATCCGCCGGTTTTGACACCGACAATGATCCTCTGTTTGCCGCCTCTGGATGGCAACCAGAGTCTCAGGGGCTACTGTCTATATAGGGCACACCTAGCGTGTGCGGTACAGTAAAAATATATATATGTTACTTTGCGTACCTCAAAGCCTCTTAGCAGGCTCGTAAAATCTTCATTCAACCCGCTTTTGGCAGATGAAATCCTCTCAACTACCATACACATTAAGGTATGATGCGCCTCTGAGATAGCCGCTTGCTCCAGAAGACCCATCAATGTGTCCGTTTGTTCACCGGACAATCCCGGGCTCTTTTTGTTGCTCTCCTTAGGAGCCAAATAATCCAGACTTCGGGCGGCCGAAGAGTTACCTTCTGGCCTTAGCGGATCAGGAGAAATCCTCTGTGACGAACCTCAGGGTTGTCCATCTTGCGAAGCGTGGAAGCAGGGGAAGGCGTTTCGCTCTCCATCATCTCCGGAAGAAGATCCCCCAAAGACGAACTTTGTTGAGAAGGGCTATGAGCCGGACTGCAAAACATAAGTCCCGGTTGTTATCCTCAGAGAAAAAAGATATATTTATCAAAGTGCCTTTGCTCACTTACGACTCGGTTGACGGCTGGCCCCGTTACGGGCGCTGTGCGGCAAGGATGCCCTCCGGGCCGGGTCCCCCTGGCGAAGGTTTCTTCCCTCGGTTGGAAGCCTCCGTTTCCAAATCTTCAGGGGCGCCCCTTTCCTTCCTGTGGGGAGAGGGGATTTTAGACTCACCTCCCCGATCACCCTCCTTTGCGGAGGCAATTCCGCCGGTTTGGATGTGTAATGTATGAAGCCCGCCCTCGGCTTCTTTATTGCTTCCTTCATCTTCTCCTGATGGCACTTGATAGGGTGCGCGCTCAAGCATCCTGGTTAGTACAGGATCCGGCGAGCCTTTGGGAAGGGGGGCCGAACACCTGATCCTCTCCGCCTTTCGTATCCAATCCTGGCCGAAGCAATTTTTCAGAATAGTGTTGTGACAAATATAAAGACAGCATGTTCAGTCGTGGAATTACTTACTTGGGTATCTAGGCGGTTGCAGTTGAGACCCGCATCCTCGGTGGTGTCCGGACACTTTATTCGTGATCCGACGAATAATCCATACATCCCTTTGAGCGTCATGCCGAAGAAGTGTTGAATAGTTCGCGGTCCTTCAAGGTTGAACTCCCACATACGGAGAGATCGATGTTGGCATGGCAGGACCCGACGAACCAACATTACTTGTATTACTTTGACGAGACTAACATCCCTCCTGAGGAGATCTCGGATGTGGCTTTGCAATGTCAGCACATCATTAATTGGCCCCCAGTCCAGCCCTTTGTTGACCCATGACGCCAGTTGGAGCGGAGGGCCTGGGCGAAAGGCTGGGCCGGCCGCCCACTTTGTGCCCCGGGGGGTTGTGATGTAGAACAACTCCCGTTGCCATAAGTCGGACATCTCCCGGAAGGAACCCTTTGTCCATGGGGCATCGGCACCTTTGCTTATTATAGAGCCTCCGCACTCTGCGTGTCGCCCATCGATCATCTTCGGCTTCACATTGAAGGTCTTGAGCCATAAGTCGTAGTGTGGGGTAATGCAGAGGAAGGCCTCTCATGCGACGATAAACGACGAGATGTGAAAGATGGAATCTGGAGCTAGATCATGGAAATCTAGGCCATAATAGAACATGAGCCCTCTTATGAAGGGATCAAGACTAAAGTCAAGCCCTCGAAGGAAGTGGGAAACAAATACGACACTCTCGTTGGGTTCGGGAGTGGGGATAACCTGCCCTTGAGCAGGTAGCCTGTGGGGGATTTCGGCGGTCAAATACCTAGCCTCCCTAAGCTTCTTGATGTCCTCCTTTGTGACAGAAGAGGCCATCCACCGGACTTGAACGTTGGATCCGGACATGATTGATGGTCCGAAGCACTTAGCCTGAACCTTGGGTGTTCGAACTCGAGGTAAGGGAAGGGAAGGATTAGACGTGGAAAGAAAAGGACGGGTCTGGACCTCTTTATAAAGAGGGTGAATATCAAGCGTCCTCCGTGTGATCGTTTGGAACTTGTCTAAAACCAAGCAGTCATACTAACAGCAGATTGGGTTACCCACGCCCGTATTGATGAGAATCTCGTGATAAGGGTGACATGATCTCTGCTTCGACAAGACGTGCCAATAAAACCGCCTCGCAATACGTGCAGTAGCAGGCTGGGAAAACGGTTTGTATAAAGACCGGGCCACGACGTGATGTCACCCTATGAAAAGTTGTCAGCAGATTAGATTTGTGGAATATTATACTCTCTACGATGGTATGTGGAATTCACTTTGTGGAGCCAGAAACGATCCTTGTGTTCAAAATCTTCTATGGAGTATTCGGAGAAGGAACCCGCCTTGCAATGCCGAAGATAATCTGCGCACCAGACTTATCGTCATTGAAGCCTGGTTCAGGGGCTACTGAGGGAGTCCTGGATTAGGGGGTCCTCGGACAGCCGAACTATATACTTTGGCCAGACTGTTGGACTATGAAGATACAAGATTGATGACTTCGTCCCGTGTCTTGGTGGGACTCTCCTTTGCGTGGAAGGCAAGCTTGGCAATTCGGATATGTAGATCTCCTTCTCTGTAACTGACTCTGTGTAACCCTAGCTCCTCCGGTATCTATATAAACCGGAGGGTTTAGTCCATAGGACAACAACAATCATAACCATAGGCTAGTGTCTAGGGTTTAGCCTCTACGATCTCGTGGTAGATCAAGTCTTGTAATACTCATACATCAAGATCAATCAAGCAGGAAGTAGGGTATTACCTCCATCGAGAGGGCCCGAACCTAGGTAAACATTGTTTCCCCTGCCTCCTGTTACCATTAGCCTTAGACGCACAGTTCGGGACCCCCTACCTGAGATCCACCGGTTTTGACACTAACAGCTGGATCTGCGGCGACGGACCATCTGACCTCGGATCGGTGGTGGCGGCATGGAAGGGCCTGGTGGTTGGGTCGGCGCCATGTGTGGTTTTCCCTCCGGACAGATATGATCTGGCCGGTGTGGCCTGCTTTATGTGCGGCGGCTCATTTCGGCGGCGACCCGTGCACACGATGCTTGATGGAGGTTCTTCGAGCGGATCCGGGTGAAAACCACGTTCTCGGCTTGATGCCAAGACCGGCGGCGTCACACTTGTCCGGACCCCGACTCAATGCCACACCGATCTTGCATGTAACACCTCATATCGCTTTGCGGCCTCATGCACGGTATTCCCACGGGTGTCGCATTACCAGGCCCGGGACCGTTTGCACCTTTTGGCACACGTATATGATAGTATCATTAGCATCCATATGACAAGGAGCCCGGGCTGACATGGCTAGTCGTGAACCCAAAGTGGCACTAACTTACAGGGACAGGCATACATGACCCAACAACAAACGTGTCGGTCATCAGCGAGTGAATCCGGGTTGTAGCAAGCTGGGCTAGCGGGACTCGATAAACCGGGCTGTAGCAGCTAACAGGACTCGGTGAGACACGCGTGACATTTCCCTGAAGGGACAGACACATGAACGAAGAAGGACACATGCCAGCCAACCTAAGTGTTCCGGAGTAGTAGCAAGCTACCAAGGCTCAGTGGAAGCACTAGGAGACATTTCCCGGTAAGAGAGGCTACCAAGGATAAACAACTAGATAGTCAGATCCCACACATACCAAGCATTTCAATAACATACACACAATATGCTCGATATGTGCAAATACAACATGGCATCACAACATGACTCTACAACTCAAGTATTTTATTCAATATGCTCCCAGGAGCGAGATATTACAAACATGGGTCTCTCGACCAAGCATTCAAAGCATACAAGTCAAAGCGCAAGCGGAAGCTTAACATGTCTGAGTACAGATGTCAGGACCCCGACTCAATGCCACATCGATCTAGCATGTAACACTTCATATCACTTTGCGGCCTCACGCACGGTATCCCCACAGGTGTCGCCTTACCTTTGCCCGGGACCGTTTAGCCTTTTGGCTGCGTATATGATAGTGTCGCTAGCATCCATATGATAAGGGCCGGGCTGACATGGCTAGTCGTAAACCCAAAGTGGCACAAACTTACGAGGACATGCATCCATGACCCAACATCGAGCGTGTCGGTCATCACGAGTCAATCCAGGCTGTAGCACTTTCGGCTAGCAGGACTCGGTGAACCGGGCTGTAGCGGCTAATAGGACTCCGGTATTCATCGCGTGACATTTCCCGATGGGGACAGAACACGAGAGCGAAGAAGGACACATGCCGGCCAGCCTAAGTGTTAGGAGCAGTAGCAAGCTACCATGGCTCGGTGGAAACACTAGGAGACATTTCAGTAAGAGGGGCTACTAAGGATAAACAACTAGATAGTCGGATCCCACACATACCAAGCATTTCAATAACATACACACAATATGCTCGATATGTGCAAATACAACATGGCATCACAACATGACTCTCGACTCAAGTATTTATTCATTAGGCTCGAGGGGCGAGATATTACAAACATAGGTCTCATGACCCAACATTGAGCATACAAATCAAAGCACAAGCGGAAGCTTAACATGTCCGAGTACGAGACATCTACAAATGAAAAAGGCTTAGAAGCGACTATCTACTAGATCTGCCGAGGGCACAAGATCGTAGCTGAGGTGACAAGCTAAGCGTCAAGTCCACGCGGAACTACTAGCGAGACCGAGGTCTCTCTGCAAAAACATAAAATAGGCAAGCGTGAGTACAAATGTACCCAACAAGACTTACATCGAACTAACTACATATGCATCATTATCAACAAAGGGGTGGTGGAGTTTAACTGCAGCAAGCCAGCTTTGACTCGGTGGCTATTCTAAACTACGACTGCAAGTAACTCTTTTGAGGTGGCGCACGAGTCCACATATTCACCATATCAATACACCACTATGGATCCGCTCCCGTCTCCCTACGAGAACGCCATCCATAGCACTCACGCTTATCTTGCGCATTTTAGAGTATCCACTTTCACTTGTCTATGAACTATGCAAGGGGTCCAAGTTTCCATATCCGAGGAATCCGGCTATTCGAATAGATAATGATAACCCTGCAGGGGTGTACTTCTTCACACACGCTCTCGCCACTTATCGCGCCCTGTACACGTCATGTACCTCGGCAACCTTCAAGCGGAAGCGGGGCGAGGAGTCGGCCACGACCGACTAACCACACAAGTCTCTCATCCAGGTTTATCGCCTATTCGGGTTCCATCGGCAAGGAGATCCGGCCGGGGTGTCGCTCACGGCCCCAAACGATGTGAGCAGGGTTCCCAAGCCCACCTCGACGGGTGGATGTACGCTTGGTACACTGTGCCACAGTGCCTAGTCTGTCCCAAGCCCACCTGCACGGGTGCCACTTGGTAGACTACTAACACTACCTACAAACACCGAAACTAGTTGCAACTCCCGGACAGAGATCATGTTGATTAATAAGTCGAGAGAGCTTGGAGTGCGGAGCCCAATGTGTGGTAGTAAGCTGTTCATGATCACAAACACAGAACTCAGTTTACGAGGGCGGCTACAATGAGACAACCCACCATGTACTCCTACATGGCCTCTCACCGCTACCTTTACCAAATCGTGTTCACACACTTAGCTCTCAACAAGATGGGACATGTTCACACACCTCCAATTCATCCCCGATGAATCGGACTGACACAACTCTAAGCAATAGCAGGCATGACAAACAAGCATGAATGAGTAGGCACATCAGGGCTCAAACAACTCCTACTCATGCTAGTGGGTTTCATCTATTTACTGTGGCAATGACAGGTCATGCAGAGGATAAAGGGGTTCAGCTACCGCAGCAAGTAACAGTTGTATCATTGTTGTCCTAATGCAGTAAAATAGAGCAGGAGCGAGAAAGTGGGATAGTATCGGAATGAACAAGGGGTTTTTGCTTGCCTGGCACTTCTGAAGATAATATAGTTCTTCATCAGTGTCATCGATCACATCGTCGGAACCACGTCTATCGAGAGGGGACAAACACCGACAAACAAAGAAGAACACAATCAATGCAATGCACAATATGATGCATGATCATGATATGGCAATATGCTGTGATTTGAGATAATGCAGCTAGCAACAGATTAAATGAAGTTGGTTTGAATACAAGATTCAAATTCAAACTCCATATGTGATTATTCAAATGCCATTTAATTGATTTGACCTAAACAGTGAACAAAAGTTGTTCTAACATGCATGAAAATGGTACAGATGGATAGATTGGATTTTTCTGATCATTTTTCATATATAAATTATTTCATTTGGAGTTATGGTTGAATTTCTATGATTTATTGAAGTTTTAGCTATTTTCTGGAATTTCCTGATTATTTATAAAATAAGCTAAATTCCAGAAAAGGAATATTGCGTCAGCACGGCGTCGTGCTGACCTCAGCAGGTCAACGGACCCGGTCCAGGTCAAACCTGATGCGTGGGTCCAGCATGTCAGTGACTTAGGCTGGTTAGTCCCACAGACAGGTGGGTCCGGTCAACTGCCACGTGAGCCGGTCAACTCTGACGCGTGGGTCCGCTAGTTTTGTTAACTAAACTAACTTAAAACTAATAGTGGTTTAATTAGGCAGCAGGGCCCACTGTCAGTGTCTAGGGTGTGGGGTTAGTTAGCGTGTTTAGCTGCTAAAGACGTTGCCACGTCAGCCCGCCGGAGTTTAACCGCCGGTGACGTCAACCGACGACGGAGGCACGCCGGGACGGCTGCTCTGGCGCCCATTCTCTGGCGGAGGGTTCTACAGGAGGCTTCGCGCTCGTGCGCATCCAATGGAGCAAGCCAGAGGAGCTGGGGTTAGCTGTGGCGTCGGCAGCGGCGAGGGAGGCGGCGACCGGAGTTTGGGCTCGCGGGGACGGCAGCTAGCAGACGGGAACGGAGGAAGCGAGCATATAGGGAGGAGCAGGAGCTCACAGCGCTTCGGACGGAGCCAGCGGCAAGGGCGGGGACGCACTGGAGCCCGCGAATCCACGGCGGCGAGCAGCGGGCAGAGGCGATGAAGGCAAGCCCGATGGCGTCGCTTGAGGGCGTCCGAGGTCTTGATCTTTGACCTTGTGAAGTAGTGCTCGTCGACGGAGCTTTGGAAGATGTTGCGGTGGTGGTTCATCGATCGTGGCTACGCGTACGGCTGCGGCGTGCTCTCGGTGGTGCTCGGGCTGCGCGTGGAGCAGGGCTAGAGAGGGAGAGAGGCACCAGAGAGTTGGGGGGAAGTGAGGGGGAAGGTGCTGGGCGTCTCCGTGGCGCGGATTAGGACGAGGCGGCCTCGGTAGGCAGGAGGTGGAGGGCTCATGGTGCGCTACAGCGTGTTCGCTCCCGCCTCTTGGCAGGAGGAAGGCGACAGCGAGGAGGTAGGTGGGCTGGGCGGCCACTTGGGCGCCAGGTGGGCAGTGGGTGAGGCCAGTGAGTTTCCTCCAGTGCATTTTTAAATTTTCTGTTTTGTTTTCTTTTTAATAATTCTTTTGCCACTGAATTCAAATTTAAACAAATTGAAAGCAGTGCCAAAATTCCCTTGGATATTTTTATGTCACATAATGGACTTCTCCACATATACATAAAATATCACAGGCTTTTGAAACTATAATCATTATATATTATGGATATAACTTCTAATCCAAATACAATATGATTTAAATTCAATGTCCCAAAATATTCCATAAAAATGTTCCAGAATTTTGGTTTGATATATATCTCTTGCCAAAATTACCAGAATGATTTTTAGGGAATTTTGGAATCACTGAATGCAATTTAAAGGGTTCTTGCCCTTCTTTTAGAAAGTTTTGAGGCTTTCTAATTTCCTCAGTTCAAATTCCTTGAATTTGAACATGATGCAACACCCAAAGACTAACACTAGTGCATTTCCATATGCCAGGGATGTGACAACTCGCCCCCACTAAACAAGAATCTCATCTCGAGATTCAAGCGTAGGGTAAGATGAAGGGGGGACACAAACCAACACAATCTTCACGATCCAGGTTGCACTTCATAGGGGCGTTGATTCGATCACCATCTTTGACTCGATGCCTTCCTCTGAGAACTCCAACTAACATGACAAGAAGAGGAAAGGAAAACTCTAGGAGAATCGATCTTCTCAAAGTTCGATCGACTCAGGATTAACTCACGGAATGAGACATAGCAACATCTCTCGAGTTGAGACACGAAGCACACATCTAGAGGAATGGAGTGGAACAGATGACGAAGTTCACTAGGTAGACAACAATTCCACACTTAAGAGGGTGGTGAACGGTTGTCAACGCAGCGAGGAGTTGAGTTGCCATGATACCATAACGATACACCTTAGGGAAGGTGGCTCGTAGAAATATTCCCTTAAGTGGCAAAAAGAATTACCTTTGATTCAGAGATCATTAAAACTCTTTATACCAGCCTAAGGCAATTCTCAAGCGATCGTTTAGAGGGGTTCGGTAGAATGGCATACCCGGATTAGAATGGATGATGTGGATTACCTTGTTGAAAACAACACAAGGGATGATTTTAGTAATTGGGGAGGAGCTCAACAGTAGAGAGTGAGTCCACTGTTTGAAAAGTTATAGCATAACCGAAGAAACAAGGAGCAATCCCAGTTAGTGCCGATGATAACACCTAGCGCTTGTGCGTGCTCTCAAGAACTTGAGCATTTCCATATTCATCAAGGTTTTACCAATATCCATGTCAAGGATCCTGGCAACACATCATACTACCATGATGAATAGTGATGGACGATGCAGATCGAAAGGAAGATAACCTTCTCAGATTTCTCCTTGGCGGGGCCAAGGGAGCAAAATCTGGATGATCGACCGAGAGACATTTAGCACTCCGCTTCTAATGTTCTCCTTGATATGCTAGCGCAATCCATTTGTTGAAACGGTGTGGTATCTAGAACATCAAGTAACAGGTCGGACTTCGGAAGCTCAAGAATACATAAGGAACAACTACTAGAATAAATTCTACGAGATCCTTATGGGGAGGTGGCCAACTTCCTTCAATCAAGATGCTGCAATAATAGGTCTTCCGGTTGGGTGTGTTGGCCATGACATCCACTTAACCGGTTACAAAGAGACCATTATTCTAGTTCTTGGGAAATGTTCCAACCATCATATCTGCCTGAGATTCAGATCTGGTCGGTGTCAGAATATTCTAGACTCATCAAGTCTAGAAAGAAGAATGAAAGTTTGCAACACAAATTGACGAGACGACGTTGCAAGATTCTCGGGAAATGGACTACGGTAGTAAGCTCCAAAACATGAGCTGGTTCTGCTACAACCATGTGAACACGTTGTCCCAGACAAGCATGACCACCTAGTAGTCTTATAATAAAACACTATCGAGTTCAGGTTGGGAACCATCATCGAGGATAACGAAGTCCTAACATAAGTCATGATTAGCTCTTATGAAGGAACTCCTTCTCCTTGAACAAATCAATCAGTGGCTTGGTGTGCTAAGGATACATATAGAATGAAGGTTGCAAGTCTCCATACCACAGAATACTTTGCACGTATGCATGACTGATTTGGAATGATCCCAAGGAAGCAACACTGACTTTCTCTAATTCACGGCGGCAACTTGCATTAAATGCACATGATCTAGAGGAAGTCACTTCTTTCATCCGAACATATGCTTCATGAACTAGCATGAAGAAATGCTTTCAAAAGTTTCCAACACTAGCTTAGTGTTCAACATAAACATGGAGGAAATAAGGATGTTGTCGACGGGCTCAACAACAAGTTATCAAGATTTCCATATAAATGGAATTCCATAATTATGTGAACAAGGCGATAGCATCGGTCAGACCAAAAGATATAACAGTGTATGCCCGAGGAAACAACCACGGGTAAGACAACATTACGAACATCGTTGGTTCTGTTTTGATTTGACGATAGCCCACACTCAAATCAAAGTTTTAACAAGATAATTGATCCAACAACTGATCACGAGGATCAATCAATGAGGATAACATCGTTCTTCAATACACATACAAGATATCCCTTAGAATGAACTAAGTCGGACAAGCTTTCATCTTCCAACTCTCCAAGTTGTTGTTTAGCTTAACCAACTAGCTCAGGGGTATCCAACACAGATTCCTGGAGAAAGGGTGGTTTCGAAAACCAACTTGATCACGAGCTCAACATAGCGGTCAGGTGACATCCTGGTGATACCTTCGAGAAGACATTCGGAGAATCATGAACCACCGATATGCTACTAAGCTCGAGAATAATCTTGCTTTTCAGGGCAAGATGATATGATAAAAAAAATGAGGGATTGACACAATCCTGGCTCATTGATCGAAGAGTGCACCGGAAATATGGACTAGGTAGCACGATCAATCTTAGAATGATAATTCAATAATCCGCACGCTAAGAATGAGATTATTGTCCTTTAGCTACCAAGCAACAAGGTTGCTAGGAGTATTGATTTCACACATCATGATTCACTTGTCGGCATTCCGGTTGCGACAACATGGAACGGAGAAATGAATAATGATGGCGAGAAGTATCACTGTATCAAGAATTCATGAGAGGTGGTGCAATTCTCATGACAATCCCGACGTAAAGAGGGTAACACTCCAAGGTGGAACAGAACAAAAGCTGGATTGGCATTTTGATCTGCGGAATACAGCTACTTTGACCCAATCCTAGATATGGATGAGGTACTGGAGTTTTGTTTCTCCTAGTCATTCCAGAATAGAATGGCTTAACGGACCACAAGAGTAATAGGTATCGATGAACGAATGCACGCATACTCTTGACTATCAATTGATAGATGAAGGTCGGAATATAACTTAAGAGGGACAACTCAAAGGAACATATATCTTTCTGAGTTGTGGATGCATAGATTAGTATGTCGAGCAAAGCTCAACATTTCTTCCGGATAACCCATGCAGAAGGTAGAACTGGCAGATTCACAATATAGAATGGAGAACTCATCAAGAGCACTCTGGTTGTGATCTTTGGGTTCAAAAGAACTCCTGCCAAGAATGGTTCATGGTATTTGGAAGAACGATATACCACGGACCTCGAGGACTATTGCAAAGGTTACTAATAACCTAAAGGTACTAGCAAATACTAACAACATGAGGTAGGGTGAATCTCGGGTTCAAAACCCAGAAGTAGAATACCTACTACTAAGTGGCATCACGGGATGCTTTCGAGAATAAAGGCCAGAATCATCACACTGGGAATACATAACATGGCTAAATTACTAGGTGATACTCTAAACACCTAGGGTCATAATAATAGCTCCAACATATATACCGAGGCAACAAGTACCTCAACTCACCGATTAGTGTGATTAACCTGGCCCAAGGAACATCGGAGCGGTAAGAAGGATTTGCAAATGCATCGATTGTTTAGAAACACAGGATGACTCGAGACAAAGATAACGGCTGTAAATGCTCAAAAGATTGGAGACATGCTACAAAAATGGTGGCATAGCCACTCATAAGCACAATATCAAGGTTTTGAGATCAACAGTTAACATACGGAAATAGTAGGAACTGAACCAAGGCTTAAGTCCAACAATTCTATAAGTCTATGGATTAGTAACACGTCATCCTGATAGATAGATGAGAAGGCCTAGTTCTTAATCCCCGTAGAAGAGAAGAGGTTGACTCAGATCAGAAGGCCATGAGGTATAAGGAGTAAAAAGAGCCTTACGTTCCCAACCACAATCAATTCCCTTATATAACTAAAGCATTTCTAGACTCAACTTCGACCAGTTTGGCTTGGTAATCCTATAGGCAGTCAAGCTATGATACCAAAACTGTCAGGACCCCGACTCAATGCCACATCGATCTAGCATGTAACACCTCATATCACTTTGCGGCCTCACGCACGGTATCCCCACGGGTGTCGCCTTACCTTTGCGGGACCGTTTAGCCTTTTGGCACACGTATATGATAGTGTCGCTAGCATCCATATGATAAGGAGCCCGGCTGACATGGCTAGTCGTAAACCCAAAGTGGCACAAACTTACAGGACAGGCATCCATGACCCAACATCGAGCGTGTCGGTCATCGAGTGAATCCAGGCTGTAGCACTGGGCTAGCAGGACTCGGTGAACCGGGCTGTAGCGGCTAACGAGGACTCCGGTATTCATCGCGTGACATTTCCCGATGGGACGGACATAGGAACGAAGAAGGACACATGCCGGCCAGCCTAAGTGTTCGGAGCAAGTAGCAAGCTACCATGGCTCGGTGGAAACACTAGGAGACATTTCGATGAAGAGGGGCTACTAAGGATAAACAACTAGATAGTCGGATCCCACACATACCAAGCATTTCAATAACATACACACAATATGCTCGATATGTGCAAATACAACATGGCATCACAACATGACTCTACGACTCAAGTATTTATTCATTAGGCTCCGAGGAGCGAGATATTACAAACATAGGTCTCATGACCCAACATTCAGAGCATACAAATCAAAGCACAAGCGGAAGCTTAACATGTCTGAGTACAGACATCTACAAATGAAAAAGGCTTAGAAGCCTGACTATCTACTAGATCCTGCCGAGGGCACAAGATCGTAGCTGAGGTGACAAGCTAAACGTCGAAGTCCACGCGGAACTACTAGCGAGACCGAGGTCTCTCTGCAAAAACATAAAATAGGCAAACGTGAGTACAAATGTACCCAGCAAGACTTACATCAGAACTAACTACATATGCATCATTATCAACAAAGGGGGTGGTGGAGTTTAACTGCAGCAAGCCAGCTTTGACTCGGTGGCTATTCTAAACTACGACTGCAAGTAACTCTTTTGAGGTGGCGCACACGAGTCCACATATTGACCATATCAATACACCACTATGGATCCGCTCCCGTCTCCCTACGAGAACGCCATCCATAGCACTCACGCTTATCTTGCGCATTTTAGAGTATCCACTTTCACTTGTCTATGAACTATGCAAGGGGTCCAAGTTTCCATATCCGAGGAATCCGGCTGTTCGAATAGATAATGATAACCCTGCAGGGGTGTACTTCTTCACACGCTCTCGCCACTTATCGCATCAGACACGTCATGTACCTCGGCAACCTTCAAGCGGAAGCCGGGCGAGGGAGTCGGCCACGACCGACTAACCACACAAGTCTCTCGCCCGGGTTTATCGCCTATTCGGTTCCATCCGCAAGGAGATCCGGCCGGGGTGTCGCCACGGCCCCAAACGATGTGAGCAGGGTTCCCAAGCCCACCTCGACGGGTGGATGTACGCTTGGTACACCGTGCCACGGTGCCTAGTCATCCCAAGCCCACCTGCACGGGTGCCACTTGGTAGACTACTAACACTACCTACAAACACGAAACTAGTTGCAACTCCTGGGACAGAGATCATGTTGATTAATAAGTCGAGAGAGCTTGGAGTGCGGAGCCCAATGTGTGGTAGTAACTGTTCATGGATCACAAACACAGAACTCAGTTCACGAGGGCGGCTACAATGAGACAACCCACCATGTACTCCTACATGGCCTCTCACCGCTACCTTTACCAAATCGTGTTCACACACTTAGCTCTCAACAAGAGGACATGTTCACACACCTCCAATTCATCCCCGATGAATCGGACTGACACAACTCTAAGCAATAGCAGGCATGACAAACAAGCATGAATGAGTAGGCACATCAGGGCTCAAACAACTCCTACTCATGCTAGTGGGTTTCATCTATTTCTCGTGGCAATGACAGTCATGCAGAGGATAAAGGGTTCAGCTACCGCAGCAAGTAACAGTTGTATCGTTGTTGTCCTAATGCAGTAAAATAGAGCAGGAGCGAGAAAGTGGGATAGTATCGGAATGAACAAGGGGTTTTTGCTTGCCTGGCACTTCTGAAGATAATATAGTTCTTCATCAGTGTCATCGATCACATCGTCGGAACCACGTCTATCGAGAGGGGACAAACACCGACAAACAAAGCAGAACACAATCAATGCAATGCACAATATGATGCATGATCATGATATGGCAATATGCTGTGAATTGAGATAATGCAGCTAGCAACAGATTAAATGAAGTTGGTTTGATTACAAGATTCAAATTCAAACTCCATATGTGATTATTCAAATGCCATTTAATTGATTTGACCTAAACAGTGAACAAAAGTTGTTCTAACATGCATGAAAATGGTACAGATGGATAGATTGGATTTTTCTGATCATTTTTCATATATAAATTATTTCATTTGGAGTTATGGTTGAATTTCTATGATTTATTGAAGTTTTAGCTATTTTCTGGAATTTCCTGATTATTTATAAAATAAGCTAAATTCCAGAAAAGGAATATTGCGTCAGCACGGCGTCATGCTGACCTCAGCAGGTCAACAGACCCGGTCCAGGTCAAACCTGATGCGTGGGTCCAGCATGTCAGTGACTTAGGCTGGTTAGTCCCACAGACAGGTGGGTCCGGTCAACTGCCACGTGAGCCGGTCAACTCTGACGCGTGGGTCCGCTAGTTTTGTTAACTAAACTAACTTAAAACTAATAGCGGTGTAATTAGGCAGCAGGGCCCACTGTCTGTGTCTAGGGTGTGGGGTTAGTTAGCGTGTTTAGCTGCTAAAGACGTTGCCACGTCAGCCCGCCGGAGTTTAACCGCCGGTGACGTCAACCGACGACGGAGGCACGGGGACGGCTGCTCGGCGCCCATTCTACTGTGGAGGGGTTCTGAGGAGCTCGCGCTCGTGCGCATCCAATGGAGCAAGCCAGAGGAGCTGGGGTTAGCTGTGGCGTCGGCAGCGGCGAGGGAGGCGGCGACCGGAGTTTGGGCTCGCGGGGACGGCAGCTAGCGGACGGGAATGGAGGAAGCGAGCATATAGGGAGGAGCAGGAGCTCACAGCGCTTCGGACGGAGCCAGCGGCAAGGGCGGGGAGGCACTGGAGCCCGCGAATCCACGGCGGCGAGCAGCGGGCAGAGGCGATGAAGGCGAGCCCGATGGCGTCGCTTGAGGGCGTCCGAGGTCTTGATCTTTGACCTTGTGAAGTAGTGCTCGTCGACGGAGCTTTGGAAGATGCTGCAGTGGTGGTTCATCGACCGTGGCTACGCGTACGGCTGCCTCGTGCTCTCGGTGGTGCTCGGGCTGCGCGTGGAGCAGGGCTAGAGAGGAAGAGAGGCACCAGAGAGTTGGGGGGAAGTGAGGGGGAAGGTGCTGGGCGTCTCCGTGGCGCGGATTAGGACGAAGGGGCGGCCTCCAGCGCAAAGCAGGAGGTGGAGGGCTCCGCGGGTGCGCGCGTGTTCGCTCCTGCCTACTGGCAGGAGGAAGACGACAAGCGAGGAGGTAGGTGGGCTGGGCCGGCCACTTGGGCCGCCAGGTGGGCCAGGTGAGTGAGGCCAGGTGAGTTTCCCTCTGGTCTGTTTTTTTAATTTTCTGTTTTGTTTTCTTTTTTAATAATTCTTTTGCCACTGAATTCAAATTTAAACAAATTGAAAACAGTGCCAAAATTCCCTTGGATATTTTTATGTCACATAATGGACTTCTCCACATATACATAAAATATCACAGGCTTTTGAAACTATAATCATTATATATTATGGATATAACTTCAAATCCAAATACAATATGATTTAAATTCAATGTCCCAAAATATTCCATAAAAATGTTCCAGAATTTTGGTTTGATATATATCTCTTGCCAAAATTACCAGAATGATTTTTAGGGAATTTTGGAATCACTGAATGCAATTTAAAGGGTTCTTGCCCATCTTTTATAAAGTTTTGAGGCTTTCTAATTTCCTCAGTTCAAATTCCTTGAATTTAAACATGATGCAACACCCAAAGACTAACACTAGTGCATTTCCATATGCCAGGGATGTGACAACAGACAACTATAAAAGAAAAAGGCTGAGAAGCATGACTATCTACCAGATCCCGCCGAGGGCACAAGATCGTAGCTGAGGTAACAAGCTAAACGTTGAAGTCCACGTGGAACTACTAGTGAGACTGAAGTCTCTCTGCAAAACATAAAATGGGCAAACGTGAGTACAAATGTACCCAACAAGACTTACATCAGAAACTATCTACATATGCATCATTATCAACAAAGGGTTGGTGGGGTTTAACTGCAGCAAGCCAGCTTTGACTCGGTTGCTATCCTAGTCTACGACTGCAAGTAACTCTTTTCAGATGGCACACACGAGTCCACATATTCACCATATCAATATACCACTATGGATCCGCTCCCGTATCCCTACGAGAACGCCATCCAGAGCACTCACGCTTATCTTGTGTATTTTAGAGTATCCACTTTCACTTGTCTATGAACTGTTATAGGGAACCCAGAAGTCCTTTACCGCGGACACGGCTATTGGAATAGATGATGTTAACCCTGCAGGGGTGTACTTCTTCATACATGTTTCCACCACTTAGCGTCTACACACGACATGTGCTCGGCAGACTTCAAGCAAAAGCCGACGTGGGTGTAGACCACGACCTACCTAAACACTCAAGTCTCTAGTCCAGGTTTATTGCCTATTCAGGTTCCATCCGTAGGGAGTCCGGCCGAGGTTTCCACATACGGCATGAAACGATGTGTACAGTGTTCCGTGACACCAAACGGGCGCCTGGCATACCCGGCCACGTGCCTACCGCATCACAGCCCACCCCTCCGGTCAGTGTTGTGCACGGCCTACAGCATACTACAAACACCAGAAACTACTTGCAACTCCTGGATAGAAGACAAGGGTGATTAAGAAGTCGAGCGGGGTCATATTTCAGGTCCCAATGCACTGTAGTAGATGTTTCATGGATCACAAACACAGAACTCAGTTCCTGAGGACAGCTACAATGAGACAACCCACCATGTACTCCTACATGGCCTCTCACCGCTACCTTTACCAAATCGTGTTCACACACTTAGCTCACACACAGTAGGACAAGTTCACACACCTCTGATTCATCCCGAGGAATCAGACCGACTCAACTCTAAGCGGTGGCGGGCATGACAAACAAGCATGAATTAGTAGGCACAACAGGCTCAAACAACTCCTACTCATGCTAGTGGGTTTCATCTATTCTTGTGGCAATGACAGGTCATGCAAAGGATAAAGGGTTCAGCTACCGCAGCAAGTAAATGATAAATCGGTGTTGTCCTAATGCAGTAAAAGAGAGCAGGAGCAAGAGAGTAGGATTGTATCGAAATGAACAAGGGGGTTTTGCTTGCCTAGCACTTCTGAAGATAGTAATAGCTCTTCATCGGTGTCATCGAATTCATCGTCGAAATGTCGTATGCTGAGAGGGGACAAGTACTGGCAAACAAGGAAGAACACAATCAATGCAATGCACAATATGATGCATGATTATGACATGGCAAAATGAGTGTGTTTGAACTAATGCAACTACAAACTGAGTGGTTTGAGTCATTTGGAACCAAAGGTTCAATTCCAAACTCAAATTATGAATTCAAATAGTGCCTTATCATGTTTTGCACTAAACAGCAAGGTTAAGTTGCTTTATCATGCATGAAACCAGTACAGATGGATAGATTGGATTTTTCTGATCATTTTTTATAAATTATTTCATTGTGAGCTATAGATTATTTTCTATGGATTTTTTGAAGTTTAAGTCATTTTCCGGAATTTCCTGAATTGTTTTAAATCCAGAAAATGATTTACTGCGTTAGGCTGACGTCAGCGTGATGTCAGCAGGTCAACCGGGCCAGTCCAGGTCAAACTGACCTATGGGACCCATACGTCAGTGTCTCAGGCTGGTTTGGGTGGATGACAAGTGGGACCAGTCAACGTTGACTTGACCAAAGTCAAAGCTGACACGTGGGGTCCACACAGATTAGCACCAATCTAAACAGGAGTTAGACTAAACTAATTGGGCTCGGGGACCCACATTTCATCGGCGCAGGCACTAATTAAACGAGTTTAGCGCCTAAGCTAATGGTGCCACGTCAGCTGCCGGCCTTTAACCGCCGGCGACCTCAGATCGCGGCCGCGTCCGCGTCGGGATTGCGCTACAGGCCACGGTTTGGGGCGTGGTTTGGCTCGTTGGAACATTGGAAGTGTGCCGCGTCCAACAGAGTAGGTGGCGAGGCGAGGCGAGGCCCGCAGCGACGGCAGCAACGACGGAGGCGGCGACCTGAGTTCGTACAAGCGCGGGTTTGAAGTTCTGGTGCACGGCAGATCCAGCTGGTGGTCGGGGTCATCTCCTAGGAGCAAACCGAGCAATATGACGCGCCCAGGCACGAGCTATGGCATTTGCAGCCACGATGGCGACATGGCCGGCGGTGGTGAGCTTCGGCTTCAATCGAAACGGCGGCTACGGTGATCGAGAGGCATGGGGAGGAGGGGCAAACGACGGAGGAGCTCACAACGGTTGCAGCATGCGTCTCAGAGGGCTTCTAGGAGGTCGGATGATGTGGGGGGGTTGCCAGCTATCTGGGGAGCCGAGGTTGAAGACGACGGCGTCGACAATGTTCGGGGGCGCCCGGCGTTGAGTATCTCATCGAGGAGGTCGAGGACGACACGTAGAAGCTCGGAGACTCGTCGGTGAGGCGTGTGGTTGCCGGTGGCCGCGGTAACGGTGTGCGGCAGCGACGGCGTGTTTGGTGGGGCTACGGAGAGGGAGCTAGAAGAGAGGGAGAGAGCTCCAGAGTGAGGGGAGAGGCAGAGGGGGTCCAGGCCGTTCCTGTGGAGCGGAGACAGGGCGAGGGGGAAGCAGGAGGTGGAAGCAGGAGGTGGAAGCAGGAGGTGGAGCATCGGGGGCGCGCGCGTCGACACGCCTCTGCCTACTGGCAGAGGTTGAAGAGGGTGGGGCTCCTGGTGGGCTGGCCAACAATGCTAGGCCATGACACTTTAGGATAAACAACTAGATAGTCAGATCCCACACATACCAAGCATTTCAATAACATACACACAATATGCTCGATATGTGCAAATACAACATGGCATCACAACATGACTCTACAACTCAAGTATTTTATTCAATAGGCTCCCAGGAGCGAGATATTACAAACATGGGTCTCTCGACCAAGCATTCAGAGCATACAAGTCAAAGCGCAAGCGGAAGCTTAACATGTCTGAGTACAGACAACTATAAAAGAAAAAGGCTGAGAAGCATGACCATCTACCAGATCCCGCCGAGGGCACAAGATCGTAGCTGAGGTAACAAGCTAAACGTTGAAGTCCACGTGGAACTACTAGTGAGACTGAAGTCTCTCTGCAAAACATAAAATGGGCAAACGTGAGTACAAATGTACCCAACAAGACTTACATCAGAAACTATCTACATATGCATCATTATCAACAAAGGGTTGGTGGGGTTTAACTGCAGCAAGCCAGCTTTGACTCGGTGGTTATCCTAGTCTACGACTACAAGTAACTCTTTTGAGGTGGCGCACACGAGTCCACATATTCACCATATCAATACACCACTATGGATCCGCTCCCGTATCCCTACGAAAACGCCATCCATAGCACTCACGCTTATCTTGCGTATTTTAGAGTATCATCCACTTTCACTTGTCTATGAACTGTTATAGGCAACCCAGAAGTCCTTTACCGCGGACACGGCTATTCGAATAGATGATGTTAACCCTACAGGGGTGTACTTCTTCATACATGTTTCCACCACTTAGCGTCTGCAGACGACATGTGCTCGGCAGACTTCAAGCAAAAGCCGACGTGGGTGTAGACCACGACCTACCTAAACACTCAAGTCTCTAGTCCAGGTTTATCGCCTATTCAGGTTCCATCCGTAGGGAGTCCGGCCAAGGTTTCCACATACGGCATGAAACGATGTGTACAGTGTTCCGTGACACCAAACGGGTGCCCGGCATACCCGGCCACGTGCCTACCGCATCACAGCCCACCCCTCCGGTCAGTGTTGTGCACGGCCTACAGCATACTACAAACACCAGAAACTACTTGCAACTCCTGGATAGAGGACAAGGGTGATTAAGAAGTCGAGCGGGGTCATATTTCAGGTCCCAATGCATGGTAGTAGATGTTTCATGGATCACAAACACAGAACTCAGTTCCTGAGGACAGCTACAATGAGACAACCCACCATGTACTCCTACATGGCCTCTCACCGCTACCTTTACCAAATCGTGTTCACACACTTAGCTCACACACAGTAGGACAAGTTCACACACCTCTGATTCATCCCGAGGAATCAGACCTGACTCAACTCTAAGCAGTGGCAGGCATGACAAACAAGCATGAATTAGTAGGCACAACAGGGCTCAAACAACTCCTACTCATGCTAGTGGGTTTCATCTATTTACTATGGCAATGAAAGGTCATGCAAAGGATAAAGGTTCAGCTACCGCAGCAAGTAACAGATAAATCGGTGTTGTCCTAATGCAGTAAAAGAGAGCATGAGCAAGAGGGTAGGATTGTATCGAAATGAACAAGGGGGTTTTGCTTGCCTGGCACTTCTGAAGATAGTAATAGCTCTTCATTGGTGTCACCGAATTCATCGTCGAAATGTCGTATACTGAGAGGGGACAAGTACTGGCAAACAAGGAAGAACACAATCAATGCAATGCACAATATGATGCATGATCATGACATGGCAAAATGAGTGTGTTTGAACTAATGCAACTACAAACTGAGTGGTTTGAGTCATTTTGAACCAAAGGTTCTATTCCAAACTCAAACTATGAATTCAAATAGTGCCTTATCATGTTTTGCACTAAACAGCAAGGTTAAGTTGCTTTCTCATGCATGAAACTAGTACAAATGGATAGATTGGATTTTTCTGATCATTTTTCATATATAAATTATTTCATTCTCATCTATAGATTATTTTCTATGGATTTTTTGAAGTTTAAGTCATTTTCCGGAATTTCCTGAATTGTTTTAAATCCAGGAAATGATTTATTGCATTAGGCTGATGTCAGTGTGATGTCAGCAGGTCAACCGGGCCAGTCCAGGTCAAGCTGACCTGTGGGACCCATACGTCAGTGTCTCAGGCTGGTTTGGGTGGATGACAGGTGGGACCAGTCAACGTTGACTTGACCAAAGTCAAAGCTGACACGTGGGGTCCACACAGATTAGCACTAATCTAAACAAGAGTTAGACTAAACTAATTGGGCTCGGGGACCCACATGTCATCGGCGCAGGCACTAACTAAACGAGTTTAGCGCCTACGCTAATGGTGCCACGTCAGCTGCCGGCGTTTAACCACCGGCGACCTCAGATCTCGGCGGCGTCCGCGTCGGGATTGCGCTACAGGCCACGGTTTGGGCCGTGGTTTGGCTCGTTGGAACACTGGAAGTGTGCCGCGTCCAACAGGATAGGTGGCGAGGCGAGGCGAGGTCCGCAGCGATGGCAGCAACGACGGAGGCGGCGGCCGGAGTTCGTACAAGTGCGGGTTTGAAGTTCTGGTGCACGGCAGATCTAGCTGGTGGTCGGGGTCATCTCCTGGGAGCAAACCGAGCACTATGACGCGCCCAGGCACGAGCTACGGCGTTTGCAGCCACGATGGCGAGATGGCCGACGGTGGTGAGCTTCGACTTCGATCGAAACGGCGGCTACGGTGATCGAGAGGCATGGGGAGGAGGGGCAAACGACGGAGGAGCTCACAGCGGTTGCAGCATGCGTCTCAGAGGGCTCGTAGGAGGTCGGATGATGTCGGGGCGTTGCCGGCTATCTGGGGAGCCGAGGTTGAAGACGACGGCGTCGACAGCGTTTGGGGTGCCCGGTGTTGAGTATCTCATCGAGGAGGTCGAGGACGACACGCAGAAGCTCGGAGACTCGTCGGTGAGGCGTGTGGTTGCCGGTGGCCGCGGTAACGGTGTGCGGCAGCGACGGCGTGTTTGGTGGGGTTGCGGAGAGGGAGCTAGAAGAGAGGGAGAGAGCTCCAGAGTGAGGGGAGAGGCAGAGGGGGTCGAGGCCATTCCTGTGGAGCGGAGACAGGGCGAGGGGGAAGCAGGAGGTGGAAGCAGGAGGTGGAGCATCGGGCACGCACGTGTCGACATGCCTCTGCCTACTGGCAAAGGTTGAAGAGGGTGGGGCTCCTGGTGGGCTGGCCAACAATGCTAGGCCAGTGGGCTGGGCCGGCCACTTGGGCCGCCAGGTGGGCTGCGCAGGTAAGCTAGTAAGTCTCTCTCTCTCTCTTTCGTTTTGTTTCAGTTTTGCTATTTCTTTTATTCTGTTTTGAATTAGTAAAAATACTAATTCATTTTTAAAACTTGTGAAAAAAAATTGTGGACACTATTTGGATTAATCCAAAAGCTCACAGATGATTCCAAAATATTTGGAGCATTTATATATTTATATAATTCAAATGCCCCAATTCAAATACGTTAAGATATAATTCAAAAATCCAGGAATGACCTAGAAATATGTTCATTATTTTTGGCAGAGGTTTTCACCTTTATCAGAAATCATGAACATTTCCAAAGGGCATTATGGGTCATTGAAAAATATTTTATTTGAACCTATTTGAATTTCATTTGGTGCTAGGGTTTACCAATCCCCATTTCAAATTACATAAAATTTAAACATGATGCAACAGACAAGTGCTAGCCTAGTGCAAGGTAAAGCTAGGGATCTGACAACACTTTTGTGTCATTACCTTATCGAAGGCATCGCCGTGGAGAAGCTCCAGGCCTCTATCCGCTTCCTCTGGGGGAAAGCCCTATCGGCGGCGCTTTGGTGTCGTTTACTCCTTGGGGGCGTCATTCATGGAGGCGTACACGGGATCGAGGGACCAGTGGGCGGCCTTTTCGGTGGAGCGGTGCTTCATCCTACACATTGATGACGGCGGGTCTCAGCGGCGTGGCGCAGTGAAGACTCGCCGCCAGATGCGCGGTGATGGACTCGCGCAGCAGGAGGTAGTTGTTTGGCGTCATGGTGGCGTCGATGGCAGAGTGGCCTGAAAAGGTAGAAGCCTCAATATCTGCTCTGAAGACGGACCTGTGGAAGATGGCGGTGATGACACATGTGAGTGTGTCAGACTAGTTTATGCCCCAGACCCGGTATGTGGCTCGGTTGGGGCTTCTGGCTTTTGATGATAGGCTTAGGTGAGGGGTCTGGGTATTTAGCCCAGCTAGCACCCCTTCATCATATGAATAGGAGTAGTGGCATATGTTGCCAAGATAACGGTTTCAGGCATATTGTTGTAATACTTTGTAAGGTCCTTGAGAATAATCAATAAAGTGGCCGTATGCATCTCCTAGATGTAGAGGCCGGGGGTCATCCTCCTTTTGTAAAAAAACAAGCCGGCCAGTCTTCATGCATCCACGAGATGACCATAGTATCCATGCAAAAAAAAGCTCCATATATTAAGAGATGACCATAGTATATAGTTTATTTGAAATTATGCCCTTTATCAAGAACTAGAGATTCATCCTCGATCATCGATTCTGAAAACATATTTTTAAGCACCTCAACGTCGTGACGAGCGGGTTGTAAAAAATGTGTAGTTTTCTCCTTTTATGACATTTTTCATTATATATTGGCTGCGTCAATTTATTTTGGAACGAAAGGTCTCATTGCTCCATATGTGTTCTACTTTACCACAACCTCCTTTGTATGGAGACATTAATCTCATTGGTGCATCTGATTTTTCGCTCCAGTGGAAATGACTGTGTAGGTGGATCCCGGCGAAGTAGTACACCATGGAGAGATTTGCCTTGCGGAAGTTGGCCATGTCGAGCTTGATCTGCATAACATTGTCACGGCAATGGGTGGAGTACATCTCCACAAGATGCGCCCAGATGGCACAGGACTTATCAAAACAGATCACGTGTCGAAGCACATCATAAGTAAGAGACGCGAGCAAGTAGCCGAGGACGATCTGGTCCAGCCGGTACCAAACGACGTACTCCGAATTGGGCGGTGTTCCCCTTATCATCGGGGGAAGCAACCGAGCAGGCGTGGGGAGGGTGCCATCAATATAGGCAGTAACATTGGCGATGCAAAGGGGACACTAGTGCAGAATTGGGCATTAGTCCCGGTTCGTAAGGGCCTTTAGTCCCGGTTCACCAACCGGGACTAAAGTGTGGGGACTAAAGCGCCCCCCCCCACCTAGTCCCGTTCGTCACGACCCGCGAACAAAGGCCCACCACATGGCACGAGCCCGCGCTGGGGGCTGGGGGTCCTTTAGTTCCGGTTGATGACACCGACCGGGACTAAAAGGTTTAGGGGTTTATGGTTTATTTTTCCTTTTAGTTTTTTGTTTTCCATTAGGTTCTTTTTCATTTCAAACATATTTTACGTTACTACATAATGTACACGTTATGCATATATAAATAGAATTTCTGGTAGAACCGATATATATATATATATATATATATATATATATATATATATATATATATATATATATATATATATATATATATATATATATATATATACATCCTACTACCGGGTGTAGCTACACCCATTTCTTATATACTACCATGTGGTAGTATATACTCTACTTTATTATTTTTATTATGTTCATATACTATATCTAAGATACTTCAAAATGAGTTATATGAAAAAATTGCAAGTGAGCTCATAGTTTTATTGTATTTGTGAAATACATACATATTTGTACGCGAAATGAAGTATGCACAAAATATGATATATACTACCAAAAAAGTAGTATATATACTACCTAAACATTCTTATATACTACATACTACGCGTACATACTCTCCGATATGATAGATACTACCTAGAACGTACAAAACAAAAATGGGAGTAACTACACCCGGTAGTAGGAAAAATTTGTCCTATATGATATATATATCTCATCAAATTTCTCGTACGACCATTCATACACACACACACACAATCTGGTATATACAATTTCTCCTACAATTTACAGATCATTACATGCAGGCATGCATCAGGTGTAGTGGTATTCTCTGGGGGACTTATGACCTGATAAAGCAAAAATCCAGTCATTTCCTCTTGAAGTGCCCATATGCGGTCCTTTGGTAGGAGCTGATCCAGCATCTCTTGCATCTTTAAAAGGAGGTCAATATGAATGTATTAGTTTTGTATATATATATTAGATCATGAAAAAAAGAACGGAAAAAGTGTTCTGGCAAACGTACCCAAAGTTGTCTTACAGATTTGGTCCTTTCTGACGTGATAGTGCGAATGTTCTCGAAAACGTAGTATGCACATAAAGTATTCCCCGACACTTGCCTCATACACTTTATGAGAATAGAATTCATTCAAATAATAATTAATCAAGCATGATAATGGTATTGAAACTAGATTTAAAGAGATGCGCGGATGTAGCTAGTACTACTTAATTACCTTGGATCGCACCCATGTCAGCTATTCTTTCCATGGGCCTTGAACCTGTTTGATGAACTTTTGCCAAACCCTGCCCGCCGGCAAAGAAAATGAATAAAGGAGTTATTAAATACTTGATATTAGGATATGAACTAAAGAGGCCGACATAGTGCGATAATGATTGAATTTACCTGTCGAGCATCCCCTTAGCGATTGAGTATTGTTTAGGTTCTTTAAGTAGAGTCCAATACTTGAACTTTTCCCTCGTCAACTTCAAGAATTAGCAGGATCCAGTGAAAATTGCATGCGCACACTTTTGTATAATTAAGCGGGCATGTGCATAACTCATCAACTACACTTATTAACAACTAGTAAGCAAAACAAAATTTGTAGTACAAGACAGTAACACTCACCCAAAGTTGTAAGCAAGTAGTATTTCTGGTTGGGTATTTAGTCGCTTCAAAAACTCTTGCAAGCTTTTCTCTGTGTCTTTTTTGTGACGTGACCATGTCTCTTCATTAACTGTATTTGGGTCAATGAACCCAATGCCATAGTGTCCATCTCTTTAAATTTCATAAATCTTCATTCTGCATAATACAACGGAAAAGAATATAGTGAGGATAATTACATGTAATGAACGAGCACATCTAGGGACTTAAATTACAGAAAGAAATCACTTACAGACAATAGCAACTGACGAGAGATTTGTTGAGTGCGTCTTGATTGAATAACTGAAACATTTCTTCAAACTCAACCCACAAATCTTTTGCATGGAAGTAATGCTCTACCTTGACTTTCACCATGAGGGACTCTCGCCCGTTCTTTACTTCTCTCAGGTACCACTCATGCAATATGTGCATTCTCGTTGTTAGAAGCGGGATCTCCTCAGGCTTGACTAGAGATTGGCCGAGGACATATTTCCATGATAGTTCCTCCTCTGTAAACATGGGGAGATCCTCGATGCCTAGCAGTTGTTCAACAGTGACACCGCCTCTTTAGCCTACCTTCTATGATCGTTGGTTATTACCGGATGATTGGCGGTACTTACATGTGATTGTACAATGAGCGGGGCGATCGATTGCACTTCCTATTCTCCCAGCTGGGGAACAGTTTTCCCGCATTTTTTACTGCTACCTGCTTGGCTCGAGCTCGACTCCTTATCTATTTGTTTTTGATACGACTTCTCAATAGAGCACTCATAGTCTGAGTCCCTTCTTACCACAACCGGTTTAGCCATATCCACAGAGTGTTGTATGACTTCCTCAGGTATTTTCCCCTTTGGCGGGGGCGGTTTCTTCGCTAAAAAGGCCTTCACTTGGGCATCCACTTTGGCCTTGTTTTCCTTGATGGTCATGTCGTAAGCTAACTTATTTTTGGCAGGAGGAGAGGTTTTCTTTCTTGGTGCTTTCTTCCTCTTTGGAGAAGGCGGACGCACCCGAGATCGATATGTGGACTTCCGCTGATGGGCTCCATCTCGAGGTGTGGTGGTGGACTCGGCTGATGCGGTGACGGGCTTGGAGGAGCAGGAGTCGGCTGACGTGGTGGCGGACTTGGAGGAGGAGCCGGCTGATGCGTCGTACTTGGAGGAGGAGTCGGCTAACGCGGTGGCGGACTTGGAGGAGCAGGAGTCGTCTGATACGGCTAAAGTATAGTTTCTTCTTTAACCGGTACCGGTTCTTTAGTTTCCCTTTTAATAGGTAGGTGATATTTAAACCACTTCTCTTTAGGGAGTTCAACATGAGTAGCAAATGATTCACAAAAGAAGGCTACTATCTCAGAGTCAAGTCCATATTTAGTGCTAAACATTTGAAAAGCATTGGTATCCATAAAATATTTAACACATTCATACTTAAGTTTAATACCTGACTCTTTACCTTCATAGAGTTCCCAATCTTCAGAGTTGCGTTTAATTCTTTCCAAAAGATCCCACTGGAATTCAATAGTCTTCTTCATGAAAGAACCTGCACAAGAAGTATCAAGCATGGTTTGATCATTACAGGAAAGCCGGGCATAAAAATTGTAGATAATAATTTCTCTTGAGAACTCATGATTGGAGCATGAATATAACATTGACTTAAGCCTCCCCCAAGCTAGAGAGATACTTTCTCCTTCACGAGGCCAAAAATTATATATATAATTTTGATCACGACGAACTAGATGCATAGGGAAAATGTTTTGGTGGAACTCCAATTTCAAACGATTCCAATTCCAAGATCCAATATCATTGCATAGCCTATACCATGCCAATGCTTTTCCCTTCACAGATAAAGGGAAAACCTTCTTCATAACTTCATCCCTGGGTAAACCTGCAAGCTTAAACAATCGACAAATTTGTTCTACATATATCAAGTGCATATCAGGATGTTCGGTTCCATATCCTACAAAAGGATTAGCTAGCAGTTGTTCTATCATACCCGAAGGAATTTGATATTCAATATTTTCAGTAGGTGCAGTAGGTGGAGGGGTAACTAATTGTGGTTCCAGACGAGGTGAAGATACCCCGAACAAACCCCCCAAAGGATTGTTTTCCATAGTAACAAGTGACAATAAATTTCAGCACCCTATATAAATGTTTCCTTACCAAAGGCGCTTCACTCCCCGGCAACGGCGCCAGAAAATAGCCGTGATGACCGACAATAGGGGATCGCTCTTTTTGATAAGTACGAGTGTCTAACCCAATGAGGAGCAGAAGGAAATGACAAGTGGTTTTCAGTAACGTAATGTCTGCAAGTGCTGAAATTATAAGGAGCAGAGTAGTTTGATTGCAAGATAATTTGTAATGAGCAAGTAACGATAGTAGTAACAAAAGTGCAGCAAGGTAGCCCAGTCCTTTTGAGGCAAAGGACAGGCCAAAACGGTATCTTATGATAAGCAAAACGTTCTTGAGGGTACACGGGAATTTCATCTAGTCACTTTCACCATGTTGGTTCGATTTGTGTTCGCTACTTTGATAATTTGATATGTGGGTGGACCGGTGCTTAGGTGCTTTTCTTATTTGAACACACCTTATACTTATGATTAACCCTCCCGTAAGCATCTGCAACTAGGAGAAAAGTATTAAGAATAAATTCTAACCATAGCATTAAAATTTTGGATCCAATCGGTCTCTTACGAAATAGCCCATAAACTGGGGTTTAAGCTTCTGTCACTCTCGCAACCCATCATCTAATTGCTAATCCACAATGCATTCCTTAGGCCCAAATATGGTGAAGTGTCATGTTGTCGATGTTCACATGACACTGCTAAGGGAATCACAACATACATACTATCAAAATATCGAACACATATCGAGTTCACATGATTACTTGCAACATGATTTCTCCCGTGACCTCAAGAACAAAAGTACCTACTCACTAATGCTAAACATGCTCATGATCAGAGGAGTATTAAATAGCATATTGGATCTGAACATATAATCTTCCACTAAATAAACCATATAGTAATCAACTACAAGATGTAATCAACACTACTAGTCACCCACAAGCACCAATCTATAGTTCCGGTAATGTGACACCCCAAAATTTTGACCTTGTTTTGTTAATTAAAATTTTGCCAGGAAATTAAAACTTTTATTTTCCGGGCTCCCTTTTTATTTTTGAACCTTTTCTTCCTTGCTATTATGGAGTTTTCCCCAAAGTGAAAAACTTTTCAAATATGTTATTGGACTTGTGTAACCTCTCAAGAAAAACTTTTCTTTTATTAGTAGAACTAACTACATAATTAATTTGCTTGATCTTTATTTTCTTGAAAAATGGTTTTTCCAAGGTTATATGGCCATATTTGAACTACAACCATTTGATAAATTCACTTAAAATTCCAACCAAAATTTGGAGATGTCAGGTGATGTCTTTAAATCTCTTTTATGCAAAAATATCTTTTATTCATGAAATATTTTGAGCTCTACAACCATTTTTCTTCTCTGGTCCAGTGGGCAATTTTGCACTACAACTCATATAAATACTTCTTTCTAGCCTCCACCAAAATTATGGGATGTTGGTAGTAGCTTATGATTCAACTTTATGCAAAAACCCAGTGATGCTCCTTGAAAGATTTGAGTGAATCATCATCATCTTCATTCTGGTGCAACTTGGTGATTTGTACTGCAACCATCTTCTAACTTGCTCCTTTACCCTTGAGCTTTCTCCTGCTTGTAGTGCACTTTGCCAAACCCTTAAGTCCAGGAGAGTGGACCCATTGGATGATTCTAAGTGCTTGCATTCATGCCCTCTTCTTTCTATCAAAAACTGAAGTTTTGCACAACTTGCACTAACAAGATTTTGCTTTGTACAAACTAACCTCACCACCCTCTTGTCCATCCAAAGAGACACTGATATGGAGAAATTGGCCACTCCAAGAAAAGCCTAGGTGCCCGTGGCATTTTGTCAAACACCTGGAGTGCATGGACAGAATTGGCATGAGTGTTTGTTTGTATTATGAACTTGGTCTCCTGACCTAACCACCTTGTCCCTTGATCTTCCCTCTATCAATAACCTAGTCATGTTGCTTTCAAACCCTGACCGAGCGCTCTGGAGTGCCATGGCATTTCGCCGAGCAGCTGGTGGGCATGCTCTGGGCGCGCCCAGAGCGTGCGTTTGGCACGCACGTGCGCCCGAGCCGCCGTGTCTCGCCCCGCAACCGTTCTAGCCCTTGGCTAACTGCAGCCAACACGCCACGTATCCCCTGCACCGCCACGCCACCCCGACCATCCCTGGCACCCTACAGCGCCGCCGTCAGGGCACTCTTGGCGGCACGCCGGCGTCCGCAGTGCGCCTCTGCCACGGTCGGCGCCGCCCGAGCCACCCCGGCTCGCCACCTGCCCCTGGGAGCCGGGCAAACTTATCCCCTCGCTCGTCGACTAGCTCTCGTCGCCTCCACGTCGCCCTGCAAGCTACAGCACGTCGGAACGCCGGCGACCTTATCCTCGGCCGCAGAACCGCCATGGCCACGCTATATAAGAAGCACCCGAGCTCGTCCAGGCCTCGCGCAGCCTCTCTCACTCCCTCACCGACCCACCCATAGCAGTAAGAAGACCAGGGGAGCCGTCTCCTTCCTCTCCGGCAACTCCTGCCGCCGCCACTGCCCCGGCCACTCCGGCACCACCAGGGCCTCCCCCTCTTGACTCTCTTCACCAGGAGCTCTCCCTTCCTCTCGTGAGTGCACACCCACACTCAATTTTGGTCGGGAACCAACATAGCCCCGGCCCCCAAATCCAACTGAGGCCGCCATCCGCCGCGAGGCTCGTCGCCGACGACTCCCTCCATCCCCGTCACTCCCTCGACCACCGGAAGAACCATCCCAGTCTTGCGGATCCATCCCCGCCCTCTAGAGGCCGCGAGGAGCCGCCGATCGCCGGCGTTGGTCGCCGGAGCCCCCGCCTCTGTTCGGCCAGAGGAGGTAGGAGGTGGGGGAGACCGGTCAAACCTGACCAGTGGGCCCTTGGACCCACTGTCAGTGACCCCGCTGCAGTCCACGTGGGTTAAGTGGAGACATAAATCTCGAAGTACGTCTTCGACGTGTACCGGTTCGAAGCGTTTTTCTTTTCTTTTTTCTGTTTTATTTAAAATCAGAATTTGACTAAACTTTGACTAGCTATAACTTTTTAAATAAAACTCCAAATGAATTGATTCTTTTTCCTACATCTCTCAAATATTGTCTAGTTTATTTGCATATTTATTTCAAAATTTTCCAAGCAACTTTTTTGTACTGTTTTCAAACTATGTGTTAATTTAAATATTTCCAAAAATAGGATTTGTTGGAGAGAGGAGAAAACTTTCAAAGTTTTGGAATGCACCCTGACTCTCCACACCTTGAAGGCAAGCATTCTGAACCCCGGCATAATATTTTTGGTGTGTTCGTTGACACGTTTATGACACCACCTTATTTCGGAGGACTTGCTATTTCATGTGATATGATCAATTGCATGAATGCATAATTGTGATTTCCCTGCTGTTGGAAATGAACACACTTGTGATGGTAATCATCCCCATGTGCCTTGCATGCATGCCGGAGGGAATCCGGGAAAACCTCTGCCTTGGGTAGGCATGAGTTTGTCGCCGGTCTCCGTCAGGATGGTTATGTCCGGTATGGCATAGTAAGGTATAATGAGCAGTGATTCTGTTGGTTGAAATATATTTGTTATAGATGTCATGCAGTAAATTATAAACCTCCTGAGTCGACCGTAGATCGAGTCTTGTTCCAGTAACCCCCACACTTGTTTCGTGCTACCACTTGTCCCCGCCATGTAGGGTGCAGTTCGATAATTTGTCAACCCCTTTCTAGCACACACCGCATGAGGGGCGGGATGAGGGTACCATGGCCATGGATTAAAGCCAGTCATCCGGTCAGGGGGCATGGGTGTTTCGGTTGTAGCCGAGGGGGTAGCTTCCCCAGTTTTGCACGCGGTATAAATTTTGTGATCCCATGCTAATCGAGGTTGTAGCCTCCCCACTTAGAGTTTTGCTTAACAGTGTCGCAGGTGATTCCAGACACCGGTAAGTTAAGCTGGTGTGTGCAAGTCGGGTGTGTTTTCGTTTAAAAGACCATAGACGGAATTAGTCTTGATGGACTAAAGGAATCCGTTACTCGTGGGTAAAGAGTACACCCTCTGCAGAGATTAAACCTATTCGAATTGCCGTGTCCATGGTTAAGGACTACAGTCTGGGTTGGGTCAAGTGTCGGTCTTAGTGTTGGTCTTCGGAGGAGAAACTACTAAACCAGAACGTGGATCATGACTGACGACTTGTGATAATTATGTTATGTTTATTATGGACTAACCCATTATATTATTTGAATTATTGAGTATCCCTGGGACGGTTCTACCTCCTGGATATTCAATGTGATTATTTATTTTATAAGCCCTTTATGTGGTGTCGCTGAGACGCCTGACTGTGGCACGCTTGTTATTTATTTGGATATAAGCCCTTTCTGCGATGTCGCTCCGACATCCGACTGTGGCACGCATGTCATTTACTCTTCGATATAAGCCCTTTATGTGGTGTCGCACAGACGCCCGACTGCGGCATTTTATTTCCACTCCATTATTGCTTATTTGTGTTACATATAAATAAACTGCATGCATGCATCAGAGATTTTATTTTATGACCAATGATGTGATCATAGAATATTTCAGCGCACGATTATCATTTATATAATACCCGTGTTCATAATGTTTGCGAGTACATTCAGAGTACTCACTGGCTTGTCCCTGGCTATTGTCTTGGCCAGATTTCTTGCTTGGAGAGGAGCGACGCGATGACAGCCACGGAACCTAAGCAACGGTGATAGTAGCCTCGTGAAGATAGGAGTTAACCTGGTCAGCTGTTCCTGTTGGGAAATGGAGTCCCATAGACACCAATGATCCACAAACCGCTTCCGCCATCAACCTCTAGAAATCACTTGTTGTACTCATAGGCCAGAATGGTCTTGTACTACATATTTTGTATTCTGCTTGGAATTTCTATATCAATTTGGTGCCTCGTCAGCTAACAGTAATCCTGGGGCTGGTGAGCACAACGGCCATTTTCTGGAAATTAATACCCGGAAAACCGGTCGTGACAGGTAACAAGATTGAACACAAGAGATGAACTAGGGTTTGAGATGAGATGGTGCTGTTGAAGATGTTGATGGAGATTGCCCTCCCCAAGATGGGAGAGTTGTTGGTGATGATGATGACGATGATGATTTCCACCTCCAGGAGGGAAGTTCCCCCGACGGAATCGCTCCCCCGGAGGGCAAAACTGCTCCTGCCCAAGTTCCGTCTCGAGGCGGCGGCGCTCGGTACGGAAAGTCCTCTCCTTATTTTTTCTAGGTCAAAATGACCTATATACCAGAAGATTGGCACCGGAGGTGGGCCTGGGTGAGCACAACCCACCAGGGCGCGTCTGGGCTCCCTGGCGCACCCAGGTGGATTGTGCCCACCTGGTGGGCCCTCTCTGGTACTTATTTTCTCCAATATTCTTCATATATTCTATAAAAATTCTCCGTGAAGTTTTAGCTCATTTGGAGTTGTGTAGAATAGGTAGCCTGACGTAGCTTTTTCAGGTCTAGATTTCCAGCTACCGGAATTCTTCCTCTTTGAGTATACCTTGCATATTATGAGAGAAAAAGGCATTAGAATTACTCCAAAAAGCATTATTATGGATAAAAACATTATAAATAAAATAAAGAAAACTTGATGCAAAATGGACGTATCACATCGCGCCATGGACCGCCATGAACTCCTCGACCTCCACGTGATATGTGGTTGGGCTTGTACGGCGATGCTCTGGAGGTAGGGCGGTGGGGATTTGGAGGCATGAGGATGTTTCGCAGGCGCCATTTAAGCAATCAGCTCGGGGATGTGATAGAGATCGGTGGGTTACCTAACTGGATTCAAGCAGAACGTAGATGTGGTTGAAGTTGTGGTTGCGGCGGCGGCAGTTTGAGCTGCCGGTAGGGGGAGGCGTTGGGGGGGGGATACTGAGGAAATTTGATGGGTGGGTATGTGGTTGGAGGAATAAGTTCTAAAATCACGCGCCTAATGAAAATTTCGCTACAAAACTTGAAACTTGGGCGGGGGAAACACACAACGCAGACGAAGTGCGTAAAATACTCGTGTGCGAGAAAACAGAAAATTGGCAGATCTCATCTCCAAAAGAATGTACACGTGTAGTTGATTTTTTCGGTCAATGGTACGCCTGGTTTATTAGGAAACATCACACAATTAGCTGACTTATGGATCATTAACACAAAAAAACGCACACGGGTACGACATAGAAACCATGTGTTTTGTGATCTTTTAATGATTAACACAAAAAAACACGGGCACACATGCTAATCAACGCTCAAAGCCCTCAAATGATGCTCTTACCGACATTGTACGTTAATATTACAAACTTAAAGTACTACTGGTAATTTGCTCTAATACTATAAACTTAAACTACTTCTCACCTGCTGCCATCGGGGCATGCTTGCCAAACGCTGTCATTCTCCTTCCCGGCCTTGTAGGCGGCAGCCCACCATGCTTCGATCTCCGCCAAGCTCTCCTCACCATGGTGTGCGGCCTCTTCTTTTTCTCAGCGGTGGGACTCTCTTTTCTTGAATGCTTTCTGCCTTTTCCGCTCTTTCTGTGCGGCTTTGGCCACCTCTAGATCCACCGCCTATTCGGCCATGGCAGCCTCAAAGTCCGCACACATAAATGCGTGGCCGCCAGCGGCGATGAACTCGGCGCGGCGAGATGCCATCGCTTCCTTACCATGCGTGCGGTCGCGGGCGGCGAGGAACGCGGCGCGGCGGGATTCCATCCCTTCCTTACTAGTTACTGTGCACCGCGGTGCCATGAACGGCGCTTGGAGAGAGCTCTAGGACGGAGGGGCCGGGCGGCCGTACAGTGCGGTGGTATTTAAGAGCTCAACGACAAACGACAAAGGAAATTTGGCTTCCCTTACAATTTTGCTCATTCATTATCGCACACAGTTCATACATGTCGCTTCCCGGAAACAGTATGCGCTCAGCCTGTTGTGTGTTGCGTTATGATTGGCCGAAATTCCAGGCACGCGGATCGCGCGTGTGCGCCGTAGAATGCGCCGCGATCGAACGGCAATCCACGTTCCTCACATCACACCCGTGCAGCTGTAGCTGGATTGAATTTATATGCGCTAAATGCCTAGAAAATGCACATAATCCCCTAAATATGTTAAATGAGCCCAGAAAAATGCCAAATTTGAACACAATGATTTACAGGGTATTTATTCGTTGCAGAAAAAAAAAACTCCAGGGCAAAGAATGAAGAAAATTTGGATTCCCCTTTAACCTTGATGATTTCCCTCTCGAAAGCCTGGAACTTCCTCGGTGATGGTTCGATTTATGAAGGGCGAGCATGACGACATAAGACAAACCTTCTCAAATTTTACCAGGGCATGGTGAGGCCATACCATGGCACCATGCCACGCGTCATGTTTTTCAAGCATTTATTTCATTTTTTATAGTTGAAAACCCAATAAACAAACGTTTTTGGTTGACTATTGCCACACATTTCATCAAAATATCTGTCCATCCCTTGTAAAAGGCATGAGAATTTACTAAATGGCATGAGCATAGTTTTCCAGGCCGTTCTTGTGCACCCTTTCATGCACTGATTTTTTGAACTTGAATTATGTGTATTAATGCCTATAAAATGCACATAATCCCTAAATATGGTAAATGAATCCGGAAAAATGCCTAATTTGAACACAGTGATTTGTAGGGTGTATGTTCATCGTAGAAAAAAACTCATGGACAAAGGACAAAGTAAATTTGGATCCCTCATCAATCTTGGTGATTTCCCTCTCGAAACCATGAAACTTCCTCAGTGATGGTTTGATTTATGAAGGGCGTGCATGACGACATAAGGAAAATATTCTCAAATTTTTTACCAGGGCACAATGAGGCCATACCATGGCACCACGCCAGGTGTCATGTTTTCCAAGCATGTATTATATTTTGTATAGTTGTTAACCCAGTAAACGACGTGTTTATGGTTGACAATTGCCACACATTTCCTTGAAATATCAGTCCAGTCTTTGTAAAAGGCATGAGAATGTACTAAATAGCACGAACATAGTTTTCTAGACCGTTTTTGTGCACCATTTTGTGCACCGATTGTTCGAATTTGAATTATGCGCATTAATGCCTAGAAAATTCAAATAATCCCCTAAATATGGTAAATGAGCCCAGAAAAATGTCAAATTTGAACACGTTGCATTTCAGGCGGTATGTTGATCGTTGGAAAAAAACTGAATGACAAACTATGACGGAAATTTGGATTCCCCTTCAATCTTGGTCATTTCCCTCTCGAAAGCATGAAACTTCCTCGGTGATGGTTCAATTTATGAAGTGCGTGCATGATGACATAAATCAAACCTTCTCAGCTTTTAACCAGGGCACGGTGAGGCCATACCATGGCACCATGCCAGGCGTCATGTTTTTCAAGCACATATTTCATTTTTCTATAGTTGATAACCCAGTAAATGACGCGTTTGTGGTTGACTATTGCCACGCATTCCCTTGAAATCTCTGTCCATTCCTTGTAAAAGGCTTGAGAATTTACTAAATACCACGAGTATGGTTTTTCCAGACCGTTCTTATGCACCTTTTCATGCACCGATTGTTCAAATTGGAATTATGTGGATTAATGCCTAGAAAATGCACATAATCCCCTAATATGGTAAATGAGCCCGAAAAAATGACAAATTTGAACATGTTGCATTCCAGGGGGTATGTTCATTGTACAAAAAGCTGAATGACAAGCTAGGAATGAAATTTGGATTCCCGACCCCTTCAATCTTGCTGATTTCCCCCTAGTAACCATGATATTTCCTCGGTGATGGTTCGATTTATGAATGGCATGCATGACGACATAAGAAAAGCATTTTCAAATTTTTACCAGGGCATGGTGAGCCATACCATGGCACCACGCCAGGCGTCGTGTTTTCCAAGCATGTATTTCAATTTTTTATAGTACCAAGTAAACACATTTTCTTCAAATATCTGCCATGCCTTGTAAAAGGCATGATAATTTAGTAAATAGCACGATCATGGTTTTCCAGACCATTCTCGTGCACCTTTTCATGCACCGATTGTTTGAATTGGAATTATGTGCATTAGTGCCTAAAAATGCACATAATCCCCTCAATATTGTAAATTGACCCGAAAAAGTGCCAAATGCAAACACGGTGATTATCATGGTTTATGTTCATCGTAGAAAAAAACTCATGGACAAAGGACAAGGGAAATTTGGATTCCCATTCAATCTCAGTGATTTACTATGGCACACGATTCATTTCTGTCGCCTCTGCAAACCGTGTGTGTTCACTAACACATGCAAAAGGAAAAAAGAAAACCCTCGCTCACTTCGTCCCCACCCACTCGCCGTGGACTCCTCTGCAACTCTGCACCTCATCAACTTCTATCATGGCGGCTACCCTAAGCTCGACAGCTGTTGTCGGCGGGTGGAGGTTGCACTCCAAACGGCACGAGATTTCGCCCCTACAGCTTTCCGCCGCCTATCTGCACCGACATTCTAGACTCTGGTCGACTGGGGTTTTTTGTGGGATTGGGCCGGGGATTTTTCACATGGAGAAGGTAATCAACTTAGCGAAATATTTACTCATCTCTTATTGCAGTCCGTCCGTCGCTGTTAATCAATCGGCGAAAATCACCATAGAATCATTTTTGTTCTAGCTGATTCGTGGGTGTTCATTCATGTGTCCACAGTACGAGCACAAATCGGGCAAGTGTGGCCGTGGCCAGTCAGAAACGAAGTTCTATCTCACCATTCCAAATGACTTCAGGGAGTGCTCGGTATGTTTAATCTCAACCTACCATGGTCGGCATGGCCTAAATTTGTGAACATATATCGTCTGTTGCTTTCATCTATATATTGATGTGTTCTATCAGTTACTCCCATATTTGCATCTTGCTTTGTTATTTCAATATATCTAATTATTAATCTTAATTTTCATTTCAAGCAGTGCATCCATTGCTTTGCAAGAACATGAGTATAACGAAATCTTGGGCTTTACTTTGTTGATGACTCCCAGGATGTCATATTAACAACACATCATTGAATTACAATGACGGTTAGCGTAAAACTTGATAAAGATAGTCATTCCTATTTTAATGCGAACCTTTGGAGATAAATGTCTAGGTGTTATGAACTGAAAGCTGACAATAAAATTCTAGTGTGTGCACCACAGCATGGTCTAATTAACATGGATGTTTACTTCCCCAACGTCATCAGCCGATCAAAGTCTGATCGAGGTTAGTGTCCTTTCACTTTCTCCATGTTGTCATATTACTTAGCAAAATCAGGGTATTTGTTCTGACTAATTGATCACTATTTAAGCAAACAATTGTGATTTCATTTTCTAACAGTGTTCCTAGGCAGTAACAAATTCTATTTACCAATTTATGCGAGAAAGGCGTTTTGGAGGCCGAGCTCCATGGAGGCCTTTATTTTTGAAAAATTCAAATTCAAACTTTTATGGTTCAAAAAATTCTGAAAAATAATATGCGTGTATGTAAGGATGTAACTCACATGTGTGTAAAAATTCATGATGAAATACCTTGAGTTGCGACCTTTACAAAAAAGACAAATCCATGGCCTGGGAGGATGAATAGTATCATGTGTTAAACAGCCCCAGATTTGTCTTTTTTGCACAGCCCTCATTTCAATGTATTTTGAACTGAAAATTTACACACATGTGTATTATGCCTTCATGTATATCTGTGATTTTTTTCAGAATTTTTTGAAATATAAAAATACGAATTTCAATGAAATTTCAAATTTGAATCTGGAGGCCTCACTGGAGCCCGAGCTCCAAAAGGAATTTCCGAATTTATGCACGCTATATATTCTTCTGCCATGTTCTGAATAAATAATATCTTTCCACCTTTTAAGCAGGATATGTTGGATGCATAGTGAACGATCTGTATGCTACTAAGCGTACCAAATTTCACTAGAAGGACTTAAAGCATGTCATAAAATTTGTTGATAATCCGACAAAGATAGCACAGAGTATGAATGCTGGATTTTGGATGGGATTAGTTATACCTATGGTGCACAAATTGAACAAGACCAATTGTGTGCACAAAATGCAGGTAAAAAGTCTTATTTTAATGTTGATGCTCATAAACTATATATATCTTCAATGATATGTTATAATTGATTTTTATTCTACATTTTAACAGAAATTGCCCTCTGTAGCAGTTCCTGGATCGATTTCCCAGCATGGTCGAATTACACTTGTGCCTGCTAATAATGTCAAAGTGATTGCAATGTATTGCATTTCCCACAGAATGGAACCATTCAAATTAACAAGTTCTTTCTTGTGGCAATGCATCCATATTGGAAAATTGGAAACACTGTTCTACTCATGCTCTACCAAGGCACAGGAGGGCTCTTCCTTTTCACTGACGAGATGCCGAATCGCCGTGATCAAGCTGCTTCCAGCGGATAGTTGTGGTTGTTGGCCCTCAACCTCTTAAAATATGCTAGCTGTTACTATGTTAATTATGTAGATATGGACCATATGGTTGCTGGCCCTTATCCTCTTAAAATGTGATAGTTGTTACTATGTAAAATATGTAGATATGGACCATATCGTTGTCAAAACCGTGTTACGAAGATCCTCCTTTTGTTGAATAGTGTAACCACTATATATATGTTACTCAAATGATGTTACCCAAGTTCTTAAATTTTCATGGAAAGTATTAGTATCGTACACAGTTCATTGAGTTTAAGCGTGTGCCCGATGTCCAGAAGGCATTTGCATGTTAACTGTCCATATTGCAAATTCACACACATGCAACATAAGGAAACGTATATGTAACTTACTAATCGTTGCAAACGAGTACTCGCAGACGCAACGTGTGCGATACTCCTAGCCACCGCAAGCAACTAGTTTGCATTTTCAAAGTTTTTTGTACACACAGAATGAACTAACTGTATTAACTATCTTTGTTGTAATTTCTCTTAGCAAATAGTTCATCCGAGTCGGCTATTTGCCAAGTATCACACACATCTTGTTTACACGACTCATTTGTGTTCTTTTGGCTAATCTCAAACAGTCCATCCATGTGAACTGTATGCCGCATATCACACACATCTTGTTAAGTTGAACCGTTTCTGTTGTGTTCCCTAATCAAAAACAATTCGTCCGAGTGAACCGTATGCCGTATATAACACACACACACCTTGATCTGGCTAACCGTTCCTGTTGCACTCCCTAATAGCAAACAGTTCATCGGAGTGAACTGTAAGCCGTATATCGCACACACACACATTGATATGGTTGCCTGTTTATGTTGTTCTGCCTCATCGCAAACAGTTCGAATGGATTAGCTGTGTGTCCTGCATCACACCCAACTAAAATCTGAACCGTGTTTGATGGCTCCGCCATCGCAAATGTTTTGCACCTTTTTTGCATTTTTTACACCATCGTTTGTGATTAATGCATCACACACAGTTTCGTCAAAGGGTCTCTGATCGTAGTGTCGCGTTAGCAGCATCCTGCAGTAGTGACAGATCGTCTGGAATAGTGTCGTCATGCATGAGACGTGTCCGCAACCAACCGGCGAAAGTCCCCATTTGTTCGCGTGTAATCCAGTCGCCAGACTGCTCCGGGTGTTTGGAGCATAGAATATTCTTGTGTTCCTCGACATACGGAGCCACCAAGGTGGAATTTTTTAAAACTACGTAGTGTGCTTGTGCCCAAGAATGCCCGTCCATACATATTACTTGGTCCCTTCCTAGCGTGCCTTTTCCACCTAGTCTACCCTCATGCCGTGATTCAAGAACACCAATCGGCTCAAGGTCAGGAATAAAGTCAACACAAAACTCAATGACCTCCTCATTTTCATGGCCCTTGGAGATGCTTCCTTTCGGCCTAGCACGGTTATGAACATATTTATTTAAGACTCCCATGAACCTCTCAAAGGGGAACATACAGTGTAGAAATACAGGACCCAGAGTGGCAATCTCGTCGACTAGATGAACTAGGACGTGTGTCATGATATTGAAGAAGGCGCTTGCACCAAATCATTCTGTAACCTTGGTATGATTTCTGGATCGATTACCTTCTGAGACATTGCATTGAGGAATTCACATAGCTTCACAATGGCTAATCGAACGTTGTCCGGTAGAAGCCCCCTCAATGCTACCAGAAGCAATTGCGTAATAATCACGTGGAAGTCATGACACTTTAGGTTCTAGAACTTTTTATCTGCCATATTTATTATTCCCTTTATATTCGAAGAGAAGCCAGATGGGACCTTCATACTGAAGGCATTCAAAGAAGATTTCCTTCTCATCTTTGGTAAGAGCATAGCTGGCATGACCCTGATACAGCTTTGGATGCATGCCTTCTTTTCCGTGCATACATTGCTGGTCCTCCCGTGCCTCCGGTGTATCTTTTGTCTTCCCATACACGCCCAAGTAGCCTAGCAGGTTCACGCAAAGATTCTTCGTCACGTATATCACGTCGATTGCAGAGCGCACCTCTAGGTCTTTCCAATAGGGTAGGTCCCAAAATATAGATTTCTTCTTCCACATGGGTGCACGTCCGTCAGCGTCATCGGAATAGATTGTCTGCCAGGACCCTTTCCAAAGATTAATTTTAAATCCTTGACCATATCAGGTATATTATCACGAATACGGTGGCGAGGCTTCTTCCGGTGATCTGCCTCACCTTTGAAATGTTTGCCTTTTTTTTTAACGGTATGCTTGATCGGAAGAAATCGACGATATCCCAGGTATACATTCTTCTTACATTTATCCAAATATATACTGTCGGTATTATCTAAACAATGCGTGCATGTGTGGTATCCCTTGTTTGTCTATCCTGGAAGGTTACTGAGAGCAGGCCAATAATTGATGGTTACAAACAACAACGCATGTAGGTGAAATTCCTCCTGTTTGTGCTCATCCCACACACGTACACCTTTTTCATTCCATAGTTGTAGAAGTTATTCAACTAATGGCCTTAGGTACACATCAATGTCGTTGCCAGGTTGCTTAGGACCTTGGATGAGCATTGGCATCATAATGAACTTCCGCTTCATGCACAGCCAAGGAGGAAGGTTATAGATACATAGAGTCACAGGCCAGGTGCTATGATTGCTGCTCTGCTCCCCAAAAGGATTAATGCCATCTGCACTTCAACCAAACGATACGTTCCTTGCGTCATCTGCAAACTCGTCCCACTTTCTCTCGGTTTTCTCCACTATGACCCGTCAGCGGGTACTCTCAACTTACCGTCTTACTTACGGTCTTCTTTGTGCCATTGCATCAACTTGGCATTCTCTTTGTTTTGGAACAAACATTTCAACTGTGGTATTATAGTAGCACACCACATCACCTTGGTAGGAATCTTCTTCCTTGGGCGCTCGCCCTCAACATCACCAGGGTCATCGCGGCTGATCTTATAGCGCAATGCACCACATACCGCGCATGCATTCAAATACTCGTACTCACCGCGTTAGAGGAAGCAGTCACTAGGGCATGCATGTATCTTCTGCACCTCTAATCCTAGAGGGCAGACAACCTTCTTTCCTTCGTATGTACTGTCGGGCTATTCGTTGTCCTTTGGAAGCATCTTCTTTAACATTATCATCAAATTTTCAAATCCCTTGTCAGATACACCATTCTCTGCCTTCATTGCAGCAATATCAGTGTGGTACCCAGCTTTTTCTTGTCATCTTTGCAATTTGGGTACAATAATTTCTGGTGATCCTCTAACATGTGCTGCAACTTCAGCTTCTCCTTTTCACTTGTGTTGTTTCTCTTTGCATCGGCAATGGCCCGACCAAGATCATCAGCGGGCTCATCTGATGCCTTCTTCAGCTTCTTCCCCCATTGCCGGCTCAGCTTCTTCCTCCATTGTAGTACCATCGTATTTAGGGAACCCATGGTCAGGATAGCTGTCATCATCCTCTTCTTCTTCATTCTCTTCCATTAATTAGAACCACTCTTTCTCAGTGCTTGGTCCAACAGTTATAGCCGGACATGAAACCGGACATAAACAGGTGGAGGTGAATGGTTCTTGAGTTAGAGTAATTTTGATCATTCTTACAGACAGCACATGGACAATACATACAACCATCAGGCCGCTTGTTTGCCTCAGCTGCAAGCAGAAAAGTATGCATGCCATTAATGAACTAGGGAGAGCATTGGTCATCCTCCATCCATTGTCGGCTCATCTTCATTACAGAACACTGAAAAGACGAAATTAATACAAGTTCATACATAAAGTTCATACACACTTATTCTCATAAAACAACATACAAACTCTCCAGCTAAAGCATCTAAATGCAACAACAGATGCGATCAAGATCGCAACTAAGATAACAATTGATCCAACAACACAATGATACCAAGCCTCATTATCAATGACATATTTTCTAATCTTTCTAATCTTCAAGCGCATTGCATCCACCTTGATCTTGTGATCATCGACGACATCGGCAACATAAAACTCCAGTTTCATCTTCTCTTATTCAATTCTTTTCAATTTTTCTTTCAAATACTCGTTTTCTTTTTCAACTAAATTTAACTTCTCGACAAGAGCGTCGGTTGCAATTTCCAGTTCACATACCTCCTAGATAAACATATCTATGTCAACTTGATGGACATAATTTTCATAAACCCGAAATGCAACAAATAGTTATAAAACAAAATATACCACATCTGAATCATAAACCGGACGAGGGCCGATGGGGACGGATATCAAAACCATGCCACTATGTATAACAAACAACATACGGGTAAGAAAATTATACAAGTAACTATTTAAATCACGCAAACATGATTTTTTTTTTAAAATGATAAGAACAAGAGGATTACCAAGGTGGCCGGCAACGGGACGGTGTGGGCGACCGACGGTGGTTAGGACGGAGATGGGAAGGCACTAGGTAGACCACACCTACATATGCAAACTAAGAACTCAATTTGAGCTAAAATTGCATACAAATCTAATGAAAAACCACATATAATTACTCCCAAACTAAAACCCACAAATCACTATACTTATAGAGCATTGCAAGAGCTAATCTAGCAATGAGAGATGAAAGTACAAAGTTGCTAACCTTTGTGAACATTTGGATGGATAGGGTGCCTTCAAATCTTGACAAATTTTGGCAAAAATGGAGGTGAGCTCGAGCAATAGGGGAAGAAAACAGAGAAGAGGGGAAAAATGGAGAGCTTCGGCTCGGGCTGGATGAAGCACTATATATAGTGATATCTTTAGTCCCGGTTGGTTATATAAACCGGGACTAAGCAGGATTCACTAGTCCCGGTTTGTGTTACGAACCGGGACTAAATGTGCTCGTGGGGGCCCAAGCCCGACACAAGCATGTCACCACCCCCTTAGTCCTGGTTCGTGACACGAACCAGGACTAGAGGCACGCCACGAACCAGCACTAATGATGCATACCCCCTAGCCGTTGGAACCGGAACTAATGGTCACATTAGTACCAGAGCCGTTATCAAACCGCGACTAATGGGGCTCACGTAAAATCGTTTTTCTACTAGTGGGAGGAAGAATCTGGGCTTTCCAGAGAAGATAGTTGGAAGTGGTGAGCTTGACGGTGATGAGGCTGTTGAACGAAAGTCAGAAGAGGTGGATAACACCTAGAGGTAAGAGAGAGAGAGAGAGAGAGAGAGAGAGAGAGAGAGAGAGAGAGAGAGAGAGAGAGAGAGAGAGAGAGAGAGAGAGAGAGAGAGAGAGAGAGAGAGAGAGAGAGAGGAGGGAGGGAGGGAGGGAGGAGGGAGGGAGGGAGGGAGGGGAGGAGGAGGAGGAGGGAGGAGGAGGAGGAGGAGAGAGAGAGAGAGAGAGAGAGAGAGAGAGAGAGAGAGAGAGATCGTGTGGTACCCAGCTTTTCTTGTCATCTTTGCAATTTGGGTACAATAATTTCTGGTGATCCTCTAACATGTCTTTGCAACTTCAGCTTCTCCTTTTCACTTGTGTTGTTTCTCTTTGCATCGGCAATGGCCCGACCAAGATCATCAGTGGGCTCATCTGATGCCTTCTTCAGCTTCTTCCCCCATTGCCGGCTCAGCTTCTTCCTCCATTGTAGTACCATCGTATTTAGGGAACCCATGGTCAGGATAGCTGTCATCATCCTCTTCTTCTTCATTCTCTTCCATTAATTAGAACCACTCTTTCTCAGTGCTTGGTCCAACTGTTATAGCCGGACATGAAACCAGACATAAACAGGTGGAGGTGAATGGTTCTTGAGTTAGAGTAATTTTGATCATTCTTACAGACAACACGTGGACAATACATACAACCATCAGGCCGCTTGTTTGCCTCAGCTGCAAGCAGAAAAGTATGCATGCCATTAATGAACTAGGGAGAGCATTGGTCATCCTCCATCCATTGTCGGCTCATCTTCATTACAGAACACTGAAAAGACGAAATTAATACAAGTTCATACATAAAGTTCATACACACTTATTCTCATAAAACAACATACAAACTCTCCAGCTAAAGCATTTAAATGCAACAACAGATGCGATCAAGATCGCAACTAAGGTAACAATTGATCCAACAACATAATGATACCAAGCCTCATTATCAATGACATATTTTCTAATCTTTCTAATCTTCAAGCGCATTGCATCCACCTTGATCTTGTGATCATCGACGACATCGGCAACATAAAACTCCAGTTTCATCTTCTCTTATTCAATTCTTTTCAATTTTTCTTTCAAATACTCGTTTTGTTTTTCAACTAAATTTAACTTCTCGACAAGAGCGTCGGTTGCAATTTCCAGTTCACATACCTCCTAGATAAACATATCTATGTCAACTGGATGGACTTAATTTTCATAAACACGAAATGCAACAAATAGTTATAAAACAGAATATACCACATCTGAATCATAAACCGGACGAGGGCCGATGGGGACGGATATCAAAACCATGCCACTATGTATAACAAACAACATACGGGTAGAAAATTATACAAGTAACTATCAAAATCACACAAACATGATTTTTTTTAAAATGATAAGAACAAGAGGATTACCAAGGTGGCCGGCAACGGGACGGTGTGGGCGACCGACGGTGGTTAGGACGGAGATGGGAAGGCACTAGGTAGACCACACCTACATATGCAAACTAAGAACTTAATTTGAGCTAAAATTGCATACAAATCTAATGAAAAACCACATATAATTACTCCCAAACTAAAACCCACAAATCACTATACTTATAGAGCATTGCAAGAGCTAATCTAGCAATGAGAGATGAAAGTACAAAGTTGCTAACCTTTGTGAACACTTGGATGGATAGGGTGCCTTCAAATCTTGACAAATTTTGGCAAAAATGGAGGTGAGCTCGAGCAATAGGGGAAGAAAACAGAGAAGAGGGGAAAAATGGAGAGCTTCGGCTCGGGCTGGATGAAGCACTATATATAGTGATATCTTTAGTCCCGGTTGGTTATATAAACCGGGACTAAAGGTGCACCACTAGTCCCGGTTTGTGTTACGAACTGGGACTAAATGTGCTCGTGGGGGCCCAAGCCCGACACAAGCATGCCACCACCCCCTTAGTCCTGGTTCGTGACACGAACCAGGACTAGAGGCACGCCACGAACCTGCACTAATGATGCATACCCCCTAGCCGTTGGAACCGGAACTAATGGTCACATTAGTACCAGAGCCGTTATCAAACCGCGACTAATGGGGCTCACGTAAAATCGTTTTTCTACTAGTGGGAGGAAGAATCTGGGCTTTCCAGAGAAGATAGTTGGAAGTGGTGAGCTTGACGGTGATGAGGCTGTCGGAACAAGCAGGGACAGAAGAGGTGGATAACACCGAGAGGTAAGCAGAGAGAGAGAGAGAGAGAGAGAGAGAGAGAGAGAGAGGGTCGGTTGCAATTTCCAGTTCACATACCTCCTAGATAAACATATCGATGTCAACTTGATGGACATAATTTTCATAAACCCGAAATGCAACAAATAGTTATAAAAGAGAATATACCACATCTGAATTATAAACCGGACGAGGGCCGATGGGTACGGATATCATAACCATGCCACTATGTATAACAAACAACATACGGGTTAGAAAATTATACAAGTAACTATTTAAATCACACAAACATGATATTTTTTTAAAAAAAATGATAAGAACAAGAGAATTACCAAGGTGGCCGGCAACGGGACGGTGCGGGCGACCGACGGTGGTTAGGACGGAGATGGGAAGGCACTAGGTAGACCACACCTACATATGCAAACTAAGAACTTAATTTGAGCTAAAATTGCATACAAATCTAATAAAAAACCACATATAATTACTCCCAAACTAAAACCCACAAATCACTATACTTATAGAGCATTGCAAGAGCTAATCTAGCAATGAGAGATGAAAGTACAAAGTTGCTAACCTTTGTGAACATTTGGATGGATAGGGTGCCTTCAAATCTTGACAAATTTTGGCAAAAATGGAGGTGAGCTCGAGCAATAGGGGAAGAAAACAGAGAAGAGGGGAAAAATGGAGAGCTTCGGCTCGGGCTGGATGAAGCACTATATATAGTGATATCTTTAGTCCCGGTTGGTTATATAAACCGGGACTAAAGGTGCACCACTAGTCCCGGTTTGTGTTACGAACCAGGACTAAATGTGCTCGTGGGGGCCCAAGCCCGACACAAGCATGCCACCACCCCCTTAGTCCTGGTTCGTGACCAGGACTAGAGGCACGCCACGAACCATCACTAATGATGCATACCCCCTAGCCGTTGGAACCGGAACTAATGGTCACATTAGTACCAGAGCCGTTATCAAACCGCGACTAATGGGGCTCACGTAAAATCGTTTTTCTACTAGTGGGAGGAAGGATCTGGGCTTTCCAGAGAAGATAGTTGGAAGTGGTGAGCTTGACGGTGATGAGGCTGGCGGAACGAGCAGGGACAGAAGAGGTGGATAACACCAGAGAGAGAGAGAGAGAGAGAGAGAGAGAGAGAGAGAGAGAGAGAGAGAGAGAGAGAGAGAGAGAGAGAGAGAGAGAGAGAGAGAGAGAGAGTTGTCATGGCAGAGGAGGTCATGGCGGTGGTGGAAGGAGAACACATCGAACAGTTATGCGAAATGGCCTGATACCATGTGAAACAGGGAGAATAGATGAGATCGGCACACCAACATGGTGGCCATGGAGTCATTATATATAGCGCCTCTAGGGCATGGGATGAGCCGGACAATTACAAGAATTTGTTACAGGATATACACAAGTCTAGATACTAACAACCTCCCAACAATATACAGTGTAACAGATGCATATGTCATACATTGGCTTGATGAGACAGCTTCATGCGTTGAGTGTTTGACAAACTAAATAGTGGCCCATCCATCTTTACTTACGTGAAAGAGGTGAGGCACTAGAAAGGTGATGCTTGTAGTGTACATGCCCTCATCTCCGGCATCACCCGAGCGAAAACCCAAACTGCCTCTTACTCAAAATCCTAGGAAAAGATTCGAAATGGTACAAACGAGCTGCCAATGGTCCCTTACTCTTGAGTACGTAGCGTCAATGCGCTTCCAAATTTCTTATCAAGTCAGGGAAAACTGAGTTATATTTTCTGCCAATGACAGCAAATTAATTATGTCCAGATGCTACCTTGGGAGGGACGAAAGCGGAGGTCCGTCGGGCGACCCTTCGGCGCTTTCGCTGTCATTCGTGCCGCTTTAGCTATTTATTAATCTCTGTCGCTCGTGACCTCAGTCTCCGTGGTCAGTCGCATAAAAAACGGTTGGTAGCTTACTGGACTTCTCAATATACTAGTACAGTACACTTTGTTCTGATTTGTACTTTCCGTACACACCAGGTAGCATAAAAAACATGGAGCTCTACTACAGTATTTACCCCAAATTTAACTAGGGACATTCACTTGTCTATGGGTATGGGTGTGTGGTTTTTCTACGTCCAGCCTTGGTGCACCCATGATGCACCCACGCAAGATACTTTGTACGTCCATTGTTTGACCAAATTTGTAATTTTGTTTTTTTATAGTTTTTCTCAGATGTCGTTTGATGACTAAACTTGGCAAGCCTCTCTAATAATTGCTGATGATTATTTCTACAAAGTTTCAGATTTTTTCAAAATGTTTTGGTATGTTTTTTTTTTGCATAGGTGAACCTTGGGTGCACCGAGGGGGGGTTCAGCCACTACTTTCCATAAAAGAAAGAACAAGTTCAGGGATAGCCATAGTTAAACTTGTCCCAAAGTCCGCGAAAGCTGTGCTTGGCCATGTGCAAGGCATATGTGCGAACAGATGCTTTATGAACACAAACAAACCAACCGCGTCAAGACCTGACCAACCCACTGATTAATCATTCCTGTCCAGTGAAACATCAAACATGTGCCATCATTTCCACGAAATTGAGAAGAAGAGTATGCTTTTCATGTGGAAATGGTTGTTCCTAGCTAGTGTCTACAGCGCGACATACCATCCCCACAGCTAGCATAAAGAAAGAACAAGTTCAGAGAGAACCGTAGTTAAACTAAACCTCAAACCACGGGAAATTAAAGCTGCGTTCGACCATGTGCACCGCATGAGCAACCGCGTCAAGACTTGACTAACCCCACCTACTGATTATCATTGCCACCATAAAGGAATGTTTTTGCGTGAGCACTTTGGACTATCACGTGAAAAGGCTGAGGAAGGCAGGTGAGAGTTAGCAAACTTTGTACTCCCTCCGTTCCTAAATACTTGTCTTTCTAGAGATTTCAACAAATGACTACATACGGCGCAAAATGAGTGAATCTACACTTTAAAATATGTCTACATACATCCGTATGTTGAGTCCATTTAAAATGCCTAGAAAGACAAGTATTTGGGAACGGAGGGAGTAGTACTCTAGCTTTCAAATTCTCCCATAGGAGTTAAAGTATAGAAGCTCTATCTCGTTGTCCAATTTGTTCTCGTTTAGTATGTTTTGAAAATCTGCTATGTACTTACTTATTTATGTCCTGTATCCCTATACCTCCTCATCGTGTTGTTTGTTCTCGTTTTTCAAGTATTTTCAGTTATCGATCGAGAATCATACTCCCTCCGTTCCCAAATACTTGTCTTTTTAGGCATTTCAAATGAACTCAACATACGGATGTATGTAGACATATTTTAAAGTGTAGATTCACTCATTTTACGCCGTATGTAGTCACTTGTTGAAATCTCTAGAAAGACAAGTATTTAGGAACGGAGGGAGTACTTTAGTTCAGTCATGTTGATACTAGGAGCATGTTTGCTGCTGTATTTCAGTATTTCTTTGCCAACTGTCATATCTTGATATTGGCACATTCATTTATGCAAATATCTGGCCGTGCAATGTTTTTTCCTGACATACAACCCATTATATATGCTTCTCATGGACAAATTTTATGTGTCTTTAATTTCTCCCACCTAGATAGATGACCTTTTCTAGTACTACCTCCGTTTCAGTTTACAAGTCCTGCGCGTATACCTTGGTTGTCAATTTTATCACCCTAATATAAACTATATAACACAAAAATTACACCTTTTGAAAGTAGAAACTCCGTAGTTTATGTTGGTATATTTTTTGTAATATATGACTTGTATTAGGTTGGTCAAATTGACGACCTAGGGGTACGCGCACGTCATGTAAACTGAGAGAGGGGTAGTACTTTATTATTGGATACTACTAATTATCTACTCCCTCCGTTTCTAAATAGTTGTCTTTTTAGAGATTTTAAATGGACTATCACATACGGATGTATATAGACATAGTTTAGAATGTAGATTCACTCATTTTGCTCCGTATGTAGTGGCTTGTTGAAATCTCTAGAAAGACAAATATTTAGGAACGGAGGAAGTATGTATCTTTTCGTGATAATGTTGTTAGGCAGTACATCCTTCTAAACATCTCATAGGATTGAGTTCTTGAATGTGACTGACTTTTTCTCTGTGTGTGTACTAACCAAGAAGCTTTGCGAGTACAAACAACCTGTGTTAATTAACATAAGATTTACTAGGAAATATGCACGTGCATTGCAACGGGAGGAAAATAATATCTCAGTATTCCCCATATCCCCGCACACACTCTTCCACGTCCTCTATGTGAACACAACGCCTGATCTATATTGTCGCTTAGCCTGCTTTCTGCCATCGTTGGCCCGCGAGATCTTGATAGTGGTGGGGTTGGTCGGTGTGGTGGCGACCACCCAACTGATGCCCTTTTCTCCTCCGGGTCCACCTCCGTCTCGAAGTTGTGGTTGCATTCTCATTTGGTTGCTACACGGCGACCTTCGAGGCACGGTTGCTTCGACTATTCTCTCCTACGACGGGAGGATTACTAATTGCAGCGCATAAATTTTGTTTGATTGACATAATTAGCGCATAACCAGGCATGAATGTCCCTTTATTATCAAGGTTTATTCTCTTTGACTATTTTTGCGCTCACGTGCCCATATTTTTTATTAATTAGAGCAAAACCAGCATATTATCTTTTATTAGCACATGCCCACAAATTTTTTTAATTATAGGCTATAGCTAACCGGCATATTGTCTTTTATTGGCATGTGCAAGTTACCTCCGGCAATAATTTTTGCAGTACCACGTTCTGCACATGATTCTCGAGACAACTTCTCTATTGTCACACAACCTTCTTATTTCCAGACAACTTAGGCACATATAAAAACAGGTGTGATTTAGTATCAACCCCAATAAGAGTCGCGCAAGAGGCGAGCGTTGGTTGTGTCCACGTGGGACTAACTAAAAGACAAAAAAGAAAGATTGACGTTTGCTTCATTTGCTGCCCCTACTGGGCCACCACGTCGTTCGCTTCAGCAAGAAGAAAAGAGCCCAGCGCCCATCCCCCACCCGCCCTCTCCCTCGTCTGCCGCGGCCGCCGCAGCCGCCGCGCCCTGACCTCGATCGCGCCGCCGCCTGCCCGCTCCACCCTGGCCCGCCGCTCCTCTCGCTCGCCGCCTCCGATGCCGCCGCGCTCAGGGAGTCCTCGTCCACCGCCGCGCTCGCCGAGGCGCTTTCCTCACGCGCCGAGTCCGCCCTGGCCCGCGCGAGGCCGCGCTCGACGCCGTGCACCACGCCCTGGCCGCCGACGACCTCGCATCCGCCGCCACTGCCGCGCACGAGTTCCTGGCCATCGACGCGAGGTTCCCCACGGACGACAACCTCCGCCGCGACCTGCTCGACATCAAGCGCCGCCTCGAGGGGCTCCCGCGGCTGAGACTCTCCGCCGCGGTCGACGCCCAGGACCACCCCGTCATGCTGCGCCTTGTGCGCCTCTTCCCCCTCCTCGACCTTACGCCCGAGGGCCTCCAGGTCTATGTTGCCTACCTCAAGAAGGTCGTTGCCCTCCGCTCCCGCGCAGACTTCGAGCACCTCACGGACCTAATCTTTGCAACCCGGCCTACCTCGGAGCGCCCTGATTTCGTTGGCTGCCTTACCCGTCTCTTCAAGGATATTGTGCTTGCCGTTGAGGAGAACGACGCGGTGCTTCGTGAGCTACGGGGTGAGGATGGTGTCGCCTACGCCATCATCGAGCTGCAGGAGGAATGCGACTCGAGGGGCACCCAGATCCTTCGTTGCTATGCTGATTACCAGAAGCTTGCAGTCTTTCGTCAAAACTAAGGCTGGGGCGCGCCCAAGGCGCGCCTCCTGTGCGATCCTGTGCGCACTTGCCTTGGTAGCAAAGTTGTGCACATGCTCCAACATGTAGGCGGTCTCCAAAAGAGAAGCAGAGTTCATCGGACCATCACAACACGGAATCGTCAAGTCATATATAGAAGGCAGGTCCTACTGATGACGTTATACCTAGAGACTGGTTGGTGAAGGAGAGGCGGCGCCCTTCCTTGCACTTGAAATGGAAGAAGCACATGTCACCCTCTTTTGATGTTGGCGTGATGGCGAAACCATGACAGTTCGTCATGATGTGGTGGCCCTTTTGTCGGTTCCAAGCATGTAGCGACTGTCGCAGCTCACGGTTCCGTCTCCGAGCTTGAGTTGCAGTGTATCATCATCTTCGTGATGTATTTCTGCAGCTTTTCCTCAGTGTACTCCATGTGAAAGTACTGTGAAGACAAAGAGTAGCAGTTAGTTCATGACAAGACTTCTTCTCAAACATTACAGGTTAGAACTTGTGTAGTATTTGCTCAGCTAGAACATATTTAGTAACAAAATATTATGCAAAAGAGAGTTCAATGAATGTCAGTGAGCATAACAAGTTATTAGAGTGAGAAAGAATGACGGCGAAAGAAAATCAGCATTGTAGATAGACATAGAAAACCAAATTTGTCATTTTCACATAGACAGTGGGCATGGCAGTAAAGCACCAGCATTGGTGTTGAAAAATTAAAGTGAAAAGTGCAGATATTCTGTGACAATCAATCAACATTTTTTTATGAGAAAAAAATGATAAGAAGTGACACTCTACAATACGGAGATATAACTTGCTACATGATGAAGTTAGTAAACATTAGCTTTATGAAGAGCAGGATATGATTTTGAACATACCATGCATTGCCCTGGTTTGGCAAATGTCTTGCTGATGATGCAGACATAGTATTTAATCTTTGGCCTCTTCTTCCATAGCTAATGTAGAAGTCTCACCTGCAAAATAAAGCAGATGAAAGATACATTAGTGTCAAAAAAACATCCTACATTATGGGACGGAGGGAGTAATAAATACTTCTGACATGTTTACTTCAGTATAGTGGATCCTACTTATCCAATGACCCATATATCTCAAATAGTATTAGCTTAAAATCTCATGCAATAGTGAACATCCAGCATATTCTCCAAAGTTACAAAATATAATAGGTTCAGAGAGACGGAGACTATGTCCATGATGATGACCAAAAAACTTCAGGTCAACATCCAAACATACATAATTATAGCTGGAAGATAATTACAAAGAAGATTTTCAGTGGCAAACATCGCAAGCAAATTATCCACTGAATGCTTCATTGCATGTTATCTGCTGATCACATAAGAAACAACATGAAACAGGGAGTGCCATGTGGCAGGTGTTGTTTCTCGGCTTTATGTTTTGACCTCACATTGATTGGTGCTTGCCACTGTACTTCCTCTATTATAATCATCATGTTTGTGTATTTCAAAGTCTCTGGTGTGTAGATCATGTAATCCTTGCAAGGAAAGATAAATAATTGCAATATCTGCAATTAAAAAAAGGATTTGGCAAGAAGGGAATAGGTTTCTATAGAAGGATAAGAGAAAGCTTCCATGACAAGTGGGATCTCACCGTTACAGTTGATACAAAAGTTGATACAGAAGGATGGCTGAGCATAATATTTCTCTGGATCCTTGTCTCTAAACCTATTGGAAAAATTTTACATCACCATATATTAAGATCAAGGGCTTATGGATTAAAGAACAATGGATAACACATAAATAAAGCAGGAAGTGCTTTTAAAAATGTGAGTTTTGATATGCAATAAATATTCAGCCTAATAGTTGAGGACATAAAGACCAGTTTACTGAAAAATTCATCACTGGGACATATGTAATAACGAACCTCAAATGCAGAATGGAAAGCACCATAAAATTAACTACCCGGAGACAAGTTATTCGTGGCTGTCTGGTTCATTTCTTGTGAGCAACATAACTATTCTTAGGGCATCGCTGTTAGAATGAAAGGCCTAGAGAAATGAAAATTTACAACATAAAATTCAGAAAACTCTTGTGGGCAACATAACTATTCTCTAGTCATCGATGCGATAACTAATAACATTATCTTTTCATCTAAGAGGATTTTACAAATGCAGCAGTAACATATATTCTCAACTTTCTCAAAATGTAAAAAGGGGAAGAAAGCAAAAATGAATAAATAATAACAAATAACATTGCAATGATACAAATTGGTTGACACTTGTTCTTCAGCTTAGACAATCTTGAGCTAAGACATCTTTTACATAGTGAAATGCATGCTGCATGCTCATCTGTAGATCCTTCGGTCTAGACATGTCCAAGATTAAGAACCAAACAAGGAAAGTAAGCAACTTAATTGCTTTTTACATTGTCTCTAGCATGGTTCGAGGAACATAAACATGTACTCCCTCTGTAAACTAATATAAGAGTGTTTAGATAACTAAAATAGTAATCTAAACGCTCTTATATTAGTTTACGGAGGGAGTAGTCAAGTAATGCACCAGATAGAAATAAACCTCAGCAAGTCTACTTCCCTTCCGACCTTCGAACCTAGCATTGCCAACTGTTATTTGATTTTGAATAAAAGGCAGCATACTTGTTGTTGCTGTCGTTGGCCAGTTGTTGGTTTGCTGCCACCGGCTTGTAACTACTACCTCTGCGTATCCGAGCCTCGATGGCAAGTCACATGATAGTAGTACCAAGAGTAGAACTGAAAATAAATAACTCGAATAAAATGAAAGCCACAGATCAAGATCTCTCTTCCATTAACACTAAATCATATTGCATTTTTTCAGCCCAACAAGTTTTGTAAACTGTACACCACATACTTTTGGACCATATTTTGTTTCTACTATTGTCTATCACAAAAGAAAAGCAATACCACATACTTGCATTTCTTAAAAATATACGTGGGCTCCAATAATCATATAATTACACATATCTATCAGACTCGTAAGAAAATTAGTGCATCATGCTATTTATAGTAAAAGAGGAGAGATGCACTTGTATAGTGCCAAGAATAAAACATGCATTGTTCTAATATACCTTGCCGAGCCTTCTTCATCAGACATGTCTCATCCTTCATAATTTCATATCTGGCTTCTCATCCTCACCTACATCTGAGGTCTCCAAGATCCCATAGTATCCTTAATCAAGCTATTTTGTGGTGGACAACAGAAATCTGAAGATTAGATTCAGAGTGAGAGACGCAAGAGATGTGTAGATGCATGGAGTGTTTGTAGTCATTACTTACTGCTACTTAAATGTTGATCCAATGAGATTTATACTCCCATGAAGTGCGTCCGAACGCGTCGGTCTGGACGTTTTACAGGAGGGCGTTGGAGATGCACTAATAAGTTGAAGAGATGTTTCTGGCCATATTCATATTTCAAACGCAAAAGTAGCTAGTGCGTTGCACGCTTCTACTCTACCGACTCCTTTGATTCATAGAAAATTTACTTTAAAACATTGTAGGATTTAGATCCTTAATTTGTTTTTCCTACGGTTGAGTTTTGATTCACAACATTGTAATCCTTACAAAACAAATCATCGAATTAATTGAGAAGTAAAAAGAGAAAGGTCTGGAACATATTATTTTTATTAGCTCATGACTTCAGCAATGACTCCGGCGCCAACGGTCCCCCCTCCTTCCCTGAGCACAAATCTTAGCCCTGCAGAGCAAATAACAGTCAGATGAAGTTCTTCTCTGCTACTATAAAGCGATTCAGATGACAACGTTTGAATCAATGTAGGCGTACCTGGTTCGAGTGGAACAGGCAACATCAACTCGACGATTGCAGTTACGTTGTCACCAGGCATAACCATCTTCACGTCCGGAGGCAACTCGATTTTCCCACGGATGTCAGCTGTCCTGAAGTAGAACTGTGGGCTGTAGTTTGAGAAGAAGGCAGTGTGGCGACCCCCTTCATCCTTCACAAGCACGTAAATTTCCACCTCAGACTTTTTGTAGGTCTTTACTACCAGGTTTGCACACCACCTGAAATAGTAGGAAATGCCAGCCAGTGAAAACCAATAAAAAAATGCAGTACTATTGGAAAAGGCACCAGATAGAGACAGTGTCACAAATATGCAAGACCAAAATGAATCAAAAGTATGCAGCAGCAGATAAAAAATGAGAAGGGCAGTGTAAAACAACTGAAGTACAATGCACAAACTGAGATTTTGAACCTGTCAAGGTAAGCTGCTGTTAATCAACCTTGTAAATTTTTAGTGAACCGAAGTTTAGCCACTTAGATTCTGATTTTTGGGTCTGTAATAAGGCGTTCAGGGAACTGTTTTACCCCCTGTTTAGATTCAGAGTCTGTTTTAGACTTTGTTGTTGTGGTACTCGTATGGCTTCACTTTCTTCATTGAAATATGGAGCCGGGGGGAGGCCCCTGATTTTCAAAAAAAGCTGTAGCTACTTTATTTTTGGATGCAACTCTGTATTAGTGAATACCTGCAATAACAATAGAAATTCATTTTTTTTGTGCAAGCAGAAAGTGCTACATAGTTGGTAGTCAAGTATTAGCAGCAATCGCTTAAATAATTCAATATAAACATGTGTTAATCTCAGATCATTAACATTTTGTCTACTTTACAACATGAAGTGGTATCTAACTTTCAAGGCAAAACTTACTTGGGAAGGCCTTATCCATGCAACTAACCTGCACATATACCTGCATAATAGAATAAGCGCACTCATTAATACAAAAGAATTGGTGTCTTGCACCCTCATGAATTCAAACAAACATGTACAGAGTAGAAGATGATATATGATCATAGCCTCCTTGTTGTTTCTCTGTAGATAACTGAATTTTATCAGTTAAGTTCATTTCCTCTTAAAGCGTACAACATAGCTCAAGTGATTTCAAATCCATCTTTATACAGTGGCACATAACAATCTTTCTCAGAATCTCTAGGAACAAAAAGAAGAACGAACTGAACAATCTCGCTTGAAATCTCATACAAGAAAAGGTACAATAAACCTGTCTTTGATGTTTCTTTGCACATAACTGAATTTCAAACGGCACAAACAGGTTCAGTTCATCTCGTTTTAAAGCGTATAGCACAGCAGAATTTATTTCAAATCTATGTTTGTACACTCGCACATAACAATTTTCCTCACAATCTCTAAGAAGAAGAAGAAGGACGAACTCAACAAGCTTGCTTGAAATCTCATACAAGAAAAAGCACAATAAACTGAAATAGCAAGGAAAAGCGCTGAAAACCGAACCTCAACAGAAAGATGATCCTCTGAGCAGATGAAACAGCAAGGCAAATCTGTGAGCTGGGGTGCGATTTCTGAAAAAAGATAAACAAATGTAACATGTCACAGTGAGGGGACATAAGATCAAACAATTCATGAGCGTGAATAAAGTGACACAGGCACGAACCAAAAATCGACACAGAAACATCCATGGATACGCATCAGTAGACCACAAACCATACCATGGTGACGATGACAAGCGGAGAATTCAGAGACAAACAAGATCAGCGATCCATGAAGAACTACAACTCTGACATTCAACCAACAACCACCTGCAACGACAGAACATCCACGACCACTAAGCACAACAACAATAGATCCGAAAAAGAGAAGAATATGTCCGGGTAAGGGAGGGGCAATCTCACCTTCATGGTGGTCTACAGAAGCACTGCAGCGTCGGCAGCCAGTTCATCGCAAAACATTGAGAGGACGGAGGAGAAGGCGTGCGTGACAGCGAGGGTTGAGGCGAGGATGCAGGGACTGACCACCTCACGTGTTGATGGACGGCGACATGAAGCCGGAGGGAGACGACCATCTCTGCGCTCACGCTCCTGCCAACAACGACGGCGCCGTGGACCAGCGCTGCCGCTCGAGCTCCTCCTGGGTCGACCTGGGAGAGAGAGAGAGAGAGAGAGCATGGGGCGGCCGCACTCGACGCTGTCCGAGATGAAGAGGAAGAGGCGCTGAGGCGGTTGGACGCTGAGGTCGGAGGAGAGGCGCTGACGACCACGCGCAGGAGCAGCAGAGGCGGCCGCTGCAGGATTTGGGGAGGGGGGAGAAAATTTGGGGCGTGAGCGAGGCGGCGGCGGCAACCCTTGCCGATGTGAAGGAAAAATGAGAAAGATTGGGGAGGAAAGGAGAGGTCGCGTGCATCTGGAGCGAAGGGGTGGAGTTCGAGGCGATTTTCAGGTTCTCTCTTTCTTCCGAACGAAGCGACGACTTGACTGACTCTCATAGCAACCAATCCCGCGCCGCGTTCGGTTTTTTCTCTTTTCTTATCGCTGTGGTCCTCTGCCTACATGGACAGAGCGAGCGAGCGCCCTTTGCGCGACGCGTAAGGCTGGTTGTAATGGGTAGTATCATAAGTTAGTATCATGCATATGATACTAGTGTATGATACTGCCTCCCTAATGCATAGTATCATAGATGACTTTATTTATTGCCATGCATGACACATACTAGTTTAACATTTATTATGATACGGTATCATGATATGATACTCAATCCTCTCTTAATTCATTTAATTCTATGCCACCTCATCAAAGTTGCCTAGTTGGCATGCATGATACTAGCTATGATACTTCCATTACAACCAGCCTAAAGGGTTTAATGGTACAGTTCCCTAGCTTTGTGGTTAACGGAGGTATGTGATTCAGTCTCGTGAGGAGTACAACAAGCATACTCGTTTATATACTATCACATGTAGTGCTAATTTTTACTCCATTGCTAATCTGTAGCAAGGTCTTATATCATTGTTTAACATTGCCAAATGCAACAACTAAGCTCTCAGGTTTGTGACCTTCACCATTTTCTGTCGCTCAATGTAATAATCAGATTTGTCATATTGTCATGCAGTCCTAACTTGACATGTGCAGATTTGAAATGTCAATAGATTCAAGGAACTCTTTCAGGAGTCATATGAAGAGAATGGGATGTACAAGTTCAAGGAAAACTCAATATGGTCAATGCTAATTTGTACCAAATTTCGATCACTAAAATTTTGCTGGAACCACATTTAACCTGTACATGATTCACACATCTATCAACACCGGTTGACTGATAACATAGTGCATCCTTTTGTCCTCCAAATCATATAGGAGGCAGTCAAGTTCCATCTTCCAATTTCCGTGATATTTGAACCTATTAGGATGCGTGCATCTACTTTCAGCACAAATATGTGTTCAGTTTGATTGTGCACTTCATTTGATAGGTGGATCAATATTACTAGCTGAAACTCATAAAAACCCATAAACATCTTTCTTATAAAATGGAAGATGGATTTGAATTGTCATTTATGCAGTAGCTCATGATGACTACTTCATTTGATATTCTCTCTCAGACTCATGTTTTCCTCTGAAATAGCACGATGCCTATAGTATTCAGATATTCTCCATTGTTATAGTTATTTGAATTTCAACTCTACTTTGCTACTTTGTTAATAGGTTGAAGCTATAGGTCAGTCAACCATATTGTTGAAGCACAAGCGCTCAATGTCATCTCCACCGGTTGTGGCAACGTTGAGATGCTGCTAATATTGCCGCCACTGAAAATGGCGGTGCTACTATGAAGTCAGGTTATTTTCCATGACTGTGAGGGTGCAGGTGAGATGTTCCAAGTCACTGCCTTATTCAGCCAGCCTTAAAAGGTGGAGAAGGAGCTTAAGGAGAACCATTAGATGCTGACACTGAGGCTGCTAAGCTTGCTGTTAAAGAGAAAGGAGATAGAGTTACACAATCTAAAGCAGTAAAAGCTAGCAAGCAAGAGATAACTGTTGCTGTTTCCGAGCCTACAAAGGCTAAAGAGAATGTTTTAAGGCTGGAAGAGAGGTCTAAGTTGAAACCTAGACCTCCACTCAAAGATGATGGAAAAATTGCGTTTGAGAATGACTTCTTCAAGCGTCAAGCTTTTTCGACATTTCGAGCCAACTTCAGGTTGAAACTTATGCATGTGCTCTCAGTCTACCCTTTTACTCAATTAAATCTTCTTAATTGATCTTTCTAACGAATCCAGGCCTTTATATTTGCAGGCAACTAGCTTTGCATATTCAAGAAGATGCATCATCTCAGGCATCTATTTATCCACAAAGAAATGAAAGAAAGTGGCCATAAAATTGTTCAAAAGAAGGAGAAAGAACTGAAAGGCCAACGGGATGTTGCTCTAGGGTACAAAAATGATTAGTTTAGCTATAACTATTGTGTCCTTTAATTACTTCGCCTCAAATTTGCAGGCACACTATTGTTGCTTTGGAAGTGTTATTGGATCACCTTTGGTCTCTAATGATTTTTGCCACTGTCGTTGATTAATGCCTAACTAATATATAAGTTGTACATGCATGCTAGCAATAACAACTACAAACTAATGGAAAAGTGGCTGCCAATCTGGCACCACAAAAGTTCTCTGGTTCAAAGTTTGATCTTCTCGGTGTTCTGCTTGCGTGCAGAGCGATCTGCTCCAGGTCGTGCAGCCTTTTGGCGTGGTAGCCAAGTTCATCATGCTCCGTGCCGAAAATCAGGAGCCCTCTCTGTTTCATGCATTTGCTCAAGTTCCAGTTGTGTGGTGGATGTGCGTTTGTGGTTTTTGTGATTGTAACGTGGAGTTTATGCTGCTGTTACTGCAGGCCCTTGTCCAGATGGATGACTTGGCTTCTTCATTGAGCGTGATCCAATACTACACTACGATTCAACATAGCGTGAGGTAATCTTGTTCTTACCTGATGTGGGTACATCTAAGTGAAATTTTCCTTTTGGTGCTTCTGTGTCGCCGACTTCTGTCTGTAGAATTGTTTTTTACATTATGTTTTTATGTGTTGTGATTGACCACAATGGCAGAGTTATATCAGTTGTGATTTGGATTTGCGAGAGGTTAAAGTTGCATTGTATTACTAAATGTTATTATGCCTTGATCAATTAATAAAATCCAGTATCACTGTTAGTGATAATGATTTTCATGCCATTATTTGACAGTCACCATGCTCCTGCCATATCAGGGCAAGAAATGTATACTTGTAGTATTCATCTCATCAAGAACTAACTACTGATCCGAGCTCTCATGGACAGAATCCTGATCAGGTACACATTGATCCCAACTACAATTTGGGTTCTATCCTGTATCATTGCCTTTTTATAGGAAGTCGGCATTTTCTGCATTTTTGTATTCTACAGGACAGGAGCACATGGGGAAGTGCATGGTTCTTGACAATGAGGCCCTTTATAAGATCTGTTTCAGGACACTCTCAAGCTGACCACTCCCAGTTGTAAGCGAAATCTTTACCTTCTTATTTTCTTCTGATGAATATGAGCATGGTGTCGAATGGATCTTCGTAATACTGAATATTTGTAACTGCATGTTATAATATGCTTAATAACAAACAAATAGTAATGCATACTTTCTATTCACAACCCGGAAATTGGAACATAATGTAGTTCTTGGCTTCCTTTCTGTATAATGTCTGTCCAAACTATTCCTGTAGGGCAGTTTTGGTTTTCTTAGACATGGTCTGAAACTCAAAATGGATTCTGTTGGTGACATGGCTGACATGCATCATCTAGCATTGAGCGATGACCAAATTAAAATTTCATTTTCGCACTAACATGTAAGAAGATTTCAGTTAATATGGTTGGCCACAGATGGAGTGCAGTCTAGAAGTTAGAATGATGGTACGCTCTATCCTGCTATCCAGGGTATGCAATAATAGTGGGATTTGTACTAATAGAAGTACTACATATGCTTTATATCTTAGCAGCCTTTCGCCAGTCATTCTTAGCAGGGGATCTTTGGTTATGAGTTCTAATAATTAAAATTTGCATATAGTCATGAAGCCTTACTCAGACACATGTTTTTGTTTTCTGTGTTTTGTGTTTTACACCCTCCGTTCCTAAATATAAGTCCTTTTAGAGATTTCAATATGGACTACATACGAAGCAAAATGAGTGAATCTACATTCTAAAATATGTCTATATACATTTTTATGTAGTCCCTATTGAAAACTCTAAAAAGATTTATATTTACAAACGGAGGGAGTATATCCAAATCAATCATGGTATGTGTGTGGATGCCATTCTTTCCTGAATAAACATATATTGGTGATCATCAGGCACTTTGTGTTCTACAAATGGAGCTCCCTAGAGATAGTTGTATAGTACTATTTGTTATTTTTGAACTACCTATCGTATCTGTAATGAGTGGTCTAAGCTATAAAACTGCTACTCCTGTTCATATGTGCCTATCATTATCCATGATGCTTGTCTTTGCTTCTAAGCCTAATAGATTTTTGTGCATGTGCATTGTTCGTAATGCATTTCTGCTGCTGTATCTTATTTATTCCAGCACCAAGATGCTCATGTCAGTGCTTCTAAGCCTCATATATTTTATGCAGGTGCCAAAAAAGGAATTTTGTTGCTGTATCATCTTGGGCTGCTTGTCTCCTCCCTAAACTAAGCCAACTGTGGTATAGACACGTGAACAAATACAACAACTAGATTGATGCGTACAATCCCGCCTCAAGAGGCGCCACCAGGTGGCGCCCCAATCACTAGTAAAATTCCAAGGTGAGACTGTTCCTATCATAATTGCAAGTTATCTGAGTTTTGGCTTTATCCGTCGACACAATATGGAAGGTTCATAGTTCAATCCCCTCGCACCCTTAATATTTTGTTGCTTGTCAGCGTGACAGAAAAAAGAAATTCGTGGTAGGCCCGGTTGGGGATAAGCGAAAAAATGGGGAACTACGTGTGGAATGGACGGAACAAAATCTATATGTATTTTTTTGCTTTTCGTGGGGCAGCTGTGTGGGAGCTACTATATGACGCTAGTTGCACCAAATAGCGCGTGGAACGCACAACCAATCCCGTCTGGGCCAGCTACTGGCAGGCACCAAAATGACCTGTGTTTACAGGGCAGGACTAATAATACAGAAAACGATAGGTTGAACAACCGAAAAGATGACCTTAACGACTCGACCACGTGCTGCTAGTCATGGCAACAAACACCTACAGCTAACGAATGGTCAACGCGAATATTTAAGAACATACTACAACATCAGATTTATTTATTTTTGAATTTTTAAAAAATATGAATTGCCAAATATTCTTGGAAAATTGGACTTTTTTGAAATTAGGAACAATGTTTTTAGTATTCCATCCAGTTTGAAAAAAAGCATGAACAAAATATGAAACCGCATCATTTTCTGAAGACATGAACCTTTTATGAAAACACAAATGGTTTTTGAAGTTGTGACCGAATTTTAAAAATGGAACATGTTTTGAACATTCCGTACAATTTTATAAAATTCATTTTTAAACGCGGAGATTATTTTGAATTTGTGAACATTTTACTAAAAAATAATATTTTTTCAATTTGAAATATTTTCAAAATGAATTGTTTTTCAAAAATAGCAAAAAAATTTAATATGTCCTTAATTTCGAAAAAAAAGGGGAACGATAATTTGTTCCAAACATTTTAAGAAACGGGGATACAATATTGTAATTCTGAACATTTTTCATAAATTTTAAAATAAAACAAAATTCTTAACTTTTTACTCCCAGTGCAGCAGATAGTCAAAATAAATAAATGGAAGGAAAAACGAAACGGGCCGGCACGGTTTTGTGCGCCCTGTGCGAAGGTCTAACTATCTGATGCACTGGGCGTCAAATAGTGTGTTTGCAGCTTGCTGAGCAAGCAAACAAGTGGGCTGGCTATGGTGGGCCACAGCTTGTTCGGCCCAAATACGAAAAATCTGGATTGCTAAAATAAAAAACAGGCGGACACACAAATATTTAGTACCACATCGGATAGAACAATAAATTTCGACGGTGAACGGATGAAAAAATTGAAGAAACGCACCTTGCTTTATTAGTATTATTATATTATATTATTATTATTATTATTATTATTATTAAGTAAGTATATATATATATATATATATATATATATATATATATATATATATATATATATATATATATATATATTTGAATTCTTGGTTTTTGGCCGGCTGCCCGGGTTGATACTATACTATGGAGTGTGCCATCACATAAAGCTTCAGAAAGTAACTTCCCGCACATGGATACTGTGAAGTGTGCCACCGTTCATTGTTAGGCTAAGTGCTGTCCTTCTCGCTTAATGTTAGCCTAGGTACAGAAAATATTGTCTCCCTTCGAAACCCAAGTCCTAACCACACCTTCCGTCGTCCAGCATCTCTCATTCCCCTTGCTTTTTGGCTTCCATTGTTGTGCATACCACACTACGCCGTCCAAATCAACCAAGATGGACGCCCAAGGTTCCCTCGACTTGCTTCTCGGCCGCCTCACCACCATCCTCGTCGACGAGGCGCAGCTGCTCGGTGGCCTCCAGGGCGACGTTGAGTTCATCAAAGATGAGATGGAGAGCATGAATGGCCTGCTCCTCCACCTCACCGAGGCTCACTACCGCGACTGTTAGAGTTGTGTCGAATATTGTGTACAAGGTAGGTTACAGTTGGACTCTGAGTAGTATTGTGTTTACATAGGATATGGAGTCGTGTCCTAGTAGGACACTTGTATCCTAGGCCTCTCATATATAGCAGGGGTAGATACACGATGTAACCTATGCCAACATAATAGCACCGAAACGCAGGGGAAGCCGGCGGCATGTGCCGGTGTCCAGGGCAACCGGGTGCGGTATCGTGACGGTGTCATGGAGAGGAGCGCCCGTAATCAGGCCCCGGGGATGTAGCCATATAGGTGAACCTCATTAACAAATCTCGGTGTCGTGCTCGTATGATTGCTTGGTCCTCGGATGATCAACGGTATGGCCTCGGATTTATTCTAACAAGTGATATCATGAGCTAGGTTATTCGAAGGTTGTGGATTGTCGATCCCGAGGAAAGGAGCGAGAGGATTCGTGGAATCAGTCGAGCTGGTCGCGTCGGCGGCAGAAAAGTTTGGCTTGCGGCGACGATTCTTTGCTCGGCAGCGATTGGAAGAGGCGGCGGTGCAACGCGTTGCAGTGGAACCTATCTGTCGGATGAATCGAGAGCGATCTCGCCAAGTCCGTGGTTGAGATCAGAACCAGCATACGCGAGTGCGAGTGCCAACAACAGCAGGAAACGTGCAGCGGCGTGGATCGGGGTGTGTGCGGCGGCGGCGAAATCCAGGTGTGTGCGGGCGTGGCCCAAGACGTTGGACGAGGTGCTGGCTAGCGGCCTAGCAAGGCCCAATCGCAGGAGCTTGACATGCAGCAGGCCACGAGCTGAGCCGTGGGTTCATTCACGAACATGTGTGGAGGCACGTTGGATCCAAGCTAGTGTTTTGGCTGATGGGAAGGCACGTGTGATTTGTTTGGACAAAAAGAGGACCGAGTCCTCACGTGACACAGAGAGGCAGAATCAAATCAAATTGGTGAAGAAGAATCACGTGATAATACATCAGGAGAGCATGGGCACAGGCAAAGCAATAGCCAGCATCGGGAATTGAGCTAAGGATATTTTTTCACACGGTCAGCCATACAAAGAATCATGGCGCCAACGGGTACTAGGTTTGAGGTGAAGCAGTTCACGAAACTGAAACATTGGGTTATGGCAGACAAGGGTGAAAGTTTTGATAGCACAATAGGGATGCTTGAAGGCGTTGCGGGACGTCATGGCAGCTAAGATGGAATTATTATGTGATGGATGGAAATTCATGGAAGATGATTTGGGAGCCTTGAGCGTGTCGTGCAGCCGGAATAGTTCGGCTGGGTCGGACTGGACAGTCTGACGGGATCGACGCAAGTCGGTTGGTACAGAAGACGGTGGTGGGATCGGCGACGACGACATAGGAGCGTGATGCTGATGGTGACCGACTTCTGGGCGTGGAAACATGTGGCGCAGGACCGAGGTTTGTGCGGCTTCGACAAGACTATGGCGCGGGGTTGATTCAAGGTGATGTACACACGGAGCTTGAAGTCGCCGGGGTGCGTGGGTGGATGGATCATCTACCATGGAGTCATGTTGAAGGTGGAGCTGGATTGAGGGGCTACGGCGTAAGTGCACAGAGAATCGAAGCCTATTCAGCAAGGAGGAAAAGCGAGTGACATGCAGTTCGGACTGGAGCCTAGTAGTCTGATGGAAGCGTGAAACTCGTCATTGGTCGGTGATGATCGATGGTACTCTGCAGTGGGGGTTGAGTGGTGTGGGTTCGCGACCCTTGAGACTCGACCGGGACAGCGGAGGCTTGACGCGGTAATAGCGGCGAGGCGTGCGGTATGCACGGGACATGGAGACGGGCCAGGGCTCTGGTGGTCATACATGTGGTGAGACAACTGCGAATTTGACTCAGGATGACTACAAGGAATGGTGAAATTCTTTCAAGTTTCAGACAGGCGGTCAAGAAAGGAGCGGTGATGTTGAGTTCAGGTAACTCTTACGTGTGACACCCAATATGTGAGTTGTTCACTTTCACGCAGGTCAGTGATCGGTGTGTGATGGCGTTGGACTGATACTCTGGAAGTTGGGAGCGCAAACTAGAGTAATGTGGAACCTAATTTCGCTCGAGTGTTGACTGTGGTCAAGAAAAGAAGGGACTACAAGTTGCAGGTGGAGTCACATGGAGTCTTTGGAGTAGCAGCGGTGCTCATGGGATAATCTCAAGTCCAATGTACATGGAAGTTTGACGCATTAAAAAATTCAAGGTGGTGGATAATATTCGCCAAGGTGGAGTTTGTTAGAGTTGTGTCGAATATTGTGTACAAGGTAGGTTACAGTTGGACTCTGAGTAGTATTGTGTTTACATAGGATATGGAGTCGTGTCCTAGTAGGACACTTGTATCCTAGGCCTCTCATATATAGCAGGGGTAGATACACGATGTAACATATGCCAACATAATAGCACCGGAACGCAGGGGAAGCCGGTGGCATGTGCCGGTGTCCAGGGCGACCAGGTGCGGTATTGTGACGTGTCACAGAGAGAAGCGCCCGTAATCAGGCCCCGGGGATGTAGCCATATCGGTAAACCTCGTTAACAAATCTCGGTGTCGTTCTCGTATGATTGCTTGGTCCTCGGATGATCAACGGTATGGCCTTGGATTTATTCTAACAGCGACCACCAGGTCCGCGCCTGGATGAAGCAAGTGGTCGGCCTCACCCGTGACTGCGAGGGCAACGTCGAGCTCTACATCCACAGCATCACAGACGCCGGCCACCATGACAGTGGCTTGCTGGGATACTTTCGGCGCATGGTCCGGTATGTGCGCACCATCCGGAGCGGCACCGGATTGCGACGTGGATCCGGGAGCTCAAGGTCAGGGCCCGTGACGTTGGCGACAGGAAGCTGAGGTATGGTGTCACCGTGCCACAGGCTGCTGACCAAGACGATGCTATATTCATGGAAGATGACATCCAAGCGCCCCGTGGACCGAAAGCAGAGGAGGAAGATGCTCAGAGACGCGCTCTTCTTGTCAACTGTTCATGCTCGGAGGAAAAAGAGGCTTATGAACAGAAAATCATGGATGATACAATCTAGTCTGTTCTGCTGTCTGAGGAGGAACCTGTTGAAGAGCTGGCAAACGGGGAATCACGGCCGAGGATATTCCATATGACCTGTGATACATACAAAGTGGATTTTGATTTCACAAATCTTATTGCACAGAAACTTCATGAGCGGAAAATGGACTGTACACCCCCCAACAAAACGTAGAAGGGCAGAAGGGTCATACGAAAGAAACGTATACCCACCTCGTACCGTAGACGTACAATCCCGGTCATACGAATACACGTTAGTTTTTTTTTTAGGTAAACGAATACACGTTAGAAAGAAGAAAAAAAACTTGAACGACCACTCCATCGATCACGCCTGCCGCCCGACTAGAGGAAAGAAAAACCGCAGATCGATCAGGCCTGCCGCACGGCGATCACGCGGCTACTGATCTGGATCGTCGCTGGTGGGCTGAGGAGTGGAAGACCGCCGTCGCCGGTGGCCGGCCCGGTGTTGAACGTCGCCGTTCTCCGCATGGACGGCCGCATCTAACGATCCCGATCTCCCACGCCGGCGATTCCAACCCCGTCGTCTCCCACGTCGCGGTCGGCGGTTAGGGGAGTGGCCGGCCACGTCTTGGACGTCGACGACTTCCGCAACGACGCCGCGTCCGCCGCCTGTAACCGTCCGGACGTCCCACGGCGCGTACAACACTCGTCCAAGACGCCGACGTTGACCTAACTCGTCCGGCGCCGCGGATCCGTCAGGTACTCCCGATTGTGGATTGGTCTTCTTCTACATCGCCGCCGTCTTGAATCACGCCGGAGGCCCGTGCCTGAAGGCCCCATCGACATTGACGGACGACATCTGACACCACCGCTGAAGGTTTGTCACCAGCACTGCATGTTTGGTACTTTGTTCTACACCTGAAGATTAGTGTTACAAATTTCCTCACTGTCCACTTTCGGTTCAGTCCCCACTATGAATTCTTGTGGTCTTCAACTGTGTTAAGATGTACAACGGTGGTGCTGTACTTGCCATTCATCAGTAGATGGATGTTTGTGTTCAGTTACACTGCACGCTCGCCATTCAGGTGGTGGTTCTAGAGTGATTTTAATTGTGTTTGGTACCAAGAAAACAAATAAATTCTAGTTCTACATAAATCCCAGTGCTCTCTCTGCTTCAGTTTTGTTTCTTGCACTGGCCAAAGATTGGATCTCTACTAAGCTTCCAGTTCTTATTCTAGCCGTATGGTAGAATATAACGTGGGATAATGTGTTTTACAATTATGTGCAGTGTTGGTAGTAACGTGTGTTTAAATGGACGAAGAAACCTCATTTACGGCTGATGATAATGGTACAAATGATGTCGGTCGGACCGATAACGATCATAGTAATGAAGAAGATGACAGCAGCGATAACGATTCATGGTCATCATATGATATCTTACCTTCAGAGGATTTTTCAAATAATGAACATGGTGCAGACAGTGAAAACGTAAGTGAAGTCTATTTGATTCTAGTTTTCAATTGGCAGAGTACCATATGTGTTATAATTTGTCTGTGTTTTTAATTTTCAGGAAGATGTGGACGTTGGGAATGAGCAAAATAATTTTGAGGAATCGTGGGCCGATAACTTGAGCCAGGTTTGTTCAAACATTTTGTACCGCGCGCGGTAGTTTGTAATAGATCATAAACACTGACATAGTTTCATATGTAATTTTGTAGGAGGGTTCAGATGGTCCCGATGGTGGTGACGACGAAGCAGAGATGGACATTGAGGAGGCTCAATACCAGCAGCGCGTGTTGGAGACACATTGGAAGGTCATGGCTATGACTTTTCGGTCACAAGGGGATGCATATATATTCTACAACAGGCACGCCAAAGAACATGGGTTCAGCATCAGGAGAGAGAAGGTGAAACGAGGGAAGGGTGCTTCAGGAATAATTCGGTTCAGGCGGTTTGTCTGCTCTAGGGCAGGGAGAAGGCAGAGGAAATTCATAACCATGGAGGGTCGCACCCGCAGGCTTAGACCCGAGACTCGATGCGAGTGCGGTGCGCAGATGGTGGTGAAATTGGACAGGGCACGAGGAGTTTGGTTCGTCGCGTCATTCGTGGATGATCACAACCACGCGATGGCTCGACCCGACGAGGTTCCTTTTTTGTGGTCACACAGACGGATTGGAGATGGCACGAGGGCAGAGATACTGGCTATGCAAGGGGCTGGAATTAGGAAGCATATAATTGTGGACAACTTCATCAGTAGGTATGGTTCGTACGACAAATGCGGACTTATTAGGCGGGACGTGTACAATCTTTGCTGCAGAGAGAAGATGAAGCTCATAGCAAAGGGTGATGCTGAGACGGCAGTGGGCATTATGAGGAGCAGACAGGCGAAGGACCCAGACTTCTTCTTCGAGTACGAGCTAGATAAGGAAGGGCGGTTGAAGTGTATGTTCTGGTGCGATGCACAGTCGCGGAGGGACTATCAGGACTACGGAGATGTGGTCGTGTTTGACAGCACGTATAAGATGAACAGATATGGTATGCCGTTCGTCCCCTTCGTCGGTGTTAATAACCACCGTTGCACAACAGTTTTTGGGTGCGCCATTGTTTCCGACGAGACCGAAGCGACGTATGTGTGGCTGCTCCAGACTTTTATGAGGGCAAACTGTCAGCAGAAGCCAAAGTCAATTATCACAGACGGTGACGCTGCAATGCTCCGAGCGATTCGGAGTGTCCTTTCAGATGTGCTCCATCGTATTTGCTCGTGGCATATCGAGAAAAATATGCAGAGGCACCTACATTACAAGTCACTAGATGAGTTTAGATCGCTCCTGTACTATGCCACCTCTGAAGAGAACTTTGAGGAGAGATGGACCGCCTTTGTCAATAAATGGAAGACGGATAAAACTGAAGAGTGGCTGAGGAGGATGTATAGGAAGAGGAGACTGTGGGCAGCATCATATCTTTCGGATGGCTTTTTTCTTGGTATGCGTAGTAACCAGAGGAGCGAAAGCCTCAACTCCTCCCTTCACCTTCACCTCGACTATGGTATGACCATAGTTGATTTGGTAGTGCATTATGAGAACTGCATAGTTCGCCTCCGTGAGAACGAGGCGAATGATGACTGTGAGGCCAATCAGAAAGTACCACCGGCGGTTACTGAATATAAGGGCATTGAGGAGCATGCTGCCAAAGTATTCACTCCTGCTAATTTCTACATTCTGCAAAATGATTTGAAGAAGATGGGAGAACTGGAGATATTTGAGACGCTGGTGGGAATTGAGCGCCAGACCTTCATCGTCACATGGCAGAATAACCACAAGTTCAGGTATAATGTTCTTTATGAACCAGGTAACTCAGAAGAAACCTTATCATGCACGTGTCGCAGGATGGTTCGGAAAGGGCTGCCTTGCAAGCATATTCTCTTTGTTTTGCATCATCTTAAATTGTCTGAAATACCAAAGTGTTGTGTCCTCCATCGGTTGTCGAAAGATGCGAGAGATGGGTTGCCAGCGCAACGCAAGAGTGATCTTTTTGGTTGGGGCTGGTCTGGGCCTGAGGAGAGAGAACGGTACAGTCAAGTGAGCATAAAATCAGCAGAAGCTGCTCATGTTGTAGCAAATGATCCCTTCTTGTTTGATGAATTGATGAAGTGCCTAGACGGTATAATAGCAAGGAAGAAGATCCCGGAAGAGGAACTCATAGGACGCAGAAGGTGTGCTCTAATTGCAAAGCAGGCAATTCAAGCGGAAGAAGGTGCAACAGGTATACGTGATCCTGAGAAAGTTTCAACGAAGGGTGCACCTAAGAAAGGCCGGTCAAAGGGTGGCCCTGATGTTACGAAAAATGGTAGACCTAAAGATTTTAGAGAGAAGAAAAGTGGTCCGTTGTGCAGTCTTTGTCATTTTGCAGGTCATAACAAGGCGACATGTAGTCTAAACGAGAAGTAAGTTTTACATTTTTATTTCAGTTATGTTGTGTGTTTGGTTTTACCGACTATATTTTATCACAACCGTTCTTTATATTTCTTTCAGGTACCGGGCGTAGAGAACTGGCTTCGATCGTGGGATGATGAAAACTGGTTGCACGAGTCATGTTGGAAATTGCCTCTTATTTATTTATGTAAACATGTGTCCGGCGCCAGAAAACTTAATAAGTGTTTTGTTTATGTTTCTCAAAATAATTATGTGAAAATCTATTGTATGTACTGAATTATGATTGTCAACATATTTATGTGGACATCTATCCTATGTAGTGAATTAATTGCCATGATTACTGTAATGTTTCGTGTGAAGGAGTCCACAGTTTTAACATGCTGTATTCTCATTTTTTGTTTGTTCACTGTACTGTATATGTGCTGTTTAAATCAGGTTGTATTCTCATATTTTTTTTTTGTTCACGGTACTGTATATGTGTTGTTTAAAGGAAAAGTGTGAAAAAAAGCCGACCAGCAAGCTGGACCCGCCAATGTTACGTATGCCCTATTCTCTGAGGTGGCCTAGTCAATGGTAGATATTATGTATATTATCCCGTATATTATCCCCACTCATTCTTCCCTGCATTACTTTCTGCTCATTTGTTACTGTAGGCATATATTTTATTCTCTAAACCAACATGTTTCCATCCTTGGAGATGGAGTTATATTTGGAACTGTTAAGGTCTTCAACCCCAATACCATTTTCCCTCTTTCATCATCATTTTCGTAGCACATCCGCTCTTGGTTGAATAATCTGTCCATGTTTGTTCATTGTACTGCATATGTGTTGTTTAAAGGAAAAAAGTGAAAAAAAAAATACCCGACCAGCAACATGGACCCGCCCATTACGGGCCCAGCAGCGAGGTCCAACGGGGCATGATGGATATGTAACAGAGGAGTTCGACTCCTATGCCACGCCCGGTTATTTAAATAGGTCGAGGCGCCCTCCCGCTTTCGAGGTGGTACTAAACCAGTGACCAGGTGCGGCGCGCGCGCGGGGGGCAGGGGCGACCGCGCGGGTGGACTATGGGCCGCCCCAGTTGGCGGTGGAGAGGTCGCGCGCGGGGCGAGGGGGCCGGCCGCGGTGGGCTTCAAATTTGCGCCGGCCCACGAACAAGGCAGTGCATGCTGTGCACGCCGTGCCGCCCGCACTTGTTAGGTTTAGTCCCACCTCGGAGGCAGGGAGGCGCCTCGACCGGCTTAAATATGCGGTCGCGGCTTACACATCGTACTCCACTGTTATTTATTCTTCCAGCCCCGTTGGAACCTGCTGCTGGGCCCGTTGTGGGCCGATTTGTTTGAAAAAATATACCTACTACGGGTCCAGCAGCTTGGGCATTTTTTTCAGTACGTCATGACATTTTTTTCCTTTAAACAGAAAACTGTAGGCATAAATTTCACAAAGGCATAAATATAAAATCAGTAGCGTCCTTTAAACATAAAACTGTAGGCATACATTTCAGAAATGCATAATCACTTCAAATAGAAAATCAGTAGCGATGCATAATCGATTGTAACAGTAGCAACAATTGTCTCAATCACCAAACATGCATAATTACAATAATAAATTTGTCCCAATCACCAAACAGGCATAATAATCTATGTGCGGAAAAAAGATATTGTGGCATTATTACAATAATAAAACAGATGGTACGAACCACCAAATAGGCATAATCATGTACGTGGCTAAAACCAAAATTCTGCCATTATTACAATAATGAAATGGTACCAAATAGGCATAATCATGTACGTGGCTAAAACCAAAATTCTGCCATTATTACAATAATGAAATGGTACTAAATAGGCATAATCATGTGGTGGGCAAAAACCCTACACACTTGCTGGCACTTATTCCTTCTCCATAATTTTCAGAATCTTCTCCTTCACCTTAGTCAGTGTGTTGCTCTCTGAAAATAGTATTTCCGCGAGAATGCGTCCCCTTGAAGAATTGATCTCGTCCTGGTCAAAGTCATGTCTGAAGGCATCCCCGTCCCAGAGTTCGATGCATTTCATCACGAAAAGTCCGCAAGACACTCTAAAAATAAAAATGCTAGTCAAGTCATGATGGAAAACACAATTACATATGCAATCGACTAAGAGCTTACCCGTCTGTTTGTCTCGGCATTTTGTACTCCTTTATTGGCCATTTAGACACATCTGGATGTTGTGTACCTATAGCAGAGTTGACCTGATTTGTATCTACAGCAATTTCTGCCCTCTGAAAAAAATTTGTGAAAACAATATTAAGCATGTACAAAGTGATCATCTTACGAACGTACAAATGTATTCATGCTATGCAAAGTTGTTAAGTTACCATCGAAGCAATCTTCGCACGAACTGCCTTGCTTATTTTACCAGTAGAATTTAGAACTTGAAACTCTTCCTTCTTATTGTGCATGACAATGGTTATCCAATGATTCTTGTTCACATTCAGAGGGAAAAATGCCTACAAAACAGTAAGGTTATGTACAAAAAATTTGCGCCGGCCCGTCAATAGTTGTTTGAAATGCAAATACCTTATCTTTTGCGAAGTACTCGTCAATTACTCTTGACACAGTTTTTGATTCTTTCGTGAAAAATTCCATGTAGTTCATGTTCGAGTTTTTCAGCTTTCCTTTAGCGCGCTGTATAAGGCAGTGTGACACCCATGATGTTAGAACATGCCGATCAGCCGTAGGAGTAGTAGTCAGCAAGTGGTTCGAATAACAATTGATGACCTATCAAAATTGAGAAGCCAAAAAATGACAGTTAGAAAATGTACTTAATACAACATAAGTGTATAAGAACATAAAATAATGCGCATACTTACAGCGCCATTCAACCAGTCGCCCGAAGTGATAGCTTGAAGCATTTCCGCCGTACACGTTTCCCCACCTATTCCCGTCATGTGGACCACAGTCTGCTTACAATGCTTCGGCGAGTCTGCTAGCGTGTCGATATAAACCCTCGCCCCCTCTATGTGATTCTCATCCATAAAGTCCGTACTAAGGAGAACATCACGTATACGAAACAGACCTACAGCAATGAGCGGACATGTAGTTAATTAACTACAAATGTTAGAACATAAAAAGCTTTACAAATGTTTTACAATTAACTTACTTTTTTTCACACGTTTGCGTGGACCGTCCTCAATAATAAAGGGGGACCGACAATACTTTGACTGTTGGCGTTTCCGCTTCCCATCATGCTCCTCAGTCCCATTAGTAAGAGAAGGAAAATCATTCGTGCCTAATGATGGTGATGATTCCTTGGGCGAACCATTATCCTCAATAACAAAGGGGTCGTTTTCAACACCTTTACCGGGTGTACTGGACTGCATGCCTTCGTCATTGGGAAAGTTCGTACCATTTGGACCCGTGAAGGATGCATCCATCTTCTCCTCCTCGCGTTCTTCCAAAGGAGATGAAGTAACTTCCGTATGATACTTTGGCTTGTACTTTCTCACCAACTCATCACTTTCGTCCTCAAAAGCGCGGTCATCACGGAAGTCCCAACTTCGCTTCACCAGCAAACCCTTCTTACTTAGCTTGTTGAGCAATATCTGCAAGAACACATGGAAGACAATAAGTACATGTAGTTGCCCACGTAAAATAAAGTACACTTTAATAATTACCTCAGCACATTTCTCAGGAATTAGACGTATCTCTTTCTGCATATCTCTTATGCATTTCATGAAGTGTTCTTTCGTACCGCCTCTGCTCGATGAAGCTGTGGGCTTACAACCTTTTCTAGTTCTGCCTCCACCTTTAGGTGAAGGTGGCTCGGTATCTTCCTCTTCGATTATTGCTTCTTTTGCTATTCTGGCATGTCTATACTGTTCGCCTATTAAATCATCAATCTGTGAAATGTTCAACGAATTAAAAATAAGTGATCCGTTATGTACTAGAATTAATGCATGCACTACAAGATATAAATATTTACCGTGCCATGACCACGGTCGTTCTCGTTGTCATATATGTCACGCTTCTTAGCCTCCATTTCGGACCAATTTACCATCAATGGGTACTCCGACAACAATGGATCGAATGTTTCTACTGAAGTTGGCTGCACCTTCTCCCAGTACATGTACTGCAAAAACATCAAAAGCATTATTGTTCCTGCAATAGATAACAAGTAAGTAATTCACAATGAAATCACGGTATACCTGGATGAGCGCCAGATTTCCAACAGGCCACTTGAATTTTTTAACATCTTTAACAGTCTTTGTGATTCCTTCAATGCAGACGCGTAACATGAACGCATTCCAGTTATATGATTTTATGTCTTCGACGTCCTCCACCAACTGGTAAAGAAAATGTGGAACATGTCTGGTGGAGTGCGGTGCATGCGATCACGTACACCATGTGATACCAGCACGGTTTCGGTCTACCGGAGGGGGTTCCGAAGTACTTTTTTTTTGAGTCTGCGAACCGGCCCCAAACTTTTTCCACGCGCTGGCATCATCATCGGCATCACGCACGCCAGTTTGCATATTTTTCCGACGCTCGATGCATTTTTTATGATTTTCCCGGTGAAAAAGCCCCGAAACAGTGGCCGGACGTGACGCAACGTTGGTTTGGTGTCCGATTTCGTTCAAACCGTGCGTGGTGGCCTATGTTGGCCGCGCCCATATGTGTGCACGCTTTCGTTCACTTGCATGCATGCAATCACGTACACCATGTGATACCAGCACGGTTTCGGTCTACCGGAGGGTGTTCCGACGTACTTTTTTTATGAGTCCGCCAACCGGCCCCAAACTTTTTCCACACGCTGGCATCATCATCGGCATCACACACGCCAATTTGCATATTTTTCCGACGCTCCATGCATTTTTTATGATTTTCCCGGTGAAAAAGCCCTGAAACAGTGGCCGGACGTGACGCAACGTTGGTTTGGTGTCCGATTTCGTTCAAACCGTGCGTGGTGGCCTATGTTGGCCGCGCCCACATGTGTGCACACTTTCATGCACTTGCATGCATGCGATCACGTACACCATGTGATACCAGCACGCTTTCGGTCTACCGGAGGGGTTCCGAAGTACTTTTTTTTCGAGTCCGCCAACCGGCCCCAAACTTTTTCCACACGCTGGCATCATCATCGGCATCACGCACGCCAGTTTGCATATTTTTCCGACGCTCGATGCATTTTTTATGATTTTCCCGGTGAAAAAGCCCCGAAACAGTGGCCGGACGTGACGCAACGTTGGTTTGGTGTCCGATTTCGTTCAAACCTTGCGTGGTGGCCTATGTTGGCCGCGCCCACATGTGTGCACACTTTCATGCACTTGCATGCATGCGATCACGTACACCATGTGATACCAGCACGGTTTCGGTCTACCGGAGGGGGTTTCGAAGTACTTTTTTTTTGAGTCTGCGAACCGGCCCCAAACTTTTTCCACGCGCTGGCATCATCATCGGCATCACGCACGCCAGTTTGCATATTTTTCCGACGCTCGATGCATTTTTTATGATTTTCCCGGTGAAAAAGCCCCGAAACAGTGGCCGGACGTGACGCAACGTTGGTTTGGTGTCCGATTTCGTTCAAACCGTGCGTAGTGGCCTATGTTGGCCGCCCCCATATGTGTGCACGCTTTCGTTCACTTGCATGCATGCAAACACGTACACCATGTGATACCAGCACGGTTTCGGTCTACCGGAGGGTGTTCCGACGTACTTTTTTTTCGAGTCCGCCAACCGGCCCCAAACTTTTTCCACACGCTGGCATCATCATCGGCATCACGCACGCCAATTTGCATATTTTTCCGACGCTCGATGCATTTTTTATGATTTTCCCGGTGAAAAAGCCCCGAAACAGTGGCCGGACGTGACGCAACGTTGGTTTGGTGTCCGATTTCGTTCAAACCGTGCATGGTGGCCTATGTTGGCCGCGCCCACATGTGTGCACACTTTCATGCACTTGCATGCATGCGATCACGTACACCATGTGATACCAGCACGGTTTCGGTCTACCGGAGGGGGTTCCGAAGTACTTTTTTTTTCGAGTCCGCCAACTGCCCCAAACTTTTTCCACATGCTGGCGTCACCATCGGCATCACGCAAGCCAATTAGCATATTTTTCTGACGCTCCATGCATTTTCTACGAATAAGCCAATTCTCGATCTGCCGGTATTTCATGTATTTCATGCACATCATTTTTCCAAGTAAATCGAATAAGCCCAAACTTTGGTTGACACTTTCCGGTATGGCTAAGCTCACATTGGTTTTTCTTCCGTCAGTCAAATGCATATTATTCTCTTTTTCCATTTCGTCGATCAAATGCATATAATTCTCTTTTTTCCAATTCGGCCAACGAAGATCCATTTGTACAAATTTATGCAAGTTTCGTCGTGTTTAACGATCGCTCGTGCGTTCTTTCATACATATTTCTACCTAATTGAAATGCAATGCACGACACTAATAAATAAATTATTCGAACATTCTATTACTCATTAATATTACATTCGAAATTAAAAAAACACTAAAATAAATCAAACTATTCCTCGTCAAGATCTACCACTATGGGCTTGCCGCCGTCTTCGCCGCCATCGGAGTCAGAGTCATCGGAACCGGCGAAGTGGGCGAAAAAATCTGCCGAGATCGCTGACTGCTGCGCTATCATATCGGTCGATTCCCTAATCGCCTGCCAGTACCCCGGCTCATCGTTCGGGTCCCTCGGGTCAACCACCTCCGCCGGCGGCATCCAACCGGTCTCCCAAGTCGAGTTCCGGATCGTGCGGATCAAACCCGGTGACTCCAACGGGTCGCCCTCCTGCATCGCCGCCAGTTCCGGCGGAATCTGAAACTCAGCAGCAGCGGCTGGAGTGGGCGACGCGGAGATGGACGCGGCCGGGCATCGCGCTGGACAGAGCTGCGCCGCCGGCAGAACTGATCTAGGGTTTGAGTTGTGGTTGGGTATGTGCGTGCTTGAGAAGGGGCGTCGGGTAGTTTCTGCGTGCGTGAGAAGAGGCGCCGGGCGGGGTGGTTCTTCTGTAGGAAGGTCGGGTCAGCGGGGCTGGCGGGGCGGCGGCGCAGTGGCGCAGGCGGAATCGGCGCAGGCCGTGCCGCGCGGCAGCATGGGCAGCGGCGCAGACGAAAACGGGCCGGGCAGGCCAGTCGCGGCGGCCTTGCCAGCCCTGCATGCATTTTTTTCTCTTTGACGGGTGCCCTGCATGCCTCATCTGGTGTTTCGTACGAACGTATTCTTCTACGTATAAGAGGTGTGTGGGGGCGGGCGGCGGATGGGCTCTTTTACAAGATATGGCCATCATGCCCCTGCTGACGAAGGGGTATCAAGCAATCTCAGCCCTTCTTGTGTTAGGGGGGGTGTACTGAAGCAAAAGTGTAGTTGCAAAGCCTTGGTTAAACGAATCAGGTCATATGCCTTTGGTCCCATTACCGAGGAAAATACTGGACCAAGTGGCTAAACAAGATTATCCGCCCAGGATGGGAACAGAGCAGAGTAGGGAAACATCCCGGGGTGATGATGATGATGACGCCATGCAACTCACCAAGAACCTTGAGGGGCATCTCAGAGGCAAACGGTTCTTGATCATTCTTCTAGTTCTCGAGCATTATTACATTTGGGAAAAGTGGAATAGGGTATGGTCTGTTGTGTTAGATGCTACTGCTCATGGCTCTCCGGGTAGCACTATAGTCCTTACCACAAATGATGCTACTTTCGTGCCGCCCATTTATGAACTCCTCAAACCACAAAGTCTATATGGTGCTTTCGTCAGTAATACTGAGGAGCTTGTTAGTTCTTCTGGTGGTTCTGCTTATCGTGTAGAAAGTATTTTAGAATTATGTCACCCCGAAGTCTTTGCAATGAAGATGTTCCAACATCTTATGTATGTTAAGCCTGGAAGAGGAAAAACACAGTTAGACCACTTTGAGAAAACCTTACAGGGTTGTCGGAATGCAAACAAAAGTGTGGCAAAGCAAATGGTAAAGATTTCCTACAATGATCTGCTTGCCAAGTACAGGAGCTGCTTGCTGTAACTAACCATCTTCCCAGGAGGTGACCCCATTAGGAGAACAACCGTCTGTAGAAGATGGATAGCTGAAGGCCTGATAACTTCGAGGGAGAATCGTGCAAAAGATGAAGCTAATTCTTGTATCGATGCACTCCTCCAGAGGGTTCTCATTCAACATGTGGAGATCAGTGACATGGGAAAGACCAAGACATTCACATTGCATCGTATTGTTCGTGAAGTCATCACTAGGATTGCTAGAGATGTTAACTTTGTGGACACAAACCTACCACCCGATTTGGCTGGCCACCTTCCCGTTCACAGTAGAACTGGGGTGCAAGCATCTCGTGCCGAACATTCCTTGGAAGCAGCTGATGGCAGTGGCATTATAGCATTTCTTCCAGACTTGGCAAAGTCATCTCAGTGGCAGCTAATGAAGATGCTGGATCTAGAAGGTTGCAGAGGCTTAATGAAGCAACATTTGAAGAGCATTTGTAAAATAATATTGCTGAAGTATTTGAGCCTCAGGAACACATATATCACTGAACTACCCAAGCAGATCGAGAAGTTGCAGTGTCTGGAGACCTTGGACATCCGGCAAACAGCAGTGAGGGCATTTGCCACAAGATCAATCATTCTTCCAATGCTAAAGCATCTACTTTCTGGCCAGGCTATGTCTCCAAGCAACAACTCAGATTTGTTGCAGGAGTCGTTTAAGGCAGTGCGTCTTCCCAGCAGCATTAGAAGAATGGAACAGTTGGAGACACTGTCCCATGTTGAAGCTTCCCACCATCTGAGTGATTTAACTGATGTTGGCCATCTGTTACGCCTGAGGAAACTGGGTGTGATTCTTTTTGGTAAGAAAGGTGGCTTGGGTATTTTGTTCCAGCAGATTGAAAGATTACACGGTTGCCTCCGCTCTTTGTCAATCCAGATCAACCAGCCGGTTGCCAAAACTGAGGATGTTCCTTGTGTAGAGGAGGTGGTCACATTAGCCTTGCCTCCAAAACTTCTTCAGAGGCTGAACATCAGCGGCATCACAAGTGGGTTTCTCACCTGGATTGCAGAGCTTGATCAACTTACTAAGATAACACTCAGCGAGACTTATCTACAAGAAGATTATATAAGCATCCTTGGCAAGCTTGCAGCTCTAAGTTGCCTCAGATTTCGGCGCAATTCATACGCCGGAAGGAGGCTCACGTTCAAGGATGGAGAGTTCAAGAGCCTAAAGTCTTTGGTCGTCCATGACGGCATCATCACCAACATTGCCTTTGACACTGGAGCGGCTCCCAAGCTCGAGACGATTGTGTGGTCCTTCCCCAAAATGGAGTCTATTTCTGGAGTCTGCGGCCTTCTCAAGCTGGAGAAGCTCGAGCTCAATGGTGACTGTGATCCAGGCCCAGTGAGACGAGCACTTCAAAAGCACCTCAACTATCCTGATTTTAAGCACACGCCACGCCATGGAGCTACTGCTGCTGCCTCCACCTCCACGAGCAAGTGATTGATTACTCTCTGTCAACTGGAAACGCGCTTTGGTTGGTGTTTGCCTCACTCATTTATCTTCTTGATCGAATAGAGAGGCAGCCGTCTGTAGGAATTCCTTTCAGCCTCGCGCCTCATTGTATCCGAATCCTATCTGCTTTGTGTAATTTGTGAGCCTTTTCTGGGTGCATTTGTGTGTTTGGTTTTAACTCTTTGTACTCTCCAGACCTGGATTCTGTCATGTGCGTGCATGTTTGTGTGTGAGCTGTATGCTCTCCAGACCTGTATACTCTCTGTTTGAATTTTCATTGTACAATCTTGTTTACCACCAAAGCTATATCTGTGATGTTTACTTATATTGTCATTTACTACCTCTGTTTTCAAACATGAGGTTTTGGCAGTGTAAATTGAACTGCCAAAATGCCTTATATTTAGGAACAAAGGGTGTAGTTCATAGTTGTTCAATAAAGTCAGCAGCGCAGAGTTGTTGTGATGAAAAGATTAGAGGTTCCCCTAACAATCTCTGTTCTTTTCGGCATTCTGAAACTTGCTGGCAGTTGTTGTGCAAACTGTAACTGCCATCTTACGCTGTGAAACTGATATTCGATCAGAAAGATGTGGTGAAACTCAGCTGTCCTGATTCCTGACATCATCAGCAGTACCGTACATGTCCAAGATCAGATTTGTCTTGATCAGATTTGTCCATCATCAGCGGTACCGTAATGCACATAACTGTAGACCTCAGATTTTATTTTGTTTCTGAAACAAAAGTAGGTCTGTATTTGATTAACCTGTGCGCATAACAGGATATATGTAGTCGAGGCGAAGCTGCTGCGAACATGGGAAATCTCAACTCTGAAGATCGTAAGCTGTCTCTATGACATCAGTAAGGAACATCGCCCTCTAACTGAATTCTGTCCAAAAATGAATGCGGGCAGGTGGTGGATGAACCGAGGTCGGGGCGGGGCGGTGGCGACTGTGGATGCGGGCAGGGTGGCGGCGACAGTGGATGCGGGTAGATCCGAGATGTGCGGGCGAGGCGGCAGATGCGGGTGGATTCGAGATGTGCGGGCGGGGCGGCCTGCGGGCGTCCGGCGGTCCAAAGGCGACGTAACCGGCGGCTGTGGTGCAGGAGGGCGCGGATCTAGCGCGACGGTGCAGCGGGCGGCCAGGCGGCGACAGTGAGGCGTGCGGCGGGAGGATGGAAACGGAATGACACTTGACACGCCCTCTGGTTCTTGCAACTCTTGCTGCTGTAACTGGTGTCTCTCTACTTCAATTCCAGTCTGATGTTCTGCTGTACCTCTGATCAATAATGCGAGCCCTAAGGCCCCTCCCAATGCTCCACCTTGTACGGGTGCTAAGCATGCCATGTAGACGAAAAATCTGATGTGGCAAGACAATTAAGAGGAGAGAGATGGGTTTGGTGACCCCAGGAAGAACCAATGCCAAGCGCACGAACCTAGGCAAAACATTTAAATGAAGCAAACTCACCAATGCATGAGAGAGTTTAGTAGCTAAATCATTAAATAAAGGGAGCTTAGCTACAAAAAGCTAAGCACCTATGCATTGGGGAGTTTGGTTGCTAAGCTATTTAATATGCTTAGCACCCCATCCAAGCACCAGTCCATTGGGAGCAGCCTAAACTTTCGCCGCCGCCGCCGCCGCCGCTATTATTTCCGTCTATGTCCATGGAGCTTCTATTTATCCCGGCTGTCTGTTTAAGATACACTGAATATGCATTCAATTAAGGTGTATCGTAAGTCGATAGGGAACCCGCGTGGTGATGGCGTCATATCTGTTTCCAGTTCAGTCATCTGAAGTAGAAAAAATATGGGTACGTCTGGCAATATTAGGAGTAATAATTGAAAAACAATACAATTTGCAGTGTTTTTTCTTGTCACAAAATCTGTATTTCGAGAGCGGCCTACTCTGCTCTCTACTGATGAAGTTTATCCGGTCATGGTATTTGTTGCTCTTCCTATGTACGAAAAGATTAGGGGTACTTGAGCTTGCTATTACTACTTGCGGGATCACCTTCTTTATCACCTGAAAGGTCTTGCAGACAGTTCCTTCCATGTATAGAAAATTACGGGGCTCATCGATTTACTCCAGCTGAATTGTAAAGTTTACATGTTGTACCGTCTCATAATACGAGATTGGACATCATGATTCAAACTGATAAAGATCTTCGTTGAATATGTGGGAGTCAACATGGGCATCCAGGTCGTGCTATTGATTATTAATCAGGGAGAAGTCTCGGTCATGTCTGCATGTTCCTGAATCCGTAGGGTCACACACTTAACGTTTGGTAACGCTAGGTTAGTATTGTGAAATTCATATGGCGAGTCCGAAAGCAGTTCGGAGTGCCGGATGAGGTCCGGGACACCACAAGGAGCTCCGGAGGTAAAAATTTATATATAGAAAGTCATATTCACCATTCCGAAAAATGCACAGGGTTTTTCGATTTTGTACTGGTAAGGTTCTAGAAGGTTCTGGAGTGGGGCCCACCTGCATGGGGGCCCAACGTTGACGCGGATAGTTGGGCAAGACCGCACAACCCAGGTCTAGCCGCACCAAGACCCCCCCCCCCCAAAAAAAAGGAATAGGATCATATCTCAAAGGGATAATAGATAATATCAAGATCCCTAAAAAAATGATAGCGGTTGGTGGGAAGCAAAGGAGGGACTTCCTTCCACCCCCCTTGGCCAACGACCCTAGGGGCCTGGTGGGCAAGCCATCAGCCCCCCGCCCCTCCCCCACGCCTATATAAAGGTGGGGAGGCATAGGGGGAATCACGCTTCCACCCCTTCGCCCCTCCCCCTCCCGTTACTCCTTCTCCTCCGCGTAGCACTTGGCGAAGCCCTGCCGGTGTTCTGCTGCCACCACCATCACCACGTCTCCGTGCTGGTTTCCATCCCATCTACCTCTTCTCCCTCGCTTGCTGGATCAACAAGGAGAAGACGTCACCGAGCCGAACGTGTGCTAATCTCGAAGGTGCCGCACGTACGGTGCTTGGATCGTATTGGATCACGATGCAAGTATGACTATGTCAAAGATCCTTAACGCTTTCGGTCGACAAGGGTACATAGACACACTCTCCTCTTGTTGCTAGCATCCCCATAGATAGATATCTAGGTGTTTTGTTCAAAAAAATTATGTTTTCCATGCAACGTTCCCGATCATATATATGATAGATATATCTACCAAGATACTTATCCCCACCAAAAAGATATTAAAATATACATGAACATACAAACACAAAGAAATATACATATACATTGTATAATCCATGAAATTATTAAAATTTATTCCTACAAAAACATTTGTTAACACAAATTCAAGGATTGGTAAGGACCAATGTCCTGAAATGGAGAAAACTTAACATAATACGAAATATAGCTTCAATTTAGTAAAGTTAAGTTCAATTTTGATGGTATACAATACAATTGTCTAATAGATAACACTATAATCAATAGTGAGCAACATTATTATGTGGTTAATATAATAACTAAATCACAAAAGGTATAATCATATCATACTTATCATGGTAAAAATAAAAGTTTAATATAAATTGTGACCAGTGGTCAAAAGATCAAACTATTAAAATATGTCGGTGATTCAAACTATTAAAATACATGTCCAAAGATCAAGCGCATGTTAAACCAGCTATTGAAGTTAGGTTATTGGTTTTCTCTCTATTTTTCTTCACCAACAAATCTAGGGAGAGAGTTAAAATAGCATACCTTGTAGCACCGCCGGCAGGTCCAAGTTCTCCATCTCCTCGTCTAGAGGATATTACTGTTCCTCTTTGCCTTCCCATTGTGGTGGTGGTCATGATCTGCTCCTGTTCCTGAGCCCGGGGAAAAAATTCAGACATTTAAAGTATGCTCCTATTTTTGGGACAACGAGTAGGCCAGTGTAGATTAAGAGCTTCTCTGGATCTTTTAGAGTAGAATAAAGGTTAAAAATATATTTTCCTAATTATGTCATTTTATGACTTATTACTAATTACCAAAGCATAGATTAAGAGATCGAATACGATATTAGGGAGTATGACTATGAAACAACAAGATGATGATTGAAAAGACGGCACAATAATACATGTTAAACCAACCACTAAGTTGGATGGTTGGTTTTTTCTTTGTTTTGCTTCTGCAATAAAACTGGAGAGAGGGTTAAAAGAGTAGACCGTGGTCATTGGTGCCATTTTTCCACCCCATCTTCTGCAGCACTAGCAGGCCTAGCATACTCGCCTTCTCGTCCAGCAGGTCGTACCGTTCCTCATCCCTATCCCATTACAGTGGCAGCGGTGGTGGTGGTCGGGCGTGAATAGAATGGGTGAGATCTGTAGCGCAAGTCTGTCGAGGCAACGCAAGCAGCGACAATCACATCAGATGGGATTTCTGCAAGCTATGGACTTGGAAGGATGGGGAAGGAAGGAGAAGGGCGTACCTTGGGCATCTAGCTAGGCCCTGCGGCCCATCAGGATGGGGGGAGATACTTTCCCCCCATATGCCACGCCCCGCTTAGAGAAGGGGGTGGGCAGAATCGGCCTCCATCGTGCTCCTAGTGCAGCAACTGCCGTAGGTGTATGCATATCGGTCGCCAAAACAGGTCGAAGGGCGTCTGCCGCGTTCGTGTCCATATCTCCCGCCCATCCATGGATTCAAGAGAGGGGCTAAGGTTTGGGGCCCTGTCGCAGAGGAGGGAGGTCGCTGGTGGTCGCTGATGGGAGAGGAGGTCGCTGGTGGTGAGGAAGAGGAGGTCGTCGGTGGGTCGATTGAGGAGGAATCAAGGGGAGGGTGGAGGATGTCGGCGACTGGATTCGGGAAGAACCGGGGACAGGATGAGGATGCAAGTGTTACATGAAGGAAATATGCCCTAGAGGCAATAATAAAGTTATTATTTATTTCCTCATATCATGATAAATGTTTATTATTCATGCTAGAATTGTATTAACCGGAAACATGATACATGTGTGAATACATAGACAAACATATAGTCACTAGTATGCCTCTACTTGACTAGCTCATTAATCAAAGATGGTCATGTTTCCTGACCATAGACATGTGTTGTCATTTGATTAGTGGGATCACATCATTAGAAGAATGATGTGATTGACATGACCCATTTTGTTAGCCTAGCACTTGATCGCTTAGTATCTCGCTATTGCTTTCTTCATGACTTATACAAAGTTCCTGCAACTATGAGATTGTGCAACTCCGTGTACCGAAGAACACTTTGTGTGCTACCAAACATCACAACGTAATGGGTGATTATAAAGGTGCTCTCTGGTGTTTCCGAAGGTTCATGTTGAGTTGGCATAATTCGAGATTAGGATTTGTCACTCCGATTGTCGGAGAGGTATCTCTGGGCCCTCTCGGTAATACTCATCACTTAAGCCTTGCAAGCATATAACTAATGAGTTAGTTATGAGATAACGTATTACAGAATGAGTAAAGAGACTTGCCAGTAACGAGATTGAACTAGGTATTGCATACCGACGATCGAATCTCGGGCAAGTAACATACCGATGACAAAGGGAACAACGTATGTTGTTGTGCGGTTTGACCGATAAAGATCTTCATAGAATATGTAGGAACCAATATGGGCATCCAGGTCACGCTATTGGTTATTGACCAAAGACATGTCTCATTCATGTCTACATCGTTCTCGAACCGTAGGGTCCGCACGCTTAAGGTTTCGATGACAATTATATTATGAGTTTATGTATTTTGATGTACCGAAGTTTGTTCGGAGTCCCGGATATGATCACGGACATGACGAGGAGTCTCGAAATGGTCGAGACATAAAGATTGATATATTGGACGGATATATTTGGACACCGGAAAGGTTCCGGAGAAGTTTGGAGCTCCGGGAGGTTACCGGAACCCCCCGGGAGGTATATGGGCCTTATTGGGCCCATGTAGGAGGAAGGGAGAAGGAGCAAGGGAGGGGGGCGCGCCCCCCCAAGCCCAATCCGATTGGGAGGGGCCGCCCCCTTCCTTTCTCCTTCCCCCTCTTCCTATTACTACTACTAGTACTACTTCCTAATACTAGTACTCTTTCCTTCCCCCTCCAAATAAGATAAGGAAAAGAGAGGGAAACCTACTTGGAGTAGGTTTCCTCCTCCTCATGGCGCGCCCCCCTTAGGGACGGCCACCTCCTCCCTCCCTCCTTTATATACGGGGGTAGGGGGGCACCCTAGGACACACAAGTTGATCATTGATCGTTCCTTAGCCGTGTGCGGTGCCCCCCTCCACGATATTACACCTCGATCATATTGTAGCGGTGCTTAGGCGAAGCCAGGAGAACATCAAGATCGTCACCACGCCGTCGTGCTGACGGAACTCCCCCTCGGAGCCTCTACTGGATTGGAGATCGAGGGTGCGTCATCGAGCTGTACGCGTGTCAAGAACTCGGAGGAGCCGGAGTAACGGTGCTTGGATCGGTCGGACCGGGAGGACGTACGACTACTTCCTCTACGTTGTGTCAACGCTTCCGCTTCGGTCTACGAGGGTACGTAGACAACACTCTCCCCTCGTTGCTATATCATCACCATGATCTTGCGTGTGCGTAGGAATTTTTTTTGAAATTACTACGTTCCCCAACAGTGGCATCCGAGCCTAGGTTTTTATGGTTTGATGTTATTTGCACGAGTAGAACACAAGTGAGTTGTGGGCGATATAAGTCATACTGCTTACCAGCATGTCATACTTTGGTTCAGCGGTATTGTTGGATGAAGCGGCCCGGACCGACATTACGTGTACGCTTACGCGAGACTGGTTTTACCGCCGTGCTTTGCACACAGGTGACTAGCGGGTGTCAGTTTCTCCAATTTTAGTTCAACCGAGTATGGCTATGCCCGGTCCTTGCGAAGGTTAAAACAGCATCAACTTGACAAACTATCGTTGTGGTTTTGATGCGTAGGGGAGATTGGTTCTTGCTTAAGCCCGTAGCAGCCACGTAAAATTTGCAACAACAAAGTAGAGGACGTCTAACTTGTTTTTGCAGGGCATGTTGTGATGTGATATGGTCAAGACGTGATGCTATATTTTATTGTATGAGATGATCATGTTTTGTAACTGAAGTTATCGCAATCGGCAGGAGCCATATGGTTGTCGCTTATTGTATGAAATGCAACGCATCTGTAATTGCTTTACTTTATCACTAAGCGGTAGCGATAGTCGTAGAAGCAATAGATGGCGTAACAACAACGATGCTACGATGGAGATCAAGGTGTCGCGCCGGTGACGATGGTGATCACGATGGTGCTTCGGAGATGGAGATCACAAGCACAAGATGATGATGGCCATATCATATCACTTATATTGATTGCATGTGATGTTTATCCTTTATGCATCTTATCTTGCTTTGATTGACGGTAGCATTTTAAAATGATCTCTCACTAAAATTATCAAGTAGTGTTCTCCCTGAGTATGCACCGTTGCCAAAGTTCGTCGTGCCGAGACACCACGTGATGATCGGGTGTGATAAGCTCTACGTCCATCTACAACGGGTGCAAGCCAGTTTTGCACACGCAGAATACTCGAGTTATACTTGACGAGCCTAGCATATGCAGATATGGCCTCGAACACGGAGACCGAAAGGTCGGCGTGAATCATATAGTAGATATGATCAACATAATGATGTTCACCATTGAAAACTACTCCATCTCACGTGATGATCGGTTATGGTTTAGTTGATTTGGATCACGTAATCACTTAGATGACTAGAGAGATGTCTGTCTAAGTGGGAGTTCTTAAGTAATATGATTAATTGAACTTAAATTTATCATGAACTTAGTACCTGATAGTATCTTGCTTGTCTATGTTTGTTTGTAGATAGATGGCTCGTCTTTGTTGTTCCGTTGAATTTTAATGCGTTCCTTGAGAAAGCAAAGTTGAAAGATGATGGTAGCAATTACACGGATCGGGTCCGTAACTCGAGGATTATCCTCATTGCTGCACGAAGAAGAGTTACGCCCCGAAGCACCGCTGGGTGCCAGCCTGCTGCTGATGCAACCGATGACGTTAAGAACGTCCGCGAGCAAAAGCGATGACTACTCTATAGTTCAATGTGCCATGCTTTACGGCTTAGAACCGGGTCTTCAACAACGTTTTGAACGTCATGGAGCATATGAGATGTTCCAGGAGTTGAAGTTAATATTTCAAGCAAATGCTCGGATTGAGAGATATGAAGTCTCCAATAAGTTCTACAGCTGCAAGATGGAGGAGAATAGTTCTGTCAGTGAACATATACTCGAATGTCCGGGTATAACAATCACTTGATTCTCTTGGGAGTTAATCTTCCGATGATAGTGTCATTGACAGAATTCTTCAATCATCGCCACCAAGCTACAAGAGCTTTGTGATGAACTATAATATGCAAGGGATGAACAAGACCATTCCGAGCTCTTCGCAATCTTTGAAAGCATGGAGGTAGAAATCAAGAAGGAGCATCAAGTGTTGATGGTCAACAAGACCACTAGTTTCAAGAAAAGGGCAAAGGGAAGAAGTAGGGAACTTCAAAAGAACGGCAAGCAAGTTGCTACTCAAGAGAAGAAACCCAAGTCCGGACCTAAGCTGAAATCGAGTGCTTCTACCGCAAGCGATAGTCCATGGAAGCGGAACTGCCCCAAGTATTTGGTGGAAGAAGGATGGCAAAGTGAACAAAGGTATATGTGATATACATGTTATTGATGTGTACCTAACTAGAGCTCATAGTAGCACTGGTATTTGATACTGGTTCATTGCTAATATTTGCAACTCAAGCAGGACTACGGAATAAGCGAGCACTGGCCAAGGACGAGGTGACGATGCGCGTGGGAAACGGTTCCAAAGTCGATGTGATCGCCGTCGGCATGCTACCTCTACATCTACCATCCGGATTAGTTTTAGACCTAAATAATTGTTATTTGGTGCCTGCATTGAGCATGAACATTATATCTGGATCTTGTTTGATGCGAGACGGTTATTCATTTAAATCAGAGAATAATGGTTGTTCTATTTATATGAGTAATATCTTTTATGGTCATGCACCCTTGAAGAGTGGTCTATTTTTATTGAATCTCGATAGTAGTGATACACATATTCATAATGTTGAAGCCAAAAGATGCAGAGTTGATAATGATAGTGCAACTTATTTGTGGTACTGCCGTTTAGGTCATATCGGTGTAAAACGCATGAAGAAACTCCATACTGATGGACTTCTGGAATCACTTGATTATGAATCACTTGGTACTAATTGCGAACCGTGCCTCATGGGCAAGATGACTAAAACGCCGTTCTCCGGTACTATGGAGAGAGCAACAGATTTGTTGGAAATCATACATACAGATGTATGTGGCCCGATGAATATTGAGGCTCGTGGCGAATATCGTTATTTTCTCACCTTCACAGATGATTTGAGCAGATATGGGTATATCTACTTAATGAAGCACAAGTCTGAAACATTTGAAAAGTTCAAAGAATTTCAGAGTGAAGTAGAAAATCATCGTAACAAGAAAATAAAGTTTCTACGATCTGATCGTGGAGGAGAATATTTGAGTTACGAGTTTGGTTTACATTTGAAGCAATGCAGAATAGTTTCGCAACTAACGCCACCTGGAACACCACAACGAAATGGTGTGTCCGAACGTCGTAATCGTACTTTACTTGATATGGTGCGATCTATGATGTCTCTTACCGATTTACCGCTATCAGTTTGGGGTTATGCTTTAGAGACGGCCGCATTCACGTTAAATAGGGCACCATCAAATCCGTTGACACGACGCCTTATGAACTATGGTTTGGAAAGAAACCAAAGTTGTCGTTTCTTAAAGTTTGGGGCTGCGATGCTTATGTGAAGAAACTTCAACCAGATAAGCTCGAACCCAAATCGGAGAAATGTGTCTTCATAGGATACCCAAAAAAAACTGTTAGGTACACCTTCTATCACAAATCCGAAGGCAAAACATTTGTTGCTAAGAATGGATCCTTTCTAGAGAAAGAATTTCTCTCGAAAGAAGTGAGTGGGAGGAAAGTAGAACTTGATGAGATTACTGTATCTACTCCCTTATTGGAAAGTAGTTCATCACGAGAACCGGTTCCCGTGACAACTACACCAACTAGTGAGGAAGCTAATAATATTGATCATGAAACTTGAGATCAAGTTTCGCTGAACCTCGTGAGGTCTACGAGTAAGATCCGCACAGAGTGGTACGGTAATCCTGTTCTGGAAGTCATGTTACTTGACCATGATGAACCTACGAACTATGAGGAAGCGATGATGAGCCCAGATTCCGCAAAATGGCTGGAAGCCATGAAATCTGAGATAGGATCCATGTATGAAAACAAAGTATGGACTTAGGTTGACTTGCCCGATGATCAGCAAGCCATTGAGAAAAAATGGATCTTTAAGAAGAAGACTGACGCTGATGGTAATGTTACTGTCTATAAAGCTCGACTTGTTGCGAAAGGTTTTCGACAAGTTCAAGGGGTTGACTAATGAGACTTTCTCACCCGTAGCGATGCTTAAGTCTGTCCGAATCATGTTGGATATTGCTGCATTTCATGATTATGAAATTTGGCAAATGGATGCCAAGACTGCATTCTTGAATGGATTTCTAGAAGAAGAGTTGTATATGATGCAGCGGAAGGTTTTGTTGATCCAAAAGGTGTCGACAAAGTGTGCAAGCTCCAACGCTCCATTTATGGACTGGTGCAAGCATCTCGAGTTGGAATAAACGTTTTGATAGTGTGATCAAAGATATGGTTTTATCAGACTTTTGGAGAAGCTCTGATTTACAAGAAAGTGAGTGGGAGCTCAGAGCATTTCTAGTTTTATATGTTGATGACATATTTTTAATTGGAAATGATATATAATTCTGGATAGCATAAAGGGATACTTGAATAAAAGTTTTTCGATGAAAGACCTCGGAGAAGCTGCTTACATATTAGGCATCAAGATCTATAGAGATAGATCAAGACGCTTAATAGGACTTTCACAAAGCACATACCTTGACAAAATATTGAAAAAGTTCAATATGGATCGTGCAAAGAAAGGATTCTTGCCGTGCTACAAGGTGTGAAGTTGAGTCGAACTCAATGCCCCACCACAAGCAGAAGATAGAGAGAAAATGAAAATGTTCCTATGCTTCAGCCATAGGCTCTTTCATGTATGCAATGCTGTGTACCAAACCTCGACGATGCTTAGCAATAAGCTTAGCAGGAGGTACCAAAGTAATCCAGAGTGGATCATTGGACAGCGGTCAAGAACATCCTGAAATACGAAAAGGACTAAGGATATGTTTCTCGATATGGAGGTGACAAAGAGCTAGTCGTAAATGGTTACGCCGATGTAAGTTTTGACACCGATCCGCCGATTCTAAATCGCAAACCGGATACGTGTTTTATTGAACGGTGGAGCTGTAAGTTGGTGCAGTTCTAAACAAAGCGCCGTGGCGGGATCTACATGTGAAGCGGAGTACATAGCTGCTTCAAGCAGCAAATGAAGGAGTGCGGATGAAGGAGTTCATTTCCGATCTAGGTGTCATACCTAGTGCATCGGGACCAATGAAGATCTTCTCGACAATCTTGGTGCAATTGCCTTGGCAAAGGAATCCAGATTTCACAAGAGGACCAAGCACATCAAGAGACGCTTCAATTTCATTGGGACCAAGTCCAAGTGGGAGACATAGAGATTTGCAAGATACATACGGATCTGAATGTTGCGAACTGCTGACTAAGCCTCTCTCACGAGCAAAACATGATCAGCACCAAGACTCCATGGGTGTCGAATCATTACTATGTAATCTAGATTATTGACTCTAGTGCAAGTGGGAGACTAAAGGAAATATGCCCTAGAGGCAATAATAAAGTTATTATTTATTTCCTCATATCATGATAAATGTTTATTATTCATGCTAGAATTGTATTGCTCGGAAACATGATACATGTGTGAATACATAGACAAACAGATAGTCACTAGTATGCCTCTACTTGACTAGCTCATTAATCAAAGATGGTCATGTTTCCCACCATAGACATGTGTTGTCATTTGATTAGTGGGATCACATCATTAGAAGAATGATGTGATTGACATGACCCATTTTGTTAGCCTAGCACTTGATCGCTTAGTATACCGCTATTGCTTTCTTCATGACTTATACAAAGTTCCCGCAACTATGAGATTGTGCAACTCCCTGCACCGAAGAACACTTTGTGTGCTACCAAACATCACAACGAATCGGGTGATTATAAAGGTGCTCTACAGGTGTTTCCGAAGGTTCATGTTGAGTTGGCATAATTCGAGATTAGGATCTGTCACTCCGATTGTCTGAGAGGTATCTCTGGGCCCTCTCGGTAATACTCATCACTTAAGCCTTGCAAGCATACAACTAATGAGTTAGTTATGAGATAACGTATTACAGAATGAGTAAAGAGACTTGCCGGTAACGAGATTGAACTAGGTATTGGATACCGACGATCGAATCTCGGGCAAGTAACATACCGATGACAAAGGGAACAACGTATGTTGTTGTGCGGTTTGACCGATAAAGATCTTCGTAGAATATGTAGGAACCAATATGGGAATCCAGGTCCCACTATTGGTTATTGACCAGAGACATGTCTCAGTCATGTCTACATCGTTATCGAACCGTAGGGTCCGCACGCTTAAGGTTTCGATGACAATTATATTATGAGTTTATGTATTTTGATGTACCGAAGTTTGTTCGGAGTCCCGGATATGATCACGGACATGACGAGGAGTCTCGAAATGGTCGAGACATAAAGATTGATATATTAGACGGATATATTTGGACACCGGAAAGGTTCCGGAGAAGTTTGGAACTCTGGAGGTTACCGGAACCCCCCGGGAGGTATATGGGCCTTATTGGGCCGATGTAGGAGGAAGGGAGAAGGAGCAAGGGAGGGGGGCGCGCCTGTTGGGGAACGTAGTAATTTCAAAAAATTTCCTACGCACACGCAAGATCATGGTGATGCATAGCAACGAGAGGGGAGAGTGTTGTCTACGCACTCGTGAGACCAAGCGGAAGCAATCACAACGTAGAGGAAGTAGTCGACGCTCTCCTCGCGATCCGACCGATCCCGCGCCAAGCATTCGCGCGCCCCAGTTCTTGACACACGACAGCTCGATGACGCCCCTCGACTCGATCCAGCCGAGTGTCGAGGGAGAGTTCCACAAGACGACGAAGGCAGGACGATCTTGATGTGTTACCGGCGCAGGGCTTCGCCTAAGCTTCGCGACGATATGACCGAGGTGGAATATGGTGGAGGGGGGCACCGCACACGGCTAAGGAACGATCCGTAGATCAAACTTGTGTGTTCTAGGGTGCCCCCTGCCCCCGTATATAAAGGAGGGAGGGGGAGGTGCGGCCGGCCCAAGGGAGGCGCGCCGGAGGAGTCCTACTCCCACCGGGAGTAGGACTCCCCCCTTCCTAGTTGGAGTAGGATTGGGGAGGGAAGAAGGAAGGGGCGCCGCCTCCTGTCCTATTCGGACTAGGGGGGGGCGCCTGCCCCCTGGCCCCCTCCTCTTCTCCCTCGAGGCCCACTAAGGCCCATGTAGTTCCCGGGGTTCCGTAACCTCCCAGACTCTCAGAATTTCGATTTCACTCGGAACCATTCCAACTCCAAATATAGGCTTCCAATATATCAATCTTTATGTCTCGACCATTTCGAGACTCCTCGTCATGTCCGTGATCACATCCGGACTCAACTTCTTCGGTACATCAAAATACATAAACTCATAATATAACTGCCATCGAAATCTTAAGCGCATGGACCCTACGGTTCGAGAACAATGTAGACATGACCGAGACACATCTCCGTCAATAACCAATAGCGGGACCTGATGCCCATATTGGTTCCTACATATTCTACGTAAGATCTTTATCGGTCAGACCGCATAACAATATACGTTGTTCCCTTTGTCATCGGTATGTTACTTGCCCGAGATTCGATCGCTGGTATCCAATACCTAGTTCAATCTCGCTACCGCAAGTCTCTTTACTCGCTCCGTAATACATCATCTCACAGCTAACTCATTAGTTGTAATGCTTGCAAGGCTTCAAAGGATGTGTATTACCGAGAGGGCCCAGAGATACCTCTCCGACAATCGGAGTGACAAAACCTAATCTCAAATACGCCAACCCAACATCCGCCTTTGGAGACACCTGTAGTACTCCTTTATAATCACCCAGCTTACGCTAGGACGCTTGGTAGCACCCAAAGTGTTCCTCCGTAAACGGAGTTGCATAATCTCATAGTTACAGTGAACATGTATATGTCATGGATAAAAGCAGAGCAACATACTATACGATCGGTGCTAAGCTAATGGAATGGGTCATGTCAATCGATCATTCTACTAATGATGTGACCTTGTTAATCAAATATCAACTCCTTGTTCATGGTCGAAACATAACCATCTTTGATTAACAAGCTAGTCTAGTAGAGGCATACTAGTGACATCTTGTTTGTCTATACATTCACACATGTATCATGTTTCCTGTTAATACAATTCTAGCATGAATGATAAACATTTATCATGAAATAAGGAAATAAATAATAACTTTATTATTGCCTCTAGGGCATATTTCCTTCAGCCTCCCACTTGCACTAGAGTCAATAATCTAGATTACATAGTAATGATTCTAACACCCATGGAGTCTTGGTGCTGATCATGTTTTGCTCGTGGAAGAGGCTTAGTCAACGGGTCTGCAACATTCAGATCCGTATGTATCTTGCAAATCTCTATGTCTCCCACCGACTAAGTCCCTGATGGAATTGAAGCGCCTCTTGATGTGTTTGGTCCTCTTGTGAAATCTGGATTCCTTCGCTAAGGCAATTGCTCCAAAGATTGTCACAGAAGATTTTCATTGGACCCGATGCACTAGGTATGACACCTAGATCGGATATGAACTCCTTCATCCGCATCTTCATTAGCTGCTTCCGGTTGCTATGTACTCCGCTCACATGTAGATCCCGCCACGATGCTTTGTTTAGAATCGCACCAACCGACAGCTCCTCCGCTTAGTGTAAATACGATCCGTCTGCGATTTAGAATTGTCCGGATCAGTGTCAAAGCTTGCATCAACGTAACTGCCATTTATGAGCTCTTTGTCACCTCCATATACGTAGAAACATATCCTTAGTCCTTTTCGTATTTCAGTAATGTTCTTGACCGCTGTCCAAAGGATCCACACTCGATTACTTTGGTACCTCCTCGCTAAACTTATAGCAAGGCACACATCAGGTCTGGTACACAAGATTGCATACATGATAGAGCCTATGGCTGAAGCATAGGAACATCTTTCATTTTCTCTATCTTCCGCAGTTGGTCGGGCATTGAGTCTTACTCAACTTCACACCTTGTAACACGTGCAAGAACCTTTTTTGCTTGATCCATTTTGAACTTCTTCAAAATTTTGTCAAGGTATGTGCTTTATGAAAGTCCAATCAAGCCGCCTTGATCTATCTCTATAGATCTTAATGCCCAATATGTAAGCAGCTTCACCGAGGTCTTTCATTGAAAAACTCTTATTCAAGTATCCCTTTATGCTATCCAGAATTCTATATCATTTCCGATCAGCAATATGTCATCTACATATAATATCGTAAATGCTACAGAGCTCCCACTCACTTTCTTGTAAATACAAAGCTTCTCCAAAAGTCTCAGATGAACCCAAATGCTTTGATCACACTATCAAAGCGCTTATTCCAACTCCGAGATGCTTGCACCAGTCCATAAATGGATCGCCGGAGCTTGCACACTTTGTTAGCTCCCTTTGGATCGATAAAACCTTCTCGTTGCATCATATACAACTCTTCTTCCGTAAATCCATTCAGAATGCAGCTTTACATCCATTTGCCAAATTTCATAATCATAAAATGCGGCAATTGCTAACATGATTCGACAGACTTAAGCATCGCCACGGGTGAGAAGGTCTCATCGTAGTCAATCCCTTGAACTTGTCGAAACCCTTTGCATAAGTCGAGCTTTGTAGACAAGAATATTACCGCCGCCGCCGCCTTCTTCTTGAAGATCCACTTGTTTTCTATTGCTTGTCACCTCGGCAAGTCAACCAAAGTCCATACTTTGTTTTCATACATGGATCCCATCTCGATTTCATGGCCTCAAGCCATTTTATGGAATCTGGGCTCACCATCGCTTCTTCATAGTTCGAGGTTCATCATGATCTAGTAGCATGATTTTCGTAACAGGATTGCCGCATTCACTCGTGCGGATCTTACTCGTTGATCTACGAGGTTCTCAGAGTAACTTGATCTCAAGTTTCATGATCAACATCATCAACTTCCTCACTACTTGGTGTAGGTGTCTCGTAAACCGCTTTCTGCGATAAATTACTTTCAAGTAAGGGAGAAGGTACAATTACCTCATCAAGTTCTACTTTCCTCCCACTCACTTCTTTCGAGAGAAACTCCTTCTAGAAAGGATCCATTCTTAGCAACAAATGTCTTGCCTTCGGATCTGTGATAGAAGGTGTACCCAACTGTCTCCTTTGGGTATCCTATGAAGACACATTCGATTTGGGTTCGAGCTTATCAGGTTGAAGCTTTTTCACATAAGCATCGTGATCCCCAAACTTTAAGAAACGACAGCTTTGGTTTCTTGCTAAACCATAGTTCATAAGGTGTCGCCTCAACGGATTTTGACGGTGTTCTATTCAGGTGAATGCGGCCGCCTCTAGAGCATAACCCCAAAACGATAGCGGTAAATCTGTAAGAGACATCATAGATCGTATCATATCTAGTAAAGTACGACACGACGCTCGACACACCATTACGCCTGTGGTGTTCCGGTGGCGGAGTTGCTAAACTATTCTGCATTGTTTCAAATGTAGACCAAACTCAGAACTCAAATATTCACCTCCACGATCGATCGCAGAAATTTAATTTTCTTATTACGATGATTTTCAACTTCACTGAAATTCTTTGAACTTTTCAAATGTTTCAGACTTATGTTTCATTAAGTAGATATACCCATATCTCGCTTAAGTCATCTGTGAAGGTGAGAAAATAACGATATCCGCCACGAGCCTCAACATTCATCGGACCATATACATCTCAGATGTATGATTTCCAACAAATCTGTTGCTCTCTCCATAGTACCGAGAACGGGTTCTAGTCATCTTGCCCATGAGGCACGGTTCGCAAGTGCCAAGTGATTCATAATCAAGTGACTCCAAAAGTCCATCAAGATGGAGTTTCTTCATGCGCTTTATAATCGATATGACCTAAACGGCAAGTACACAAATAAGTTGCACTATCATTATTAACTCTGATCTTTTGGTTTCAACATTATGAATATGTGTATCACTACTATCGAGATTCATCAAAATAGACCACTCTTCAAGGGTGCATGACCATAAAAGATATTACTCATATAAATAGAACAACCATTATTCTCTCGATTTAAATGAATAACCGCCTCGCATCAAACAAGATCCAGATATAATGTTCATGCTCAACGCAGCACCAAATAACAATTATTTAGGTCTAAAACTAATCCCAAGGTAGATGTAGAGGTAGCGTGTCGATCGCGATCACATCGACTTTGGAACCATTTCCCACGCGATCGTCACCTCGCCCTTTGCCGTTGTTCGCTAATCCGTAGTCCCTGCTTCGAGTTGCAAATATTAGCAATGTAACCAGATCAAATACCCAAAGCTATCGCGAGCTCTAGTAAGGTACACATCAATAACATGTATATCACATATACCTTTGTTCACCTTGCCATCCTTCTTATCCGCCAAATACTTGGGGCAGTTCCGCTTCTAGTGACCAGTCCGCTTGCAAGAGAAGCACTCGTTTGTGCTTAGGTCCGACTTGGGTTTTTCTCCCGAGCAGAACTTGCTTGCTGTTCTTCTTGAAGTTCCCTTCTTCTTCCCTTTGCCTTTCTTCTTGAAACTAGTGGTCTTATTGACCATCAACACTTGATGCTCCTTCTGATTTCTACTTCCGCAGCCTTTAGCATTCATGTAAGAGCCTGTATAGTCTTTACTAACCCTTGCATATTATAGTTCATCACGAAGCCTTTGTAGCTTGGTGGCAGTGATTGAAGAATTTGTCAATGACACAATCATCCGGAAGATTAACTCCCAATTGTGTCAAGTGATTATAGTACCCTGACATTTCGAGTATGTGCTCACTAATGTAACTATTCTCCTCCATCTTGCAGCTATAGAACTTATTGGAGACTTCATATCTCTTAATCCGGCATTCTGTTGGAATATCAACTTCAACTCTTGGAACATCTCATATGCTCCATGACGCTCAAAACGCCGTTGAAGTCCCGGTTCTAAGCCGTAAAGCATGGCACATCGAACTATCGAGTAGTCATCAGCTTTGCTCGCCAGACGCTCACAACATCCGGGTTGCACCAAAGAAGCAGTTCGCACCCAGCGGTGCATCCAGACGTAATTCTTCGTGCAGCAATGAGGATAATCTCAAGTTACGGACCCCGTCCGTAATTGCTACCATCATCTTTCAACTTAGCTTTCAAGGAACGCATTAAAATTCAACGGAAAAACAGCACGAGCCATCTATCTACAATCAAACATAAACAAGCAAGATACTATCAGTACTAAGTTCATGATAAATTTAAGTTCAATTAATCATATTACTTAAGAACTCCCACTTAGACAGACACATCTCTAGTCATCTAAGTGATCACGTGATCCAAATCAACTAAACCATAACCGATCATCACGTGAAATGGAGTAGTTTTCAATGGTGAACATCTTATGTTGATCATATCTACTATATGATTCACGCCGACCTTTCGGTCTCCGTGTTCCGAGGCCATATCTGCATATGCTAGGCTCGCAAGTATAACCCGAGTATTCTCGTGTGCAAAACTGGCTTGCACCCGCTGTAGATGGACGAGAGCTTATCACACCCGATCATCACGTGGTGTATGGGCACGATTTAACTTTGGCAACGGTGCATACTCAGGAGAACACTTCTTGATAATTTAGTGAGAGATCATCTTATAATGCTACCGCCAATCAAAGCAAGATAAGATGCATAAAAGGATAAACATCACATGCAAATCAATATAAGTGATATGATATGGTCATCATCATCTTGTGCTTCATGATCTCCATCTTGCAGCACCACCATGATCACCATCGCCACCGCGCGACACCTTGATCTTCATCGTAGCATCGTTGTCGCCTCGCCAATCTTATGCTTCTACGACTATCGCTACCGCTTAGTGATAAAGTAAAGCATTACAGTATGCATTGCATTTCATACAATAAAGCGACAACCATATGGCTCCAGCCATTGTCGATAACTTCGGTTACAAAACATGATCATCTCATACAATAAAATATAGCATCACGCCTTGACCATATCACATCACAACATGCCCTGCAAAAACAAGTTAGACGCCCTCTACTTTGTTGTTGCAAATTTTACGTGGCTGCTACGGGCTTAAGCAAGAACCAGTCTCACCCACGCATCAAAACCACAACGATATTTCGTCAAATAGACTCCGCTTTAACCTTCTCAAGGACGGGCGAGCCACACTCTGTTAAACTAAAGTGAGAGAGATGACACCCGCCAGTCACCTTTAAGCAACGAAAGTGCTCAGAGCGGTGAAACCAGTCTCGCGAAGCGCACGCGAATGCCGGTCGGGCCGCTTCATCTCACAATACCGCTGAACCAAAGTATGACATGCTGGTAGGTAGTATGACTTGTATCGCCCACAACTCACTTGTGTTCTACTCGTGCAAAACATCAAACCATAAAAACCTAGGCTCGGATGCCACTGTTGGGGAACATAGTAATTTCAAAAAAATTCCTACGCACACGCAAGATCATGGTGATGCATAGCAACGAGAGGGGAGAGTGTTGTCTACGTACCCTCGTAGACCTGAAGCGGAAGCAATCACAACGTAGAGGAAGTAGTCGTACGTTCTCCTCGCGATCCGACCGATCCCGGCGCCGTTACTCCAGCGCTCCCGAGTTCTTGACACACGACAGCTCGATGACGCCCTCAGACTCGATCCAGCCGAGTGTCGAGGAGAGTTCCACAAGACGATGGCGCAGGACGATCTTGATGTGTTACTAGCGAGGGCTTCGCTTAAGCTTCATGACGATATGACCGAGGTGGAATATGGTGGAGGGGGCACCGCACACGGCTAAGGAACGATCCGTAGATCAAACTTGTGTGTTCTAGGGTGCCCCTGCCCGTATATAAAGGAGGGAGGGGAGGTGCGCCGGCCCAAGGGAGGCGGCCGAGGAGTCCTACTCCCACCGAGTAGGACTCCCTTCCTAGTTGGAGTAGGATTGGGGAGGGGAAGAAGGAAGGGCGCCGCCTCCTTGTCCTATTCGGACTAGGGGAGGGGCGCTGCCTGCCCTGGCCGCCCCTCCTCTTCTCCCTCGAGGCCCACTAAGGCCCATGTAGTTCCCGGGGTTCCGTAACCTCCGGTACTCGCAAATTTCGATTTCACTCGGAACCATTCCGAACTCCAAATATAGGCTTCCAATATATCAATCTTTATGTCTCGACCATTTCGAGACTCCTCGTCATGTCCGTGACCACATCCGGGACTCCGAACTTCTTCGGTAAATCAAAATACATAAACTCATAATATAACCGCCATCGAAACCTTAAGCGTGCGGACCCTACGGTTCGAGAACAATGTAGACATGACCGAGACACGTCTCGTCAATAACCAATAGCGGACCTAGATGCCCATATTGGTTCCTACATATTCTACGAAGATCTTTATCGGTCGACCGCATAACAATATACGTTGTTCCCTTTGTCATCGGTATGTTACTTGCCCGAGATTCGATCGTCGGTATCCAATACCTAGTTCAATCTCGTTACCGCAAGTCTCTTTACTCGTCCGTAATACATCATCTCACAGCTAACTCATTAGTTGTAATGCTTGCAAGGCTTCAGTGATGTGTATTACCGAGAGGGCCCAGAGATACCTCTCCGACAATCGGAGTGACAAAACCTAATCTCGAAATACGCCAACCCAACATCTGCCTTGGGAGACACCTGTAGTACTCCTTTATAATCACCCAGTTACGTTGTGACGTTTGGTAGCACCCAAAGTGTTCCTCCGGTAAACGGGAGTTGCATAATCTCATAGTTACAGGAACATGTATATGTCATGGATAAAAGCAGTAGCAACATACTATACGATCGTGTGCTAAGCTAATGGAATGGGTCATGTCAATCAGATCATTTTACTAATGATGTGACCCAAGGTTGTAAGAATCGCGATTTTGAATCGGATCGGAGCTTCGACGGTAGGATCGCAAATCATAGAATCTTCACTATTAGGATCGTAGAAGCATAGATTCTATGAACCAAAATCGTAGAATCATAGGGGTTAGTTTGGATCGTAAAGTCGTAGAATCGTATAACAGAATCGCGATTCTGACAACCTTGATGTGACCTTGTTAATCAAATATCAACTCCTTGTTCATGGTCAGGAAACATAACCATCTTTGATTAACAAGCTAGTCTAGTAGAGGCATACTAGTGACATCTTGTTTGTCTATACATTCACACATGTATCATGTTTCCGGTTAATACAATTCTAGCATGAATGATAAACATTTATCATGAAATAAGGAAATAAATAATAACTTTATTATTGCCTCTAGGGCATATTTCCTTCAGCGCCCCCCCCCCAAGCCCAATCCGAATTGGGGAGGGGGGCCAGCCCCCCCTTTCCTTTCTCCTTCCCCCTCTTCCTATTACTACTACTAGTACTACTTCCTAATACTAGTACTCTTTCCTTCCCCCTCCAAATAAGATAAGGAAAGAGAGGGAAACCTACTTGGAGTAGGTTTCCCCTCCTCATGGCGCCCCCTTAGGTCCGCCACCTCCTCCCTCCTCCTTTATATACGGGGTAGGGGGCACCCTAGGACACACAAGTTGATCATTGATCGTTCCTTAGCTGTGTGCGGTGCCCCCTCCACGATATTACACCTCGATCATATTGTAGCGGTGCTTAGGCGAAGCCTGCGACAGAGAACAACAAGATCGTCACCACGCCGTCGTGTTGACGGAACTCCCCCTCGGAGCCTCTACTGGATTGGAGATCGAGGGTGCGTCATCGAGCTGTACGCGTGTCAAGAACTCGGAGGTGCCGGAGTAACGGTGCTTGGATCGGTCGGACCGGGAGGACGTACGACTACTTCCTCTACGTTGTGTCAACGCTTCCGCTTCGGTCTACGAGGGTACGTAGACAACACTCTCCCCTCGTTGCTATATCATCACCATGATCTTGCGTGTGCGTAGGAAATTTTTTGAAATTACTATGTTCCCCAACATTACAGGCTGGGTTGGGTTGGGTTGGGTAGGTTTGGTGGGTGTAGTTTTCATTTTTGTTTAAATGAAGTAGCGAAGGAAGCCGAATATTTCGCAGACGAGTCGATCATATTTTTGGGACCAGCGATGAACGTTCCTTGCCTTTTTTTTCTCGTTTCATTCAAACACTACGAGCGGGCCTCGGTGGGAAATTCTCTGCGCGAAGAAGCTAAATTTTCGAACATGTTTCTCTTTGGCGTGGGTGCGTGGGACATTATTTCGGCTAGGCGAGTTGTGTTCGATCCGAGGGAAATTCCTGCATCCTTATTGGATGATCTTGCTCTCCCACGGATTACCCCCTTGGGCCGATCCAAGCCACTCCTCTCTCCCAGATCCAATGGCAAAGACCACACGACACGCGGGTCGCGCCTCCTGCTGCTCCCTATGCTACACCAAAGTTTTTCGTCGCTCCACCATGAACTCCCCTGATGCATTATTACAAAAATATTGAAATATATTTCTAGAAAAGAAATGCAATATAGATATATGAAGCTAATATTTTTAAATGATTGTCTTAGTGCTATTTTCCCCCTCCCCTCCGCCAAATTTCCAATTTTGGTGTCGGGGGTTTCGTTTTCGTTTGGACGAAATTTTCCGTGAGACGAATGCGTAGGATTGTTTAGTGTTTCTGCTGCTTGCTTGCTCCGTGCTGATTGGTTTAACATAAGTACCCACAGATCGATCCCCCTCTTCATCTGATCCCAACCATTTGGAATATCCAATGGAAAAGAGAGACACTACTGCAGGAATGCCTAATAGTGGCGGGCTAGGCTCTCAGGCGCGCCCGCCACCAACCTCCCGCCAATGCATAATGACATCAGTGGCGGGCGCGCGCCCACCACTGGTGAAGCACTTGTTGTGGCGGGCGCGCAGGACTGCCCACCAGTCTTGAGCTTATTGAAGTGGTGGGCAGGGAGCCGCACCCGCCGATGCTTACGGTTTAAGAAATGATGGTCTTCATGTACCACCCCTACTGAAAGCTTTGCCATGCAAATAAAAAATTCCGCGGTCACGACAGCACCTTTGCTGCCATGGTTGCGTTTTGCATGAAACTAAGATACATATTGCAGTATATATACGTTAACAACTAGTTAACTGTTATGAGTCAATAATATTTGTACAACATGAAGCAATAAGTATATGTTAAACAACTATCTAGTGTTTAAAACTTACATAGTACAACAATACGTGCGTACAACATGTATGTTCTAGAAGTACATATATATACGACATCCTGATCACCACCGAAAGTACGTACTACCGTGATTGTGGGACATTGTACCAAAGATAGATTTTGTTGCCTCCCTCATGATCCTCCTCATTTTCATGAAGAAACAGTAAGAATGACCTCCCAACTTGCATCCCGAGTTGTGTGGCAATCTCAATTGTGCAGTAAGTATCTAGGTTAAAAAGTTTTGTACCGGGTTTATTGGAAACCTGGCGACTCACACTTTTAAGATGGACTAATGACAGAAAAGTTCATCTTTTTTGCTTTGGATCTTTTGTGATAAAAGATGGGTCGGAGAATAGTTTTTCGGAGGACAAGTGGCTAGGCAATGCCAGTCTCCGAGAACAACATCCATCTTTGTACTGCATTGTTCACCATAAGAGTGATACTCTTGTGTAGATGCTCAGTTCATCCCCGCCAGATGTATTGCTTCCGGGCAGGATTTGATTTGCCCCCGTCTTATGTCATGGCAAAATCTTTTATCCCGATTAGAGTCCATTAACCTGACACAAGGACGAGATAATTTTCGCTGAAATCTCACTACATCTGGGTCATTCACAGTCGACGCCGCTCTGCCCTGTGCTCATGCATTCAGAGGTTCGAGTGGATAATAAGAAGAAAATTTGGAAGTGGAAGATTCCACTAAAAGTTAAAATCAACTTGTGTTGTTGTATCTCTACTTTTAAAGGATTTGGTAGCCGTATGATTTATTTTTGTCCGGTTCTCCTACCACTCCCTCCCACTGTATTTTTCTCTCTTCCATTAAAAAACCAAATCCCATTAAAGGCGAGATCTTGTTTCGTTCTTACTTTGGCAGGCGATTCAATTAATCAGAAATCACATCATATATATGAGATCACCTTCCTAAAAGACAAACCTAAGATTGAACCTTCCAAAATAAAATCAAATATTTCTCAATAACAAATCGCCAATCCTGCATACTATGTCGTTTATTGTTATCACTAGCTCCTGCCTGGAGAAGGGTGCCGAGATGAGATTTGAGCTCGAGTTTTAGATCCGATCTTCGACGGCTGTCATCCGACCCAACCACCCAGGTCTCTTTTTTTTTGAGGGAAAGCCATCATGGCGGTTTATATTCCATGTGAAAACAAGGATACATCGTTCGATAAAACATCCACTAGAAACACTGGAGGCCCGGTCTTCCAAACAATAGTTCGAGTTGTCTCCGAGTTCCTAGCCAATACATCTGCTGCCATATTGGCTTCCCTAGGACAATGATTAAATACTATAAAACTGAAATTACGAGCTAAGAAAGAGCACTCTTCATAGATGGCCGCCGCCGGTCCGAGGGAGTTCCCACCGCTCTGCATAACCTCAATCACCTCCATGCAATCCGCTTCGAATTCGACGTATAGTTTGTTGCATCCCAGATTATTTGCTAACAGCAGCCCATCTCTCAGGGCCCTTGCTTCCGCCGTCGCCGCGTCCTCCACAAAGGGAATATCACCGCATGAAGCAGCCATGAAAATTCCCATGTCATCACGTAATATTGCTCGTGTACTCCCGGAGCCACTATCCAGATCAAACCCAGCATCTATATATTAAGTTTCACAATGCCTTCAGGTGGCTTCTCCCAGCCATGTCTCCTAATCCTCGCCTTCTTTTCTCTTGCTCTCGTGAAATTCTTTGCTAATGCAGCAATGGCATGTGCTGATCTGGCTGGGTCCTGTAGGAGATCCTCATGAACCTAGCGACGTCGTTCCCACCACACGTACCACACAGTAGTGGCCACTAGTTCATTACGTTGGACCCCTGAGATCGAAGGCTGCAAACTGCTCCTGGACAAAAATAAATCAGCTAGCGCTGAGCCTCCTTCACAATCTGCAGCAGCACATACTTCAATTACCATATGTCCCAGCCCCAGGATGCGCCATACTTCCTGGACCCCAGGTCTCATTTGGCTCTGTCAAACACCCACAACAGATGGGGCGCTAGTGTCTCATGTCGCTTGTTCATCGATGGGTAATAAGCGTGGTCCCGGGACCTAGCTCAACTACCAGTGCACAGTGCAGGCAGCCGGACGTCCTGCATAGTTATTTGGGTGTGGAGGGGGGGTCTACTAGAAGGAAATCTTAGTTCCATTACGTGTAGACTAATCGGTTGACATACTGGGTACGTGAAAAGAAAAATCAATCGATGAGGTTACTCCCTTAGTCTGATATTATAGGGCTGGCGAGCTATAAAGTACCATCCCCTTTTTCATTAGACCGCTGGGAAAAACACGATATGAAACATACCTAATTTTTTTTGCGAGGGTAAAGGGAGTTTTATTGCAAAAAATCCACCGTTTAGAAGGCCATCATTAACTGTATGTCTAATTAATTTTCTAGTTAATTAAGTGTATCAATGGCTTGATTTTTAAATTGATTCAGCGCTCAAATTTTAAATTATATTCACATTAACGACTACAGGGATGAAACGAGCGACGTACGAAGTGTTCTATAATAATAGAGATTATCTATACTATTAATTGACAATCAGAAGCTTTCTAATACAACAAAATAAACATATCTTTTTTCTTACTTGCTCACGCATTTGCGTGCCCCTGCGGAGGGATGCCATGCGCAACACCATGTAAAACGTCGTGGCCGGACCTGATGCCGGCGTGATGCTCAAGAATGCTAGGGCATGGATCACGGCATCGAGGATGGCTGTGGCGGAAGGCGGATCGCCGCAGCGCCATGCACGCACGTTCGTGAAATGTGGTCATATTTTATTTCTTGTCTCATACAGAGATCCAAAGAGGATACATTCTTAAATCAAGTGTGTACTTTCAAATATAGAAAAATGTGCCATACTATACTCGCTAGTTGTCGGCATCATTCGTACCAGCCATTCATGCGGAAAAAAAAATTAGAAACCGAGTGTTGAAGCAAATTGGAAATCAAACCATTAATTATGTCCATTAGGAAACTGAGTCAATAATGCAATTAATTAATTAGGTAGGTAGTTCATTAGGCTGGCCATAGTGGGGAGTAACTTATACTAGTCTAAGTTACTACCTCCATAGTGCAAATTAACATAGTAGTAGTGTCATAGATGGCTTCATTTATTAGCTTGTAGACTCATCCTTTTCGGAAACACTATGTTACAGTAACATATTATGTTACTCTAAACACCTCTCTTCTTATTAACTACATGCCACATAAGCAAAATATTATTGGAGTGTGCTATGTTACTACCTAAGTTACTCCCACTATGACTAGCCTTATTCCTATAGATAATTAGAAGTGGAGATTTTTTTTCAATTAGGTCGATATTTAATTGACTTGGTTGGCAGTTAATTAGGCATGCATAGAATCAGATACACCATTAAGTATTTGTTCAATTAATTAATTCAGAAAGTAGTTAATCACGCTGAATCATTTTGAAAGCGCTCGTAGGCAAGGACGATCAATAGGCTCTCAATGACATGACCAAGCACCGTTTGCCAACATGGACAACGATCACCATGCGGTCGCAACATGGGTGACATAGCGTTCGCCAAGATGGATGATGACCACGCGCTGTAGGATGTCCCCATACGCTGACAGTTGCCTAAACATTCGCGGGTGAGGACAACACGACACTACATTGGCCAGGTGGTTCATGCTATATATATATATATAGAAGAAAGGAAGAGTGTTTCAAGAATAAGAAGGAAAAAGGAACTAAAGCGACCAAGTGGTCCATGGTGTTGGAGAAGTAAAGAGTGTTCCAAAATGAAAGTGAGAAAAAAAGCATATTCTAGAAAATGAATAGGAACGAGAACTAAAGCTAACGAGGAAGGAGGAAGAAGATGATGGGGCGTCACTAACGAACGCACTGATGTTGACATGGTACTGCTGGCGCAAGTAAAACGGGTTGACAAAGAGGCTAGGAATCAAAGAACTACAATTATCCCTTCTAGTAATGAATTTTATGTGGGCATGAGGTGGAGCTTATTGATGATTAAGAATAAGTTCAGATTGCCACTCGCCTTTCACTCAGTGTGCATTTGCAAAGTTGAATGGAACTTTGAAAATGATCTATATAGTTATTTGTTGTTTTGTGTGACTAGTATGTGTTAATTTAACCCACTCTATTATATTGTAAATATGAAAAAGTCCATCTCTGTTGCAACGCATGGCGATGGTGAGTGAGGTGGGCATCATCTGTTTTTGAAGGAGGAGGCTCCAGCTAGAATTGTTCCATTACGGCGGAAAACCGAGCGGGAAGTGGAGGGTCCAACAGGGAAAGGGAAGGGTGCGTCGTGGGTGGGGTTTTTGTGTTGGACCCGCGTGTTGGTGATAACATGATGGATAGTCCAGACAACCACATTTTTCTTCCACATATGTTCTAGATTTGGGGGATTCCGTACTGTTCAAAAGGTTGAGTATTGGGGAGCCTACTGAAGACCGGTTTGATAAACGGACATGCCAGGGCGTATGAGGGAGAAATGAGCTTTAACCTTAAAGACAGCCTTAATCATTTATTAGATTTATTTATATATGCAATATGCATTATAACCTATAGTAATGCACAGATGTTCTGTTAAGCGTTAGTAATATCTGTGTAATTAGTGGTTGGGCTATTTACCGCAACTGATGGGCACGTCCTAATGAAGAATTGATGCAGTGATTGTGTCCGAAAAGAACTTGCTCTAGGGAATCGATGATTTAGCCTATAAAAACAAGTGGTGCCGACAATTAATTGGGTCTGGTGTTGTCTACAGGAAAACCGTGGACCTCCACGGCGAAGTATGCAAGTACAATAAGAGCTTGGTTAATTTTGCTATGGTTATTTCTGAACTTACTAACCGCTAGGCGAGACAAACACAAAGCCACAAAATCTAAGATTACACACGATAAAAATCAAATCAAACAGAACACCAAAAGTTGATGTTCATCGTTCTTGCAAGCACGTCACAAGAAGAATTTGTTACTAGACATCATTGTCCATCCTTTGGCATGACGCTAGAGCGCAACTCTATTCACAAACGACGCAAACACAATGATGGTTAAAAAAAGTTCCGCCGCAGTAGGCTTTCTTGACATGGTTCCACACATGCTTGCAACAGGAATGACATGTGAAACCCATGCACAACATGCGCTTGCAATGGTGACTGTGCTCTTCACAATGCTCTGCAGACAACATACATACGTCAGTAAATGAATCCAAATTAAAAGGATCCAAACAAATTTGTGCGGTGAGTTAACAATATTCATGACTTTTTGTACTCTGGTTGGAAGGAAACAAGAAGCACACGGTTGTTATAGAGAACAGAGATACCGGTTTCTTACCAGCGTGAGTGGGATTTCCTAGCAGCACCAACGCTATAAAGCAAAGCAGAATAGTTTTGTCCCCCATAAGATCAAGCACAAACTTCCTCTTTTTCTCGTTTCTAGTATTTGGGCTTCAAGATGCATGCCTGAAGTGCTATATTATAGAGAACATTTATTCCAAGAAAAGATCTTCGACAATATCATCGTCAAGGCAGTCCCAGTGCACTATGTCTTATGCCCGATCCAATAGCATTAAATATACTTTTAGATATTGCAGTTCCGCTGACCATATCTTATTGATGTATCTAAAACAACTCTTATTTAATGTCTTTCATGTGAAAAACTTATGAGTTGTCCTGGATTTTTGCCTAATACCTATATCTAGAAGAAGATAAGGTTACTCTCTCTTTCCTGATTAAATAGGGTGCGACGTCATACTTTAGCTTAGGTGGCATGACTATGCAAAGTATTAGGTGATATGGGGCATAAGATGCCCCCATGATACGGGCTCCCAAGAGCCTTTGATTTGTGATCCAATGATCACAGGAGGAACTCTGGGACTTGTGCGTAAATATTGGATCCATGGAGGGCATTTTATTTGCAAATTTACAGGTGCTTGTCCCGTGGCCATTCGATCTCATATCCAAGGGCTCTTGGAAGCCCGTATCATGGGAGCATCTGATGCCTCGTATCACCTGATACGTACTCGACATGACTAACATAAAGTATACAGTATAGCATTTGACTGCTCTTATTTGTACAAACTTGTTCTCCAATTTATAATTGTACCCATTTAATGTGATTATATTTGTCGATGTCTATGCTGATATAAATTTATGAGATACTCTACATTAGTTCTTCACATTGAATAACGAATATATGTGATGTTATCAAACCTACTGAACAGACAATCATTTGAGTTATTGTTTATGTCATGATCAATTACTAGGCTGGCACCCCACCGCTGGCGAACATGCCAACGCGCACCCCTCCGCTCCCTTGCCCGCCTAGTGGGCCGGCCCATGAGCAGGGTAGAACGCCACAGTATTTTAATTCATTTTTTTACTATTGTTGCTTTTCTTTTTTCTTCAAAATAATTTGTAATTGAGAAAAGTTTCAAATTTCAACAAAAGTGAATTTTGTAAGAAAATGTTCGTGATTTCAAAATAATGATTTTTTTTTTGAATTTTTACGATTTTTTTTCTATTTTGATGAACAAATTTATATGAGCATTTTTTTTAATAATGACAAACATTTATTTTATATTCGATGAACAAAATTTGAATACGATGACATTTCTTTAATTTGATGAACACAAATTGTATTCAAGAATATATTTTTGGAAAAAATGGATCAACAAATCTTGGATTTGGTGAACAATTTTTGAAATCGATGAACAAATTTAGAATTTGATGACATTTTTTGAATTCAATGAACAAATTCTGAATTTTGATGAACATTTTTTCAATCTGATGAATAAAAAAGGAATTTTATGAACATTTTTGAATTGTTGAGCATTTTTCCACATTGACAAACATTTTTTGAATTTGATACCAAATTGGGGGAAAAAGAAAAAATAAAAAGAACAAATTTTGAATTTGATGATCAAATTTTGAAATTGGAGAACAAGTTTTGAATTTGGCGAACAATTTTTGAAATCAATGATGAACAAATTTTGAAATTGATGAGCAAATTGGGAATTTGGTGAACAATTTTTGAAGCCGATGAACAAATTTCGATTTGGATGAACATTTTTGGAATTCGATGAACAAATTCTGAATTTTGACGAACATTTTTCAATCCGATGAACAAAAAGGAAATTTATGAACATTTTTTGAATCGTTGAGCATTTTTACACATTGACGAACATTTTTTGAATTTGATACAATAGAATGTTCATGAATTTGTAAAGAAAAGGAAAAAAGAAAAAGAAAAGGGAAACAGAAAAGAAAAAAGAAAAAAAGAAAAAGAAAAAAGAGAACTAAAGAAAAAGTGGAAAGCAAAATAAGCGGGATATGGGCTGGCCCGTACGAACGCCTAACGTGCCAGGTCGCTTGGCAGCGCTCTATGCTCCCGCCAGTACATGGCGCACATGACATGTATTAGTAAGTCTAATAGGATCATGTAAACATTGTGACGAGTTAAATAAAGGTTTCGCGAGATTGTCTAAAAAAAGTAAATCTAATAGGACTCTAGAATGTACATTGTCTTGGTCTCATGTAATGCTACCCCTCGTCCACCTATATAAGGAGATGTGGGGCTCCCAAGTCCGTGTCCAATCTATTCACAAGATCTCTCATAAATGACAAACACCATCAGTTCAATCAGACATGCAGGACTAGGGTATAACCTCCACCATGCAAGCATGAACCTAGGTAAATCCACGTCACGTGTGCTTCCAGTCTGATCCTATATGCGTACTCCACCATATAAGCAACCCTATCAAGGGATCCGTCGGTTTTTGGTGCCGACAGTATGCGCACCAATAGGAGTGTTGTGTATAGTCTGTCGGTTTTTGGTACCGACAATAGTGTTCTGTATGCTTTAGACGTTATACTTTATACTCCCTCTATTTCTAAATATAAGTCTTTCTAGACATTTCAATATAGACTACATATGGATGTATATAGACATTTTAGAGTATAGATTCACTTATTTTGCTTTTATGTAGTTCATATTGAAATCTCAAGAAAGACTTATATTTTGGAATGGATGGATCATCAACGTTGATCTCAACGGAGGTCATGAAAAAAATCACCCCATGGTGCTCGGTGGCTCGACATCGACATCGCTCTCGCTCACCTGTGTAGAATAACAGGAATAATGAAATTGTTTACATTGAGTATTATGTCTCCTTGAGCATCGTTTCACTCTTCCGTTCGATGGAATTGGGGAAACTGAGTCTACTTTAACCCTGTAAAATACCATGATAATCCAATGATGGATCTCTGGCTACATCTAAAAAGGCAAGGTGATGCAGATCTGGATGAGAATCTGCGCGGTTTTAGGAGTGTAGCAGCCAACTCTGACACCCTTTCGAAGTTTGCACCATTCATATTGTGTGGAATTGTCATAGCTACAATCCCTCAAAATTTCGGCTTGATAAGATAGTTAAACACCGGGAAACGTCCGACAAGTGCATTGCATCAATTTGCAAAACTGTGTTCTGCGCGAAACAAATCCAACACAAGTTCAATGTACACAGAGGTTAGAGGTGGAGTTTGCTAAATTGTGTCGAATATATTTGTGCAAGGTAGGTTACAGTTGGACTTGGATTCAAACTATGTATAAATAGGGTAGGAGTTGTGTCCTATTAGAACACCTGTATGAGCGGCCTCTTATATAATACAGTATGAGGGTAGAAACACGATATAACATATGCCAACATAATAGCACATGCCCGTGGTGTGTGCCGGTGTCCAGGGTAGACGGTGGCACCGGGATTAGCATCCATAGTCAGGGCCCCACTAGTAGAAAACGGGCCAATGGTCCAGGCCGGCCCAGCCCATTAGTCCCGGTTCAATCCAGAACCGGGACCAATGGGGGCATCGGACCCGGTTCGTGAGCCCCGGGGGCCGGCCGGGCCACGTGGGCCATTGGTCCCGGTTCGTTTGGACCTATTGGTCCCGGTTGGTGGGACGAACCGGGGCCAATGGGCCTCGCTCCTGGCCCAACACCATTGGTCCCGGTTGGTGGCTTGAACCGGGACCAAAGGCTGCCCTTTAGTCCCGGTCAGGCCACCAACCGGGACTAAAGGGTTGGTCTCGTTCATGCCTGAGTTTAGTCCCACCTCGCCAACCAAGGGGGCTGCAGACAGCTTTATAAGCCCCTCCCTCTCTGCCTTATTGAGCTCCTCTCAAAATGAAAATAGATGCCCTTATATAGGGAATTTAACCTAAATTCATACTAAATTTCTCTGAAGTTAGTAGAAATTTATTATGAATTTAGGTTGAATTTTCTCTATAAGCGCATCTATGGTCATTTCTGAGTAGTTTTTTATATAGTTTTTTTCTTTTTAGTAAAGTTAATCACAACTATTTTTTCTTCTATTTATTTATGAGTAGTTTTTATATAGTTTTTTTCTTTTTTGCTTTATTTATTTTTTTCTTTCTATTTTTCAGTTATAATAAGTCATTAAAAATAAGCATCTATGCTCATTTTTAGTAAAGTTAATCACAAATATTTTTTTCTTCTATTTATTGTTTTCTTTTTATTTCTGAGTTGTAATAAGTCATTAAAAGATAAGCATCTATGCTCATTTTTTAGTAAAGTTAATCAAAATTATTTTTCTTCTATTTATTTCTGAGTGGTTTTATATAGTTTTTTCTTTTCTTCTATTTATTTTTTTCTTTTTATTTCTGAGTTGTAATAAGTCATTAAAAATAAGCATCTATGCTCATTTTTTAGTAAAGTTAATCAAAATTATTTTTCTTCTATTTATTTCTGAGTGGTTTTTATATAGTATTTTTTCTTTTCTGCTACATTTATTATTATTTTTTACTTCTGAGTTGTAATAAGTCATTAAAATAAGCATCTATGCTCATTTTTTAGTAAAGTTAATCAAAACTATTTTTTCTTCTATTTACTTCTGAGTGGTTTTTTATATAGTTTTTTTTACTACATTTATTTTTTTCTTTTTATTTCTGAGTTGTAATAAGTCATTAAAAATAAAAAAGAGGCGCAATGCTCGTTAATTTGCTTCAAGCCTTTCGGAATAGTGTCAACTGCACTGCACATAGCTCTGTGCAGTCTACCGTATTCCTCAAGGCTTGAAGCTAACCAACGTGTAGGTGAGCATTGAGCCTCTTTTCATCGTCTCTGCACTCAGGGCTTATAAACAGCTGCGAGTGCCTCTCGCTTGGTGAGGTGGGACTAAAAAACAGCTGCAAAAAGAATCAACTACAAAACAGCTGCAGAAAATAAAAAAGTAATTAGACGGGTCCATTGGTATCGGTTGGTGGCTCCAACCTGGACTAATGCCTCCCTTTAGTCCCGGTTGGAGGCACCAACCGGGACCAAAGGTCTTCGTTTCCCGCCCTTTGGGCTGCTGAAAAGAGGCCATTGGTCCCGGTTGGCGGCTCCAACCGGGTCTAAAGGGGGGCATTAGTCCCGGTTGGTTTCACGAACCGGGACCAAAGCCTTTGCTATATATACAACACTTAGCGCGACTTCGATCTCTCCTCCTCCACTCCCGTCGCCGCGTCTCCCTGCCGCCACCTCGCCGTCGCCGCCCCGCCCCGACGCCGTCGCCGCCCGCCCTCACACGCCCGACGCCGCCGCCGCCCGCCAGCCCGCTTCACCGCCGTCGCCGCCCCCCCCGCCGATCGACGTCGCCGCCTCGCCCACGCCGCCTCGGCGCCGTCGCCGCCCCGCTCCGCACCTCGCCGTCGCCGTCGCCGGCCGTGAGCAACTTTTTTTATTTTTGTTAGAATTTTTTTAGATTTTTTTTTTGTAGTTCATAGATTTTTTTGTTAGATTAGATATGTAGTTCATAGATTTTTTTTGTTAGATTAGATTTTTTTGTTAGATTAGATGTGTAGTAATTAATTTGTTCATATTATGTTAGATTTTTTTGTTAGATTAGATTTTTTTGTTAGATTAGATGTGTAGTAAATAATTTATTCATATTACTTTAGATTTTTTTCTGTTAATAGATTTTTTGGTGATATTTTTATTGGATATGCATGTTTGGTGATATTATTGTTAATAGATTTTTTGGTGATATTTAGATTGTGTAATTAATTTTGTTCATAGAATTTTAATGATTTTTTGTTCATTGTATTTAGAAAAGGAAAAAAATAAGAAGTAGTTTATGTATAGTTGAACTAGCTAGTTGATTTAATAAACTAATTTATTTTACTATATATAGAAGTAGTTTGCTTTTAGTAAGTACTACTTATTTATTTATAGTAAGTGCTTAGTAGTTGAACTAGATAGTTGATTTAATTAATAAAACTACTTTACTTAACTATATATAGAGGTAGTTCCGATCGACGTCGGCGATGCCTATCCCAGATCCTCGCTGCCGCCGACTCGGCGGTGGAGGCCTGCTTGATTAGGGCCATGTTCGGGACTGGGCTCCGCCGGGCTGGTATTGGGAGGTGCTACCTTCCGGGGGACGTAGGTTGGTGAGGAGGCAATCCGTTGTTGACCCAATCTTTGTTTGGTGGAAGTCGCGTGGGCTAGTGACGGTGGTGAGGCTTCCGGACACCGCGGAGGTGGTACGTCACCGTGTCAGCGAGGAGGACGAGCACGTCGGTCGCTACATGGTTGCATTGGAGGGCAGGTTCGACAATACCTGGCAGGTTCTTCAGGGATCTCACTTGAGCTATGATCCTGTGATGGTTCCTTATCTTTGGGTGTCCACCGTCCGCGTCGATACCCATCGGGTGCTACGGTTCTAGTTGTATTAGTGATAATATTCGACGATGTACGGACACCAAGAGATGATGTACTTTTGCTTATAATTATTGAATGCATGCTAATTTGAAAACTATACTTTATTTTATGATTTGATTTTGCTTATTTTATGATTTGGTTTTGCTTATTGAATGCTCATATTGGATAAGTTCTCCTTCATTCCCGTGTGCTAGACCATTTGGTATAATAATGCACTCGGGAATGAAAGGAGGAACTACGTACATCGATCATCGATAGTCAACCCGTGATTAATAATAATGATCTATTTTAATATTTGAATTATGAACATAGGCTGGAAATGCCGTACTCATCGGACGACGAAAACTGCCCGGGGGAGTGCGACTGGTGCCACGACGACCGAGGTATCTGCGACAGGTTCATTGAGCTGGACGAAGATCAGCGCTTCAGCATTAAGCTCGAGGAGACCTGCGATGTTCATACTGATGCATAGCAGCGACAATAATTTTTTTCTAATTAAGCACGACTTCAACTATTTTAACGTGTATTTTTCATCTTTTCCAATTCGACTAGCTTATCCCATGCTTTGCAAGACGCTATGTCTTGGAGAGGATGGGTTTTGAAGACCATGAAAGTTTTGAAACCAAAAAAATATCCTAAGTACCCACCATGGTGTGGATTTTCAAGTAAAGTTGTACAATGCTTAGAGTGTAACCCATTTTTGTTGCAAAAATTGGGAAGAATTTTACAAGATGTATGGTCTTGATGAGGGTATGCTTGTCACCATGGATCTTGGTGATCCTACAATCGAGCAAGAGAGACCTTCGATTTGGGTCCTTATGTATACACCTCCAATTCTTCCCCCATGTGAGCTTAACATAGTTATTAAGTAATATATATTGTTTATTTCAAAATATATAGTTGACAACTTATCTCCATTGACAGCTTATTTTCATTCTTCAAAGAATGTGCGGAAGATGGTAGACAGAACCTACTACACCGAAGGCTCCGAATTAACTTATCAGGAGAAAAATCATCTGGTCGCATTTTGTACCGATCTTGAGAATTACAATATCTACAATCAAACTCCTCAACATTATGGTCAATATGTGCCACTAGTGCACGTGTTAAACTACGGTAACTACCATGGAGATACCCTGGTAAGATTATTTTTTACTATTACAACATCCATGCATCTTTTTGCACACTTCTAAAACTAGTACATCATTGCTAACTACGAAGTTATTACTATGTTTTTCCACAGATAATCCCGAATGATTGTGTGCCTCATCTGATGTATACGCATGGTAGCCTTCATGTTTTGAACATACAACCAGGTCGTCCTACGAATCTCAACTGTCCATACCGGGTTTCTAAAAGAAGTGGAGACATTACAATCAAAGAATGGAAAAAATGTATGGACAGTCGTAAGGAGCTTCTTGGAAGCAAAAAGCAGCGAAGGGCAAGAATTGCAGACAGGATGATCTCCATTATTCATAATGGAGAGTCAGGGTCTATATTATTTTATGCTATTTTACGTGTTTAGATCCTACCTGATACTGATGTTCATGTGCTAAGAACAATTATGTAGGATTGGGTTCGATGACTATGAGGATGATGATCGTATGATTTATTATTAATAACGAGTAGAAGTTGTATGATGATGCATGATATTAATAGGACTTGTTATTATATATATATGATGATGTATGATGCGAGCATGCATGAGCATGTTATATCAGCGGGTGAAATGAACATAGCAGCAGCGTTGATAAACCAAGGACGAAGATATAAGAGAGGACACTTCTCTCTATTAGCTAGCTAGTAACAACCTAAAAATAGCCCACAAAACTCCTAAAGCAGCCACTTTTCTAAAAAAAATATGGATTTTTGGTCCCGGTTGGTGCCACCAACCGGGACCAAAGGCCCCCCTGACTAGGCTCGGTGGACCGGCCACGTGGAGGCACATCTGTCCCGGTTCATGTTTGAACCGGGACTAATGGGTGAAGGCATTAGTAACGACCCATTAGTCCCGGTTCATGAACCGAGACTAAAGGCCCTTACGAACCGGGACTAATAGGTGTTTTTCTACTAGTGGCCCAAGGATGTAGCCGTAGTTAACAAACGTTAATGCCGTGCTTGTGTTTGATCCCCGATTCCCCGAGGATCGAGTACACGCTGCAGATTATTCTAACAGTTATATTGTTGTTTCTCTTTGAACACAATACAGACTCAGACAGTCATACATATGCACATATACTCACCCGTACGCACGCATACCCTGTCCCTATGAATACCTTCGAGAGACTGAGCCGACACACCATCTTGAGATTGATGAAGTCGCCATAGACGTTTTTGTAGTCGACGGAAACGTTTCCTCATACTGAATGCACGTCGCCAAAAAGCATGACATAAATTCATAAAAATGCGAGCACCAATGTCAAGTTTAGGAATTGAACTCTGGTTGGCTAGGAATAACACTGTACTCCTAACCATCCAACCACTGTTAGTTTGTAGTGTTGTTAGGTAATTACTCCTTGCAAACCAATATTACTTGTCGTAGCTTTAATTGAACTTTGTACTCAGTCCATTGAGAAATAGAGTAAGTACTTATCAAATTCATGAACTACAGTACAGACCGAAATCCCCATTCTTGCTTTCTTGTTTTGCCCGTCCCCTTCACCCTCCACCACAAATCCGGCCGCCATGCTCAGAGGTAAAGATGGCGGGAGGAACTGCTCCGCCGCCGCCTCAGTGGACTGCCCAATCCAAGGATGCCTCACCGGCAGGAGGGGGGAAGAAGATGGCCGGAACTGCTTGGGTTGCCGGCTTGCCGCTGCCTCCCGCAGTCTGGCTTTCGAGGCCGCCGCATCCGCTGGTGTTTCTGCCACAGGCTATCACTCCTCTGCCAATTCGACTCTGCATCAATGATGTCTCTGAATTTAGTCTGCTACGCTCGCTTCGGTATTAAATAATGGTTTCTCTCCTTGCAACCCCTGCGGTATGCGGGACTGCAGGCCGATAGATTCCAAAATATAAATCTCCAGTGATTCATTTTCTATTTATGGATGGGTAGCAGTGAACTCTATTGCATGGTTTGTGTTATTTTCATGGCGATGTGCTGCTTAGCAGCGCAAGTACTAATATCCATGGTTCAGGTTAGGGGAGTGACAACCTCGTTATGTCGTTGCATATGCATATTTAAGCCTTTTTTTTATTAGCACATATGCCCGTGCATTGCAACGGAAGAAAAGAAAATGTGAGTTGTCACGAATCAGGTTAGCCAATTAGTTTCGTGCGGGTCAGCAGTCATGCTCGGCTGCTCGCTCACTGCTGGTTTGGCATGACGGCCCTATGCCGCCGCCCACTGCGTTGCCGGGCTGCTGTTACCACTAGTGCAGAACCGGGCATTAGCACCGGTTCGTAAGGCTCTATAGTGCCGGTTACATAACCGGCACTAATTTGTGGTCACTAAAGCCACCCCTCCCTTTAGTACCAGTTCAGCACGAACCGGTACTAAAGAGCAACCACGTGGCACGAGCCAGCTCCGGGGACCTGGAGCCCTTTAGTACCGGTTGGTAAGACCAACCGGTACTATAAGGTTTGGGGGGTTTTTAGTTTTATGATTTATTTTTCATTTAATTTTGTGTTTCCATTTTAATTCTTTTTCGTTTGCTGGTATTTTACGATACTACACATTGTACACGTTATGCATATATATAGAATTTCTAGTAGAACCAATCATGCATATATATATCACATCAATGTCTCACAAATTAAACCACCATATTAATTAATTCACACATACACACATGTATACCTATATACAATTTCTTCTACATATGAATGTTGCCTTCGGAGCCAGTGGCATTAGTCTAATTGGTGCCTTCGGAGCACGATGACAATTGAAAGTGGTTTTCATGGGGGCGGTAGCGGGTAATAGAATTCTCCATTCGGATTTATGACCTGGTCAAGCAAAAATCCCGCTATTTCCTCTTGAAGTGCTTCTACGCGCTCCGTTTCTATGAGCTTCTCCCGCACCTCTTTGAACTGTTAAGAAGGAGATCAACATGCATGTGTATTAGTTGTGTGACTAGCTACATATCGATAATGGTGTAAAAATTGTGAATAGTGTTCTGACAAGCGTACCCATTGCTGTCTTTGAGATCTGCTCCTTTCGGACGCCATCATGCGAATGTTCTCGCAAACGCAGAACGCACACAGATCAGTCCCCTGCGCCTGCTTCAGGGCCTTTACGAGAATGGAATTTGATCAGATAAAAATTAATCAAGCATGATAATTAAAGAGATGGCAGTTAGCTAGCTAGCTAGTACTACTTAATTACTTACCTTGGATCGAAACCATTGAAGCTTTTGTTTCCATTCACCTTCCGTGACGCTGATGAATCTTGCCCAAGCCCTACCCGCCGACAAAGAAAATGAATAAAGGCGTTATTAAATAGTTCATATCATGAAATGACGAACTAAATAGGCCGAGATATATAGTGAATAATGATTGAAATTACCTGTTGACTATCCGATACAAGATGTTAAAGTTAGTGTTTTTTGAGATTAGTGAGTCCAGTACTTCAACTGTTCCGGCGTCAACTTTAATGATACATAAGACCCAGTGAAATCTGCATGCACACACGTTTACATGTCTTAATTAAGCGGGCATATGTAAGCAAAAACATGTAGCTAGCTAGTAGGGAAAAACAGAGAATTTGTAGTACAAGACAGTGTGACTCACCCAAAGTGGTAAGGAAGTAGTATATCTTCATTGTATTTGAGGCGCTTCAAGAACTCTAGCATGCTGTCCTCTACTTCCTTTACATGATGTTCATTTATCTTCCATGTGTATTCATTAACGGTGTTTGGGTCAATGAACCCAATGCCAAAGCGTCCACCTTTTCTCATTTCATATATCTTCATCCTGCATAATACCACAGAAAAGAATATAGTGAGGATAATTACAGGTAATGATTGATCAAAAGGATCACTACAGCTAGCTTGAGACTTAAATTATAGAAAGAAATCACTTACAAACAATAAGCAACTGCGATAGATTTGTCGAGTGCGTCTTGATTGTATAACTGAAACAGTTCTGAATACTCAACGGACCCAGCTTTCTCATGGTAGTAATGGTCCTGCTTGACATTCACCATGAGGGACACTCGCTCTGAAATCTTGGTAATGTTCATGTACCATTGATGCAATTCATACATTCTCGTTGGGAGGTTCTTGACCTTGTCTGGCGCGACCAAAGGTTGGCCCCGGACATATTTCCGTTTTACTTCATCCTCTCTAAGCAAAGGCATGGGCTCAATCTCGAGGAGTTGTCCAACAGTGATGTTGAGAACTTCAGCCTGCATTATATGCTCCTCCGTTATTACCACATTGCCCACCTCGGGAACATGCACTGTTTTCCCACAATAATATTAGGCGCTCGTACTGTCACCTGTTGTTGGCACAACAAGCGAGGGGATCGATTGCGCCGCCTGTTCTCCCAGCTGGGGAATGGTTTTCCCGCATTTTTTGGCAGCTGCTTCTTGTTTGCTCGATCCCGATGTAGACGTGCTCGCCTCCCTTTGTAGACGTGCTTGATTTAACTTCCTGATGTGGCGCTCATAGTCTGTGTCAACAGGCTTGGAAGCTGGTGGTTGAGCCATACGAATGAAGTGGTCAATCGCTTCCTTAGGCACTTTCTCCCTTGGCGGCGATGGCAGTTTCGGTGCAAAATGGGCTTCCACCTCGGCCTTTGATATGGCTGTGATTTCCTCCTCGGACTTGTCATAACACCTCTGCGGAAGAGGCTTCAGGCTTGGACCATATTTATACTGCTTGCCTCCGCCTGTACTTCCAGCTGTACTACCTTGACTCGTACGGCTACGCACCAGAGTTGCGGGGTGTCTTTGCGATTGCTGAGGCGGCGGAGATGGCTGACGGGACTGAGTTGGACGAGGAGGAGGAGTGGCCTGAGGTTGTGCCGGACTTGGAGGAGGAGTGGACGTCTGACGCTGTGGCGGACTTGGAGGAGGAGGATTGTCCCGACACTTTGCCGGACTTGGAGGAGGAGGATTGTCCTGACACTTTGCCGGACTAGGAGGAGCGGGAGTCTGCTGACTCGGTGGCGGACTTCGACGAGGACTCGGGTGACGCGGTGTGGGTGGCCTTGGAAAGATGATGCAATCCTTTTTCCATAGGATGATACGATGTTTGGCCTCTCCGAGAAAGCGCTCGCCGTCACCTCCAGCAATGTCAAGCTGTAGCCCCGAATATGGGTCCAGCACCTCATCAACCACGACACGAGCATAGCCCGCTGTAATCGGGTTGCCATGGAAGGTTGCCTCAGGGGGATTTGTGAGAGCACAACCGTCCGCCACCTTCATGGATATGTTCTTCATTTTGTAGTGTAGCTCGCAGTTAGTGTTCTCCGTGATGTAATCCACGGGGTATCTACCCAGCATTGGGTCGTCCGGGACGGAACCCACGCTGCTTCTCGGCATGGATGGGCCGGTGCTATCCAATGCTGGATCATCCGCTAGCTGCTGCAGCTGCTGAGACCCCTTTGATGGGTAAGTGAGTCGATCTGCTCCGCCGCCGCTGGAATTTGACCGCCAATTCCTCTTGACTTGCTTCTAGGCCTTGAAGGCGTTCATAGTCCCGCTTCTCTGCTCCTCCTCCATCTTCCTCTTCTTCTCCTCCGCAATCTTCTTTCTCGCACGGGTTCGTAGTCGGTGTTCCATCTGAAAACCCTCATACCACGGAATAGCGCCCTTGCCTCGTGTTCTTCCCGGTGTTCAGGATTTCCCGTGGCACGCGTAAGCTCGTCGTTCTCTCTGTTGGGCTGGAACACCCCGTTCGTGCCTCTTCTATTGCAACAAGTATCGCATCGTCGGCTCCTTCAGACTTGCCCTCGTCGAAACTTTTCCTCTCCCGTCCAACTCCCCCATGCGCATAGAACCAAGTCCCGACTCGACGGGCCAGCTCTTAGTAACCGGAGTGACACCTGCATCCTCCATCTCTTTCTCGGACTTATCCCACTTAGGCATTGCTACCGATAGCCACCGCCCCAGCTTATGGAACTTATCCTTTTTTCGGCATTCTTCTTGTTTATTCTCGACCGTTCCTTAGCTAATTCGAATCCTTGAATTTCACGAAATCGCCCAATGATCACGTTGGTTCTCCGGTGTTCCCTTGAATACTGGAGTCTTTCTTCCTCCGCCGACGTACTTGTTCCATTCACCATTCTTGTAGTTCTTGAATGCGATCGCCATCATCTTAAGAGCAGCCTCTTTGACTTTCTCGCACATCTCGCTACGTGAAATGATCTGGTAGGGTGAAATGTTCCATGAGAGTATCCCAAAGCAGATCTTTTGATTCTTGTCGACATAAGTAACATCTGGGACGTGGCTTTTTGGCGCCCTCCATTCTTGAAGTTTGATCGGGAGTTGGTCCTTCACAAGAACTCGGCACTGACGAACGAACTTGTTCGCAATCTTCTTAGGCGCTGTTGGTTTGCCAGTAGGGCCGCATGCCTCGATATTGTACTTTACGCCCGGCTTCAACTTTTTGTTCGGACCTCGTTTCGTCCTTTTGCCTGAAGATTTGCTCGATCCGGATGGCTGAAAGAACAAAGATCGATTCGTTAATATATCTTCAAGTCATTTAAAACATGTGATGATCACCAGATGCCTACTTATATAAATATATATACCTCGTCGGTGTTTGTTGTTTCAGGATCATGTTCTTCGTCATCGTCATAATCATTCATGACTTCGTCGTGATCGAATATCATATCACCCTCTCCGGTGTTGTTTAGAAATTCGGAGCCGTCATAATCTTCTTCATTTTGATTATCATCTGCCCCGCGTATCATATCGAGCATGGTCTGTTCTCCTCTCTCGTCGGTATTATCCGCCATAGCTTTTGTTTAACTAATCCAAAAGAAATATAAAACAATTTAGTATTCAAATCTCGAATAATAGATATAATCTCGAATACATCGCCCGAATAATAGATATAATCTCAATACATCGTCCGAATAATAGATATAATCTCAATACATCGCCCGAATAATAGATATAATCTCAATACATCGTCTCGAATAATATATAATATTGAATAGTACATCACTGGCTATTAGCTAATAAAGATCGAATACTATAGAACAATCTAGGACACTCGCGGTTCCTCCGCGCGGAAGTGGACACCCAAAGAGAAGGAACCTCACGGGATCATAGCTGAAGTGAGATCCCAAGATATCGCCACGTATTGGAGAACTGCCGCCTCTAACGCAACCATGTAGCGATGGACGTGCTCGTCCTCCTCCCCGACACGGCGACGTACCACCTCCGGCGGGCCGGGTCCCTCCGCACCAAATCGCCCACGCGAACGCCACCAAACGAGATCGGGGTCGACGATGGACCCGCGGCGGGTTCTCGTCAAGCGGCGCGCCCCTCCAAGCAGCACCTCCCAGTGCCAGCCCGGCGGAGCCCAGTCCCGGACATGGTCGGCTGGACGTCGTCGCGGACGGGTCGACGGCGAGGATGCGGGCCGGGCATCGTCGAGAACAAATACTAGCTATATGCCCGTAAAAAGTAACATTTTTTTAATGATTGGATTTTGATAACTAAAATTTCTAACATTTCTATATATATAACTAACATTTCTATAACATTTCTAACAATGCCATATATAACTAACATTTCTATAACATTTCTAATATTTTAGAACTAAAAAACAGAAAAAAATTATAACATTTCTATATATATAACTAACATTTTTATAACTATTTCTATAACTAAAAACAGAAAAATTTCTAACAATTCTAACTTTTTATAACTATATATTTCTATAACTAAAAACAGAAAAATTTCTACAATTTCAAACATTCCTAACAAATCTAACAATTCTAACATTTCTAACTATTTCTAAAAACAGAAAATGTCTAACAATGTATGTGTGTGTGTGTGTGTGCGCGCTCACCGGCTAGGCGAGAGGCGACAAGCAAGGGCGACGGGACGGCGACGGCGGCGGCGACGACGGCGAGGAGACGACGGGACGGGACGACGGGCGAGGCGGCGATGGAGGCGGCGACGAAGAAGCGGCGACGGGACGGGCGGCGACGACGGGACGAAGCGGCGACGGGACGGGCGGCGACGACGGCGGGGCGGCGACGGCGGCGGCGGCGACGGGACGGGCGGCGACGGCGCGGCGGCGGCGGGGCGGCGGCGGCGGGACGAAGCGGCGGCGGGGCGGCGACGGTGCGAGAGAGATGAAGCAGAGGGAGATGAGAAACCAGCGAAATTTCAAGTGTTTTCTTATATAGAAGGCACCTTTAGTACGGTTGGAGCCACCAACGGTACTAAAGGTCTGTTTTGGCTGTGCCAAGCGGCGGAAGCGACCCCTTTAGTACCGGGTGGTGGCACAAACCGGTACTAAAGGCCCCTTTAGTACCGGTTTGTGCCACGACCGGTACTAAAGAAATCTTGGCAAGCAGTGCAAGTGAAGTTTAGTCCCACTCGCTAGTCGAGGGCTACCCTGACCGGTTTATAAGCCCAGTGCGGTAGCTCTCTCGAGCTCCTCTCCTAGTCAGGCCTACTGGGCCTACCTGTCCTCCTCACCTTGTGGGCCTACTGGGCCTTTGCGGGCCTGCATCCTGGCCCAATGAAAAGTTGTGTCGCTGGTCGTATGCAGGCCGCTTTGGCCCAGTAGGCGGGCTTTTTTTTGCTTTATTTTTTTTGCTTTATTTTTTTTGTTTTATTTATTTTTGAGTTGTTTTTTGTTGTATTTAGAGTTTCTTTGTGAATATTTTTGCTTTAGGTACAAAAAATTACAAACTTTCTCTTAGTGCCGGTAGATTTCAAATTTGAATAGTTTAAATTTTGAATTATTTGAAATTTGTGTGAATCACTAGTTTGTGAATAACTTAACTTTGAAAAAAGTTTTTCCAGTGATTCTTTTTTCTTATGTTCAATATTAGTGTGTTTTATCATTATATTCAATTTAGTAATGCTTAGGTTATTTAAAAATGAAATGCCTTTGTAACAGTTCAGTTTTCATTGAAACCCGATATATACTTGAAAGAGATTGTCCATTTTGTACACGAAGTGCATCCAGTTTTGTCGTAACCCTCTCTACTTTCTTGCACATGCTATTTATATGAAATTATGATACCATGCCAACTTTCAACCTTTTCTCGAGTTCATTTGAATTGCTTTTCAATTTCAGGGTCATTTAGCTGGAAAAAAATCAGTAAATGCATGAAAAGAATTTGTTTGCACATAAAATTTCTTCGCGTTTCAAATGCCAAAACACATAACTACCCTAACTATTACAGACATTCCCTCCTGGGTGTGAAACACAGAAGAAAGTGATGATAGTGAAGCCGATCACATCCCAGATCTTTGGGTGTGAAACTTTTTCTTCACGTGTGTCCCTTTGCGCCGTAACCATGGAAAATCTTCATCATTTAACGGGATGCTCGGGTCAATATTCACTGTGAATGGAGCAATTTCATCAAACTTTTCATAATCTTCTGACTTGTCTGTCTTGTCATCCACTCCCACGATGTTTCTCTTCCCAGAAAGAACTATGTGCCGCTTTGGCTCATCGTACGATGCATTCGCTTCCTTATCTTTTCTTTTTCTTGGCCTGGTAGAGTAATTTTTTATATAAAATTACATGAACAAGAGGCTCACCACAAGGTGGTGCCGGTGACGGGACGGTGCGGGCGATCGACGGTGGTTACGACAGAGATTTAGAAGGCACTAAGTAAACCACACCTACATATGCAAACTAAGTGTTATTTTTGACCTCAAATTGCATATAAATCAAATACTAGCATATATATATATTTCCTCCCAAATTACTAAACTCACAAATTAGTAACTATACAAAGCATGCGAAGAGCTAATCTAGCAATGAGAGTTGAAAGGACAAAGTTGCTAACCTTTGTGATCATTTGAATGGATGGGGGCCTTCAAATCTTGACAAATTTTGGGCAAAATTTGTGAGGAGCTCGAGGGGAAAGGGGAAGAACAGAGGAGAAATGAGGGGAAAGGGGAAGAACAGAGTGGCTCGGTGGACGAAGGGTTTATGTACGTCGACCTATAGTACCGGTTCGTGGCACGAACCGGTACTAAAGGTGCTGGAGGGGGCCCAGACTGACAACATCCTGCCACCACCCTCATTAGTACCGGTTCGTGGCACGAACCGGTGCTAAAGGTTAGCCACGAACCGGTACTAATAAGAGCGGCCCGGCTAGCCGTTGGAACCGGCACTAATGTATACATTAGTGCCGGCTCTAATACAAACCGGCACTAATGTGCTGCACGTTTGACCCTTTTTCTACTAGTGTACCCGCTGGTGCACTGAGCCCCGACGCCGGCTGATGCGCGTCGTCTCTAGCTTTGCTGGCCTCTGCTTTGAGCTTCGCACCTACTCGCAGCGCAGGAGCCGTGCCGCCGCTCCTTACCGTCATCGGCATGCTCTGCGGGCAACCGTGTGCCCAAGTCGCCGACCCACCTTGGCCTAGCTGGCCGCGAGCATCACATGCTATCCACCAACATGATGTCGCCCCGCTGCGTCTCATGCACAATCGTGCCGCCGTGACACCACGAGCCATAGTGCTTTGCACGTGCCCCGGCTGCACGGGACGAACGAGCTCTGCCCAGGCTAGGTCAAGCTCTATGAAAGCAGCCCTCGCATCGTTGTTGTCACCGCGGAGGAGGGAGATGTGGTGGTCAATGCAGACGACGCAAAGACTCAGCCGAGGCTAGTTCTTTTTGTCGCCGTCCTCATAGTCCTCACTCCTCACGGCCGCTCTGGGAGCTCGTCGCTGCGGCTGCCATGGATATGGATGGAACTCAAGGAAGGGGAGCAATGCTACGATGGCAGCATGAGGAGAGGCAGCAGAGCACGATGACTAGCCAGATGCTAGGATTAGGCCCATCAGATTTAACTGATTGTGTTTTAGTACAGCAAGATAAAATCGCTAGGACCGCACAATCCTTATAGGTCCAGATGAGATTGCTATGTTGACTTAAAAAAGATTGGATCGCTACGTCGGCTTCAAAAAATAGGGTCGCGCTAACTGCCACACGTGTGGCAGGAAGGGAGACGCACCACACGTCCCTAATGTAAACAGATTGCCACGTCGTCGCATTCATGCATGCAGGAATCTTTTTGGATTTTAAGTTTTTAAAATGTTTTATCTCTTAAACGAAAAATCCGATTGAAAATCCGTTTTCACCATTAAATCTCTCGCGATGAGATCTTCGAAACTAGATCCCATGTTGATATGTTTTAATGAAAAAAAATTTGGATTAAAAGTTGCCATGTCTATTGCATATGAATTGCCATGATGTTTACACTGGAGTTGCCATGATATGTTTCAGCTATTTTCTTTCTACATTTAAAAGTAAATTTTGACATTTATAAAATGGGGAATTAAGAAACTAGACTTGCCATGAACCATAAACTAAAATTGCCATGATACATGCACGTAAAATTGCCATGGTTCATACAAAAAATAATTTTCATGGTCAAAGTACTGGAGTTGCCATCATCAAAATACTAAAATTGCCATGATCTACAAACTAAAATTGCCACATGGCAACTTTAGTTTAAGCCCTATGGCAACTGCAGTGTAAACATCGTGGCAACTTTTGGCAAAAAAAATCTTCGAAACATATCAACATGGGGTCTAGTTTTGAAGATCTCGTCGAGACGGATTTAATGGTGAAAACAGATTTTTAGTTCGCTTTTTTATTTAGGAGATACAACATTTTTAAGCCGAAACCAAAAAAATTCTGCTGATGTCATCTATTCATACGTGGCAAAATGAGTGGTGATGGAGGCGTGTGGGCGATGTGCAAACGCCCACATGTGTGGGCGTTAACATTTCCGAAAAAATATGAGATCGCCTGGGAATCAAACCGAAGCGGAACAATGCGTTGGTACAACCGAAATCTTTATGTAGATCTACTTTTAAATCTCAGCCGTTCATCTTTATGTTTAACACAAAATCAATGGATATAAAGAAGTGACGGAAGAAGAACTATGAAAGCCTCCTCCCTTTAATACTAGGTAAAGATCATTGTCTGTCCGAGATAAACAAAATGCATTCAGTTCAGAAGTATCTTAACACACAAAGCTTCAAACGGTTTTAAGTACAAAGATAAGCTGCTTTTTTTCCAGCTTCAAAGGTACTCCTTCCATTCCATATTAGTTGTCGCTCATTTTGTACAAAGTTGTACTAAATCAGCAAACATTGATATGGGACGGAGGGGGTACAAGGCTATGAGTGTACAATTTCACCAAACAAACAAAAATATTGTCTGAAAAGTTTTTTTGGTGCCATTTCGAACATACTTACAATCTAAAATATGATAGAGTACAAAAGCCCAAGTGCATAAATTGAATTTCTTCTGCTCTCCTGCCACCCATTTCACCTTGGGCCAGATAATAACGATGCTTCAGGAACTGAATATGTGGATAGACTATCTGGAACTGATATGACTGAGTTAGGATCATAAGCTTCTATGCTTATCGCCCCTTCCAATACTTTGATCACAACTTTCATTGAAGGCCTGTGTTGTCATTTTGTAGGCACCATATTGCGGGCTTCATCATTTCAATTACTTCTTCCTGATGTGAAATCATATCATCACTGTGCTTGTCGATCAGATCAACCAATTGGTTGCTTTGTGCCTTTTTCGCAGTACATTTATAAGCTGAACTTCCTCCTCAGGCTCAGAATGGTCAACATTTTTTCTTCCACTTACTATTTCCACGACAACAAATGCAAAGCTGTAGACATCAACTTTTTCAGTGATCTCCGATGTTAACCATTCAGGGGCTAGATATCCATGTGTTCCTCTCATCATCGTCACTACCTTGCTTTGATCTCTATTTACTTACATAGTCCAAAATCAGCCACCTTGGCATTGAAGTTGTCATCCAAAAGAATATTTTGTGATTTTTGATGTCTAGATGAGCAATTTTCCGCTTGCACTGCTCATGGAGATAACACAGACCCTTGGCAATATCCAATGTGATCCTAGAATGGGTGAACCAATTAAGGGGATCGTTGTTATGACGGTAATAGATCCACCTATCAAGTGACCCTCTCGACATATATTCATACACTAGAAGTCTCTCAGACTTGTCTGCACAAAATCGAAACAGGCTAACAAGATTGATGTGTTCAATGCTGCCTATAGTCTCAATCTCTGCCAAGAATTCTTTCTTTCCTTGTCTAGCACCTTCCAAACGTTTGACTGCAACTCTTTCTTCACCTAATTTCCCTTCGAAAACTGACCCAAACCCACCTTCTCCGAGCTTTGTGTCGAATCCTTTTGTGCACTCGGTCAATGTCCGAAAAGAAAACCTTGTTGGCATTCCAGGTAATTGATCAAAATCAAATTCTTCACCTTCCGCTTCATTGTTCCTCTTCTTTTGTAGATAAAGAATGACAAAAATGACAAGCAATACAAGAGTAGTTATAGCTGCAAGTGTAACACCTACCATCACTTTTTTTTTGTTTTCTTTAAAGGGGCTAGTTTGCACCTTGAGGTAAGCAGTGGAGTTGTAGCCATCATTTGCAGGTTCTATTGATTTCAAGGAGAAGACCTTCATCAGCCATACACATTTGCTATCTCTGAACAAAACTGCGATGCAAGAGCAGTTCTTCAAGCAGGCTTGCTGACAGTCATCGATGCTTCTTGCATTCAGAACCATGGGGTTTTGTTCAAAGTAAGAAATGTCAACCACGGTTAATAACTGATGGTGTTGTATTTCTTGATAGGAGATTGGAGTTATTAGCGTGCAACCCAGATGTGGCCTCCGTTCATCCACCAACTTAAAGTAGTTTGAGCTTGAAGCACTTCTCCCCGTTGCATATGCCGTACTCCCCGCAGGCTTTTGGGTAACCACAATGATCAATCTGTAATACATCATACAACATAGTCCAACTGTTGTGAACAGACCGATCATACATCCTCAGATGTCCATCCGACTCTAATCTCATGTACTGTCTGGAGTTAGCTGCTGACAACAGAAGATTATAATGATATTGATAGATTGGCTCCGAAAAAATATAGATGCCTCCATTCGTGAATGTAAGCATCGTTGCACCATTTCTTGTCTTGTTTTTTCTCGTACTAGTATACGAAAAGTATAGTTGTGGTGGTGAGGATTCAACATAAGCATATAATCCATCCGGGCGTACAGTGATATAAAACTTACTCCCGGTAGTATTTGTAGTAGAGGTATCTGCCGTGAGCGTCATACCTTCCACAAGTGACTGTTCAAGGACAATTGTGTCAGTAGGATGATCAAATGACTGCCACACTGTTGCATTCATGTGATCAAACAACACCAGATTGCCGATCTCGTTGATCGTCATGCCAGTTACAGACCGGCTAGAGATGTTGCTTGACCAGATGTGGCTATCATTAGCAACACGAAGGACTAAGTTTCCATCCGAGGTAAACTCAAAGGTGGCATTCTCCTTGACGGGGCGATCCCGGTTGGCTGTCCAGATCATGTTCATATCTTCCCAATACATCAATGGTTTGGAGGGGTCATTGTAGAATGTGAATAAGGATACGGCAAATAAGAACATGTCATTCGTGGGAGTGGAGACACATATGAACCCAGCACCAAATGCAAATTTCACACCAGGATCATCTTGTAGAATACGGATGACAATCGAACGCACCGGCGGAAAGGAATTAAGACTGATAAAGTTGAAAGAGGCGGCGTTGTTGATCCACACCGTTGAGGGTGGGACCATGGAATTGTCCGAGGCCTGCGCTGCTGCAGAGAATAAAGCGGTTCCAAGAACAAGAAAGAAGAGATTGGCAACAGCAGTAGCAGGACCCATGGTGTTTGGGACGGTCACCGAGACTGTAATCAAGAGTAATCAGTTAATTCTTGGCATATCATAAGCCAGCGAGAAACTGGGGATGAACTAGCATATCACACGGTCTCACCTGATGATACAGAGATGATGTGATCGCCGGAAAGATTGTCTCAGCGGTCTGGTGGTGTCTCCGGACTCAGAAAAGCCGTCCAATGTTTGGGATTTTTTGGTTGGATTTTCAGAGAGGGGGTGGTGTTTGTGATCAGTTCCAAAGCATCACTGCCTGGCTAGCTGTAGTTTGTTGTCCTAAGATTTCCATGGTAGTTTGGGGCGTGTAGCACTAGTGAGTTCAAGTCAACATGTCTCCGCGGGTTCGTCCTGTGGTCTACCACCCAAGGCTTATCCCTTCAAGGCAGGAAGGTATATATCCCCATCATGCTTGACAAGTCAGCCTGCACTGGTATAGCAACAAGTAGAAGTCCTTTTCGGCTCCCGGGACGTGTTCCTGTGTGCAAAAATGATTTTTCAAAGGTCAAAAAAATCCCAACAAAGTTTTAATGTGTCATCCAAATGCTATCTATAAACTTTTAGGTAAAAAGGTTAAGCATTTTGGCCTGCGCAAAAAAAAACACCAAATGTTACACCCAAATTTGGTTTCTCACCGATGAAACACTGCTACTCCGTTTCGCATGAAAAGTGTTAAGCACGCTTGCGACACTAACACAAACATCTAAAAAAACAGAATTTTTTGAATTCTTTTACTAATTGTTTCAAATTTGCTGTTCATGCGGGAGGAAATGCATCCAGGAGCCAAAACACCCCTCCCGCAGCTTCTTCAGAAGTTTAGTTTGTGTCTGCATGCCGTGAGTATCTCTGAACTTCTTTCTGCAACAATGGGTAATTAACTCTGAAATTTTTAACTGCGCCAAAACCAAACAAAAATCTTGCATCTACCTGTTGCCTGTAGGAATTTACTTGGTACTGTGATTTGGTTTTGGAATAGACAATTGAACCTTATTCTCCCATATATGCATGCTTTCATATGTGGGACTAGGAGCAACATGTCACTTGGATGATGGCGCAGTGCAGTGCATAGTTGACACTTGACAGTACCAACTACCAAGGCATCTCATAAAGCTTCCGTGGGCATCCCTGAACTTCTTTCTGCAGCAATGTGCAACTCTGAACTTGACTGAATGTTTGTATGGACTTGCAGAGAACAGAACAGCGACCCCAAATGTCATACTGTACTTCAGAACTGAAGAGGTTGCCCAATGAATTACTCACTGTTTGGTTTATCTCTATCTGAGTTGCATGCAATCCAAGTGGCAACTGAGTGTAACTGTCTTTATTTTACGTCATTAATCTGACATTATTTCGTTGAAATCGCTTGAACAATATAATGCACATACCCTTACATTGAAGATCACACGGTCGCACCCGATGATACTGAGCTGTCGATGGGGATGTGCTTGCCGGAAAAGATGGCCTCGTCCGCAGGGGATTCAAAGCTTCGTTGTAGACTGGCCATGCTTTTTTTGAGGAAAGGCCATCGTGGCTAGCTTTATTGAATTAAAACACGCTTACATCATCCACTTGTTCCCTCATCAAGAAATCGGGAGGCTCGTCCAACCAACTAAAAGAGAATTTATTACGATAACTATGATTAGCTAGCACATGCGCTGCATTATTAGATGATCGTAAGCAATGCTTAAAGGTGACCTTTTCAATACATGAACCGATATCTATGCATTATGCAAATGAGGCTGCAGCTTGATCCCACCATCTTGTTTGTCCAGAGCAGAAATTAAGGACTTGAAGGGAATCAGACTCCGCTTCTATCCTACTAAATCCAAGGGAATTAGCAAATAGTAATCCATCTCTCATGGCCATTGCCTCCGTGGTGATAGCATCGGCTGCAATAGCAATAAATTTGCAGTGAGCCGCAATAAAATTTCCCTGTCTCTCGAGAATAGCTGCAGTTGCATCAATGCCCTCATGTGCAAAAAAAGCTGCGTCAACATTAAGTTTTATGAATCTTCGGTCCGGTTTCCTTCATTTTGTGTCAGGCAACTCAGTCATTCGGTTAGAGGCATTTTGGAAATTCCTCACAATGGACAGAACTGAGATAGGCCATCTCCATGAGACTGGCCATGCTAGTAGTGGAATGAAGTCCACATTACCCCTTGAAGTTTCACAAAACGATCACATAACCCCCTATATACTTTAAAACTAGGTATTTAACCCCCTGGAGTTTTCAAAACCAGATAAAACACCCCCTAAGAGCTTTGGATGGTTGTTTTTAGAGTGGTTTTGAACATCAAGCTGTTGCTGGTCCCACATCAAATAACTCAATGCCACCATCGCTAAGCACATGTATTCCATCAAGCACGTAGCCTGCAACATCCACAGCTCTCAGCCGTTCCTCTATGACTCCCAGCACCGGTTGCCTCTGGTCTTGAACTCAAAGTGCCAGCATGCATCTCTTTGCAGCCGTGCCCACACCATTGCTAGCCGTTGAGTATAATGTTTATTTAGTAAACATACGATAACGTAGGATTTGTTCCACCTTGCCTAGTACTCCAAGATGATCATGTACTCCTATATATATATGTCCACACGCTCAAGCAATAAACAATCAATTCCACCAAACCCTCTCTATTCCCTTCTAAAACTAGCGTTCCGCAGCTGCAGCATGCACTATGCTGACATGTTCGCATATGCCCTGTTAGCTGCGAGATTAGGACACAGGGTTAGCGGAATAGCGGGTGTTGAGTTCGGTGTTTTTTCTTGTGCACTCTTACTCTCCAAGCAAAGTAGTCAGTTGTAGACTGTGGAAGACTAGAATAGGTTGTGCAACACAATTGCATTGATCGGTGCACAGGACACGTATATATGATGTACAGAGGGGGGCCACAACCTCAACTATACAGATGAACTAGGAGGTGGGCCCAAGGCACAATATACACTTACACAATATATTCAACACCCCCACAGTCGAAGCGGCGCCGGAGACGCAGAGACTGGACCGAAACTCCTCGAAGGTGGAAGTCGGCAGTCCCTTAGTCATCACATCAGCGAACTATTGTGCGATCGGAACATGCAGGACCCGAATGCGTCCAGGGGCCATCTGCTCATGCACAAAGTGAATGACCAGCTCAATGTGCTTAGTCCGGCGATGATGAATGGGGTTGGCGGAAAGGTACAGCGCAGAGACGTTGTCACAGTAGACAAGCGTAGCCTGGAAGACATCATGATGTAACTCCTGAAGTAGCTATCGTAGCCAGGTGCACTCGTCGACGGTGTTAGCCACTGCTCGGTACTCGGCCTCCGCGCTGGAGCACGAAATGAGTTGTATGACCGGCCTTGCGAGGGATTCTTCCTGACTACGCCACCATGCGATATAGACATATAAGAACATCATCCGCGTGTGCCCTATGCAAGGCTGCCGAGGAAGATTTGATGCATGCTCTCGTCCACAGTTCTCATGCCAAAAGTTTCTGGAATGCTTCGAAGGAAATTTTGGGCTTGAAGCTTCCACGTCTACACCCGGAGACATGGACAAGGGACCTTGTGGTGGATAGTTCATTCACCGAATCAGATAGATGCAAGTTGATTACCATCATGCATGCAATCTGGAGTTCATGAAATCGCTGGACTCATGATGCGGATGGGTATAATCCGATCCAAGCAATCAAACAGGCAAGAGATGATCTAGCCTTGCTATCAGTACCAAATACTCATCGTGTTAGTCAAGTAGGGTAATGTTGGTGCCCGCCACATCCTGGTTGGGTAAAGATCAACACAGACGAAGCTATCGATACTCAGGCACAAGTGGGAGCAACGGAAGGCGTTGTCCGCTCTCATCTTTCATTCATGAGTGCATGGTGCAAACCTTTACCTGGTGTTACAGATCCACTTATCGCCGAAGTGCACGCACTGTGAGAGGTCGTTATTTTTTCTCATCAGAGGGTTCTTGTCATGGAGGTTGATTGTTTAGAGGCCGTAAACCACTGGCCATCTCGTGTCACACCGAAAGGTCATTGTTGGCGCCTATCTTCGATGAAATTAGGGACAAAACTTTAAGTTTCGCTTCTTTTTCAGTTCAGCACACTTCTAGGGACTTTAATGGCTTGGCGGATGTTTGTGCTAAACGTGCTACTTCCTTAGCAGTGTCAGATTGTTGGATGGACACGTGCCCTTCCTTCCTTGTTAGCAGCTTCATTGCTGGTTGTAACCAAATTTCTTTGATGCAATAAAGATCCATGCGTCGCGTCAAAAAAACAACAACTAATTTTGTCTACAACTCGCTAGAAAAAATTCTAACGAGTGCACCGTCGCATCCCTTCCACTGCCTCACCGCATAGTCGCCTGCTCTGCCCTTTCACCGCCATCTTCTTTGGATCGGCCGCCGCTCCACCATCCCCCTCATTCCCGACCGACCCTGTCGGGTTTCTCCGTCCTCGGCCACGGCGGTAGCCGACGAGGTCATGCCCTAGCTCACCGGCCTTGATGCCAGCGAGGCGGCAGCGCCATTATTCGGCACACGGCTGGTGTGGTTCTTGGTCTTATTCGCCATGGAGGCGACGAGCCCAAACTGACACCTCTGTCTTGGGCTACTCTTACTCCAGCGGGCAAGGAATGAGGTACAAGTTGATGCTCTTTCTCCATAGAATCCTGTGAAAAATCGAAGGAAGGGGGTTTCTTTCATGTCCAATGAAATTCATGTGCCACCACCATTCCTATGAAATTGAGGAGACTCCTATGCCTTACGTTTAGAAATCGTCGTCCCTACTATTGTTCTCCGACAGGGAACACATCGATACTCGCAGAGTAAACAAGTTCAGAGATAGCTCTAGTTAAACTTATCTCCCAACTTGAAACACCAAAACCTGTGCTTGGCCACGTGCAATGTGAGCTGGATGCTTATGAATGCGAACTGCTTCAAGACTTGGCTTACTGACCCACGGATTGGTCATTGCTGTTTTTCTAATCGTCCGAGCTTATATTAGTATATCATGACTTATTAACCCACGTACTGATCAATCATCGCCATTTTCTAATCGTCCGGACATATCCAAATGTTGAAACTTATATTATCGTGCCATGGCTTCATCGAGGTAGCCAGTCTCGTGTCTATAATTAAACTGTGCAGCGCGCCAAACGCGGTGCTCTTGTAGACTTGATTAAACTGACTGATAATAACGTTTGAGTTGTGGAGCAAAATAGAAATGCAATGTTAGTCATGTTGAAATTGCATTCCATTGGGTCGACGCACACGGCAACTGGAATATAGCAAGAAGGCTTCTGTGCCTGCCTCTTGCTCCCTTGCAGGGTCCCAAATCTCAACTCCCAACCACACCTTCCATCCATTATTGATACGCACACCACAACAGATCTTCCAAAATAAGCAAGATGGATGCCCAGGGTGCCCTCGCCTCACTCCTTGGCCGCCTCACCACCATTCTCGTCGACAAGGCAAAACTGCTCAGTGGCCTCCATGGCGATGTCGAGTTCATCAAGGAAGAGATGGAGTATAATCCACCACGCTGAGGCTCACCACCTCGACCGTCATGTTCCCGCTTGGATGAAGCAAGTCGTCTGCCTCGCCCGCGACTGTGAGGGCAACGTCAAGCTCTACATCCAATGCGTCACAAATGCCAGACACCATGACAGTGGCTTCCTAGGCTACTTGCGGCAGACTATCCGGTATGTGCGCACCACCCCGGAGCGGCATCAGATTGCGACGCGGATCCGGGAGCTCAAGGCTAGGGCACAGGATGTGGGCCACAGGCAGCTGAGGTACGGTATCACCGTGCCACACCTGCTTTTGACCAAGGTGGCATGATGGTCATGGACGACGGCGTGCAAGTGCCTAACGGACACAATAAAGATGAAGATACTTGGACGTGCAACTTTCATTTCAGAGGTCCGAGTGAAGCCACGTTGAGTGTGTCGTCCGGTTTTTTACGTAATAGGGCAAAAGAATTTTTTGGTTTATGTGAGGGTGATAAGTTTGCACTTTGCAGTGAAGATGTTCGAACATCTTCTGTATGTTAACTCTAGAAGGAGTAAAACATAGTTAGATAACATCGTAGCAGTCTTACAGGGTTGTCGGGATGCAAACAAAAGTGTTGCAAAGCAAATGGTGAAGATCTCCTACAATGACCTGCCTACCAACTACAGGAGCTGCTTGTTATACCTAACCATCTTCCCAGAAGGTGACCCTATTAGGAGAACAAAGGTGTGTAGAAGATGGATAGCTGAAGGCCTGATAACATCAAGGGAGAATTGTGCAGAAGATGAAGCTAATTCCTGTTTTGATGCGTTCGTCTCGAGGGGTCTCATTGAACCTGGTGAGATCAGTGACAAGATCAAGACCTGCACATTACATCCTATTGTCCATGAAGTCATGACCAGGATTGCTCGAGATCTGAACTTTGTGGACACTGACTTACCGCCCGGTTTCGCTCGCCACCTTCCCATTCACAGTAAAACTGGGGTTCAAGAATCTCGTGCCGGCCGTACCCTGGAAGCAGCTGATAGCAGCGGCATTGTAACATTGCTTCCATATTTGGCAAAGTCGTCTCAGTTGCAGCTAATGAAGATACTGGACCTTGAAGGTTGCACAGGCTTAAAGAAGCAGCATTTGAAAAGCATCAGTAAGATAATATTGCAGAAGTACTTGGGCCTCAGGAACACAGATATCACTGAGCTACCCAAGCAAATTGAGCAGAGTGCAGTTTTTCTAAGGTGAGGTGCATTGTACCCATTATCTGAGCCATGCAACTGCGTTAAGATGTGTGTTTGGTACAGCGCGTGGCACATAGATTAGAGGCCTATGTCTGACATGGCTGTCCGGTCTGTGTAGGCAAGTTGTAGACCCGTTACTCAAAGCAATATCTGTCTCCTCACCTCCTGTCTCTCGTAAAAGCTTGTCACATGCAAATGGAATCTGCATGCACATGCACATGCACATGCAGCTCTCTCTTATACAGTCTCTTTCTCTACCGATGACTTTGTTCTTGACCTGCGAAAAAAATCATCTCTCCCATCTCACAAAATAAGAGCTCTCTCTCTCTCTCTCTCTCTTTAAAAAAAACAGAGATCTCTCTCGGCCTTTTCTTGCGCAGAAGTTCTCTCTCACAGTCACAACGTTGTCTTTTTTCAATCCTACAAGAAAAAACTGATTTCCGAATCCCCCACAGCTTCTGTCAACACTTTTCTCTCCAGAATTGGCAGCTGCAGCAGGATGCACTATTCTTTCTTTTCCTATTGGGGGAGCGGTGCATGTGAGACAACAAAACGATCAGCCACTGTGCGCAGCAGCCTACCAGCTACGCCCTACTGCCTGCCTAGACTGCTAAACTGGTGTACTACTAGTGCTGTCAAAAGGTGTTGTCACAAGCACGAATCTCGGAGAAGCTGAGCTGATGAGATAGAGGGGTGAAGTGCGCTCGACCTCAGCTACAACTTTCCCCCGGCATTGAGAAGCTGCAGTGTCTGGAGATATTGGACATCCGGCAAACAACAGAAAAGTCATTTGCCGCAAAATCAATCATGCTTCCAATGCTAAAGCATCTATTTGCAGGTCAGGCTGAGTCTCCAAGCAATAGCTCCGATGGGCCTCAAGATTTGTTTACCACGGTGCGCCTTCCCAGCAGCATCAGAAGAATGGAATAATTGGAGACACCGTCCCATGTTGAAGCTTACCACAGTGTTAATGATTTAGCCGATGTTGGCCATCTGTTATGGCTGAGGAAACTGGGTGTGGTTCTTCGTGGGAAAGATGGCTTGGATGTTCTATTCCAACAGATTGCAAAATTACAAGGTTGCCTCCACTCTTTGTCAATCCAGATCAACCAACCACCCAAAGTTGAGGATGCTCTCACATTAGCCTTGCTACTCCAACAGATTGAAAAATTACTTGGTTGCCTTCGCTCCTCGTCAATCCAGAACAACCATAAACCCAAACTTGACGATGCTCTCAGGTTAGCTTCACCTCCCAAACTTCTTCAGAGCCTGAAAATTAGTGGCATCAGAAGTGAGCTTCTCAACTGGATTGCAGAGCTAGGTCAACTTACCAGAATAACACTGAACCAGACCTACCTGGGGGAAGAATATGTACGCATCCTTGGCAAGCTTACTACTCTGCGTTGCCTCAGGCTTCGTCACAATTCATACGCCAGAAGTGGGCTCACATTCAAGGATGGAGAGTTTGAGAACCTCAAGTATTTGTTCGTCCATGATGACATCATCACCAACATTACCTTCGACACTGGAGCAGCTCACATGCTCGAGATGATTTTGTGTGGTCTTTCGCCAAAATGGAGTCTATCTCTGGAGTAGGCGGCCTTCCCATGTTGAAGAAGCTCGAGCTCAATGGTGACTGCCACCCAGGCCCAGTAAGACAAGCACTTCGAGATCGCATCCGTTTCAACCATTTTGATTTCAAGCACAAGCCAGGCCATGGACACCGTGAAGATAAAGCTGCAGTTTCTGCCTAGAACACCTGCATGAGCAAATGATCAATTGATTACCTCCAGACTGAGGACTCATCGTTCGGTGTTTGCCTGCCTCATTTATCATCGTCCTTGAATAAAGAAGCGGCTGGAGGAATCTTCTTCCAGTCTCAAGAGTTACTTCAGTCTTCTGTGCGTGTCTGTGTGTGTGTGTGTGTGTGTGTGTGTGTGTGTGTGTGTGTGTGTGTGTGTGTGTGTGTGTGTGTGTGTGTGCTCTGGTGTGTAGTGTGCTCTGGTGTGTAGTGTGCCCGTGGATTATAGTTTCTGTTGTACTGTCATGTTTATGGACCCGCGATGTATTTGTAGTGTGTAGTCCCCAGAATGCGAGAGGATGCTGCGTCTACTTGTGGTGGCACAGGCGTGGCAGAATCCCCGTTCTCACCTTCGTCCATTCTTGCTGTTGACGAACGTTGGGTGCCGCCACAGTAGACTGTGTTGAAATATATTGCCCGCCTCCCTCCAATAGTTCGGACTTTTGGAGCAACTGGCTGGTGCATGAATTCAATATGGTATCCGAGCCAAGAGGTCTTGAGTTCAAGACCCTGCTAGCGCAGTATTAAATAAAACGATTCTGCGACCTACATCGATCCCACGTCTAAGGACTAAAATAGCCTAGACGTGAGGGGGAGTGTTGAAATATATTGCCCGCCTCCCTCCAACAGTTCGGACTTTTGGAGCAACTGGCTGGTGCATGAATTCAATAGACTGCGCTGACGACCCCTCACCACCAGGGAAAACCAAGGGAGGCGCTCGACAGTCCAGTGTCCAAACCCAGCCGCGTCGGCCTGCTGCCACCGCCGCTCTGCTTTCCAGGGCCGCCGCGTCTGCCGTGGGTTACGTCGCGGTCAATCCATACTGACTGCCGTGCCTACTCACTCCGCGTCAGTGCATGTTACCTCTAGATGCAGTCTTCTGTTTTTTTTTATTTTCGCAACTGAATTTTGCAAATCGTTGATTTATTGTGCAGGTGAATGGATTCTGCAGCGCAAAGGGTTTAACTAATGGATTTGGGCTACCTCTGTCCGGGGATGGACTAATATATAGTGTCAGCTCTGTACTTTCACAGCTGCTGTTCTTTTCGTATCTATTTCCATGGAACTTCCGTTTATCCTCGTTGTCTATTTGAGATACACCGCATTCAGTTCAGGAGCATCGTTATGTCTATATAGAGAGCTTAAGTGGAGATGGCGGGACATACTGGTTTTCAGTTGAGTCATCCGAAGTACAAAAAATAGGGGCATGACAAGATTAGGAGAAATAGAAATACAGCCCAAATTGAAGTATTTTGGCATGTGCAGGACAGTTCTGCTCTCTACTAACAATGTTTATTTCAGTACTGTCACAACTAGAATTTCCGTATACGCCGGGTGTCGGCGTCTTCGCCGAGAGCCTAAACACGGGCACTCGGCAAAGTAAAGAACGCCGAGAGTCGCACTCGGCAAAGGGAATAAGTCGGCAAACACACGACAATGCGGACAGTATTGCTCGGCAAACAGGCTATACTCGGCGAAGGCAAACTAATGAAGTGAAGCTGGTAATAAGTAAGGTATCATAATTTTTGTTCAGTTAGTTGTAATACACCAACCAGTTCACCCGCAAAGATACCAAGTGCATAGGTCCCAGCTAGATTTCAAGTATATACGTATTTTAAAATGTCTTGCTTTTTTTCCTAAGAGAATACTACGTACCTCTGTACCAAAATATTTGTAGCTGAGGAAACTAGTACAAGTTTCCCAACTACAAGTATTTTGGTACAGAGAAAGTAGTATGGTTCTCATCAGTATTTGTATCGATGCTCTCACCAATCTCATGTTGTTGTTGTTGTGAGATATTTTGTGGTTTGGATCAATGCAATCAAACTTGTGTGGTGGTTCCGTGTTTGTAATGTGAACGGCCGATACCAGAGCTCGGGGTTGCCTCAACTGTACCTTGGTGAGTACAACAGCCAGCTGGTACATCATAATGCTGCCAACCAACACATGGTCCTCAGCCCAGGTCATCACTATTCTCACTTGCTTCAACCCACACCTTCCATCTTCTGGCATCTCTCTTACAAATGTTACACAGTCCCTTCCACTGGCACTGATCTATGCACACCCCACACCGCACCCTCCAAATCAATCAAGCAAGATGGATGCTCAAGGCGCCCTCGACTCGCTACCCGACCGCCTCACGGCCATTCTCGCCAACAAGGAGAAACTGCTCCACGGCCTCCATGTTGACGTCAGGGCCGGTCCATACATATTCGGGGGCCTGGGGCGAGACGGTAAAATAGGGCTCTTGTGGACAAATAAAAATTTATAATATAGTGTATTTCGAAAGCAATTCAGTACATAGCATAGATTGATGGTCCAGAGAACTACATCATAATAGTATGGAAATAATATAGTTCTACAATAACCTTGCTTCCGAAGAAAATAGAGGTTGTGAGAATTGAGCAGTTTAGGCCTATCTGTCTTCTTAACATTAGTTTCAAAAAATTTACAAAGGTTGGGACTAATAGACTCACATAGATTGCGCACTCTGTGGTGCAGCCGACCCAAACTGCTTTCATGCCGGACAGAAACATCCTAGAAGGGGTTGTGGTCCTTCATGAAACGCTCTATGAAATCCATACGAAAAAGCTAGACGGGGTTGTTTTCAAAATGGATTTCGAAAAGGCGTACGATAAGGTTAAATGGCCATTTCTGCAACAGACTTTGCGCATGAAAGGTTTCGACCCGGCTTGGAGGAACCAGGTTGAATCCTTCACGCAAAAAGGGAGTGTTGGAATCAAAGTGAATGACGACATAGGTCAGTATTTTCATACACATAAGGGCCTGTGACAAGGAGATCTGATGTCACCTATTCTGTTCAATATTGTAGTTGACATGCTGACCATTCTAATAGGTAGGGCAAAGGATGCTGATCAAGTAGGTAGCCTGGTACCTCATTTAGTTGATGGAGGGGTGTCTATCCTACATTATGTTGATGATACTATCATCTTCAAGGAGCATGACTTGGCAAAAGCGAGAAACATGAAGCTGGTGTTATGCTTATTCGAACAATTGACCGGGTTAAAGATTAACTTTCACAAGAGCGAATTGTTCTGCTTTGGAAGAGCCAAAGAGGAACAAGAGGCTTACAAGCAATTGTTCGGGTGTGAACTTGGGAATCTAACTTTTACGTATTTGGGTATACCAATTCACCATTGTAAGCTAACAAATAGAGAATGGAAGTGTATTGAGGATCGATTCGAAAAGAAACTGAGTTGCTGGAAGGGCAAGCTGATGTCTTACGGGGGCCGTCTAATTCTAATTAATTCGGTACTCACGAGCATGCCTATGTTTCTTTTGTCGTTTTTCGAGATACCAGTTGGAGTTCGGAAAAGACTGGATGTCTATCGATCACGATTTTTCTGGCAGAGTGATACCTGAAAAAGAAGTATAGACTCACTAAATGGGATATTATTGGTCGACCGAAAGACCAAGGGGGTCTAGGTATCGAAAATCTTGAGGTGAAAAATAGATGTCTTCTCAGCAAGTCATTGTATCAGTTATCTGTAGAGTCGAAGGCCACGTGGGCGCAGATTCTGCGTAATAAGTACCTTCATTCCAAAACTTTGCCACAGGTGACAGTGAGGCCGACGGACTCACCTTTTTGGAAATGGCTGATGGATGTGCAGCTTTCTCAACAGCCAGACACGTTGTGCTGGAAGTTAACCAGGAATGGAGAGTTCATGGCTAAATCTATGTATTTAGATGTGATTAAATCTAGCTCTATTCCTAGTTCCAAACATGTTTGGAATGTCAAGGTACCTTTGAGAATTAAAGTGTTCATGTGGTTTGTACACAAACAAGTCATTTTAACTAAGGGCAATTAGACAAAGCTCAACCGGACTGGTTCCACGAGATGTAGTTTTTGTGATCGTGATGAGACCATCAAACACCTCTTTCTTGACTGTCCGATGGCAAAGGTTCTATGACGGACTGTTCATATTGCGTTTAATATTACTCCTCCGAATAATATCAACACGTTATTGGGGACGTGGCTGGACGGGATAGAGTCCCAAACAGCGAGACACATTCGTGTAGGAGTATGTGCTTTATTTTGGGCAGTCTGGAACTGCAGGAATGATTTGGTTTTCTACAAAACAACAAATACACATTTTTGGCGGGTTATCTTCCGAGCCACTAGATTGATCCGTATGTGGTCGCTACTCACTCAGACGGAGGCCAGGGAGCATTTGGTTACTGGATCTACCCGATGGGAGATGGTAGCTCGGGCTATATTCAGTCGGTTTGGATGGCGATCATGTAATAGGATAGGCAATTAGTTTTCCTATCTATCTTTTGCCTGCCGGTTGTGGCTTTTATTTTCTGCTCTTCGTGAACATTTTTGTGGTTCGTTTGTTTAAGACCTCATGACTTGTGTTGAACTTATTTGCGTTCTAATAAAGGTGGCCGTATGCATCGTTCTGATGCAGAGGCCGGGGTTACACCCCTTTTTTTAAAAAAATAGTTCTACAAAAGATTGCTCTTCTAAGTGGCACAAAGAGACCATCATCTCGCTCTTCTAAGTATGAAAACCTTGTCAAAACTGATAGCAACTTGAACCGTTTGTGTTTTCTTTCACTTTCTTTTCTCGGGGATAAACAGTCTTTAGAACACACATCACCAAACAATTGCAGCAAAACTGTAAATACAGGGAACAAAAGCACCTAAATATGGGCATGTGGCTTGATGTCAAATTGTCGATGTAGCTTTCAAGATCTGCAAGGCTTGAAGAACAGGCCAAGAGAAGAGTAGAAACTAGGAATAGAAGAATTGCATATGTCAGATGGAGCAATCAGAGATGGAGAGGCGGGCTGTTTAATAGCGAATGGAAAGACTACTTGATTAGGCGAAGGAGGGAGATGTACCATCTCTGATGCGGTAATGCCTCAAACGTCTATTGATGGGGATCGCTGAGGATGCAGTGAGAGATGATTGGGGAAGGGAATAGCACCATCGATCTCGATTAATGGATGCACGGGAGCGGCACCTTGAATTTGGAAGTGCACGGGAGCGGCGTGGCTGTTCTTTGGGATTTGAGAATTTGGGGGAGGAGGCGAGGAGACTGCAGGAGATCGATGGATTTGTTTATAATATTTAGGCAAAGGAGATCGATGGAGTGCTGCAGCAGCGTAGCGAACTAGCGAGCGATTCTTTCGGTCCATGAGTGTTAGCAACGTGGTGGACTTGGGCCTTCTTTTTTTTCATCTTATTTTTCTGGACCTAATACGTATACTGTACTCCTACCTGGGCCGGGGCCCCTACCTCCCAAGGGCCCAGGGCGGTCGCCCCGTTGCCCCACCCTATGGGCCGGCCCTGGGTGACGTGGAGTTCATCAAGGAAGAGATGGAGTGCATAAACGGTGTGCTCCTCCACCTCACCGAGGTTAATCGTCTCGACCGCCATGTCTGCGCTTGGATGACGCAAGTTGTCGGCCTCGCCCGCAACTGCGAGAGCAAGGTCAAGCTCTACACACAAACGTTGGCCATCATGACAGTGGCCCCCTCGGCTATTTGCAGCATGTCATCCGGTATGTGCGCACCACCCCGGAATGGCACCGGATTGTGACATGGATCCAGGAGCTGAGGGTCAGGGTTGAAGATGTGGGCCATATGCAACTGAGGTAAGGTATCATTGTGCCACCAGCTGTTGACAAGAGGACGCGATACTCATGGAAGATGACATACAAGCACCCAACGGACTAGAAGCCGAGGTGGAAGATGCTTGGAGGCAGGAAGATGAGGTATGGGGTCACTTTGCCACCAGCTCCTGGTGAGGAGGATGCAATATTCATGGACGATGACGTCCAGGCGCCCCTGGGACCGGAAGCCGAGGAGGAAGATGCTCGAAGATGTGCTCTTCTTGTCAACTTCTCGTGGTCGGAGGACAAAGAGGCACAGAAAATCATGGATGATACCATCAAGTTCGTGCTATGTGAGGAAGGACTTTCCTCAAGGCCGTATGTTAGCAGGTGCCGGAGCGGTTGAACAGGTCCCCAAAAATGGGAGGACCCCCGACTGTAGATAGTTAATATGATAAATAGAGCATTAATTAGAGCAAAAAAATGATGAAATATCACAACCCAAGAATTCGCTCTTTGCTTTGCACGGCGCGTTACCTCATGCAGACTTTGTAAAGATGGTCATAACACTTTGGTTAGTGTTGAAATCAAGGACAAAGACGATTTATGAAGATATCTTCACCTCGCCCATGTCAGATATGGCGGACCTGCAGGCCAGGGACACAACAAGATGTATCATGCCTTGCCGCCAGGTGACACGCCCGACTAGCAGGCTACGTCCGCCGACGGCGTTGGCAAAAATCAATGTTGATGCATCAATTGCAGGCAATCATGGAAAGGGAGCAGTCGCTGCAGTGTGCCGTCAGCATGATGGCAATTCCTTGGGAGCTTCGGTAACTACTTTTAGAGGTATAACAGATCCAACTACGTTGGAGGCACTGGCTGCTCGGGAGGCACTAGCCCTCGCCGAGGACTTGAACCAACAGAGGATTCATGTGGCATCCGACTGTAAGGTGGTGGTGGACGACATCAATCAGCGGAGTCTGGCAAGCTTCAGAGGTATCATACATGAAATTATAGCCTATAGTAGTTCTTTTACTTTATGTAATTCTGTATATGAGTTTAGGAGCTTCAATTTTAAAGCTCACAATTTAGCGAAGCATACTTTAAATTTACGGGTGGGCTGCCATATCTGCTTAGGGCACCTTCGTGATTTCTGCTTTGTCACTGACTTACAAGTCACCCATCGGAGCTTTATTTGCGGTCTCTCATGATCTACAACTTCAGAGTCCTGCTAGATTCGATGGTTGTGGCAGCTCTCAGCAACCTATTCTTCAATTAGTTTATATAAGCAGAATAGTAAATCCAGTTTGTTGTTCTTTCTTGAACTTGTGCATCCGGTGGTGTAAGTCTACATGAAAATTATACTGCTACAGTGATTAACAAATATATGTTTTAATCCACTCTTTCGAGCATCAGGGCCCAAATTTTGATTCGCACAGGGCCTCTGATATTCTAGGTACGGCCCTGCATCTAGCAGACTATACCGGTGCAGGCTTAGACTTGTCAAGGATGAGGGAGATACCAACCTTACTGTTTTATATAATTTTGTTTAATGGAGCACATCATTTCTTGGGTAACAGCGATAGGACATGAGCTACATGACACAATGATGACAAGCACACTCCCGGGGTCCATGCCAGCAATTAGCAGTCAATGACGCTTTGAAACGAGTCCTGCTCATAGTGAGAGTAACATAAATAGTAATATGCATATCACATAGACAAAAATTATAACATGACATGTAATTAATAAGAAGAGATGCAAATATAGTAACATAAGAGCATGGTTAATAGTACAGCCAACTACTGACTATATGAAGTTGTCAGGCCACATATAGTCAAGCTAATAGCCAACACGTATAATGGCTAGTTGCTAGGAAGTATACTACTTTATGAATGCATGGCTCATCTTACACTCTCACAATGTTTTTTGGAGCTCGTGCTACAACCGGCTGTTAATCTACAGTTCGTCTTTCTTCTCTCATCTTCTCCCTCATCCAACTCAACAAAAATATAGTTGTGTAATCCTTACAACATGTTGAATGTACCTTAGGCTACCTATAGTAGGGAGTAACTCAGACTATTAACACACATATGTTACTAGTCTATGTTACTCCCCACTATGACTAGCCTGAACCTTTTGATGGCTTCCCATAGGCCAATAATTAAATGACCCACGCTAATATTGGTAGGTGCAGCTGCAGCACCGGTAATCTAGGTGGCGCAGTACCGGGGCTATTCCGCGGCCAAACCCTCGACACCAACGGCATTTTCTTCGTCTTAGCTGGCCGGAAAGATGGTTTCGCCGGTGCTGATGTAGATACAAGTACTAGCTCACTCTGGCCTCAAACTTAGCACTGCCGCAGGTTTCATAAGTTCTTTCAAATATACCACTATAAGCTTGTAAAACAAAAGATGATCAAATGATTCCATCTAGCAACGGACTCGTCACTCAATGTTTTTTTTACTGGATCAGCACACATCCTCGCTTTCCTGTCTTAATTGTAATAGGGATAAGCCCACCAAGAGTTATTTGTGATGCACACTCAGCAACTACCATGCAAATCTTGGTGTAGTCAGCAGAGCAGAGCATAGGCTAGCCAGTCAACTCTTTACTCAAATTCTATGAGTTGTGTAAACAAGTTGTCAAGATTGGGTTGCATCGACTAACACATATACTCCCTCCGTTTTCAAATATAAGTCTTTTTAGAGATTCTACATACCAAGTAAAATAAGTGAATCTACGCTCGAAATTAAGTTTATATACATTGTATGTAGTTCGTATTAAAATTTCTAAAAGGGTTTATATTTAGAAACGAAGTGAGTACATGGCAGCTCAGATGATAGGCAATTACTCCCTCTTTAAACTAATATAAGAGTGTTTAGATCACTAAAGTAGTGATCTAAATGCTCTTATATTAGTTTACAGAGGAAGTAGAAGATAAGCTCTGCTGAGTACCACTGAGTGGCGGCGGACTGACATAGCTAGTCAGCCAGTGACGCTTTGGAACTGGTCACAAACATCGCTCCATCTCTGAAGTTCACTAAGTTGCAAAACACAAAAAATAAGCCCAAACCATTGCACGGCTACTCTAAAGTCGAGACACCACCACACCGGCGAGGCCATCTTTCCGGCGATCACAACGACTCTGTATCATTAGATGACGCGCCGTGGGGTTGCAGGAATGAGCCGAGCCTATCTCACATCTATAAGCTTTTTTTTGCCGGTAAGGAATTGAGAATTTTTGGTAGCTGAGCCATAATCTGAGATGTCGGATCGTGGACTGTCACCGACTCGGACGTGGGTTCAGCCCACGTCTTTCCACGCGGCTGCGCCTATATATGTGTGAGGCCTCTGCCAACCCTAACCATCACGCGTATCAGATTGTATCTCTGCCTCCACACTCACTATCATTTCATTGTTGCTGCTGCTGCTGGTGATCCCATCCCATCCACCGCGTACATGGTCGACAGGAGAGCTGGCCTCTGAAACTCCGCCTCTCTGAATCATGTTCAGGAGAGGGGCGATTAGATTTTTAGGGAGCGTCTCCTACGCCACTGCTCGCTACCGTTCGTCCACGTTCGCGTCGTCTTCATTGTCACCATGTCCACCGACGACGAAAGAGCCGCTGCCGAGAAACTCGAAGCCAACAAGAAGGCCACCGAGGATGCCACTGCTGCAACCTCCGCCACTTCTTCTGCCTGGCCTACTGGAGGATATAACTCGTTTATCCTGCTCCTATTTTGTTAGAAGGGAGAGATGATTGGTGGAATCGTTTGTTGTATTGCTTGATCCTCGTGGGCATATATATATATATATATATATATATATATATATATATATATATATATATATATATATATATATATAGGAGTACAATGATCTACTTGGATTACAAGACAAACCAGAACATATCCTAGTCTATCTCGTATTTCCATACTAAACATAATACTCAACATCCCCTGCGGTCACAACGTTAGCGACGCGGACGGTGAGACTGGAGAAGAATCCGAAGGCAAGCCGATGGACACCCCCCCCACACACACATACACACACAATCGTAACGATCGATGCATCACGGAAGTCGTGGTTGGAGTGGAAAGCCGACGAGGTTGCTCAAACAAGGCGGTAGCCCTTTGTGCAGTTGTCGAGGTAGCCGAGAGCGTAGGGTGGTGTAGCCATTGTTGAGGTAGCCGTGCGAGGGTCGCCATGGTCGATGTCGAGTCGGTGTGGCCTGTGTCGAGTTAGTCGTCGTGAACCGGGAAGAAGAGCAGCGACGACAACCTGAGGTGGCGGCGGCGGTGGTTTGGTCAGAAGCGCGGTGACAATGCTCGAAGTAGGCGATGAAGAACCCGACAGCGTGACGAGAACAGGCGCGGACAGTGGTGTTCCTGCGCCAAGGGAGGCGGCGCGGCACATACCATGGAAAGTCGACGCGCGAGGACGGCGGTGGACCGCGGGCCGTGGCACCACGGCCTGAAGGGGCGACGCAGCGACAACTGGCGGGTCGAGGTGGCGACGGTGAACACCTCAGGGCAGTTGCAGGGATCGCGTGCCATGCTTGCTACGGCCCGACGGGGCGACGCAGCGGCAGCGCGAGGGTCGGTGCAGCCTCAGGGACGGCCTCAGTGCGGCTGTTGACCACGGGTTGCGGCACTACGGTCCGAAGGGGCGATGCAGCAGTAGCACGCGAGGTGGTGCAACCACGGGAACGGTCTCAGGACGAAGGTCGGAACCACGTGCCGCGGCGCTACGGCCCGAAGGGGCGACGCAACGGCGGTGCGAATCGGTGCAGTCACTTCACATATAGCCAAACCTAATAGCCAAAACGTATAATGGCTAGTTGCTAAGAAGTACTACTTTATGAATGTTGCTATCCTTACACTCTCACAATATTTTTTGGAGCTCGTGCTGCAGCCGGCTGTTAATCTACGACTCGTCTTCTTTCTCTCTTTTATTCTCTCTCATCCAACTCAGTAAAAATATAATTGTTTAATCCTTACCGCCTGATGACTGTACCTTATTAGACTTGCTCTAATATGTTACCATCACATAGCGGTTTCTAATGTAAAGTGACTCTACGAAATAATAAATGAAGCTCTATATGTTACCATATCTATGACACTATCCACTATGAAGGCAGTAACTTAGACTAGTAACATGCATATGTGTTACTAGTCTGTGTTACTCCCCACTATGACTATCCTGAACCTTTTGACGGCTTCCCATAGGCCAATAATTAACTGATTGCAGTTTTTGTTACAGCTTCCCATGGGTTCTTTTTCTCCTGGTATGTGCAGCTGCAGCACCGGTATTCAGCGGCCAAACCCTCGACACCAACGTCATTTTCTTTGGCTTTGCCGACCAGAAAGATGGTTGCGCCGGTGTTGACGTAGGTAGATGTACTAGGTCACTCTGGCCTCGAACTTGGCACTGCCACAGGTTTCATATGTTCTTGCAAATATACCAATGTACGCTTCAAAAACAAAAGATGATCAAATAATTCCATCTAGCAACGGACCAGTCACTCAATGTTTTTGTTGACTGGATCAACACACATCCTCGCTTTCCTGTCTTAACTGTAACCGGATAAGCCCACCAAGAATTATTTGTGATGCACACTCAGCAACTACCATGGAAATCTTGGTGTGGTCAGCAGAGCAGAGCAAAGCTAGCGAGTCAGCTCTTTACTCAAATTCTCTGAGTTGTGTAAACAAGTTGTCAACATTGGGTTGCATCGACATGCCACTTGAATATAACACATATACTCCCTCCGTTCCTAAATATAAGTCCTTTTAGAGATTTCAATATGTACTAGATACGAAGTAAAATAAGTGAATCTACACTCTAAATAAGCCTATATATATCCATATATAGTTCGTATTGAAATCTCTAAATGGGCTTATATTCAGAAACGGAGGGAGTACATGGCAGCTCGGATGATAGGAAATTCGAAGATAAGCTCTGCTGAGTACCACTGAGTGGCGGTGGACTGGCACAGCTAGTCAGCCAGTGACGCTTTGGATCTGGTCACAAACACCACTCCATCTCTGATAATCCACCAAAACACACTAAGTTGCAAAACACAAAAAAAAGCCCAAACCATTGCAAGGCTACTCTGAGTCGAGACACCACCACACCGGCGAGGCCATCTTTCTGGGGATCACAACGACTCGGTATCATTAGAGCATCTCCAGCAGACGCGCAATATAAGCGCTGCGCTGAAAAATACAGTTTTTTGCGCGCACGCAGCCGCTCCGGGTGCTCCAGCGGAGACATAAAAAACGCGTGCGGAATAAGTGGTTCAGCACGCGGAGCGAAACACATCGCGCGCTTCTTATTTCGTACGCCCGCTCCCGCGCGTTTGCACACTCGAGCGCCCGCGCCGCGACTTCCACCTACCGCCAATCTAGGCGCTGGCGCCGCCGCCCGCACCACTCCATTTGCTCCGGCGACCCGACGGGGCTTCCCCGGCCTATCCCCGCGCCGCCTCTGCTTCCTTCGCCTCCCTCTAGTCTCTGCCGCCCTCGTGCACGTCATTCCTCCGACGAACAGCGCCCAGCCGCCCACTGCCGCTCAGCGCCCACAAAGGTGTTCGAAAAAACGCTTGCAAGGTATGCATTGCTTCAACTTCACATTCTTTTACATGAATTTCATGCAAGTTGTTTATAGTTTTTATAGACTAGTTTAAATTCAATATTGTATGAGTTCGTCATATGATTCTTTCGAAGAGGAATTTGATATTGAAGAGGAGGAAAAGCCAAAGCACGGTGGTTTGGTTATGGGTCGCCAGAAAATTTGAAGGGATAAGATCGATGCCGACAACAGATTGATGAGGCATTATTTTATGGATAATCCCGTGTACCCTGAGTCATACTTCCGACGCCAGTTTAGGATGAGCACCGAGTTGTTCAGGCGCATCGCAGAGAAACTGGCGAGCCATGATCGGTTTTTTCAGCAAAGAAGGAATGTCGCCGGAGAACTCGAGCATAGCACCTTTCAAAAGGTGACAGCCGCTTTGCGTATGTTGGCATATGGTATTCCGACTGATCTAGTTGATGACCACTTGGCCATGGGTGAGAGTCAAGCCATCATGTGTGTCAAGCGCTTCGAAGTCGGAATTGTGCAAGTGTTTGGCCCGGATCGAGTATTTGAGATCTCCCAATGCTGAAGACGCTGCAAGGCTTTTGGAGATGAACAAAACTCGTGGGTTCTCAGGTATGCTTGGCTCAATAGATTGCATGCATTGGAGTTGGAAGAACTGTCCTAAGGCATGGCATGGGCAATTCCACGGCCAGAAAAAGGGTTCCACTATAATCCTTGAAGTGGTAGCCGATCAAGACACTTGGATTTGGCATGCTTGTTTTGGAATGCCTGGATCTTTGAATGACATCAACATTGTTAATCGGTCACCACTCATGAATAAGATTGTAAATGGTGAACTGTCACCGGTGCAGTTTGTAGCAAATGGCCATACATACAACTATGGCTACTATCTTGTGGATGGCATCTTCCCAAAGTGGCAGACATTTGTGAAGCCATTGAAAAAACCAAAAGGTAAGAAAACTCTTGATTTTCACAATGCTCAGGCGGCGGCTAGAAAAGATGTGGAGGGAACTTTTGGGAATTTGCAAGCCCAATGTGCTATTGTGAGAGGACCGATTAGATTTTGGGATCAAAAAATCCTTTGGTACATCATGCACGTTTGTGTGATCATGCACAACATGATCATCGAGAATGAGCATAGCCAAGATTTAGACTAGTCTCAGTATGAGCTCTTGGGACATCCCGTGCGAGTGCGGCGAAGGGCTGCGATGGTGGACCGATTTGTTGCCTCCTATCATGTCATTCGACGTGCCGAAACGTATGATGATCTTCAAAAGGATCTAATCGAGGAGTGATGGGCATGGAATGGCCGACAAAACGCATGATGATTTGTATGTTTGATGTTGTACGTTTGATGTTGTAGTGTCGAACTATTTGTTGTATTGGAAGATAAACTATTTGTCTGAGTTGTAATAAAATTGAACTATTTATTGTTGATTTATTGTTTACGTATTTGATCTTTTTGGTTTTGTTTGGAGTGTATATGTTGTTTGTGCTGGGCGTGCACGCCATTTTTTTGCAGCGCCTGCTGGAGCGGCTCACGCGTGTTATATTTTGCAGCGGCCGCTGGAGCCAGCGCTCAGCTACACGTAAAAACCGACTATTTCGGCGCTGTAAACGCTATTCTTGCGCGCCTATTGGAGATACTCTTAGGTGAGACCGTGTGATCTCCTAGTTAGTTTCTTGCTGGTCTGTCATATGCCAAGAATTAACTGATTATTCTTGATTACAGTCTCGATCACCATCTCAAGCACCATGGATCCTCCTGCAGCTGCTGCCAATCTCTTATTCCTTGTGCTTGCAACCGCTTTCTTCACTGCAGTGCAGGCCTCGCATAATTCCATGGCCAAACCCTCAACAGTGTGGATAAACAACGCCGCATCTTTCAGCTTTAAGAGTCTTGACTCCTTGCCGCCGGTGCGTCCGATTGTTATCCGCTCTATACAGGATGATTCTGGTATCAAACTTGCATTTGGCGCAGGGATCGTATGTATCCACCCCCACGAGCTTGATGTTCTTCTTTGTCGTATTCTTTTTCTCATTCTACAATGACTACTATCAAGCACGATTGATGTATTTGGATGATACTATCTCCGTCCTGGTTTATTAGTCCTTGTAGCTTGTGTCAAACTTTGACCTTTGATTTAACTGTAAAAAAATAAGTTATATACCCTAAAAGTGGTATTATTAGAAACCTCTTACAAATATGAATCCAACAATATAAATTTTGTGACATGCAACGTATAATTTGTTAGTCAAATCTACTGTCAAACTTGGACAAAAAATACGAATGAGACCAATAAACCCGGATGGAGGTAGTAATATGCAAGTGACCTGGTCAGCTAACCGGGCTCCCCCTGTCAGGGAGAATTCCACCCTTGAGTTTACCTTGGACGGAAACTTGGTTCTTTGTGATGCTGATGATAGTCATGTGTCTGGTCAAGCAAAAGCTCTGGCAGGTCTGTAGCTCGCATGACGATCACCGAGATGGGAAATCTAGTGTTGTTTGATCACGAGGATGCCACAGTGTGGCAGTCATTTGAGCATCCTATGACACGATGGTCCTTGGGCAGTCACTTGTTGAAGGTATGAGCCTCACGGCAAATACTTCTACTACAAATACTACTGGGAGCGAGTTTTATATCATTGTACGCCTAGATGGATTATATGCCTATGTTGGATCCGCACCACCACAACTCTACTTTTTGTATCCCATAATCGAAAACAAGACAAGAGATGATCCAACGAAGGTTACATTAATGAATGGAAGCATCAACATTGTTTTGCAGCCAATCTATCAATATTATGATAATGTTTCGCTGCCAGCGGCTAACTCCAGTCAGTACATGAGATTAGACTCAGATGGAAATCTGAGGATGTACGATCGGTTTGGTATCATTGGTAGTTGGACTATGTTCTATGATGTACCGACACACTGGTCCGTGAGTTTGAATGGAATGGATGACCGTGATTATCCAATAGCCTGCGGGGAGTACGCCATATGCAACGGGGGGTAGTGCATGTGTCCAGTTGATGATAATTCAATTTAAAACTACTTCAAGTTGGTGGATGAACGGAAGCCAAATTTGGGTTGCACGCCTATAACTCCAATCTCTTGTTAGGAATTACAATATCATCAGTTATTGACAATGATCGACATTTCTTACTTTGATATAAATCCCACAAATTTGAATGCAATAAGCATCGATGATTGTCAGTAAGCTTGCTTGAAGAATTAATCTTGCATGGCAGCTTTGTTCATAGATGTCAAATGCATATGGCTGACGAAGGTCTTCTCCTTGCAATCAATACAACCTGAAAATGTTGGCCACAACTCCACTGTTTACCTCAAGGTGCAACTAGCCCCTTTAAAGAAAACAAAAAAACAGTGATGCTAGGTGTTACACTTGGAGCTATTACTGCTATTGTATTTCTTGTCATTGTTGTCATTCTTTATTAGCAAAAGAGAAGGAACAACGAAGCAAAGCGTGAAGGATTTGATTTTTATCAATTACTTGGTATGCCAACAAGGTTTTCTTTTCAAATGTTGAACGAATGCACGGAAGGATTCGACACAAAGCTCGGAGAAGGTTGGTTTGGGTCGGTTTTTTGAAGGGAAATTAGGTGAAGAGAGTGTTGCAGTTAAACGTTTGGAAGGTGCTAGACAAGGAAAGAAAGAATTCTTAGCACAGGTTGAGACAATTGGAAGCACTGAGCACATCAATCCTGTTAGTCCGATTGGGTTTTGTGCATAGAAGACCCGTGGACTTCTGGTATTGTTAAAGACAGTAAAACTGAGCTTAGATCAAGCTCTCTCAGCGATTAGCATTACTGGCTGTCCGTTTTCGTGATCTAGGCATTTCTGACCGTCGGATCTCCTCAGTACAGACATCTACCCCGCCCTGTGTCAAATTTGGCCCAGCTGTCCTACATGCTGCTACTCCAGGGCCCGAAAGGAAGGCCCCTCGTACACAGTGCTTCGAGGTCCGCTGCTGGGCTTCGCTAAATGGGATACATTGGGTGCGAGGCATACAGAGACTCAATCCCTCCCCTACCCCTCTCTCCCACGTCTTTGGAAGCCCTAATAGCGGCGGCGGTGAGCCGGGACTCTTGGTGTTGTCCTCCTTGAAGCCCAGCCTCTCACTGCACCTCACCCTTCACATTCTCTTTTTCCTCTTGAAGGGGAAGCTCAAGCTGCCATGGTCGCTTGCAATCGAGCCGAGGATGAAGTTCATGTCGAGGTTGCCGCGACGGAACCTTATCATCTTCTCCATCATCTTCATCCTTACCACCACCGTTGTGTGTGAGCACGACACCAACGCCGGCATTGCTCGACATGGCCACTATACTAAGGTCAGGGACTTCATATTTTGCGGCTTCATTCTTGCGTGATTAGTCAACCTGTTTTCTTGTGCAATTTTGTTGTCCCCTTCTTTTTGCTTCAAAGAGTTATATATTCTTGATTCAGATATTATTCCCGCATGCTCTAGAAAAGGATTATATGCATCTCCAGTACTTCCAGATCAAGCTCGCTACTGTTATCTTCTCTAGGTGAGGTTGATCCCATTTCCCCATTCCAGTTTATCTCTTGTTATTCTTCGACAACTCTTAAGTTAGTCATAGTTCTCTGCTTTTATATCTTTTTACGGTTGCAGATTGCAAGTTGATTTATTGCAAGGAAGATTCAGGAATCGAGTATCTAATTCAGTTATACAGTTGCTTAGAAAATTATCCTAGCCAACATGGGTTCTCAGCAAATATTTAGATGCAGCACCGCAGATCGACTCCTGAGGTACATTGTCAACTAACATAGTTTCTTTAACTCGTATCCCTATGTGGTTCATTACTTGATTTCTTTTCATGCTGAAAGGTGGGTACTATGATTTCTGGGACCATTTAACATCTGCTATGCATTTCTTAGCTGCAACCATCACTGAGTAAGAAACATGTAGAACATAGTGTCTTTGAAATATATGTACTTATATGTTTTGTTTATTCATGATGCGCAATTCACACATAATTGACTGAGACATTAATGCTTCATCTGATTGGTCCAGTACCAACCTTTCATTTGAGTTCAACATGGTTTGTTGTGTAATAGATTTTCAAACGTGTCAGATGACTAGCTTGAAGAATATGAAACACAAATAATTGGTTCCTCTATCGCGTTAAGCTAGCTCCCCAAAACGTGTAGTGTTATGTAAACTCGTGCCAAGGCATCCATTCTTTGTTAAATTAGGTGATGCTATTGTCTGGAGTGTTGTGACCAACATCATCGTTTCAGTGTGTTACTTAGCTTGCCAAAGTGCTGGGAGTTATCCCAACAGGCCAACATTATATGGGATAGAATGCAACTGCAAATCAAGGGGAGCCTTGGTGCAGTGGTAAAAGTTGTTGCCTTGTGACCATGAGATCATGGGTTCTAGTCCTGGCTGCGTACACAATAGACCCAAAGTGATCGGACCCTTCACGGAAAACTACACAAATGGTAGTTACGTGCACTGGGGTGCCTTTTTTTTAGGACTAACATTGTCTTAGGTTGCTACATGATCTTCATAATTTATTTGTAATTTCATATTACTACCTTTCCCATCTTTAATATTTACTAGGTGTGTAATTGAATTGGTGTAGGCCTGTTTAGATACTTAAAAAGCTTGGTGCATATGAGGTCGTCACAGGTAAAATGCTAATAGCTTTGCCTTGCAACCTGCAATTCCCACCTTGTCGTCCTTCAACACTTGGTTAACTTGCCTCACCCATCCACACCTTATATATTATATCTGTATAGTGAAACTATTGCTTCAAACAAGTATATTTCTCACTTGTGAAGGTAATCAGTTACATCAACTTCAATATATTGTGCCTCTGAATATTTACACAAATTCCTACCAATCTATTGATAGAATGCATGGGCGCAACAATGCGCGCTGTCATGGTTTAGTATGCATATATGTCAAGAGGGTCGTTTATAGGTGAATCTATTACCGTCATAATAATGACCGTGCCTCTCGCGGAAGCAAAACGTGCCTCTCGCGAAAGAAAAAAAACATGTTTCTCCCATTTTCAAGAGGCACTGCCGTGCCTCTCGCGGAAACAAATCCATGCCTCTCGCGGAAGCAAAACCGTTCCTTTCACAGAAGTAAAATAAACGCATTTTTTCGTTTCCGAGAGGCAAGGCTGTGCCTCTCGCGAAAGGAAAAACACACGTTTTCTGCGCAATTTTTTTGTTAAAAAGCTAAGAAAAACCGGTAGAAAATAAAAAAGGCAAAAAAAACTCAGAAAAAACCATTAAAAAGCATAAAACACGTGCGAAAAAAATCGGTGGAAGCGCCAGAGCACGACACATGGCGGCGTCTGAAAGCACGCCAAGTGACGCGCTCTCAACCCATCTCGAGTGACCGTTGGGGAGGCTCCCAAAGGAGCGCTCCTTCATTAGTTGCTCCCGGATGTTTCGAATTTTTTTCCGTATGAGCAGAATCACACTTTAACTTAAAGCAATCATTTATTTATTAATATGTATACATATAGATACATCATACGTACGTGAGAAGCGATTATCTGACTAGCGATCGACCAGTAGAAATGGAGATCATTTACCTACCGATGGCTAGAGGGCCTAGAGCTATCAGCGTGATTTTCGAGGCCATATTTAATTAATTTTACACTCCCCTGCGAGTTTCAGAGGACGTACAGGTATGTGTCGGTGATTAAACCTGCCATATTTTAAAGATTTCAGGGCGGACCACATACGAAATCTATATCTATACCTATATATATATATATATATATATATATATATATATATATATATATATATATATAATAATAATAAAGCAGCTACGGTTTCTGTTCGTACGTCGCCACTAGCGATTTTTGCACTTTTTGCAGACAAGCCCTTGACTTTTATAAAAATAAACCCGCAGTCCAAAATAAGCGCAAAAAAAAGATTCAACAATTTGGCGCTACGCGCTCCTGCCTATTTCATCATCCGTTCCAATTAATAGTCCCACGTTTACATCGAATCCTAGCAACTTATATACCTTCACGAGTTACAAAATCAACATGCCAACAAAAATAGGATGAGATATGGTTCATCTCAGAGTGAAGAAAGGTCTCGATAGAGAAACAAAATTGGAGCAAAAAGAGGAGAGGCGCACCACCAATGAAAATGAGCAAAGAGCCGATCTAAAAATACCAAAAATCATAGTCCGACGAAAGCAGGACGCTGCCTTCATGCCCGCCACAGCCGCTGGGTCCGGGAGGGTGGCAGCGAGGAGAGGGATGATGTGTCGGCCTCCTGTGTTGGGGCTGGCTGCGGTTGGCCTCCGGGCATGGCCAAGGACGAGGCCGAGGTGGAGCAAAGGGGGCCCCGGAGCTCGCGGACCGGAGATCTCCTGCTCCGGTTGTTTGATCCCGTCTGCAGAGAGACGGCCATGGCGGGGGGAAATCAGAGAAGAGGTAGCAAGGAAAGAGAGTAAACAAGCGAAGGGAGGTGGGAGTAGCGGTGCCGGGGCTTCAGCGACGCAGGGACTTGGACTAGAGCGGCGTGGTCGAATGGATCTGGTTGTGTCGGGTTCATCCATGGCGGCTGGGACATGCTGCTCGAACAGAGAGAAAGAGGGGTGAGAGAGAGAAAGAACGCGAGAGAAGGGGAGGAAACAGCGGCAGGGCTCACCGGAGCACATGGGGAGCGGCGGAGGCTGTCTTCATTGGCGGCGAGCTTGATGGCCAAGCTGCAGACGGGCGGCGAGTGGCAAATGGTGGGGATCGGGAACTTGTCCTGTGGTGACGGCGCCGAGGGAGGACAAGGAGGAGATTGGGAGGATCGACCGAGTGGGGCTGATCTTGGTGCGGTGGCTAGGGTTAGCTAGGGCGTAGCTGGGCCTTGGGCCGCTAGCTGCCTGCTGCTTGAGCTTTTGCAACGCAGGAAGCTGGGCCTGCTCTATTCTCGCGCGTCATGGATGGAAACAATCGATCCTGTCTCTCAAAAAAGTAAACAACTGATCTTCTTTTAAAGGAAATATCTAATCAATTATCATTACATGAGGAGCACATGTGGAGGAAGGTGAGGCGTGTGTGTGCGTCCCCTCAACGAAAAGAGCATGAATCTACTGCTGCCTTATCTGCTAGCTCACACGTGCTTCTACCGCTAGACATACATGTCCTGCTACTGCTAATCAACCTCATTCTGTTCGACAAGCTTTGTACATGTCTTGCTTATGGCGAAAATCGATTTAGTGCCTTTGTCGATGGTCAAGGTTCGTCAGCGTCTACAGTGATCCATGGCCCGATGTCTTCACTGTCACCATCTAAGCTTGATCAACAGGAAGATACCTTACTATTGCATTTAGTGCATCGTGGACGTTCGAAGGTCCGACCTTCACCGCCACGAGCCCCTCCGTGTACCCCTTCGAGTTGCTCATCCCGAGCATAAACGGCACTCGCGTGCTCGCTTCCGGATGAGTGAAGGATGTACGCCGCCCTGCCCGTCGCATTCTGCTTCCAGATGAGTGAAGGATGTTAGGCCGGCGTCAACGACACAGCGCGGCTCGTCCTGTTTAGTACAACTACTATGAGACAGAGGTGGTGGTGTCGACACCCATGATTACATTATACTTTGGGTTCGGGGTTTATGACATTTCTTTTCCCCCGCTGCAACGCACGTCCATATTTACTATAATAAAGAAGGAATGAGGAGAATTTAACGTAGACGCAAACAGAAACAAAAGTAGGCAGCGAATTGGATCTTTTTTATAATTTTTCTATCAAGTTTAAAGTGGGAAAAAAGAAGAAGACGTGAACTCTTTTTTAGCCGACTGGAGTCATAAACATGTAGGAGTATGTGTCGAAGAGGATGCATCTTTTTTGTCAATTGTTTTTTCTTTTTTCATCAAGTTAAAAATTGGTTACAAAAGTGTAAAAAATTTGGCCGCTCGCAAACATTAAAACAATGCATGGCTGTTAAAGTAAATAATTAATACATGCAGTTTCCTTAACAAACAAATAAAAAATGTACAGTGGATGAAAATAAATAACATGATTATTTTCACAAATATTAATGAGGTAAAATGTGAGTACGCACAATTTTCCTAGATCCACAATCAGTACACTTTTGTATGCCATATGTTTGAGCATGACAATAGCTAGCTTGGGAAGAAAAGTTAGTGCAAGTCTCAAACTGCATCGTGTGGCAATTGCTTCATTTTATTTGTACTAACATCGTGTGGCAAGTCTCAAAATTGTTTCAGTTCACAAATATTAATGGGGTAGAATACCATTTTATTTTTATAAGGACAAACTCAATTAGTGCACGTTAGGGTTACAGATGTGCAAAAATTGTTCACTCACAAACATTAAAACTTTTTTATGTGTTACAAACATTAAAACTTAATGCATGGCGGTTAAATTAAATAATTAACAAATGCAGTTTGGTTAATACAAAATCAAAAATGTATAGTGGATTAAAATAAATAACATGATTTTTCTTGAGTAAATAGCAATAATATGAGTAACAAAACATTAATTTAATTCAATTATATAATAGATATTCCAACTGGTTGCTCATGTAATGGTTTGATCCTTTATTGAGGAAAATCATTAATTTTCTTCATAATGTCAAAGTGATTTTTCCATAAAAAATATCGGAGTGATTTGGTTAGCTAGCCAAAACATTTAGTTACATTAAAAGGTCACAAAAATTGATTGTATGTACTATTAATAATCTAAGTGCTATTTATTATTCATGATAGGAAATTATGTTAGTAAACATGCGCTACTCATTTCTAGCAGCCTTTGCTTTGCTCTGTAGCAAAGTACAAAAGTAGCCTTGGGCACTTCGACAACTATCCAACGATGAGGAAGGAAGATAGGCGGTGACACGAAAGGGCATCATGTTAAAAAAGAGGATTTGGACCTGTGAAGGTCTTGGGACTATGCTTATTGAGATAGGGACATGCAATTTTTTTTCTTCCGTTGCAACGCACGGGCATTTTTGCTAGTAAAAGAGTAAATGGCATAAAACTACTACTTTATAGGCTAGGGTTTTAAAAAACTATTAATTTTTAATTTTTCTCAGATAACTACCAAGTAGGTGGTCGGCTGCTTCAAAAAACTACCGAGTGCTTATTAATTGATCGCGATTATGAAATATCAGGCCCATACCTAAATGAAGCGTTAGTTTGACCGTTAACTGACATGTGGGGCCCACATGTCAGTGTCTCTTCTTACTTTCCTCTTCTCCTCTCTGCCTCGCTTCTTCTCCTCCACTCTCCCTGCTCCTCAAGAACACCACAGAGCCGCCATGGCCGCTGACCACACTGCTAGCCCACGCCGTCGTCATGTCCCACGTCCGGCCACCGCCCTATGCCACTTCGAGCTCCCCTCCGCTACTGTTGCTGGTAGGAGCTCGTCGGAGCTCCTGGTGACAAGGTCGAGACGAGAAGACATACCAGAGGCCGGTGACCCTGCCGCGCACGCCGCCTGGAGTCTCCGCCGCGTGCCATGGGGCTCTGGCACGGGTCGCCACGCCGTCGCGCTCCATCGGGATCGGCTGGGGGTCGCCACCCACCATAGGGCTCCGTTCAGGTCACCGCGTTGCCTCCCGCCATCGGAGCCGGCTGGAGGTCGCCGCCCGCCATGGGGTCGCCAGGGCTCGCCGCCCCCCATGGGAAGCCAGCGTAGAGAGGCGGCCACTAGCATGGCGGCGTTATGCAGCACGTATCGGCGGTGTGCGTACAGAGGCAGGGAGAGAAGGAGGTGAGGCGGAGGATTGGCCAGGGTTGAGCCCCGGTGATCGCCGGTGTCGGGCGACCGGCGGTTCACCGGCCTGTGAGGAGGCGGCGTTGTGCAGCACGTATCGGCGGCGGGCGTAGAGAGGCAGGGAGAGAAGGAGGTGAGGCAGAGGATCGGCCAGGGTTGAGCCCCGGTGATCGGCAGCGGCGGGCAGCGGGCGGTTCACGGGCCGGAGGAGGCGGCGTTGTGCATCACGTATCGGCGGCGGGCGTAGAGAGGCAAGGAGAAAAGGAGGTGAGGCGGAGGATCGGCCAGGGTTGAGCCCCGGTGATCGCCGGCGTCGGGTGGCGGGCGGTTCACCGGCTGGAGGAGGCGGCGTCGTGAGGTTGGGCCAGGAGAGCTCGGGAGCGAGAGGAGCAGTGCCATGGCTGCCTGATCTGGAGCAGGGACCAGATTGCTTTTGCAAAAAAAATACAGGGCATGATTGCTTTCTTAAATTCGTGTGCAGGCCCATCCCTAACAGTCAAACCGTCATAGCTCTTACACATGTGTGCAGGCCCATCCCTAACAGTCAAACAGTCAGAGCTCTTACACATGGGCCCAACTGTCAAAATCGCGATTAATTGATAAATACTCGGCATTTTGGGTTTTTTGAAACCCTCATTTGGTAGTTATGAGAGAAAAATTAAAAACCAATAGTTTTTTGAAACCTTAGCCTGTAAATTAATAGTTTTATGCTATTTACTCGAAATAAGATAAGTGAATCTACACTCTAAAATGTGTGATCTAAATATTTTTATATTTCTTTACAGAGGGAGTATATATGTAATAGACATATGTGAGAAACGATGATCTGACTACTGATGGACCAGTAACAATGGCATAATTTACGTTAGCTGAATCGTGATTCACGTACGTGCCCATGGCATGGCTAGAGCTATCAGCGTGATAGTCGTGGCCATATTTAATTAATTTTACACTGCCCTACAAGTTTCAGAGGATGTACACATATGTGTCAGTGATTGAACCTGCCACTGGCCACTCATTCACTCGTTGCTGCCGACGGACATTACTCCCTCCGTTTCAAAATATAAGCATTTTAATGATTTCATTGCAGACCACATATAAAACAAAATGAGTGATTTTATACTCTAAAATATGCAAATATGTAACAGACATACCTGAGATGCGATGATCAGACTACCGATGGACAAGTAGCAATAGAGGAGCAGCGTTAGCTGAATCATCATTTGTACGTACCCATGGCTAGAGCTGTCAGCGTGATTGTCGTATCAGCGTGATCGTCGTGGCCATATTTAATTAATTTTAAACTGCCCTACCAGTCTCAGAAGACGTACACGTATGTGTTGCTGCCGATCGACACTACTCTATAAAAAGGGATGAAGCGAAGCTAGCTTAGGCATCTTGAGGCGGCTATGGAGGACTGGGTGTACTACTCCCTCTCCGTCACCTTGTGCCTCATCCTGTCCCTTGTGTTCTCATCCCTGCGCAAATGCAAGGCGGCGGGCTCGTCGTTCCTCCCGCCTGGGCCGACCTCGCTCATGGCTTTCGGCCCGCTGCTGCTGCTCGCCTGGACAAGCGTCAACATCGAGTCGGTAGTCCGCGTGGCACGCTCATGGTACGGCCCCATCTTCACGCTCTACCTTCTCCCCTCCTTCCCCGTCGTGTTCGTCGCCGACCGGGCCGTGGCGCACCGCGTCCTCGTGCAGCGTGGCTCGGCGTTCGCCGACCGGCCTCCGGCCAACTTCGCCACCCGCATCTTCTCGAGCAACCAGCACAACATCACGTCCGCCGCGTACGGCCCGCTGTGGCGCGCGCTCCGGCAAAACCTCACCGGTCAGGCGCTCCACCCGTCCAGCATCCCGCGGTATGCCGCCGCCCGCCGCCGCGCCGCCTCGGGCCTCGTCGACAGCATCGCACGCCAGATGCGAAGCCAAGGCGGGGTCGTCGTCATCGAGGGGCTCCTGCATGAGGCTGTTTTCCACGTGCTTGCCTGCATGTGCTTTGGCCAGGGGCTCGACGATGCCGCCATTGCGGCAGTCACGTCGCTGCAGAGGGAGTTCCTCAAGGTGGTGGTGGGGTTCCAGGTGTTCGGGTCCAACCCAAAGGTCACCAAGCTCCTCTTCTGGCGACGGTACCGGACGATGCTGTCCATGCGACGGCGGCAGGAGGAGGTGTTCATCCCGCTGATACGAGCGTGCCGTGCGCGGCGTAACACCTCCGGCAAGAGCTTTGAAATGGATTGCTACGTGGACTCGCTCATCAGCCTCCGGATCCCCGAACAAGATGGCAGCAGCGGCAGCAGGCACCTGACGGACGGCGAGATCGTGGCCTTGTGCACGGAACTCTTGTCCGGGGACGACTCTACGGTCAACGTGTTGCAGTGGGCCATGGCGAACCTCGTCACACGGCCGGAGATCCAGGCGAAGCTCCGGGCCGAAATACACAACTTCGCCGACGGCCAGGTCCAGCGAAAAACAAAATTTGTGTGAATTCAATAAACACGTACGTACATACGTATTATTATTTTTTTAAAAAAACTTTTACAGGTCCTCGAGGAGTACCTGCCACAGATGCCGTACCTCCGAGCGGTGGTCCTGGAGTCACTGAGGCGGCACCCACCGTCGCGCTTCATCCTGCCGCATGCGGCGGCCGGGGAGAACGGTGCGGCGCTGGACGGCTTCACCGTGCCGAAAGAGGTGGCGGTGAACTTCACGCTGGGCGACATGGCCATGGACAGGAAGGTGTGGCCGGACCCCACGCGGTTCCGGCCGGAGCGGTTCCTGCCCGGCGGTGAGGGCGAGGACCTGGACCTCACGGGGAGCAAGGAGATCAAAATGATACCTTTCGGTGCCGGCCGCCGGATGTGCCCTGGCATCGACATTTCACTGCTGCACGTCAACCTCCTTGTGGCCACCATGGTGAGTGCGTTCCAGTGGAGCGAGGTGCCCGGCGAGCCGGTGGACTTCACTGACACGCTGGAGCTCACCATGGTCATGAAGCACCCACTCCGTGCCAAGGTCGTGCCATGCCATGCTACTAGCTAGCTAGCAGCTCTCAATCGTCGTCCATCATTGTCCCATCGGATCGAGTAACTACATACAATGTACAGTATGCTGCTAGCCAGCTTCATCTATCAGCTCTCGATCTAGAGTTTAATAAGTTCAAGATCCTGTATAATAAGTAGTTGTATCCAAATAAAATGTTACGACGGAATTGTGTACCACTATTTCTTGTTTAGTTTGTCCTTCACAACACCTGTGTTTCCAATAAAGTTAGTATGTCATATGTACCGTACGTAATAGACCAAGTCGTGTTTGAGTTAGCAAGAGCAAGTAGTGAATGCAAGAAATCTTGGCACGAAAAATATTTCAGTTCTTGAAGTTTTGAGCAGTTTTAGCACTGAAATCTAAAACTCGTTCGTACACCTTTCTCTGCATGATATTTTGGCATGAAAACTTGTAAGAACCTACAAAGTTCCATCATATTTGATATTGCAAAGTTTCAGTTTTTTTCATATATTTTTTTGATTTTACTGTTCATAGAGGGTGTCTAGGCACCTAAGAGCTGTCACACCTTTCTTTTAGCTTAACGGGAAGGAGAACATGAACAGCATGCAGGCCATGGTTTGCTAGCAAGTAATAATACTTCTACTGGATCGATAGTACTTTCCAAGAAAATTATTAAGTGATTAATATACAATTATCAGTTTCAGTTTTCACCATGTACATTAATATAAGAGTATAAGACGCAACCCACTAAGGGCCTTCTATTGCTATATCTGCGTGCTTGACGTGCGTCGCTGGCGGCAGGCTCACAGTCGTAGCAGCTAGCTGATCAATCTCATCTCCTCGCCGACGCCCGCCAGCGTCTCCGGGCTCCACTTCAGCCGCTTGCCTAGCGCCATCACCCCTTTCTTGTACTCCAGAGGTGGAAGCCAACGCCATGGACGCAGGGGACAATCACGCCGGAAAGGTACAAAGTTGGACTAATTTGAAAACACTGGGCAATTTACTTTATACCTACGTACTACTCCGTCTGATTTTTGGTTTCTAGTCTGATTTTATTAGTTGTTATGATTGGGGCTATAGTACTTACTATGCATAGGACTACAAATTAAAGGTGACCGTAGCTCGAGAGTGGACGGGAACCATGAGGTGGAGCTGCAGCTCGGCAACACCCTAGCCTGCTTAGAATGGTTGATCTGCTGCTGCCGCCAAGCACAAGAAGAAGAGCAAAGCTATTTCGGTTATGTGAGTTCCGATTTTGTTTATGATTTTATGATTATGAGTACTGATCTTACACTATGAATATATATTTTTGTACATAGATGATGTGGTGTATTCATGTATATGAGCATCTTTTTTTGGCGGGACATGTATTCATGTATATGAGCATCGATTTCTGCGTAGACATGATGTAATATACAGATGATGCGATATTAAAAAAAATTGTGTGCACGTAATGATGATTAAGTATTAAATGTTTTGTTTCAACAGCAATTTATTTTTTTATGTTGGTTTTGTGATGTATTCATGCACATCAGTGCACATTACCCTTGATTTCTGCATAGAGATGCATGATGTGTGTATATGACGTGATAAATATGAAATTTTGTGTGTGATGATTGAGTACGAATATTTTATTTTCATGAAAATATGTTTGCAAATAAGTGTTGTTGTTTACAAATAAGTGATGTTGTTCATGGGAATGTGTTGATGTTTATGTGAGTATGTGTTGCTGTCATGATGTGTTATTATTTATAAATCATTATTAGTTGTCGTTTATGACTATGTAAGGCTCGAATTGATGTGTTCCAAATCTCGGTAATTTTATCCGCGGTACCCATTTACCCTGACGGGTAACGGGTGTGAAAAAATTATACCCCTCAACAGGTATGGGTACAGGTGATGGGTAAAGCTTGGGGCAACAGGTAAGGGTATGGGGGCTCCACCCGTACCCAAACCTGGCGGGTGCTTTCACCCGTTAAATGAAAATTGGATGTTAGGGATTACCATCGTCTGTAAGGATTGCTAGCACATTAGATCATCGACGAGAATCGAGGGCCACGTGATCATCTTGCCTGCTACAACCGAACTTCTCATAGAATTCCCGAACAATGTCCGGCCGGTGTATCAAATTCGTCTGTTTGTGTTAATAAAGACACATCAAATGATTCCAATTGCTCCCCCCCCCCCCCCCTTAAAAAACATGTTTCCAATTGCACCCATGAGTCAACGACTAGGGAAACAGTAGTAAACTGACCATAAAAGCAGCAATTTCTTGGCTCCATTATGTACAAATCCGTAACTAACCTGCACTGAGCACATCGGGGAGGCGGCCGAGACCGGCGGGCGTGTTGACAAGGACAAGTTCCCAGACGCCCTTGGTGGCGAGGAGGCGCGGCCACTCGGCGAGCCTGCCGAGGTTGCAGTATCCGATTCTGATGGTGGCGAAGGGGCCCGGGTGGGTGGCGAGGAACTGGTCGATGGCAGCGGTGTGCGATGGAGCCGCCAGACGGTAGGTGGGCGTCGTAGGCGGTGTGGAGTGCCAAAGGTGCCACCGGCGGGAGCCAAGTGCGGTGGTGCGGGCGGCGTCCCTGCCGGGAAGCCGGGACACGATGCCTCGGAGGAGGCCGTCGTGGAGTGCGCTGATGCGGTCCTCGCCACCGTCATGGTTGGTCTCGGTGGCGGAGAGGAAGGCCCTCTCGGCCCTGACGATGGCGTCGCGCCTGAGGAACCACTACAAGAAGTCCAGGATGGCGGTAGCCATGGCTCCGAGGTCAAGCTGGAAATGGGGATTACCCATGCGGGTATTGGACTCTCATCCCCGTCCCCGCAAAAGCCTTTCTGTGTCCGTCCCCATCCACATACCCGTCTGCAGGATAAAAGTATTCCCGTCCCCATCCCCGTCGAGTTTTTAATCCCCATGAGGAAACCCATACACGCAATCAATAACAACCTTTGATAGTATTTCAGTAGAAAAAATAGCATTTTAGCACAATAAATAATATGTTGTGGCTAGGTTAGGGTTTTCTTAGGGCTTTTTTTTACCAAAGGGATGGGATGGAAGGAAAATTGGGTGGGTAAGGGTGGCAAGTACATGGGGTCTACTAATTTTAAAGCCCACATGTAAGGCCTTAATGGGTAAGACGGCTAACGGGCACGAATAATGCTATCCCATCCCCATCCTCCTCTTGCATATTTGATCCACCAGCTTCCCCATGGGCATTAAAGCTGGCACATAGCCGTCCCCTGATAGAGTAACTACCCACTGGGACGCGGGTAGCGGTTAACCATTGCCAGCTTGACTCTGAGGGTTTCGGACGGATCAGAAGACAGAGCAGTGGGGAGTGGAGTGGAGTCGAGGTGTGGTGTGGGGGGAAGAAAACCCAGTGGGCTCCGGGAGTGGCTTGCCAGCAGGGCCGCGAAGCAAGTTGCTTACCGATTCACCCATGGATTGTTCCAACTATTGGCAACATGTGACATAATTTTTTTCTCAAAAATATGTAGCCAATAATGGTTGTAGATTAATTACTAGAACTTTTTCTATTGAAAAATCAAAAATATTAGTAACTTTTCCCTACAAGATGCTACTCCCTGTTAGATCTCTGCAGTTTGGTGATGTCGTCCTTGTAGTATTTCAGTCTGCCGATGCTTTCTTTGATATCGTCCATCACCCTGAGTTTTTCCTTCCCGAAGAGTTTATTTCCCTTCTATGAATGATGATGTCATAAGTGGTGACGACAAAGAGACAAGGTCTTGTCGAAAAAAAAACGGAGACAAAGTTGAATCTCTGCGACCAGTTTACCATCATGAAAGTTCTCAAATTAAACTCACAGTCATAGTGCTTATGAATGTTAACAAAAGGCTAATGACCTTGTTAACGTTCCACCCATAATGTTCCAGTCCAACTGTTGGCAACATGTGACATGAGTAGCTAACAAATGTTTCTCAAAAAAAAAGTAGCTAATAAATAGTTCTAGATTAATTACTAACTTTTTCAATTGAAAAATAAAAAATATTAGTAACTTTTTCCTACAAGATTCTACTCCCTCGTTTCATGTATGCAAAGAGCACCTAGATTTATCTTGAATCAAAATGTTTTATGTTTGATCTACACAGTCATTCATTATCAGAAGATCTATCAAGGAACATGTAATTACATAAGCTAAACAATTTATTAACAACTGCATGTTCATGTGTCCTCCTTTTTTATTGGTCATTTTGCATCAATTATCTAGAGTATTAAGAGGGGTGGAGGAACTCGCGAGAAATAACTCTCCCCCTTGGTCTTGCCGAACGGCATAACAAACCCGAACAGTGATCATGTATTCGACGAGTTTTCTCAGAAAATTTCTCACTTAGGATGGCAGTCAAAATGCTCTCCATTGCTTGAATAGTACCGTAGCAACCTTGCTTAAGTTCATAAAATATCATTTCAATCTAAAAATTAAGCATAGCCTCGAAACAAAAATTCCTTGGGATACATGCTTCCTTCCTTATACCATATTTCTTTTCGCACTTCTCCAAAATTTAGCCCACCAGACACTAGCACCTCTCAAGTTCCATCAAATGACAAAACAAAATCAATACTAAAAATGTAGATGAAACAAATAATACATGCACATTGCTGGAATCAAGCAACCTTTGGAATTTTCAGTTGTGTGCACAACATCGGGTGTGAGACTGAGAAGAGTGCGCTTGAGCAGGTGAATAGCTAGGCGCGGACAAGTTCGCCTAGAATTCTCTCTCCAATGCTGGCTATATATTCATTCGATGCTCAACTTGCCGCAGCATGTCCGTTACACTCCATCCGTGTACACTTTGAAAATGGCGACCTGTTAGATCTTTGCGGTTTGAAGATGTTGTCCTTGTAGTATTTCATTCCGGCGATGCTTTCTCTGATATCATCGATTGCCCTGTAAGTTTTTCCTTTCCTAAGAGTTTGTTTTCTTTCTATGAATGATGATGTCACAGAAGATCAAATCTCTGTGACTAGTTTACCATCATGAAAGATCTCAAATTAAACGCATAGTCATAGTGCTCAGGAATGTTAGCATGTTAGCACAAGGCTAATGACCTTGCTCCAAGCTTTGTAATCGGTACAATTATGCAAAAGTAGGTATTATGTACTTTTTTCATGTAAACTCTATATGTACTGGTGCTTAAATATATCGGATGTATCAAGAATACAAGGCTTTGTTTAACTAGTTATTTTAGAAATTGAATATATTGCTTATCCATGGCGAATGTTTAACTAGTCTTCTTCAACAAAGTAAAACTCGTATCATTTCAAACAGATATACCTGTTAGGGGACCACAACAAAAACAAGCGCAAATAACACATGGATTAGTGGAATAGGATTACATTGACAAAATGCAATGATAATTAAAAAAATCAACATTCTAAAGATTTACTTTACCATTAGGGTATCACCGGGGGCCCAAAGCCATTATAGTGCTCACATCAACAATCTCAAGTGGGGAGATGGTTGCAAGCTAGTGATGTAAATTTCACCTTTTGCATGGGGTCCTAACATTGGCGCACTCGAGTGGTGTGAAGAGTACAAAAGCTCAGATGGTTAGGTTTCTTGTGGTGGAACCAACCCACCAAGGTTCATGCCCTAGACTTGTCACTGGTGCTCGCATTTTTCTGGATTTATTCAAGACTGGCGATGTTCGTTCAATGGTAGAGTGGTAGGAGACGTTCCTGTCAACTACAACACGTGTCTGGTAACTTCATCAATCTCAAGATGTGATGTTGGCTCAGTATCTCAGAGGTGCTCATAAGGGCAGGATGTGCATCCATGCATTCATAGAGGTGAGTGTATGCACGTATATGTGGGCATATGTGATTGTATTGCGTTCATTTTTTTTTTTGGCAAAGTGCCAGTAGAGAGAGGGGGAGGGGATTGAGTGGATATATTTAGAAAGGATGGCGAAAACTTGACGGGAGTGAATGAGTGAGAAAGACGGGAGAAATAAATGAAACAAAATAAAATAAAGAAAAGCATAAATGTAAAAATATACTTCGTGTTGTATCAAAGTGACGGTGTTATATATCGGTCAAAATGAAGCCTACTAAGTGTTATATATCGACCACTTGGCTTAGATACGCATATTAAAAAGGACATTATGTAAGCCGTGTGTTCTGTCATCGAGCACTCGGCTTATATGAAGGCCGTCACGAAGCTGTCAAGTGCGGGCATTATGGTCACGTGGCAGGAAGTACGCCAGGCGTCTCTTATATAAGCCAAGTTCTTTTCGCGCAATATGCCAAGTGTATTTCGGGCGGTTCTCGGCGTACAATGTTATAAGCTGGGAGCCATTATTTTGCTGTGGGTATTAGGGTTTTGACTCGGCTTACACGGCTATACACCGACTGGAAGATAAATTGCCCTCGGCTTACAGTTGAACACAAGACAACATATGTTTTCATGTAGTGTAAAATGCAAGGGCGGAGCCAGGATTTGTCGCAACAACCAGGAGAGAAAAAGTAACCTTTACGATCATCTAATTAAAAATTGCTAATTTTTTTCAATTAGGATTGGTCCTATTTTTTCCCCAAAAGCTGTTTGTTGATGCTTCAGAAACTTGTTCATCCAACAAATTTTGGGTAGCAAGCTTAACCAATTTTGTCGCTAATTGACTATTTCCGCTTCATATTACAAATGTGCAATCGATGATAAATGAAACTGAAAATATAGTTTCGGTGCATCGTACCTAAAACCATAGGGAGGAAGAGGATAAAACAAATGTCACGCACACGAGCTGGTTTCCAAGTGAAGAAAACCTAAAGCACAAACAGCGAACGGACATCCTCTTTTAAACACAAATCCAATTATATTAAAAAATTGTAACATACTCCCTCCGTTCCTTAATATAAGGTGTATTAGTTTTTCAAAAAGTCAACTGTTGTCTATGTTTGACCAACTTTACAACAAAATATATAAAGATTTATAATACTAAATATATAAAATGTAAAAGTATAGTTCATGATGAATCTAGTGATAATGATTTAGTATTCTAGATATTGATATTTTTGTCTATAAACTTGGTCAAACTTAGAGAAATTTGACTTTTTAGAAAAATAATACACCTTATATTGAGGAACGGAGGGAGTATAAATTAGTTATATAGATGGTTAAATTTGATCAAAAATACGATGGGGCTTAATAAATCTGAACAGAGGAAGTAGCCTAGTTATAATTTTATTTTATATTCACGTTCTGATTCATCTAAGAAATTATTATATATCAGCATCTATATTTTTGTACCCACAAATAAAGAATATATATGATTACGGCAACAAAAAATACTGTTTTGTTCTGCATGACGCATATCAGGGAGCAGCAGATGAGATTGCTGCCTGGAATCGATATCCACGCATCGACGGCTAGCATCTGCACGCATGCCAGGCCTTCGTCCCCATTGCAAACCCTAGCAGCAGCCGCGCGTGGACGTGTGTTTTTCTGACGGACAACTAAATCGATCGAGCTACTCTACCCAAACATGTCCACGCCGCCGCGACGGTGGACCGAGCTCCCGCCTGAACTGCTCGCCGCCATCTCCGGACGCCTGCACGACGCCACCGACTTTGTCCGCTTCCACGCCGTCTGCGTCTCGTGGCGGGGATCGCTGCCCCCCAAGACGGCCGTGCTCCGCCCCCTCCTCTTCCCCTGGCTCGTCGCCCGGCCGTCCTGCCGCCGCGTCGGGCTCCGCTGCGTCTTCTCCAAGACGAGCTACCACGCGGCGGTCCACCCGAGCTTCCACGAGCTCGGGTGGGTGGCACGGGCGGACGGCATGGCGTACTGGTTCTTCAGCCACCGGGGCCCTAATAATAATAAGCTGGTCGACCCTCTCACCGGAGACGCCACCCCTCTGCCGCCCTTCCCGCCCAACGATGATAAGTGGAACATCGCAGCCAAGTCCCATGGCGTCGTCTATGGCGACGGAACCGTCTTCCTCTACAGCTTCTGCAAACCGGAGGACGGCCCTGAGCAAGGGATGGCGTACACGGCCGTCCGAGCGGCTATCCTCAGTCCGGGCGACACCGCCTGGACGGTCGTCGAGAGAGGGCTCATGATGGGGAGGAACAACTTACGGCTCGAAAACAATCATGGTGAAGAGAATCATTGCTTTGCGGCGTACCACGACGGCAAGATCCTGGTGTGCGTGAACGGGGATACTCGCAATGACATCTGGCACCTCCAGCTGGTGGCGTCGGCGCGAACCATCCACACTACCATTGTTGAAAACGATGAGATGTGCGCTACGTCATGGCGTCTCGTCTCTAGCCACATACTTGAATCCCGTGGCGAGTTGCTGCGACTGTCCGTCCTACTCCATTGGCCCAATCACCAGATCTCGGTGCATCAGCGCCACAGCAACGAGACACGGGCACACGCACTCACGGTTAGGGTGCACGCACTCGTGGAAGATGCCGGCTTAGGTGGTAGACGTATGATGCGGTGGGCGAGGAGGGACGACGGCCTGAGCTTCACCGACCGTGTCATGTTTCTAGGGTTCCCAAGCAGCTTCGCAGTGGACGCCGCAAGGTTTGGTGGCGGGGAGGACGACGTGATCGGCGGGTGCGTTTACTTCTTCCTCCGGTGGTCTAGAGTATACAACTTGTCATATTCGTCACTGACTGGCGTGTTCAGACACAACCTCATCGACAACAAAACCAAGTTCATGGAGTACCTGCCGCTAAATTGGTGGGGCAGTGAAAATGGCGCGGGTATGTGGCTCGTCCCCGAGCCTCCCATTGCTCAAGTCCAGGTACGTATCGATTTGAAGCCTCCACCATTATTGTGCAATCTCGTAAGTGTGTTGGGTTGATCACTAATCACATGCAAGTCATACAATATGCATCACCAAAAAAAAATCTTTTGAAATCACCGTTTTGTATTTCCTAGTCACACAAAAAATTCTTTAGCGTCAGTTGATTTGGGGATTTCGGGGGACAGAGGAGAGCAGTGTTGAGGCCAAGACAGAGATGACGTGGCCAGCCGCGGCGTCACCGGTGCAAGTGAGGATGAGGGTTAACGGGTTAGGGGGTGGTGCTGCTGCCTAGGGGAGGTGGGGTTCAATGGCTAAGGCCAAACCAACTGCTTCTAAATTCAAGCAACTGAAACCACATTCACCATATTTATGAAAGTGATAATTCTACATTACATAGGGTTTAAGACTATGGGTAAAAATTCTGACACAACATGCGAATTTTGTAAGGTTGAGCGTGTGTTGTCCTTGTGGAATACGTGACAAATCAGAAGCTAGTCCTCTATATTTATTCCTTTCTCAAAAAAAATATTTGACTATTTTCAGCACCAACTAGAAGATCATTTCCTATACTTCATAAATGATGATTATTATTATGCTCGAACTTCGACTCACTTATGTAGGCGCGCACGCGTGCATGTGTGTTTGGCATCATCAAGTGGCACGGTCCATAACCTAGCTTGTTTTTGTTCAGGCAATCAGAGAAAGGCTGGAGGCTCCAAAGGCAAATAGGTCTATCCGCAAGGAGATGCCATCGAAACGGTCCAAGGAACCCTTCTTCAGTTTCGTCGTGCAGAACTTGCCTCCAAACATGGACAACTCTTTGTTGCACCGCTTCTTTACCAAGCATGGTGAAGTTTCCACTGCCGAGGTGACCTCACCTAGGATGGGACGTGTTACCATAGCAATGGTGGCGGTGGACAGGCCGGATGAGGCCGAGGCCATCCTCAATGGGTTGGTACTAGATGGCTATACCCTCACAGTGAGTGGTTGTACCACAAATTCAGCGTTGGTGTCCAAGTTGCCAGTGACATGGTGAACTTTGTGATCGGTTGAAATGTTCCTACCTGGAAAATAGTGCATAGTCTATAGAGGTTTTTAAAAACCTTTGACTATATAATTTTCCACTTTGTTACTGTGGAGATTTTTAACCCTACATGGGTGGCACCACAGTATATGGATAGGACCTCAACCTTCTAACCCATAGGCATAGTTTCGATGTCATACGATTTCAATGTTGCTAGCATGTTTTTTCCTATAGTGCATGTTAGTTCGTGGTGGATGTGTGCATTTTAGTCATGCAGATGTTGGCATATACTCATTATGTTGTATATCCTCTTGATGCTATATTATGAGTTAAAATAAAAGCGTCCTTTATCGAAAAAGATGAGATAGCTATGGAATATGATGAGCTCGTAGCAAACAGGTTGGCCTGAAATTTTCTTCCTCCCCAATCCTAACTATTCATTCTATGCTCAACATCAGTAAAGTATCTGCTACGCTCCATCCATGCCGCCTTAGAAAACCGGCTACTAGCTAGTTAGATCTCTGCAGTTTGAATATGTTGTCTTTTAGTTCTGCGATGCTCCCTTTTTGGTATCATCTAGTGCCATGTGAATTTATTCCTTTTCCTACGCGTTTGTTTCCTTTCTGCGAATGATGACGACAAAGAAACACAAGGTCACGTCTCAACAACAAGTTTACCAGGAAAGATCTCAGTGTTAAAACTCGTAGTACTCAAGAATGTAAACATGTTAGCCTAATGTGTCAACAATGACATATATTCAAGCAATGACCTTCTTATTCATTGCCATTTTCTAATCGGCCGAACATATATTAGTAGACCAAGCTGGTATTTATCGTACTTATTGGGTAGGACTTCTGAACACTGCTAGGATGTGATGTGTCTTGCCATTCTTTACTCTGAAAGCTAATTCCCAGCCACCTAATTGTACTTGAGTGCCATCTTCCCGGCAATCACATCTTCTCCACCGGTGTCTTAGCATCATCAGGTGCGACCTTGACCTCATGTTCTTGTTTCTACTCTTCAAGCACTGTCCTGAACATGTGGATCAACAACACCGCCGCTGGTTCACTCAGCATGCACTCTATTCTCACCAGTTTAGGACAAGATCCCTCTGGCGATGGAAGCGCCTTTGCTGCAGGATTCTTATGTGTCTCCACCCCTGCATGCGACATGTCCCTTTTTGTCGTCTGGACCGACCTTTATCCCGGGACGGCGGTTTGGTCAACTAACCGAGCTCGCCTTGTTGGGAAGAATGCCGCCCTTGAGCTTTCCTCTGATTCAAACTTGGTCCTCCTGAATGTTGATAGTAGCCATATTTGGGCAAGTAACTCAGGCCAGTCTATTGCCGGCATGGTGATCAATGAGAATTTTTAGCAGGGTAATGACCAATGAGATTGGAATCCTTCTGTTGTTTGATAGCAATGTGGCAGTCATTTGATCCTCCTACTGCACATTTGTCCGTGGACGGTCACCCGTGGAAGGCATGAAGCTCATAGTAAATACCTGTGCAATAAATACGACCAAGAATCAGTTCTATATCGACATGCTCTGACATGTATTATATGCCTATGTTGAATCTTCGACACCACAATTCTACATTCATTTTATTATTCGGTGACTGGTCACAGGAGGGAAAGCGATCTAACAAGGGCTATATTTATGAATGGAAGCCTCACAATCTTTGTGCGGTCAGATAGGTACGGTGGTATCTCATTGCGAGTAACCAAATCCAACCAATACATGAGACTAGAGTCAGATGGAAACTAGAGGCCGTATGAATTGGCTGGTGGACTGCATGTATATGAAGCAATGATAAATGACTGTGATTAACCAATAGTTTTGCGGTGAGTACGACATATGCATCGGGGGGCAATGCACTTGCCCGTATGAGAACTTTTTTGCAAGCCAGTGGGTGTAAGGCAGCCAAATCTTGGTTGCGCATCATTAACTCCGATCTCTTGTAAAAAAAACAACGCCATCGAGTATTGACCCTCCGTTTCTTATTTCGATAAGAACTACAGGGTAGTGAATTCCAAAAGCATCGGTCTTGAAGAGCTGCTATCTTCTGTTATTACCACAACGATTCCTTTGGCGAATGTGTGTGGGTGACAAAGATCTTCTCCTTTCAATCAATGCAGTTTGGCTACGGCTCCACTCCTCACAAAATGAAGGTGTTATTAGATGCTACACTTGGAGCTATTAGTGCTCTTGTATTTTTTTTTCATATTGTTGCCGGTTTTATATAAAGAGGAGAAGGAAATATGACGAGATAGATTAATTTGATTTTGGTCAATTACCTGGAACACCGATGAGATTTCCTTTTGAAAACTTGAGCGAATGAACTGACGGGTTCATTAAGAAGCTTGGGGAAGGTGGGTTTGGGACGGTTTTTGAAGGGAAATTGGGTAAATATACAATTGTAGTGAAACGTTTGGAAGGTGCTAGGCAAGGAAAGAAGGAATTTTGGCAGATGTCGAGACATTTTCAGCGTTGAACACATGAATCTAGTCAGGCTAATTGTTTTTTTTTTTTTTTTGCAGAGAAGCCCGAGAGGCTTCTGGTATATGAATATGTGTTGAGAGGGTCACTTGATAGGCGGATCTATTATCGCCACAACAACGCACCTCCTGATTGGTACACCCAGTGTAGGATCATTCTTGATATAGCTATAAGGGCCTATGTTATCTTCATGAGGAGTGCATGTGAAAAAGTACTCATTCGGATATCAAACCACAAAAAATTCTCTTGGATGACAACTTTAATGCTAAAGTGGCTGGTTTTGGACTATGTAAGTTAATACCGAGAGAGGTCAGAGCAAAGTAGTGACTGAGAGAGAAACACCAGGATATTTGGCACCTAAATGGTTAACGTCGAGGATCATTAAAAAGTTTATGTCTATAACTTGGAGTTGTTTTCATGGAAATAGAAAGTGCAAGAAAATATATTGACACTTCTAAGCCGCAGATCCAAAGTATTGCAACTTACAAGAGAGGGAAGGGGGTTCGTTCGCCGACTTTGTACACAAGGTGAGAGACCAATGTTTCCCCCCTCGAACATATAAATATATTTTGCTGGCAAAAATAAGTCAACCAAGAATTCTGACATCTTATCCTCCTATTTTAAAATTCTCAGATCAAATCAATTAAGAACCAATTTCAAATTCATATAATAAAAGAATAAGGAAACACTCCCCAAAGAATCTATCTATATAAAGATAAAGAAGCAATCGTGTTAGGAAGTAGGTCTTTCTTTGGCCAAAGGTACTTCGAACTTGGAACGAGCAAAGGTTTTAACCTGAACTACAAGATGGTTTTTTGTATATATGCAAAGATATGAATGTAAAGATGGCAGGATCCAGCGCAGCATCATGTGGTCTGGAGTTTTCACGGGTTGGAGTGTTCTTCTATCACGAATTATAATTCGACATGATCATACATAATCTTCTTCTATCATGAATTACAAGTGCTGCAATACTTCAGTTTAGATGAAACAATTCGCTGATACAGTACAAGTGCTGCATATCAAACGGCCTTTACAGGTTTCAGCTTCAGGGGTGAGAGTGAGAAGTAAGAATATGTCATAGGTGGAAATATCCAGACATTGATCAACACGTTAGGAGCTACGGAATACGACAAGCTTGCCTCGGAGCGAGGCATGGACAACTTGGCCTGGAATTTCCTTCCGAATTCTGGCTAGCTACTCATTCGGTGATCAACTTACTGCGACATATCCATTACACCCCATCCATGTCGCCTTTGAAAAAGGCTACTTTTTAGATTTTTGTGGTTTGAAGATGTTGCCCTTGTAGTATTTCAGTTCGGCAATGCTCTCTTTGATATCGTCCATCGCCCTGTGACTTTTTCCTTTCCTAGGAGTTTGCTTCCTTTCTGCGAACAATAATGACAAACACACAGTTAGATCTCGGCCACATCACGAAAGGTCTCAGAGTTAAACTCATCCTACTCGAGAATGTAAACATATGTTAGCACAAGGCTAATGGGTACACTCCAAAGCCAGTGGATGCCATAGACGCGATTTTTTTATTCCATAATTTGGTACAAACTCTAAATGTACAACTATACTGGTGCTTGAATATAGCAGGAACATCAAGAATACAAGGCTTTGTTTAACTGCTGAAATTGTGTATATTGCTTATCCACGGCGATTGTTTTAATTATTTTACTCTTCAACAAAATCAGAAAGTACTCATATCATTTCAAACAGATGTAGCAGTTGAGGGACCATGATTGAAACAAGTGCAAATAGCAAATGAATCAATAGGATAGACAGGAACAAATTGACAACAAGCAAGCATAATAATAAAAAAAATCAGCCTTCTACAAATTTGGTTTACCTTTAGGGTACCACCGGGTGCACAAAGCCATGATACTGCTCACATCAACAATCACGTGAGAGAAGATGGCTGCAAGCCGTGGCATATACTTCTGCTTAGGAAAAAAGTAGCAAATGTATTATTAATCATCCACCAAAAGCTAAAGGAATACATCGTGTTTACACTGGAAAAAAGATGTCCTCGCGAAGGAAAAATTAACACATTATATATGTAACAAGGAATAAACAAATTATTTGGCATGATGATAAATGCGGGAGACATGGATATCAATGTAGCAAACTATTATCGAGCACTGTCCCAAATAAGGCAGTTTGATGTAATACCATATAGTTATCAAGTATATATTTTTTCTATTGACTTAATGAGCTGATCTATAACAAGCCGAATAAATAATACAAGAAAATCAACTAAATTTATTTTCTGGATTGAATTAGACCATTATCCAAGCAATTTTGAACGAGCATTTTTCACCCTAGAGGGCAAGGAACACAGTGCCCTCCCCGCATTTGGAAAAACCAAACCGAATTACTTGGATTTTCAAATTTTGAAATGAGAATGTTGACCAAACAATCCTGAGATTGCTGACCTTTTTTAGTTTACTCAAACAAAAAGCAAAAGCTTGAATTCAAAAAATAATAGGATGGAAATTTAGTTGACAAGAAATATAAGTCAGTATCGACAGGTGTTCTTTTTACTGAAACTGTTAATCCTGCTGGAGGATAAAAATTTGTAACAGTGACCAGTCTTGCGTTCATGGAAAACAAATGTCTTTCCTTAAACCTAGCTATACGACTATTCTTATCTGTGTGACAGTATATCAATCCTAATTACAGCATGTCAATCCTAAAAGACATTCTTTACTGACCTTTAGAAATAGTAAATCTACATAAACTGAATTCCCAGCTATTGATGGAGTGTCTGAACCTACATGCTTCATGAGGAAGTCTAACACCTGCAAATAAGCCAACAGAAACTTCTATTAGAAACCTTTGGCTATTTTATTTTTTGTAGCAAGGCATATGTACTGTTTTACAATGCATAAATGATTAAAAACTATATGACGTATCATTCTTAGATGTGCATGGAACAGCTGTATCAAGTGGTAAAGCAGAAGCCTTATTCAGAGAAACTTCAGAGCTCGAGATGTGAATACAACAATAACATTCACGGATATACTGATATAGATCATGCTGTAACATGCACACTTGCAAAACTTGGTATAGCTTGAATAGTGACTAGTATGCTATTCAAACCATACCAATCTGTTTGTTACTTTTCCTTTGCACATGATGTATTTGGTCATATTTTTGCAAGAAATCTTGCAAGCATACATGTTACAGCATGATATCCATCTAAAACATATAAATTGTTTGCAACATTTTGGAGTGGAAAAATGCATTCTGGATATAGGTGAATCGCCACCTATGTGGAGATAAGAGTTTTTGCAACATATGCAATTTTTTTGCTAAAAGGGGAGGTTTGGATTGCAGCATTTGTATGTTAGATATATGTATGTGACATCTCACAAGTAACAACTGCAGTGCTACAAAATTGAAAGGTACAACAAGTTCACAATTTTGGGGCATCCACTGGTAATTTCCTAAATGAAAATTAGAATGGCAATTGGCAATTCAAGATTTTACAGAAAAATGTTTAAAATCAAATGTAGCGTACTACTGTTAATCGGAAACATATTTTTTATATATTGATAAATAAGAAAGAAAACAATCTATAATGATCAACTCAAATCATGTCAGAACTGTCGGTTCTCATGATAATGCCATGGTGTAGGAAGGCAAGTGTGTAATGAGTTAAAAGAGCACATGAAAATGAAGTTATGCAAACTGTAGAACTATTGAATAGCAAATAGCACTCCAAGAGAGTTCTAAAGTAGCCAGAGGTTCAAGTGCAACAGATAGATACATGAATAAGATTAAGGAATCAGTTGTGGATACTGTAACTTCATTACCATGTTTGCAATCAAATATTCAGAAAAAGGTGATGATAACCATAAAAATCAGACAACATACTTGTTTCTCCGCGTCACCCTCAGAAATCTCACTCTGCAGTACCCTCTCTGTCAATCCTAAATAAGTTCAGGGGTCATCAGATTTATATTCAGAGAACAATACCCAATAAGAAGTGTTATTTGGAAAATAAAGATTATTTACCACTAGATGCATGATGGGTTTTACACCATTCATTCATATTATCTAAGCAAGCTTTGCTCTGTCTTATAACCAAGTTAGGACCCTGCAAAATGACAACAATGTTGAACTTCCCGATGATATGCTGGCAGACAAATTATTCTACACTGAGATGAAGTACTATTTGCGCTTATTGACACGATAAGTAGAAAACCAGTGTACTGAATTTGACATTAAATATTTATGCTACTACAAATACCATATTCCACATGGATCATCAGCACTCCATTAGCCATTAAATACTTCTCATATTCAGGTCTGAGCAAAGGGTGGGTTTGGACTTGTATTGTGGAACAGAGGGGGTACTGTCTAGATTGGCCGGATAAGGTATTAATTTTTTTCCAAACTGCAGTTTATGTAACACAGCTACTAGGAACAGAATTAGTAAACAATTAATCTACAGAAAACCAGAGTAATTCACGGGTGTTCTCCGAATATTCCTGTAAGCAGAACTAGTTACAAGAACACCATGATATTGTACACAATCTATGTAGAACAAACTAAAGGTAAATGATTTCAACAGCCACCTCTATTTGTTTTGTAAGTTTACCATCTGTTACAATGCAAGCTATCTCCAATATCCGATCTTTCGAAATATCCAAACCTACACAATCCAGTATGAGTGTGCCAGTTAGTCATAATTTTATGCATAAGATAAAGGTAACAAAAGAAGGAATAGATTCAAAAACCAAATTTGATTTATCTATCCATCAAAAAATTTATTAAAAAGTTATAAAAATTGAATAAATTCACAGCAATAGCAACTATCATCAGATCAGAGATCAAGGTATTTAGCAATCATCGTCGAACTTCCAGGATAAGAAATGCCCTTCGATGTTTCAGACCAACTCAACAAGTTGTTTGGGGCATTGGAGATAAATAATCTGTGGTTTGCAATTTTGTTCTGTTGAATCTCAGATTGTAGTTTGGTTAACTAAAGTCGTCTATCAGTAATTTGAAATATGTTTGTTTCACCATGAGCCATCTAGTTCGACCATTGACTGCAAGTTAAACCAGATGTCACTCCATTCTTAGCCACTAGAAGAAAGTAGAGAACCTTTCCCAAAATAAAATAATGAGACGCAAAGAAGACACTGATATATTTCAGAAGGCCTCCTGAACTACTCTATGACCTCATACCCTTCCATTTTCAGTATTACGATTTGAACTTACCATCCAAGTATGATAATTGGATTGAACAGATTGGACTATTCACTGTCCTGCTAAAGAACTTCCTACTGAGCTACTGGCTACCAAACATTTTCAATCATTAAGCAGGTTACAAATAATTGGGGCTGTAATTTGTAAGTGGCCATGTCACAAATTTACATCATCAGCACTCTGAACTATTATTTCGTAGGTGCAATTTTTTAATAGTCACAAACATACCAAACTCTGTGCAGAAAAATAATTATTCTGAGGCAGAACAAAACAACACAAACTGTTATGAACAAACAAGTAAATGAAGGCGGAACATCAAAAATAAATTCTCTTATTATGTATTAATAACATAAAACAAGTTGTGGTAACTGAATTATTCACCAGTCATTTCCAAGTCTATCCACACTAAAGGCATCCTGTAACCACCAGATGATGATGCAAGAGCTGCTCCATTATTGCTTACAACAGTTGTGTCATTTTGCATGCCTTTGTCTGCATAGTAAATGCAGTTTACAACCCCATTAGTGACTACGGTGAGTAGGAACAGAAATATTAATATATTATAGAACATAAACATGTATATCCCTGTCTCCATCAAAGGGTTTTTCAAGTAGCCATATGTACCTTGAAGAAAAAATCTAAAGAAAGGGGATGCCCATATCAGACAGATTGAAAATGTGATCAGTATGCTGGTGAATACGCTTGAGCAAAAATGTCACACTACAATCTAGTTAAAACTATTTTCAGAGAACTGTAGGGGAAGCGCCAACAATGAACGGAGGCAAAATTGATACACTGCACTAAACAGTGGCGGTATGACCTCTTGCGGCAATGGCAACTCTCCCTGAGTCCCTGGTCATGACAGTAGTTACCTAATTCGTTCCAATTTAGTTTCAGAGCCAACTGCTGCTCCGGCCTCAATGAGCAGCAGGCAGCAGCTGGGATTTTAATCATGCTATGCCTTTACCCATGGCAGCGGCATACCCAGGCACGACGCATCCGGAAGTGGCATAACCATGTGTGGCCATGGCCCACAGATTATCGTTCACATTTGCAAATGTTGCAGATGCACACTTAAATGATGGGATGGATATTATATCATCAAACCACCCAACAAGCTTCTTTTACCCAACAAGCTTCTTTAGAAAATGAGCCACCATCCAAAATGCGACATGACGGCCCAAGCAAGCATGGATAAAATACAAAGCAGAAATACAATACATCTCATCTTTTCAGAATAACCACTCCAGGAAATTAAACAGTGAATGGCCATAAAACAGAACGTCAATTGAGCCCAGGGAGGCATTATCACATCATAAGGCAGTTATGTTCTTGGCAATAGTAGCTAAGCAATAATCTATTCAATACGGGTAAAAACAGGCCAGTGAATCAAGGTAAACTACAAAGGAAGTAGCTGCTTCAACTGAAAATTGCAGGGATAATAATGAGTTATGCAAAATCGGTTCTCCATGCAGAAATAGGGGGGGGGGGGGGGTCAATAATCCATCTAGTATAATCTAATACTTTGGAAGCTACATCAGAGAAGAAACGGGGTACCAACCAGGTTTGCTGGCAGCAGTTTCTTCTATATTATTCCCTGCATCATCTTCGCCATCAAGATTAAGAAGCGAGAACATGTTCTCAGGCTTGCTCATTTCCCAATTTCCTTCTGCCTGGTACAATACAAGCACCTGTTCCTATATCAACCAAGCACCCAACTCCTCAATTAAAACGAGCCTTTGTATAGCAAAAATAATTTACAGGGACGGTAACATAATACTAATATTCACTGTAATCCAACCAAGCAGAGCTAGTGTGCACCGAACAAAAAGGTTAACAGGATCGATGAAAGAGAAAGTTGATCATCTGCACCATTGGTTGCCCCTCTTTGCACTATCATGTTTATTTCTCTGGTTTAATCATTTGGCTTTTCCTAATTATAGTACACATCTCCCTTTCCTTTTTCCTAATTTATCTGTCGGTTACACTCTGTTTCTCTACCCTACTGCTAGACCTAGTTTTGACCCAAGCCAGAGAGAACCGACCTCGATGTCTGTTTACCCTATCCCCCAAATTGAAGGAACGAACCTTGTGCGCGGGCGCCGATGGAGGCCGGCCGGAGGAGGAGAGCGGGCGAAGGTGCCGCGGCTGGGGCAGGAGGAGACGCCGGTGGAGGCTGCCCGGAGGGGGGGCGGGGGACGAGCCGCGGCTGCTGCGGCTGGGGCACGAGGAGACGCGCGCCGGCTGGAGGGAACGCCGGTGGAGGTTGGCCGGGGAGGAGGAGGAGGACCGGGGCGTCGATCTCGGGCAGAGGAGCGCGAGGGCTAACCGGGCTGCGCCTGCGAAGCCGAGGCGGCGGCGGCGGCGTGGGAGAGGATCGGAGGAGGGGATGGGACTTGGAGCGAGAGGGGTCGGCCGAGCGAAACTTTTTCTTTTCTTTTCTTTTCTTTCTTTTTAGCCGAAAATATGTGATCACCAATGTCAAGTCAGGGGCTTGAACTCTGATGAGCATGAGATACCATTGTTCTTCTAACCATCCAACCACAGTTTGGTTCGTTCCATAAAGTTTCATTGGAGCCAAAGAATCCCTAGTTTTCTTGTTGTGTATATAGTGGGTTGTGTTTTAGGTCCAACTAGGTTTACAAAAAAAATTGTCAACAATTCATTATGATTGTGCAACAAACATTAGAGACGGTGATGTTTGGCGGTGGAGAAGGTTGGGTTTCAAAGAGTTTCTCCTTTGTTGACGGTCGGCACACCCTAGGGCACATGCCACTGGTAACTTGTCAATACGAATGACGTTTGCTAGACTGTGAACATCAGTGGTAATCCATTACTAGTGATGTGCGATGAACCTCGCACGTCATAGGTATGACACAGATTATGCGGCCAGTTGCGCACACCACTTCCACACCACTGGCAAGGCTCGGCACAAAGAACAATCTAGAGTGGCGCCCCACCCAATAATTATCCTCCCATTTTCGCTAATTTTTTTAAATAATACATTTTTTTAATTAATTTTCATAAATATTACGCTGGTTAAAAAAATTTCAAAAATAATACACCGTCGGCCCGGCCTAGTCGGCCCACAGAGGCCGATTGATTCGATCGGCCTACAGCTGGCCGATTGGACCTGTCGGCCTTGTGGGCTGATTGGGTCCTGTCGCCCACTGTGGGCCGACTGGAGCTAATTGGCCCGCTGTGGGCTAATTGTTTTTGCGAAAAATAGGCATAAAAAAATATGTTTAAAAAAATGTTAATCATGTAATTAAAAAAATGTTAAATGGGTATAAAAAATGTTCCTGATGTATACAAAAAATGTACAATATATATGAAAAAATGTTGACATAAAAGTATGTTTTAAAAATTGTTAATCACGTATTTAAAAATTGTTAAATGTGTGTATAAAAAAATTTCCTTATTTATACCAAAAATATAGAATGTGTATGAAAAAAATTTGACACCAAAAAATTATGTTGGTGAGTTGGTGACAAAAATAAATCAAGTTGTGAAAAAATATGATTGGTTGCTCTTTTGTATGGAACTGGAACATTTTTTTCAAACATATTTTTTGATGTCAACTTTTTCATACACATTCTATATTTTTTTTATAGATAAGGACATTTTTATACACACATTTAACAATTTTAATCATGTATTTGAAAAATGTCAACTTTTCAAACATAATTTTTGGTGTCAACTTTTTTTCATACACATTCTATATTTTTTGTATATAGAAGGAACATTTTTTATACACACATTTAACAATTTTTAAATACATGATTAACACTTTTTAAACATACTTTTTATGTCAACATTTTTTCATATATATATTGTACATTTTTCGTATACATCAGGAACATTTTTTATACCCTTTTAACATTTTTTAATTATATGATTAACATTTTTTTAAACATATATTTTTAGGCCTATTTTTTGCAAAAACAATTAGCCCACAGCGGGCCAATCAGCCCACAGTGGGCCGACAGGGGCCAGTCGGCCAGCTGTAGGCCGACTGGAATCCAAACGGCCTGCTGTGGGCCGACTAGGCCCAGTCGGCCGACGGTGTATTATTTTTGAAAAAAATTTACCCAGCGTAATATTTATGAAAATTATTAAAACAAATGTATTATTTAAAAAAATTAGCCCCATTTTCATTCTTATCCATTATGCCTCGATCCCCAAACCCTAAAGGCATCACTCTTATTCATATAGGGTCATCACCATCAAACAATTAAAAAAATCTATGTAATGATCCTCAAGCCAATGATTTTCTTTTCACGCGCGGTCCTTTTGGACCGGTGTCCGGCATTCGTCTTCGACAGTCCGGCTCCTTGTCATCTCAAAGCAGACTTGTGTGATTTCATATTAGGCGAGATCAATAAGATTGATCTTTTTGGAAAAAATACATGTTCAAACACTTCCAAAAAAAACTTATGCACATCAATATTTGATGTATAATCTCAAAAAGTCCAGTTCCTAATTAAACCTACATCAATAGAAACAAAAAATATAAAATCGGATGTGAATAGTGTCAAAGCTGCCACTATTCACATTTGAATTTGTCATATTTGAATCTCTAATTGTACATCGAGTTTTGAGCTGATTTTTTTCAGAGTTGTAGACATACCCCCTAGGAATGTCGTCGAATAATTTTAGATTTTTTTGATATGTACAGTTACTTTGGTATAGTTACAAAGGTAACCGTTGAATCGGCACTAGTTACGAAAGGGGAAATAGCTCAGTTGGTTATTAGACTATATTGTCGAATAATTTTAGATTTTTTCATTATTCGATGGTGATGATCCTACATTCAATCGAACAGACTGAAAATTTCAACCAATGGTTCGCTGATCTTCTCCTCCTGCCTCCTAAGCTCTACCACAAAATGAAAAGGAGAAACAGCTACAAGAATTTAGTTGGAGTAGGGTGTTCTTTGCTGGTGTGTTAGGACAGCTTATTACCATTTTCAGAGTTGAGACCTCCCTGTTCGCAGCTTCGCCTCGACTGAGGCTTGCTTCCAGTTTTCCTTCTCCCAAAGAAGAGGATAGAGGAGTAGAGGACACCATCTGAATCATTGCATTTGTGTCACCTATTCTCTACTCTGCAATGCATAGGTTAATCTAAGACAGACCTATACTTTGTCACATTACTATGTAAGATGACCATTAATATTTCTTCAGACAATCTTATTACTATGCACGCACGAATTAGTGTTAAATCTCAGATAACCTTTAATTGCAGGATATTAGTTTTAGGATAAACATTTTAGAAAACAAGGTGCGAAAATTTGTGGTGAATGGCTCACACAATTGTTTATTACTATTTGTCGCTATACATTATTTTCCAGTTTTGTGCACACCCCTTCAACAAGTATTTTGGAGCATATGTCCGGCTGCAACGCGCAGGTAATTATCTAGTTCTTAGAGTTCTAAGTAGTTTGATATGGCCTCTAGACACCCTTATGAGTAGTTGCTATCAATCTTGCAAAGTTTTGTTGACAAAAATTTTGTGACCCAAAAATTTCAGAAAATTGTACGTGAATAAATGTATCTTTTTGGAAGGAGTTCTTCGAGGAGGAGGTCCTCGGAGGCATCATCGAGCAGCAGCTCAATACGACGGGTTTATGTTGAGCCAAGTGCAAGCTTGATGCGGGATGCCGCTATCAAATCATGCTTATGGCCATGTAACCAGTTCATGGTTAGTGCAGGTATCAAGGAAGAATTTGAGGAGTATGTTCACAACACCGAGCTTGCTCCTTTTATCGAAGATAAGTGCACCCAGCATCTCAGTCTCACAGAAACTTTCACTAAGAAATTTAAGTATCACCCTCATGAGTCTAGAGTTTCATTTAGCCTTTATAATCTTCCCTTTACCATGTCGTCAGACATGTTCTGTGATGCGTGCAAAATTTTGTATTGGGGTTCGCTGGACGAACTACCAAGATCTGAGTATGAGTCGTTTTTAACTAGTCTCTGTTACGGTGAGGATAGAGGAGTGACTCAAGGTAGAATAAAAAGTATTCATTTTTCATCCATCCATTACTTTGCACGCTTTAATGGCAAATGCATCGTGGACAAGCAAGATTGCAGCATACTGTGTGCCCCTGACTTGAGCCTCATACACACTGCCCTGACATGAATTAAATGTTGTAATCTTGGAGCGATTGTTGCACGGAGATTGCAACACAATGCTTCCAGTGTTTACTTTTATGGTGGAATTTACGCTTCCTTAGCTAAAAGGTTGGGTGTGTCACCTTGGCCTAATGATCCTATTCTACCTACCCAGTACTTAGACTTTGAGGCCATGAAGTGCCATAAGTTTCTTAAGGGCACAATCACTTATTATACTTGCAACTTGAGGTTCAATAAAAAACCCATTGTACCTATTGTTTTGCCTGCTCCTGCTCTCTTTGATTATCACAGTAAGGGAAGATATTACGTTCTTCAGAGCAAGGCCTGCGCGTACAATGCGGACATCGAGGTTGCCACGGGCTGTGGAGGCTGCGCCAAGAGCCTCCGTGGACTATCATTCGGATTATTATCCAGGCTATGGTGATTACCAAGCTAGGCCAAAAGCCTAACCTTGGGGGAGTACGTATTTCCACCGATATTTATGTTCAGGGTGTTTATATCCTACTCATGCTATTGCTCAATGGTAATTATTCTCAATGCATGATTATGACCATTTTTGCTCTCTAGTTGGTCGCTTCTCAATCTAATTTCTAGTCTTCACCTGTACTAAGCGGGAATACTGCTTGTGCATCAAATTCCTTAAACCAAAGTTATTACAGATGAGTCTGTCATATCTACCTATATGCGGTATTGCCTTGCCGTTCCAAGCAAATATGCATGTGCCACCTCTAAAATGTCAAATGAACATCTATTTTGTGTGCCTGGACCGCTCATGGAGCGACAGGGGGCGGTAAGTATCTGAAGGAAATATGCCCTAGAGGCAATAATAAAGTTATTATTTATTTCCTCATATCATGATAAATGTTTATTATTCATTCTAGAATTGTATTAACCGGAAACATGATACATGTGTGAATACATAGACAAACCTATAGTCACTAGTATGCCTCTACTTGACTAGCTCATTAATCAAAGATGGTTATGTTTCCTAACCATAGACATGTGTTGTCATTTGATTAGTGGGATCACATCATTAGAAGAATGATGTGATTGACATGACCCATTCCGTTAGCCTAGCACTTGATCGTTTAGTATACTGCTATTACTTTCTTCATGACTTATACATGTTCCTGTAACTATGAGAATTATGCAACTCCGTTTACGGAGGAACACTTTGGTACTACCAAACGTCACAACGTAATCGGGTGATTATAAAGGAGTACTACAGGTGTCTCCGAAGGTACATGTTGAGTTGGCATATTTCGAGATTAGGTTTTGTCACTCCGATCGTCGGAGAGGTATCTCTGGGCCCTCTCGGTAATGCACATCATTATAAGCCTTGCAAGCAATGTGACCAAATGAGTTGGTTGCGGGATGATGCATTACAGAACGAGTAAAGAGACTTGCCGGTAACGAGATTGAACTAGGTATTGGATACCGACGATCAAATCTAGGGCAAGTAACATATCGATGACAAAGGGAACAACGTATGTTGTTATGCGGTTTGACCGATAAAGATCTTCGTAGAATATGTAGGAACCAATATGGGCATCCAGGTCCCGCTATTGGTTATTGACCGAGAATAGTTCCAGGTCATGTCTACATAGTTCTCGAACCCGTAGGGTCCGCACGCTTAACGTTACGATGACAGTTTTATTATGAGTTTATAAGTTTTGATGTACCGAAGTTTGTTCGGAGTCCCGGATGTGATCACGGACATGACGAGGAGTCTCGAAATGGTCGAGACATAAAGATTGATATATTGGAAGCCTATGTTTGGACATCGGAATGGTTCCAGATGAAATCGGGATTTTACCGGAACACCGGGGGGTTACCGGAACCCTCCCGGGGGTTAATGGGCCTTAGTGGGCCATGAGGGAGAAGAGGAGGGCCGGCCAGGGCAGGCCACGTGCCCCCTCCCCCCCTAGTCCGAATAGGACAAGGAAGGGGGGCGGCGCCCCCCTTTCCTCTTTCCCCTCCCCCCTTTCCTTCTCCACCAAGGCAAGAGGGGGGAGTCCTACTCCCGGTGGGAGTAGGACTCCTCCAGGCATCCCTAGGGGGCCGGCCGCACATCCCCCCTCCCTCCTTTATATACGGGGGCAGGGGCACCCCATAGACACACAAGTATATCTACGGATCGTTCCTTAGCCGTGTGCGGTGCCCCCCTCCACCATATTCCACCTCGGTCATATCGTCGCGGAGTTTAGGCGAAGCCCTGCGCCGGTAGAGCATCATCATCGTCACCACGCCGTCGTGCTGACGGAACTCATCTCCGGAGCTTTGCTGGATCGGAGCCCGGAGATCGTCACCGAGCTGAACATGTGCTGAACTCGTAGGCCCCGTACGTTCGGTGCTTGGATCGGTCGGATCGTGAAGACATACGACTACATCAACCGCGTTGTGCTAACGCTTCCACTTACGGTCTACGAGGGTACGTGGACAAACACTCTCCCCTCTTGTTGCTATGCCATCACCATGATCTTGCGTGTGCGTAGGAATTTTTTTGAAATTACTACGTTCCCCAACAGTGGCATCCGAGCCAGGTTTTATGCGTAGATGTCAAATACACGAGTAGAACACAAGTGAGTTGTGGGCGATACAAGTCATACTGCTTACCAGCATGTCATACTTTGGTTCGGCGGTATTGTGAGATGAAGCGGCCCGGACCGACATTACGCGTACACTTACGCGAGACTGGTTTCACCGCTGCGAGCACTCGTTGCTTAAAGGTGATTGGCGGGTGTCTGTCTCTCTCACTTTAGTTGAACCGAGTATGGCTACGCCCGGTCCTTGCGAAGGTTAAAACAGCACTAACTTGACGAACTATCATTGTGGTTTTGATGCGTAGGTAAGAACGGTTCTTGCTCAGCCCGTAGCAGCCACGTAAAATTTGCAACAACAAAGTAGAGGACGTCTAACTTGTTTTTGCAGGGCATGTTGTGATGTGATATGGTCAAGACGTGATGCTATATTTTATTGTATGAGATGATCATGTTTTGTAACCGAAGTTATCGGCAACTGGTAGGAGCCATATGGTTGTCGCTTTATTGTATGAAATGCAAACGCCCTGTAATTGCTTTACTTTATCACTAAGCGGTAGCGATAGTCGTAGAAGCAATAGATGGCGTAACGACAACAATGCTACGATGGAGATCAAGGTGTCGCGCCGGTGACGATGGTGATCACGATGGTGCTTCGGAGATGGAGATCACAAGCACAAGATGATGATGGCCATATCATATCACTTATATTGATTGCATGTGATGTTTATCCTTTATGCATCTTATCTTGCTTTGATTGACGGTAGCATTTTAAGATGATCTCTCACTAATAATCAAGAAGTGTTCTCCCTGAGTATGCACCGTTGCGAAATTTCTTCGTGCCGAGACACCACGTGATGATCGGGTGTGATAGGCTCTATGTTCAAATACAACGGGTGCAAAACAATTGCACACGCGGAATACTCAGGTCATACTTGACGAGCCTAGCAATACAGATATGGCCTCGGAACACGGGGACCGAAAGGTCGAGCGTGAATCATATAGTAGATATGATCAACATAGTGATGTTCACCATTGAAACTACTCCATCTCACGTGATGATCGGACATGGTTTAGTTGATTTGGATCACGTGATCACTTAGATGACTAGAGAGATGTCTGTCTAAGTCGGAGTTCTTAAGTAATATGATTAATTGAACTTAAATTTATCATGAACTTAGTACCTGATAGTATTTTGCTTGTCTATGTTTGTTTGTAGATAGATGGCTCGTGCTGTTGTTCCGTTGAATTTTAATGCGTTCCTTGAGAAAGCAAAGTTGAAAGATGATAGTAGCAATTACACGGACTGGGTCCGTAACCTGAGGATTATCCTCATTGCTGCACAGAAAAGTCACGTCCTGGAAGCACCGCTGGGTGCCAGGCCTGCTGCTGATGCAACTGACGATGTTAAGAACGTCTGGCAGAGCAAAGCTGATGACTACTCGATAGTTCAGTGTGCCATGCTTTACGGCTTGGAACCGGGTCTTCAACGACGTTTTGAACGTCATGGAGCATATGAGATGTTCCAGGAGTTGAAGTTAATATTTCAAGCAAATGCCCGGGTTGAGAGATATGAAGTCTCCAATAAGTTCTATAGCTGCAAGATGGAGGAGAATAGTTCTGTCAGTGAACACATACTCAAAATGTCCGGGTATAATAATCACTTGATTCAACTGAGAGTTAATCTTCCTGATGATAGTGTCATTGACAGAATTCTCCAATCACTGCCACCAAGCTACAAGAGCTTCGTGATGAACTATAATATGCAAGGGATGAACAAGACAATTCCTGAGCTCTTCGCAATGCTAAAAGCTGCGGAGGTAGAAATCAAGAATGAGCATCAAGTGTTGAGGGTTAACAAGACCACCAGTTTCAAGAAAAAGGGCAAAGGGAAGAAGAAGGGGAACTTCAAAAAGAATGGCAAGCAAGTTGCTGCTCAAGAGAAGAAACCCAAGTCTGGACCTAAGCCTGAAACTGAGTGCTTCTACTGCAAGCAGACTCGACACTGGAAGCGGAACTGCCCCAAGTATTTGGCGGATAAGAAGGATGGTAAAGTGAACAAAGGTATATGTGATATACATGTTATTGATGTGTACCTTACTAATGCTCGCAGTAGCACCTGGATATTTGATACTGGTTCTGTTGCTAATATTTGCAACTCGAAACAGGGACTACGGATTAAGCGAAGATTGGCTAAGGACGAGGTGACGATGCGCGTGGGAAATGGTTCCAAAGTCGATGTGATCGCGGTCGGCACGCTACCTCTACATCTACCATCGGGATTAGTTTTAGACCTAAATAATTGTTATTTGGTGCCAGCGTTGAGCATGAACATTATATCTGGATCTTGTTTGATGCGAAACGGTTATTCATTTAAATCAGAGAATAATGGTTGTTCTATTTATATGAGTAATATCTTTTATGGTCATGCACCCTTGAAGAGTGGTCTATTCTTATTGAATCTCGATAGTAGTGATACACATGTTCATAGTGTTGAAACCAAAAGATGCAGAGTTGGAAACGATAGTGCAACTTATTTTTGGCACTGCCGTTTAGGTCATATCGGTGTAAAGTGCATGAAGAAACTCCATACTGATGGGCTTTTGGAATCACTTGATTATGAATCACTTGGTACTTGCGAACCGTGCCTCATGGGCAAGATGACTAAAACGCCGTTCTCCGGAACTATGGAGCGGGCAACTGATTTGTTAGAAATCATACATACTGATGTTTGTGGTCCAATGAATGTTGAGGCTCGCGGCGGGTATCGTTATTTTCTCACCTTCATAGATGATTTGAGCATATATGGGTATATCTACTTAATGAAACACAAGTCTAAAACATTTGAAAAGTTCAAAGAATTTCAGAGTGAAGTGGAAAATCATCATAACAAGAAAATAAAATTTCTACGATCTGATCGTGGAGGAGAATATTTGAGTTACGAGTTTGGTCTGCACTTGAAACAATGCGGAATAGTTTCGCAACTCACGCCACCCGGAACACCACAATGAAATGGTGTGTCCGAACGTCGTAATCGTACTTTACTAGATATGGTACGATCTATGATGTCTCTTACTGATTTACCGCTATCGTTTTGGGGTTATGCTTTAGAGCTGGCCGCATTCACGTTAAATAGGGAACCATCAAAATCCGTTAAGACAACGCCTTATGAACTATGTGAAAGAACATGCGGTGCCCCCATGCTTGGTTTTGGTAATTGATGACAATCTCTATGGACTAATGGTTGTCTTGAGTTATATTTGAAGGATTTGTCCATAGGCTTTTCTTGAAGTCCATGTGCTGGTTTCAAGGAGTTTATGAGTTGACCAAGGTGCTATTAAGGAATTATCCAAAGATTGGTCATGCGGGTGTCGAGCTTATTGCAAGCATGTCTTGAAGAAGAAGGTTGTGTGATCATTCATGTTTACCTTCAATACATCATCCAAATGAAGAGAGTTGCAAAGATTCAAGGTTGATCAAGACTAAGTCAATAGTGAACCAAGTTGATTAACTCACAAAGCGTAGAAGATGTACCGAGAGGGATCAAGTGATCCCATGGTATGGTAAGCATTGTCAATTGCACTTTGTGTACTAACCCATGGTCTATGTGAGAGTTCTATGTGGGGTTAGGTACATATCCATGGGCTTGCATCAAGAGGAAGATATCCTACAACCCATGGAAAGGATGAAACCAAGTGGTGATCGTCATCAAGATTGCCATGTGCAAGTTCAAGTGGAGCATCACGAAGAGATCAAGTGCTTGAATCTTTCCATCTATTGTGGTGTCAATGGACTTGTGAAGATGAGCCGAAGAGTGGCTCACCCATAGTGGACTACGGGGGAGCAATCATCTAGTCTTCATCGAGCCAACACAATCAAGAAAGGTGGTCCAACTTGAGGGAGTGAAGATCGTCATCATCTAGCTCAAGTGGACCATGTGCAAGGCAAAGGTTTGCCCTTGATAGGTTTTCTATTTTACCGGTCTCATGGTAGTTGTGGGAGACCGGGTTATAGGATCGATTGTCGTACTATCAATGGGGGCTCTCGATGAGTTGCTTGATCGTATCATTCGTAGAGAGCTCAAACCATTGCATCCTTGCATCATGTTTCTTGGTTCTTGTTTGATTCTCTTTGTGAGTCTTAGAGCTTCTGGTCATCTTGATGACAAGCTTGAGTTCATCGAAAACGGAGTTTGCATGCTTCTTCTATGATGTTTTCGGTGTTGGAGGTTTTACCGGTCTTCTCGGAGGAAGGGTTCTCACCATTTTATTTTGGGCCTTTTCTCATTTTCTTATTATTGGTATTTCTATCAAGATTGTGTTATCCCTTGTCGTTAGCTTTCCAACAAACTTGGTTTCGTTGAATTCGGAGTCCGTTTGCAAAAGTTGTGGCTGTTTTGGTGAAGGCTGCAGCGGTACTACCGCGACTAGAGCGGATGTAATTTTTTACTACCGCTCTAGAGCGGTACTACCGCGGCTCCTGAGCGGTAGTACCGCTCCAGAGCAGTACTACCGTGGCTCCTAAGCGGTAGTACCGCCCCAGACCAAAAACTCGTGTTTTCTCTCTCGATTGGGATGTTTTGAGCGTGCTAAGCGGTAGTACCACTCCTCCAAGCGGTAGTACCGCTTGTGCACGACCTGAGCACATAACGGTTGGATTCGGGAGGTCCTATAAAAGGGGGTCTTCTTCCCCATTGAACCTTATCCTTTGAGCTCGTGTTCTTCCCTCATTGTTGACCTTCTTTGAGCTTGCTAACTCTCAATCCCTCCATGGATTCTTGCTAGTTTTGAGGAAAGAGAGGAGATCTAGATCCACGCTTCCACCAATCACTTTCTCCTCTAAGTGAGGGGAACCCCTTGGATCTAGATCTTGGAGTTCTTCATGTTCTTCTTTCATTCTTCCTCTCATTTTCCTCCCTAGCATTAGTTGCTTCGGTGGGATTTGGGAGAGAAGGACTTGGGCACTCCGTGTGCCCTTGCCATTGCATTTGGTGCATCGGTTTGAGTTCTCCACGGTGATACGTGGAAGTGAAGTTTGAGAAGCTTATTACTCTTGGGTGCTTGGTGCCCTTGAGCTTGTTCCTCTTGGGTGCTTGGGCGCCCTAGACGGTTGGTGGTGTTCGGAGCTCAATCATTGTGGTGTAAAGCTCTGGGCAAGCGCCGGGTCTCCAATTAGGTTGTGGAGATCGCCTGAGCAATTTGACGGTACCGTGACCGCCCCAAGGGTTGCCAAATTGTACGGGTTCGTGACCGCCCCAAGGGTTGCCATTTGTACGGGTTCGTGACCGCCTCAAGGGTCCCTTAGTGGAATCACGGCATCTTGCATTGTGCGAGGGCGTGAGGAGATTACGGTGGCCCTAGTGGCTTCTTGGGGAGTATTGTGCCTCCACACCGATCCAAACGGAGATTAGCATCCGCAAGGGTGTGAACTTCGGGATACATCGTCGTCTCCGCGTGCCTCGGTTATCTCTTACCCGAGCTCTTTACTTATGCACTTTACTTTGTGATAGCCATATTGTTTCTTGTCATATATCTTGCTATCACCTAAGTAGTTTTTCTTGCTTAGCATATGTCGTTGGTGCACATAGGTGAGCCTAGTTGTTGTAGGTTTTGTTCTTGACAAATTAACCGCTAGGTTTATTCCGCATTTGTTGAAGCCTCAACCGTAATTATTTTAAAGCACCTATTCACCCCCCCCTCTAGGCGACATCCACGATCTTTCACTATGGTTTGGCAAGAAACCAAAGTTGTCGTTTCTTAAAGTTTGGGGCTGCGATGCTTATGTGAAGAAACTTCAACCAGATAAGCTCGAACCCAAATCGGAGAAATGTGTCTTCATAGGATACCCAAAAGAGACTATTGGGTACACCTTCTATCACAGATCTGAGGGCAAGATTTTCGTTGCTAAAATCGGATCCTTTCTAGAGAAGGAGTTTCTCTCGAAAGAAGTGAGTGGGAGGAAAGTAGAACTTGATGAGATAACTGTATCTACTCCCTTATTGGAAAGTAGTTCATCACAAGAACCGGTTCCTGTGACAACTACACCAATCAGTGAGGAAGCTAATGATATTGATCATGAAACTTCAGATCAAGTTTCTACTGAACCTTGTAGGTCTACCAGAGTAAGATCCGCACCAGAGTGGTACAGTAATCCAATTCTGGAAGACATGTTACTTGACCATGATGAACCTACGAACTATGAGGAAGCGATGATGAGCCCAGATTCCGCAAAATGGCTAGAGGCCATGAAATCTGAGATGGGATCCATGTATGAAAACAAAGTATGGACTTTGGTTGACTTACCCGATGATCGGCAAGCCATTGAGAATAAATGGATCTTTAAGAAGAAGACTGACGCTGATGGTAATGTAACTGTCTATAAAGCTCGACTTGTTGCGAAAGGTTTTCGACAAGTTCAAGGAGTTGACTACGATGAGACTTTCTCACCCGTAGCGATGCTTAAGTCTGTCCGAATCATGTTAGCTATTGCTGCATTTCATGATTATGAGATTTGGCAAATGGATGTCAAAACTGCATTCTTGAATGGATTTCTAGAAGAAGAGTTGTATATGATGCAGCCAGAAGGTTTTGTTGATCCAAAAGGTGCTAACAAAGTGTGCAAGCTCCAGCGTTCCATTTATGGACTGGTGCAAGCATCTCAGAGTTGGAATAAACGCTTTGATAGTGTGATCAAAGCATATGGTTTTATACAGACTTTTGGAGAAGCCTGTATTTACAAGAAAGTGAGTGGGAGCTCTATAGCATTTCTGATATATATGTAGATGACATATTATTAATTGGAAATGATATAGAATTTTCGGATAGCATAAAGGGATACTTGAATAAAAGTTTTTCAATGAAAGACCTCGGTGAAGCTGCTTACATATTGGGCATCAAGATCTATAGAGATAGATCAAGACGCTTAATAGGACTTTCACAAAGCACATACCTTGACAAAATTTTGAAAAAGTTCAAAAGGATCAGGCAAAGAAAGGTTTCTTGCCTGTGCTACAAGGTGTGAAGTTGAGTCAAACTCAATGCCCGACCACAGCAGAAGATAGAGAGAAAATGAAAGATGTTCCCTATGCTTCAGCCATAGGCTCTATCATGTATGCAATGTTGTGTACCAAACCTGACGTATGCTTAGCAATAAGCTTGGCAGGAAGGTACCAAAGTAATCCAGGAGTGGATCACTGGACAGCGGTCAAGAACATCCTGAAATACCTGAAAAGGACTAAGGATATGTTTCTCGTATATGGAGGTGACAAAGAGCTAGTCGTAAATGGTTACGCCGATGTAAGCTTTGACACCGATCCGGACGATTCTAAATCGCAAACCGGATACGTGTTTCTATTAAACGGTGGAGCTGTAAGTTGGTGCAGTTCTAAACAAAGCGTCAGAGCGGGATCTACATGTGAAGCGGAGTACATAGCTGCTTCAAGCAGCAAATGAAGGAGCTGGATGAAGGAGTTCATTTCTGATCTAGGTGTCATACCTAGTGCATCGGGACCAATGAAGATCTTCTGTGACAATACTGGTGCAATTGCCTTGGCAAAGGAATCCAGATTTCACAAGAGGACCAAGCACATCAAAAGACGCTTCAATTCCATTCGGGACCAAGTCCAAGTGGGAGACATAGAGATTTGCAAGATACATACGGATCTGAATGTTGCAGACCCGTTGACTAAGCCTCTCTCACGAGCAAAACATGATCAACACCAAGACTCCATGGGTGTTAGAATCATTACTATGTAATCTAGATTATTGACTCTAGTGCAAGTGGGAGACTGAAGGAAATATGCCCTAGAGGCAATAATAAAGTTATTATTTATTTCCTCATATCATGATAAATGTTTATTATTCATGCTAGAATTGTATTAACCGGAAACATGATACATGTGTGAATACATAGACAAACCTATAGTCACTAGTATGCCTCTACTTGACTAGCTCATTAATCAAAGATGGTTATGTTTCCTAACCATAGACATGTGTTGTCGTTTGATTAGTGAGATCACATCATTAGAAGAATGATGTGATTGACATGACCCATTCTGTTAGCCTAGCACTTGATCGTTTAGTATACTGCTATTGCTTTCTTCATGACTTATACATGTTCCTGTAACTATGAGAATTATGCAACTCCTGTTTACCGGAGGAACACTTTGGGTACTACCAAACGTCACAACGTAACTGGGTGATTATAAAGGAGTACTACAGGTGTCTCCGAAGGTACATGTTGAGTTGGCGTATTTTGAGATTAGGTTTTGTCACTCCGATCGTTGGAGAGGTATCTCTGGGCCCTCTCGGTAATGCACATCATTATAAGCCTTGCAAGCAATGTGACCAAATGAGTTGGTTGCGGGATGATGCATTACAGAACGAGTAGAGAGACTTGCCGGTAATGAGATTGAACTAGCTATTGGATACCAACGATCAAATCTCGGGCAAGTAACATATCGATGACAAAGGGAACAACGTATGTTGTTATGCGGTTTGACCGATAAAGATCTTCGTAGAATATGTAGGAACCAAAATGGGCATCCAGGTCCCGCTATTGGTTATTGACCGAGAATAGTTCTAGGTCATGTCTACATAGTTCTCGAACCCGTAGGGTCCGCACGCTTAACGTTACGATGACAGTTTTATTATGAGTTTATAAGTTTTGATGTACCAAAGTTTGTTCAGAGTCCCGGATGTGATCACGGACATGACGAGGAGTCTCGAAATGGTCGAGACATAAAGATTGATATATTGGAAGCCTATGTTTGGACATCGGAATGGTTCCGAATGAAATCGGGATTTTACCGGAACACCGGGGGGTTACCGGAACCCTCCCGGGGGTTAATGGGCCTTAGTGGGCCATGAGGGAGAAGAGGAGGGCCGGCCAGGGCAGGCCGCGCGCCCCCTCCCCTAGTCCGAATAGGACAAGGAAGGGGGGGGGGGCGGGGGCCCCCTTTCCTCTTTCCCCTCCCCCCTTTCCTTCTCCACCAAGGCAAGAGGGGGGAGTCCTACTCCTCCAGGCGCATCCCTAGGGGGCCGGCCGCACCTCCCCCCTCCCTCCTTTATATACGGGGGTAGGGGCACCCCATAGACACACAAGTTGATCTACGGATCGTTCCTTAGCCGTGTGCGGTGCCCCCCTCCACCATATTACACCTCGGTCATATCGTCGCGGAGTTTAGGCGAAGCCCTGCACCGGTAGAGCATCATCATCGTCACCACGCCGTCGTGCTGACGGAACTCATCTCCGGAGCTTTGCTGGATCGGAGCCCGGAGATCGTCACCGAGCTGAACGTGTGCTGAACTCGGAGGCCCCGTACGTTCGGTGTTTGGATCGGTCGGATCGTGAAGACGTACGACTACATCAACCGCGTTGTGCTAACGCTTCCGCTTACGGTCTACGAGGGTACGTGGACGAACACTCTCCCCTCTCGTTGCTATGCCATCACCATGATCTTGCGTGTGCGTAGGAAATTTTTTGAAATTACTACGTTCCCCAACAGTATCTTCCATGCTAAGAGGATTATTCTCATGATGAGTGTTTATTCAGTCGTCCTTGCACGAGAGTGGCGGTAATAGGGATGCCCAGTCCCGAAATAAAAAATTGCAAATAATTAAACAAAACTCCCCTAGGACTTTTGTTGCTATGGACGGTACCCGAGGATTCGGCTAGCCGTGGAGTGTGTATGTTGGTGGAGGGGGAGTAAACCTTTACTTTTATCACTTGGGAACTGATACGTCTCCAACGTATCTATAATTTTTAATTGTTCCGTACTGTTATATTATCATTCTTGGATGTTTTATAATCATTTTGTAGCAACTCTATATATATTTTGGGACTGACCTATTGACATAGTGCCCAGTGCCAGTTGTTGTTTTTTTTACTTCGCAGAAAATCAATACCAAACGGAGTCCAAACACATCGAAACTTTTTGGAGATTTTTTCTGGACCAGAAGACACAAGATGGGCCAAATAAGTACCAGAGGGGTGCCCCGAGGGGGGCACGACCCACCTGGGCGCGCCCTACCTGGGGGCCTAGGCGCGCCCTGGTAGGTTGTGCCCACCTCGGTGACCTCCCGCGCCGCTTCTTTGCTCTATAAATACCCCGAAAATCCAAAAACCCTAGGGAAGTCGATGAAACACAGTTCAGCCGCCGCAAATTTCAGAAACCACAAATCCAATCTAGACACCATCACGAAGGGGCTCATGTAGCGCCCAAGATGCGATTCGATCCCAATCACGTGATGAATTCATGATTGGGGCACAACCTCGGCGCGTCCAAATTCATGATTGGTTGATGGGAAGAGTCTGGTCTGCCTTCTTTTATTACACTTGATGTCCTAAACGTTTTTTATTACATGTTGGGTAAACGTTGGATTCCTGAAAATGCCAATGGCCGATTTTGCAACCATATGGGAGGGAGGGGGCCGTTGCCTTGCCAATCCGGGAACGAGCTAGAGGTTGTGGCGTCGCCAGAGGAGGATGAGTGTAAGGGTTTGACGGTGCGGGTGCGAGGTGGTCGCTGGCGCCAGAGAAGAAGGGGGAGGTCGTGTATCAACAACGCTGGCCACAAGTGATGCTAGATGGCTGCTCGGCTTATGGCGGAGGTCATGTCGACGAGTACGAGAGGAAGGGATTCTTCGCGCTGAGTCCAAAAACAGAAATAATATTGCCAGAAATTGATAAGGTAGCATTTCCATTTCTTCTTAAAAAAAGTGCATTTTGATGCAAGAATTGCCTTTCCTTGATATCAAACATAATGCATAAGAAGATCCATAAAGGACCATAGGGTTTTCCGTGAAAAACCAGGGTACATTATCCCAAAATATTCCATCTTCCTAGAAAAGTGGATTCGTTCCAGAAAAGTTCCAGAAGATGCTAATGGTAGGCAAGAAGATTGTTTACGAAGAAACAACAACAAAAAAAAAATCATATTCTGATGCATAAGAGTTATATAGGAATCGAAATAGTCTTTTATTTTCTTTTTGGAAAAAAAAATGTCTTCTTCTTCTTTCTTTCTTTTTTTTGCAGGCAGATGTCAAAAAATTGGCAGCCCCTTATTCTTATCGCGTTACTTGTTTTTGGCAGAAATCGACAGCCTTACAAGTGAGTGCTATCGACAGCCGAGGGGACACATAGAGAAATAATATGTAGACATGACCAACTGGACAAAATAATGGTCGAATCAGCTTAGAGCTACCATAACAGTCTCTTACATGCTCATCACAGACGCGAAACTACTATGGTAACACTCGTAATTTTTCTCATCAAAGCATCATGATAAGACACAGGCAGCTACCAAGACAAGCGGAACAAGAAAGTGGAAAATGCAGGCTACATGAGAGAGGACAAGAACCAACCAAATTAACCCAGCAAGCCACAGCCTGGACGATGCCTAGCTAAGGGATGGATGCTCAGTTCAAGCCACAGCCCGGCCGGCTTCACTTCTTCTGCACCCCGCAGTCTGGAGAGTTTGGCTGCAAGGGCTGCCTCGACGCATCCGCGCTGTTGAAATCGATGGCCAGCCCGACGGGGCTCGACGACTTGCACTTGTGCTGCAACACCAAGGACAAGACACATTGTTAGTGATGCATGTCAATGTAGCCAGACTGACAGCTCATCTACACTGCCTGTGCTGTGCGTGTGCTAAATTGAATTAAATCAGTACACGCTTGAGCTTTTTATGGTTGGTTGGTTGGTTGGTGTTTTTACCTTGGTGGGATTAGTGGCAGAGTGCTGCTCTGTTTCAGACCCATGCTTCTGCTCCTTCTCCAGCAAGCACAGCAGCCTCTTGTTGGCTTCGTCGAGAGCTCTCTTCTCCTCGAATAGCAACTTAACCTTGAATGGAACACGCAAGAAACGTCTAACCATCAGAACCGCGGTGGTGTGTTGTATAAATCTATTGATATTCACTGATAAGGCGATAAAAGTCGCAGGTGCAAAACATAGGTGTTGCATGGATAAGAGAGGTTCAGTATATATATACCTTACGTCCTCCTCTGCTTTGTTTAGACTGGTCTTGAGCATCTCCTTCTCCCTCTGCAGGGCTTGCACTTGTTCGGTAAGCTGTGCATGAGTAAGATGAATGTTGGAGGATGAGGTTAAACAGCAAGACATAAATAGGTGGACAACCAAGCATTGCACTAGTAATTACAGAACAGCCACCACAGTAGCATATATCATGCAAGCAGAATGTTCAATGAATTGCAGATTTAATACTGATGCAAGCAGAATGTTTAATGTTCATCTGATTGATGGCGATGGAGCTCTACAGTTGCCAGACCAAAAATGAACCATGTAACAAGACTAGTCAAACTGAATATGCATCAAGTGATTAAAATCCATGGATGATATAATTCATCAACTGATATGCGCAGCTAAGCAACTTTCCCAATGGGAAGAACCCACAAGAACAGACAAGAAATGGATATTTTAAACAGGATTGCAGGCTGTCTGTGTGTGTATTCAATCAAATCAGTAAATATTTGAGCTCTACGGTTGGCTGGTGTTTTTACCGTGGTGGAGTTGCTGGACTTCAGCAAACAACCGCGGACTTCATGTTCAGTGCTCCTGTCATCACCAATCAAACAAGGAGGCCAAGCCATAGTATATGGATATGCATTGTCATGAGACATGCCTACCATCAGGAACTCAATCTTCATGGTCTTAATTGAAAGGTAGAAGAAGTAGATGGCCATTTGGAAACCTATGGAGAAGTACACGCGTCCAGACCTGACTTCCACAATTCTGACTTGGTCCTGCCAGTCCTCATTAAATTTTGCCCTCGAAGAGATTGGCAAGGCAACGCCCCCCTGCAGCACCCAGCTCTCAATCCCATCGCCGTACCCGCTGCGGATCCAAACATGGAGAAGACGATCAGATGCATAGACCATGCAGAGCTTTCCATCCTCGGTATCCCCAACCATGGAATCACCGTCCGTTGCCAGCGAAGGTAGATACAGAGAGGAAACTTCCATGGTGGCTCTGTTTATCCTGATCGCGCGTGCTTCGCCACAGAGAGACTGATAAATAGAACCACCCAGCAGAGTGGTAACACTGTCTTGCATGTTGAATTCACCACCAATTTCCATCCAGGAGTGGACGTCCCAATCCCTCGTTTCCGACGAGAAGATGGCGACACGAACCCTAGACACTTGCGTGCACACACAGACCACGTGGAACGGCCAAGGGTTCTCTGAAAACTGCAGACGGAAATAAAGGGTGAACTTCCAGTCATTCACTTCCCAAGCATCCTTGGGCACCGGGATGATGTCCACGGCCCAGGTCATGGGGTTCACGACAGCGATGGACACCATGTTCCACAGGAGGATGTAACCGTCGCGGCAGTCCATGATGCTCCAGCAGGACGCGTGCTTGTCGTCCTCCGCAGGGAGGGAGGTGAGGAAGAAGTCGCCGCGGCGGAGTGCGGTGTTGACGTCGGGATCTGAGCGGCAGAAGGGGGCAAAGGAGCGGATGCTGGCCCCGTTGATTTCGAGGAAGATCCCGACGAGGGGCGCCGGGTGGAGGGCGCGGAAGAGGCTGCGGAAGGACCGGGAGGAGCGGACGGCGCTGAGCCACGAGCGGCAAGTGAGCGCGGCGCGGACGAGGGCCGGCAAGCTCGGCAGGCGGAGGAAGATCTCGAGGAGTTGATCTTGGCCGAGCGAGGATATGGTGGTGGTTCCAGCGGCGGCGGTAGCAAGGGTGGTGGTAGTGGCCATGGAGGGGATTGGCAGAGGTTTCGCTGCTGGCGCAGCCGGCGGCGGCAGCAGTTTGCTGCTCATTGCTCGAAAGACTCCAGGTGTTAACCTGCAGGAGAGAGGGAAAAATGGCAAGATGAGATAATGTTCATATCATTAGGAAGAAATGGGGCATTGTAGCTCACATAAACACATCTGCTACTATGCAAAACACAAGCACCCACTTGCACTTGGTATATTTCGGTATCTAGGACACCCAGCACTCACAGCACTAGGGCTAGTCTAATATATAGACCTGTTTGCAGAAGCCAATGGAACTGAAACACAGCCAGCACATGAACAAACATGAAGTGTTCTTAATAAGAGAAAAATACAAGTACTCTATATAACTAACTTCAAGAAACAAGAAAAATTTGTAGGCATGAAGAGATAGAACCAATAGTTAATAGCATGCTACCTCTTATTGTCAATTGCTTTTACTACGCTCATATTCCATTGGGGCCGATCCTGCTTCCCTGCCACGGGATTTGGTTGGTGCATAGAAGAAAGAATTGGCCTTGAGGAGCTTTTAGCAACTGCAGATGAGTTAACATCTGCTCTTTTGAAACTTGTAACACTTACGGATCTGCGGCATTGCTCATTAGCCGCTTGACTAGAGCGTGCGGCCAAGCTAAGAGTAGAGATTGTATCTTGGCAGGAAACTTCTTCCTGCATCAACCATGAAATGTTAAAAGAAGAATGAAAATTGGATACTAGTTATAACTGATACTACATATTAATATTAATTCCAACAGGTAGGTAAGCTTGAAACATAAAGAAGTACATACATAGCAAACAGTCACAACTAGTGGTAACTTAAAATATTTTGTACTACACGTTCTGTTTACTTACTAGCACCTAAGAATGGATAAGATCTGAATTATGGCATCGATGTGCGTCTTGTCAGTAAAAGGAGTACAAGTATTGCACTATTTGATTTGAGGAACACAAGCATTGGTCATGAACAAAGCAAGGTCATTTGAGATGAAGATGTTGAGTATCTTACCAAGCAGGCGATCACCACAGCCCCGCTCGTCTTGCACAAAGAATCCTGCAAAATACGAGTAACTTTGCTCTGCCTATAGGGCACAAAGTTCTGGTTGTTGTTGAGCGCTTGCACGACATTCATCAAGGTGTACATGGTCTTGTTGCTGCTCGACAGAGCACCGCCAGTCTTCTGCTTGGGATCTACATAGTCTAACACAAGAACCAAACATAAGGCAGATACCACATGCTAGAATGTCAGGGAGCCAGTGCGAGTGAGAAGACCACAAACCTGTGAGGCTGAGAAAGTTAATCTTGGCCACAGCACGTTCTTTGCCGTCCTGATCAGAGCTAGATATGTGAATAATGAGCCCTTGATGCCCCTTGGTGGGTAGCTGGGTAGAAGAAGCTTTAGTTGGTCGCTGCAGGGTAGAAAAAGGTTTAGCGGGTTGCTGCTTGTCCTGGTTTCCATCAAAACAACCCAACTGCAAAAAATCCTCAATTGACTTCACATGAACCTGCAAAGGAAAATCAATATTAATACTACAATGAAATCGCCACTCGGATACTTGGGATGTCAAAACAATTGGTATGAGTGCCAGGGACAAGCATACATAAAGCCAATCGAAGTCTATTTTGTTACACTCTGTTTAATTTGGAAAGAGGCTCTGTTTATTATAGCAGAGCAAGCATTATTTATTGATTTATACTAGAGCACCTTGGACAGGCCCTTGAGATGGGTCTTCCCCTGGGCATCATCCAGCACCAGAACCTCTTGCTCCTTGGGCTCCAGCAGATCAAAGATGCGGGTGTCCTGGAGCACCAGGTAGGATGAGACCTTGACGGCACCGCTGATGGATGCAGCGAAGTGGAGGATCTCCTCCATTGCGATGGTGACCAGGCCCGGCTGGTCCTGCGACCCCTGAGAGCAGGAATCGCGTACACAAATTAGAAATTATAGATGCATCCATGCATGCTAGCTGTCTGGCATATTGTCTGAAATGGTAAGAATGGTGGGGGACCTTGAAGAGGTGGTCCTTGGCGGCGGCGGCGCCGCACGCGACGACACAGGCATTGTTGCTGCTGCCGGTGGTGGTGGTCTGCTGGGCCTGGGCGAGGAGGGGGTGTAGCTCGTGGAGGAAGATGTGGCGGTTGTCCTCGTCCTGCAGGTAGCACCAGTCCAGCCTGTGCTTCTCCTTGCGCTGGCTCCTGCAGGGGAAAAGGGTTCAGTTCTGCCCAAAATAAGACTTGAAGTTGTGCGTGAGATCAACCTGCAGCGGCCCGCTGAGAAATAAGGCTAGTTGTTGGATGTGTCACATAAACATTAGGCCTAAGATTTGAAGTGAATGTTGCTGGGGTCGTGATGGAAATGGAATCCCATCTCATCTCTAATGCCAGAATAGTTACGCCTGGCAAGTTCTGAATTGTTAAGACTTGGCAGATTCATGCAAGAAAGAGATACACCGCGTCCTCGTGCCTTACAATCAACGTAAAAAGCAGATGAAGCAGTTGCAACGGCCAAACAACAAATGATTTGACATGGTCTGCTGTATGTTTCCATTTCTGCATCTCTGTCTACCTTGATACGGAGTGGTCGCTCGGGCCGGTACTTGAGTTTGTTTCAAGTGAACTGCAATCAAGATTTGAGCTGAAAAGAGAAGCAAACTACGAGCGACGATAAACCCTAAACCCAACATAAACACACCTACTCGACCAAAATTGCGAAAGCATCGACAGATAAACTGAAACGACGCCACCGGCCAGCTACCATGGCTGGGGTTCGGGAAGGAACTAATGGCGGGATGAAATGGAATCTGAACAAAGGAATCCTTGAATTACCCTTGGGACGAAGACGACGGGGCGGCCGCGGGGGTGAAGGAGAGGGTCGCGGCGGCGCGGGGACGACCCTGACGCCGCCATCCCCTCCGACCGGTGCCGGCGCCTCCATGGAGCGGCTCCAGAGGGGGGCTGTGGGTGTGCAGAAAGGCGGCGGAGCGTGCCGGGATTGGTCGGCGGCGGCGGTGCTGGAGAGAGGGCGAGGGCTCGATCGAGGCAGAAAGAATGAGAGAGAGCGAGGGGAGAGGGCCGTCTCGGGCTGAGCCCAGGCCCATCCGTAGATTATTGTAGACAATTGTTCGGCCCACTCAATTGCCTACACCACCAGGCAGCCCAGACCCACCACCGCACTCCACTCCCCACTCCTCCCTTTTCTCAAAAAAAAAAAACAAAAAAACTCCCCACTCCTCCCCCAATTCCGGCGGAACCCATCCAGCCACCGCCATGGCCGCCGGCGTCTGGAACGTCCTGGATTGGTGCCCCGGAGGCGAGGCCATCCTCAGGGCCGAGAGCGCCTTCCTCTCCGCCAGCACCTCCGCGGGCGGCGAGGACCGCATCAGCGCCCTCCACGACCACCTCCTCAGGGACATCGTGTCCCGGCTCCCCGCCAGGGACGCCGCCCGCACCGCCGCGCTCGCCTCCCGCTGGCGCCACCTCTGGCGCTCCACGCCGCTCGTCTTCCACGACCCCCACCTCCTCCCGTCCCGACAGCCCGAGCTCGCCGCCGCCGTCGCCCGCGTCCTCGCCGCCCACCCGGGCCCCTTCGCCACCGTCAGCATCTGACTTCCGGCGCCAAAGCCTCGAGCTCGCCGAGTGCCCGCGTCTCCTCGCCGCCAAGGGCGTCCGGGACCTCGTCTGGTCAACAACATGGCCGCCGATCTCGACCACCTCCCCGATGCGCCCGCCGGGGTCCTCAGCTGCGCCTCGCTCCGCCGCCTCTTCCTGGGATACTTTAGGTTCCCTGACACCGGCGCCGGCCCACATGCCGACAGAGAGGAGGGATTATTCCCGCACCTCCGGGAGCTCACCTTGCTCGGCGTCGACATGCCCGACTGCGACAACCTTGACCTCCACTAATTGATGCATGATCTTGTGTGAGCATTGAACTATACCTAATCAAACACAAATGTAGCACAGTATGAGTGTATGATATCTGTTTTATTTTGGTGGGTCGCGTTGCAAGCCTGACACGAAGCCGAGCCCGAGCACCGTGGTTCCGAGCGTCAAGATACTGGCCTTGAAGGTGAACTTTGGTGTCCTCAAGGAGGTCAAGATGCTGGCCAGCTTCCCCAGATGCTTCCCCAACATTGAAATGCTGCACATCGAGGTGACGACACTCGCATCCATTCAGCCTGTCGTTGTTGATTTGCCCTTCGTATTGTTGTTTATTTCTTAATTAGTCAGGTGAATGATTTGAACTAATGTCGTCTACTTGATGTTTGCAGTCTCTCCCAGCCGATGAACGCACCAGAAAGCACAATGCCAAGTTCTGGCGAGAGCTCTGTCCTATAGAATGTCTCAAGTCGCACGTCACCGAGATGATCGTCCATGAATTCCGGGGGGATCGAAGCGAGATGGAGTTCCTCAAGTTTGTCGACAGGAGCGCGAACGAGATGTGGTATTTGCTCGTCAGGACTACTGCAGAAATATTCGCTTCGCCGGATGAGATGGATGAGCTGATGACTAAAATGGAAGATTTTACGCACCGAGGGTGGGTTTGCGATCACTCCATAGTGGTGGTGGGGGAGCCTTTGGAGGAGAACCTCTGGAGTTTCAGCAAAGCGTCGGATCTCTCTGCTGACAACCCTTTCCAGTGTTGGTCCTAGTGTTCTGAGGTAACCTGTACTTCTTGATCCCAGTGTTCTGAGGTAACATGTACAAGCTGAAGTAAGCCCCAAAGTACTGGATGGTGAAGATGATGGAGAGAATGGTACCCCCCATTTCTTCTAGGTTGTAGCTCCAAAGTACTGGATAACACTAGATGGATCATCATTCCTTCTTTTTTGGCATGGAGAATCGATTGCATAACTCACGATTATCCCTGCAATTTCAGTTGAAGCAGTTACTTCCTTTGTAGTTTGCCTTGGTTCACTGGTCCTATTTTAACTCGGTAGGAAACAGATTAATGCTTAGCTACTATTGCCTAGAACATGACTGCCTTATGGTGTGATAATATCCCCCGGGGCTCAACTGACCTTATGTTTTATGACCATTGACTGTTTCATTTCCTGGAGTGGTATTGTATTTCCATTTTGTAGTAAACTGTATTTACTATGCAGCTAAAGGTGTGCAAAATGACACAACTGTAGTAAGCAATAATGGAGGAGCTCTTGCATCATCATCTGGTGGTTACAGGATGCCTTTAGTGTGTATAGACTTGGAAATGAATGATAAAATATTCAGTCACCACAACTTGTTTTATGTTATTAATACATAAGATAATTTATTTTCGATGTGGCACCTTCATTTACTTGTTTATTCGTAACAATTTTTGTTGTTTTATTTTGCCTCAGAATAATTAATGTTCTGCACGAAGTTTTGTATGTTTGTGACTATTAAAAATTTGAACCTACGAAATAATAGTTCAGAGTGCTGATGATGTAAATTTGTGACATGGCCACTTACAAATCACAGCCCCAATTATTTGTATCCTGTTAATGAGGGGAAATGTCTGGTAGCCAGTAGCCCTGTAGGAAGTTCTTCAGCGGCATTGTTTTTAAGGTGTCACTAAGGCGTTGCTTAGGCGACGCCTAGGCGTCAGGGCGCCCCCAGGTCACAAGGCGTCGGCCTTGCCTTACGTGCATGCCTAAGGCGTCCGCCTTGGTCTATAGGGCGTCCAAAAGGCATCCTCCTAGGGGCCATTCTTCCTGCCTTAGGCAAATGAAGATGCCTTAGACAGGGCTGGGAGCTCAGGCGAGAAACAGAGCTCTGGGTGGGAAGAAATGGGCGGGAAACATAATCTGTGCGCCAACAGTTACTAGCAGGGGGAGAGAGCTCTAACCAGTTTCAGTTTTCCCTGCCCCCACCTCTGGTGGCTGGATCTGAGCTTCTCCTCTCCGGCAGCTTCCTCCCGCCCCTCCTCTCCGGCAGATCCTGCCTCCCCCTCCTCTCCTGTAGTTCCTCCTCCCCTTCCTATCCTGTAGCTTCTCCTCTCCAGGACAGCAGGCAGCAGTAAGCAACAAGCAACCATCACCACTCCTGCAGTTGCCTACCAAATTCTGCTCAATTCTACTTCTTGTAACTAGTTCTGCTTATACAGGAATATTCGAGAACACCCGTGAATTACTTTGGTTTTTTGTAGATTTTTTTACTAATTCTGTTCCTAGTAGCTGTGTTACATAAACTGCAGTTTGGAAAAATAATAATATCTTATCTGGCCGATCTAGACATTACTCCCTCTGTTCCACAATACAAGTCCAAAGCCACCATTTGGTCTGACCTGAATATGAGTATTTAATGGCAAATGGAGCGCTGATGATCCATGTGGAATATGATATTTGTAATAGCACAAATATTTAATTTCAATGTCAGTACACTGGTTTTCTACTTATCATGTCAATAAGCGCAAATAGTGCTTCATCTCAGTGTAGAATAACTTGTCTGTCATCATCTCATCGGGAAGTTCAAATTGTTGTCATTTTGCAGGGTCCTAACTTGGTTATAAGTCAGAGCAAAGCTTGCTTAGATAATATGAATGAATGGTGTAAAACCCATCATGCATCTAGTGGTAAATAATCTTTATTTTCCAAATAACATTTCTTATTGGGTATTGTTCTCTAAATATAAATCTGATGGCCCCTGAACTTATTTAGGATTGACAGAGAGAGTACTGCAGAGTGAGATTTCTGAGGGTGACGCAGAGAAACAAGTATGTTGTCTTATTTTTATGGTTATTTTCACATTTTTCTGAAAATTTGATTGCAAACATGGTAATGAAGTGCTATTTGCTATTGTATTTTAACCTCTCACCACTTTAGAACTCTCTTTGAGTGCTATTTGCTATTCAAAAGTTCTACAGTTTACATAACTTCATTTTCATGTACTCTTTTAACTCATTACATACCTGCCTTCTTACATCATGGCATTATCATGAGAACCGAGTTCTGACATGATTTGAGTTGATCTTTATAGATTGTTTTCTTTCTTATTTATTAATATACAAAAAATATATTTCCGATTAACGCTAGTACTTTACATTTGATCATTAAATATTTTTCTGTAAAATGTTGAATTGCCAATTGCCATTTTTTATTTTATTTAGGAAATTACCAGTGGATGCCCCCAAATTGTGAACTTGTTGTACCTTTCAATTTTGTAACACTGCAGTTGTTACTTGTGAGATGTCACATACATATATCTGAACTTGTTGTACCTTTCAATTTTGTAACACTGCAGTTGTTACTTGTGAGATGTCACATACTCCCTCCGTTCCTAAATATTTGTCTTTCTAGAGTTTTCAACAAGTGACTACATACGGAGCAAAATGAGTGAATGTACACTTTAAAATATGTCTATATACATCCGTATGTGGTAGTCTATTTGAATCTCTAAAAAGACAAATATTTAGGAACGGAGGGAGTACATATATCTAACATATAAATCCAGCAATCCCAAACCTCCCCTTTTAGCAAAAAATTGCATCTGTTGCGAAAACTCTGATCTCCACCTAGGTGGCAATTCACCTATATTCAAAATGCATTTTTCCACTCCAAAATGTTGCACAAAATTTATATGTTTTAGGTGGATATCATGCTGTAACATGTATGCTTGCAAGGTTTCTTGAAAAAATATGACCAAATACATCCGAAGCAGCAGCCGCCGGCGTGCTTTGACCTGACCCTAAACCCTAAAAAGAGAGTAAAAAACAGATTGGTATAGTTTGAACAGCATACTAGTCACTGTTCAAGCTACACCAAGTTTTGCAAGTGTACATTTTACAGCATGATCTACTCCCGTCTGTTCCCAAAATGAACTACCAAAACGTCATATTTTAGAAACGGAGGGAGTATATCAGTATATCCGTGAATGTTGTTGTAGTTCTCATTTCTCAAGCTCTTAAGTTTCATTCTCTGAATAAGGCTTCTGCTTCACCAATTGACACAACAGTTCCTTGCACATCTTAGAGTGATATGTTATACAGTTTTTAATCATTTATGCACTGTAAAACAGTACAAATTGATGCCTTGGTACAAAAATAAAATAGCCAAAGGTTTCTAATAGAAGTTTCTATTGGCCTATTTGCAGGTGTTAGACTTCCTCGTGAGGCATGTAGGTTCAGACACTCCATCAATAGCTGGGAATTCGGTTTACGTAGATTTACTATATCTAAAGGTCAGTAAATAATGTCTTTTAGGATTGATATGTTGTAATTAGGATTGATATACTGTCACACAGATAGGAATAGTCGTGCAGCTAGGATTAAGACTGGTCACTGTTACAAATCTTTTATTCCCCAGCAGGATTAACATTTCAGTAATAGAGGAGGACACCTTCTGAATCATTGGATTTCTGTCACCTATTCTCTACTCTGCAATGCACAGGTTAATCAAAAACAAACATTAACTGGTCCAGCAATTTCAGTGGCTACCGAGCAGGACGAACATCCTTCTGTAGGATATTCACAGAGACTCGGCAAATCTGATCTAGGACACGGACATTCTGTCATAGAAACATCATTGCAGATTCTAACTACAGGCACTATAATAGTGCGTCCATTGAACCTATGACATTCAAAGCAACATTAGAGCAGAAGACTGCATTAGCTTACTCTGACGAAATATCAGAGTAACAACTTAAAATTTACAGTATCTACAGTATCACCTCCACCACCTGTTGCAGAGCAACTTAGACAGAAGACAGAAAAGTTTCTGACTGACATTGGGGAACCTCCAGTCTTTTCACGAGTGATAATAATACATAAACAACATATGGGAATCTCTTCCATCAAACGTTAGCACAACAAACTCTGTTTTTATTACATGAAAATGAAAACAAATAGGAGTAATAGTGTTTGCTGAGACGTTGCATGACACGCAGTAAGCAAGACTAGAGCGAAGAATAAAATACAGTACCACAGTACACACCAGAGCATGCGGCTCACACACACACAAACAGGCACGCAGAAACATTCCAAGTATACAGAGTACATATAATTGAACCAAACACATATAAGACTGAAATAAGTCGGCTTCAGTGATGAATGAGACTGGAAGAAGATAACCAGATCTTCCTTCAGTTGTTTCTTTAAACGAGTTCGGTCAACACCAACCGAAGAGAGTTTTCAGTTGATGGAGAGTAATCGATCATTTGCTCATGGGGGTGAGGCAGCAACAACAGCTCCATCTTCTTGGTGTCCATGGTTTGGCTTGTGCTTAAAATCAGGATAGTTGGGGTGCCTTTGAAGTTCACTTCTCACTGGCCCTGGTTTGCAGTCACCATTGAGCTCAACACTCCTCAGCTCGGGAAGACGGAGGACTCCGGAAATAAACTCCATTTTGGAGAATGACCACACAACCCTCTCGAGGTTGGGAGCGGCTCCAGTGTCGAAGGTAATGTTGGTGATGATGTCGCCATTGACGACCAAAGACTTGAGGCTCTTAAACTCTCCTTCCTTGAATGTCAGCCCGCTTCCGGTGTATGAATTGTGCTGAAGCCTGAGACAACGCAGAGCTGCAAGTTTGCCAAGGATGCATATATAGTCTTCTGTCAGATAAGTCATGCTCAGTGTTAACTTGGCAAGCTGATCAAGCTCTGCAATCCACGAGAGGAGCCCACTTGTGACGGCGCTGATGTTCAGGCTTTGAAGAAGTTTTGGAGGCGAGACTAATGTGACCACCTCCTCTGCACATGGAGTATCCCCAACTTTGGGTGTTTGGTTGATCTGGATTGACAAGGAGAGGAGGCAACCATGTAGTTTCTCAATCTGTCGGAATAGATGACCCAAGCTACCTTTCTTACCAGAAAGAATCACACCCAGTTTCCTCAGGCGTAACAGATGACCAACATCAGTTAAACTATCAACTTTGTCAGCAACAACATGAGACAATATCTCTAATTTCTTCATTCCTCTAATGCCGCTGGGAAGGTGCACCGCTGTAAACGACTCTTGAAATTTATTAGAGTTGTTGCTCTGGCCAGCAAGCAGACGCTTTAGCATTGGAAGCATGACTGATTTTGTGGCGAATGACCGTACTGTTGTTTGCCGGATGTCCAACGTCTCCAGACACTGCAACTTCTCGATTTGCTTGGGCAGTTCAGTGATATCTGTGTTCCTAAGGCTCAAGTATTTGAGCAGTATTATTTTACAGATGCTCTTCAAATGTTGCTTCTTTAAGCCTCTGCAACCTTGTAGATCCAACATCTTCATTAGCTGCCACTGAGGTGACTTTGCCAAATATGGAAGACATCCTACAATGCCACTGCCATCAGCTGCTTGCACAGAATGCTTCCTGTGAGATGCTTGTACCCTAGTTCTGTTGTGAATTGGAAGGTGGCGATTCAGATCGGACAGCAGGACCGTGTCCACAAAGTTTAGATCTCTAGCAACCCTCGTGATGGCTTCACGAACAATAGGATGTAATGTGAACGTCTTGATCTTGCCCATGTCACTGATCTCCCTAGGTTGAATGAAACCCGAAGAGAAGAGCATATCAAAACAGTAATCAGCTTCATGGTCTGCACGATTCTCCCTTGACTGTATCAGTCCCTCAGCTATCCATCTTCTACACACGGCTGTTCTCCTAACGATGTCACCTTCTGGGAAGATAGTTAGGTACAACAAGCATCTCTTATACTTGATGGGCAGTTTATTATAGGAAAACCTTAACATTTGCTTTCCAAGATTTTGGTTTGAGCGCTGACAATCACGTAAGATTGCTACAATGTTCTCTATCTGTGTAAGATCACTTATAGGGTCAGCATAGAAAAGATGTTGGACCATCTTCATTGCAAAGGCATCGTGCTGACATAATGCCGCAATTGTTGATACCATACTTGTCAGAGTAGGTATGATGCCAGGAAAAATGCCAAAATCACCTGCCGCAAGCACCATGGTTTTATCATACCAATCATCCAAGTGACTTTGTGGTTTGAGGATTTCATAAGGGGACTCGTGGACTAAACCAGAAGAAGTTGTGGTAATGACTATGGTGCTACCAGGAGAGCCATGAGCAGTAGCACGTAGCACAGCGGACCTTATGCTATTCCATTTATCCGTGGAATTGACACCTTGAAGAATGATCAAGAATCGTTTACCTTTGAGATACCCCTCAAGTTTCTTGGTGAGTTGCATTGCCTCATCCTCCTCGTTATCACCCAGTGATGTTTCTTTGCTCTTCTTTTCTTCCACCACAAGCACGTCTTCTTGTTCAGCTGGAAGGGGCATTACTTGGTGCAGAATTTCCCGCAGGAGTTGGACCAAAGGTTTAAATTCCCCATTTGTGTACATATTGACCAAGGCTTTGCAACTAAATGATTTCCTTTTCTGCTCATACAGTCCCTCTATAATAGAATGTAATAAATTACTATTGTCTGCCCAGGGATGTGGGTTGAACATCATCATGAATATCCTCGGTTGGGATTCCGCACTTGTCAGCGCTTCAATAGGTTCTTCCTCTTCCTCAGACAATACAGGCTTGATGTTATCATTGATGATTTTCTGTAAATGAGCCTTTTCATCCTCGGGATAATTCACAAGACAAGAGCGTCTGCGAGCATCTTCCTCCTCTTCTTCCGGCCCCTTGGGCTTGTGTACATCGTCCATGAATATCACATCATCTTGGTCAGCAATGGGTGGCACGGTGACGCCATACCTCAGCTTCCGGTCGCCCACGTCGCGCGCCCTGGCCTTGAGCTCCTGGATCCTCGTCGCGATCCGGTGCTGTTCTGCGATGGTGCGCACATAATGGACAATGTGCCGCAAGTAGCCCAAGAAGCCACTGCCATGACGGGCAGCGCCGGTAACATTGTGGATGTAGAGCTCGACGTTGCCCTCGCAGTCGCGGGTGAGGCTAACAACTTGCTTCATCCAAGCATGGACGTGGTGGTCACGCTGGTGAGCCTCGGTAAGGTGGAGGAGCAGGCCATTCATGCTCCCCATCTCATCCTTGATGAACTGCACGTCACCGTGGAGGCTACCGAGCAGCCGCGCCTCTTCGGCAAGGATGGTGGTGAGGCGGCCAAGGAGAGTGTCCAGGGCGCCCTGGGCATCCATCTTGCTTGACTTGGAGGAGGTGGTGTGCACATCAATGGAAGCGGATGGAAATGAGATGTTGTATGGAAGCTGTGGTTGGGTTCTGAGATTTGGGACCTGCAAGGCATCAAGCAAAGGTGACAACTTTGAGCATCTGGTTCTTCATTTCCTTGTGCGATGTTAGGGCATCAAGCAAAGGTACCGTGGCAACTTTGAGGATGTGGTTCTTTCTTTATGCTGCGAGATGCCGGTGTGCCGTATGGAAGACACTAGGAACAACGATTTCTACATGAAAGACATATGATCCTTCTCAATTTCGTAGGAATGGTGGCGCAGTAACATGCACTACGGTCGTAGGAATAGCCGCATGAGTTCCACTCGATCAGTAGGAAATGTGTGAGTCCACCGCTGGACCAAGGTGTCAGGCCGGCGGCTTATCCCCTCCATGGCGAAGAAGAACCAGGTTCCAGAAGCAAACCATCTGCGTGCCGCGGAGCCCTGCCGCCGGAGCCTCTGCCAAATCTAAATAATCACGTCGATGTCGCCGGAATTGAGACCAGATAGGTACGGCACGGCCTAGTCGCCCTCCAGCATGGCTTCGGAGGAACCGCACGATGTCCATCTGGCATTTTATTTTTTGATAAAAAAAAGCTCCCTCTTCGGTTTCTATTAGGAAGCACCACAATGTCTGCTACAAGGACCACACAAAATAAAAAGAAAAGGGCACTATGATGCATGATCTAACAGGTGAATAATGTGAGCTACCCTTTGCTGTCAACCTAATTAAGGCCCGCTTGGGAGATCTAGAAACTATACCCCTGTAAATATTCTGTACATCTGTATTTTACTTGTTAGTTGTCACCAAGGGAATACCCCTGTAAAATACACCTGTCTTTGGTTGACGGAGGAGGGTTGTGCCGGAGGCTGCATATCGACGCCGACAATGGTAGAGATGAATTGGCCTGTCTGTCAGGGGTTTGTGACGATATCAATGCATCTCTTATTGCTGGCCATGACGAGCTTGCCGCATTCGCGGCCGTCACTCTGCAATCGCTGCCGCCTTTGTTGCAAGGTTAGCTCCGACAGTCGCCGTCGGCATTGCCACAGACCTTGCTCCGGCAATCACGGCCACCACGGAGCTCACTCCACAATCCCTATTGATGTTCCCGTGGAATCCTTACTCTCCGCCTGACCAGGGACCACAAGCCCCCTGCTCATCACCGCCCAACACGTCGGCCAACGGGAGCTCCAGCCACGCGGCGGCGCTCACACCAGAGACCCACATGGCACGAAGCTCGTGTTCACCATTGCTTCGCCAGTCCCGTGTGGTTCTAGCCGTCTGGCGGCATGTGTGCCCTTTTCCTCGACTAGGTAAGACAGATGGGATCACGGGATACGAGGAAAAATACAGAGGCGATGAGGAGTGTTTTTGATACCGGCAGAACCAGGTGTAATCTGGAAAACCCATATGTAAACTTTACGGACCAAGACGACCAACCAGTCGCCTAATAGAAGCCCACCCGAATTTCCTTAAAGCCTTGTTCGGTTGACAGGGATTTAGAAGGGAATTGGCAGGGATTGAGGTGGATATAATCCCCTACAAGTCAAAATCCATCCAAATCCCCTCCAATCCTCTTGAGAAGAGGTGTAACCGAACAAGGCCTAAGAGGGTGCAATTTACAGGTGTATATGTGGCTAAAAAAAACAATCCAATCGGGGCCAGGCTGTGTTTGATTCGGCTTTGAAAGCCAACTTCTACTTTGCAAAAGAAGAATCTGAACCAAAGGGGCGCCAGCTCACAGCAGATTTTGAAAAGCTAAAGTTAAAGCACCACTGATGTAATTACCTTCGAAATTTGCTATAGCAAACCACCTGTGAAACTCAGTAAATTTAGTGAGAGATCCCCTATAGAAAGGTTTGTTGGGTAGCTGCTGGAAATTCTCTTAGTATCTTAATAGATGTTGTGCGTAAGCAAAACATTAGTACTCCCTCCGTAAATAAATATAAGGGCGTTTAGATCACTAGGGAGGAGCACTATGCAAAACTTAAAAAGTAGTTTACTAGTAATCATGTGCATACAAGGATGAGAAGGTCGACACCGAAGAGATTATTTTCATAAGTATGCAGGACAGGACACAAACCCACGGAAGCAATTATAATGGCTGACGAACGTGACAACACTCTTCCATGGCACATCGTTGGACAATGAGGCTGCAAATCTTTCATGGAAGGATGTTAAGAAATGTGAAGAACAGTGCATATTTTTCGCTGCAGGTGCTATATAACAGTACGTCCATTGAGCCTATGACACTCACAATACATGGAGTAGAAGATTGCATTAGCTTCTTCTGATGAAATATCAGACTAACAACTTGAAATGACAGTTACAGTATCACTTGATTATCTTACATGTGCTTCCGTGCACCTTTCTTCCATCAAACTTCAGCACAAGAAATTCTGTGTTTTATTACATAGCAATCAAAACAAATACAACACAAATAATAGTGTTTGCTCAAATGTTGCATGACATGCAGTAAACAAGACCGTACACCGAAGAGTATATATAATCCAGTAACACACTACACATCAGAGCATGCACACAAATAACAGGCAGGCACACAAATAGTCCAAGTATATGGGGACTACGTAACTACTCCCTCCGTCCCATAATATAAGTGTGTTTTTGACACTACAAAAACGCTATTATATTATTGGGATGGAAGGAGTACAATAGACTCACACAAACCAAACACACAGAAGACTGAAATAATTTAGCTTCAATAATGAATGACATTAGAATAACATGACTGGGCCTCCCTTCAGGTGCTTCTGTTATTTAAGGTTGAAAGATGAGTCAGGCAAACACCGACCTTTTGGTCATGGAGGTGAGGCAGCAGCCACAACGCCACCTTCTTGTTGCCCGTGGTGCGTCTTATGCTTGAAATCAGGAAGGTTGGGGTGCTTTTCAAGTGCTAGTCTCACTGGATCTGGGTCGCAGTCACCATTGAGCTCAACATTCTTCAACTTGGGAAGGCAGAGTCCACAAATAGAATCCATTTTGGCGAAGGACCACACAATCTTCTCGAGCTTGGGAGCCGCTCCAGTGTCGAAGGTAATGTTGGTGATGATGCCGTCATCAACGACCAAAGACTTGATGCTCTTGAACTCTCCTTCCTTGAATGTGAGACCGCTTCTGGTGTAGGAATTACGCCGAAGCCTAAGGCAACACAGAGCTGCAAGCTTGCCAAGGATGCGTATATAATCTTCCCCCAGGTAAGTCTCGGTTAGTGTTATCTTGGTAAGTTGATCGAGCTCTGCAATCCAGGTGAGAAGCCCACTTGTGATGCCGCTGATGTTCAGGCTCTGAAGAAATTTTGGAGGCGAGGCTAATGTGACCACATCCTCTGCACATTGAACATCCTCAGTTTTGGAAACCGGTTGGTTGATCTGAATTGACAAGGAGCGGAGGCAACATTGTAATTTTTCAATCTGCTGGAATAGAAGACCCAAGCCACCTTTCTTACCATGGAGAATAACACCTAGTTTCCTCAACTGCAACAGATAACCAACATCACTTAAATCATTAACACTATGTGAAGCTTCAACATGGGACAGTGTCTCCAATTGTTCCATTCTTCTGATGTTGCTGGGAATGCGCACTGCCTTAAACACATCCTGAGACTTATCAGAGTTGTTGCTTGGAGATTGTGCCTGGCCAGCATGCAAATGCTTCAGCATTGGAAGCATGATCGAATTTGTGGCGAAGGCCCGTAGCGTTGTTTGCCAGATGTCCAAAGTCTCCAGACATTGCAGCTTCTCGATTTGCTTGGGTAGTTCAGTGATATCTGTGCTCCTAAGGCTTAAATACTTCAATAATACTATTTTGAAGATAGTCTTCAAATGTTGCTTCTTTAAGCCTCTGCAACCTTCTAGATCCAGCATCTTCAATAGCTGCCACTGAGATGACTTTGCCAAATATGGAAGAATTGCTACAATGCCAACGCCATCAGCTGCTTGCACCTCAATTCTGCTGTGAATGGAAAGGTGGCGAGCCAAATCTTGCGGTAGTTCCGTGTCTGCAAAGTTTATATCTCTAGCGATCCTGGTGATGACTTGACGAACAACATGATGCAATGTGCAGGTCTTGGTCTTGCCCATGTCACCGATCTCCCCAGGTTGAATGAGACTCCTGGAGAGGAGAGCATTGAAACATGAATCAGCTTCATCTTCTGCACCATTCTCCCTTGATGTTATCAGGCCTTCGGCTATCCATCTTCCACACACGGTTGTTCTTCTAATGTGGCCACCATCAGGGAAGATAATTAGGTAGAGCAAGCAGCTCCTGTACTTGGCAGGCAAGTCATTGTAGGAAAACTTCACCATTTGCATTGCCACACTTTTACCCGAGAGCTTACAGAACTTCAAAGTTGCTAGAAAGTTGTCTATTTGTGTTGCACCCCTTGCAGGGTTAACATACATAAGATGTTGGAATATCTTCATTGCAAAGACATCGCGACCACATAAATCTAAAATGCCTTCTATCCCATATGCAGAAGTGCGAGAACAAAGCTCCCTAGTATCATTGCAGAAAGCACCAAACAGACCTCGAGGTTTGATCATTTTATAAGGGGACTCGATGACCAAATCATCAGAATCTCTGGCAATTACTACAGCACTACCAGGAGAACCATTAGCAGTAGCATGTAACACACCAGAGCTTATCCTATCCCAGTGATAGTTGTCACGGATACCTTGAAGAATTATCAAGAACCGTTTACCTTTGAGATACCCCTCGAGTTTCTTGGTGAGATGCATGGTCTCATCCTCCACATCAACACTCCGTGATGTTTCCGTACTCCTCTCCACTTCCACCCTGGGCATGTCTTGTTCAGCTAGAAGGGGCGCCACTTGGTACATTATTTCCCGCAATACTTGGATTTCAGATAAGCACTTGTGAACCAAGGCTTTGCAACTAAATGAGCTCATTTTCCGCTTATACAGTTTCTCTGTAATTATATCAATATCTCGGAAATCATACCATGGCAGGATTATAAGAAATATCCTCGGGTTGGATTCCCTATTTACCGGATCTTGGACAAGTTCTTCCTCAGCTAGCAAAGACTTGATGATATCATCAATGATTTTCTCGACATAAGCCACTTCATCCGGATAGTTGATAAGAAGAGAGCATCTCCGAGCATCTTCCTCCCAGTCTGCCGATCCACGGGGTATGTCGCCCAAGAATATCGGGTCAGCTTGGTCAGCAGCCGGTGGAACGGTGACACCATACCGCAGCCTCCTGTCGCTTACGTCACGTGCCCTGATCTTGAGCTCCCGGATCCTCGTTGCGATCCGGTGCCGCTCCGGGATGGTGAGCACATAGTGGACTATGTGCCGCAAGTAGCCCAGGAAGCCACTGGCATGGTGGCCACCATCTGTGACGCTGTGGATGTAGAGCTCGACGTTGCCCTCGCAGTCGCGGGTAAGGTCAACCACTTGCTTCATCCAAGCGCGCACCTGGTGGTCGCGGTGGTGCACCTCGATGAGGTGGAGGAGCAGGCCGTTCATGCTTTCCATCTCATCCTTGATGAACTCCACATCGCCATGGAGGCCGCCGAGCAGCTGCGCCTCGTCGACGAGGATGGCGGTGAGGCGGCCAAGGAGCGAGTCGACAGCGCCCTGGGCATCCATCTTGCTTGATTTGGAGAAGGTGGTGTGCAGTTTACAACAATGGAACCGAATGAAAATGAGAAGTTGTGTGGAGGGTGTCTGGGTGTGGGAATTGGGACCTGCAAGGCATCAACCAAAGGTGAGAGACAACTTTGAGGATGTGGTTCTTTTCTTATGCTGCCATGCCAAGGCATCAACAAAGGTGACAGCATTCAGGATGCGGTTCTTTCCTTATGCCGCGAGGTCCGGTGTGCAGTATGGAAGACACTAGACAGACGATTTCCACACAAAAGGCATAGGATTATGCTCAATTTCCGTAGGAATGGCGGCACCCAACAGAAGCATGCGTTGATCGCAGGACAGGCCACATAAATTTCACTTGACAGGAAAGGAAGGCCCTTCCTTTGATTTCATAGGATGATATCCCGTTCATTCACTCACAAGCTTGGTAGTAAGACGATTTCTGCATGAAAGACATAGGATTCTCGATCTCAAAGGAACGGTAGCACGTGAATCTCAGTGGGCAGGTCCCTTTCCCTTTGGTTTCACTTCACCGGAGAAAGAAAAGAACATCATTACATCAACTTTGTACCTCATTCCTTCACTCGCTGGCGTGCCGTTGGAGTAGGCGCCGAGATGTCAGTCCGGGGCTCGTCCCCTCCATGGAGAAGAAGACCCAGGAGCACACCAGCTGCGCGCCGCAGAGCCCTTCCTCCCAAGCTGAAGAAGTGCTCCGCTGCCGCCGGGACTGGGACCAGAGAGGCAGCTCATGACTGCGGCTCGTCGCCATCGGGCGTGGCCTCGGAGGAACCGCACGACCGGGGTGGTCGAGCGGCGGCCTGATCAGAAGGATACGGCGGTTAACAGGGGGATGCGGCGACTCTGGGGCGGAGCGGTGGTCGGGGCGATTTGGGAACGAGATTGTTCGGGAGCCTGTTGGGACGCTGACCAGTGGGCCGTCACTTTGGGACCCACCATCCATTGACTCTTTTTTCCCACCTGGTACGTCTTTTTTTTATTTCAACTACTATATTTTTAGAACATTTCAACTATATACTACTATATACTAATATATTTGGCCAACTGTACATCGGTGCACTAAAGTCGTAGAGTCACTGAATTTTTTGTATTTGGAACCATGCGGTAAACCTGTTTTTTTCTTCTTCTTTTGACGGATAATATGAAGCTTGACCTATGATCATTTTTTTTCTCGAAAGATTTGAAAAGATGACAACCTTTCGAAAGTATCTTTCTACCTGAGCTGAAATGTTCCTAGTATGAACATAAAATTTAAGAAAATTAGAGAATTTAAAAAAAACTGAATTTTTTTGGTGGCATACTTTAAGAAATGTTTGTTGTGAATGCAGCATTTCATCATGAAACAATTTTTTTTTGAAACTTCTAATCTATTCATCTTCAATCATGCATGGCAGTACACCGAACACCAGAAATAACAAAATATAATGTGAATTCCGGTTTTTACCCCCTATCTTGACATTTTTGTCACTATTTACCCCATTTAGCTAGATTTCATCCCTTTTTACACCATTTAGCAAAAGTGTTGCCACAATTTACCCTGTTTAAAATTTGTATCCATTCTGACTGGAGGGTCCCAGTTGTAGTCTAGCCGGCATGCCACATTGACGATTTTTTCCTGTGTATTTTTCTCCATGTTAAACTGGTCCTCCTAGCTTCTCCCGACCGGTCAGGCCCGATATGATCGCACTGTCGTCACAGACCTGCCATCAACTGAGCACAGCCTGATGGTTATTGGATACGTATAGGCTCAGTTTGGCTAGGGCTAGGTGCTATATATATCTTTGTACACCACGTTCTAATATCACCAGATCAAAGCAATAAAGAAATGTGAGGATCGAGACTAGCCTGTTGCAATCTATCGATCAGAGTTTCTTCCATCGATCGCCAAGTTACGCAGGTGTTCTGCCGACAGGCATCGTGATCGACCGATCTGTACGCGTGCATGTGCATGTGGCACTGTTCATCAATCCACCTGTGCTAGCTTCCTTGTCAAGCTAGCCTGCACGAGTTTTGGTCCTGGTGAATCGATCTAGCATTTCAAAACCAACAATGAGGTCCCTGCTATGTCGTCAAAGTAAGAAGAACTCGGCGCAGCGGGTCACGTACATGAACGTGCCCAGCCCGATGTCGGCGAGCTTGCGCCAGCCATCGGAATCCACAGGGTCGTTTCCTACCTTGATGTGGCGGCCCATACGGCCCTGCTCATGGAGGTATGAAATCGCACAACCGGCCCTTCAACACCCACCGCTACCGCTGTCGGTGTCGCCATCGCCGATGTTGGACAATACCTAACCCTAGGTTCGAGTGAGCCTCACGGGTGCGTTCGGTCGGAAGCCTGGACAGGCGATGCATTCGATTAGGGCAAGCAACACAAGCTAGAAGCGACTGGAGGCCAGCGTGGCGCACGGCTGACTTAGGCGTTGTTTGTTGGACGTGATGTGAGCGACCTCCATCGTGTCGAGCCGGTCAGGAGAATCTGTGCCCTGCACGACCCGGTTCAACGATGAGTAAAATAAGCAGGAAAAACCACCGACGCGGCATGCCAGCTAGACTGACAATTATGACCCACTGGTCAGAATGCTCACAAAATTTTAAGGGGACTGCTAAAACTCCAGTCGACTGATTTTTAGTCAAGTCTCAGTCGAAGGTATTAAGATTCGTGTTTAGTCGCTGGGTGCGATTCTGCGTTTCTCGGACGCAGCTTCCTTTCAATCGCATGCACGTACGTGGGCTTCGCCCCTTTTGCCATTGTTTATTCATTGTATGGGCTTATCTGGTCATCGATCGGGCCTCACAGGCTTGTTTGTTTTCTCATTTTTATTTTGTTCTTTTATTGTGAATGTTTTCCTTTTTGCCGCCGATGCATGCCGCTGAACTTTTACGTACCCAGCTGCCATGCCGTACATAGTACATAAGAAAGCCTGTTTAGGTACGATTTTTGTTTTTGTTTTTTTACTATAATATTTTGCTATATTCCTTTTTCTGCTTTTAACTCTATTTCCTTTTTTATTTTTTGTTTTCATTTTTTGTTTTTATAATTATTCCAAAAATATTACCACCTTGGTGCACATACATCTACATTGATCAAGCACAATTACATGCCTATTCTCCTTGTGCAATTTATTTATTTTTGTTCAAAAAAACATTGTCATGGGCCACACGCTTCGGTAGCATGGGGTCACACATCTTATTTTTTCTTTTCAAAAATATATGTCATCGACCAATTGCAAGTGTCGCCCCTAACTGCAAATGTCATCTCGACTACAGATTTGTGGTGTTTGTCGGTGGGGAGAGGGCAATTCCATGTCACTAGGCACGCAAACTGCAAGTGTCGTCCCTGAGTGCAACTGCATGTCTTCAGTGAGACCGCAACTATGTGGTGTTTTATCGAGGAGAGGATGCTTGCATGTGGCTACTAGACATGCAACAACAAATGTCGCCTTTGGTTGCAACTTTCTATTGTTTGTCGGTGGGGAGAGGTCAGTCGCATGTTTGTCACTTGGCACGCAACTACAAGTGTCGCCCGGAATGCAACTGCAGGTCTTCAACGAGAATGCAATTCTATGACGTTTTTGTCGTGGAGAGGGCAGTTGCATGTCTGCTACTAGGCATGCAACTGCAAATGTCACCTCGACTGCAACTTTGTGGTGTTTGTCGGTGGGGAGAGGGCAGTTGCACGTGTGTCACTTGGCACGCAACTGCAAGTGTCAGCCCCGAGCGCAACTGCATGTCTTCAACGAGACTGCAACTCTGTGGTGTATTGTCAAGGAGAGGACAATTGCATGTCTACTTATAGGCATGCAACTGCTAATGTCGCCCCGACTGCAACTTTCTGGTGTTTGTCGATTGGGAAACAATAGTTGCATGTTTGCACTTGGCACGCAACTGCAAGGAATGTCGCCCTCAAGTGCAACTGCATGTCTTTCACGATACTGCAACTCTGTGGTGTTTTGTCGGACAACAGATAGTTGCATGTCTGCTACTAGGCATTCAACTGCAAATGTCGCCCAAACTGCAACTTTGTGGTGTTTGTCGGTGGGGGACAGTAGTTGCATGTCTTTCACTTGGCACGCAACTGCATGTGCTGCCCCGGAGTGCAAGTGTGTGTCTTTAATGAGATTGCAACTCTATGGTGTTCTGTCCGGGAGAGTATAGTTGCATCTCTGCTACTAGGCATGCAACTGCAAATGTTGTCCCTGGCTGCAACTTAATGGTGTTTGTCGGTGGGGAGAGGGCAGTTGCATGTCTGTCACTTGACATGCAACTTCATGTATCGCCGCTGAATGCAACTGCATGTCTTGGACGAGACCGCAACTCTGTTGTGTTTTATCAAGGAGAGGACGGTTGCAAGTCTGCTACTAGGCATGCAACTGCAAATGTCGCCCTCGACTGCAGCATTTGTGATGTTTGTTAGTGAGGAGAGGACACTTCAACTCTATGTTGTTTTGTTGGTGAGGGGAGAAGGTGGTAGTTGCATGTCTGCTACTAGGCATGCAAGTGCAAGTGTCTCGCTCCTACAACTGCATGTCTTCAACACCACTGCAACTATGCGTTTTATTTCTGTTTTTTTTCTACTTTCGGTTTTTATTTCTATTTTTTTATGTGTTGGATTTTTGTTATTTTTTCTAAATAGTGATGTTATATATATACATATACATATATATATATATATATATATATATATACATATATATATATATTTAAAATAAAGCCACCGATTCGCACACATGTCTAACGCACACATTTCCTTGTTTTATTGTTCTTTCTTTTTGTGTCAGAATTATGTGCTGGAAATAATACTAACACACTACACTATTTTTTAGAACAATTACACTTTTTTGTATGCATTATGTTTCATGGAGACACACTAGTGCTGAGAGCGTTGAAAAAAGAGAAACCAACCTAGTAGGAGACAAGATAACAGAAAACAAAAGAAGGCTTCCCACGCTTCTCACGTACAAGCAACAACAGAAAAATCCGATGCCCCGATCGATGCAGCCCACTTAAGAAGACAATAGGAAAAACAAAACGAGCGAGGAGGAGAATCAATCGGGGCATCAGGCTGCCTGTACCCTGTTAGGATGCTGACATCAGACGACTGAGACTTGGTGAAGTCTGAGTCGACTGATTTTTAGATAGACCCAAATTTTAAACAGGGTAAATTGTGGTAACACTTTTGCTAAATGGGGTAAAATTGATGAAATCTCACTAAATAGGGTAATTAGTGTCAAAAATGTCAAAATAAAGGGCAAAAACCGGAATTCACTCTAAAAATTAAATCCAGATCCGTAGACCAGCTAGCGACGACTACAAGCACTCAAGCGAGCCGAAGGTGCACCGCCGTCCTCGCCCCTCCCTCGCCGGAGCCGAGCAAAACTTGTTGTAGTAGATAGCCGAAAAGTCGTCATGCTAAGAATCATAGGACTAGCCAACCAGAACAGCAACCATCGCTATTGAAGAGTAGCGTAGATCAAAAGGATCCAACTTGAACACACACAAACGTATGCAAACTACGACCGGATCCAAGCAAATCCACGAAGGACAGATCCGCCGGAGACACACCTCCACACGCCCACCGACGCTGAGCATCATTGTTTTGACAATACCTTCCACAAATGTGATTTCATAATGAAATTTTACATGCACAACAAACATTTCTTAAAGTATGCCACACAAAAAACGATTCAAGATTTTTGATTTTTTTCTATTTATTTATTTGACTGTTCACACCAAAAGCATTTGAGCTCATGTGTACTTTAACTACACGTCCATAACCTTTGTTCTTTTATAGAAATGGCCGCTGATCAACAGGCTAAGTATGTATTTTTGTCAGAATCAAAGGTTACACGTGTCCTTTTGTAAAGAAAATAAATCTGTAGGAACATACAATTAGTACTGTAACTAAGGGCACCTACATCAAACCGTCCGTAAACGTCCAGACCGTAAGGTCCGGACACTTTGAACCTTTCAACGCCTTCCTTGAAATGTTTGTGGGCATTCGAATTCTTACAAACCATACTCATACTCAACGGTCCTGTAGGAGGTTTGAGGGCGTCTATGCGCCAGACTACTCCGACCCATCCATACTCATCGCCGTGCATCCTGCCCCAGAACCTTCTCCGTCCATTCATGCTCAATTTTCAGCAGTATAAAGTACTCTATCCATTTTTATTTACTTTGCATATTATATTTGACTGAAGTCAAACTTCATAAACTTTGATCAAGTTTATAGAAAAATAATAATATTTACAATAGCAAATATATAAGATTTAAAAGTATATTCAATAATGAATGTAATGGTATTGATTTTTATTGTATATGTTAATATTTTTATCTATAAACTTTGTTAAAGTTTATAAAGTTTGACTTTGATCAAATCTAATATGTGGAGTAAATAGGGAGGGAGTATAATAAAATAAACACAACGCTGAACAATTCAGCAGCCACAAACAAAGCCTAAATTTGAAGATGATCTATTTTGTGGGAGTTATATGTCAAGTTTGCTTAAGCGAGCTTCTAAAGCCTCTTCTTCAACTGCTTCACCACCAGGCTTCTCCGGCGTCCACTCATAGCACAACCCATCATCGTCAACGGGAGTCCAGCGCGCTCCATCGCAGGCTGGGAGGTCATCCTTGACAACAACCCTATAGCCTCTATCCTTCTTCCAAGATGGCGACCATGACTCGAACTCTACGGTCATCCTCTCTAGCATTGGCGCGCTCGTCACCAGCCGCCGCACCAGGTTCATGTGATCCTCCACCGGGCGTACGCCGGAGACCTTGGCTTCTATGAGGTGTGGCAGCGACATCTCCACGTTCCCCTCGCAATCTGAGCCGCAGAAGCATCTAGGGTTGGTGCACAGTGTGTAGTACTGCATGGATCAAACAACAAGAACAATATGATTAGCTCCCCTACGAAAAGACCATTATCATCTACTTCCTCTCCCTTAAATGGATGTATCCAGCATCAAGTTAGTGCTAGATACATCCATTTAAGAGGACACAAGCTTGGGACAAGCTTTTTTGAATGAAAGGAGTAGTTATCAGTGCTTAATTTTGCAATCAACGGACGTGATGTGATGAGCCTACCGTGTCTTTGACATCAACGGAGAGTAGTCGGACGTTGCTGCATTGGCGGATGAACCTGGCGACGCTGGCACCAAAGCGGTGGCCTGATGACATGGTTATTTCTATCTCCAGGTCGGTGACATTGGGGAGCGCCGGCACGAGGCTCATTACCTCCTCGCTGCCCATCTCCTCGCAGAATGGTGGGGATATGTCCACATTCAGGCTCTCTGCGGCAGAGCATTGCTCCAGCAGCGACACGGCGCCGGCATTGATGTATCCCTCTGGGTGCCCCGGGGGGTGGCCATGCGACCATAGCCCGAGGCTTTGCAGACGCCGGACGTTAGCTGATGCCCCGCCGGCGAGCTCCAGCGGTAGGTGGTCCGAGGTGCCGAAGCAGGACACCATCTCTAGCGTCGGGGCTGAGACCCTCATGGCCGCGGCTTCGGGAAGGAAAATGTGCAGCTCGCGGAGGCCCGGCGCGTTCACGTCCACCGACAACATGTTCGGGAGGCTGTCCAGCCGGAGGTCCTCGAGAGTGCCGGCGGCGTCTAGGCGGAGCGTGGCAATCCCCGCGATGTACTCCAGCTGGAGGTGCCGCAGCCGCGGGCAGCAGGTGGAGGAGAGCATGCGGCCGAGGTTGTGCTCGTCCGCGCCGCCGGGTTCGATCCTGGCTATCCTGAGCACGAGGTTGGTGAGCGCGTGGAAGGCCCCGACGCCAGCGACGGGGACCTTGAGGGTGGCGTTGCCCAGGGCCAGGCTCATCGTCGTTGCTCTCGCCGAGGCGGGCAGCTCGGCGATCAGCTCCCTCACGTGCGCATTGTCCCCGTCACCGCCCTCAACTACGGACTTGCTCGGCGGCACCGTGGGCACGGCGAGCGTGAAGCTGCCGGTGACGCGGCGCTCGACGAAGCGCAGCCAGCGGGCCAGGTGCGCGGACGTGACGTCGGCGGCGTGCTCGTGCCTCGTGAGGTACTCGTAATGGGACCCGGCTTTACCCCGTGATTCCATGAAGATGCACTCGTCGTGGCAGTCGCGGTAGACGAAGGAGATCTCGAGGGCCTCCACGTCGTCGTCGTCGCTGCGCCGCGCGAGCGCGGAGTCCACGGCGGCGAGGAGACGGCGGGGTTCCTCCGGGTCCGGGCGGAGGCGGACGGGGAACATGCGGCGGCCCCCGAGGGAGAAGCGCAGGTCCGTGGCGCGCAGGACGTGGTGTTCGTCGTAGTCGAGGCCGGTGGTCTCGGCTATCCTCGATAATCGCCATGCCGCCGTCGTCATCGATGGTTGCATTGCGTCGCCGTCGATACGTGCCAACAAGTCTCGATCAATCTCTTCAATTATATAGTAGCTTATTCAGATATCGATCGATATATACGAGAGGTAGATGAATCGAAGACGAACTCGTAATCGATTGGTACTTCAACCGGCTTTGCTACACGTACAAGATGTTACAGGGTGATATCGTAGTTTCTAATTGGTGGTTACAGCGCCGGAGTCGTGAGATTTTGCGCGCCGCGAAGCTCTGGTTCCAGCAGCCCCTGTAAATTATAGCGCGCGCGAGCCGCTCCAACAGACGTGATTGGTACTCACTCTCGATTCCTTTTCTCAGGTGCAGCATGTAGCCTCCATGTCTCTTTGGCCCAATAGGCCTTTTCTTCTTCGATTTTGTTTCTATATTTTTGTCGTGAAGATTAGGACTTGGTGTCCGAAATCACTAGTTAAGGAATACTTCTTGCAGAGATCACTCCAACTTCCCAGGTTGCGACAAGTGGCGCGCTGTATGTGCGTCACTTGTCGCAACCTGGGAGTTTTCCCTTTTTTTCGTAGATCCGTTTATTCAAAATGTCTTATCGCTTAAACCGTGCGTCCAAATCTCGAACCGCTTTCGCCGTTGGATTCCTCGCGTCGAGATCTTCAAAACTAGATCCCATGTTGATAGGTTTTAATGAACTTTTTTTTCACAAAAAAACCGACGAGGAAACCGAACCGGGAACACAGATTTTTTCCCTTTCAGAAAGAGGCACGCCCGTGCCTCTGACGAAATCACAACCCTGCCTCTCGCGGAAGCAAAATCGTGCTTCTCGTGAAAGAAAAAAAAACAGAAAACACGTTTTTTTCCTTTCCGAAAGAGGCGTGCCCGTGCCTCTCGCGAGAAGCAAAACCGTGCCTCTCGCGAAAGAAAAAAACAGAAAATGTGTTTTTTTCGTTTCCGAGGAGGCATGGCCGTGACTCTCACGAAAGCACAACCGTGCCTCTCGCGGAAGCAAAACTGTGCCTCTCGCGAAAGGAAAAAAAAACAAAAAACATGTTTTTTCGTTTCCAAGAGGCACGGCCGTGCCTCTCGCGAAAACAAAACAATGACTCTCGCGAAAAAATGCGTTTTTTTTTGCGAAGGAAATTATTTTTTTCGAAAAAAAAAATTTGGTCGAAAAGCTAGGGATGACCGGTGAAAAACCAAAACGTCAAAAAAAATTCCTGAAAAAATCGTTTAAAAGCCGAAAACGCATGCGAAAAAATAAAAATACAAAATCCAGAGTGAGCGTCCAGAGCGCGACACGTGGCAAATGGCTGAGAGCGCGCCAAGTGACGCTGATCGTTGCGAGACTCCCGAAGGAGCGCTCCTTAATTAGTTGCTTCCTTTGGTGTTTGCGTTCTATTTAAGAGTGGTGAACCCTGGGTCTCCATGAGATCAGCACTCAAACCCTCGATTTTGCCTAACACATTAAAGTATCTCCTCAGTGCCCGATTTACATGCACAAGGGCAAAGGATGTTTACAAGAGCCCTGGTGCAGAAGACCTACGACACGAGAGCCCTGGTGGAGAAGACCTACGACACAAGATGTTTACATGCACAAGGGCAAAGGAGGTGTTGCGAGCCCTGGGTCTCCATGAGATCATCACACAAGACCTCGTTGTCGACCGATCTGGCATTGTTGTTTTGGATGAGATATTGCGCGAAAAGCCCGTGAGAAATCCGAATATGTTGCATCTGAGTGTTGCAGAATCAGTAGTGGTTGGAGCATGGTATATATGGTGGCAAAGACGTGAGATAGTGAAGGGAAAACTAATTAATACTCGAGTAAGAATTGCCTTTGCAATCAATACCATCGCCTCAAACTTCCAAGCAGCGGAGTACTCCCCCCGTTCCAAAATAGATGACTCAACTTTGTACTAAAATAGATGACTCAACTTTGTACTAACTTTAGTACAAAGTTGAGTCATCTATTTTGGAACGGAGGGAGTAGTTGACAAACACTCGCATAAGATCCCATGGTACAAACCCATGCAACGTACTCCCTCCGTTTGTAAATATAAGACTCTTTAAGGGTTTCAATAAGAATTACTTATGGATGTATATAGACTTATTTTAAAGTGTAGGTTCATTAATTTCGCTCAGTATATACTCCATATTAGAATCTTTAAAAAAGACTTATATTTTGAAATGAAGGGAGCACATACAAAATGAATGTGGATGCAGCTTTCTTTGATGATGGATCAGGCTCAGCAACGGCAGTACTTAGAAACCATGAGCCTAATTGGTTTGATGCCAATAATTGGCATGCCAATTGTTGGCAATTCCAAAAAAATTGGTTGTCAATTGGTTGGTTTCCAATTGGTTTGTTCCATTTTGGCAACTTTTGGCAACTTCCCATTTTGCCAAATTTTGGCAGCAAACCAATTAGGCTCCATAAGCAAGAAGCGGGGCGGGGGTCCTGGATTCTGAATAATATACTTGATGCTACCACGGCTGAAGCAATATCAATGCAAAAGGGGCTGGGCTTATTAGAAGATCTTGGATGTACATGAGTGATAATGGAATCAGATTCTCTAGAGTTGATCCAAGCCTGTATTGGTACCATTGACATATGGACTCCATATATATATGGCAATACTTGCAGATTGTTTCAAGAAAGTGAGAAGAATAGGTGCAGTAAGCTTCAAACACTGTCCTAGGGATGAAAGGTTGCACATAATTTGGCTAGATATGTTTATGATTCGCAAACTGTCATATGCTGGGAAGGTGATCCACCTGCCTAGTATTATCATTGCAGACATTATCTTTGATGTAACAGTGGTTTGAGTTTAATAAACTGGTCGGTGGACTTACTGAACATAGTGCGCTAGAAGTAATGGCTTATGGCTTTCACTCGCATTTGATTTTCATGTGCAGAAAGTTCCCATATCGCCAACGACTATCTGCAATTCATAAAGGACCTCGAAAAACCCCAATGCCTTCTATTACGGTGCTATTGTGAAGGAGAACAAGATGAAGCAGGGTGCCTGTCAGCGCGTGGAGATCACCATGAGCGTAGAGAATCGAAAATAATAATTTTGCGGGGGTAGAAAATCAAACTTTGAAGCCTACTGTGGCTACCCCTGCAGAGATTACTTGTATTCCCATGGACATTATTTTCTTTCTCTTACCTTATTATGGTGTGCCTATTCTGCCTTTCCCCCCAACCGTCCTAATTTGTGAGTTGTAGTCCAGGTACGTAATTTACTTCACCATCGAGTCGGTGTCGACTTCATCGCAGCGTCAGTGGCTAGACTGCTATATATAAACGCAACAAAGCCAAAGGATCGATCGATTCAGCTCGTCTCCATATCCATATCTTTCCCAACCCCTTCGGCCCTGTACGACGTCCCAGGCAGCCTCCCCCATGTCGTCCTCCTACCTATGCTCGGCCTGCGGCTCCCGCACCCACCGCAGGAACCACTGCGCCGCCTCGCCGTGCTCACGCTGCGGGGGCAACGGCCACTTCGAGGCTCTCTGCACCACCCCCACCGGCTTCGACCCCGCCGGCGCAGCTCGCTGCGGCGTCTGCAGCGGCGCGGGCCACGCGGACGAGGACTGCGCCACCACAGAGACCGCCGACATCGGGTGCGAGACCTGCGGCAAGCTGGGGCACCGGCCCAGGGACTGCCCCACGCGCACCGGAGGCTCCGGCGACCGGTACGCCGCGTGGAGGGGGTACGACGCCTGCGCCTTCTGCGGCGAGCCGGGGCACTTCCTGCCCGCCTGCCCCGAATGGCGCCGGTAGACAAGTAGAGAGCCGCTGAGTGTTGCCGGAGGTGTCCCGGACGATGCACTTGCTCTAGCCAAGTAGCCAGTCGGAAGTTCGTGCATGTTTGTCTTCTCCATTAGGTTGCGACGTTGCGTGTTCTGTTTAGGTCCAGCAGTTTGCGCTAGTCTGAATCTCTAACCAATTATGCATCCTTGTCATTGCGTGTGCGTGTGTTAGCTGGTGTCTTTAGATCGATCGAGTTGAGAACTTGAGATGCGTGCAACTTTTATATGTATCCCTTGCATTGCATGGTTGAATTGAATCTATATATCCTTCATGTGTCTTGTGTGAAAATCTAGATTTCTTTCATGGAATTACTCCTTTTCTTTTCTATTCGCGCCAACTCTGCCAAAGTGTTCCGAGAGCCGGGAACTAATGACCGACTTTGGCCTGCGACAACAATGCATGTTGGGGTCCCTGGCTGGGAACCATGTTAACCAACGAAGTCCAGAAGTCGAAGTGCAAGGACCTGTGAGCATAACCAAGCTAAGATAGCGGAGCAGGCCCACGTCCATCTGACCTGAGTAATCTAACCAAGCCCGAGCCAGTATATAGGCAAGCTAGGAAGGGTCCGGCAGGGGAGACATTCCACTCTAGGGCTAGGGCTTCACCTACCCCCATCTTCTTTCCCTCCATCGCCGAGGCCGGGAGCTTGTAACCCAAGAATTGATCTTCCCATCGATCCTCCTGAGTGCCGGTGGGTACTCGACAACACAACCATCAAAGAGATGAGTAGGATCTTATTCTTCTCGAGCGGAGGACCCGGACCTCGAGATCATTTGTCCCATGCCTTGCCATATCGATCCGCCGCTTGCACCCCTCGAATAAATTTGTCTTCTCTCGACTACATTGTCGGTCGGAAAAACCCACCAACAACACTCGACCTGCGACTTACTTTCGGACATCTCCGCCTGCTTCCCTCCGCCACGGGCACCTGACTGTATACTAACCATCCGGAAGCCTTACTCCCTGTTACCACCTAAGGTGAAAACAACTACCCTTGTCCACTTTATCCTGTTTAAACCCCACTAAGGAGGGCCTAAAGGTACCTTTAGTCCTTTTCACCAAGGTCAAAGCGCAATGTTGACTTTGTTGGAATATAGTTGTAACTAAAATGGATATTTTTGATTTTTTATTGAAAAAATTGTTTATTTCTTAAATTTCTAATTATTTGATTTTGTTCAATCCTCCTCATTCGTCTTACACCTAACATTCCAAAATCTAATTCGCTGTTCCCATCCTTTATCCCTTGACGTTAACTTTAATCTATTCCCCTGAGTTTAGCTGCAGTTTTGTTTCACGATATAGTGTAATCATTAACCCGGATTTAGTTGAATGAAGCATTTTACCGTTGATTTTGGGGTGAGCCAAGTAGCCAGTCGGAAGTTCGTGCATGTTTGTCTTCTCCATTAGGTTGCGACGTTGCGTGTTCTGTTTAGGTCCAGCAGTTTGCGCTAGTCTGAATCTCTAACCAATTATGCATCCTTGTCATTGCGTGTGCGTGTGTTAGCTGGTGTCTTTAGATCGATCGAGTTGAGAACTTGAGATGCGTGCAACTTTTATATGTATCCCTTGCATTGCATGGTTGAATTGAATCTATATATCCTTCATGTGTCTTGTGTGAAAATCTAGATTTCTTTCATGGAATTACTCCTTTTCTTTTCTATTCGCGCCAACTCGCCAAAGTGTTCCGAGAGCGGGAACTAATGACCGACTTTGGCCTGCGACAACAATGCATGTTGGGGTCCCTGGCTGGGAACCATGTTAACCAACGAAGTCCAGAAGTCGAAGTGCAAGGACCTGTGAGCATAACCAAGCTAAGATAGCGGAGCAGGCCCACGTCCATCGACCGAGTAATCTAACCAAGCCCGAGCCAAGATATAGGCAAGCTAGGAAGGGTCCGGCAGGGGAGACATTCCACTCTAGGGCTAGGGCTTCACCTACCCCCATCTTCTTTCCCTCCATCGCCGAGGCCGGAGCTTGTAACCCAAGAATTGATCTTCCCATCGATCCTCCCGAGTGCGGTGGGTACTGACAACACAACCATCAAAGAGATGAGTAGGATCTTATTCTTCTCGAACGGAGGACCCGGACCTGCGTAGATCATTTGTCCCATGCCTTGCCATATCGATCCGCCGCTTGCACCCCCTCGAATAAATTTGTCTTCTCTCGACTACATTGTCGGTCGGAAAAACATCGATAGTTTGTTGGTGTGGCATGTAGGGGCAGGTGCGTGCAGATCCAATTGATCGGATCGAGATGGCTTCTCCAACCATCCCTCCACTTCGCCTCCGCCATAGCGAAGGAACAAATCCTTGCTACCTCCTTTGCAATACATGATGAATGTTTTTTTAGTTGGGCCACTAAAATTTTCAAATATTTCATGAACAAAAATTTCACGCTTATTTTGCTAAAAAGCAGTTTATCTAACATTAATGAAATATAAGAAATATAAGTAAAATAGAAAAGAAGCAAATAATAATAAAAGGGAATCACGGGCAAATTATAGGATCGGACACGAGCGGTGGCAGCTAAATCGAAAAAAAATAATATAGCGTGTGTTGGTGCTTGCCGTCTGCTTACCGGCAAACTGAAGCGTCTATCACATGCATGCATGCACGTACGTACCACCAGCGGTCAACTTATGAACAATGGCTCGCTGACATCTTTTTTGATTCCTTTCGTCCTCGTCTTTCTTTGGCGCCTGCACCACGTTGCTGCTGCTACATTGTGGATTCAGCAGGACAATGGTGCATCAAGTGATTTGATCTCGTGACGATCGCCAAGATATGATATGCATGTGTCATTGTACATTTTTTGGAAAGAAGACGCTAGAAGCGTCCGGCTTTAAATTAATAAAGCCCGAAAGACAGCAAGGTTCAACGATTACATAATAACAGGTTCGGCAACACACCCCTTAGGGCAACAAAACGAAGGTTCATCGCAACAGGATACACATCACGGACCAACCAAAGCAATGACCTAAGCAACTAAAAACCGCGGAAGGCTCCAAAAGCATCACTAACTCATCGGGTGCTGTCTTGCCCTCGTCTGGATTGACTTGATACGCCCATGGCTTCGTCATACGCCAGCATCGCGCTCCTTCCCCAGCGGTGTCCACATCTGCAGGAATAAATGGCATTTGAAGATCACGTCTGCAGGTGGTTAGGAAATTTCTTTTCAATCGTAATTTTGTTCCGCGTCGTCCACAGTGCCCAAAGTAACGCCCCTACGCAACGCCAGGCGATTCTGCTAGAGGTCCCTCTAGTGGATTTTAAAAACGAGACCAATTGTGTCCCCGAAGCGGGATTCCAATCTGTGTGGAATGCCTCCCGAACTGCACTCAACACAAACCTGGCCAAGTGGCACCGAAAGAAAACATGGTTCGCGTCCTCCCCTCGCCTCGCCAAAACAATGCACTTTTGACTTCTGACTAGAGATTTTCTAGCTTGCTCATCTCCACGTTGCTAGCCTGTGCACAGTACAGTGCACTGATTGATACTTGGCCTGATCTCTCTCCAGGTACTAAAGTCTCACCCAGAACCAAGATAGAAAGGGAACCACTCCTGGTCTACCCACCCGACTAAACACAACAGCTTCGTCTGCATAGCGAGCTTAGCTTTTTCGTTTCTCATCTCCTGCCTAGCTTCCCTCCAGCCACCGGGCCACCTCGGACCTCGTCGTCCTCACCACTCACCGGAGGAACAACTGCGCCGCCTCGCCGTGCTCCCGCTGCGGGGCACTAGTAGAAAAACAACCTATTGCCCCGGCTCGTAAGGACCTTTAGTCCCTGTTTTATAACCCGACACTAAAGGATGGGGACTAAAGGTACCCCCTTTAGTCCCATTTTTTGCACAAACCGGGGCTAAAGGCGCACCACGTGGCAAGAGCCCGCGCGGTGGTCTGGGGGACCTTTAGTACCGGTTGGTAACACCAACCGGTACAAAAGGATATTTTTTTGAATTTTTTTATTTTTTTTGAAAAAAAATTGATTTTTTTCTTTTGATTTTTAAATTTCTGAATTATTTGATGATTTAGTCTCTAATCACTCCTCATTATTGCTCTAATCACCCCTCAACATTCCAAATCATCTAACTTCTCGGCTGGTTACCCATCCTCTCACTACTCCAGCCTTAGCACGCTTAACTTTCAAGTTCTATTCCCCCTAGTTTCCAAGTCTGCAGTTGTTGTTTACCTGACAATAGTAAGCTGTCAATCCTATTAACCCTCAGGAGTTTAGCTTGAGCATGAAGTCACATGTTTCACCGTTTGATTTTGGGGTGTATCAGATGTGTCAGATGCATCACAGGATTTGATCTGGTGACGAGGCTTGACCAAGGTGCTCTCATGCATGCATGTGTAGAGATGCAATGGACTGGACACTGGACCAGAGCAGAGAAACGTGAAAGTGGTTCATGCATGCATGCATGCATTGGTGTTGCTCTAGCGGAAACCAGGCATGGATGAGGATGTTTGTTGTGTCCTCTGTTTACTTGGATTGCTAACACATGACATGAGGCACGACGCAAGTTTCAAAACCATGCAAGAAGGTTGATTCATCCACATAGCAAGAAGTTCAAAATTTGCAGTTGATCGACTCCTGATGAAAATTGCAGTCGACGCAAGTTTCAAAAAACATGCAAGAAGGTTGATTCATCCACACATAGAAAGAAGTTTAAAAATTAAAAGAAAATTGCAGTTGCTGGAGTTTGATGGTGAGGTCGTACGTAAGCGCAACACAGAACGGCAGAAGACATGACATGTCCAGTCAAAGGATTTGATTTGGTGACGACAGGCAAGATATCATGCATGCGTGTGTGATTGTATTGTACCCGGTACATATGATATGCAGTCTTGAGTTTTGGCCAGAGATTTGATTTCTTACCTCACGGACCAGACTGCATGCATGCGTGTGTGCTTGCTACCGCAACAGTCCAGCCGTTGGCGTTGCATTATTGAAGGAAGGAGACCCTATCCATGGCCTTCGCGAGGAGCATAAAAAGGGAACCCGCTCGACTGAACACAACACTCTTCCTTTCTTCCTCGATCAGCTCAACTCCATAGCTTTCTCGAACACTTCGCCTCCGTTCCACATCCTCCATCCTCCTCGCTCCCACCCATGTCGTCCGTCCAGTGCTCCGCCTGCGGTTCCCGCACCCACCGCAGGAACCACTGTGCCGCCTCGCCGTGCTCACGGTGCGGGGGCAACGGCCACTTCGAGGCCCTCTGCACCACCCCCGCCGGCTTCGACCCCGACGGCGCAGCTCGCTGCGGCGTTTGCAGCGGCGCGGGCCACACGGACGAGGACTGCGCCACCACAGAGACCGCCGACATCGGGTGCGAGACCTGCGGCAAGCTGGGGCACCGGCCCAGGGACTGCCCCACACGCACCGGAGGCCGCGACGACCCATACGTCGCGTTTAGGGGCTACGACGCCTGCGCCTTCTGCGGCGAGCCGGGGCACTTCCTGCCCGCCTGCCCCGAATGGCGCCGGTAGACAAGTAGAGAGCCGCTGAGTGTTGCCGGAGGTGTCCCGGACGATGCACTTGCTCTAGCCAAGTAGCCAGTCGGAAGTTCGTGCATGTTTGTCTTCTCCATTAGGTTGCGACGTTGCGTGTTCTGTTTAGGTCCAGCAGTTTGCGCTAGTCTGAATCTCTAACCAATTATGCATCCTTGTCATTGCGTGTGCGTGTGTTAGCTGGTGTCTTTAGATCGATCGAGTTGAGAACTTGAGATGCGTGCAACTTTTATATGTATCCCTTGCATTGCATGGTTGAATTGAATCTATATATCCTTCATGTGTCTTGTGTGAAAATCTAGATTTCTTTCATGGAATTACTCCTTTTCTTTTCTATTCGCGCCAACTCTGCCAAAGTGTTCCGAGAGCCGGGAACTAATGACCGACTTTGGCCTGCGACAACAATGCATGTTGGGGTCCCTGGCTGGGAACCATGTTAACCAACGAAGTCCAGAAGTCGAAGTGCAAGGACCTGTGAGCATAACCAAGCTAAGATAGCGGAGCAGGCCCACGTCCATCTGACCTGAGTAATCTAACCAAGCCCGAGCCAGTATATAGGCAAGCTAGGAAGGGTCCGGCAGGGGAGACATTCCACTCTAGGGCTAGGGCTTCACCTACCCCCATCTTCTTTCCCTCCATCGCCGAGGCCGGGAGCTTGTAACCCAAGAATTGATCTTCCCATCGATCCTCCTGAGTGCCGGTGGGTACTCGACAACACAACCATCAAAGAGATGAGTAGGATCTTATTCTTCTCGAACGGAGGACCCGGACCTGCGTAGATCATTTGTCCCATGCCTTGCCATATCGATCCGCCGCTTGCACCCCCTCGAATAAATTTGTCTTCTCTCGACTACATTGTCGGTCGGAAAAACATCGATAGTTTGTTGGTGTGGCATGTAGGGGCAGGTGCGTGCAGATCCAATTGATCGGATCGAGATGGCTTCTCCAACCATCCCTCCACTTCGCCTCCGCCATAGCGAAGGAACAAATCCTTGCTACCTCCTTTGCAATACATGATGAATGTTTTTTTAGTTGGGCCACTAAAATTTTCAAATATTTCATGAACAAAAATTTCACGCTTATTTTGCTAAAAAGCAGTTTATCTAACATTAATGAAATATAAGAAATATAAGTAAAATAGAAAAGAAGCAAATAATAATAAAAGGGAATCACGGGCAAATTATAGGATCGGACACGAGCGGTGGCAGCTAAATCGAAAAAATAATATAGCGTGTGTTGGTGCTTGCCGTCTGCTTACCGGCAAACTGAAGCGTCTATCACATGCATGCATGCACGTACGTACCACCAGCGGTCAACTTATGAACAATGGCTCGCTGACATCTTTTTTGATTCCTTTCGTCCTCGTCTTTCTTTGGCGCCTGCACCACGTTGCTGCTGCTACATTGTGGATTCAGCAGGACAATGGTGCATCAAGTGATTTGATCTCGTGACGATCGCCAAGATATGATATGCATGTGTCATTGTACATTTTTTGGAAAGAAGACGCTAGAAGCGTCCGGCTTTAAATTAATAAAGCCCGAAAGACAGCAAGGTTCAACGATTACATAATAACAGGTTCGGCAACACACCCCTTAGGGCAACAAAACGAAGGTTCATCGCAACAGGATACACATCACGGACCAACCAAAGCAATGACCTAAGCAACTAAAAACCGCGGAAGGCTCCAAAAGCATCACTAACTCATCGGGTGCTGTCTTGCCTCGTCTGGATTGACTTGATACGCCCATGGCTTCGTCATACGCCAGCATCGCGCTCCTTCCCCAGCGGTGTCCACATCTGCAGGAATAAATGGCATTTGAAGATCACGTCTGCAGGTGGTTAGGAAATTTCTTTTCAATCGTAATTTTGTTCCGCGTCGTCCACAAATTGCCCAAAGTAACGCCCTCACGCAACGCCAGCGATTCTGCTAGAGGTCCCTCTAGTGGATTTTAAAACGAGACCAATTGTGTCCCGGCGGGATTCCAATCTGTGTGGAATGCCTCCCGAACTGCACTCAACACAAACCTGGCCAAGTGGCACCGAAGAAAACATGGTTCGCGTCCTCCCTCGCCTCGCCAAAACAATGCACTTTTGACTTCGACTAGAGATTTTCTAGCTTGCTCATCTCCACGTTGCTAGCTGTGCACAAGACAAATGCACTCGATTGATACTTGGCCTGATCTCTCTCCGGTACTAAAGTCTCACCCGAACCAAGATAGAAAGGAACCACTCCTGGTCTACCCACCCGACTAAACACAACAGCTTCGCTCGCATAGCGAGCTTAGCTTTTCGCTTCTCATCTCCTGCCTAGCTTCCTCCAGCCACGGGCCACCTCGGACCTCGTCGTCCTCACCACTCACCGGAGGAACAACTGCGCGCCTCGCCGTGCTCCGCCATGGGCACTAGTAGAAAAACAACCTATTGCCCGGCTCGAAGGACCTTTAGTCCCTGTTTTATAACCCGACACTAAAGGATGGGGACTAAAGGTACCCCCTTTAGTCCCATTTTTTGCACAAACCGGGGCTAAAGGCGCACCACGTGGCAAGAGCCCGCGCGGTGGTCTGGGGGACCTTTAGTACCGGTTGGTAACACCAACCGGTACAAAAGGATATTTTTTTGAATTTTTTTATTTTTTTTGAAAAAAAATTGATTTTTTTCTTTTGATTTTTAAATTTCTGAATTATTTGATGATTTAGTCTCTAATCACTCCTCATTATTGCTCTAATCACCCCTCAACATTCCAAATCATCTAACTTCTCGGCTGGTTACCCATCCTCTCACTACTCCAGCCTTAGCACGCTTAACTTTCAAGTTCTATTCCCCCTAGTTTCCAAGTCTGCAGTTGTTGTTTACCTGACAATAGTAAGCTGTCAATCCTATTAACCCTCAGGAGTTTAGCTTGAGCATGAAGTCACATGTTTCACCGTTTGATTTTGGGGTGTATCAGATGTGTCGATGCATCACAGGATTTGATCTGGTGACGAGGCTTGACCAAGGTGCTCTCATGCATGCATGTGTAGAGATGCAATGGACTGGACACTGGACCAGAGCAGAGAAACGTGAAAGTGGTTCATGCATGCATGCATGCATTGGTGTTGCTCTAGCGGAAACCAGGCATGGATGAGGATGTTTGTTGTGTCCTCTGTTTACTTGGATTGCTAACACATGACATGAGGCACGACGCAAGTTTCAAAACCATGCAAGAAGGTTGATTCATCCACATAGCAAGAAGTTCAAAATTTGCAGTTGATCGACTCCTGATGAAAATTGCAGTCGACGCAAGTTTCAAAAAACATGCAAGAAGGTTGATTCATCCACACATAGAAAGAAGTTTAAAAATTAAAAGAAAATTGCAGTTGCTGGAGTTTGATGGTGAGGTCGTACGTAAGCGCAACACAGAACGGCAGAAGACATGACATGTCCAGTCAAAGGATTTGATTTGGTGACGACAGGCAAGATATCATGCATGCGTGTGTGATTGTATTGTACCCGGTACATATGATATGCAGTCTTGAGTTTTGGCCAGAGATTTGATTTCTTACCTCACGGACCAGACTGCATGCATGCGTGTGTGCTTGCTACCGCAACAGTCCAGCCGTTGGCGTTGCATTATTGAAGGAAGGAGACCCTATCCATGGCCTTCGCGAGGAGCATAAAAAGGGAACCCGCTCGACTGAACACAACACTCTTCCTTTCTTCCTCGATCAGCTCAACTCCATAGCTTTCTCGAACACTTCGCCTCCGTTCCACATCCTCCATCCTCCTCGCTCCCACCCATGTCGTCCGTCCAGTGCTCCGCCTGCGGTTCCCGCACCCACCGCAGGAACCACTGTGCCGCCTCGCCGTGCTCACGGTGCGGGGGCAACGGCCACTTCGAGGCCCTCTGCACCACCCCCGCCGGCTTCGACCCCGACGGCGCAGCTCGCTGCGGCGTTTGCAGCGGCGCGGGCCACACGGACGAGGACTGCGCCACCACAGAGACCGCCGACATCGGGTGCGAGACCTGCGGCAAGCTGGGGCACCGGCCCAGGGACTGCCCCACACGCACCGGAGGCCGCGACGACCCATACGTCGCGTTTAGGGGCTACGACGCCTGCGCCTTCTGCGGCGAGCCGGGGCACTTCCTGCCCGCCTGCCCCGAATGGCGCCGGTAGACAAGTAGAGAGCCGCTGAGTGTTGCCGGAGGTGTCCCGGACGATGCACTTGCTCTAGCCAAGTAGCCAGTCGGAAGTTCGTGCATGTTTGTCTTCTCCATTAGGTTGCGACGTTGCGTGTTCTGTTTAGGTCCAGCAGTTTGCGCTAGTCTGAATCTCTAACCAATTATGCATCCTTGTCATTGCGTGTGCGTGTGTTAGCTGGTGTCTTTAGATCGATCGAGTTGAGAACTTGAGATGCGTGCAACTTTTATATGTATCCCTTGCATTGCATGGTTGAATTGAATCTATATATCCTTCATGTGTCTTGTGTGAAAATCTAGATTTCTTTCATGGAATTACTCCTTTTCTTTTCTATTCGCGCCAACTCTGCCAAAGTGTTCCGAGAGCCGGGAACTAATGACCGACTTTGGCCTGCGACAACAATGCATGTTGGGGTCCCTGGCTGGGAACCATGTTAACCAACGAAGTCCGAAGTCAAGTGCAAGGACCTGTGAGCATAACCAAGCTAAGATAGCGGAGCAGGCCCACGTCCATCTGACCTGAGTAATCTAACCAAGCCCGAGCCAGTATATAGGCAAGCTAGGAAGGGTCCGGCAGGGGAGACATTCCACTCTAGGGCTAGGGCTTCACCTACCCCCATCTTCTTTCCCTCCATCGCCGAGGCCGGGAGCTTGTAACCCAAGAATTGATCTTCCCATCGATCCTCCTGAGTGCCGGTGGGTACTCGACAACACAACCATCAAAGAGATGAGTAGGATCTTATTCTTCTCGAACGGAGGACCCGGACCTGCGTAGATCATTTGTCCCATGCCTTGCCATATCGATCCGCCGCTTGCACCCCCTCGAATAAATTTGTCTTCTCTCGACTACATTGTCGGTCGGAAAAACATCGATAGTTTGTTGGTGTGGCATGTAGGGGCAGGTGCGTGCAGATCCAATTGATCGGATCGAGATGGCTTCTCCAACCATCCCTCCACTTCGCCTCCGCCATAGCGAAGGAACAAATCCTTGCTACCTCCTTTGCAATACATGATGAATGTTTTTTTAGTTGGGCCACTAAAATTTTCAAATATTTCATGAACAAAAATTTCACGCTTATTTTGCTAAAAAGCAGTTTATCTAACATTAATGAAATATAAGAAATATAAGTAAAATAGAAAAGAAGCAAATAATAATAAAAGGGAATCACGGGCAAATTATAGGATCGGACACGAGCGGTGGCAGCTAAATCGAAAAAAAATAATATAGCGTGTGTTGGTGCTTGCCGTCTGCTTACCGGCAAACTGAAGCGTCTATCACATGCATGCATGCACGTACGTACCACCAGCGGTCAACTTATGAACAATGGCTCGCTGACATCTTTTTTGATTCCTTTCGTCCTCGTCTTTCTTTGGCGCCTGCACCACGTTGCTGCTGCTACATTGTGGATTCAGCAGGACAATGGTGCATCAAGTGATTTGATCTCGTGACGATCGCCAAGATATGATATGCATGTGTCATTGTACATTTTTTGGAAAGAAGACGCTAGAAGCGTCCGGCTTTAAATTAATAAAGCCCGAAAGACAGCAAGGTTCAACGATTACATAATAACAGGTTCGGCAACACACCCCTTAGGGCAACAAAACGAAGGTTCATCGCAACAGGATACACATCACGGACCAACCAAAGCAATGACCTAAGCAACTAAAAACCGCGGAAGGCTCCAAAAGCATCACTAACTCATCGGGTGCTGTCTTGCCCTCGTCTGGATTGACTTGATACGCTCCATGGCTTCTGTCATACGCTCAGCATCGCGCTCCTTCCCCAGCGGTGTCCACATCTGCAGGAATAAATGGCATTTGAAGATCACGTCTGCAGGGTGGTTAGGAAATTTCTTTTCAATCGTAATTTTGTTCCGCGTCGTCCACAGTGCCCAAAGTAACGCCCCTACGCAACGCCAGGCGATTCTGCTAGAGGTCCCTCTAGTGGATTTTAAAAACGAGACCAATTGTGTCCCCGAAGCGGGATTCCAATCTGTGTGGAATGCCTCCCGAACTGCACTCAACACAAACCTGGCCAAGTGGCACCGAAAGAAAACATGGTTCGCGTCCTCCCCTCGCCTCGCCAAAACAATGCACTTTTGACTTCTGACTAGAGATTTTCTAGCTTGCTCATCTCCACGTTGCTAGCCTGTGCACAGTACAGTGCACTGATTGATACTTGGCCTGATCTCTCTCCGGTACTAAAGTCTCACCCGAACCAAGATAGAAAGGGAACCACTCTGGTCTACCCACCCGACTAAACACAACAGCTTCGTCTGCATAGCGAGCTTAGCTTTTTCGTTTCTCATCTCCTGCCTAGCTTCCCTCCAGCCACCGGGCCACCTCGGACCTCGTCGTCCTCACCACTCACCGGAGGAACAACTGCGCCGCCTCGCCGTGCTCCCGCTGCGGGGCACTAGTAGAAAAACAACCTATTGCCCCGGCTCGTAAGGACCTTTAGTCCCTGTTTTATAACCCGACACTAAAGGATGGGGACTAAAGGTACCCCCTTTAGTCCCATTTTTTGCACAAACCGGGGCTAAAGGCGCACCACGTGGCAAGAGCCCGCGGTGGAAACTGGGATTTAGTACGGTTGGTAACACCAACCGTACAAAAGGATATTTTTTGAATTTTTTATTTTTTTGAAAAAAATTGATTTTTTCTTTTGATTTTAAATTTCTGAATTATTTGATGATTTAGTCTCTAATCACTCCTCATTATTGCTCTAATCACCCTCAACATTCCAAATCATCTAACTTCTCGGCTGGTTACCCATCCTCTCACTACTCCAGCCTTAGCACGCTTAACTTTCAAGTTCTATTCCCCTAGTTTCCAAGTCTGCAGTTGTTGTTTTACGACAATAGTAAGCTGTCAATCCTATTAACCCTCAGGAGTTTAGCTTGAGCATGAAGTCACATGTTTCACCGTTTGATTTTGGGGTGTATCAGATGTGTCAGATGCATCACAGGATTTGATCTGGTGACGAGGCTTGACCAAGGTGCTCTCATGCATGCATGTGTAGAGATGCAATGGACTGGACACTGGACCAGAGCAGAGAAACGTGAAAGTGGTTCATGCATGCATGCATGCATTGGTGTTGCTCTAGCGGAAACCAGGCATGGATGAGGATGTTTGTTGTGTCCTCTGTTTACTTGGATTGCTAACACATGACATGAGGCACGACGCAAGTTTCAAAAACCATGCAAGAAGGTTGATTCATCCACATAGCAAGAAGTTCAAAATTTGCAGTTGATCGACTCCTGATGAAAATTGCAGTCGACGCAAGTTTCAAAAAACATGCAAGAAGGTTGATTCATCCACACATAGAAAGAAGTTTAAAAATTAAAAGAAAATTGCAGTTGCTGGAGTTTGATGGTGAGGTCGTACGTAAGCGCAACACAGAACGGCAGAAGACATGACATGTCCAGTCAAAGGATTTGATTTGGTGACGACAGGCAAGATATCATGCATGCGTGTGTGATTGTATTGTACCCGGTACATATGATATGCAGTCTTGAGTTTTGGCCAGAGATTTGATTTCTTACCTCACGGACCAGACTGCATGCATGCGTGTGTGCTTGCTACCGCAACAGTCCAGCCGTTGGCGTTGCATTATTGAAGGAAGGAGACCCTATCCATGGCCTTCGCGAGGAGCATAAAAAGGGAACCCGCTCGACTGAACACAACACTCTTCCTTTCTTCCTCGATCAGCTCAACTCCATAGCTTTCTCGAACACTTCGCCTCCGTTCCACATCCTCCATCCTCCTCGCTCCCACCCATGTCGTCCGTCCAGTGCTCCGCCTGCGGTTCCCGCACCCACCGCAGGAACCACTGTGCCGCCTCGCCGTGCTCACGGTGCGGGGGCAACGGCCACTTCGAGGCCCTCTGCACCACCCCCGCCGGCTTCGACCCCGACGGCGCAGCTCGCTGCGGCGTTTGCAGCGGCGCGGGCCACACGGACGAGGACTGCGCCACCACAGAGACCGCCGACATCGGGTGCGAGACCTGCGGCAAGCTGGGGCACCGGCCCAGGGACTGCCCCACACGCACCGGAGGCCGCGACGACCCATACGTCGCGTTTAGGGGCTACGACGCCTGCCAATTCTGCGGTGAGCCGGGGCACTTCGCGCCCGCCTGCCCCCAACGGCGCCGGTAGACGGGGGCAGAGCGCCGCTGAGTTGAGCAGGAGGTGCCGCCGGACCATGGATGCACTTGCTCTAGCCAGTCCCAAGTCCGTGCATGTTTGTCTCCGTTAGGTTGCGTGTTCTGTTTAGGTCCAGTTTGCTCGGTGTCGTGGCGTACCCTAGTCTCAATGTCTATGCTATTATGTATCCTCGAGTCTTTTGCTTTTGTTGATTGCAGTGGTATTTGATAGCAGGTGTCCTTTTGGATAAACCTGATCACAACCTACGTGTTATCTTCTGAATAATAACAAGACAAGGCTGGTACATACTCCTATGTGGTAAACAATTCAAACAATTCAAAAAGACACCCAAGACACGGGCATTACGTATCTGTATTATTGCACCACGCTACACGAAAGCTGCATAGCCAGCCATCTCTTCTAAGCACATGTTCAAATGAATTAGTCAACAACACCGCTCCTAAATCTGAAACCAGGGGGTCGTATCCTCTATGAGGTATAACATCTACGACCAGACTTTGCAAATCCGGCCGTCTATACGCCCGCGGACGGCGCCGGACAACCTCTCATATGTCATGTCCGGCACCCACATACCCTAAATCCGAACCCTCAAATTCATGCATATCCATTATACATGTCACATGTGAATGTCACACGTAAATAACATTTCTTGGTAGCGAAAATACATGGTTCAAACATAAAATTTATTTTAAGTGCACAATTCAAAAATTACTCTTTGGTTTTCATTATGTGTCCACATATGCTCCACGGGATCACTGAGTATCTTCGCGTGCACCTGATGATCTCAAAGATTCTGATGCATCTGCAGAAAATTCACAAGTCGATCTGCATCTTATTGTTTGGGGATGTGGACTTGTTCTCCACACATGTCAAAATCATTGGTTTGACTACCCAATCATCCTCGCCCTCGACAATAATATTTGCCAAAATGACACAACATGTCATCACCTGCCACAAAGTCTCCATTCCCATATCATTAAAACTCCACGAACAATTTTCCAACGAGTTTGTAACACTTCAAATGCCCTCTTCACATCCTTCTTAGATGCCTCCGCTCTCTTCACCACGCGCAAGAACAATTGTTTGCGCAAACGGAACCGTCGACGATACCAAGGTCCATAAGGGAAAGTTGGGTCGGGAGCAAAGTAGTCATTGTAAAGTAGTCGTGCTCCAGAGACCCTATCTCGGTTAAGAACTCTTATTCCTTTGATCGAGCCCTTGATGTTCAGAATGTGCTCCACCTCCCGGTTCATTTTCTGTTGGATGCTCATGATCATCTCACCTTCTTCATCCGAATCCGATGAATCGAAGAACTCATGTTGAATTATTCCATCTACCTATGTGGATCCATACTCCTCATCCAACGAACCATCTGAATCCATTGTTGCCTACGAAACAATCACAAAAAACTGGTCATCCTTCATGGCATGGTTTCAGGCAGAGGAGGGGTAGGGGGCACTAATGAGCAGTGATGGAAGGTCCCGAATATTGGCCTGCAACTGGTCATCGTTCGTGGCGCGGTTTCGGGGAGAGGAGGGTTTTACTTTATTGGCCGACGTTTTTAGAGTCTATGACAATGTCAAAAAAACGTCTTATATTAGATATAGGCGGCTGCTAACCGCCATCCGGCTGTACGGGCCGAAAGAACAACTGCCTCCTGAGCCGTCTGATGATCCCGCGGCTGACTGTTAAATAGCTTCTTTCAACTCCAGCATGTTGCCGTTCTCACACATGCAACAGGCAATACCATCGCCCTCTTCCTCGTAGCACAACCCCTCCCCTCTCATGTCAACTCTCGTTGTACACTAGCATCGCCGTCGGCGAGCGTGTGCACGTCGGCACGATCCCTGCAGCACATCACCGGCGACCGATCGTTGCACCCCTCGCAGCACCGTTGCATCAGCCAGGGACGGAGCTGCCTTATAGGCATTGGGGTCAATTGACCCCAATGAAATTTGAAAATCCTTCACTAATTTTGTACTAATCACTAATATTTATAGAAGGATGAACCCAGTGCCATGTACATGACCCCATCAATCTTTTTTCCTAGCTTCGTCCCTAGCATCAGCTCCAGTGCTACCTCACGACATCGCCTCTGCCGCAGCATGGCTTGTCGCCCTGGCCGTCCCACGACCTTCTTAATCGGGTTGCAGCACTGATGGCTGCTGTGACCACCCTGTTGTAGCACGAGCACGGCTGCAGCACCAGCGAGTTGTTGCGGATCGTGCATGCTCTGTAGTTACAATGTCAGCGACATCAACCACCGGCTACGCCGTGCTCGCAGCAACACCGCCCGTCAAAACAACTACGACGGTCTCACATCATTGGCTCATTGCAACGCAGCTCACCGAAGCAACTCCGGCGGCCTGGCAACATCGGTTTGCGGCAATGCCGCCTGTCAAAACAACTACGACCGCCTCACATCATTGGCTCATTGCAACGCAGCCCATTGAAGCAACTCCGACGGCCTTGCAGCATTGGCTCGCGGCAACACCCCTTGTTGAAGCAACTCCAGCAGCCTCGTAGTATTGGCTCGCGGTAACGCCGCCTGTCATAGAAACTCCGACGGCCTCGCAGCATCGCATCATCATCAACGCCGACGGTCGCCACGCAGCATCCTGACGGCCGTGGCAACAACAGCTCTGCCCACCCCACTCACCGCATCAGGTTACATAATTTGTGGCGAACCAACCTGTGGTTGGATGGTTAGAACAGTGGTATCCACTACAGTTCAAGTCCTGGACTTAATATCGGTGCTCGTATTTTCCTGCATTTATTTCAAGTCTTCCCGCGATGTGTGTTTAGTGTGAGGAGACGTTCCGTCGACTATGAAGGCATCTATAACATCTTGGTCAATCTCAAAATGATGTGCCAGACTCAGTCTTTCGAAGATGCTCATAGGGGTGAATGTATGTACATATGTATGAGTTGTCTTAAAAAAATATATAAACTATAGCCGCTGCGTGTGAGTCTTAGATTTTTCTGACGGCGCAGCAGATCCATCGATATCCAAACATCAACGGCCAGCATGTCAAAAATAATATAAAATCAACGGCCAGCATCTGCGTGCATGCAGCCATGCATGGCCGCGTCTCATTAGAAACCCTAGCACTAGCAGCCACGCCCGGATCGATCTTTCTCACGTACAACCAGACCGATCGAGCAACTCAACCCGTCTAAACATGCCCGCGCCGCCGCGACGGTGGGCAGACCTCCCGTCGGAGCTGCTCGCGGTCGTCTCCGGCCGCCTGCACGATCCCACCGACTTTATCCGCTTCCACGCCGTGTGCACATCGTGGCGGGAGTCGCTGCCCAAGACGGCATCGCTCCGCCCAGACTTCTTGCCCTGGCTCGTCGCCCCGCCGTCTGGTCGCCGCTTCTCCGTTATCAGGCTCCGCTGTGTCTTCTCCAAGACAAGCTACCATGCCGAGGTACCCGCGACCCTCCACAAGCTCGGGTGGGTGGCGCGAGCCGACGGCACGGCGGACTGGTTCTTCAGCACACGGGACGGGCCTAGGCTCGTTGACCCTCTCACCGGGGAGGCCATCCCCCTGCCGCCCTTCCCGCACGGCGAAAAGCGGAAGATGAGGGATAAGTCCCGCGGCATCGTCTACGGCGACGGCACTGTCTTCCTCTACAACTTTTCCAAATCTGACGACAACCATCAGCAAGGAACGACGTCCACCAACCTCCGAGCGGCCATCCTCAGTCCCGGCCATACCGCATGGACAGTCGTCGAGAGAGGGTTCAGGCTGGGGAGGATGAACATATCGTTCGAAAACAATCATTGCTTCGCCGTGTACCATAATGGCAAGATCCTGGTGTGTGTGGACGGGGACGATAGCAATGATATCTGGCACCTCCTAGTGCCCACGACGGCCGGCGGCTTCCATGCTAGTCTCATTGAGAACGACGAGATGTGTGCTGCGTCATGGCGATTCCACGGGTTCATGGCCTTGGATTGGCGTCTTGACTCTAGCCACGTCCTAGAGTCCCATGGCGAGTTGTTGCGAGTGTCCGTCCTGGTCCGTTCGCCCAACTACCGGTTCTCAAATCGTCAGAGCACCAGTAGCCAGGTGCTCACGCTGGCCGTTTTGGTGCACTCCCTCGTGGAAGAGATTGGCGTAGATGGTAGACAGACGGTGCGGTGGGCAAGGAGGGACGGCTTGAGCTTCGCGGATCGTGTCATGTTTCTAGGGTTCCCAAGCAGCTTTGCAGTGGACGCTGCGAGATTTTGTGGCAGGGAGGACAACATAATTGCCGGGTGCGTTTACTTCTTCTTACGGTGGTCCAGAGAACACGGCTCCTCGATGTCATCGCCGCTTGGCGTCTTCAGGTACAACCTCATCAACGACAAAACCAAGTTCATGGAATACCTACCGCACAAATGGAGCAGCCATAAAAACGACGCGGGTATGTGGCTCGTGCCCCGGCCTCGCATTGCTCCAGTTAAGGTATGTACAGCCAAGCTCACCATTTGTTCAACTTGAAGCCTCCACCATTATTGTACAATCTCATCACGTATATTGGGTGATCACTACTCACTTGCAAGTTAATCAACCCATCACCAGAAAATTAATCTTTCGGAACCGATGCTTACTACTACCTCTGTTGGAAGTTAAATTTCAAAATCGAACTGGCAAAACATCTTATATTAAGATAGAAATAGAGGTTGTATTTCTCAGACATCCGGACAATTAGCGGTGCCAGAGAGATATCAGCAGAGGAAGAGACAAAGGCGACTTGGCCGGCCACGGCGCCTCCGTCGAGCCTGAGCCAGGAGCTCGCCGAAGGGGATGACATTGATAAGACCAGATAGTTCCTTTGACACCACATTGCACCATATTTTGGAGAGCGCTAATTCTACAGTACACGGAGCTTAAGACTACATGAGAAGTGCTGACATGGCATGAATACTTAAGGTTGACGTGCGTTGCCATCATAAGGTAGTCATATATATTTGACGCAGCAGTGCGAGGAATTTTATCCCTTTTTGAAGGCATGGATGCCAAAGAACTTAGTTATTGGTGTTAATTTCACATCTTGTAATGCGGGTCTGTCGTAGTTGTTCATGTTTTGTGCTCTACTTGTTGTTGGATTTAGTCTCGCTGCCTTTAAACCAACTTTAATAAAGATTGTTCTGTGCATCACGCAGAGGGGTTTTAACCTCCCTTTCAAAAAATAAAGAAGTAGTCCTATATATTCTTCCCTTTTTGAAATATAAATTTACTATTTTCAACAACAACTAGAACATCATATCGTATACTTCATAAATGATGATTTGATGAACTTCGACTCACTTATGTAGGCATACTTGCGTGCGTGTGTGTGTGTTTGGCATCATAGCCGTCATGGTCCATAACGAACCTTGCTTTTTTCCTAAGGTAATTAAAGAACGGCTGGAGGCTCCAAAGGCATATCATCCAACAATAGGAAGTAGATCTATCCGGAAGGAGAAACGACCAAAACAGTCCAAGGAGTCCTTCAGCTTTGTGGTGCAAAACCGTCCTCCGGGTGTGTCGGCATGGATAGCTCCTTGATGCGCCGCTTCTTCAGCAAGCATGGCAAAGTTTCGACCGCTAAGGTGACCTCTCCTGGGGCAGGATGTGTTACCACGGCAATGATGACAATGGAAAGGTCGGGCGATGCCGAGAACGCCCTCAATGGGTTGGTACTGAATGGGTATACTCTTGTGGTGAGTGGTCATACGGCAAGGCGCGAGTCATCAGTGTCCAAGTTGCGGGTGTCACTATAAACTTTGGTGCTAGGTTGAGGTGTTCCAACCTTCATAGAGATCATGTGGTTGTTTATCAATAGGGATCACTAGACTCGGCTAGCTTGCAAAGTTTACGTTTCTTACAATCTTGATCAACAAGCCTTTGGTCTTATAAGATTACAATTTTATTTCATCTCTAACCAGTAACCACCCGTGTACATCAAGAAGTACAGAATTTTCTAGCATGTTATAATAACCTCTCTCGCTCACAACTTGGATAAGTTGAGAACCTGAACTATTTTTAGATTCTTATGATATGGCTTTCGTGAAGCAATTTTTGCAACATGACCTTTAGAAGGAATTAACCGACTGTCAAGAAGGTTCTTAGCAACTCTTTCTCTCACAAAGTCATAGTCACTTAGATTATTCATTCCGCGGACATTCTTTTCTAGAAGGAAAGTAGCAAAGCCAAACGCAACTACACATGCAAATTGCATCGACTACCTCTTCACTGTCCAAAATGGGGGATACCGCTATTCATACATGGATGGACGAGGGACTCCACTGACAACTTCAATAGATGACTTTTCGGCCAACATACTTGGTGCAAGCATGAAACACAAGATTTGCTACCTGGTGCAAATGTTGCCACACCAAATTACGAGTCACCCACTAAACCGTTAAGGGCCTCTTTGTTTCGAAGAATTTTCATAGGATTTTTAAAGGGTTTTAATTCTTGGGAGTTTTTTTCTACATTGGTCGTTTGATTCATAAGATTGAATCATATAGGAATATTTCCCAAGGAATCCACAATAGTAATCCTGAGATAATGAAGTTTGATTGGTTCGGTCTGGTGATGTGCTGATCCACATAAGACAGGAACATGGCGCATCAAATTCTTTGGGTGTGCACAGGCAAAGTAGACACGCATGGCTGGCTGTTGCAGCTGCACTGTCACTGATCTGGTTGTGGATTAATCCCTTAAATGATTTTTAGCCCAAGCTGGGAATAGATGTGTATTGTTTGGATAGTAGAAGCTTAACATATATTAGTCTCTGTCCGTAGTTTATCTTGTCATTGTGTAAAACTGTTAATTTGTTACCCTGGTGTAAATGCACATGATGCAGCAAGTGTGAAGATGCTGCAACTTGCTGTAGCCGTCATTGCTTTTGCCAGGATTCAGTGAATTTGTATGTCAGTTCACTGTCTAGATGGCAGCTAGCACTCGGTGAATTTTTATGTCGGTAAAAAAAAGGTTCCTTCCGATTTGTTAAGTCCAGGCTTCCTGCCCACGAAGGCACGTATTCTACCCCCCTCTCTCTCGCGACCGCGTCCCCCCCCCCCCGGGCGACCGGCCTCCTCCCTCCAGGCCCTCCCCTCCATCCTCCCTTCCACTGCCCGCGGCCGGCTTGGCCCTGGGGTTGCTGGTGGCGGCGGCCTCCTGGCCCTTCCCCTCCCGTCGCTCTCCGGCGCGGGCGGAGCTGCTCCGGGGGGTGCTTTTAGGCGGCAACGGTCTGGCGTGGCGGCGGGGTTCTGTGGCGCATGCAGGCGAGCAGCTGGGCGGCGGGGCGGGATCTGACGTCGTCCGCTCGGCCCAGATCCGGGCCCTTCGGGCCCCATCTAGGCCTGGGCGGGCCGGCGGCGGGGGTGATCTCCGGCGTGGCTTCTGGGAGGCGGGGGAGACGCGACGAGTGGTTGGGTGCCGGCGGCGTCGACGCCGGCCTGCTGCATCGCGGCCGGTGGGGCTTAACGGGCCCGCTTCAGGCCTGGTTGGGCCAGGGGTGGCGAGGCATGCCTCGCTGCCGCGTCCGGACGGCTACCGTGACGGTGCCGGAGGGACGGGCCTTCGGCACGACGGAGGTGGAGGTGGTTCCCTCCCGCTCGGCGTCGGTGTTCCAGCTCCCGTCGTGGTGAGCTTCTCTTCGGTTCTCTTGGCCTCGTGGTGGTGTTCGTAGCGAGGCGGCGTGGGTGGCGGCGCTACTGCATTGGCGCATGGTGGTGGGCGTCGGTTTGGTAGGTCGGTTCCGTCCGGTTGGGCGGTTAGGGTTGGAATGCAAGAGAAATCCCTGCCGGCTTCGGCCCCGACGCGGTGACACCTGCGGGTGCCACCATTCTTTCCTGGAGGGTGTCGGTGGTATCCACCACCCACCTCCCTCCGCGTGCCGGGGGAAACCCGAGGACTCGTCTGGGCAGCAGCGTCGTCGATGTCACGTCCCTTCTTGGAGGTGCTGCTTGGTAAGCGACGGTTCAGAGCCTCGGTCTGTGGTGGTCTGTATCCGGTGGGCGCCGTGGTGGCGGGTCATCCGCGCTTTGCCGAGCTGTCGTGGTTGGCATTTGTTTCTTCTTCTTCTTTTTTTGGTGTGTTGTCCTGCTTGCCACACCGATTTCTGTACTCGGTGTTGGTTGCTTTGGAATACAAAGCGGGGGAAACCTTTTTTGGATAATTAGAAAGTTGTGTGTGTAGCCAGTACTCAGTCGGAAAAAGAATGAAAAGAAGTTGCCTGAAGCTTATGTGTGTTCGGTGTTCCTCTGTTTGTGCTGAACCGCTGCCCTGTTTTCTCCCCTGACCAAGCAGTTCGTGCGCGTGTGTGTGGCCGACGGCTAGGGAGTGATTCAGGGGGACAACGGCGACAGTCTCTCACGAAGTATTGTCGATGAGGATGGTATATCACACACAGTTTGGACTTTATTTAGCTAGGTTTCTTTCTAGTGCTTCAGATGCTACCGCATCCTTTGATTTTGATTTCAGACGTGGGAGCCTGAGAGATCGATCGTTCCTTTTTAGCATGGCTGCACAGCTTGTATCCATTAGTTAGCCTGAAATGAGTAATCGAGTCCATGTCCACCCTCCAATCATTCCATGTTAATCTTGGTGTTGTTGTTTATGACGAACACAACAGGTGCTCTGTTTTCTCATTAAGGGAAGGACTTAAAAAGAAAAAGAAAAACAGGGTAATCAGGATGAAAACTGTCAATTGGGCAATTCCTGTGAAAAATGTCTAAATATTGTAGAAACATGAATTCACTCTCTCAAATATAATGCATTTATGATCGAAACTTATGACCAATGTTGAAAACCAATAAAGCAAGAACATGCACATCTTCTAGCTAGGGCTAGTCCAAAATATCACCGTGCTAATTCAGGCGTAATCTATGTGTATACTGGCTGCTCCAGGAACCTGATCATCTCCTCCGCTAGCTAGCCTCCGCGGCAACCCTCTCCTCTGCCTCATTGTTGTGTGTCGCCACGGCCTGGTTTCACCGCATCTTGTTCTCCTACTCTGCCATTGTATCCGTTTTATCCTGCAATCTGGACGAAGAACTTTATTAGTATGGTGCCTCATTGTTGTTTTCATGTTTCTGTGCACAGTTTCCAGGTTTTACCATGATTTTATCACACAAGAGATGAGCATGAACGCATCCTGTGAATCTGAACTTTGCAACTAAATGATCAGGAAGGAAGGCAACTAGGCAAGGCTCAGATTCAGAGACGAGACCTCTTGTGTTCTGAGCTTCACGTCATGGTCCGCCTTCTGACCGCTTCTACAAGTCCAGGGCCAAATAATGAACTCGTTACTTCCAGAAGAAATATTCAACATGTAGTACTACCAACAAATCTTTCAGGAAAGGCATGCAATTAATTCACGAACAAACAAATGTGTGTACACTCGTACAACACAGTAACTTTCTCACATTATCACGAAACAGAAGGCCAATAACTCAATGGAGCGCATTATTAGTTTACCGAAAAAGGCTTTCGCCCCGCTTTATATATAAAGCACCAATCAACATCACCAAGTACAAACTCACGCCCACACAACACACACACACACACACCCAAGGCAAGATACATAGACGCTGAGCGCAGCAACACCATCCCTAGCACTACGCGAAGAGGTGAAACCACATATGACGAACCGTGGGCTTCAAGACGGCGCCTTCATGAAGGGGACGACACCAGAGCGCCGCCGCCGCCCGATCCGAGGATCAGAGTTTCCTCCAGAGCAACATGAAGGGCAATGAGAGCCGCGACGATGCCTTCAAGAAGGGAACGAGTCCGCCACCGCCGGTCCATCCGAAGAAAGAGCAGGTTTTCACCCCGGCCACCATTCACCGCCGACGAACGCCACATCCCGGCTACCACACCTCCCACACGGCCATGGCAACGGGGCAGCACCAAGCAACGGGCTCTGCCTAAGAGCCCCGCGAAGCCACCATCATGGCCGCCACCCCGACATCCAAGTCCTTGACACCTCCTCACACGAGATCAGCCGCTACCCCGACCAAAGACACGAGCGGAAAGGACCCGCCTTTCGCACCCACGGACTGCCCCCAGTGCCGAGACCCAAAATGCTGGCCAAGGCTGGCCTCCATCACCCCGTCCTCGGCACCGGGCGCGAGACGAGCTCGGTCCTGCTGCCTGGCGCGAGATGAGCATGGTCCTGCTGCCGGGTGCAAGACGAGCTCGGTCCTGCTGCCAGCGCGAGACGAGCTCGGTCCTGCTGCTGGGTGCGAGACGAGTGATGGACCGTCGCTGGGGGAGGGCCAACCGTCGACAAAGATAGCGGACGGACGCCCGAAGAGAAGGGTCGGAGGTCCACACAGGCCACACACCGACATGCCGACGCCGGATAAGTCCAGCCGCCGCCGTGAACGACCCGGACCACCGCCATGAGCCACCACCTCGAGAAGGAGATGATCATGGCAGGCCACCACCGCGCCGCCGCCACCACCTACCAATGCAGGGCGGCCGCCCGCGGCCCAAGCCGCTCATGGCCCGCGCCGTCACATGGCCGAGCAAGCAAGCCAGCCGCCCACCGCCCGCTTGGACGCGCACCAACCGCCGCCACGCCTCCATGCCCTGCTGGCCACAGCCCTCGCCGCCGGACGGGCCGCCAGCGCCAGATCGGGCAGGATCAGACTGGGACCACCCCGCACGAACCGCCCGAAGGACGAAGCTCCGCCTCCACCACACAGCTGCGGCGGCACCGACGAGCGCCCATGCCACCAGCGTCGCAACCCGCAGCCCCGCCGCTGCGCCCTGCACACAGCGCCGCGCCCCGCTGGATCCGCAGCACCCCGTGCCGCCAGAGACAGACGGGGAGGAGAGAGCCCCTGCCGCCACCCAGGCTAACCAGGCTTCGCCCGGCGGCCCGCGCGGGTGGCGGAGAAGGGCGGAGTCGAGGGGGGCCGGGGAAGAAGAGGCCCGCCCGGCCGCCGCGGGGTGGCGGCGCGGACGAGTGGGAGGGCGGACACGCGAGACCTAACCCTCCTCCAGCAACAGGTCTTTTTATGTTTTCGCATTATTAGTTTAAAAAACTCTATGTACTAATATCTGTATCTGAAGGGTGCAAGTGCAGCACACATTTCTCTAGATGGGGATGGTGAGAGTACAGTATACAGGCGATAACCAGAATAAAGATGTATGTTTGACTAAGTACTTACCAGCAGAGATGAATTGTTCGATCGAAGAAATGCAGATGATGAACATTTGGAGTTGCAGCCTAATTGGAATTGTTCCCTGAGCTGAAAAAGGCAGACAAGCATAAATCTTGTGAATTGAGGTACATGGCCTTTGACGGGAGAAAAGGTTAGTACCTCGATTCCGGCAACGCATTATCAGACCAAGTATAGAGTAGGGCGGTTCGGATGTGCGTTGACCGCTTTCCGAATGGCAGCTTCTGCAGCCTCAGCTTTGCCGCTATCGTCCCCGCCTCCCCATACTACACATCTGATTTTAAAGAGGCTGGGGAGATTTTCTATTCCGAGATCAAAATTACCGCTGGTACCCAGAGACTCAGTTTTTGCTGCGTTAAATTCTATCGAAAGGTCATCAACCTTGGGCATGGCTAAAGCCGCAAACGTCAAATTCATCACAGCACACTCACTATCATAATTAAATATCCTCAAGCATGGGAATCCAACTTCACCACAGACTATGATCCTTGTAACTTCAGACTCTGTTAAAGGAGTATTTATAGTTTCACTGTCATCAATTTCTAGATTCAGATAACGCAGAACAGGTAAGCCTCCAAGGATACAGAAATCTTTCTGCTCAGCTCTGACCAGATCAAGGCGTAACTCCTGGAGGTTGACAAGGGAGCCCACCCAATTTGGAACACGGAGAATACTAGAACGCAAGACTTTCAGCTTCTGGAGGTGAAGTGGCATAGGGCACAAAGACTCCCTTACAAATTCAGGGCCGTCCCAAACAGTTAGAGAGAGAAGGTTCCCTAGGTTTTTAAGGGAAGCAACAATAATAGTTTTCTTGGACTCATTTTCAGCATTCACTCGGTCAGCAGAATTATAATCCTCAAAATCAAGGCCCAATACCTTCAGACTCTGTTGCCGCTCAAATTCTTGCAGGAAGTTAAATGACTGGCTATAGACACTGACAAGCCTCAATTTCTCCAGTTCTTGTAGCTTAGAAATTCCACAAGGAAGTGTAACATTATGGTTTACTAATAGGCGCACCAGTCTCTTGAGATTGACAATAGATGCTGGTAACTCACGAACAAAGGTGCGTCTTAAGTCCAGTATCTCTAAGCACCATAGGTGTCCGATTTCTTCCGAGAGCTTACTTACTTTCTTCACTCTTCGGAGGCTCAGGTACCTCAGCTGAGACAACTTCCCTATATTTTCAAGATGATGGTTCTCTAGTTGTTTGCAATCTTCAAAGTCCAGAAAACGCAAATGCCTGAACTTATCCATAGAAGGAATTTTCACAGATTCCCCAAACACATCAAGTGATCGCACATGAGACAACACCAAGCCTCTTGGCACTATCAGTTCTTTTTGCTTGCTGGCTTGCAGGGAGAGCCGACGAACTTTGTTGTGTGTCCCAACAGATAAAGTAGAAACACCCACCAAAGTAACAAAGTTTTCTTCGATGGATCTAGATATGATGAAATCAAGAATTGTGTCATGAAGTCGACAACTCTTTACCATACCACGTATATTTGTTTCCCCAGGTTGGATCAAACTCCTGTTAATTAGCTCATTAAAACACCTTTCTCCAAACTCATATGATGTACTATATCCGGCTTCTGTATGAATCAATCTTTCAGCAATCCACCTTTTTATCAACACTTTCTTCTTAATAATAGTATCTTCAGGGAATATACTGAAACATAAGAGACAAGATTTCAGATGAGCTGGCAGTTCAAAGTAACTAAGTGATAGTATCTTCATCATTCCTTCAACACTGGGATTTCTTTCAAGTGCTCGACCAATCGAATCTTCAACTTGTTTCCATGGACCCTCTGTCCTTTCAATATTATCCAACAAACCAGATATAGCAATGATTGCCAAAGGCAATCCAGCACATTTTCTCAAAATATGCTCAGAAACCTTTTTAAGGTATGAGGGGCAATTTTCTTCGGCGTTGAATAATCTTGTGTAAAACAATTGCCTGGAGTGCACCATGTCAAGAGGCCTTATGCAATAAATATCTCCACTGAATGGTGTTGAATGGCATGATTCAGCAACGTCATTTAGACGGGTAGTGGTGATTATGATACTGCCAGAACTAGTCACGGGAAATGCAAGTTTAATAACATCCCATGTATCCACATCCCATATATCGTCAACAACAACAAAATACCTGCACGAGGATTCACCATTAATACCAGTATGGCAATGACAGAAATGAGTGTACAGCAAGATGTAAAAATACAAAATACTATAAACATGTTCACACTGGCAGCATAAAAGTATATTCCTAGTTAAGAAAGCTGACATAGGTGTTAAACATGTTCACACCAGCAGCATAAAAACATATTCAGGTAAGAAAGCTGATGCAAGTGTTAAACTTGCATATGTTGCATACTACATTCTTGTGTGTAAAACGGTTCATGCTAAATAGTTTGGCAGATTAGGGAGAGTTGGGCCATACACAACAGCTTAAACATGCGTCGTTACAAGGGAAAACAACAAGGGTGAGGCCTCCAAGGTTACCTAGCTCGTGCTTTCTGTCGCGACTCCCCAACCCCCCCTCCTCCCTCCGACACTACTTCGAACGACCGCGATGCCCCCGGTCCATCCCCCGAGGCACAACGCCAGGATGTGGGCCTCCGTCGTCAGCTCCAAGGCGGCAGGCAGTCTTAGACTAGCCACAGTGGAGAGTAACATACACATATCCCTAGACTATATTACTACCTTCATAGTGGGTAGTAACATAAGTGTGGTAACATGCAAAACTCATTTATTAGGTTATAGACTCATATTGCATTGGGACATGTGATGTTACAGTAACTAGATAAGTTACTCAAACTGACTCTCTTCTCATTAACTCATTGCCACATAAGCAAATTTGTTGAGTTGGACTCGATGTTACTGCTGAAGTTACTCCCACTGTGGCTAGTCTTATGCCTCTGGGGGAAGCTCCTCACGTGATGAGTCCCGGGATCGCCCTCGGTCGCGCGCCAACTGACGTCGCTCCCCCTGCCCAGCCCAACCGTGGCCGCCAAGGTCCCTAGAAGAAGAATTCCGAGGCCCGCCAAGGACAAGTGCAAGCTCCTCCAGCCCCTCAGGCGGGGCTCACCCCTCCCGTCGCAGCATCCCAGATCCAATCCTCATGTGTGGCAACCCCCTGCTTCAACTATGGCGAGTACGGCCACTGCCAGGTCACGTGCCCAAAGTCCCAAACTCCTGAGGTGCTATAGCTGCAAGGACAAGGGGCAGTGGGAACCCAGCATTGCTCTGCCCAGACCGTCCAATAACCAATGAACTCATGATGTTTTGGCACGAAATTGAGGGCATCGGCTTCTTCCACATAGAGGTGCCCGAATTGGAGTCTTCGGTCCCATCACTCCTTTGCGGCGACGACCGTCCATGGTTCTAGCTCGACCACTTCAACAATGATCTTGCAGGACCTCAACCACATGTGTCGTGTGGACTGGGATTGGCAGGCCACCAAGATATCCAACATGCAATTCTCGGTTGTCTTCCCCAATGCCACAAGCTTGGGTAATTGCTCCTGGCGTGTTGATATCACGAAAGCTCTCAACAAGCTCGTGGTGGACATCTCTGTCCCAAAGATCGATCCGGCTGCGGTGGTGGTCCATGACATGGTTTGGATTCACATCTCTGGCTTGCCCGACATTGCTAGATGTGAGTGTGAACCGCAACATGCCATGCATCCTCGGCAAGTTTGCTACGGCGGGTGAGCTCTCTTTGCTCAAGGAGAGGGTCATGAGGGTGAAAGTGAAATCCCTCAACGCCACCAAGCTTAAGGCCACGGTCCAAGTTTTCTTCAGTGACTTGGGATATGATCTCAAGATATGGTCGGACAACTATACCCTCAAGGACAAAGTCGGCCTTGTGATGGGGGCGACCACAACCGCGGCAACCACCAAGACCATTGGCGCCACCGCAAGGACTCCTACAATGAATTGATGGTTTCTTCGAGCCCCATTACTCACATCCACGGGACCTGGCTCCTCTCTCTCGTGGGGGTGTCCCTTCTACGCCGGCTGAACGACTGACTCCGGCCGCCGAGATGTCTCCCCTAGTCCCGGTGACCTCCGTGAGAGATTGGTCCCCTCGACTCCTATTGGGTGAGGACATGCTGGAGTGCCTACATTCTCCACGATCCCTGGTCCTGGATGCTGCATCTTCACCCCTAGGCTCCTCAGACATCAGTGATGCCTCAAGTGTGGGCCTGGACGTAACACCCCCTCCTCGCCACGCTCGCTGTTGTCCCCCTCCCAGGGTGACACCCTACACGCGTCGCCTATGGAGATCGATGCTAGGGAGCGCCCCCTCACCGGGCCCGAGGCGGCCGCGACTATGCCCGTGGCTCAGCCCTCCCGTGGATGGGACCCTAACCCTGACCGGCTCTGTTCAGGAGGCTGCTAACAGGGACCGCCCGACAGCAGGGGGGACCGAGCTTGCCATTCCGACGTGTGGCTAATATGCTCGACATGATTTAAAGTTCTAACTTTAAAAGCCGAGGTCAGCATGCTCGACACGATTGACAATGTTGCCAAGCAAGAGGCCAAAGAGAAGCCAGCAAAGCTTCTCACAGAAGCTGAGATACAAATGGGCATTCTGCTTTTAAATCTAGCCCACTATAATTTTTCCTTTTTCCGTTTTTTCCTTTATCTCCTCCCAACCCGCCTGTGTCTCTGGTTCTTAATTAACTTCATTTGGTTTATTTGGTAATAAAGTTTTAGGTAGGCGTAAACCCGTCGTTGTCACATCAAAAAAGGGCACTCGGACCTAATTTCGACAGGTGGTCCAGGGGTATAATAATACACAATTTTTCATATGGTTGTGAATGGATAACACATAAAAAGTAAATTATCCAACTAAAACAAAATGAGGGTACAATTGTAGGGCACAATAACTTAAAATTGTATATCTCAAATTTATACAAAAGCTCTTTGGTTCACCGGTGGAGAATTTTGTTTCTCTCCATGATAATATCGTTGGTGATTTATGTCAACTCAGGGCCAATTAGAATGAGATTCTGTCTGTCCCTTTCTCAGAAAAGGAGGTGTTTGAGGCAATAGCACAATGAAGAACAATAAGGCACCTGACCCAGATTATTTTCTAGCAGAATTTATAAGAGGTATTGTGATATCATTAAAAGGGACCTTATGCCCATGTTCCATGATCTCTTTAATGGCCGGTTACAATTGGTTAAACTCACCTTTGGGAATATTACGTTGTTGCCAAAGATGGAGGAGGCAGTTCGCATTGAGTAGTTCAGACCGATATGTTTGCTTAATGTGAGCTAGAAGATTTTTACCAAAGTTAGTACTAACCACCTCACCCAAATTGTGCATCCTATGGTGCAGCCAACTCAAACGTCTTTTCATGGTGGGACGACATATTCTGGAGGTTGTGGTCGTTCTACATGAAATTCACTCGAAGAAACTGGATGGAGCTATCTTCAAAGTGGACTTCGAAAAGGCTTACGATGAAGTTAAGTGGTCATTTTTGCAATAGGCTTTGTGTGTGAAGGGTTTTGGTGCAGCCTGGAGGAAGTCAAATCCTTTGTACAAGCAGGTAGCGTAGGGATCAAGGTCAATAATGCCATAGGTCATTATTTCCTGACCAAAAGGGACTGAGATAGGGGGATTTGATGTCTCCTATTCTGTTTAATGTCGTTGCTGATATGTTGGCAGTTCTCATTGCTCGAGCCAAAGAGGACGGTCTGGTAGGTTGGCTAATTACTCATCTTGTAGAGGGTGGAGTGTCCATACTACAATACGCGGATGATACATTTTATTCATGGAACATGATATGGCAAAAGCTAGAAATATGAAACTGGTATTATGTCTTTTCGAACAATTGTCTGGTTTGAAAATTAATTTCAACAATAGGGTGAACTATTCTGTTTTGGGTGCGCGAGGGTTGAACAGGAAAAATATAGGCAGTAGTGAGGTGGGATCTCTACTGTTTAGTTGAGAATCCCAATTCATCACCGAAAATTAACCAACAACGAATGGAAGTGCATCGAAGATCGATTTGAGAAGAAGCTAAGTTGTTGGAAGGAGATGATGAGGACACAGATTGCCTTCTTTAATAGAAGCAAATTCATTGTAGGGAACGATAATACTACTAGATTCTGGCAAGATACATCGCTAGGACCTAGGGGAGACACCGTTGGCCATAAAATATTCAACTCTTTATAATATTGTACAACGTACATACGCCTTCATAAGCACAATACTAGAATCGGTACCCTTAAATATTCACTTCACGAGATCCCTAGTGGAGGAACGATGGGATAAATGGTTGCATCTTGCGTGTAGGTTGATGGATGCTAACCTTTTCGAGGATCCTACACTGAAAGTTTGTGGTGTCAGGTGTATTCTCAGTTAAATTTGTGTATCTAGATTAGATAAACATTGGTCCAATCCCAAAGTTGCCTCATACTTGGAAAATTAAGGTGCCTTTAAAAATAAAGGTATTTATGTGGTTTATTCACAAGGAAGTGGTCTTGATTATGGACAAATTGGCAAAGCATAGTTGGGACGGTAGTAAGTGATGTTGTTTCTGTGATCAGGATAAATCTATCCAACATATTTTCCTCAAATGCCCACTAGCCAAGTTATTGTGGTGTACAATACATGTGTCCTTTAATGTCAGTCCTCCTAATAGCTCAGCCAATTTATTTGGGACATGCCTAAATGGGGTAGAGTCTATAAGGGCATCTCCAGCCGCGTCCCCAGGAAGGCCTCCCCAGGCGTTTTTTTCGCGCCGGCGCCGAAAAAACGGCCCAGTCGCGTCCCCAGGAGCCCGATTTTCGCCGGCTTGGGCCGAAAACAGCGCCGATGGACCCAGCCCGAACCCGGCGCGCTGGGGGGCGCCCGAGGGCGCCGGGCGAACTGTTTTGGCGCGAAAAAGCCGCGGGCCCGCCGCGTCAGCGACACGGCTCTCTTCTCGGCCCTTTGTCGTCCTCATCGCCTCGTTTCCCGCGTGAATCAATGCCAAAGCTGCCGCGCCGGTCTGCCTGCGCCATTGATGCCTCACGGGCGGCCCAGTGAAGACCGGACGATGCGCGTCCCTCGCCCTCCCTCGCCCGCCACGCGTACACACGGTGGCACGCAGCATGGCGGCGCGCGGTTTATATATGACGCGCCCGGCGCTTTCGGCGACTCACACTCTCCGCCGCCGTCGTTCCTCCTCTCTCTCTCTCTTTCGCGGTCTCCAGTTCACACCCATGGCCGAAGCGCTTCAGCGACGGCGCGGCGGCGAACGGCTTTGGCCGCCGCCATCTCCATGAAGACGAGGCTCGCCTCCTTTACGAGGCCGAGTACCCGGTCCCGCCGGACATGCGGGTGCCCGGGGCGTGGAGGATCAGCGCGGGCGGCGTGCCGGTGCCCCCGGTACCGACCAGCGCGGCGCGGCGTGCGGAGATCGCACACATCCGCTCAAACCTGCCACGTGCGGCGAGGGAGGGGCACGGTACGTCCCCGACAGCCCGCTCTGGGACCCTTAATTCCGCCGCCGTCACGCTCAGCAGCTTGAGGCCACCAACGGCGTCGTGCCCCCCGGCAGGCTCAACGCCGCCGGCCGGCGTCGGTGGTGGGGCGTGCCCGGGCGCACGTTGGAGTCCGTCCTCGAGTACATCGAGGGCGGCAACACGCCGCGCCTCGAGTACCCCGCTCCCCCTTCCTTCTCACGCCGCCGGGGAAGCTCTCGACCCCGAGGCGACGAGACCGGGGTCCTCCTCTTCGTCCGGCGGCTCGCTTCGCCTCCGCCCGCTGCCGGAGCCCTGTGGCACGTCGGTCGGCGCGCAGACCGCAGCTCCGGCGTCCGCGATCGGCGCTAACGCCTCTCCACCCACCGCCGCCGTCCTCGCCGAGCCTAAGCCGAGCCCGCCTCCCGCGAGTACGAGGAGTAGCCCGCGCGTCTCCGACGAGGACGCGATGCGGTGGGCGCGGACGACTACCTCTCGCGACGAGACGGTCCGGCAGCGCCGCCTCGAGGAGATCGCCGCCGCAAGCGTGGCGCGAGGATTTAGCACGGCGTCGTGGTCTCGACAGCGACGATGACGACGACGACGCCCCCGGACCGTCCAACCCGCCGCGCCAACCGGGGAAGGGATGCAGCAGGGACGGCGGAGGCGTAGGCGGGGGCGGCGACGACGACGACGACGACGACGACGATGACGACGACGGCGATGACTACACGCGGTTCTACAGCCTCCTCGGCATGTAGAACCGCGTGGGCGGGCGGCGAGGGAGACAGCGGGGGTAGCCCGCGGTAGTTTTTTTCTTTTTTTGTACAGTATGTTTAAGTTTGAACGAACTCGCCGATGTTTGCGTTAAATTTGAGTCGTTTTTGCGCCGTATTTGACTTTTTTGACTACCCGTGGGCGCCGCGACTGGGGGGCACCACACCCCCAGTGCGCGGTTTAGCGCCGGTGCACCCCCAGGGGGCGATTTTTTTGCCCCTCCTGGGGGGCCAACGGCTGGAGATGCCCTAACAACGCCACATTCCTTTTCTTTTTATTCGGTTTTGCTTGTGAACTTGTGTCAAACTGCGTGCTTTGTGGCTACTTTACTTAAAAATATGGTTGTGTGCATCAATTGATGTAGAGACTAGCTAGGGATAATCCTCTTTTTCTAAAAAAAACATATGATGACATTGTCTCTTAGATATATTTGCCTTGGAACACAAAGTAGGCTCTCGCGGAAGAGCCCACACTCACATTTTCAATTGTCTATAAGCCCCCTATAATAGTTGCTTTAAGGCTATGTCATATGTTGTGGTCTTCGTTGATTTCTCTATTTTTATTTACTTGGCATCAAGGTGAACTCGACTACACACATTTGGCCATTACTTTTCGCACCAACTATTGAAAATATAAAGAATGAACATAATACTTCACATAACTATTTTTATTATACAAAAATACAAGATGATTTTGAGGTGAAAATATCTAAATAATTTCTGTAACTATATTTTGATGTCAGCGGAGGAGGAGAAGTTAAAATAAAAAGTGTACCCTCTGTAACTATATTTTGATCTCAGAGGACGGGGAGAAGTTAAAATAGAAATGGTACCTTTTGTCTACTAGGAAATCCTTGATCTTCTTGATGAGCTGTTGTATACTTCCTTCTTCAGTGTTGGTGTAACGTTGGCCACTAACTGCACTTAATATTATCCGTAGGATATTCATCATGTCTGGATTCCTTGACACAGATAAGAAGGCCTGACATTTAAATTTTCCTTTGAGATCTTCATACACTTGGCTTGCAAGAGTTGTCTTCCCCATTCCTCCAGATCCCACGATGGAAACCAACTTCGTTTTCTCTTCTGTCGACGCACCTTCAGTTAACAGTTTAATTACCTTGGCCTTGGGTTCATCAATTCCGACAAGCTCAGAGGTATGCTGAAAGATGGCAAGAGCTCTGGGGTCGATGGTTGCATTTTTCTTCTTGGAGAAGGCCTCACGGGACTTGTATCTTTCATTCCTCTGGGCCACCTCGGTGATTTGCTTCTTCAGATCTTTTACCTCCTTGCCGATCCGGTGCCGAGCCTTTACCTTCCCCAATAAGTTCTTCATCTTCTCCAAGAAGCCATCTGGCTTTGTATCTTCGGCATCAACACTCTGCATGAAGTCGTTGATGGAGTCCTCCATGTCATAGGAGAGCTCACGCACCTCATTCATCCACGCCATATCCTGAGCATCAGGATCCTCCTCCTCCGACATCTTCAGAAGAAATGCATCCATTGTGGCTAGTTCATGAGTGAGCGATTTGATCTCGCCACGCACACCCTTGAACCGCTTGTACTTATCGCCCACTAGATCGCCCAGCTTCTCCAGGACGGGTTTCAAGGCCCCCGTCGCTGCACTCACCAGAGCTGCCTCCATGGTTGCTCGTAGTGCTTGCTCAAATGCTCGCTCGCTCAGTTGTTGTGTGTGTATGGGTGCGAAAACAGTGTAGGCTGAATGATACTACCTTCTGTTGGCCTTATAGCAAGCCAACTAGCATAGTTACATCGGCCAGCCGTAATTAAGCAGTTAATTTTGGGTCAAGTTGCTCTACTTGCAGAGCTAAAGACAACTTTCTCTTACCCCAAGATTGTAAATTAAGCTAAGATGCTCGCTGCTACCAAGTTGGTCCCGGTCAAAAAGTTCATCTAGCTACTACAGATCTGTTCAAACGCACGCCTCCTCCACGTTGTTCACCACAAGCTCTCTCTTCGCCCGAAAGATCCGTCTGCCCATTCAGTATAATAAACGCTTAACCATGGCGCGTCATGAGATGCCAACTCAAGCTAACTAGCTAGGTCTTAGTCCGTACTCGTTAATTTTTGTTTAGTTAGCCTTTTAGCTTAACAAATCTATTATTACCATACCATGCTGCCGGAGCTAGTAGTAACAGGAGGAGTTGCCCCTGGATTAACTTTATACCTGCTTTTCTAGCTAGTAGCTACTCGCAGCTCCATTGTAACCCCCCCCCCCAACCCCCCCTGTTTGAGTTAGGCCCCTCCAATGCTCCATCTTGTACAGGTGCTAAGTCTTCAACATAGGTAAAAAATCTGATGTGACAAGTTATTTAAAAGAAGAGATATGAGTGTGGTGACCCAGAAAGAAACAATGCTAAGCGCTTGAACCTAGACAAAACATTTAAAGGAAAAAAGCCCATCAATAGATGAAGAGCTTTGGTTGCTAAATCATTAAATGAAGCATGTTTAGCAACCATAAGCTAAGCACCTATGCATTGGGGAGTATAGTTGCTAAGCTATTTAATGTGCTTAGCACCTTATCTAAGCACTCATGCATTGGTAGCAGCCTTAATGAAAACTTTGTGATGCAAAAAGGAGGTGCTTTTCATTACCATGCTCATCGACTTGCGTAACTCCAGCCCAATTGCACAAAACTAGTTTTTTCCTACCCGTGAGACACGCGCTTAGCGCACTAATCGGTGACTTGAAAGCTCCAACGCTAATTTTCTGCAGTTAGCGCACTAATCGGTGACTCAAAAGACGCAACCCACATGCTTGACTGGAAAAGGCGCGGCCCTTATTCTATAGCCACTACTCTCGGTGCTATCAAGTCCAAAATTTTCCTCCAATGTCGATGAGAAAACTATTGCACGGTAATAGCACAACTTGTGCTTTCATGAGTAAGATAATTTAATTTGATAGAAAATACCATGTTACATCAAATGTTAATCATTGTCAGAATTCCTGAACCACTTCAGATCCACTATTTCCTTCTACGGTAATAGCAGCTCTCAACAAATTCTATATCTTCTCGGCAAGGGCCGGCGTGAGGGCTTCATTTGATGAAGCATCCAGGGAGAGGTTGTATCATCAACAGATTTGCGAAACTAATATGGTATGCCCCTCAATTTCAGGAACAACCAGTAATATGGAGTATCATATTAGCATGTTCGGTGCCATCCATAATTGATGTACCAGTAATATATATTTGAAGATGGTCGGACATGTGCATTTCTGACCCAATAGCAATGTCTCCCCAATTAAAGGGCTTGCAAAATCTGTCGTCATTATGCTAGTCTTATTTTCTTGTTAATGATCAATGATTTCATTCGTGAAACAATTCATAACATGCACATTATTACATAAAGATAGAGATGTACTCTAGACCTGAAACACTTGTTTGAGTTATTCTTTAACCTTCTGACTTATGCGTGACGTTGGGAAGGTAAAAAAGACACTTGTTTGTGTTATTCATTAACCTTCAAGATACACTGGGAAGAAATTCCTGCATTTAGAGCTTTCACACCAACTATGTTTTTTTTTGGAGTTGCATGATGGCCTCATACTTGTTGTTTATCAACTTCTTATGTGCAGAAGCAACAACCCCTTTCTGAACCTTTTTTCTGATGCGGACCAATTCTTACAGGAGTGCAGATCTATATCAGATCCATAATAAATTACTAAGCTTTGGTACAGCTGTGGGGGTGGGCGATTACAGGCTGAAGGGGTACGGGATGATTTGGCTTTTTTTTATTGGCCATTAGTTGGGCTGAAATTGCTATGCCTATTTTTTTTCTTTTCTTTTGATCAACGAGAGGCACCTAAGGCGCCATAGTATTCCAGCTTCAAACACATCATACAGAGGATATTACAACATCATGAAGATTGGAACCACGTAACCTGCTGGTCATAGGGCGTTAGTCCTCTATGAACTGAGCTACAACAACAGCTAAACCTGTTAACTATGCTAGGTATAAAAGCCTGCTGAGCACAGTTATGGGCAGCAGTATTAAGATCTCTTGAGGTACGGTACACTTTTGGGGGACAGGGGAAGAGATGTTTCAAAGAAACTAAGCTAACAATGACCTGATCTCCCAATGCCCAGGTTGAGTTTCTGAGATCTCTACAAGCTGCCGCTTATGCAAGCATCAAGTTTATCTGTGAGGAAGGAGACATCCTGTAAGGAAATCAAGGATGCTAACCTTTCCTGTCAACGCGTTTGTCATCCCTGGATTTCCAAATGCACCAGAGAAAATTCATAACATTTTGCAATGAAGTTATTCAAGCTATCCTTTCTTCATGACTTCCTATTTTCTTTTTCTGAGAGAAGAACCAAAATCACTTCTCGCAGGCCTTTCGGGCTTCCGCATCAGGCTTTGAACCAATGTCAGGGCCTCTTTATTTCATAGTGTGTGAACTCTGCCAAAGTGTGGCGAGAGCAGAAAATTGGTCAACTCTGAACCCGCCTGCCTAGGACCTTCTCTGAATAACAAGAATCCGAGTGACATTGTTAAGAAACATCTCTTCACATTTCTCAAATCCGAGTGACATTGTTAAGAAACATTCGCACAGCTACACCACATCCCACACACCCTGACAGAACATGCGCCATTACATTACTTATATATGTGCATCAACCACACAAAACTTAGCAGTACATCCCTGCATGACCCAAGCCTATCATCGATGTTCCAAAAGAAGAGAGCAGGAGCACTAGAGAGTGCACATCTTGTAGCTAAGCTATTTCACAACTTTTGATCACTATGATTGTATTTCAGTGGTTGCTCATCCGAAGCAGCTGAGGAATTTCTTCTTGGGCGTGGTTCCCTTGGACCGGTGGTTTGCAGCCATCTCCTGGTACTTGACACCTCCTCCCGCCGTCTCGCCTCCACGATGGCCCGTTCTTGAAAAAATCATGGTAAACTATGTTTGTATACCATGTCAAACTTTTAATTTTCATGCATGTCATTTATATAATGCAAATTTATGTTCAAACAATTACCCCCACTATCATGGCAAACTTACACCATTGTGTGTTTCTCAATTTTGACCTACATCAATTCGATACAATTTTGACCTAGCTAATCGAACGTAGCGAGGCTTTCGTTCCCTCCACCCGGTGGTTCCTATTTCCGCGCGTGGGCGCAAACCCCCCATCGCGCGCAGGAGTTTTCTGTAGGCCAGCCCAGTTTAAGGATTCATACCGCAGCCGGTTTTGGGAAGGATCTAGAACCGTCCCTGAACCGGTTTTTCTGTTTTTCTTTTGGTTTTTTATTTTTTTTTCATTTCCTTTTTTTGTTACTTTATTGTTTTCTTTTCGTTTTATCTTTTCTTTTCTGTTTTTCTTTTTTCATTTTTATTCTTCTATTTTCAATTTGTGATTTTTTTTAATAATTCGTGAATATTTTTTGTTCCTTTTTGTTTGCAATTTGCAAACATCTTTCAAATTTCTGAACAGTTTTTTCAATTATTAACATTTTTCTGAAATTGCATAATTTTTTAATTTGGGGTTTTTAAGAATATTCTTTTCAAATTCTCGAACATTTTTATGTTCATCAAATTAAAAATATATTCATCAATGTAAAAAAAATCAAAAATTCAAGAAATGTTCATTGTTCAAAATTTTGTGCATAGGATTTTAAAAAGTTCATTAAAATTCAAATTGTACATCAAAATAAAAAATTCACCAAATTCCAAATTTATTCATAGGTTTTCAGAAAATGTTCAAGAAATTCAAAATATGTTCATTGAATTCAGATTTGTCCATCTATTTTTCAAAAAATATGTTCTTCAATACAAATTTTGTTCATCAAGTTCAAAAATTTGAATTCAAAGTGCGTTCATCAAATACAAAGAAAATGTTCGTCGTTATTAGAAAATTCTCATAAAAGATTGTTCATAAAATAAAAAAAAAGTGTTCATTAAAGTTCAATAAATGACTATTCTTTTGAAACCACGAACATTATTTGAATTCAAGAACTGTTTTTGAATTCGGTGAAATATTATTTTGAGTCCGTGAGCAATACCGTTTACTTACATCACATCCCACAAACCGAAACAGAACAAGCGCCACAACATTACGTATGTGCATCACACATTCACACTAAAAAAAGCTAGCAGTACAACTCCCAGATATAACACATCAGTGCACGACCCAAGCCTATGGTCGATGTTCCAAAAGAACAAACCAAGAGCCGTAGACAGAGCACATCTTGTAGCTAATCTACCTCACTACTTTCACTATGATCACATTTCAGCGATTGCTCATCCGAAACAGGTGAGGAATTTCTTCTTGGGCGTGGTCCCTTTGGACCGGTGCTTGGCCGCCGTCTCCTGGCACTTGATCATCTCCTCCTGCCGCCTCGCCTCCACGGCGGCCCGCTGCTCCTCCGCCTCCTTGTGGATCATCGCCATACGGTTCCGCATCTTCTCCGCGTACTCCGCCTTCTTCTTCTCCAGCTTCTCCTGCAAATCGAATATTTGAGGGGCATGGGGTCCTGCTGCTAACTGGGTATGGTGTATAGACTAAACTGAACTTTGCTGCTAACCGAAGTGCCGGGAGGGAAAGTAAGGCGGGCTTCAGAGTTTCAGAGTCGACATACCTCCCGTGTTCGGAGTTTGGCTTGGACAGCCGCCTTCCTGGTGTTCTCCCATGATAGGATGGACGACATCTTGTGCTCAGCCCTGCACCACTTAAGGTAGGCACGACAGGATTACCAAAGATCCATGCAGAGAATTCTCTTGTGCAAAGTTCAGTTCAGTTAAGTTTGAGACGAGTCACGAACCTGTTGTCGGCCTTGCTCTTCTGGTTCTCCTCCCACGCCTTCACCATCGACAGCTTCCGCTCCATCTCCACCTTTGCCAGCACCGCGTCTGCCAAGTTCATTCGTTTGTTTCAGATTCATACCAGAGAACACGCTAAAATCTGCGTCCAAATTTGCTGAATCTTGAAGCAAAGAATGGACGATATGGAGGTACCTCTGTCAGTTGCTGAACCTGCAGCCGCTGGTCCTTGCTGCGCTGTTGTTGGCGCCGGAGGTCCATCTGCAGCGGCAAGACCGATAGCATCGTATCAAACTGATGCAAGAGTGATCCACCTCTGAACGTTCGTAAACACTATCACTACAGTAACACGATTGGGTGCTTGAATATTGCACACGGGCTTCCAATTCATCTTGTTCTTGTGTCAGTCAGACCACCAGAGATCTAATCATACACAAGAGAGCAGAGCATCGGTGAGTAGGTGAAAGAAAGAACAGATCTTACTCTCGAGAAGTCCGACGCCGCCGGCCGGCTCGCCGGTGACCCCCGGCCGCGCCACCGCCGCATCCGCTTTGGTCGGCTCCTGCTGGGTCTCCATGGAGCCCGATGCTCTGCTCCTCGCACAAGCTCGGCACCACCAGACTACACTACTACTTGTATAGATCGCCGCGCTGATTTCCCTATCAAAATCCAACCTGAATCGTAATTCGCAATTAACTAATCCAAAAGCGGCTTCCAAATCTTTTGGTGGTGCCGGCCGGTATGGCGCGCGCAAATGAGCTGCTGCCGACTAGCAGAACGCCATCATCCCGCGAAGAGGCCAGAGCGACACGTACGCTTCCAGGCGCGCGCACGTGTCCTTTGCGTGGATGAGAGGTGCCACGTGGTGGAGGAGGCCGCCATTTTCGGTTTCACGTCACTATTGTTGCTGGCTGGGTTCTTTTTTCATCTAGAGGTGAGCCCGTGTGGAGGCGTGATCTTTTATTTTCCGACAAAATCTTCCTCTATTGACTCGCTACAATAGTAGCGTCAGAAACAATCAGAAGGACAACATCCCCGGGGATCATCCAACCATACATGTGGAGAGGAAAATTTTGCTAGCCTAGCTAATTCATGTGCTACTCGATTGTTCTCACTATAACAATGTTCAAACAAAATATGATTGAACTCTAAGGGCATGTAGTGACAGTCGTTGAAGATGGCGCTGGCCATCGATGATGAATAACCATCCTTTAGCGCTGAAATGGTCTCCAAACTATCCGAGTTCACTTCGATCTTGCTACAACCAGCAGTGTGGGCAAGATTCACGCCAAATCTTACTGCGAGGGCTTGTGTCGTAAAAACGGGTTTACGTCGATCACATATAACAACGGGTTTGGTTCGTGGTCCGGTAACGCATTCGTTCCGGTACCTGAAAGCTCCGGTTTCCAATGTTTTTCTACCGAATACACATTTAGTTCGGTTCGAGCGTCCAACCCCGGTTTCCTAATAAGCTTCACTCCCGCCTTTTTGGTTTTGTGAACCGACGTATCGGAAGACACTGCTAGCAAATATGTGGTTTGCGTAACAAACGCTGGGTACGATTTCAAGAAGCGCTGGACGGAAGCCGTGATTTTTCCGTCGAACCAAACGTGTCGTGAGCATTATCTCTAAACTCTGTCTGTTATAGGTAATTGATCTTTGTATTACAGATCGTAGCATTTCTGCTACTTGAGTAATACATTTTTCTATCCGCAAAAAAAGAAAGATATAAGCGTTGTGTGGCTCTCCGATTTGGCGTTGTTGCCCCGTCATGGGCTCTTTGTCAGGCTGTGGGTTTTCCCCTGTTTCTTCTGTTGCTAGCTGGGTTTTTTCTTCATCTAGAGGTGAGCCCGTGTGGAGGCGTGATCTTTTATTTTCTGACAAAATCTTCCTCTATTGACTCGCTACAATAGTAGCACCAGAAACAATCAGCGGGACAACATCCCTAGGGGATCATCCAACCATACATGTGGAGGGGAAAATTTTGCTAGCCTAGCTAATTCATGGGCTACTCGATTATTATCTCTGTAACAATGTTCAAACAAAATATGATTGAAATCTAAGGACATGTAGTGACAGTCCTTGAAGATGGTGCTGGGCATCGATGATGAATAACCATCCTTTAGCGCTAAAATGATCTCCAAACTATCCGAGTTCACTTCGATCTTGCTACAACCAGCAGTGTGGGCAAGATTCAAGCCAAATCTTACTGTGATGGCTTCTGTCGTAAAAGCATCATAGCATATATTCAACTTCTCATTTGCAGCAGCTACAAACTTGCCATTATGGTCTCTGGTGACGTCTCCGACCGAGCCTGAGCATTCGAGCGTATCAGGATCATAACCCGCGTCCACATTTAACTTGACATAATCAGCCCTTGGTCTTGCCCAACCATCCACGTGAACTTGTGCCTTTGGTACACATGTAGAGATAATTTTTTCCGCCAATGCTCGAACTGACAAGCTGATTTGAGATGTTGTGGTGGTCATCAATGGTGGCCACGATCCCCTGATGAACAGGGTTGAAGACGACTTGCGATGGTAGCCTGGGCCGGGGCACTGTTGGACTTAAGGTCCAACTGGACGGTGAGGCTTTTTCTATTTTCTTTTGCTTTTTGTTGTTCTTTTATTTATTCTGTTTGTATTTTCTTTAGCCACTAATTGGCTTTTGTAAAATATGCAACTAGTCACATAATTACCAGCGCATTATATAGCACTGCCGCAAAAGTTTGGAAGCTAATTAAATTAGTTTGTTTTTTTATAAATTGTAAAGGCATTTAAATTATTGTTTTGGCCCCTGTTTTAATTGGTATAGGGAATTTTAAATATTTTATAAAATGTTGGATTCTCCCCGGAAATTACTCACTGATTATTTTCAACATTACAAACATTTTTTTCCTAGAGTTTGGTGAAGCAAAATTTGGAATTTATATTTTAAATTTGAAATTGGTTTTGATCTTATCAAGTGGCAATTTGCCTTGGTTAAACCTGATGATATGGCACCATTAGTGCGAGTCACTCTAGCTTGACACTAGGGGTGTTACAATATATTCGAGAACCATATCAGTTATCGTATAAAATATAAACATCTAATTATAAACATGGAAATAAATAATACAATTATTATTGCCTCTAGGGCATATTTCCAACAGAACCCCGCACTACTGACCCCCTCTCATTGAGTGCGGACCACCACACCCATCCATTCAAGGACCGCATGCGAGACTTTGTTCGTCTCCTAGACTCTGCGTTAGTTGAGTTGCAGAAGTTGGCGCAGTTTCATTGAGTTGATGCAATCCATAATAAGTTTTACCAAGAAATTGAGCGATACAAGATGTTGCAACATTTGGCAAAAATACAAGTCTACAGCAGTAAGGGCATGTTGCTAAGAAGGTGTGATATTTCGTAGTTCTTGAAGTCATACAACATTTGCAACATATACATGTGGCAAAGTTGGGAATTTCTAGGGCTATGAACCAAACACACCTTATACTCCGGAAGTATCTACCAAATTATTCTGTCGACATGCCATCTAAAGAACTCCACAAAGATTTATAGATATTTAACTGCACATCTAAATCCATTATAATATATTAAAGTGAAAGTAATGTGATACTACCGGTTTGCTTTTGTTTAGGGTGTAACAATGCATTGCAAAAAAATATAGTTATGAACATCACAAATTACGTAAAAGTAAAAGTAATGTGACAAAACAAAGCTTTGCTTTAGCATGAGAAAACATACCTTAATACATATTTGATAGTTATATCTAGTAAGTAGTACAACTGTAAGGATTATTTAGTACAAAATATGCCCATTGGATTTTTTTTCAAAGAATCAAACACTATACTATTACAGTATATGCATTTCGTTTTACAGAGATATCTCTCGAAAAGCATGCACACATTATAGTGTCTCAACATATGGGTGTATAATAGGTGTGTCAGCAAAATAAACATATTTACTGGAAAAGTTGAATTGTTATGAAATATAAAAGTTTGATATAAACATGTGACCATGGTTTTATATTAATTCGAGTAGGATACCATACACGACTTGTGACCAAATGTATCTGAGATCGCATAATCAAAACCATTTATAAATTAATGAGTATTGGCCATAAAGTATCATAATTTTCACGAGCCCAAAGATTTTGTCACTCCATTAATGCATGAGGAAAAACCAATTTATTACCAGAAAAGCAGGATGACTAACATTAAAATGACGCTGATCATATATCTCCGTTAAACAGTCGATGCATCTTATATAAGAATAAAATAAAGGGAGTTTGATTTTGGATTTTGGGTTTTTCAAAGCACGACATTAATAATTTAAAAAACAAGTGTAACCTATAACTATTTATTATTTCTTTAAATATATGCTTGTGTCTCATAAAAATACTTTCAAAGGATACTTAAAAAGTTTATGTAGTTCACCGACTTTTTATTTGCAATCACAAAAATTAGCTCGCATATTTCACAATCAATTATAGCGGCACCTCAGTAATATGTCCATGTGGCTCATAATATTTCTTTAAGCGTTGTCTTAGAATAATGCTTTTGCATTTAAAAAAATTTACAATTCGTAAAATCAATGTTTATATATCATGAAACCTACTGTCATGAACATTCTTCGTTGGGACCATGTGGATCAACATTCGACGACGAAGAATGAAATTTTCAAGAGATTTATTTATCTACAAGTAAACATCGGCAACTATTCTTACCATAGTTCCGTTTTGCTGGATAGAACAACTTTCTAATAAAAGATGACAAAATTATTTTCCATGCTCATTAGCAATGGAAAATTAAAAAGTAAACATATAGGAGAATAAAAACATGGGTAATAGTAGAAACTAAATAATAAAAAACCCGGGAATAGAAAAACTAAACAAAATAATGAGGAATAAAAAAGAGAAAAAACAATGAAAATGAAAAAGGAACAAATGAAACAAAAATAAATACTTGTGTACCAAACGCAAAACACAGAGCAGGGCCCGGCCCAGCACGCCTGGCTGTGGCCGACGCGGCGCTTATTGCGGGAAGGTGGGGAGAGGAGGAGGAAGAAACCCTCTTCCTGGCTCGGCTAGGGTTTCCTCTGCCTCTGTCTTCCGGCGGCCGGCGGCGAAGCGGCTCTCAGACGATGTCGAAGAAGAACAGCCTCTCCAAGCGGAAGAAGCAGCACGAGTTCGACCTCCAGAGTACCGCACCCACTCTCCCTCTCTCTCTCCCCCCTCTCCCCTATCGCTTTCTTCCTCCATGGATCCGTAGCGGTTGAGAGAAAGAGCCCGATTTGATTTGTTTGGGTCTAAATTGATCGTGATTGCTGTGTGTGTGTGACCAGGGGAGAAGAAGGCCAAGGAGGAGCAGGCCAAGAAGCTGCAGGCCAAGAAGTCCAAGATGAAGGTATGTTAGAGTTCTCCCCTTCCTCCCCTTTGATGCTGTTAATCAGATTTGGATGCGCTGCTAGACTATTCGTTAGTGAAATTAGCTTCCTGGCTGGTTCTGCACTGCTACTGGGCGCCTCCGTATGTTAGATGAGCGTATCGTGTTGTCTTTTGGCACATGGAGTTCTGATTAGTGGTGTTTTTAGCTTGCAATGCTAGGTTGCAACCTTGTTGGAGTGTATACCTAAAGTTGCCTTGTCTGCTGGGGAATTCACCAATTTGGCTCGATTGGTAGGAAAGAAGGATGATAATTGCGACAGCCTTGTTATTCTTGAGCGAGAGGATCACTGCTGGGCTCTTTGTTAGAGTTCACACTCTTTGGCTTTGTGCGAGAAATACAGCTGGAGCACCCTTTGTTTTGCTCAGATTCCTGATGCGATCAGCCTGTGTTTAGAGCAGGCTACTGGTTGATTCACTTGTCAACATTTGCGTACTCTTCTCTTTCAAACTAGAAGTGTGACCTGACTGAGAGGTCTGAAACGATTAGTGCAGATGCTTTTCTGGGAATGGTTTCCAGATTATCTCATTTCCCCCAAACCATGCATTTTCTTTGAATTGCCTACCCCAAACCATCTCTAGGGAGTTACCCTGATGAATACAACCTGGCCTTTCTGCAGCACCTGTGCTGTTCTTGAGCTAGTTAGCTACAACCACGGCACTTCATTTTGTTTTTGCGCATTGGCTCTTCAAAGTGCAATCCTCTGTTGTTCGCTGTTGTAGCCAAGCATTATGAGTCGAAGGACTAGTCAAGACTGGTGTATAGACTAATCTATGAGTCGCAACTCCAGGGGCATACACTTTAGCATCGACTAGTCTATGAGTCGCAACTCCAGGGGCGTACACTTTAGCATCGACTAGTCTATGAGTCGCAACTTTCAGTGTTGACTTTCACGATTAGTCTGTGAGTCTCAACCTCAGAACGACTCTTTGACTCGTATAAACCTTGGTTGCAGCGTTTGCTAGAATTTGTATCTGAACAACCTAGCTTGCTACTACATCTGTGCTAACGATAGTTCTGTTTGTCTGCCAATTCAGATTGATGGAAGCGATAAGAAGAAGAAGGGCAGCAGCTTCAAGGTCGGCAAGAAGAAGGTGAAGACAAAGCTCTCAGCCCTGGGAAAAGCCAAGGCCGCGCAAGCCATGGAGCTCGACAACTGACTGATTCCCATGGCCTAAACTGTTGCACCAATGCCGGTCATTTTGATGTAATCGTCAGATGAATGAAGTTCAGTTCATTTGCTCTGTCCAGATCCCATGTAGCCCAGCAACTCGACCCCTCTCTTATGCAATGGCCTGTGGCCTTGCGGTGTTAGATAGATAAGTGTTTTGGTATTTCTCCAGCCAGATCCTGCGGTTCCTGATCGTGTATGATCCACCGCTCAAAACATTTCTGCTTCAGAAGCAAGATAATATGTGTGTTCTTGCCTAGTTGCCTGACCAGCAACAAGATCCCAATATGTTTCTGGATGTCTTCAGAACGGACGAAGCTCGCCATGCTCACTGTATGCCGTACACATACAGTAGTATACATACTGTACAATACACGGTCTACCTGCCGTCTGCCTTGCTGCCGCATTCACTACAGTTTTGGCCTCCTTGGTAGTACCTGTGACTCTGTGACTCTCTGAAGATATCCAAAGCTGTACTGGCAGCACATGGCATCTCCGAGCTGTACAGCCTTGGACCCTTTCGGCGGCCTCTGAGAAGTCTAGTACGGCCGGGTACGTGCGCGCTGACGCGATCGCTCCTCCGGGGAACTCCAACTTTTGGACCCTTTCTTCCTTCCCATGCAGAAAAGATGAAGATTTTCTTTTATCAACTTTGGATCCTCTCCATGCAAAAGAGATGAAGATTTTCTTTTATTATGAGCTTTTGGATCCTCTCCAAGCAAAAAGAGATCGAGATTTCTTGTAGTACTTGTGAACTTTTGATCCTTTGCAAGCATAAAAGATGTGGAATTCGCTCCTTGGGAATAACATGGTTGATTTTTGTTTGTGCTGAAAAAAAATGATATCTTTGCGGTGGTAATGGCATTTTGTGATGTGACCATGGACTCTTGAAATCTAACCAATAATTGCCATCCTGGCTTACGCGTCAGCAGAGCCAACAGTCCCTTTCTCCGTACCTGGTCAAGCCGGGGATCCTCTGTGCCTAGATCATCTACGAGTGTTGCACTATGGGCTGCCACTTGAATTGAACAAAGTTAACAAACCCTACTGCCATTCCATCCAATCCAATAGTATCACAATTCAGGCTTATAATTTTGGGTATGTATTTATTTCAAATATATTTTGTGTAAAGGCATCGATACACTTGTCGTAGCCCCGAGCCCCGACTAATTATGTTTGCTGCCTTGCTGGTTACACGTGGAAAGGTGTCGGGTGTTACTCACATGAAAATATTACCAGGTCTTTTACAGGTCGTCACCGATTTAGAATGATACCGATGACATGACAAGCATTCACCTTCTATGGTCTAGATCGCATTAATAGATGCTCTACACAACCTTGTTTGTTTGGCGCGCGCATGAATGAAGTTGGATGAGGAACTTATAAGCTTACAGTATAGGCAAGCTACTATATATTTGTCCGTTATGCCGCTAACAATGAATCACGAGTCTTAACTAATCAATGCATGCTCAATGAACTCGGGAGTAAGTATGAATCCCTTAGACAATACAATCCCCACCCCTTTATCGAATTAACAATCAAACATATTGACTCGAGACTTATTCGGTCTGTTGGATTGGAAAACATGTGAACTTTTCTATGGTTTACTTCGTTTGACTTAAATATTAGTAAGACTCATAAGCTTTTCCTTAACGTGTTCATGTAACAACTATACGAGGCACACATAATCTTTCAGGAGGGTTCCTGCTACCTTTTGGTTCCTTCATGTGACCAAACAATTTCTACAGGTTATTCTCATGCTTTCAATTCCGACCAGAAACATACATTCCCATGCTACTCCCGCATTTTAACATTCAATTGAACTAGAGAGGCAATTCCCGTCGAGGGTAAAAATTATCATGGTACTCATGTGTTTTAGGAGTCTATTTGGATAGCAGGTAGCAATTGTCGAGCCAAAAATTTGGCGTCGACCGAGGTCTTACCGGCCTGTTTGGATGACAGCCAACGACTGCCCTTCCAAAATTTTGGTATTTGACCGGCAGGCTGGCGTGTGTTTGGTTCACAGCCGAAATTTCGGATCTTAGCCAATTATTTGGTCATCCCGTGTGATTCTGCAGCAGCCCGTGGGTGAGTTCCTGACGGCAAATTCCCACGCCAAATTTTTGGCTTGCCCTTGTTTTGGCGTGGCTGGCTTGGGCACCATCCAAACAGCCCCTACGTGTCCCCTCAGACGAAGAACCTCCACTTTTGGGCCCCTGTCAACTTTCCAGCCACTCATTCACTTTTCAGCTAGCAACTTAGCGAGGCTGCGGCGGCGGCATAAACGTCCACCAAAAAATTGACGCGCTCCGCTTCGACGAGGCTAGTCTCGACGCTATGCAAACAACCCCAAACAACCCGCCGGACAAGAGAGCCTCTCACTCACTCACTCACTCACTCACTACCCACCCATAGTAAACACTCGTCTTATAACGAGACAATGATGGTGTAAACGTTCCACCAAAAGATTGGCGCCCCCCGTTTACACGAGTCTAGTCTCGATACTTCGCAAACAACCCCAAACAACCGTGAGGCTCTCTCTCACTCACCAACTACCCATGGCAAACACACAAACACAAAAAAAAGGGTTGATCTTGTGCCACAGCTTCGGCCGCACAGAAGATCCCTGCGCCCCCTCCAGCACATACACATGCTCGCTCTTCTTCCTCCTCCATCTCGGTTCCTCCCCCCTCCCCTCCCCCACCCCACTCTGGTGATCCACCCCACCCCACCCCATCCCTAGGGTTTTAGCCCGCCCCCATTCCTCCCCGCCCCCCACCGAGCGCCATTCCAGTCGGGATCGCTCCCCTCTCCCCTCCCTCCCTCCCTCCCCCTCCCGCCGCCGGCGCAGATCCCGCCGCGCGCCACCCCTCCGGCGCCGCCGCCTCCCGCACCTTCCCACACCCTCGGCGAATCCCGCTCTGCTCCTTCGTCGGTCCATTCCTCCCGGAAAGATCGGGTTTTGAAGCCAATCTCCCGCGCCTCGGCCGCCCTCCCCGTCTCCGGCGGTTCCCCCTGTTTACCCCACAAGATCTCGGCCCGCTCCTCGATCTGATCTCGCCTCGGTCCGCGGGAGGGATAGCTGCTCCGGTGCGAGGGTTCGGGGGTCGGTAGAGGAGATCTCCGTGGCCGCGATCCCCGTCTCCATTGCCTGAAGCCGCGCCGTCCTCGTGGCAGCTGGGTGCGGGGGGTGGCCGTGTGTGAGCTCTGCCTGTGGCTGCCGCGCATTCCATGAATGGATGGGAGGGAGTCGACCGCGACGTCGGGGCCCAACTACTCGCCCTTCTATGTGCAGCACCGGGGCATGGGCCCGCCGGGGGGAGTCCCCGGAGGCGGCCTCCACGGCCCGCCCGCTGCCGGGTACCGGCAGCAGCTTGATGCCGTCTCGGGCGGGTACGCGTTCCATCAGCCGCCCTTTGGGGCCCCCGCCCACATTGGGCAGCAGGCGTACCACCAGAACCATGTCGAGTCGCAGCATATGGCGCAGCAGCACGGTGCCGGCGGCGGCTCCTCGCAGCATATGATGCAGCACAGCGTCGGTGGCGGTGGCGGCGGCGGAGGGTCGCAGCATATGGCGCCGCACGGCACTGGCGGTGGCTCACAGCATATGGCGCAGCACAGCGCTGGCGGTGGCGGCGGTGGCTCACAGCATATGGCGCAGCACAGTGCCGGCGGCGGTGGTGGCTCACAGCATATGGTGCAGCACAACGCTGGTGGCGGTGCCGACGGGGGCATGGACATTGGCATGGGTGTTGTGGCTGTGAGCGGTGATGCTAAAGGGGATCAGGGGGGAGAGGCTGGCCAGGATGAGCAAGTGAAGAAAAAGCGCGGGAGGCCAAGGAAGTATAAGCCCGATGGGTCAGTGACGCTGGGGCTCTCGCCTTCTCCATCCACGCCTCATTCGTCGAGCCCAGGAATGGGCGCAATGGTTACCACACCTGGCTCAGGATTTGGGCCGGGGACTGGGTCAGGGGGTTCTGGTTCAGGCGCACTGACGGAGAAACGTGGCAGAGGGCGGCCACCTGGGTCCGGGAAGATGCAGCAGCTGGCTTCTCTTGGTGAGCACTTGCAGTCCTGTAGAATTTATGATCATGTTGTGCGCCTTCTGGTAATTAATTTGTCAAGTGACATAGTATTTCCATTAATGCTATAGAGTCAATCATTTTACAGCACCGTTATAAACATGATTCGTAGATTTCTGGCATGTTTTCTGGTAGTCGGTTGGATCTACTCAAGTATGTGATGCCATATTGCTACCAGTGAGAGCATTTTTCATGATAAATTTGCTTCATAGATATGGAAACTATCTGACTTATATGTAGTATGTATATAAAATCTGGAAACCATGTTTGTATTGTGCGTCTACTTAGTTTTTCCTATATTACTCCCCAATCCGCACTAGCTGCCGATGATTAGTTGGTTGGTTGTTACTCACTTCTTTATCATCAGTTGGGAGATATGACTGTTATCATGCCAAATATAGTTCCCCACATTCTTTTTATGTGTTCTGCTGCTACATACATGTCTTCAGGACCTACTTGTGAATCTTCTTTAAATGTCATATTTTTTCCCCATCACCTTTTTAATGTTTTAAGATGGTCAAACTGAAAATAATAATATACTATGTATCTCTTGAATTGACGAATTGCGCAAGGTGTATGTTGACTTTATTCAGTTAAGCAAACACTTTTCATCAGTTTTTTCCTCTAAAAAATGAAGAAGAAGAAAAGCAGACCTTTTGTGGTGCTACCTTTTTCTTCTTTTTATAGTTTGATGCATTTGCTATTGGTGTTATCTGATGGGTTCTTTTTCTTCAGGAAAATGGTTTCTTGGCTCTGTTGGAACAGGCTTTACTCCTCATGTGATTATTATTTCAGCTGGAGAGGTAAGATGAGAATGATCAATAAATGATAGCTGTACTTCTTTCTACGAATGTTGCTGACGCACTATCTTTAATTTTTGGTGTTATCATTCCATAAAACTGCTGGACTCTTGGTTCCGTGAGTTATGGAATATTCTATCTAATGCGCTGAATTGCCTTCAAATTGTTTCTTGATTTGCCATGTTATAACATAACAGATGGCATCACAGAAAAGGCAAAAGCTTCATTAACCAATAGACCAGTACATGCTCTTACTTGTTATTCCTGTCCCATATAATTAACTCCATAGGCGGCATTTAATGGATGTATGCATTAATCCCAACCTTTTTTGACAGACAGTTAAGTGCTGTGGAATCAAAGTTAAAACTTATTTTGTGGAAACTATCAACTACAGTACCATCAGTGTGGTGCGCAGGCTGAATTATCTGGATAATTGCATCTGAATATTTTGTTTGTTTCTGGAAATACTACATGGTAGTTCTTAAAATTGTTATATATGCGATTCTTATAAGTTGTGTATGTGCGCAGGATGTTGCTGCCAGAATAATGTCCTTCTCACAACAAGGCCCAAGAGCTATTTGCATCATCTCAGCAACAGGGGCCGTCTCCACGGCAACCCTTCATCAGGATTCAGACTCCGGTGCGGTGACATATGAGGTATCTTGCTGTACGTGTTTAATACTTCGTTTCATTGTAGTTAAAAGACTAGCTATGTATGACATGCATCCTTCTGTTATTCACATGCACTCTTTATTACAGCGAAAGATATAGAAAATATAGTGCTTCTTCAGTGAAAAGGGTAAAAATATATACCTCTGTCCTGCACCTTGGCCCATGTTGAATGTGCTGAGCTCTCTCAATCTATCAAAATGCTTTACTGCTGACAGCTTCAGTAAACTGTCATCTAGTGGTCAAAATATCCTGATTAACCCACTTTTTTATTGATCAATTGGATTGTTTGATATCTAAATGTGCTGAGCTCTCTCAATCTATCAAAATGCTTTACTGCTGGCAGCTTCAGTAACCTGTCATCTTGTGGTAAAAATATCCTGATTAACCCACTGATTTATTGATCAATTGGATTGTTTGATATCTAAAATATGAATGTGCTTATACTTTTGTTCCAAATTAGTTTTCTGTACCAAGAACTTCTGCTAGTATTGTTTTTTTCCATCTAACATTTCACTTGTACTGTTTTATGCCCCTTGAGCCTGAGAAGAACTATTTTCTCCATATGCAGTTCATGACTTTATGTATTATCATTTGCTTTGGCAGGGTCGATTTGAAATCCTGTGTCTTTCTGGATCATATTTGGTGGTAGAAGAAGGTGGTACCCGCACTAGAAGTGGAGGCCTTTGCATAGCTCTGTGTGGCCCTGATCACAGGGTTATCGGTGGGAGTGTTAGTGGAGTCCTGACAGCAGCTGGAACTGTTCAGGTATTGAATCTCAGAATTTTGGGTGTTGTCTTTTCCCCTTTATCAGTTGCTTTGCTCATCATGCAGGAGGCTCGGTATGAGCATTGTTTTACATTCTGATATATTGTAGTTAAGTTATTCCTTTGGTTCTTACCCATGGCCCGTGTATTACACCAGGTGATAGTGGGAAGCTTCATGTACGGCGGTGGGTCAAAGAAGAACAAAGGCAAAGCGGACCAAGACGTGGAGAACGAAGAGCAGAACGGCGGCGGTGGCGGGGAAGAGACCCCCACGTTGGCGCTGCCGGAGCACCCCCACAACATGCCTCCCAACCCGATGAGCGGATGGCCGCCTGGCCTGATGAACCAGATGGACCCGAGATCAGCTCCCATGTACGGCAGCTTGTCAAAGCAAAACCAGACCAAAGCGGAGCAAGAAATGGAGGAGGAGCGCAACGGTGGCGGCGCCGGCGGCGAAGAGCCCCTCGCGATGGCGCATCCCGAGGACAACATGGACCCCGAGCATAACATGAACATGCCGCCGCCCCGCCCAATGGGCGGGTGGCAGCCCGGCCTGATGCGGCAGATGGACTCGCGCTCCTCCAGCATCGATATCAACTCGATCCGCGAGTAGCTCCGTCGTCGCCCGCCCGCCGGAGAGACCGCTCCTGGACTCCGGATCAGACGAGATGAGATGAGATGAGATCGTCACTTTTAGCAACCACAAAGCGAGCATCGTGTACCGGGCCTACTGTAGATTTGCGGTGTTGTTGGGGATTGCTGCTGCTGTGGCTGTCGTGTTAGGAATGGAACCCTGCATATCGATTGATCATAGTATTGGTCATTGTACTGCGATGTTGTATTAGAGAAGAGATGGCGATGGATCCTACCTACCTACCTATACAGGAAGAGAACGGAGGAAAATTAAACCTGGGTATTTTAGTTGATGGAATAATGTTGGGAATGTACTGCACCAGGTACTCTACCTAGCTTCATCCACCTAGCTACTTCTTTTCTTTTTGAGCTTCATCCATCCATGTATGCTAGCTCCAACCCATGATTCAAGCTTGGACATATATTTTTGGTAGTTTATAATTCCTATACTCCCTCTGTTCCAAAATACTGGAAAAATCAAGGTTTTCAGTCGCCTGATGGGATGGTTTCATGAGCGGTTCCCCGCTCAAGTTGGTTCAACTTTCTCATAGCTTACTCCCTCCGTCTCATAATATAAGAGCGTCATGGGCTAACTTTCCACTAAAACACAATTCCAGGTTCTAGAACACTAGCCCATGTTCAAGTGAAAGCTTGAGGAGGCCATTCCATTGGTTATTTTCTAGAACAGACCATTCACGGTTTCTAGTTTATATGTAGGCACAGTCCATGTGCCCTCGTCATGAATCCATTGTTCTGTCTCCTTTCCTTTCGGCCCGGTTTTTCTTTTTCGAAAGGAAAATCAGGGAACCAAGTTTCATAGACAACAGAGAGCTTTCAGTAACAACTCAGCGCTATCAAAAGGTTCAATGGTTACATATGCATCTTCATGCTTCACAAAAACATGGGAAAAAGTAACATTGCCTGGTTTGCAACTTCTACAAAAGTAGCATTGCCTTGTTTGCAACTTTTTCAACAGATGAAAAAGTAAGGTTTTCCGGTTTCCAAATGAAATAGGGGCCTATTTGTTTGTAGTGAACGTGCTTTAAGGCGGATTCCTATAGTAAAACAGGCTTTGTGGCACCTATATTTTCTTACGTTTGAACATGCCCTCGATAGCTAGGGTCTGAAAGAGGTCACCCCCATTCTTGCTAACGACGAGTATTTTGGAACGAAGGGAGTACCTATTAAGCCGTTTGTAAAGGGGATTCGATGGGTTGGTACACGTGCACTCTATTTGCTCGACTAGCTCGGGATTTAGTCAAGCATTGGACATTAATTTATATTGCCTAATTTTCTATCTACCGGATAATTACACGTGTGTTGCAACGGGGCTGCAAATATTTGTACTCGATCTCTTGTGCTATTGTAATATTTGTACTTGATCTCTTGTGCTATTGTATGTATCACCCTCCTGGTTGAATCTGTTTGTCACTATTCACTGATCTTCATCTGCTGCAGTTTTCGTTGCATGTATTTTTCCATTATACCACCAATTTAGGTTTATCCACATTTCACTTCCTTGCAAACACATTGTCTTGCCAGTCCTTTATCTGTTGTGTAACAGGTTTCGGTGTCTCCTTGCGGCTGGGATGGAAGTGTTGTCTCGAATGATCAAGCTGGCTATTTGTGTCATTTGTCGGTATTGTTATATCGAAAATAACTCTCTACACATGGCGGCATATGCGCAAGGCCCCAATTTTTATCTCCAATTATTTTGGTAAATAACTCTCTAACAAAAATAAAGTTATTTTCATGACGTAGGAACAGACATGCAAGCAAAAAGGCACGTGCGCCAAAAAGGCAAGCAAACGAACAGAGAGAAGTGAGAAAAGACTCTTCTCTATAGAACGAAAGGCATTTGTGCCAAAGAGGCAAGCAAAAAGATGAAGATAAGTGAGAAAAGGCCATTTCTATACAACAAAGAGGCACTTGTGCCAATGCCAGAAAAAACCCGACACATCATATATTAAAAAGGCACTTACGCCAAAGGGTGCGTAGCTGCCACCATGCATAGGAAATCGCCTCTCATTGTTATATGGCTATCATCGGTGACATCTGTCTTCTTCAATAGCCTCTTTCTTCAAACCCTTGCGGACAGGGTCATCTGCCCTGGTCCGCCCATACTATTGCAGCTTCATGCCCAGATCAGGGTGATGCCGCCGGCGATATGCTTGATGATGATTCACACTAAAATTTATAAACGAAAAAACTTAAAGAGTAAGGCAAACACCAATATTTGTAATTTAAAAACATGGCAATATCAAAAGGAAACAGAAAAGCAAAATATCTACATGCATGGTGCTTGTGTTGGCGAATGGAGATATTTTTTTCAGCATGGTACTAGTTTTTCTTGTGCGGCCGGATGATGTTTCATATCCTGACATTTGGTAGAGTTTGGATTTCAGAATTTTTCTGCTCATTGTTAAGGTCATCGATTTGCAGTCTCCATATGAAAGGACAGTTTCACACTTCAACATTGGCAACCACATTTCACAATCGTTTTAGAGTACCCAACGGTCAAACACAAAGCACTAATACCTAGTTCAAAATTTCACTTGACCAAAACACAAAAAATAAACTAAAGCAGGTTTAGTCTATTTCACCAAAGCAGAATTTCAAATTAGAACATGAGAAGCACTAATTCAAACCCTGCTGTTAGGGCCGACGCTGACATTTGGAGGCGTTTGTACGAACAGGGTAAAATGGTCCAATAGCTATAATACTTCCATGGGTATACATTGCATACTAGGAAAGTCATTATAAAAGCATAAACATAAAAAATCATTAGGGTCTTAATACCCCTTGTATATGTGACTATAGGATACAAATGATGATGATATGATTCATGATCTCCAATATAAATGTCTACTGAAGAAATATAGCGTGTGTCTTGACATGTATGGGAGCCAGAGCCCTATACTCTTTCATGGTTGGCGGATTTCGGTATCCACACAAAGTCATTTTTATTTTTGTTAGTGTTATATTATCTTGTACAAAACATATTTCAATAACGCATTTGTGCATCAGATGCATTGGGCCCTTCTTTGAGGTGGGTCATCAGTGGTTGCACTTCTTTGCATGGCCTAGGGTTAGCCCTACCCGTCGTCAACGGCCTCGGCCTCTGCATTATGTAGGCAACAAGCTTCGAACTAGAGACCTCTAGTTAGACAATGCACCGAGGTAACCAATTGGCCACCACAATAGTTGTGATAATTATAGGTATGACAACATACTTAGTTATAAAACATAGTAATTTACCTTTTCTTTTTTCCTTTCTTGGCCGAGGTTTCATCTATTTTTTTTCACTCTTTTTCATTGTCTTTTTCTCTTTTAGAATTCATGAACTTTTCTTAAGTTCATGATTTTGTTTCAAACCTGTGAACTTTTTCCAAATCCTTGAACCTTAAAAAACCATGATTTTTTTTCAAATGCCTAAACATTTTTCAAATGCATGATTTTTTTTCAAATGCGTGGACTTTTTTATCAAAACATGTGAACTTTTTTAAAACTTGATGAATGTTTTTTCACATACGATGATATTTTTTTCAAAATTGATGTTTTTTTTTAAACCAGGTGGCTAGCTGAGGTTCCCAAAACCGGGGACATTTTTCTTGCAACTTATTTTTAGTTAACCTTAGTTTGAAAATCTATGAAAATTTTCAAATCCGTGCATATATTTTTAAAATCAATGAACATTTTCATATCCGCAAGCGCTTGGGCCGGACTAACAGGCTCCTGACAGGAGCAATGTTGTCGCCTAGTTGGACCAAGACCTAAGCTTTTTTTTCTTTTCTATTTGTTGTCTTTTCCCTGTTAATTCATTTTTCTCCTTTTTGAACTTCATTGTTCTTTTTAAAGTTGTTTACAAATTTCTAAAAATTGTTTGGAATACCAAAATAATAGTTTTAAGTAACTCTTTTAAATTAGAATTTTAAATTCTTTTTTTGCCAAATATTTGTGTCCTTTTATTTTTTCTGGTGTTTTCTCGGTAAAAAAAAGTTGATAAATGGTCGGACGTGTTGTAACTTGCATACGGTGTAAGAAATCATTCAAATATGACATGGATGTCTATCATGGGCACCCCCACCTGCTTGCAAAAGTTGGGATCATTTAAAGGATTCCCCAAAATAGACCATGTGGAACGGAGGGTGTTCTGGAAGTTCAAAAGGCTCCGACTAAGAGCACGTTGGTTCTTGACATCCTTGAAACGTCTCTAATTTTTTCCTTGCCTTGTATGACCAATTCAAGGCACCACGCCAATTTGTTTGGGTTTTTGAAAAGTTTTGTATTTTCTAGAGTTTTCTCGGTAAGAAAGGCCGATAAATGATCTGACGTGTCGCAACTTGCATACGGTGTCGACTGTCGAAAGTCGTTCAAACCAAGCATGAATGCCTACCATGGGCTCCCACCAGCTTGCAAAAGTTGGGGTCATTTCAAGAATGTATAAAAATAAACCATGTTCAACAGAGGTTGTTCGGGTGCTAGATGGCTCTGTTTGAGAGGATGTTGTTTCTCGACATCCATCAAATGGGCCCACAATTTTTCCACCAAGTTCTATGACCAATTCAAGGCATTATGTCAAGTTGTTTGGATTTTGATAATTTTTGCATTTTTGGAGTTTTCTTGTGAAAAGGCCCAATAAATTGCCGGACGTGTCGCAACGTGCAAACAGTGTCAGACGTTGTTCAAACCTGTCATGAATGCCTCGTGTGTCCGGTTCAGGTTGCTGCAAGAAGTTGTGGTCGTTTATCCACAGTAAAAAAACACCAATTTAGAGGAGCGTGTCAGACTAGGGCAGACGGGTGCATCCATGGGCATATAGTTTTTTCTTATTTGAATGCTTTCGTTATTTGTAATTTCAATCAATATCAATCAACATGGCACTTTATTATGTTCTAACCATTTTACTTTGAAAACTACAATTTTGGAATTTTGAATTGTGTACGGAAATTTTCCAAACAAGAACACTTTTTAAAAATTGTTAAACTATTGCTAATAATTGATGAAAAATTTGAACACAAATTGCAAACCATGTACTTTTAAAAAATCATCAAGTTTTTTCTGAAACGCAAACATTCTTAAAAACCATGTACTTTTTAGAAAATGAGACCTTTTTCAAAATTGTAAATAATATTTGAAAATAAAAAGATATTTTTGACAGGGATGGGTATCGAAACCGAACGACGAACTGATACCAAAACCGAAAATACCAAAATTTTGATTTCTACAACAAAAGTCCGTTTTTTACTTTGAATAACAGAATTCAAACCGGTCGATTCGGTGGGAAGCCGAACAACCGAAAGGAAAACCAAAGTACTAGGCTCCCTCCCGTACATGTTAGGCTCACGATGCGTCTCGCCAACCACTAGCAGCTCGCGGCCAAGCGCGCATGTCTGACCGGCCCGTGTCCGAGATTTTTTTGTGCGCATGCGGGCCCAAGTACAAGATAAGCCGAGCAACTAGTCCTTCTTTGTGATAGGCCTGGTCCGTCCAATTAAATTGCATGGCCCAGATGCGTTTGTGTTCTTAGTTTTCGTTTTAAATTTTGCTAACCGAATTTGGAGGAAAAAAATGAATAGTATAAACCAAATTGTTTGTTTCTACCAAATGCCCACCCCGATTTTTTGGTATTCCAAACAATTTTCTGAATAATCTTTTTTAAAATATTAAACAATTTTGAAAAAGCGTAATAAAGTTCGAAAAGAGAAAAATGAATTACGAAAAAAGAAAAGAAAAACGAAAATATAGAAAATTAAAAAAGTTTAAGTCTTCGCCGAACTAGGCACGGAATCGCTCCTGTTGGGCCAGCCCAAGAGTTCGTGGATTTGAAAATTTTATATCACTTTTTCCGTAAACTTTTTCTGATTTTGCAAACAAATCTACCTATTTGTGAGCTTTTCTCAATTTTTTGAATCTTGTTATAAAAATAATCCTACCTATACAAAAATTTCAAAAAAAAGTTCACGAAGTTGCAAAAAATGGTTTGAAAATGGAAAAGATTCACAAATTTGAGATAGAGTTCACAGTTCGAAGTTATAGCGGGAGAAGTAACCCAATAGGTCCATAATTAGAATCCTACTTCATGCACCTATTTTCTGAAGGTTAAAAAAAAGGAAAAACAAATAAATGGGGCAAGCCCAGGACGAAGGGGGTGTGTGCGCTGGTTTGTGTCAAGCTACTCCCTATACAGCGGGAGCTCCTAGTCAGCTAGTCAGCGGACACAACGCTCCATGCCACCTTTCATGGGCCGGCCCAACTACACGAGCGATCAGCTGTCGCTCGTCAAGAACATATACCCGATCGCTTCTTCAGGGTTGACCTGAACAACAAGTTGGCCATGGACATGTTTGACCTTTGACCGTTGACTTTCAAAAATAGTTCGTCTTTTTAGAAGATCTCATGGATTTGAAAAAATATTGGCAGATTTGCAAAATGTTCACAATTGAAAAATACCATGATTTAAGAAAATTTGCACGGATTTTGGAAAAAAGTGTTGAAGGATTTGAAAAGTTCATCCATTTTGGAAAAACTTTATCAATTTTGAAAAATGTACATTGATTTTGGATAAACATTATCAATTTTTAAAAAATTCCACCAATTTTGAAAAAAGGTCATCAACTTTGAAACTAAATGCATATGTTTTTAAAGTTCATAAATTTTGAGAAAAATGTTCATCAATTTTGAAAAAAATATCATCCATTTTGGAAGGTTCATCAATATTTTTTTCACGAATTTGGAAAAAAAATCTCGAATGTGGAAAAGTGCGCTAACTTTGAAACAATGTTCAAAAATTTGGAAAAAAGTTCATTCACTTCTTAAAATAGACAAAATCAAAAAAAGCTTCCACATTGCAAAAGAAAAAGGGAAAAAAGGAACATAAAAGGGAAGGAAACCAATTTTTTTTTTAAAAAAAAACTGTTTGTGAAAAATGAGAAAAAGAACAAGAAAAAAGGAAAAAAGAAAAAGGAAAAGGAAAGTGTAAAAATTCAAAAAATTCAAAAATGGAAGTAATCACGTGAAACACAAGTAGCTGGATCGAATCCTGCTGCTCTCACATTGTTTGCGATTTAAAAAAAAAGATAGATGGGCCGCCCCCGCTCGCGGGTTTATGGAGTATAAGTATATAGCGAAATATGCCCATCATGCCCTTTATTATGAAGAGGCATAGGGCTAATCTAAGCTGTCCTTGTGTTTAGGGGGTGTACCTGACTACCCGGTGGTATGAGTTTTTGGATATAATTTTCTTACTTTTATTCTAGGCATATGCGACCTATCTATAAGTCTGAATACAACCCACCTAATTCTGGAGTAATTAATATGAAGAGTGAAGGCCAAAAGTACCACAACTAACAATAATCATGAAGATGTGAAGGGCCAAAAGTCCTTTTTCCAATCTAACATCCCCCAGTTTTGTTCACAATTATTTATAAGTATGTGGTGGTGGGACCGGGGGGCATGGCCCCCTGACAGTATTCAATTTGATCTTACTATCTTCTTTTGATAATTATTTGCACTCTCCAATTAGCATAGTGTCAAAAAACGTTTTACATTATGCGACAGAGGGAGTAGTATTCTTCTTTTGGCCGTCTTCCCAGGCAGTACGTAGTACTATCAGATACCATTGCAGGTAAGACAATGTGTCATAGATTACTAGAACTAGCCGATATGTATGTTTGGTGCCTGCTTTGCTGCACTACGTACTGCATTTGGCTGTACTACATACTGTATCATATTCATTCCTCTATAATAAGTTGTTTGGGCGCACTGCGACGATAAAGAAGAAAAAAAATGCTGAGTCAGTATTCCAGCATGAAGCCCTCCTTGTATATATATATACTAGATCGGCAAAGGGTGCCGGTCCTAACCTTTTGTCAAGCAGGTAATGCTAACTCAGTAAGAAGCACGCCCTGAAGTATGTAATCAATGCACGGTTCAACACAAAAAGCAATGCAAATCTTTAACCTCGTGAATTTTCCAATCAAAGTACATATCACAGAGTACAACTGAGGCACATCAAGCTCGGCACAAAGGAATAGGCCAAGTAATGTTTAATAGATCAGGCTTAAGTAGCACATAGGGCAACAAGACAGTACAAAATATTGAAAGCGAAGCATTTACACACGAGGCTAGTGACAATCAGATAGCAGTCCTTCGCCAAGGACGGTTGAAATTCCTCGTCGCTCAAAGAAAAGGTCGCTCAAATAAAAGTTGAGTAGCATTGGCCTGAAAGTGAAGAAAAAAACATTATTCCTGGAGAAGATATCTCAACATTTTTACAACAATAGACATCTATAGTGACCAAAAAGGAACTATCAAGAAAGCAAGATTAGTAAACTGACATCAATCAACATAATCCTGGAAACATTTAGGAAGATTAGTAAACTGACATTCTGTAGACCAAGGAAACATACATGTCTTTGACCAACCTAATTTAAAGGAGAATTTCTTTCAACCTTTGACCAACCTGTAGTTATTGTGACTCTTCCATCCACACCTTATAAAAATGAATAGAGGAGTAAAATAACAAAACATGGTGCTTTAGTTAATGCAACAAAATATGAACCCTAACAAACATGAAGGCATAGGATGATGGTCAAGAAAGTCAATAGCAAATAAGTAGTGACAAAGTAGGTCACCTCACTTAATCTACCTTCTGCAATATACAATACGATCAACACTTCTGTGTTTCATGTAAAGACCAGTACCAAGTTTGGGTGTTAGTGAAACAGTTAATGGAAAGACCAATGTTGGGGTTTGTAATGTTTCAAATAGATACTCTACATAGTAGGTGACAGATTGTTGATCGGATGTTTTCCCTTTATTAGTACATTGTACAATTTTTTTGCTGGTGAGAATAGGCAACCAATACTAACCCTGTCATACAACAGTTCAGGTCCACAATGTTGTTAAAATCAATTCCATAGATCCATCAAAATAAAATGTTGTTCACAAACCATTCTCTTATGGAAGACCAAATTTTAGCAGTACCAAAATGATCCACGGTGCTACTGGTTTTACTAACGTGATTTAAACAAAATCCACACTCTAAAAATGAATTACTAAACACCTGATTAGGCAGAGGACACATTTTCTATGGCTTAGGCAGACCAAATTAAGGAGAACTGAGAACATATTTGTTAACGTCACAGGGTGTACAATGTACAATGTTCTCAATTCTACTGACTATGAAACATATGTTCTCTACGGTCTTACAACATTATACAAATTATCTTATCAACGACTGCATTAAGAAAGAGAACAAAGAAGTCCTAGCAAAATAGCGGATGAGAGCACATTTTAGTATCCACATGAATGAGGTACACATGATGCCGGTCCTTGTACCACCTAACTATCATTTTAACTACAAGCTTTGGATCTTCAGTTGGATAAATCACAAGGCTTTGGTTTCAGTTAGATTTGAAAACTTTGGGCCTTCAGACAACAAATGTACCAGCAATCAAATGTACCTTCTGCTGACCTGGGCGTCAAGGTTGGGGGTGACGGTGACCTCGCCGTCGGGGTTGACACTGCCAGCAACCTTGGGGTCGGGGTAGGGGCTCCCGGCGATCTGGCCATCACGTCCTAGTGCAGTAAAGAGTAACATGTTTTCAATATTGTAACAAGCATCAACTAAAGAAGTGCACCTATATGTAGAACAAGCACATCTGTTGCTAGCTCTCGTCTCACATCACATCTTAACCCATTCATGTACAAAGACTAACAATCAATCATGGCAAGAATCTGAACCCTTTGGCTAACAAGTTGAATAAAATAGAGAAGTAATGGATAGAGGAGAAGAGGACATTGGAGGGGAGTTCATACCTGCAGAGGCAGATCTCAGGTTGGCGTGGGTGGCACTCTGGGGCGGCGCATGATCCGGCAAGCCGCTTGGGCTCAGGGGCGGCGGGAAGAGCAGTGTGCCGCCGGGTGGCAGGCCGGAGGGTGGCGGCTCAAATCGAAGAACTGCATGCCTTTTATTTGCTTCATATGAACTGAATTTCAAATCAAGAGCAACAATCAGAAGGGTTTTAACCAATATATCTGGAAGACATAGAACATAACAAAGAGGTAAAAAAAGCAAGACCTCCAAAAACTAAGTAACTTGACCCAAGAAGCATGATAGCAGGGCACATCAAATCAATAAGCAGAAGGGCATAAAGGAGTGGAAGATAGAAATTAGGGGGAGGCAGAGCAGGTCACCATGCCTCTGAGTCAAGAGATCCAAACAAGCCGAAAAAAGCACACCCTTGTCACCCACAATCAAACAAACGAGGCAGAATTGAGAACCACTAAAATCCAACCAGAGGACACCATTCTCTGCCTCCACGTACACAAGAAAACAAGAAAGAAATGCACTGATTTGCCACTGTGCCTTGGCGATTTGCCACTAAAATCAAAAAACAATATTAAGACTCCCTCAATTTGATGCAGTGCAAATCACATATCATGTAGATAAAGCAGGAAACCACAACTTGAATCTCAGTATTATATCAAAAAGCAGAGTCCTGGGCATATGAACAACAAATTTGAACACAAACACACACGAGAGAGAGAGAGAGAGAGAGAGAGAGAGAGAGAGAGAGAGGAGGGAGGGAGGGAGGCTACACTGCTACTACCAGCAGCTGTAGGCACACGGGAAAGGCAACAGTCATATGCATCCGCATGTTTTTTACACAAGCAAGCAATAAAACCACTTGCCCCGAACAGGTATGAGCCATAAATGTGTATCTCACATACATGTAAACAAAATAATATCTACAAAGAATATTCCCTTTAGGCTAGGTAACATAATCCCTTGAGTTCTCAAGTAAAAGAAACCTTCTCAGTTTACGTGTATGTCATATACATGTTAACATCGAGTGCCATGGATCAAGAGGCAATAAAAACTCACAAGTAGAAAACTATCCAATGGGTGCTACTATCAAAGGCAGGCCAACCGATACTCCATCACAAAATATTTCAACAAATATGACATTTGTACAAAAACTGATAAAAGGTGTGCTCATAGTGGACCTGTTAATATTTGGTCGCTAATTTGCAGGAGAACAAACAACATCAAGCCACCTTGAGTTCACATGTACATAGGAATTAGGAATGAGAAAAATGAGTAAAAAGCAATAACCAGGATATAAACTAAAAAACTAAGAATCTAACACATGTAATAGACGGCCGGGTGCCTGAGCCCATATATAAATTTGAAAGTTGTTAATAATGTACGCGAAGTTGTACTCCTAACTCTACTTTTTCCCTTATACCTCCCGTTGGAAGATAACATACTACACAATTTAGCATGTATATTTGTAGAGGTAGCAAGCAGCCAGCTCTCAAATATTGGTCTGAAATATGATTAGGATATGAAAATGCAAGACAGGTTCCACTTTCAATTGTTCATGTATTTAAACCGTTTAGTCCATCAATCAACCACATGACCATGTCAAGTAGCATAAACAGAAAGGGAGAGATATGATGGACAATGCTCCCATCATAAAGAAGAATAGTAGTCAGTAAACCATCAGTACCAAGAAATTGTACATAGAGATGAGTTCTTGCCTGTGTGTAATATGTTGACCTCCACTTCTGGTTCCACCTCTCCGCCACTGCAACCATTGGCAAACACACAAAGAGCAAATCAATAAACATAAGTTTAGTTAAGCTATTCAGATACCAGAGCTTCAATCTATTGATGATTCAGTTCACCTCTTCCCATACCTACTCCACTGTAAGCAAACTAAGGATGACCTGCTCCCAAGATCCATAGCAAAGCTCATATTCAGAAAGGAAATGGACTACTAATACCTGCATTAATATGCACCAAAGTTTATATAATGTCCGGAAACAGAAACCAAATTTATAAATGGTAAACACTAATGAGTGAAATTTAAATAGTCCATCCAATGATTCTTAACAGCAATCCAATTCTGGCATTTAAATCCTAACTAATCAGGGAAATAATTCTTTTCTCGCAAAAAAGGGAATCATTCTTAACAGCAACCCACAACTACAAAACCAAGAAAAAACTTAGTAATCCTAACAGGCATGAATGAATAGCAAAAGGGGAACATGACAGAGAGATACACACATAGAGTGAGAGACATGAGATCCTCACAATAGCACCCCATGTTCAACAACTTGCAGCTCTGGCTTGCCGCTCAGCCGACGGACACAGCACCCAACGCTCACTGCATCCACGACTCTGCTGGTTCAGCATATTGAGCAGCAGAAAAAAAAAGGTCAAAACTGTGTATGGATGTCTGTGAGACATGAACCTAGGATGTAGTACCTGAGCGTATGCGCAACGCAAGCACGACGGCTGATGACCCCAATAGAGCAGTGGCGTGAGCCGCGGCCTGCGTTTCTCCAGTCGACGGAGACGACACCCATCAGCGCTACCGTGCTCGACCACCACACACATGCAGTGAATCAAATGCTCGATTTTATTAAACTATTCACAAATTTCCCTAAAAATTCCGTGTCTAAAGTGCAAAATTTGAGAAAACAGGTTTCCCCATTATTTAGATGCAAGAGTGTAAATTAAAAACTTGACTTGATAGCACAATCTGACATATAAGTTCTAATTACACATGGATAAAGACAAATGGCCAATTACCTGATAGACCTATTGTTGTGGTTATGTTGTTGTCCATCCAATAGAAAAGAAGAGGTATCATTTCTTCTGTAGGAATCTGCGAGGCACACACGAGTTGTCCTGACCAAAGACATAGTCAGTATAAGACCAAAATAAGTAGACCAACAATCTTGAGACATCTCATATTCAAATGCATATGCAGAAAGACCTACCCTGGCTACCCTGCAACCAATTCGTCTCCTAGTACTGGATAGGAACAAAAACTTCCTTGAGAAAGTACACACCCTCAGACCAAATTGGTCCTCCTCGACAGGAAAAAACCAGGTACCCAACAAGCTAAGGAAGGCAACAAAAACTATTGTGCTGATACGTAGGACACATCTAGTTTTACCCATCCCCTCAATTCTATATAGGATCTCTGGTAAATGCTAAAACTCAAGAGCCAAATAGCTCAACAGATCTTTGTTATTCAACAACACCAATTAGAAGGCTCACTCTAACCACCAAAAGCACCAAAGCATACCACAAGGCATCACCTATTTACTATATTACCTCAGGAATCTATATAAACCTAAGCTTCTCTTTAATAGGAAGAAAACCCGGCAATGAAACAACGAACCTAGCTAAATCCAAGGATCTACTTGACGGGAAGGCACCAACAAAACAAGAAAGCCCCCAAAATGTCCTCCTTTGGAACATAGCTACCTAAGAATCTGCTGCACAAGAAGAAACCCGAGACATTTTTGCATCAACCTAGACAATCCTACTAAATGGTACATGAACATAAGAGGGGATGGAGCTCAACCAGCGGGAGCATGACCAGTGCGGCCACCGGCGGCAGATGTGAAGCAGAGATTGCTCGGAATCGCCCATGTAAGGAAGAACCCAACAACATGACACACCAACAAACAAATTAGTAGGTTACTTCTAGGACATAGCAGAATGGTACAAAAAATCCTAGGTTCTACCAGGATCCAAGGAAGGAACAAAAAACACATACCTATATTCCACACAAAAAAAAAACAAGCTCAGATGAAAAGGAGACCACAAAAAATACAAGCAGGGAATAATATTCTTAGACTCTAGCCACCTACCAATATAGGAGTACAAGAAACAAACACACCCATTGACCAGCATGCACACCAACAGAAACGACAGGCAAAAATAAACTGAATCTAATAGCAGCTCTACATAGGAAATCTAAGGAAAATACATGGCTGCAAAAATTCAAGCCTAGCCTAAAAGCAGAGAAGGGGAGAGGAAAAGAGGTCAACCTGCAAAGATGTGGACGAAGAGTAGCGCTGGCACAAATCAAATGATGAACCGGCCAGACCAGCGAGCATCTGCAAATAGCAACCTTGGAACCAGAGTGAGAGGGGCATCACATGTACGTGCTGCTTCCAAGGACTGCCTCGTTCTTCAGCCCATTGCAGATCTGAAAATAAAAGGCAACCGAGGTTGACATCAGAGAGAGAGAGAGAGAGAGAGAGAGAGAGAGAGAGAGAGAGAGAGAGAGAGAGAGAGAGAGAGAGAGATGGCCGGGGCGCTTTGCTCCCTGATGAACCGCGGCGAGCTAGCGTGCTGCACAGGAGCAAATGGATAGAATCGAAGCAAGCAAGCCACAGAGAGATATTTCAGCATCATTCATGTTATCACCTGGTATCATAGCAAACAATCTAAGAATTACTTACCAACAGAAAAACTATGTGATGTGCATTATTTACACAAACCAATATTTTCATATAGGGTCAGAGAGATATTTCAGCATCCAAACCAATAAGAATGAAATAATCTAAGAGTACTATCACTATAGAGCAACAATTTATGAACTTGTTGTTAGTCAAAAGTAACAATATGTTCAGGAAAAAGGCCTAAGCATTAAGTATAATTAAAACCCCACACTATATGAATCATACTCAAGATTCTTTTGCATAGTCAGTCAATCACACCACACAAATATTAATATTAATTACCAAGAGAGTATTTCCAATCCTAGCGGAATACTACCAAATTTAAACTGTCATAGGACATGGATAATATCATGTATATCGTATTATCAAGCCATAGTCCTATTGCAGAAAATTATATTACTGAGCATGATTTGCTCACCTGATATAGATCACAAAGGGTCCCAATATACTTGAGGCAAGTTGTTCAACAAATATTTTGGTCTGGGCTCGGAAAATTGGATCGAATCGATCGTGGGGTCGTTGCACCGAGTCGAGACGAAATCAGTACCTGCAGCCTGGGGATCAGTTGCTCATGCTCAAGAAATTGCTCTTTTTTCTAAGCCAAGAAGGTGCACAATCAGAACCATGATAAGAAAGTATTTTTTAACAAACTCACAACAAAGAGTAAATCAACAGCTAGCAGGTGATTCACAGGATATGCACATGAAATAGACTTAGCTACAGGATAAATCATGAAGTGAGACTGAGAGCACCAAAATAGATATGCAGATACTCTTCCTATTTTCTTTTTTTGCTAAATTAACATAGAAGAGCAAGAGCTTACATATCTTCTTCTTCCCAGTAGCTCTAGAGAACTGCATCTCTACCCCTTGGGACCCGACCCCCTGCAAATGAACAGATCAAAATATCAAATCTTGAGGGAATGACCTCGTAAATCCACGCGAGACTGTGAGAGAGAGGGGGGTGGGGGAAGTGGAGAGGGCGCTGACCGCTAGCTAACTTCACACGGCGGATCAGAGGCTGCTCACCGCGAGTCGTCCTCTTCCCGGAGGTGCATGAATCTACATCCTTTTAACAAACTTTATAAATTGCATTTCAGTATGATCCGAATTATGGGCACGACTACCCAGCCATTTTGGGTACATCACCTGGACTAAAGATGCCATCAATTACTACTCTAGTTTTTTCAGAGTGGGCATTTGTACTGTGGAGGAATTAAATGCAATCAGAGGATAATACATACATCAATATTAGTGAGCTGAGCTTGGAAAGTGACTTGGGGATTCTTCCGGTGATTATCGGTATACAAATCCAAACCGACAATTTCTTCCGTTTGCCCAATTCTTTTCGGATCTCGCCATTGAGGTTGTTCCTGTACAACTCCCTGCAAATCAAGTTCATATTGAGAAAATCAAACCATTTTGTTCTATTCAAATAACAGAAACGATGAATTCATCGCAGGAGCACATAAAGGTACTAAAGATTCACAAGACGGCTGAGCTCAGGTACTAAAGATAAAGGATTTATGTGCAAACCCAAAGATAACTGGCTGGCTAATCTAACTCTTTCACTTAATAAACCCAAGAAAGCCTGAGGCTTGCATCAAAAATTTGTTTAATAAGCATACAAGGGTCATCCCTATATAGCAGTTTCTTCTACTAAATCCCTATCTATCAAGCACCTCCTCTCGTAAATAAATATGGCAGGGCTCTCTAATCAATCAAGCAACCGGAAGAACATGATGCACCAAAGAGAACTGCTTATTAGGGAGCCATACACGCATCAAACCTAATAAGAAAAATAAATTAGGGGGTAAGTAGCTACCTAAACACCCAAGATGTGCTCTGCGTACACGTGAGGCAGCAATCCACGACAAGCATAGTACCTGCAAAACAAATTAGCCAACAAATCAAATCCACTGGGCCAATCCGCGGCAACCGGACCATGCCGAGGCTAAAATTAACAAACCTAACCTGATCCCTACGAATCACGATATACAAACCTATATAAGCAGCGGGAAAGAGGAACCAGCGTCTCCCTCCTCACCTGGTCTGCTCGGTTGCGGCATGGCCGACCTTGCGGGCGGCTCCTCGGTGATCTGGACGCGCCGCCTGACCTGCCCGGCCACGGTGGCCCTCCCTGTCCTGGCTCGTGATGAGGGGAGGAGGAGAGGAGAGGGTGGGGGTGCTCCTCTTGCCGTGTGCAGGCGAAGACGACCGCGACGACGCCGGAGAAGTGGACGGAGGCGGTCCGGCGGGCTGGGCAAAGTAGACGGCGGCGGCGGCGGGAGCTGCTAGGGTTAGGGGTTGGGTGGAGGAGGAGGGACGAGCGACTGCAGGAGGAGGCGACGGCGATGCGGCGGGGCGAGCGGCTGGGAAGGGGAGAGAAGACTGCGAGTGGGACGGGCGAGGCGGGACGGCGGGGCGGGGTGGGCGAGGCGGCGGGGCGGGGCGGGGCGGGCGAGCGGGGCGGGGCGCGAGTGCGGGGGGAGGAGACGGCTAGGGTTCACCAGGAAGCCGACCCTTTTATACCCCCACCTACACGAAATGACCGAAATACCCCGGTGGGGGCATGGCATTTACATTTTGCTGCCATTACCTTAGATCCGACGGCGCAGATTCCTCCAGAGCTCGATCGGACGGACGAGAACGCATCAAGGAGCCGATCCGACGGCCCAGAATCACTGAGCTCTGAGGAGGCTCGTCTATCCCTCCGGTTCATATCTCTTGATGTCCTCCACAAGCAGTGAACACAATGAGGGCGGATCTGTAACTGTAAAGCCATCCTGTAAAGAGCCCAGGTGACATGCATGCCGCTCGATCAAATCGTGCCTCTGCAAGCAGAAAGCGGTAGTCTGGCATCAGCTTAAAGAATTTACTTTTGAGCAACAACTTGAGATGCTCAAGCCTACCTGCAGCAGCACAAGTAAAGGTAACCATGTTTGGCCTCATCCCTAACATCATTTATATGCACACGTATCTATTCTCATCTCGGTACAAGAGTAAGAGCATCTCCAGCCGCGTCCCCAGAATGGCCTTCCCAAGCGCTTTTTTTGTGCCGGCGCCGAAAAAAGGCCAAGTCGCGTCCCCAAAGGCCCATTTTTCGTCGGCTCGGACCGAAATTAGTCTTACAAGACCAGACCGAACCGTGGGCACTGGGAAGCGCTTAGCGCCGTGAAATGTTTTTGCGTAAAATCGACGGCCCTCATGGCGTGACTTCGGCTCTTTCTCGCCGCCGTCGCCCTCATCGCTCGGTCCCATGGAATCAATGCAAATATTGCCGCACACGCCACACGGTCGACTTTGCCATTGATTCCCCACGGCGGCCACGGCATGCGGCCTCCTCCCTCCGCCTAAGCGTACATACGGACGCGGCTATATAAGTCGGCGCTCCTCGCCTCAGCCACACTGACCCTCTGCCATGCACCGCCGCCGAGCCCTCCTCTCCTTTCCGTCGCGCGCCCCGAGCCTCCCTCCCTAATGGCGAACGCTTCCGGCGATGGCGGCGTCAACAACCCGGCCGCCGCTCCGCGAACAAGAGTCGTGGCTCTGTTCGAGGTTAACATCCGGCCGCCGGACATGCTCGCCGGTAGTAGGGTGGCGGCTCAAGAACGAAGTGAGCGCCTGCTCGCCATCGCTCGACGCGCTGGCGCGACCGCCTTACTTCACCGACGAGGCCGAAGCACAAGGCTCCTCACCGATGAGCAACAAGCGCCTCCTGAAGATCGCCGCCGAGAACCACTCGGCATGGGCGGCGATTTTCAGCCGTCGACAGAGTGGCGCCCACCAACGGGCGCCGGTGGTGAAGCGATAAGCGAAAACGTGAGGCGCATTGATTTGGCGGGCGCGCCCCGCCGCAAGCTTCAGCGGCGTGTTGTCAAGATTTTGAGGCGGCAACGAGCCGCCATCGACATACCCTCCCCGGCAGCCCGGCCCGCCCGCCGCCGACGCCACGGCAATTGCCGCCAGAGGTTCGTTTCTTCATCGTCTTCCTCCTCCTCGTCGTGATCTTATTCCCCTCCTCCGCTCTTGGTCTTGCTCGGCCAAGAGCCGAGCTCAGCGGCGACACGCCGCTTCGGCGGCGACTTGCGGCACCGCAGATCATCATCAATGCGGCGGCGGCGCGCCTCGTCGGCTCTCCCTCGGTTCGTCTGTCAAGACGGATCCCGGGCTCGCGACGGTGAAAATGGAGCCGGGGCTCCCGCCGTTAAGACGGAGCCAGGCGAGGTGGCGCTCGACGACGATGCGGCCTGAAATGGGCGCAAGGACTTCTCAGATGGAGAAGCGGGCCAGTCGCCAGATCATGGCGCTTTGAGCAAAGACCGCCGGGGCAAGAAGAAGGAGGCGTCGTCTTCCTCGACGACAATGACGATGACGCACGCGATACTGTCGCCATCCGCCATGCCGACGCCGGTAGGTGCAAATGGACGGCCGCGTCAAGGAGGAGAACGGCGAGGACGGCGGCGACGACGACGACTACTCCATGTTTAGCAATTTCTTTTTTTAGTTATATTTGTTATGTATACGCGTCGCGAACATGTAATATATGTCAAAGTTTGCCAAAATTTAGCCGTGCTTAACCGAACTTCGCCGATTTTTTTTTTTGGAAAAATTAGACGCGCCTGAGGGCGGCCCTCGGGACGGCGATCGGGGCAACTTCGCCCCTGTGTCGTGCTTTTTTTATGCGGCTCGCCTCAGCGGCGATTTTATATACTGGGGCCAATGGTGGAGATGCTCTAACTAACAGTCACACTTTGGCAATCGTAAAATCGAAATGTATGGGAAGGGTAACTTCAATTTGCTGCGGAGTAGAGACGACATGTTAACACTGGGGCTAGCTGGGTTAGCAGAAAATACCTTTGGAATGAGTTGAGAATTAAGGGCCTAATTAAGCTTTGTACTCGTGAACATGCATGCAGCCACTTACTTGGTTGATGACCATTTGTTCCCTTTGATAACAGGACAGCCCCCTGCAAGAATTAATAACAAGGTGTAAAGAAATCTGTCGGCAGAACAGATTGCTCAAGAATATGTATATGCATATAAGCACAAGTTCAAGTTTAACAGCAGGTACGTAGCTTAAGAAGGAGAATGGAACAAGAGTTTCACAAGTGAAAGGTTGGTTGTACCTACCACGGTAAGGAACTGCTGCATCTGACCTGTTTCATTCAGTTGCCAATGTGTGTCAAGGACAAGTTAGCAACTCAGTTAACATCACAAAACATAACATAAGTGTTGCCAAATATAAGTCTTTTTTAAAGATTTCAACAAGTGGCTACATACATACGGAGCAAAATGAGTGAAGAATCAACGCTCTAAAATATGTCCATATACATCCGTATGTTGTAGTCCATTTGAAACATCTAAAAAAACTTATATATTTAGGAACGGAGGGAGTACGTGAGAAGAGTTGCCATCCATTTAATTCTTGGTGTTGAACTCGTCAAGAAAATAGTCAAAGTGGGGTTCGTACTTGTGCCCGACCGACTTGATAGTGCAGGAGTTGGAGTCCCTCTCCAAGTTGTGTAAGCCAGCATGAATGAACACACACATTATTAAACAAACCTAATAGTACAGTATATATATGCTCAACTTCGATACCCCTGGATATTCAGTTTAGAAGATCGTTAGTGGGCAATCGTTGGGAAGAGTGGCTGCATCTAGTTAGGAGACTCATGCAGGTACAACTATCTCAACAACCTGATAAATTACGCTGGAATCTCACTAGGTCGGGTGGATTCACGGTTAAATCAATGTATGTGGATGTTATTAATTCTAGCTCGATTCCTACTTCAAAGCATGTGTGGATGTCGAGTTCCTTTAAAGATCAAGGTGTTTATGTGGTTTCTACATAAGCAGTGATCTTAACAAAGGATAATCTTATTAAGCGTAATTGGACAGACCTACTAGGTGTAGTTTCGTGATCGGTGAAACCATTAAACATCTTTTCTTTGACTGCCCACTAGCTAGAATTCTTTGGACGACTATTCAAGTCGCTTTCAATATTACCCCACCAAGGACGGTTCACATGTTGTTTGGGACATGGTTAACTAGGGTAGAGCCCGGGTTAGCAAAACATATTCGCTTGGGGGTTTGCGCTTTTTTGTGGGCACTTTGGAACTGCAGAAATGACTTCGTCTTTAACAGATCAACAAATATCCATATTTTGCAGGTTATCTTGAGCTACGGCTCTTATCCGTTCTGGTCGCTACTCACTCCGACGGAGGCCGTGGAGCTTTTGTTCTTCTTTGCTATCCGATGGGAGACGGTAGCTCGGGATATATTCACCGGTTTGGATGGCGGTCGTGTAATAGGATAGGCAATTAGTTTACCTGTCTATTTTGGAGCCAACCGGCTGTGATGTATTAGTGCTTTGGCTAGCTTGTGTATCTAGCCTTCGGGCTCTGTGTGAGCCTTTTCTTATTTTTCTAGTTAACAACTTTCAGACTTGGATACTTTGTGGACTATTTTATGCTTAATAAGATGGCCGTATGCATCATGCTGATGCAGAGGCCGGGGAAGCCCCCCTTTTCAAAAAAAAAATAAAATATATATGCTCAAAGGATAAAAGCAACATACATATGCTAAGAGCTGCATTGTTGAAGTCGAGAAAATGTCACACCACTTGCATATATACTGAACAAAGCTACATGCACCATAACTAGGAAGGAGGGCTTTACTTTATCAACTGAGAAATCTCACCGAGAATTTGACTTGACCATGAAACGGAATAAGGTCACTTCCTCCGTTCCGATTTACTCGTCGTGGTTGTAATCGGCTGTCCTCCTTTCAATGGCCCGGATAATTAACCTCGTCCCGTCCTCTCCTCTTTGAAGAAAGAAACATGCCTACAAACCTATCTAAATTTGTGTAGAAAATTGTTGTGTTCAGTGTTGCCCATTCTAGTCCTACTGAACCTAGTATCTATCTAAACTAGATCATTGATGGCGCGCGTTGCTGCGCCCGTCTATTTGTAGAGTAATGTAGAATGTTACCAAAAGCAGCTCAAAATAATAATGATATATATGATGGAAAAAACTAAGTGGCATGACTTATAGAATCTTATCACTTGTTAGGCATAAATCATGAAAGCCATATATTGTAAATTTGTAGCACATTACTATTCTCCTAAGCTTCTTATTTAGGACCAACATTCAACTTAAAAGCATATTCATGAGGATATATATGAACAAAGCCTGAGATACCACATACATGATCATGCAAGATTGACTTGAGAATTTCAATTTTGTTGAGCTTCTAGCCACAAGAATGCTTCTTGATAATATTGTATGTATGTAGAAATGATCAACTTGGGATGGCTATGAGCAAAGTCCTTGATACATAAGCATAAATGATCTGGGTGTTCTCAGAACTTTGCCTCCGTTATCACACTTTTCACAAGAACAACAAAAAGAACCAAAAAGGTTTAGACAAATTACACAACTCAGGAGCTCAACCCTCACATATTTCATTCATTCTAGTTATATTATTTTAAAAAAACAAAGCACTCACTTCTTGTTTCCGAGCAGGCACACTGCAACAATAAAATAACTCTGTCGTCTTTTCTCCTGAAAGCCAGGCTATTCTGATGTTAAGTTCCCCTAAGAAATCTGGGCTTTGTCCTTACCTACGAAAAAGTGAGATCTTTGGTACACAGTTATAAGAAAAAGGATAAAGCCGCTTGGAAAAAATGTGGTACACAGTTATTGAAGAATAGTAATACCTAATGGTAGCTGCAGGGACCAAAAACATACCATTGAGCACCTCCATAGGACAAACAGATTGTCTCACAAACTGCAGTTTGAAAGCCCCACATATTGTCCCATTGCTATGATATAATCGGTACAATATTGTCACACAAGGATTGTTGCTACTATAGTGCAGCAAAACTACTGACATGCAAAGCACAAAGTTAAATAGTAGCACAAAATAGCAAAATGCTATATAGGGCATATAGAGGAAGAAAAACCATTATACTATTGTTTGTCGCAGATCAAGTCTGAATGAAATGGGGATCAAACGATAATAAACTTTTAGGCATCTTAGCTCCCACTCTCTATATATATATTACTCAAATTAAAACTGACAATCGCCAAAGGAAATATCCATTGGCTAGCTCCCAGAATGAGTTAATTTAGAACTACATGCGAATTTTCTTACCAAATTAAAAATGACAAAAAACAGAAGCATATCGTAAATTAGACTGTCTATTTTATGCAAGCGGGTGACAACTACTCAGTTCTTGCAAATTTTAAGCAAATTGACGAACTACCTTTTCCCCAAATTAGAAGGAATGCAGTTCTCAGTTCTCACCATGACTATAATTTGGATTGCAGCTTGCGAACTTACATTATTTGCATATGTATCGTAGTGTTAGTCACTGGTAATGGAGGAGGCCAGAAGTGGAGGAACACACAATGGCATAAGTAGTGTCTATAGAATTAAGAAATTCAAGCTGGTGGAGTTTAATGCAGTGAGGTGAAATAAGCAAAACTAATTGCTAATAAAATGTTGAATTAAACAATAAACTTAGAATTGGTATTGTGGTAAGTTACGGTTACCAAATACGACCCTACAAAGATGGACCATGCTACCTTACTTTGAGAAGTGTGCATACAAATCCAATGTAATTGGGGTAGTGCTAATAAATAAACCAAAATCATGTTTCTGCAAAAGCTAAGGAATTTTTCTGATGTAAATACATACTTTGTCGTGCCTGGAGATTCCATGTACCAGGAAAATAAGAATTGTTGTTCTGTTTGCCTTTGATAGTTTAAGCAATCCAGAATCTCGCTCCAGCAGAAGGTTCGCTACATCATGGCCGCCTCTAATCGCCACAGTTATCAGAGGAGTCACATTTTGATTGGCCAAACGTTTTTCCAAGGGATCGATCATGGTCCAGGAGTACCTTCACAATATCTACAAGCAGTGTCAGATGTCCGTCTTTCTTGCTCATTAGCTTGTGTAGGCAATGGCACACTGAAGTTATCATACAGATCAGGTAAATTTCAGCACTGCAAAACTAATATAATTGGACCCATGGAGATTGATCAAAGACCCAAAAAACCATGGCAATCAATTTATTTAGAAATCCATAAACCCCTTTCTTCATGCGAACTATGAGATTCCAGTCTAGACACAAGGTCCAAAGCTCCCCTGTTCCCATGTAAAAATATGACCAATCAGAAGTGGTTTAGTATTGAAGTGTTTGTCAGTGCTCACCTCCGTGGCCTTCCTTTGAAGTGACATGCGAGCATCGAATCCTGATTTGTTCTTCCTCGCAAGGCTCTCCTTGTCAGAGCTTGAGCAACTCGACGACGATATTGATGAACCCTTTCTCAGCGATGATGAGTAGCATGGTCTCCCACCTTGTTGGGCTCGTTCGTTGACCACGGCAACGCAGATCCTCTCCTCATTGTCGAACTCCTCCCCGGTGCGGTCATCCGTGCATCGATTTGGCGATGATCTGGCGAAGGAGTGAGGTCTCTGACGTTGCGTGGTGAGAACATGGTCGCTTAGTTTTACATACCATTTGGGTAATAAGATTTAATTCGACGGCAATAGTCAAAACTGTATATACATAGCCAGTAGCATCAACCGTATAAATCATGGACGCAGATGCTTGGATAATAAGATGACATGTGTGAGAACATGGAAGCTAACGTGGCCAGCAGACATTGGAAATCGAGCTTTAGGATTTGAATACCTCAACTGGGATCTAAGTGCAACTGCAGAAAATTTACAGAGCCTGAACCAGATGGTATGGATTTTTTTTTTTTTTTGCAAATCGGCCTTAGTCCTTAGGATTTCCCAAACAAATACACGAACTAACGCCTGCAGCGGATTGGAAGGAAAAATAGAATCAATCGGAAGGATATAACCATGGCCGCCCACCGGCTAGGGCTCACTTTGCATTCTCGCGGCCACTCGCCACCGCAGATTGAGTTGGGTTCACACCTTGTTCGGTCCCACCAGGATGTCGCCGCTTTAGTTCATCCTCCATGAGGAAGGAAAGAAAGGATGTGAAGGTCCGCCACCGCATCTCTTTCCGACCGATCCGCATCGATGGGAGGGTGGTTTTGCCGTCGTCCCTTCACTTTGCCTTTGTTGGTCCGGACCTCCGTGTTCGGCGGCGTGGATGGGGATGCGAAGACGTCGGCATGGGTGGGGATGCGAGGATAAAGATCTGGCGGCGGCGTGGCGGCTGATGCGATTGGGGCCGACGCCGGGAGTAACGCCGCCGCATCCGTATGAGGAACGACGGTGGCGGAGGAACAGATGGAAGCTGTTCGTTCGGGGCTGGGTAACCTAGGTCATTAGCGTTGGAGTGGGAATAAGTGGGTCGGCCCAATTACGGACGAAAGAGAGGTCGCTCCGGAGCAAGAGACCGCGAGACGGCGCAAGACGACGCGCAATGGGCGATTTAATGACGCCCGAATTTGATCTGGAACGTACGTTCGAGGATCCGACGGCCGAGACAGTCAAATCGCTGTAGATGCCTGTAGCTAGCCTCGTTATACTGTTTCTCAATTGCCTAGAAAAAATTTTCAGAGCATAGCCAGCCCAGCAAGCTCTCAACATGAAGGTTGCGATGCGCTAGCTCTCAAATCCTCTTGTTCCACCGCGCGCGCTTCTCTCTGCACACCCACGCTCCGCTGCGCCCGTCGATGCCAAATCCCGATCGATTTTGGATCACCGGTGACGGTGATTGACAGCAAGCCTCTATCGCCATTGATGCTCTCCCTAGTTAGCATCTAACGGCTGACGTTCGGCCGCTCCAGGATGACGGATCGCGCGCGCGTCAGTCATCAGCGTTTATTTAGCAAAAAAAAAAAGAAAAAAAAAAGCCAGGCCGCCACCACCACAAACGCTCGCCGGCTTCCTTCCCCACACTCGAACTCGATAGTGGATAACCGCATCTCCGTCGACCACCATGGCCGCCCTTCTCCTCTCACTCTCCTCCCGCCTCCCCAACAGCACGCCCATCGCCTCCGCCGCCGCTCCCCGCCCCACACCGCGCTTCCTCTCCTTCCCCCTCACAACCGCCAAGCCTTGCCGCCGCCGCCGCGGGGGATGTAGCATCCTCGCCTCCTCCTCTGCGACGTCGCCCTCCCCGGCCGCCCAGCCTTTCCGCTCCCTGGCCCCCTCCGAGACCACCGTCCTCGTCACCGGCGCCACGGGCTACATCGGCCGCTTCGTCGTCCGCGAGCTGCTCCGCCGCGGCCACCGCGTCGTCGCCGTCGCCCGCCCGCGCAGCGGCGTCCGCGGCAAGAACTCCCCCGACGAGGTCGTCTCCGACCTCGCCCCCGCCCGCGTCGTCTTCTCCGACGTCACCGACCCGGCCGCCCTCCTCGCGGACCTCTCGGGATCGCTGTCGGGATACGCTCCCCCCGTGCACGCCGCGGTCTGCTGCCTCGCCAGCCGCGGCGGCGGGGTGCGGGACTCGTGGCGCGTCGACTACCGCGCCACGCTCCACACCCTCCAGGCCGCGCGCAGCCTCGGCGCCGCCCACTTCGTGCTCCTCTCCGCCGTCTGCGTCCAGAAGCCGCTGCTCGAGTTCCAGCGCGCCAAGCTCAGGTTCGAGGCCGAGCTCGCCGCCGAGGCGGCCCGGGACGCGGCCTTCACCTACAGCGTCGTCCGCCCCACCGCCTTCTTCAAGAGCCTCGGCGGCCAGGTCGAGGCCGTCAAGAAGGGCAACCCCTACGTCATGTTCGGCGACGGCAAGCTCTGCGCCTGCAAGCCCATCAGCGAGGAGGACCTCGCCGCCTTCATCGCGGACTGCATCTTCGACCGGGAGAAGGCCAACAAGGTCCTTCCGATCGGAGGGCCGGGGAAGGCCCTCACGCCGCTGGAGCAAGGGGAGATGCTGTTCCGGCTGCTCGGGCGCGAACCCAGGTTCCTCAGGGTGCCCATCCAGATCATGGACGGTGTCATCTGGGTGCTCGATGGACTGGCCAAGGTGTTCCCGGGGCTCGAGGATGCCGCCGAGTTCGGCAAGATTGGGAGGTACTATGCGTCGGAGAGCATGCTGGTGCTGGATCCCGAGACCGGGGAGTACAGCGATGAGAAGACGCCGAGCTATGGCAAAGACACGCTCGAGGAGTTCTTCGAGAAGGTGATAAGGGAAGGAATGGCGGGGCAGGAGCTAGGCGAGCAGACCATCTTCTAGCTCTAGGCCTTCCAGCTTGTAAATTCTTTTTCTTTTTTGCCAAGAGTGTAGGGAGGTAAATGAGACTTCTGAGTTTTGACACGTCTGTGTTTCCAACACAATATACATTTTTTTAAAACGAAGACGTTAGGAACGGTCCGATTTTAAATTAATAATAAAGCCACCAGATATCAAACAGAGTTTAAAAAGCAGAGTAGCGCAACACCAAAGCAGAGTAGCATGAAGGGCGTCGGTCAATTCCTGAAGATGCAGTAACAGAAGCTCAGGATATGGATTTTGGTGTCTCCGTTTCTCACCTGCTACTAGTGTGATCTATCTTCACTCTCGTAACAGTTGCTGCATGCAGCCAGGATCCATCTTTTAGCACAGGACTCGTTTCTGACAAATTCAGAGGCTTGCTCTTAATTTTGCTCTGATTTTTCTTTACGAACATGCCAAACTGGTAACGAAATTGCTCTCATTGAAGCTAGGGGCTCTCGCCGTCGTCACCGACGCCTCACTTGATACAATACAAATTCAAATTATGATACAATATCACTACACAAGGGGAATTTTGATGCAAAAGTGAGTGCTCGTTAACTGTACCCAAATAAGACGAACAACATGAGCTGATAATTGTACAGCACATATGGCTTGTTTGTGATAATCCCAATATAGAAACAGTACATACAATTTATATAAAACAAAATACTCAATGATCGCACATTGGTTCAGCCAAACTGATAGGAAGGTAGGTAGGTGTACGCTGCTCTGTAGTCCACAGCACAAATCTTGAAATCGCTGAACGCACTGGTGAGGGTGTCGGGACCCCCCGGGTGCCATCACACTTTCCGATATCCAGTTACATTTAGGCGACATTCAAACCAAGAAACCAAATCTGGTAAATTAACATCATCACACATTCACACTCAAACAAGCATTCAACTATGAGTCCCGCATCTATAAACTGGTCCAGCTCCCGGTGGCTTAGCAGTTTAGCAGTATGTGACTAAATATGCTAATACAGTACAGTACATGCCGCACTTACCCGAGTTTCTGCCGGTGCCTGCACCTCCTCCTCCTCCTCAAAGCCGGTTGCGGGTTGCCGGCCACCATCGATCTCATTGATACACTCTCGCCGGGCTGGAGTTTGGATATTGACAAGAAGAAGAAGAAGAAACCCGCTTGAAGAGGGGGAAGGAGAAACGACGGCGACGGCCGACGGGGGAGGAGATCAACGGAAGGAGGAGGACTCGTTCTGTTTCGTCGGCCAGGGCTCACTCAGGCTTTAGCTTCATGGGCGGCCCATTTCATAAATAACGGGCTGGCCATTGCTGGATGGGGGTTTACTCCAAACTGGCCCATGATCACATTTTCTATCACTTTGTTCTTGTGAGAGCAACTAGGTACATCAGCGTTTTCTCAAAAAAAAAAAAAAAAAAAAACTAGGTACATCAGCGAGTTTACTCAAAAAAAGGGTACATCAGCGAGTGTACCTACAAAACCTAAGTCCCCTCCCAACGATCACTTGGGATGGACACTTGGTGCGGTCTCAGCCGCCACCATGTGTCACGTTTTGGACATTCCCTTCAGATTTTTTTTACACACGTTTTCGGCTTTTTAAATATGTTTTTTCGGCTTTTCGCTTTTCCACCTGTCTTTCTTAGCTTTCAAAAAAAAAATCACGAAAAACACGTTTTTTTGCTTCCGCGAGAGGCACGGCCATGCCCCTCGAGAACAAAAAAAACGCGTTTATTTTCCTTTTGTGAGAGGCACGGTTTTGCTTCCACGAGAGGCACGACCGTGCAACTCGGAAACAAAAAAACGCGTTTTCTCATTTTTTTTCCTTCCGCGGGAGGCATGGTTTTGCATCCGCGAGAGACACAGTTTTGCTTCTTCGAGAGGCACGGCCGTGCCTCTCAAAAGGGAAAGAAGACAAGGAAACAAAAAAAAACACGTTTTCTTTTTTTCCTACTGCGAGAGGCAAGATTTTGCTTCCGCGAGAGGCATGGATTTACTTCCACGAGGGACATGGCCGTGCCTCTCGGAAACGGCTCTTGGAAAGGAAGAAAAAAATGTGCTCCCGCTTTGGTTTTTTTACAGGTTTTTTCATGAAAAAAAAGTTCGTTAAAACCTATCAATATGGATCTAGTTTTGAAGATATCGACACGAGGAATTCAACGGTAAAAACGGTTCGAGAGTTCGATGCACGGTTTAAGAGATAAAACGTTTTGAATAAACGAATATATGAAAAAAGGGAAAACTCTCTGGTTGGGACAAGGTGCAGATGCAGTGCGCCATTTGTTACAAATTGAAAGGAGTATGTAACGCCCTCGATGCGGCTATATCTCCCACGTGTCGAAGCACGACTTAGAGGCATAACCGCATTGAAAGCAATGTCGCAAGTGAGGTAATCTTCACACAACCCATGTAATACATAAGGGAAAAAGATACATAGTTGGCTTACAATCGCCACTTCACACAATTACATGAATAAAGCATTACATCATCCAGATACAACCAAGGTCCGACTACGGAACCAATGTTGGGGAACGCAGCAGAAATTCAAAATTTTTCCTACGTGTCACCAAGATCTATCTATGGAGAGACCAGCAACGAGTAGAAAGAGAGTGCATCTACATACCCTTGTAGATCGCTAAGCGAAGCGTTCAAGTGAACGGGTTGATGGAGTCGCACTCGTCGTGATTCAAATCACCGATGATCAAGTGCGAACGCACGGCACCTCCGCGTTCAACACACGACAGCTGACCGACGATGTCTCCCACGCCTTGATCCAGCAAGGAGAGAGGAGAGGTTGAGGAAGACTCCATCCAAAGAAGAAAGACAACGGCGTGGTGGTGGTGGATGAGTGTGGCAATCCAGCAGGCTTCGCTAAGCACCACAGAGAGGAGGAGTACTTGGGAGAGAGGAGAGGCTGCAACCAAAGGCGGAGATCGAATCACGTGTATTTGGTGTGTTCTCTGGGCAGCCCTATGCCTCACTATTTATAGGGGAGAGGGCTGCGCCCCTTTAGGGTTTCCCACCCCAAGGGTGCGGCCAGCCTCCAGATCCAATCTGGTGGCGGCGAGGGGAGAGAGGGGAGGCGCACCTGGGGTGGGCCTTAGGCCCATCTGCCTAGGGTTTGCCCCCTTCCCCACTTCCCACGCCTGGGCCTTGGTGGGGCGCCCAGCCCACCTAGGGCTGGTCCTCCCACACTTGGCCCACGCAGCCTTCGGGGCAGGTGGCCCCACTTGGTGGACCGGGACCCTCCGGTGGTCCCAGACGTCATCGATAAACCCCAAACTTTTCCGGTGACCAAAACAGACTTCCCATATATAAATCTTTACCTCCGGACCATTCCGAACTCCTCGTGACGTCCGGATCTCATCCGGACTCGAACAACATTCGTAACCACATACAAGCTTCCTTTATAACCCTAGCGCCATCGAACCTTATGTGTAGACCCTACGGGTTCGGAGACATGTAGACATGACCGAGACGTTCTCCGGTCAATAACCAACAGCGGGATCTGGATACCCATGTTGGCTCCCACATGTTCCACGATGATCTCATCGGATGAACCACGATGTCAAGGACTCAGTCGATCCCGTATTCAATTCCCTTTGTCTAACGGTATTGTACTTGCCCGAGATTCGATCGTCGGTATACCGATACCTTGTTCAATCTCGTTACCGGCAAGTCTCTTTACTCGTTCCGTAACACATCATCCGTGATCAACCCCTTGGTCACATTGTGCACATTATGATGATGTCCTACCGAGTGGGCCCAGAGATACCTCTCCGCTTTACGGAGTGACAAATCCGATCTTGATCCGTGTCAACCCAAAAGACACTTTCGGAGATACCGTAATGCACCTTTATAGTCACCCGATACGTTGTGACGTTTGATACACCCAAAGCACTCCTACGGTATCCGGAGTTACACGATCTCATGGTCTAAGGAAGAGATACTTGACATTATAAAAGCTCTAGCAAACGAACTACACGATCTTTGTGCTATGCTTAGGATTGGGTCTTGTCCATCACATCATTCTGCTAATGATGTGATCCTGTTATCAACGACATCCAATGTCCATAGCCAGGAAACCATGACTATCTGTTGATCACAACGAGCTAGTCAACTAGAGGCTTACTAGGGACATATTGTGGTCTATGTATTCACACGTGTATTACGATTTCCGGATAATACAATTATAGCATGAATAAAAGACAATTATCATGAACAATGGAATATAATAATACTTTTATTATTGCCTCTAGGGCATATTTCCAACAGTCTCCCACTTGCACTAGAGTCAATAATCTAGTTCACATCGCCATGTGATTAACATTGACAGGTCACATCACCATGTGACCAACATCATCAAATGAGCTCTGGGGTTTTGATCATGTTTTGCTTGTGAGAGAGGTTGTAGTCAACGGGTCTGCAACATTCAGATCCGTATGTACTTTGCAAATCTCTAGGTCATATTGTAAACGCTACTTCCACGCTCCACTTGGAGCTATTCCAAATGGTTGCTCCACTATACGTATCCGGTTTGCTACTTAGAGTCATTCGGATAGGTGTTAAAGCTTGCATCGACGTAATCCTTTACGCCGAACTCTTCATCACCTCCATAATCGAGAAACATGTCCTTATTTACTCCAAGGACAATTTTGATCATTGTCTAATGATCCATTCTGGATCATTCTTGTACCCTTGTCGACTCATGGCAAGGCACACTTCGGTGCGGTACACAAACATAGCATATTGTAGAGCCTATGTATAAAGCATAGGGGACGACCTTCGTCCTTTCTCTCTCTTCTCGCCGTGGTCGAGCTTTAAGTCTTAACTTCATACCTTACATGTCGTGCAAGAACTCCTTCTTTGGACCGATCCATCTTGAACACCTTCAAGATCATGTTAAGGTATATGCTCATTTGAAAGTACTATTAAGCGTTTTGATCTATCCTCATAGATCTTGATGCTCAATGTTCAAGTAGCTTAATCCAGGTTTTCCATTGAAAACACTTTTCAAATAACCCTATATGCTTTCCAGAATTCTACATCATTTCGATCAACAATATGTCAATAACATATACTCACCGAAATTATATAGTGCTCCCACTCACTTCTTTGGAAATACAAGTTTCTCATAAATTTGTATAAACCCAAAATCTTTGATCATCTTATCAAAGTACATATTCCAACTCCGAGATGCTTACTCCGGTCCTTGGAAGGATCATGGAGCTAGCATACCTTTTAGCATCCTTAGGATCGACAAAACTTTTCTCGATTGTATCACATACAACCTTTCCTTAAAACCGGTAAGGAAACTCATTTTGACATCCATCCGCCAGATTTCATAAATGCAGCTAATGCTTACATGATTCCGACGGACTTTAAGCATCGCTACGGATGAGAAAATCTCATCGTAGTCAACTCCTTGAACTTGTGAAAAACTCTTCGCCACAAGTCGAGCTTCATAGACGGTGACATTACCGCCCACGTCCGTCTTCTTCTTAAAGATCCATTTATCTCGGATTTCATGGCTTCTAACCATTTTTGAATTTGGGCCCACCATCGCTTCTCCATAGCTCGAGGTTCATTGTTGTCTAGCAACATGACCTTCAAGACAGGATTCTTGCACCACTCTAAAGTAGTACGCATCCTTGTCACCCCACGAGGTACGGTAGTGACTTGATCCAAGTTTCATGATCACTATCATAAGCTTCTACTTCAATTGGTGTAGGTGCCACAGGAACAACTTCCTGTGCCCCGCTACACACTAGTTGTAGTGATGGTTCAACAACCATATCAAGTCTCCACCATCCTCCCACTCAACTTTTCGAGACAAACTTTTCCTCGAGAAAGGACCCGATTCAAGAAACAATCCCTATTGCTTTCGGATCTGAATTAGGAGGTATACCCAACTGTTTTGGGTGTCCTATGAAGATGCATTTTATCCGCTTTGGGTTCGAGCTTATCAACTCAAACTTTTTCACATAAGCGCCGCAGCCCCAAACATTTAAGAAATGACGACTTAGGTTTCTCTGAACCATAGTTCATACGTTGTCATCTCAACGGAATTACGTGGTGCCCCTTTTAAAGTGAATGTGGTTGTCTCTAATGCCTAACCCATAAACGATAGTGGTAATTCGATAAGAGACATCATGGTACACACCATATCCAATAGGGTGCAACTATGATGTTCAGACACACCATCAAACTATGGTGTTCCAGGCGGTATTAATTGTGAAACAATTTCCACAATGTCTTAATTTCGTGCCAAAGCTCGTAACTCAGATACTCATCTCTATGATCATATCATAGACATTTCATCCTCTTGTCACGACGATCTTCAACTTCACTCTGAAATTACTTGAACCATTCAATAATTCAGACTTGTGTTTCATCAAGTAAATATACTCTACATCTTCTCGAATCATCGTGAAGTAAGAACATAACGATATTCATCAGATACCTCAAGACTCATTGGACCGCACACATCAAAATGTGTTACTTCCAACAAGTTGCTATCTTGTTCCATCTTATTGAAAATGAGGCTTTTAGGTCATCTTGCCCATGTGGTATGATTTGCATATCTCAATTGATTCAAAATCAAGTGAGTCCAAACGATCCATCTGCATGGAGTTTCTTCATGCGTATACACCAATAGACATGGTTCGCATGTCTCAAACTTTTCAAAACGAGTGAGTCCAAAGATCCATCAATATGGAGCTTCTTCATGCTTTTATACCAATATGACTTACATGGCGAAGGCCACAAGTAAGTGGTACTATCATTACTATCTTATATCCTTTTGGCATGAAAATGTGTATCACTACGATCGAGATTCAATAAACCATTCCTTTAGGTGCAAGACCATTGAAGGTATTATTCAAATGAACAGAGTAACCATTATTCTCCTTAAATGAATAACCGTATTGCGATAGACATAATCCAATCATGTCTATGCTCAACGCAAACACCAAATCTCGATGGTAGAGGGAGCGTGCGATGCTTGATCACATCAACCTTGGAAATACTTCCAACACATATCGTCAGCTCACCTTTAGCTAGTCTCCGTTCATTCCGTAGCTTTTATTTCGAGTTACTAACACTTAGCAACCGAACCGGTATCTAATACCCTGGTGCTACTAGGAGTACTAGTAAAGTACACATCAACATAATGTATATCCAATATACTTCTATCGACCTTGCCAGCCTTCTCATCTACCAAGTATCTAGGGTAATTCCGCTCCAGTGACTATTCCCCTTATCATAGAAGCACTTAGTCTCGGGTTTGGGTTCAACCTTGGGTTTCTTCACTAGGGCAGCAGCTGATTTGCCGTTTCATGAAGTATCCCTTCTTGCCCTTGCCCTTTTTGAAACTAGTGGTTTCACCAACCATCAACAATTGATGCTCCTTCTTGATTTCTACTTTCGCGGTGTCAAACATCACGAATACCTCAAGGATCATCACATCTATCCCTGATATGTTATAGTTCATCACGAAGCTCTAGCAGCTTGGTGGCAATGACTTTGGAGAAACATCACTATCTCATCTGGAAGATCAACTCCCACTCGATTCAAGTGATTATTGCACTCAGACAATCTGAGCACAAGTTCAACCATTGAGCTTTTCTCCGTTAGTTTGTAGGCTAAGAAAATCGTCGGAGGTCTTATACCTCTTGACGTGGGCACGAGCCTGAAATCTCAATTTCAGCCCTCGAAACATCTCATATGTTCCGCGACGTTTCGAAAAACATCTTCGATGCCTTAATTCTAAACCGTTTATCTGAACTATCACGTAGTTATCAAAACGTGCATGTCCGATGTTCGCAACATCCACAAACGACGTTTGGGGTTCAGCACACTGAGCGGTGCATTAAGGACATAAGCTTTCATCGTGTCGCATAATCGCCATGTCAACTTTCAACTATATTTTCTCTAGGAACATATCTAAACAAAGGAACTAAAACGCGAGCATACGACATAATTTGCAAAGATCTTTTGACTATGTTCGGATAATTAAGTTCATCTTATGAACTCCCACTCGATAGACATCCCTCGGTCATCTAAGTGATTACATGATCCGAGTCAACTAGGCCGTGTCCGATCATCACGTGAGACGGACTAGTCATCATCGGTGAACATCTTCATGTTGATCGATCTACTATACGACTCATGCTCGACCTTTCGGTCTCCGTGTTCCGAGGCCATGTGCGTACATGCTAGGCTCGTCAAGTTAACCCCAAGTGTTTTATTTGTGTAAAACTGTCTTACACCCGTTGTATGTGAACGTAAGAATCCATCACACCCGATCATCACGTGGTGCTTAGAAGCGACGAACTGTAGCAAAGGTGCACAGTCAGGGGAGAACACTTCTTGAAATTTTGTAAGGGATCATCTTATTTACTACCGTCGTCCTAAGTAAACAAGATGCATAAACATGATAAACATCACATGCAATTATATAGTTGTGACATGATATGGCCAATATCATTTTGCTCCTTTTGATCTCCATCTTCGGGGCTCCATGATCATCATCGTCACCGGCATGACACCATGATCTCCATCATCGTGTCTCCATGAAGTTGTCTCGCCAACTTATTACTTCTACTACTATGGCTACCAGTTAGCAATAAAGTAAAGTAATTACATGGCGTTGTTCAATGACACGCAGGTCATACAATAAATTAAGACAACTCCTATGGCTCCTGCCGGTTTTCATACTCATCGACATGCAAGTCGTGAATCCTATTACAAGAACATGATCAATCTCATACATCACATATCATTCATCACATTCATCTTGGCCATATCACATCACATAGCATACCCTGCAAAAACAAGTTAGACGTCCTCTAATTGTTGTTTGCATGTTTTACGTGGCTGCTATGGGTTTCTAGCAAGAACGTTTCTTACCTACGCAAAACCACAACGTGATTTGCCAATTGCTATTTACCCTTCATAAGGACCCTTTTCATCGAATCCGTTCGACTACAATTGGGAGAGCGGCACCGCTAGCCACCTTATGCACGAAGTGCATGTCAATCGGTGGAACTGTCTCACGAAGAGTACGTAAGGTCGGTCCGGGCCGCTTCATCCCACAATACCGTCGAAACAAGATTGGACTAGTAACGGTAAGCATATTGAACAACATCAACGCCCACAACTACTTTGTGTTCTACTCGTGCAAAGAATCTACGCAATAGACCTAGCTCATGATGCCACTGTTGGGGAACGTAGCAGAAATTCAAAAATTTTCCTACGTGTCACCAAGATCTATCTATGGAGAGACCAGCAACGAGTAGAAAGAGAGTGCATCTACATACCCTTGTAGATCGCTAAGCGGAAGCGTTCAAGTGAACGGGGTTGATGGAGTCGCACTCGTCGTGATTCAAATCACCGATGATCAAGTGCGAACGCACGGCACCTCCGCGCTCAACACACGACAGCCCGACGATGTCTCCCACGCCTTGATCCAGCAAGGAGAGAGGGAGAGGTTGAGGAAGACTCCATCCAGCAGCAGCACAACGGCGTGGTGGTGGTGGATGAGTGTGGCAATCCAGCAGGCTTCGCTAAGCACCACAGAGAGGAGGAGTACTTGGGAGAGAGGAGAGGGCTGCAACCAAAGCGCGAGATCGAATCACGTGTATTGGTGTGTTCTCCGGGCAGCCCTATGCCTCACTATTTATAGGGGAGAGGGGCTGCGCCCCTTTAGGGTTTCCCACCCCAAGGGGTGCGGCCAGCCTCGAGATCCAACTGGTGGCGGCGAGGGGAGAGAGGGAGGCGCACCTGGGTGGGCCTTAGGGCCCATCTGCCCTAGGGTTTGCCCCCTTCCCCACTTCCCACGCCTTGGGCCTTGGTGGGGCGCCCAGCCCACCTAGGGGCTGGTCCTCCCACACTTGGCCCACGCAGCCTCTCAGGGCAGGTGGCCCCACTTGGTGGACCCAGGACCCTCCGGTGGTCCCGTGCGTCTCGATAAACCCCAAACTTTTCCGGTGACCAAAACAGGACTTCCCATATATAAATCTTTACCTCCGGACCATTCCGGAACTCCTCGTGACGTCCGGGATCTCATCAGGACTCGAACAACATTCGGTAACCACATACAAGCTTCCTTTATAACCCTAGCGCCATCGAACCTTAAGTGTGTAGACCCTACGGGTTCGGGAGACATGTAGACATGACCGAGACGTTCTCCGGTCAATAACCAACAGCGGATCTGGATACCCATGTTGGCTCCCACATGTTCCACGATGATCTCATCGGATGAACCACGATGTCAAGGACTCGGTCGATCCGTATTCAATTCCCTTTGTCTAACGGTATTGTACTTGCCCGAGATTCGATCGTCGGTATACCGATACCTTGTTCAATCTCGCTTCGGCAAGTCTCTTTACTCGTTCCGTAACACATCATCCCGTGATCAACCCCTTGGTCACATTGTGCACATTATGATGATGTCCTACCGAGTGGGCCCAGAGATACCTCTCCATTTACACGGAGTGACAAATCCCAGTCTTGATCCGTGTCAACCCAAAAGACACTTTCGGAGATACCTGTAATGCACCTTTATAGTCACCCAGTTACGTTGTGACGTTTGATACACCCAAAGCACTCCTACGGTATCCGGGAGTTACACGATCTCATGGTCTAAGGAAGAGATACTTGACATTATAAAAGCTCTAGCAAACGAACTACACGATCTTTGTGCTATGCTTAGGATTGGGTCTTGTCCATCACATCATTCTCCTAATGATGTGATCCCGTTATCAACGACATCCAATGTCCATAGCCAGGAAACCATGACTATCTGTTGATCACAACGAGCTAGTCAACTAGAGGCTTACTAGGGACATATTGTGTTCTATGTATTCACACGTGTATTACGATTTCCGGATAATACAGTTATAGCATGAATAAAAGACAATTATCATGAACAATGAAATATAATAATACTTTTATTATTGCCTCTAGGGCATATTTCCAACAACCAAAATAAAAGAAGAACCCCAAATGCGACAAAAGGTCCACGATCGACCCCAACTGGGCTCCACTACTGATCAACTAGAACGAAACAACACAAAGGGCAAGATCTTCATCGAGCTCCTCCTTGAGCTTGGTTCGTCACACCTTTCGGTAACATAGGCACCGCAAACTGGTTTTGGAAGTATCCGTGAGCCACGAGGACTTAGCAATCCCATTACCATGGGTATCAAGACTAGCAAAGCTTAATGGGAAAGAAGGGGTAAAGTGGTGAGGTAGCGGCGGTGACTAAGCATGTATGGTGGCTAACCAACGCAAAGAAGAGCGAGAAGAGAACAAGCGGAACGGTCGAGAAGCTAGCAATGATCAAGAGGTGATCCACGAACACCTACTTACGCCAAACATAACACGAAACCGTGTTCACTCCCGGACTCCACGAGAAGAGACCATCACGGCTACACACTCGGTTGATGCGTTTTAATTCGGATCAAGTGTCAAGTTGTCTACAACCGGACATTAACAAATTCCCATCGCCACATAACCGCGGGCACGGCTCTCGAAAGTTTAAACCCGCAGGGTGTCCCAACTTAGCCCATGACAAGCTCTCGCGATCATCGAAGGAATAGACCTTCACCCGAGACACTCCGATCGACTCGGTATCCGGTACATCAAGACATTTCGACAATGGTAAAACAAGACCAGCAAAGCCGCCCGATGCGCCGACAATCCCGATAGGAGCTGCACATATCTCGCTCGAGGCAACACCGGATGAGACATCCTACGAGTAAAACCAAACCTCAAGTTGCCCGAGGGGGCCCCGCAGTCTACTCGGTTCGAACCAGCACTTAGACAAGCACTGGCCCGGGGGGGCTGAAATAAAGATGACCCTTGAGAGAGCGACTCCCAAGGAAAAGATAGGTGGTGGTGAGGCAAATGGTAAAAGGCAATGTTGGGCCTTCTTTGGACAAGTTTTATTCAAAGCGAACTGTCAGGGGGGTCCCATAAATCACCCGACCGCGTAAGGGACGCAAAATCCGGGAACATAACACCGGTATGACGGAAACTAGGGCGGCAAGAGTGGAACAAAACACCAGGCATAAGGCCGAGCCTTCCACCCTTTACCAAGTATATAGATGCATTAATAATATAAGAGATATTGTGATATCCCAACATAAACCCTGTCCACCATGGAGAAATCTTCAACTTCACCTGCAACTAGCAACGCTATAAGAGGGGCTGAGCGAAAGCGGTAACATAGCCAAACAATGGTTTGCATAGGAATGGTGTCAAAGGTTAGGGGTTCATGGCAATATGGGATGGCTGGACAAACAGTAATAGGCGCAAGCAACATAGCGAAAGAACGAGGCAACTAGCATAGCAATGATAGTAGTGAGATCCAGGGTAGCGGTCATCTTGCCTGAAATCCCGCAAGGAAGAAGAACGAATCCATGAAGAAGACGAACGGATGAAGCGGAACCAATCGTAGACGAACGAATCCTCACGATCGTAACGAAACAGGAACTAACAAGAAGAAGCACACAACATAGGTAAACACACCACACAAGAACATGACATGATGCACAACAAGCATGATGCATGACCAAGCTACATGAAGCTACTCATGACAAGAGAAGATGCAAACAAGAACAACACATCAAGGCAAGTTAAATGAGGCCGAAACAACATATAACAATTAGGTAAGTCCTCATATGCATATTTCGAAATTGGTCCAGAACTGAATAAACATTATGTTCAAGTAGTTAAACAGCAAGTTAAGATGCACCATGATGATCTACACGAAATTCTAGTCAAGTTACATATAAAGTTCATTAGATTCGGAGCTACGGGCTAGAAGATATGAGCAAAACAAGTTAAACATGGCATTGATGCAAAATGCACCCACACATCCAGCAAACACCTCAAAACAAGGATGCTACATGATAATATGAAGCTACATGCAAAATCAAGCAAGTTTCATATAGAGCACACTCAAAACGGAGCAACGATGCAACACATGCACACTATACAAGTCATAGCAATAATCTGTCCAAAACAGCTTCTAGGCATCTTACAAGCATCAAAACAATATGCTACAGCACCCCAATATAATAACAAAAGACATGGGCATGAAGTACACGTAAAGCATAACAAAACATGAACACTGAGCTATCTCCAGAAACAACTAGAAAATGCTCAAAACGACATGGAGATATTGCAAGTAATAACAATTTCAGACTTTAGCAGAAATAACATCAGGTTGCAATGTTTAGAGCTATCAAACAACATGTTACAGGAACTTATCATGGCAAACAAAGGCATGGCATGAAACTACTAATAGCATATATCAAAAGACCTTACTGACCATAAGCCAAAAAGGCATCTAAGAAATGATGGCACCCATGTAAACATAGCAAGTTTTATTACAGATTTGAACATGGCAGAAACAACGATTAGTAGGCATGTTCGTGAGCTCGAACCACTCACTACAAAGCAATACATGGCATGTCAAGGCAACCAACAGTAAGAAGGCATGTTTATTAAGCTAAGCATGGCAAGATCAAGGTCATAGCATACACAGATCAACTACAACGACCTCGTGAAAATTGACTCTCATGCAAACAATCTGTCAGGAAACATTTTCAAACAACTTTGGAGCAAGAAATGAACATGTTCCAGCAGGCTATAAATGCAACCAATAGCATGAATGGATAGAGAATGACATATATATCAAAACATGTTTATAGAGCACCTCCAGATTATGCATAGATTGATTAGTGGAAGCATGTTAACATAGCAACAAATTATAACAGAATCTGCCAGGAAAACAACAACAGCAACTACCCTACTTTACAAGCTCGATGCACTCAGCACACAACTCACAAAAATACAAGGTCAACACCTCTGGAAAGATGGCATGTCCTAGTCCAACATTCATGTAGAGCTCATACTCATAGGATGCACACATAAATCATGGCAAAAATGACAAAAGAGCTCGAGCTGATAAGATTCTGGAACTAACGATCTGAAGCCTTCTTCTAACAGCATTTCGGGCATCAAGATGACCTCAAATGAAATTGATGCAATGGAATGAAATGATGTACTCGTCGAGACGAACAATTTGAAATATTACACGCGCAAAACGGAGCTACAGATGCGGAGATGTGATGCGATGAAAATGCATGAAAATAAACACAGAATCAGGGACTTAGTGGAATTTCACCTCCGGGAAAGTCAACCCGGGACGACGCGGTACCGGGACGGAGTGGTACGGGACGGGCGCGGGTGCGTTTGGATCGCTTCCCGGTGGATCTCATCCACCCGGAGCTAGATCCGGCCGGAGCGGCGCCGGGAGGAGCTCGGGCTCCGGCGAGCCTGTCTTGGGGAGCGAGACGACGACGGGGGCCGGCAGAGGGCGGATGGCGGGACCGGCGGGGAGAGGCGCTACGCCGGTCGGGCGGCGGCGGAGCTGAGCCTGGCGACCGGTGGCGGGCAGGTCGCGAAGCCGGGCGAGGTTTGGGCGGCGCTGGTCGGGAGAGCAATGACGCGCGGCATGCGGGCAGGCTGTGAGCGCAGCAGTGAGGCGCGGAGGCGGCGCCGGGCGCTGAGCGAGGAGGCGCGGGCAAGGCGACGAGGGCGGCGAGGTCGCCGGGCGGCGAAATGCGGCGGGCGGCGAACAGCGCGGCCACGGCGCATGGCGAGGCGAGCCGAGGCGCGCGCGCGGCTGGCTGGGCGGCGGGCACCTCGAACCCATGGCCATGGCCAGCAGCGGCGGGACAAAGCGGCAGCGGCGGTTGGCTGAGGAGGCGGGGAGGGCGGCGTGGCAGCTCCGGATTGGCCGGCGAGCGTGGCAGCGGACATGTCCGGCTTGGGCGGACGTGTCCGGCGGCGCGAGGATGAAAATGGTTGCACCGCGAATTTCGGAGGGGGAGGTGTTTATATAGGTAGAGGGAACTAGGAGTGTCCAAATGAGGAGCGGTTTTCGGCCACGCGATCGTGATCGAACGACCGAGAGCCTGGAGGGGAGTTTGATGGGTTTTGGACCACTTTGGAAGGGGTGTTGGGCTGCAACAAAAGAGGCTTTCACGGTTACCCGGTTAACCGTTGAAGTATCAAACGACCTCCAAATGGCACGAAACTTGACAAGCGGTCTACCGGTGTTATACCAAGGCCGCTTGGCAAACCTCGGGCCATTCCGAGAAAGTTTAATACCCGCACACGAAAAGAGGGAAGTAGGGAACACCGGAGGACATAGGAGTACCGGATTGCAAAACGGACAACGGGGAAAAGGCTCGGATGCATGAGACGAACATGTATGCAAAATGAGATGCACATGATGACATGATAAAATGCAAATGATGACGTGGCAAAGTGCAACACGCAAGCAAATGACATGGCAACGACGGCGAATAACTGGCAGACATCTGGCGCATCGGATCCGGGGTGTTACAACACTCCACCACTACGAGAGGATCTCGTCCCGAGATCTAGAATGGCACCGGAGGGAAAACGGAAGAGAAAAAGAAAGGTAAAACTAAGTTGCTTCTTTGACGAACGAGTGAAACCATGAACCTTGAGAGGTTGAGGAAAAATGAAAGAAAGAAAACAACGAAGATGAACATAGTTGAGAACACTCCGTTAGAAAAGAGGAGCAAGGGATACAACGAAAACCAAGAGGTTTAGTGATAAGATAGATATTGAAACCACTCCGGTTAAAACTAGATAGAGGAGGAATAAGATTGAAATAATTTGGGCAGCACTCCGACTGAAAGAAGGAAAACTTGATAAGATGAAAAGCACTTGAAGAGATGACACAACACTCCGGTTAAATGGATAAGAAAGAAAAAAAAACACGATGCTCACAATTCAAGATGATGAGTGAAAAGAGCAACATCACAATGCCTCCGGAAGAAATAATAGAAGATAGACCATTTGGATAAAGGGACGTAGAATAAAATGACAACTTCTGCCACGAATGAGCTTGGAAAGCACCCTTCCAAGAAGGTTACAACGGGTTTGTTGGGAAAAACCAACAACAACAAGAATAAGCTTGTAGTGGCCTTATAGAAAACATCTCAAAACTATGAGGTGACAACCGGCCATAAATGGTAACCATTGATGGAAACAATTGCTTGCTTGAGATCAACGAAGAGATGAAAATTGCTTTCGCCGAGAGGATAAGAGAAAACTTGGATCATTGATAAACACCATAATAGCAACATTCCTTCGGGAAGGCTTTAGGTGAAATATAACCCAAGATAACTCCAACAACGGGATTGATGGATTTAAAATACCTCATTCTTGACAACATATGAATCATGAAACAAGAAGGAAATTGTCAAGAGTGACATAACGCCATCTCAAAGATAAGGTAGAAAGAATTGCACTTTGGAATGCAAGACAGAGAATACTTCAACGCCTCAAAACAAAACATGTGTTGAGCATCATGTTTAATTTTGAGTATAGCTTGGCGGGTCATAACTTCGAGCGAAATCTTGAAGAACAATTGAAGAATGAAAAGAATCCTTGATGAACCACCATGTAGAGCCTCCATGAAGAACTCCGGTAACAAAAGGAATGAAAAGAAAGAGAAGTTGAAAACACAAGGTGAATCCTTGCAATGATTTAGATGGATCTCCGTGATAATTAGAGCTTGGAACTCCGTGAAAAGAAAAGATGAAACAACTGAAACCGAGAATTTTAAGGGCCTCCGGAATAAAGAATTAATCACTTGGATGAACAAGAATAAGAATTATGTTATGCTTATCCTTCACCAATTAAATTGATGAGAATCAACGGATTTGGCATACTACTTATTCTCGTAGAAAGGATTAAAAGAGATATCTCAAAACTTGAGACGGTCTTCAACGAACCACCGGTAGGATTGGAACAACAAATGAATTGATATGATGAACAAGGAAGAGAGATCTTGAAAGAACCACCGTAAGAATTGAAAAAGAGAGAAGCAAGGGCACAATTCACCGGAAAGAATTGGAAAACGAATGAAGATACTTGAGGGTATTTAGATACAAATGAACGAGAGCTGATTAGAGAATACTTGAATGATGCACCGGTGTGATTTGGAGAACGAGAGCTGAAAGCTTGAATGAATAATACTGAGATGATGGGCTTCAAGGAATGAAACTGAAAAGACTCCTAAAATGCTCCGGATGGGTGAAAAGATTCTCACAATCGAAAACAATTATGAGAGGATGGCAACAAGCTAGCACCAAGAATCTTGAAGAGAATAGAGCAAGATTAAAGAGAAACTCTTCTTCGGTCTTCAAAATCCGAGAATGACAACGAGAAACACCACCAATAATTACTGAGATACTCCGGGAGAATGAAAAGCGAAGGAGTTTGAGCCAACGATGAAAAGAATTTGAATGATCTTGGAGAAAAGCATTTGACTGATGATAACTCATTCTTACGTCAAACTAGGAGAAGAATTGAGAATAACTCCGGAGGAATTAGAAGAGTCAGGTAAGATCCTGGGAAAAGACCTGTGGGTTATGGGCCCACTCAAAAGAAAACACCGTTGGAAATGATTTTAAAGAGAGATTGCACCGGTTGAAACAAAATGGCTTGAATGAGATAACAACCTCGAAATAGCTTGAACGAATGCAGAGTGGAAACACGAATCTTCGAGATATCTTGAGCACTCTGGAATAACAAATAGCGAGAAGTAGAATGATAATGAGGCGCACCGGTATGAGAAGACATTGAAATGAGGAAAAAGGTATGATCAACAAAACTTAACTTGAATCCACCGGAGAAGAAACAACAATGAAGGATGATGAACTTGAAACTGTTGAGCATCTTCATGGGAAATCACCGGATCAGAACATTGATTGAAAAGAATGAAGAGACTTCACATGAATAAATGGATACTTGATTAAGAAATCTGTGTCCTTGAAGAAAAAGGGTGGGAGGGCGGGAAAACAAAGACAACTCGGGATGGATGAAACAAACACCGTTGAGAATAAATGATAATTGGTCTTGCTGATGGGGAGAATGATGGGATCACCTCGAAGAGAAGCGCACTGGTTGGAAAAGAATTAACATGACAACCTCAATGATCAAAAAGGATAGTATTCACATAGCAATATGAGAACACCACTTAGGAAAGGTATGGATTCAACATTTGACAACGAAGCAACTCGAATACCACCACTCAAAACAAAAACAAAGGACTGGCTTGCAGAATAAGCCGGAACAAACATATGATAGAGATTTCGTCCGAAGTTTTCGTGGTGGGGCCTACACGGGCTCAATCGTACAACACCATCATGTACAAGGCAGTGCACATGACATACGAAGTGTCCCCGAGTCGGCATAGCCAAGGACTCTTTAAGACACAACGAGACCACTGTAAAACCAACCGTGAATAGGCGGACCACTAGACGTCGAACCCCAATTTCATATCATACATCCGTCGGAAAGATATCCTAAGAGCTACTTGAATTCCCACCTATGAAACTCCCGAAACTTTCGGTTATGCAATCGGTGTTGGGGATAGAGGGAGCAATATATCTCACACAAACTAACAATCCCTACATCCATTGTATCCATCCGTCAACACATAACCAAGAAACCTTCGAAATCGTCTACCTCAACCTTCAAAAGCATCCGTTATACAAGTCATGGCAATACTCCCGTACTCACCTCAAGATCTTTGGGTTAGCGGGTTATCTCACCAACAACCGCATAAAAGAGATTTTCGATGTCGCAAGCACTAAACTCAGGTATTCGAGCGCAACGATAAAATTATGACGACAACACCTCGGAGCTCAACTCCGGGACACCGCCACAACCCCTAAATGTCGAGGCACCAAGACAATGTTGTCATCATAAAACCATCGAACGATTCTAAGATACCAGCGTGATCCTAAAAAATTTTTAGTGAAATTTGAGAAGAGAAAAGTCAAAACTCTCGTCGGGATACCTCACCGAAGGTCGAAGGACTGGGAGTAAAAAGAATTCCTAAACTCTCCGATATATATAATCCTAAATGACTCAAAACTTTTTTTCTAGACACAACTCGGCCACTAAAACGATCAAGCAGTGGGGCTCCTAAGGTCGGGGATGGCTCTAATACCAACTTGTAACGCCCTCGATGCGACTATATCTCCCACGTGTCGAAGCACGACTTAGAGGCATAACCGCATTGAAAGCAATGTCGCAAGTGAGGTAATCTTCACACAACCCATGTAATACATAAGGGAAAAAGATACATAGTTGGCTTACAATCGCCACTTCACACAATTACATGAATAAAGCATTACATCATCCAGATACAATCAAGGTCCGACTACGGAACCAAAATAAAAGAAGAACCCCAAATGCGACAAAAGGTCCACGATCGACCCCAAGCGGGCTCCACTCTCGATCAACTAGAACGAAACAACACAAAGGGCAAGATCTTCATCGAGCTCCTCCTTGAGCTTGGTTGCGTCACCTGCTCGGTAACATAGGCACCTGCAAACTGGTTTTGGAAGTATCTGGTGAGCCACGAGGACTTAGCAATCCCATTACCATGGGTATCAAGACTAGCAAAGCTTAATGGGAAAGAAGGGGTAAAGTGGTGAGGTAGCAGCAGCGACTAAGCATGTATGGTGGCTAACCAACGCAAAGAAGAGCGAGAAGAGAACAAGCGGAACGGTCGAGAAGCTAGCAATGATCAAGAGGTGATCCTGAACACCTACTTACGTCAAACATAACACAGAAACCGTGTTCACTCCCCGGACTCCGCCGAGAAGAGACCATCACGGCTACACACTCGGTTGATGCGTTTTAATTCGGATCAAGTGTCAAGTTGTCTACAACCGGACATTAACAAATTCCCATCTGCCACATAACCGCGGGCACGGCTCTTGAAAGTTTATACCCTGCAGGGGTGTCCCAACTTAGCCCATGACAAGCTCTCGCGATCATCGAAGGAATAGACCTTCACCCGAGACACTCCGATCAGACTCGGTATCCCGGTACATCAAGACATTTCGACAATGGTAAAACAAGACCAGCAAAGCCGCCCGATGCGCCGACAATCCCGATAGGAGCTGCACATATCTCGCTCGAGGCAACACCGGATGAGACATCCTACGAGTAAAACCAAACCTCGAGTTGCCCGAGGGGCCCATGATCTACTCGGTTCGAACCAGCACTTAGACAAGCACTGGCCCGGGGGGGCTGAAATAAAGATGACCCTTGAGAGAGCGACTCCCAAGGGAAAAGATAGGTGGTGGTGAGGCAAATGGTAAAAGGCAATGTTGGGCCTTCTTTGGACAAGTTTTATTCAAAGCGAACTGTCAAGGGGTCCCATAAATCACCCGACCGCGTAAGGGACGCAAAATCCGGGAACATAACACCGGTATGACGGAAACTAGGGCGGCAAGAGTGGAACAAAACACGGGCATAAGGCCGAGCCTTCCACCCTTTACCAAGTATATAGATGCATTAATAATATAAGAGATATTGTGATATCCCAACATAAACCCTGTCCACCATGGAGAAATCTTCAACTTCACCTGCAACTAGCAACGCTATAAGAGGGGCTGAGCGAAAGCGGTAACATAGCCAAACAATGGTTTGCATAGGAATGGTGTCAAAGGTTAGGGTTCATGGCAATATGGGATGGCTGGACAAACAGTAATAGGCAGCAGAAGCATAGCGAAAAGAACGAGGCAACTAGCATAGCAATGATAGTAGTGAGATCCAGGGTAGCGGTCATCTTGCCTGAAATCCCGCAAGGAAGAAGAACGAATCCATGAAGAAGACGAACGGATGAAGCGGAACCAATCGTAGACGAACGAATCCTCACGATCGCAACGAAACAGGAACTAACAAGAAGAAGCACACAACATAGGTAAACACACCACACAAGAATATGACATGATGCACAACAAGCATGATGCATGACCAAGCTACATGAAGCTACTCATGACAAGAGAAGATGCAAACAAGAACAACACATCAAGGCAAGTTAAATGAGGCCGGAAACAACATATAACAATTCCGGTAAGTCCTCATATGCATATTTCGAAATTGGTCCAGAACTGAATAAACATTATGTTCAAGTAGTTAAACAGCAAGTTAAGATGCACCATGATGATCTACACGAAATTCTAGTCAAGTTACATATAAAGTTCATTAGATTCGGAGCTACGGGCTAGAAGATATGAGCAAAACAAGTTAAACATGGCATTGATGCAAAATGCACCCACACATCCAGCAAACACCTCAAAACAAGGATGCAACATGATAATATGAAGCTACATGCAAAATCAAGCAAGTTTCATATAGAGCACACTCAAAACGGAGCAACGATGCAACACATGCACACTATACAAGTCATAGCAATAATCTGTCCAAAACAGCTTCTAGGCATCTTACAAGCATCAAAACAATATGCTACAGCACCCCAACATAATAACAAAAGACATGGGCATGAAGTACACGTAAAGCATAACAAAACATGAACACTGAGCTATCTCCAGAAACAACTAGAAAATGCTCAAAACGACATGGAGATATTGCATGTAATAACAATTTCAGACTTTAGCAGAAATAACATCAGGTTGCAATGTTTAGAGCTATCAAACAACATGTTACAGGAACTTATCATGGCAAACAAAGGCATGGCATGAAACTACTAATAGCATATATCAAAAGACCCTTACTGACCATAAGCCAAAAAGGCATCTAAGAAATGATGGCACCCATGTAAACATAGCAAGTTTTATTACAGATTTGAACATGGCAGAAACAACGATTAGTAGGCATGTTCGTGAGCTCGAACCACTCACTACAAAGCAATACATGGCATGGCAAGGCAACCAACAGTAAGAAGGCATGTTTATGAAGCAAAGCATGGCAAGAGCAAGGTCATAGCATACATGGATCAACTACAACGACCTCGTGAAAGTTGACTCTCATGCAAACAATCTGTCAGGAAACATTTTCAAACAACTTTGGAGCAAGAAATGAACATGTTCCAGCAGGCTATAAATGCAAGCAGTAGCATGAATGGATAGAGCATGACATATATATCAAAACATGTTTATAGAGTACCTCCAGATTATGCATAGATTGATTAGTGGAAGCATGTTAACATAGCAACAAATTATAGCAGAATCTGCCAGGAAAACAACAACAGCAACTACCCTACTTTACAAGCTCGATGCACTCAGCACACAACTCACAAAAATACAAGGTCAACACCTCTGGAAAGATGGCATGTCCTAGTCCAACATTCATGTAGAGCTCATACTCATAGGATGCACACATAAATCATGGCAAAAATGACAAAAGAGCTCGAGCTGATAAGATTCTGGAACTAACGATCTGAAGCCTTCTTCTAACAGCATTTCGGGCATCAAGATGACCTCAAATGAAATTGATGCAATGGAATGAAATGATGTACTCGTCGAGACGAACAATTTGACATATTACACGCGCAAAACGGAGCTACAGATGCGGAGATGTGATGCGATGAAAATGCATGAAAATAAACACAGAATCAGGGACTTAGTGGAATTTCACCTCCGGGAAAGTCAACCCGGGACGACGCGGTACTGGGACGGAGTGGTACGGGACGGGCGCGGGTGCGTTTGGATCGCTTCCCGGTGGATCTCATCCACCCGGAGCTAGATCCGGCTGGAGCGGCGCCGGGAGGAGCTCGGGCTCCGGCGAGCCCTGTGCCGGAGCGGAGACGACGTGGGGCCGGCAGGGCGCGGCGATGGCGGGACCGGCATGGAGAGGAAAGCCGGTCGGGCGGCGGCGGCGGCGAGCCCGGGCGACCGGTGGCGGGCAGGTCGCGAAGCCGGCGAGGTTTGGGCGGCGCCGGTCGGGAGAGCAGCGACGCGGCCGCATATGGTGGCGCGCGGTGAGGCGCAGTGAGGGCGGAGGCAGGCAGCGGGCGCGGGCGAGGAGGCGCCGGGCAAGGCGACGAGGGCGGCGAGGTCGCCGGGCGGCGGAAATGCGGCGGGCGGCGAACAGCGCCACGCGGCGGCGGCAGTGAGCGAGGCGGGCGGGCGGCGAGCGAGGCTGCTGTCGAGCGGCGGCCTCGGCCCATGGCCCGGGCGGGGGGACAGGCGGCGGCGGCGGCGGTTGGCTGAGGAGGCGGGAGGCGGCGTGGCAGCTCCGGATTGGCCGGGCAGCGTGGCGGGCGGACATGTCCGCTTAAGGACGTGTCCGTGGCGCGAGGATGAAAATGGCTAGGGTTGCACCGCCAATTTGGAGGGGAGGTGTTTATATAGGTAGAGGGAACTAGGAGTGTCCAAATGAGGAGCGGTTTTCGGCCACGCGATCGTGATCGAACGACCGAGAGCCTGGAGGGGAGTTTGATGGGTTTTGGACCACTTTGGAAGGGGTGTTGGGCTGCAACAAAAGAGGCTTTCACGGTTACCCGGTTAACCGTTGAAGTATTAAACGACCTCCAAATGGCACGAAACTTGACAAGCGGTCTACCGGTGTTATACCAAGGCCGCTTGGCAAACCTCGGGCCATTCCAAGAAAGTTTAATACCCGCACACGAAAAGAGGGAAGTAGGGAACACCGGAGGACATAGGAGTACCGGATTGCAAAACGGACAACGGGGAAAAGGCTCGGATGCATGAGACGAACATGTATGCAAAATGAGATGCACATGATGACATGATAAAATGCAAATGATGACGTGGCAAAGTGCAACACGCAAGCAAATGACATGGCAACGACGGCGAATAACTGGCAGACATCTGGCGCATCGGATCCGGGGTGTTACAGAGTACTACTTAATTAGTGATTTTGTGTTCTTGCACTTGTCTTGGTTAGAATATATGAGGGGGCTGTGGGGCTCACATTAATAAGCGGTAAAGAAAACCTTCTTTTGTGCAATTTTAGGGTGTGACCGCGATCGACTGATAAAAGAGGATTCCTAGTAATTTTATGGAATGGAAAAAACCTAATTAACCTTGTAATTTAGGAAGCCGGTGGGTTTTATTAACTTTCTTCGTCAGCTAAATCGGTGGCGAAAACAAACTTTACAAAGTCAGGAAGGTCAGTGTTAGCAGGCAGAACATAGCACCACCCATACGAGCACCATGGAAAGCGAGCACCTGTTCCAGCATGCACTCAGGCCGTCGGCCAAATTTCGAAGAAGTGAAGATTGCCCATGCCTGCGCCTTGCACGTTTGCATTGCATGGCTCTCTCAGATGCAGAAACCCCACCGGAGCCCGAGCCTCCCGTCTTGGTGGAGTCGCAAAAAGCACCTCAGCTGCCAGAATTCAGGGTACAGTTTTTTGATCTGTATTCACTCACTCTCGTAACAGTTGCTGCGGCCTCTGGCGCCTCGACCTTGTTCTGGCTGGATAGATGGCTTGGGGACTGCCCTCTAGCCGCCCGGTTCCCCATCCTCTTCGATATTGTAGTTGACCCTCGGGTCTCTGTCGAGGCGGCCCTTATTGACTTAGGGCGCCTCGCGTTTCGCCGCCCTTTTGGACCTGCCCGAGGTGGCTGCCTGGGATGACCTCCTTCAGGACATCGCCCTGCTGCCTATGGACGTGGCAGACGCTCCGGATGCCATCTCCTGGCGCCTAGATCCCTCCGGCCGCTTTTCCACCAAATCCCTCTACGCGGCTATTGCCCCCTCGTCAGCTCCGGAGCCCTTCGGCCTTATCTGGGACATTCGCCTCCCACTTAAGATTCGGATCTTTCTGTGGCAGTGGATCCGCGGCCGCCTCCCGACCGGCGTGGAGGTCCTCAGGCGCCATGGTCCTGGTGATGGAATGTTCCCCCTGTGTGCCACGGTTGAGCATGCTAATCACATCTTCTTCTCGTGCTGCACGGCACAGTTCCTTTGGTCATGTTTCCGCGAAACGGTTGGCGGACAGTGGTGCAATACCAACTTCCCTGACTTGCTTGCGGAAATTCAGGCCTCCCCCCTCGCTACAGACATATTAGATGGCTGTGCGTCGGGGTGCTGGCCTGGACCTTGTGGACGGTTCGCAATAGGCTTGTCATTCAGAAGGTGCCCCTTCGACGTGCGACTGACTCCATCTTTAAAATGTGTGGTTACTTGCAGCTCTGGCGGCCGCTTAGCCGCCCTCCGGACCGGGACGCCATCGACCGACTCCTCACCGACCTCCGTTCGTTGGCCTTCCGCCTGGCACCTCCGCTCCCGCCGCCACCCCCGGAGCCCGACTAGTGGATGTCTCACTTCTGGCGCGTGTGCCTTTTTGGTTGTATGTGTTGGGCTTGTTGAGCTGTACCCTCAGCAGTAACCCTTGTTGCTTTCTTGTGCTTGGACTTTGTGTGCGTGTGGACTTTGTGTTTGTGTGAACCTTGTGGATGTTGGCTTTGGCATTGGCTTTATCTATAAAGCGGGGCGCGAGCCTTTTTCGGTAACAGTTGTTGCGGCCGGGAAACCGGGATGCATCTTCAGAGGCTTGTTCTGACATGCCCAAATGGTACCGAAATTGCTGTCATTCAAGCTAGGGCTCGCGCCGTCCCCACCGACGCCTCACTTGATACAATATCACTGCACAGGACGAACTTTGTTGCAGAAGTGAGGGCTCATTAACTGTGCCCAAATAAGACTGAACAACATGAGTTGATAATTGTACAATACATATGGCTTGTTTGTGATAATCCCAATTCAGGAACAGTACAGACGATTTATTACAAAAATACTGAACGATCACACATTGCTTCAGCAAAACTGAGAGGAAGGAAGGTGTACGTTAAAAGGGTCACTTGATAGACATGCATTGACCATAGGACCACAATGCCTTCGTAGCCAGTACAATACTATTCTTCTTCTCTGGCGGGAAGAACATCGTAAAGCCCTCTGACCTGCAAAAGGCAGGGCGTTGTCAACGCTGGTAGTTGTGGTAGTATAATCGAATAACAGAGAATTAAAGGAGGGCATGAGGGAGGAGGGGCAGTGTTACCTTGCATCCTTTGTGTCTCAGACCATCCAGCGTGCTGTCATTAGGAAGATTAGTATCCACTGATACGAACCCGAGCGATGGAAGGTGCACTAATCCATCAGGGATTCCTTCCTCATGACAACAGTTTGAAAATGACAGGCATGATAGCTTTGGCATTGCTCCAACCTCCATCCTCCACTTGTTAAAGCAACAACTCGAAAGTAGTAACTCTTGTAGACAAGGGAACCCTTGGGAACCAAAGGACATGGTTATGGGTTTGTAACCATGCAGCTCCAGCACCACAAGACAAGGAAGCATCTCTAGGATCGCCATCGGGTCTCTAGTACATTCATCCAAACTAGCCCACATACGAAGCTCCCGTAGGGTTTGTGGAATTTGCACAAGCCTTGGCAGAGAAATTCTATAAAGATTTACATATCTTAGAGCAGGTATATCCCAGAGGGAGCTTGATACATTAAAATCTTGTAAATCTATAGTTTGGAGATAAAGTAGTTTCCGGATTGAAGAACGAACCATCACGCCTCGACATTCTCTTAACCTCAGGTATCGTAGGTGAATGCACCCACCAATTACGTCAGAGAAATTGTTTAGGTCTGAGTTCTCAACATGAAGAACTCTTAGGAAACTTAGCTCAGGTAAAGTTATTGACGAAAGTACAGAGCCAAACAAAGTTCTGAGATTAGGTGAAGCCTGTAAGATTTGCCCACTCAAGTTTTGAAAAGAAGAACGATAGAATAGCTGGTTATGAGATGATGATGCACCAACTTGTCCTGCATTTAATTAGAGTCCATATATATGTCAGCAAAAAGCCACACACACACACACACACACACACACACAATATGAGTAATTAATATAAATTAAAGAGATGAGGGAGAAGGTAGCTCACCTCTAGTAGTTTCATGGATGACATCAAGGAAACCATCTTGCACTGCCTCTTCTATGCACCAGTCACGTATGATATCGTGAATCCTTATTTTCTCGATACATTCATGTATAATGCTTGTTTTAACAACTTGCACTAAGCTTCTTTGAGCCAACTCACTTACATACATACGAGCTATTTTTTCTACGGTATGCTTAGGTGTATGTGGAATGAAGCCTTCTGCTATCCATAGATTAATAAGATCCGACACAGATATTATGTAATCCTCGGGAAAAGCAGCAAGATAGAGCACACATGATCTTAAATAGTGATTTGGTAGGTCCTTGTAACTACGAGCTATTATGCCTCGCATCATTTTTGTGTCCTTGGTTGATGGCCAACACAGTAGCACATCAGACCATGCTTGTGTGTTGAGATTCTTTGATAGGTACCCCCCTAACACTGCAAGTGCAAGTGGTAATCCATCACATTTCCTTGCAAGCTTTCTTCCCAGTTCTTCATATTTATCCACATCACGTATGCTTGATATTCTGTATGAAGGTAAAGCTCTGCTACTAAAAAGTTCCCAACTTTTCTCTTCATCTAAACACTTCAAAGCATGAGAATGGGTTGGCATTTCAACATGTCCCGCAACGTCTTCTTTTCTTGTGGTTAGCAGTACTCTACTACAGTTAGCTGCGTCTGGAAAGGCCTTGATTGTTCTATTTATTTGCTCCCATGTGTCTGTTTCCCACACATCATCAAGAACTAGCAAGTATCTTTTTGGATGAGAATATCTTGGATCTTCTTTCCCACCTCATACTCATTCATGTCATCAAATTTTCTAGACTGGCCTTCATCACTTGATATTTGCTTCAAAATCTCCTTTAGTAAATCAATGACCTCGAACTTCTGAGATACAGTAACCCAAACAAGTTCCTCAAAGTGTTTTTTGACTTGAGATGCAGTGTATACTTTTCTAGCAAGTGTTGTCTTTCCTGCCCCACCCATGGCAACTATGGAGACAACACTAAGCATTTTTCCTCCCTGAACTAATTTATCCACTATTTCTTTGTACTCGTTCTCGAAACCAACCATGACAACATCATCCTTGAAGGTTTGGTGCCTAAGACCATAATCTTCTAGAGACTCATCCACAACATCACTATCAAAGTTGATTTTCAAGCGTTCTACCCTCTGAAATATCTCATTGAGCTTCCTTCTTACACGTTGAATTTCAACACCAACTTTATGAAGGGTAGCCAAATCACTCGGTAAGTGAGCATACCTTGATATTGCACCCATGAAACCCTTTTTATGTTATTTCTTTTCTTCATGTAATCTGCAGCTTCAATGACATTCTCAGCCTCATAAGCAGTATCCCTGATCTAGCTCATTAAGATAGCAACTGTTGCATTTCCAGATCTCCGTTTGCTCTCGGCGTCTTTGAGGTAGCCCTGCAGTGGCATCAACTCATCTTTCAAAAAGGCCACTTCAAGGGTGACCCCGCATAAGAGACTGGTCTCCCGAACAGCAAGAGTGTTCACATTCCCAAGAACGATGCTGACGGCAGACTCGGCCATTCTTCCTTACCAAGAATCAACCTGTATTGAGCAAGAACAAGTGAGCAGTTGCTTTACCCGCAAAAAAAAAGTTGCAGAGACAGTGAGAAAGAGGAAGTAACCAGGGGACCGAGCGATGGAGCACGCTGCCTTGTCCACTTCAGTGCACCACTCTACTCATCCGGTATGTCGAGAGGCGGCTTGTGCAGACTGCAGACCGCAAAGGATGGGACCGGCGGAGAAGGCTATGGCGCGATAGAGATCGCCGGTCACCGGTGGTGTATGTGGTTGGTTTAGGGGCACGGCCAGAACACGTTGTGAGTCAAACAAGGCCTCAGTGGTGGCACAGGATTTGTTACTTCTCCTGTAAATTAACCAAGGCTGCTGCCTTCCCAAGAAAGTGTAGTTAATATTAATTGTTTTCATTTACCTTCCCAAGAGTATGATGCTTGAAACAACCTGTTAAGTTTGTACTACCTCTCTCTCAGTTTACAGGGCGTGCGCGTACCCTTAGGTCATCAATTTGACCAACCTAATACAAGTCATATATTACAAAAAATATATCAACATAAACTTTGGAGTTTCTACTTTTAAAAGGTATAATTTTTGTGTTATATAGTTTATATTAGGGTGATAAAATTGGCAATCTAGGTATACGCGCAAGACTTGTAAACTGAAACGGAGGTAGTACTTTATTTTATTCTGCGGCACACAAACGGCTAGAAATTTGTCGTGGTTGGTTGGATCTAGCATGTAAGGCATGGCATTTCTTCATGCTTGAACAACGTACCCATCTTATTTTAATAAACGGACTGTGAGTTTGTGAGTGGGTCGAGGTCTTTGCCTAGCCAATACACGACGGTGGTCTAGCAAAGGTGGTAAGCATGTGAGTTGATGCTTTTTAGCAGCCTACCTGCTCAGTTAATTACTCCTTCCGTTTCTTATTCAGCTTGGGTATTTTAGGGAGCCAAGCCCTAGGTAGCTGTCGGGTGGGTCGCTTGTATGGTCTGAATGAACTAAGAGTTGGCCGGTTGAATCATATCTTGCTATTACCAATTCTTTTCAACAAATTGATATTACCAATTAGAGGCTTTTCCAAGCCTCCACGAATAGTTATAAATCTAGCCATTGGATGTTAAATCGATGGATGAGATTTAGTTTCACATAAATCATTATTGGTCACTCCAGGACTCCTGGTATACACCCAGTCCCCCTGCACACACACACTCATCACAAAAGGAAATGAGAAAGACTACAGATTAAACCCTGGAACGAAAAGTCTGTCGTGTCTTCCCCTCGCTTGCAGGAAAAGATACTTCGTGTGGCGAGGCAATTAAATGGTTTCGATTTGGCATCTCCATCATCTGCATTATCTGTAGACTGATCCATTTGGCGAGCGTGTTTTTGTTAATATATCTGTGAAACTAAGCACTTGCAGATTTTATTCAGTCAATCACTTTCTTTATTATAATGTTAAATGTTCCACAAAGTATAACACGGTCGGTCACTCGATAAACTTTCAGTTGGAAGCAGCACATAAAAGGATAAGAAACTGCTCAATGAAATCCTGAATCTGGAGTTAAGCATCTACAACTCTCTTATATTATGGGACGGAGGGAGTATTTCTTTACTCCGATCAAATGAACTATGTGCTATTCCAGCTCCGCTCCAGTATCCTCCACTACTGAAGTTGTGGAGTGGAGTTAGCTCCAGACACACCAAAACAGAGTTGGGTTGGTCAGCTGGGTGTGTTTGGAAGCCAAAGTATTTTTGTGGTTTTATAGGAATACTGTGGTTTCTGAAAAAACTTTGGTATTCAATACTTTGAGTCGTTTGGTTTGGATGAAAAAAATACTACAGTTCAACAAACCGTGGTATCTCTAAAACTGTGGTATTTTTGTTGTATATAAAAAAGAGGCCCTGATCTCTTTTTTTTAAAACTGAGAAAGCGCTGGCTGCTTGGTCTCTGATGCAGAAAAGCCATTAGCTTCAGCATGCACCGTGTCGGCCAAATTCTGAAGACTGCCTGTTCAAGCACCTTGCATGTTTCCATGGCTATCTCTGATGCAGAAAGCACCATCCAGACGTATGTATTGTTCAGCTCCAGTAATTCAGCAGCTGGTCTGCAGCCTGCTCCAGCGCTGGACATTTAGGTACGTTCACACTACATAGAACTCCCTGGCGAGGCGCAGAAAAGATGACACCGCCACGTCAGGAGTGGAGAACCTCTAGTACGTAGTTCAGAGACAGGTGGCCGTGGCCACGCCCCTGGAGAGTCCTGCGGAGGGGACGCCTGTTGTGAGGTTTGACCCAAGCGCCAGAGAAACATGCAAACATTCTGTTCGTGCCAATCACAGGCTCCAAAATTTGTTCTTTCATGGAAGATCTCTGTACAATTTTCTGTTTCAGAGAAGTACACTTCAGATTGTTTGCCACGTCGCTGTTCTATGAATCTGGGGCGGTGTTTTCGCTTTCTAAGAAACACTGAAGCTGATGCAGTAACAGAAGTTCAGGATATGGATGATGATGCCTTCGTTTCTGATGCAGTGACTGAAGCTGATGATGTACAATTGTGTATTAACTCTCGTAAAAAAAAAATACTGCAGTCGGGATGCTTATATGAACACAGGATTCTGTTTCTGATAATCCAAGAGGTGTGTTCCTCTGTTCTGAAATTATATATTACACTAACAAGCCAAAGTGGTACCAGAACTGCCGTCATTCAAGCAATGAATCAATCGATATGTTCCTCTTAACCCACGCCTCACTCGATACATTTTTTTTTCAAAAAGGAGGATTACCCACATCTTCTGCATCAAGCGATGCACACATCCATGTCATTCGACACAAATACCAGCCATGATACAATATTATGACACCAGGAGAAATTTGATGAGAAAAAGAAAGTTCATATGTTGTGCCTAGAGAAGACGAGAAAAAAGAGCTAATAATAATACTACAATATCATGATACATGTGGCTTTTTTGCGATAATCCAAATAATAGTACAGGCCATTGCCACAAAACACTCAAGAGTCACACACACACACATACACATTTGTTGAGTGAAATAGACAGTAAGACGGTCATTGCATGATAGACTGCCTGATATATAGGTTGTGAGATACTTGTTCGTCTGCCAAGAGAGCATAGCCGAACCATAATGCCTTCATAATACTTGATCATCCATGTTGTTCGAGATTAAAGGGGAACAGTAACTATTGTGACCTGCAAAACGGAGTGTGCTTTCATCCCTAGTAATAATAAAATTGAATCAAACAGAATTAATGGGAGGGGTACACGAGGGAGGAGGGGGCAGTTTTACCTCGCATCCTTTCTGCTTCAGCCCTTCCGATGTGCTGTGACTCGAACAAGCAATTGCTCTCGCATGTAGTGATACAAAACTGAGGGATGGAAGGTGCAGTAATCCATCGGGATTTCAATTTCATCCAGCATATCGAACATATCAAGTGACAGGTGGGATAGCTTTGGCATTGTCCCAACCTCCATCGTCCACTTGTTAAAGTAACAGCCCTCAAGTCGTAACTCTTGCAGACGAGGGAACCCTTGGGCACCAGAGGACATTGTTTCGGGTATAAAACAATGCAACTCGAGCACTACAAGACAAGGAAGCATCTCCAGGATCGGCATCGGGTCTTTACCCATTTCATCATTAGTGGGCCACATACGAAGCTCCTGTAGGGTTTGTGGAATTTGCACACTCCTTGGTAGAGAAATACCACAAAGATTTACATATCTTAGAGTAGGTATATCCCAGAGGGAGCTTGGTACATTTGAGTCTACATGTATAGTTTGCAGATAAAGGAGTTTCCTGATTGAAGAGGGAACCTTCACTCTTCCACAACCTCTCAAACTCAGGTGTCGTAGGTGAATGCACCCACCAATTACCGTTGAGAAATTCTTTAGCCTTGTGTTCTCAACATGAAGAACTCTTAGGAACCTTACATCAGGTAAAGATAATGATGAAAGTTCAAAGCCAAACAAAGTTCTGAGATTAGGTGAAGCCTGTAAGATCTGCCCACTCAAGTTTTGGAAAGAAGAACGATAGAATATCTTGTTATGAGATGATGATGCACCAACTTGTCCTGCGTTTCATTAGAGTCCATATATATCTCAGCAAAAATCCACACACACACACACACACACACACACACACACACACACACACACACACACACACATTAATATATTTAAGAAACTGTGTACAAATAAAAGAGATGAGGGGAAGGTAGCTAACCACTAGTAGTTTCATGGATGACATCAAGGAAACCATCTTGTGCTGCCTCTTCTATGCACCAGTCACGTATAATATCATGAATCCTTATTTCCTCAGCACATTCATGTATAATGCTTGTTTGAACAACTTGCACGAAGCTTCTTTGAGCCAACTCACTTACATACATACGAGCTGTTTTTTCTACAGTATGCTTAGGTGTATGTGGAATGAAGCCTTCTGCTATCCATAGATTAATAAGAGCTGACACAGATATTATGTAATCCTCGGGAAAAGCAGCAAGATAGAGCACACAAGATCTTAAATAGTGATTTGGTAGGTTCTTGTAACTGCGAGCTATTATGCCTCGCATCCTCTGTGTGTCCTTGGTTGATGGCCAACACAGTAGCACATCGGACCATGCTTGTGTGTTGAGATTCTTTGATAGGTAACCCCCTAACACTGCAAGTGCAAATGGTAATCCAGCACATTTCCTTGTAAGCTTTCTTCCCAGTTCTTCATATTTATCCAGATTGTGTATGCCTGATATTCTATATGAAGGTAAAGCTTTGCTACTAAAAAGTAACCAACTTTTCTCTTCATCTAAACTCCTCAAAGCATGTACATGGGTTTGCATTTCAACATGTTTCTCAACATCTTCTTTTCTTGTGGTTAGCAGTATTCTACTACAGTTAGAGGTATCCGGAAAGGCCTTAATTGTTCTATTTATTTGTTCCCATGTGTCTGTTTCCCACACACCATCGAGAACTACCAAGTATATTTTCTTGATGAGGATATCATGGATCTTCTTTCCCACCTCATACTCTTTCATTTCATCAATTTTTGTAGACTGGTCTACGTCGCTCAGTATTTGCTTCAAAATCTCCTTTAGTAAATCAATGACCTTGAACTTTTGAGATACAGTAACCCAAACAAGTGCCTCAAAGTGTTGTTTGACTTGAGAAGAAATGTATACTTTTCTAGCAAGTGTTGTTTTTCCTGCCCCGCCCATGGCAACTACGGAGACAGCACTAAGCATTTTTTCTCCCTGAACTAATTTGTCCACTATATCTTTGTACTCATTCTCAAAACCTACCATGGTAACATCATCATTACGCAAATGTCTAAGGTCATAATCTTCTAGAGACTCATCCACAACACCACTATCCAAGTTGATTTTCAAGCGTTCTATGCTCTGAAATATCTCACTGAGTTTCCTTCTTACACGTTGAATTTCAACACCAACTTTATGCAGGGTAGTCAAATCACTTGGTATGTGAGCATACCTTGAAATTGCACCCATGAAGCCCTTTTTTATGTCATTTCTTTTCTTCGTGTAATCTACAGCTTCGATAACATTCTCGGCCTCATAAGCAGCATCCCCGATCTGGCTCATTAAGATAGTGACTGTTGCATTTCCAGATCTCCGTTAGCTTAGCACCCGATCGTTCAGTATGTTGCTATTGCTTTCTTCATGACTTATACATGTTCCTATGACTATGAGATTATGCAACTCCCGTTTGCCAGAGGAACACTTTGGGTACTACCAAACGTCACAACGTAACTGGGTGATTATAAAGGAGTACTACAGGTGTCTCCAAAGGTAGATGTTGGGTTGACGTATTTCGAGATTAGGATTTGTCACTCCGATTGTCGGAGAGGTATCTCTGGGCCCTCTCGGTAATGCACATCACTTAAGCCTTGCAAGCATTACAACTAATGAGTTAGTTGCGAGATGATGTATTACGGAACGAGTAAAGAGACTTGCCGGTAACGAGATTGAACTAGGTATTGGATACCGACGATCGAATCTCGGCAAGTAACATACCGATGACAAAGGAACAACGATGTTGTTATGCGGTTTGACCGATAAAGATCTTCAGAGAATATGTAGGAGCCAATATGGGCATCCAGGTCCCGCTATTGGTTATTGACCAAGAATAGTTCTAGGTCATGTCTACATAGTTCTCGAACCCGTAGGGTCCGCACGCTTAAGGTTTCGATGACAGTTATATTATGAGTTTATGAGTTTTGATGTACCGAAGGAGTTCGGAGTCCCGGATGAGATCGGGGACATGACGAGGAGTCTCAAAATGGTCGAGACGTAAAGATCGATATATTGGACGACTATATTCAGAGTTCGGAAAGGTTCCGAGTGATTCGGGTATTTTTCGGAGTACCGGGGAGTTACGGGAATACGGGGAAGAGTATTGGGCCTTAATGGGCTTTAGTGGGAAGGAGCCAGGAGGAGGCGCGCGCCCCTCCCAAGCCCAGTCCGAATTGGACAAAGGGTTTGGGGCGCGGCCCCCCTCTTCCTTCCTTCTCGACTTCCCTCTTTCCCCTTGACCTAGTTGGACTAGGAAAGAAGGAATCCTACTCCCGGTGGGAGTAGGACTCCTTGGCGCCCTCCTCCTAGGGCCGGCCTCCTCCTCCCTCCCTCCTTTATATACGGGGGCAGGGGGCACCCCATAGACACACAAGTTGATCTACGGATCGTTCCTTAGCCGTGTGCAGTGCCCCCTTCCACCATATTCCACCTCGGTCATATCGTCGCAAAGCTTAGGCGAAGCCCTGCGCCGGTAGAACATCAAGATCGTCACCACGCCGTCGTGCTGACGGAACTCTCCCTCGACACTCGGCTGGATCGGAGTTCGAGGGACGTTATCGAGCTGAACATGTGCTGAACTCGGAGGTGCCGTACGTTCGGTACTTGGATCAGTCGGATCGTGAAGACGTACGACTACATCAACCGTGTTGTGCTAACGCTTCCGCTTTCGGTCTACGAGGGTACGTAGACAACACTCTCCCCTCTCGTTGCTATGCATCACCATGATCTTGCGTGTGCGTAGGATTTTTTTTTGAAATTACTACGTTCCCCAACAAATATATACACGAGCAAGAAAAGAGATAAATCTTTTTATTGAATAAATCAGTTAAGCAAATGCCATAGGACCATAGGATGAACATAGTAACTATTATGATGTCTTCAATTAGTAAATACTAGAAGGGTTGGGAGTGCTTCACTGCGCCGTTGATGTTGTTAGGGTTCTTCAAAAAATAATCATTCTGTTTCAAAATATAAGGTTTATTACTTTCTTGAAAAGTGAAACCTTTTAAGTTTGATCAAATTTGTAGAGAAATATATTAAAATCCATAATATCTAATCAGTATTTTTAAATTCATCATGAAATGAATTTCATCCTTTTTCTTGTTTAATATTCTGGATGTTGATATTTTTCTCTGAAATTGGTCAAAGTTAAAGAAATTTGACTTTCGACAAAACTAATACCCCTTATATTTTGGAATATATAAAATATTAATTAGTTTGGCAGGTGGGGGAGATGTTAGAGTTTGTTTTATTTTTATTCATAATGCAGTGATTTGGTGGGCCTTTAGTGGTGTGATTTTGTGTTATATATCCGCTAACCAACCTATATTTATGTGAAAAAAAAATTGTGTCGGTGGTCGCATATACTACTATATAGGTGCTACAATATCACATGTTGACGCTTGTTTTTTTCAGGTGTTGGGAGGTGCGCGGGATTGATATTTTTTTAAGCCGATTGCTCCTGATTGATTTGAAAAGTTGTTGGTCCCATCAAAATCATAAAGCAAATACAAAATTAAATACCTGAATTGAATGGAGGAGCTTGAAAATTAGGAACATAGTGATTTAAACGAATTGAATGGGACTACATGAACTACACTTCTTATTTCCTTGCCAATTTCGACGAGTGATGCTATCTTTGGCGAGTGCAACTCCTCGCGAAAATACCACATGAAATTTTCTACTTTTAATGGAATCTTTGCGTTCCAAATTTGCAAGTAATTATCCATTGGAATTTCTGAGTGGGAAAACGCACGGTACATACAGTCGACGGTGAAGGACCCATATTCCAGAGAAAGACATCATGTACTTGTGCCAGGTTAATTGAATCCAATCTAGATAGAAGATGCTGCCATGATAAAAGCTCGGGGCCATACAAATCCTGTATGTAAGAAATATTGGGAGGGATGACCTGGACACCTGTGCAAGGGTATCGTTCTTATCGTGTATAATACAATACAAGGCTGGATATTGTTCCCGGTGAGTGGCATTGTCTAATCACTTATCTTCATATAAATGTATCTTCGAGCCATCCCTTATCGCAACTACCCAAAGGGGAAAAGATGTTTATTTGCCACCATTAGACCTGCCCAAAAGTGAGAATCTCCAGGTTTCCAAACTAACTAAGACACGACCTTTTGGCCAAGGTACTTGTTGCGTAGTAGGGTTTGCCAAACGACATCCTCAGTAAGTAATTTGAATAACCATTTACTAAGGCATCATTTTTTACTTGAAAGTCATCAATGCCTAGACCACCTTGGTCTTTCGGTCTACAAACCACTTTTACATTTGCAAAGTTGGTACTCTTTCTTTTCGCTTTCTCCTTGTCAAAATAATTGGGGTATGAAGTGGTCTAGTCTTTAGAGGACCCCTTTTGGGAGTTGAAAAAAGAAGACCATTTGGAGAACCATATTTGGGAGAACATAATTGATAAGACAAGTAGTCCTCCAATTGAGAACAACTTGTCATTCCAACCGCTCAATCGTTTCTCTAATCATTCGTTTACATGTTTCTACTCCGCATTAGTAAATGGATGATAGTGGACCGGGATTCCCAGGTATTTAATCGGGAATTGACCTTGTGCACGGCTGAATAAGTCATCCTATATATGCATCAGCGTTCGCTCTGACTTCTCCAAAGAAAAACAATTCACTTTTATGAAAACTAATTTTAAGACCAGACATTTGCTCAAACGCTGAAAGAAAGGGTTTCACGTTTTGAGCCTTATCCATGTCATGTACCATGAAAAGAATCGTGACAACAGCAAATTGCAGAATGAGGAGGCTGCCATCCACCAGGTGTAGCACTAGTCCTGCAATCTTAAAGTCTTTCTTAGCGCGATCAATGAGGATAGCCAACATGTTAGCGACAATGTTAAGTAACATTGTAGATATGGGACACCCTAGCGTAAATTCTTTTTTTTTGTCTCAAAGTAATGGACGCCGTCATCATTAACTTTAGCGGCCACACTATCTCAAGAAACAAAAAATTTGACCCATTGTCGCCATTTGTTGGACAAATCTTTCATTTCTAGGGCTTGAAAATGACCATTTGAGTTTATCATAAGCCCTTTTGAAGTCGATCTTGAATACTACTCCACTCATGTTTTTCTTGTGCATCTCATGAACAGTCTCACGTAAGATCACTACTCCACTGAGTATATTGCGTCCTTGCATGAAAGCTGTTTGAGATGCCGGACAACATGGTAAACCATCGTGTTGAGTCTATTAGTAGCCACTTTGGTGAATATATTGAAGTTGACATTAAGGATGCACATGGTTCTGTATTGTTGTATTCGCAAATCCTCCTTAATCTTGGGAAACAAAACGATCTTGCAAAAATTATACCTTGATAAGTCAAATATCCAAGTTATAAATCTAGCCAAATAATGATGTTAAATCCATGGATGAGATAAAATTTCCAGATTTTCCAGGTTATTCTATAGTCTGAAAGGGAGCCTCTAATTGGTAAATATACACACGAGCAAGAAAAGAGATAAATCTTTTTGTTGAATAAATCAGTTAAGTAAACGCGATAGGACCATAGGATTAACGTAGTAGCTGCTATGATGTCTTCAACTGGTAAATATACTACTCCCTCCTATCCATATTAATTATCGCAGTTTTAGTACAACTTTAGTACGGAGTAGTAGTATAAATAATATGTGACGGTAATTTTGGTACCAGTTTGGCATGTTCGTGTATATAAAATTTCTGTAAACAACAATACTACCGAATTTATCTGATACATGTCGTGTGTCAATCTTCTGTTTTTGACGAAATATTCTCAGCGCTCACCATGACAGCAATAATAATTGTTACAATAGTGGAATACAGATCAGTCCCTTGCTAATCACTTGCAGGGCAGGCACAAGGACACCATCAACCCCATCCATATCCTGAACTTCTGTTACTGCTACCGTCGATCCCCACGACCGTATCTTGCGTAGACGACAAAGTCATAAACCACTGAACAAAATAGGTAAAGTGCAAGGAACAGGCCGTATTTTCCTGAAGATCTCGCTGCTGTACTAGTCATTTTATCTTTTATCTATAGGAGTTATGGACTGTTATCATGCTGTCCATGGTAGAATATTCAGGAATTTGTCTAGGAATATAGTGCTATACAACGATACTACTCGTTTATACTGGAGTTTCCAAGCCTCACTGCAACATATAAAAGGACATAGCTCTTGTTTTTTTTTTCCAAGCGTACTAAAAGTTCTCTCTGTGTCATTTTGGGTCTCTTTTTTCTTCCTTTTTTTTCTTTCTCGGTCTCTTTTTCAGGCTAAGTGACTAGGTAGCTTTTTTGAGCAATTTTAGGCTGCGATTGCGATTGACCTATAGTAAGAGGATTTCTCGTGATGCTGTATATAGTTTGAGTTAATGAAGTAGTACATCCTTTATTGAGAAAACAGAGTTTATAGTTTTCTCAATCGTTGCCCGAAACAGAGTGGGGAAAAGCAGAGTAGCATATAGCAAGACCAAAACAGAGTAGCATATAGCAAGACCAAAACAGAGTAGCATGCAGATACAGGCGTCGGCGAAATCCTGAAGATGGCCTGCTCTGCACCCTGCATGTCTCCATGGCTAGTTCTGATGCAGCAAGCAACATCGATGTATGCTCACCTCCAGGAATTCAGCAGGAGGCTTGCTCCAGCCGCCGACGGTATGTACAGCAGGTCGAGGTGGTCTGCACATATGTCCAGAGAACTCCGTGGTGAGGCGAAAATGTCACCATGGCGTTCGAAACAGGTGGCTCCGTCCTCATCCAGCGATCGCAGCCAGGGCAGGAGGTCAATGTGCCACACCGCTCGAGATTCCTGCGGAGTGGGGATGCTGTGGTGAGTCGTGACCCAAGCGCCAAAGGAACACAAAATTGCAGGCTCCAGAATTTGTTCTTTCAGAGAAGTTATTCGTAGAAATTTTTGTTCCAGATTATTTACCCCATCACAATTTTGCAGGCTCCTCGCTTTCAAACAAACACTGAAGCTGATGCAGTAGCAAAACTTCAGGATATGTATCATGATCTGCATTCACTCTCGTCACAAGTACGCTCGCTAATCGTTTCGACAAATCTGGAGCTGTGTTCTTCTGTTCTTAAATTATATATGCATATGCACTAGCAAACCAAACTGGTGCCGAAATTGCCAGCCGCCTCATTCAGTGCAATACGTACTAATCATGATAGAGTGCAATACTAATCATGATGCGAAAGTGAGTGCTCATTAATCGTGTCCAAACAAGACAATTGACATGGCAACCGCTAGGGATCAGACTACTGATCCCTTGCCTCCTATCAGACCAGTAGAAGGCCGTAGATTAGAAGCATCCAGGTCGTCCAATCTGGTATTAAAGCCTCGTGCATGGCAATTTAGTTTCCTTGGTTAATTGCTTGTTTCCCATAAACTGCTCCCGTACTATTAGCTGCTTCCGTCGTTAATCGTCAGTTTCGCGGCAACCGCTCCCGCACTGTTAGCTGCTTCCTTAAATTTAGGTGCTTCCCAATTTTTCTGGGAGATATTCTAGGAACAGCATAATTATTCCTAAAATTGCTTATTAATTTGGAAAGTATGATTATTTCTCACAATTAAATCCAGCAATTAATTATGATCTTTTTTCGGATGTGTTTCTTTACGGATGGCAACAAGATTTCTATGACATAGAAGCATGCTTGTTGATGCACGGAAGCATCATTTCAGGAATGATGTCAAATCCCTTTTTTTGCGAAAATAATTTGGGAAACTACAATTACTTCTCACAATTAAATCCTGCAATAAATTATGATATTTTAAGACGTGTTTCTTTATAGATGGGAACATGATTTTTATACCATAGAAGCATTCTTCTCGATGCATGGAAGCATCATTTTCTTGTGCTTCCATCGATCATAAAATTGCTTCCAACCAAAATAACTTTTTTTGGTGCAAAAGAAATGATATTTTCATTAGAAATGATATTTTCATACAATGGAAAATTTTGCTTCACAACAAAATCACGTGAAGCACAACATGAATGATGAAGCATTCAAATATATTAATCCTTTGTGAACATAAATTTACAAATCTATTTTACAAAAAGAAAAATACTATTACAACACTACTTTCATTTCATCGTAGCCGACATAGGGGCGAGCACTGGACATCTGATAATGACAAGATCAGTGTGTGCCATGAGCTCTACTTCATTTGTTGTAAAACCAACAACTCAGATCTGTGTCTGGTTGATCTCGAACTCAGTGCATTACATCATCATTGGGAATCTGTACAATCGAAGCATTTGGTGAGAAAGAATGAAGCTCACAACTCGGTGGCTAGTATAAACATTTACTAGAGGTAATACATTGAAAATATAAGGTACGGATAGAAGCAACACATGCAATTGTTGAAGCAGGCACATATAGTGATTGAAGCATACATTAGTATTTAATAATGGTTAGAGAAAGATATTTGTACAATAAAAGTGGCATAGACTTACAATGGTTTGAAGCAAAAATTCATTATTATAGAATCATTTGCAAGAAACTCAAGGAAGCATGGCTGGTAGGAAGCCATAGCTTCACTTTCTCACAATAACTATAAAAGATACACTAGAGACGTGAAAATTTGATTGCTAGCATCATCAGATACATAAAGTAGTGCTTCATGAATAAATAAAGATTTCAATTGCATGGAAGAAGGCATTAACAAAGTGGTGCTTCATGAATAAATTAAGATTTCAATTGTATGGAAGCAAGGCATCGACAGTAAAAAGCTTATTTGTGACCCAAAGTATGGAAGTTGTAGGAAGCATGAAATTATGGCAGCTCAAGATTAATATTCTTGGTTGGAAGATAAAACATTGGTAATGTAGAACATACTAACATTGTGGCTAATGAAGAGGATGCAAGTTTTGTTTCACATGGATACAAATTGAACCGTGCCTAGCGGAAACAATTTTCTAGCCCAAAAAGAAGCAAAAATATTAAAATGTAGATGCACCATGGTAAAAAGCACAGAAAAAAGTGCGCAAAAACAATCTGTAGCAAACAAAGGGACGGATGTTCTATGTCACCAACATACACAATTGATCAAATTTTAACAAACTATATATGGAAGCAAATTGTATAGAGCTCAGAAGCATCTTCATTCCAACAAGGTGTTGCATAATAAGGACACATGAACATGAAAATTTGGGCGAGCACTAGTCGTGGATGCAAGCATAAAAAATTGAAAATAGTAATGACAACTAATATTACCACCAAGATTGGGACGCATGTGATTGTCATGTGCGTACAAAATTAACCAAAATTCGCATATGATATAGTGATCGATTACACGTGCATCGGATAGAACCCTGATAAGTTAACCCAAATTCGTAGATAATATTGTCATGAATTACAACTAGGATAGAACCATGAACAGAAAAATCAAGGTTGGATTACTGGATACCTAGGTCACACGAGTGACGCTGCCGCCAGAGAAGGGGCGAATCCTGCCATCTTCCCCACGTGCTAGCTTCGTTCCGCAACTGAGACGATAATCCGCCGCGATGGACTGAAGAACTAGCGGCCCGAACATCATGTAGACCACCATCCAGGGGTGTGGGCGCTCGCTCGTGGTCGAGGTGGATATAATGCCGACTTAAACCACCAGATGGGACGGCACACCAGCGTGGTGAATCTCACCGTGTAGGGTATGGCAGGTTCATGGCGGATTTACATGCAAAGCGGCAAGGTAGTGGCGAGATCGAAGTTGGAGACGATTCAGGAGCAGGCAGGATGGGAAAGTGGCGGGTGGGTTTGGGAAAGGCAAGATTAATGCGGATAATTGACGAGGGATTATAGGTGGACGTGGCAAAAAATCGGCCTGGTTTGGAAACAAAGACGGCAGATTTTGGAAGCCATCTCAGCCGTGAGACAAAAACACATCGACGCCTCTCGGGCTGGTCTGACGATCGCTTTTATAGGACTACTGATAGGAAGCGTTTCCCCCTATAAATAGTACAAATACCCATGGGCTGTGGCTTGTTTGTGATAACCGCAATCTGACAACAGTACAAATTGTTTGTGATAACAGTCACACATTTGTTGGTTCAATCAAACAGATAGAAATACAGACATTGAAGACCACATGGTAGACGACGTTTATCAACCATAGGTTAGGTTGCGTGGTATTTGTTCTTCTGACGAGAGAGCATACCGCAGGATATGATTGCAACGCTCATCTCTGCTGTTCGAAGATTAATTACTGATTATAGCATGTGACCTGCAAAAAGTAGTGTGCTGTAATCCTGGTAGTAGAATCAAAGCGAGTTAATGGGATGGGCGACGAGGAGGAGGAGGGCAGCGTTACCTCGCATCCTTTCTGCCTCAGTGCTTCTACCGTGCTTTTGCTCGAATCTTCACACACCGGCAGTGATGCTAACTCGAGGGATGGAAGGTCCAGAATCCATCCGGGATTTCAGTTTCATACCTTATCACGCTCCTTCGGTATGACAGCCAGATTAGCTTTGGCATTGTCCCAACCTTCATCGTCCACTTGAAGGAACAGCCAACAAGTCGTAACTCTTGCAGACAAGGGAACCCTTGGGCACCAAAAGACATTGTTTCGGGCCCATAACGAAACAACTCCAACACCACAAGACAAGGGAGCATCTCCAGGATCGGCATCGGGTCTTTTTCCCTTTCGTCATCAGCAGCCCACATACGAAGCTCCCGTAGGGTCTGTGGAATTTGCACACACCTTGGCAGAGAAATAGTATGAAGATATGCATATCTTAGAGTAGGTATATCCCAGAGGGAGCTTGGTACATTTAAATCTGGTACATCCATAGTTTGCAGATAAAGGAGTTTCCTGATTGAAGAAGGAACAATCATGCCTTGACATCCTCTTAACATCAGGTGTCGTAGGTGAATGCACCCGCCAATTACCTTGGAGAAGTTCTCTAGCTTCGAGTTCTCAACATGAAGAACTCTTAGGAACCTTAGCTCATGTAAAGATACTGATGAAAGTCCAAAGCCAAACAACGCTCTGAGATTAGGTGGTGCATGTAAGATCTGCCTATTCAAGTTTTGGAAAGAAGAACGATAGAAAATCTGGTTCTGAGATGCTGATGCACCAGCTTGTCCTGCATTTCGTTAGAGTCCATATATATGTCAGCAAAAAGCCACACACACACACATTATATGGGTAATTAATGTATTTAAGAAACTGTATCAAGATTCGATTAACCAGGGGAAGGTAGCTCACCACTAGTAGTTTCATAGATGACATCAATGAAACCATCTTGTCTTGCTTTTTCTATGCACCACCAAGTATGATATCATGAATCCTTATTTCCTCAATCCACCCATGTATATTGCTTGTTCTGACAACTTGCACCAAGCTTCTTTGAGCCAAATCAGTTACATACATACGAGCTGTTTTTTCTAAGGTATGCTTAGGTGTATGTGGAATGAAGCCTTCTGCTATCCATAGATTAATAAGAGCTGACACCGATATTTTGTAATCCTCGGGAAAAACAGCAAGATAGAGCACACAAGATCTTAAATAGTGATTTGGTAGGTCCTTGTAACTTCGAGCAATTATGCCTCGCATCATCTGTGTGTCCTTGGTTGGTGGCCAACACAGTAGCACATCGGACCATGCTTGTGTGTTGAGGTTCTTTGACAGGTAACCCCCTAAGACTGCAAGTGCAAGTGGTAATCCATCACATTTCCTTGTAAGTTTTCTACCCAATTCTTCATATTTATCCAGATCACCTATGCCTGATATTTTGTATGAAGGTAAAGCTTTGCTACTAAAAAGTAACCAACTTTTCTCTTCATCTAAACTCCTCAAAGCATGAATATGGGTTGGCATTTCAACATGATTGGCAACATCTTCTTTTCTTGTGGTTAGCAGTACTCTGCTATAGTTAGCTGCATCTGGAAAGGCCTTGATTGTTCTATTTATTTTCTCCCATGTGTCTGTTTCCCACACATCATCAAGAACTAGCAAGTATCTTTTCTGGATGAGGATATCATGGATCTTCTTTCCCACCTCATTCTCATTCATGTCATCAATTTTTCCAGACTGGTCTCCATCACTCGGTAGTTGTTTCAAAATCTCCTTTAGTAGGTCAATGACCTTGAACTTTTGAGATACTGATTACCCAAACAAGTGACTCAAAGTGTTGTTTCACTGCAGATGAAGTGTATACTTTTCTAGCAAGTGTTGTTTTTCCTGCCCTACCATGGCAACTATGGAAACAGCACTAAGCATATTTTCTCCCTCAACTAGTTTATCCACTATTTCTTTGTACTCGTTCTCAAAACCAACCATTATAACATCATCCTTACGGTGCTGGTGCATAAGGGCATAATCTTCTACAGAATCGTCCACAGCATGACTATCCAAATCAATTTTCAAGCGATCTACGCTCTGAAATATCTCACTGAGCTTCCTTCTTACACGCTGAATTTCAACACCAACTTTATGAAGGGCAGTCAAATCACTCGGTAAGCGAGCATACCTTGAAATTGCTCCCATGAAGCCCTTTTTGATCATGTTTCTCTTCTTCATGTAATCTGCAACCTCAATGACATTCTCGGCCTCATATGCAGCATCCCCGATCCGCTCACCAAGATAGCAACTGTTGCATTTCCAGATCTTCGTTTTCTCTCAGCGTCTTTGAGGTAGCCCTACAGCCGCATCAGCTCATCTTTCAAGAAGGTCACTTCAAGGGTGACCCTGCATAAGAAACTGGTTTCTTGAACAGCAAGATTGCCCACGTTCCTAAGAACAGCGCTAACAGCAGTCTCAACCATTAGTCCTTGCCATGAATTGAGTGTCCTACACTGGCGATGGACCTGATGACAGAACAATAACTAAGCACTTGTGCACGCGCGCGCGCGCGCGCACACACACACACACACACAGAGAGAGAGAGAGAGAGAGAGAGAGAGAGAGAGAGAGAGAGAGAGAGAGAGAGAGAGAGAGAGACTCACGGAGGGGATATGAGTGTGCCGCCTTGTTCACTTCAGTGTGCCGCTATGCTCATCTGGTCCACCGAGCGCCGGAGGAGGCTGTGTCGTGAAGCCGATTGCCGGCGATGTATTTGGTTTAGGGATACTGGCAGAAGGTGTTCTGAGCCAAGGCTTCCAAGGAGGCTTTGGAGGGAGCTTGGGTATATCAAAGCCTATAATACATTAACCGAGGCTTCAGTGTACTGAATAATATGTGCAAAGTCCAAACTGCGTGTCCAGTCAGCAGCGGATAGCGGCCTGCACACATTAACTAAAGGCTCAAGTGTACTTAATAATATGATGCCTGAGCCCGGTTTACTTATTTTATTTCATTGCTGAGTCATGTAGCGCCAATTTTCCTCACAAACGACTATAATTACTTGAATTATATGAGCTGTGATCATGTTGTGAATGAGTCGTCGTCTCTGCATAAAAAGCTTGTTGGTTGATTGGATCGAGTAGGCAAAGCAACGTGCCCATCTTATCAATTGCGACTTGTGAATGGGTCAAGGTCTTTGCCTAGCTAAAACAATACGGTGCTTGATGGGAGCAAGCTACCAAGCATGTGATTTATGCTCTTAACAACCCACCTTAATTAATTATGGTTCAAACCAACTAATAGTTGGCCGGCTGATTCTTATCTTACTATTACTAATTAGATTGTTGGCTCCACACTGATCTGAGGAATAGTTACAGATCTAACCATATACTAGATGTTAAATGTATGGATGAGTAGCTCCTACATTTAGTCATACAATGTTTTGCGAAAAGATATGCTGGAGAGGATTGTTAGATGGAAGCGTTCCTACTCCTTAATGAGGAGCCGCGTTGGTCTATATTGATGAGGGACAGGAACAGCCCCTGTCGTGGCTTACAAGGCAGTACCGATCGTTCTATGATTCGGTCGTTACAACGAGAAGGAGATAGCTACGAGAGGGAGAGGGAGAGATAGAGTTTGTTAAGATTACAATACAATAGATAATTCTATCTCTATTTCTAACACCCTCCCTTAATCTCAACTATCCTATATTAAGATTCCTCTTGAACTCCTCGAATGGTTTGATAGACAATGCCTTAGTAAAGCCGTCTGCTACCTGATCCTTGGATGGAATAAATCTGATGTCCAATTTCTCTGTTGGCAAGATAAGAGAGAGGAAGGAAATAGACGGTAATTATGTGGAGTCGGCAAGAAAGGAAATAGATATTTTTGCATGAGAAACAAAAAAGGAAGGAGAAAGGAAATAGACGGTAATTATTGTGAGCGCCATATTAATCGCAAGAGTAATTAACAGGCCAACAATTTGGATTCCTCACATGCATATAAAGAAACAAAGATAAAGAAAATAGACACTAATTGCATGAGAAATAAAGAATAAAAGAGGAAGGAAAACGAGAGGAAGTAAATAGATGGCAATTACAGATTTTTTCTTGAAGGAGGTGCGGATATCAATTGCAGCCGTGTAGTGCCCCATTCATATCTTATTAATAAAACGATGTGGCATCTTTTTCGTGCTTGATACTCACTAAATTCATGCCATTTTTTCTTTCATTGCAACAGAGAGTGTGACATGTTTTCCTTACACTTATAATCCTTACTAAATTTGCGTCAAATTTATAACACACTGAACGTTATATTTGTGCATACAGTCCCCGCTAAATTTATGTCAATTGTTTCAACTGTTGTAACCCACGGGCATCTATACTATTTTTTATATTTATATAAATGGAGGTATTATCTTATTGGTCCTCCCATTTCGTATGTCCATGGCATTTTTCATATTGAGCTAGGCTATTCTACCGTTCATCTGTCCTGGGCCACTTGGCCTCTGCCTGTTGGCCGTGTAGTGTTCCACCAATAGAAAAACAGTGCCCTGCCAACCTATCCGTGGGACCCGCCCAACGAATCAAACCCGCCATCCTGTCTAGGATATGAGGCAAAGATCGTTGACCTCTAAATCACAACCTGCACTATTTTTTGTGTTGGTCGTGTTAGCCTGCAAAAAAGGTGTTGATCGTTTTAAACTAAAGTTAAATTTGGTGGTTGTTTGTGTCCTTCACGGACTGGTACTAAACTATTACGATGTAAATCCGGATAACACGAACACAAGGCGCAAGCATTAGATTGTGCAGATGTGGCCGGGATCTCAAACGCGACCGTTCGCTGGTCTTTCCATGCAGGCGATGCAATTTTGTATTGGTTCCAAGCTCAGGTGGAACGTTCGCTGTGTAAACATCGTGACCGACAATGATAATAAAGAAAGAAGTGGCAACAAGGATAGAGGCACTAGGGGTGATAATTTATTTCTCCCGTTGCAACGCACATGTACTTTTGCTAGTACAATATTATTACTGGTACTAACTAGGGGCTCTACTGAGCCTTCAGATTAACCCTAGGAGTAGTTATAAATCCGGTAACTGGATATGGATGAGACTTAATTTTGTCTCTAGCAAGAAAAAGCAACCCCTCAGATGGTCAGATTCAGAGAACCGCAGAATGGTTTCGTGACTTGGACAAAGGCATAAACCGCAAGGGTGCCATTTGAATAGAATAACTAAACTTCAAGGAACAGGCCGTGTTTTCCTGAAAATGTAGCTGTTGTACTAATGGTACAAGTGATTTTATCTATAGTGGTACCTAGAATATTTTCAGCTATTTGTTTGCAAAAAAAAGAACGTAATGCTACATAACGTTATTAGGTAGTATTTTTGTGCAACTTTAGGCGGTAATCGTAGTCGACCAATAATAAAAGATTTCTCTTGACGCTGTATATATTTTGAGTTAATAAAACACATCCTTGTTCGGAAAAAGTAGCATACCTTGTTTTCTTAGGGAAAACCGTTGGGCTTTATCAAGTTTGGTTGGCCAGCTAAATTGCTGGCCAAAACAGAGTTTAGAAAGCAGAGTAGCACAGCACCACCAAAACAGAGTAGCCGCCGATTTAGTCCACCCGTCTCGATGAACGATGATTGTTTGACCTGTTCCCACATGAGCAGCAAAGCCAATGACTTCAAGGGATGCCATAGTTTCTGCACCTTGCACGTCTCCATGGCTATCTCTGATCCATGAGTTCAGCAGGTGGTCTGCTCCAGCGGTCGACATTTAGGTACGTACAGCAGGTGATCTATATTATAAAGATGTTGAGATAGCTCCGTGGCTAGGCACTGAGAAGATGACACCGCCGCGCCAGGACAGGAGGTGAACATCCTGTAGTGGGGGCAGATTTCAGCACGTTAACATCCAGATGCTCAGTTTTGACAGATCTGTGATTGTGATTGCGATTGCAGGAACACCGACGCCATCAACCTCATCCATATCATGAACTTTTGTTGTTGCTTCAGCTTCAGTGTTTCTTGGAAATCAAAGATACTGCCTCAGATTCAGAGAACTTCGGAATTGTGTGGAGAAAGTCCAGCGACAAATGCGTAAACCGCAAGGGTGCCATTTCAACAAAATACTACAGTACTAGGTAAACTGCAAGGAACATGCCGTATTCTAGTGAAAATTTAGCTGCTGTACTAAGGAGTTCTGGACTGCTATCATGCTGTCCATCATAGAATATTCAGGAATTTGTCTAAGGATATAGTGCTATACAATGATACTACTCGTTTATACCGGAGTTTCCAAGCCTCACTGCAACATATAAATGGACATGGCTCTTGTTTTTTCCCCAAGCGTAGGAAAAGTTCTCTCTGTTTCATTTTGGTTGCTTTTTCTTTTCTTTTCTCTCCATACTAGGTAGCATTTTAGTGCAATTTTAGGCCGTGACCACGATCGACCGATAATAAAAGGATTTCTCGTGACGCTGTATATAGTTTGAGTTAATAAAGTAGTAGATCCTTTATAAAAAAACAACCTTGTTTTCTTAAGTTGGATGGTCAGCTACAATCACTGAAAAAATAGCGCGCTATACCGTGCTCAGAATCGTCTCGCCAAATTAATCAGTATACAATGCCTCACTAATAGCACGCTATAACACGATATAGCATGCTAATAGCATGTTTTAATGTCGGCGCTATTTTGATGTAGCGTGTTATTTTTTTCCTTGGCTACAATCGCTGCCCAAAACAGAGTTTAGAAAGCAGAATAGCATAGCAACACCAAAACAGAGTAGCACGCAGAGTCTCATGGTTAGCTCTGATGCAGAAAGTACTATCGATGTATATGTATGTTCACCTCCAGGAGTTCAGCAGGTGGTCTGAAGTCTCTCCTCCAGCGCTCGCCTTACTATTTGTTCTTTCAGAAAAGATATCTGTGGGAAATTTTGTTCTAGACAAGTATGCTTCAGATTATTTACCACATCACAGTTCTCTGACCGAGGCCGTTCATTCGTATTCTGAGAAACATTGAAGCAGATGCAATAACAGAAGTTCAGGATATGGATTTTGGTGTATCCGTTTCTGACCTGCTACTACTAGTAGTCATCTATTAGCACAGGACTCATTTATGACAAATTCGGAGGCTTGTTCTTAATTTTGTTCTGAATTTTTTACCAACATGCCAAACTGGTACCAAAATTGCTGTCATTCTAGCTAGGGCTCTCATCGTCTCCACCAACGCCTCACTTGATACACTACTAACTGTGATACAATATCATTGCACAAGGCGAACTTTGTTGCAGAAGTGATTGCTCATTAATTGTGCCTAAATAAGACTGAACAACATGAGCTGATAATTGTACATTACATATGGCTTGTTTGTGATAATCCCAATACAGGAACAGTACATACAATTTAAAACAAAATACTCAACGATCACACACTCGTTCTGCCAAACTGACATGATAGACATGCATCGACCATAGGACCATAATGCCTGCGTAACTAGTAGTACCATTCTTCTTCTCTAATCTGCAAAAGGCAGGGCGTTCTCATCGTTGGTAGTTGTCGTAGTATAATTGAATAACAGAGAATTAAAGGAGGGCACGAGGGAGGAGGGGGGCAGCGTTACCTCGCATCCTTTCTGTCTCAGACCATCCAACGTGCTGTCATTCGGATAATCTTTTAGAGTATTCATTGATACGAACCTGAGGGATGGAAGGTGCAGTAATCCATCTGGGATTTCTTCCCACAGGTCGCAATGTATAAAAGACAGAAATGATAGCTTTGGCAGCGTCCCAACCTCCATCGTCCACTTGTTAAAGTCACAGCCCAGAAGTCGTAACTCTTGCAGACGAGGGAACCCTTGGGCACCAAAGGACATTGTTCCGGGAAGGAACTCTCTAGTACCAAAGGAAAATGTTCCGGGTGTATATTGATGCAACTCCAGCACCACAAGACAAGGAAGCATCTCCAGGATTGGCATCGGGTCTTCAAAAAGGTCACCAAGAGTAGGCCCCATATGAAGCTCCCGTAGAGTTTGTGGAATGTGCACACCCCTTGGCAGAGAAATTTCGTCAAGATGTACATATCTTAGAGTAGGTATATCCCATAGGGAGCTTGATACCTCTAATGAACCTCGTACATCAATAGTTTGCAGATAAAGGAGTTTCCTAATTGAAGAAGGAACCTTCACGTCTCCACATCTTCTCAACATCAGGTGTCGTAGGTGAATGCACCCACCAATTAGCTCGGAGAAATTCTTTAGGCTCGAGTTCTCAACATGAAGAACTCTTAGGAATCTTAGCTCAGGAAAAGTTACTGATGAAAGCCCAAAGCCAAACAATGCTCTGAGATTAGGTGATGCCTGGAAGATCTGCTCACTTGCGTCTTGAAAAGAACACCGATAGGATATCAAGCTATGAGACGATGATGCTCCAATCTGTCCTGTTCATTAGAAATAAGCTGCATACTTAGCCACTCTCAAATTTTGAGAAGTTTGGAGCTGATTTTGCGCTTCCATGAAAACAAGCTGCATCCCATGCCGGATTTCATTCTGCGACATTATATTGTGCTAACACTTTAGTACTACCATTTGTTTGATACAATGAATATAAATTCATTCTATGTTTTACCAGTATATAATTGTGACTATTTGGCAGTATTTTTACTACCACAAACTAAGGTGCGCTCTGCACTTTAATTTAGTTATTCTAAGAAGGTGGTGGGATTTGAGCCATCAACTGCCTCCTCGGGTGTAATTTATAAAATAACTCATGTTTTTTTAAAAGGCCCACCTGACAATGTGACAATAAAAGAAAATTCTAAAAATACGTCTGCACAAAAAATTGGTTGTAAATTTCCAACAAATGAATTACTGCTCGAATGATGATAATATTTTGAAATACATTGCTTTGAAATTCCAGTTTGTGTACACTGTTTTTCTATCCACGGCGCGGAGTAAGTTATTCTACATGCAACCCAAAAATAGCGTACCTATATAAAGGAATCAATATATTTAAGACAATTGTGAATCAGTTGAAAAGATGAGAGGAAGCTAGCCTCACCTGTAGTAGTTCCATCAATAACGTCAAGGAAACCATCTTGGGCTGCTTCTTCTATACACCAGTCACGTAGGATATCATGAATCTTTATTTTCTCAATCCATCCATGTATGCTGCTTGTTTGAACAACTTGCACCAAGCTTCTTTGAGCCAACTCAGTTGCATAATTGTCCGCCGTTTCTTCTAGTGTATGCTTTGGAGTATGTGGAATGAATCCCTCTGCTATCCACAAACTAATAAGATCCCTCACAGATATGTTGAAATCCTCCGGAAAAGCAGCAAGATAGAGCAAACAAGATTTTAAATAGTGATTTGGTAGGTCTTTGTAACTGAGTGCTATTATGCCTCGCATCATCTGTGTATCTTTGGTTGATGGCCAGCCCAATAGTACATCGGACCATGCTTGGGTGTTGAGGTTCTTTGATAGATAACCTCCTAAAATTGCAAGTGCAAGTGGTAATCCATCACATTTCCTTGTAAGCTTTCTCCCTAGTTTTTCAAACTCATCCAGGTCACGTATACCCGACCTTTTGTATGATGGTAAAGCTTTGCTACTAAAAAGTTCCCAACTTTTCTGTTCATCTAAACACTTCAAAGCATGAATATGGGTTGGCATTTCAACATGATTCGCAACATCATTTTTTCTTGTGGTCAATAATACTCTGCTACAATTAGCTGCGTCTGGAAAGGCTTTAATGGTTCTATTTAGTTGCTCCCATGTGTCTGTTTCCCACACATCATCGAGAACTACCAAGTATCGTTTTAGCATGAGGATATCACAGATCTTCTTTGCCACCTCATACTCATTCATGTCATCAATTTTTCTTGACAGATCTTCATCACTCAGTATTTGCTTCGCAATTATCTTTAGTAAATCAATGACCTTGAACTTTTGAGATACAGTCACCCAAACAAGTGCATTAAAGTGTTGTTTGACTTCGGATGAAGTGTACAGTTTCCTAGCAAGTGTTGTTTTTCCTGCCCCACCCATGGAAACTATGGAGACGGCACTAAGAATATCTTCTCCGTGAACTAATTTATCGACTATTTCTTTGTACTCCTTCTCAAAACCAACCATGTTAACATTATCCTGAAAGTTTTGGTGCATAAGGACATAATCTTCCACAGACTCATCTACAACATGAGTCTGCAAGTCAATAATGTTCAATCGTTCTACGCTCTGAAATATCTCAGTGAGCTTCCTTCTTACACGCTGAATTTCAACACCAATTTTATGAAGGGTAATCAAGTCACTCGGTAACCGAGCATACCTTGAAATTGCACCCATGAAGCCTTTCTTCTTGATCATGTTTCTCTTCTTCATGTAATCTGCGGCTTCGATAACATTACCCGCCTCATATGCAGCATCCCTAATCTGGCTCATCAAGATAGCAGCACTTGCATTTCCAGATCTTCGTTTGCTCTCGGCGTCTCTGAGGTAGCCCTGCAGCCGCATCAGCTCATCTTTCAAGAAGTCCACTTCAAGGGTGACCCCGCATAAGAAAGTAGTCTCCTGAACTGCAAGAGTGCCGACGTTCCTAAGAACGGCGCTAACAGGGGTCTCAGCCATTGTCCACTCGAACAAAAAGTTGAGAAGCTCCCAGCTAGCGAACGATCTGTCTAGAGCGAGAAGAATAGATGAGCACTTCACTTGAGAGAGAAAGCGGGTGAGATAGAGAGCTAGAGGGAGACTCACCAAGGGGGTCGAGCGATGGGGCGCTCTGCCTTCTCCACTGCAGTGCGCCGCTCCGCTTATCTGGTCCGTCCTGCGGCTTCCGCCGAGGAGGAGATCGCCGGCGGCCGGCAGTGTACGTGGTTTAGAGGCTTCAGAAGGTGCTGCGAGTCAGTGAACAAGGCTTAGGAAGGAGGCTTCGGAGCTACGGCCTTATCAACGCGTATAGTAAGTCCAAAGTCCAAAACGCACGAAAGAAGATTCCGGCGACCTGGGGGTTGACTGGAAGATGACGACGGGGAGGAACCGGTCGCGATGTATGTCCACCTCTCGTTCTCACTTGGCCTGGACCAGATGGGCCGCTAATTTGTTCGGTACCCTCAGGTTGGAATGATTCATGAACCTTCTTCGTTAAGCCGAGTGGGAAATCACTATCGGTTTGGGCTGGACGAGACGACGGATGTGCCTGTCCATACATTAAATGGAAAAAGTTGTCTAAAAGAAAATTTAATGGAAAAAATAATTAGTTCTAAAAAAATAAGGGAGATATAAATTATTGTCAAAAGTATACCGATGAAAGTAGCAGGATAATGGCATGGAACAATCAAAAACATGTGAAAGTAGTAGTATAATGGCATGAAAGATTTCTTCTGACTGTTGGACGAAACAGCTCTCGCCCGAGCCGCTCCCGCGGGCGGCGGGGCGAACCCTAGCCGCCGCCGGACCGCTCCTCTTCCTCACCTCTCCTCCTCGCCGCTGCTGAGGGCGCCACGGGCGCCGGCGGCGGCGGGGTCTCTCGCCTCCTCCTGTTGCTGCGGGCGCGACGCGGGCGGCTTGGCAGGACATGTCGCTAGCGCTGGGCGGCGACCGGCCCCCGTGCCGACGGCGTGGCCTGCCGGTGGAGCGGCGGCGGCTGTGCGATGGTTGGGCGGCGGGCGAGGTGGAGTTGGCGGGGCGGCTCTGCTGCGGGTGGTGTCGCCGGCGGCCCAGATCCCCTTGTCGTCTGGCTGGGCTACGGCAGCTTGGGACGGAGGGCACACTGCCTTGGCTGGGTGGTGCTCCGACGAGGCTGATGGGCCTCCTGCTACTGTTGGCTGGCGGCGGGAGAGGCTCGGGGGGTGGAGTGTGGCGGCACGGGGGCGGGCAGCGGCCTCGGTGGCGCGCCCCTCTGCTGCAGGGCAGTTCAGGGCTCCCCTCGGGGTCCCGGCGTGGATTTGGGCTTCCACGGCGTGGTGGTGGCTCATAGCGGTGGTTCGGGTTGGCTCACGGCGGCGGTTGGACATCTCCGGCGCCGGTTCATCGGTGAGCGGCCTGTTTCGGCTTCGACCCCTCTTCTCGTCGTCCGGGCACTGATGAAGCCATGTACCTAGGGTAGGGTCATGGACCTGTCCAAGATACCCTCCCCAAGGACATCTCCAGAAGAAACTACCTTTCAGTCGACCTGGAAGGATTCCACTCGACGGACTCGAAGACACTCGACCATGAAGACTCACTCGACCACCAGGAGATCTAGGGTCACTCTGCACCCAAACGGTCTGTTATTAAGTAGTCTTTATGGCCATGATAGCACTTTATGTAGGGCGTTACCAGTCACGCCATGCCTTTATGTACTTTAAACCATGCATAACTGAGGGCCGGAGGGGTCTGGCAGACACTATATAAGCCACCCCCCTCCTCATTGTAAAGGGTTCGCATCCCTGTAACTCATACGCATATAATCCAATGACCGCCTCCGGCTCCGAGACGAAGGCTGTTACTTCCTCCGAGAAGGGCCTGAACTCAGAACTTTGCGATACAACTACTCCATAGCTAGGATCTTGCCTCTCCATTCCTACCCCCCTATTCTACTGTTAGTCTTAGTACCACGACAGTTGGCGCCCACCATGGGGCAGGTGCCTTAGCGACTTATTGGAGAAGTTGAGATTGTTCCGATCACCTTCATCATGATTTCTGGCGGAGTTTTAGTTGAGGGCCGCGAGATCCGTCTCGGCGCGCTCACGTTCATCGCCGACGACTCCGCTTGGCTCCAGGAGGCTCCACTCGACATCGACGCGCTTGCGGTCCGCGGGGAGACACACTTTCGCGCATGTGTCCGCGGCGTCCTGCTGCGGCAACCGTCGGCCTCGTATCGGTCGACCCCTGCGTCGTCCTCCCTCCCTGTCTCCCGCCAGCGCAAGCGCTCCGGTCGGTCGAGGCTTCAGCGGTTGGTGAGGCACGCAGCGGCCTGCCAGTCGGCCACCCCCCAAGTCGCGGCGATCGAGCCCGACGAGTCTCTCTACGGCCTGTTCGATCGCCGACCGGCTCGAGAGATCGCATCCGAAAAGCGACAGCAGTGATCCAACGGCGGAGGTCTTGATGGTCAATGGGCCGCGTAGTCCTCCCGGATTTCCCCGCACGGACGGAGGGGACGGTGGAGGCGACTCAGCGCAGGTTTACGAGGAGTATCAACCCGAGCCACTCACTTCGCTGCAAAGGGAAGATCTTCGCTGCCGGAACATGGATGCTCTGCATACTCCTATCATAGGAGAAACCCCCGAGGCTTGTGCCTTGGAGGACGCACGTTTGGCCAACTTGGCTGAGCGCACTCGACTGGAGAACCTTCAGCGAGCACTCGACGAGCGCGCGTGGCAACGAGTTCCAGAATCCAGTCGACGTCAACTCTTTCCACCACCGACTCAGGTATATCGAACTCCGATTCAGAATTTAGCGGCTGCATCCCGAGTAGCAGAGTCGATTCATCCCTCCTAGTCAGAGGCTGGCAGAGGCTTGATGCAGATCAGAGATTTGCTCCGGGCAGCAGGAGATCAGAATTCAGTCAGATCGCGATCGCGAAACCGATTCTGAGAGATCTGTCGCTGCGAATACAGTCCAATCCGCCCATACCCCAAGATCGCTTCCGGCGTGAGGGACGGGGGTCGGCGTGATCAAGATGATGACCGATTCGATCGCGATGATCGGCGCCGAGTGCCCTCCTCCCCAAGGGGTGGGTCGACGCCTCGACAAAGAAGATGACAGACGCCAAGACAAGTGTTGGGCGAAGGGTTCCAGTCGACCCCAGAGAACCAGGCTTTGACGCGAGATCCATTATCGTGCAAGGTCTGGTCGACCGGAACAGAGCTCACCGAGAAGGCCAAGACTGAGATGTGCCCACCAGCAGCCGAGTTCATGTCTCAGGACCAGAGTGTTTTAGCAGAGCCATCAGGGCCGCAGTGATTCCTCGCAACTTTAGGTTGGCGACTGGAGTTAGTAAGTTCACTGGTGAGTCCAAGCACGATACTTGGCTTGAGGACTACCGAGTGGCCATGAAACACCTACCTCTCATGTTGGAGGGCTCGGCCAGAGCATGGCTGAATCAGTTGGCACCTAGCAGCATTTACACTTGGGAAGATCTTGCCCGAGTGTTCGTCAGGACATTTGAAGGAACTTGTAAGCGACCAGCAGGGTTGACAGAGCTGCAAGTTTGTGTGCAAAAGTCGAATGAGACTCTGAGGGATTACATTCAGAGGTGGATCACATTGCATCATACGGTGGAGAATGTATCTGATCACCAAGCAGTCTGTGCCTTCAAGGAAGGCGTCAAGAACAGAGAGTTAAGTTTGAAGTTCGGTCGGACCGGAGACATGACTCTGAGTCGAATGATGGAGATCGTCACCAAATATGCCAATGGTGAAGAAGAGGATCGGCTCCGGAGTGGCATGTACGAGCCGACTGCTAATGAAATCGGAGGAGGGAACTCTAGTCGGAAGCAGAAGCGGAAAGCCGAGCCAGCTGCTCCTGGAGAAGCCTTGGCCGTGACTCAGGGCAAGTTTAAAGGGAAGCCCAAAGGATCTTGGGACCCCAAGAAGGTGAAGGACAAGGAAGGAAATGACCTGATGGATTTGCCATGCCACATCCACACGAAGAAAGACGAGGAGGGTAACTTCATTTACCCAAACATACCACTCGCCAAAGGCCGATTTAATCCAGCAGCCAGGGAAACAGCCCAAGGATAAGGAAAAGGAGTCGGACAAGGTTGAGGACAAAGAGGACAGTGATGGAGGATACCCCATGTCAATTCCACCTCGATGATTTTTGCCGATGTTGAGAGCAAAAGTCAATTGAAAGTTATCAACCGTGAGGTGAATATGGTTGCTCGGTGACACCCAGCTTATATGAAATGGCCTCGCACCGCCATCACGCTCGACTCAGCCCGATCATCCGACACACATAGCCACCCCGGGAGGCAAGCTTTGTGGTCGACCCACAGAGAAGGCACTCGACCGATAAAGGTTCGATGGATGGTGGCAGCGGACTGAATATATTGTATCTTTGAGACGTCAAGGAATGGGCATTCCGATGTCCGCACTCGCCCAAAGAACATGAGTTTCCATGGAGTCATTCCGGGAAGAAGGCTGAGTCACTCGCCAAATTGTTTTGATGTGGTTTTCGGCGATTCAAAGCATTTCCGCAAAGAAAAGTTAACATTTGAAGTCGTGGATTTCCAGAGTGCTTATCACGCTATTTTAGGCAGGCTAGCTTATGCATGATTCATGGCTCGACCATGTTATGTGTACCTCAAATTGAAGATGCCTGGTCCCAAGGGTGTGATCACCATCACTGGCAATCGGAAAAAGGCAGAAGAGTGCTTTCAGAAGGGCTCAAAGATTGCCGATGCTCAGATAACAGTGGTGGAGCTGAAAGAATACCTGAAAAATGCAGATCCGAGTGATTTATTGCGGGCCAAGAAGCCCGCCACAGAGTCAGCGTTCCAGTCATCTGGTGAGACGAAACCCGTTCACATTCACCCGACCGACCCCAGTGCTGCTCCGACTCATATCTCCACAACACTCGACTGTAAATAGGAAGAAGCGCTCATCCAGTACCTCCGTGAGAACTGGGACATCTTCACATGGAAGCCTGCTGACATGCCGGGTGTTCCCCGGGGGCTTGCTGAGCATCGTCTACGAGTCGACTCAAAAGCGAAACCTGTCAAAGAACATCTTCAATGGTCCGCCGTCCAGAAGAAAAAGGCCATTGGCGAGGAGGTGGCTCGGCTCCTGGTAGCAGAGTTTATCCGAGAAATTTACCACTCCGAGTGGCTCGCCAATGTCGTCATGGTCCCCAAGAAGGACAAGTCACTTCGCATGTGCATTGACTTCAAACATATCAATTGGACCTGCCCGAAAGATCATTTTCCTCTTCCCCGCATCGACCAAATAGTCGACTCGATCAAGGGATGTGAGCTACCGTCTTTTTAGACGCTTATTCCGGTTACCATCAGATCCGTCTATATGGACCCGATGAGATCAAACAGCTTTCATCACTCCATTCGGGTGCTTCTGCTATGTCACCATGCCATTCGGCCTCAAGAATGCCGGAGCCACGTTCATGAGGATGATTCAAAAGTGTTTACTCACTCAAATCAGTCGGAACGTGGAAGCATACATGGATGATATTGTGGTCAAATCACGAAAGGGTTCCGACCTGTTGACTGACCTCGCTGAAACATTTGCCAATCTCAGGAGCTATGATATCAAGCTTAATCCACCAAAGTGCACATTCGGAGTTCCTGGCGGAAAGTTACTCGATTTTCTCGTTTCCGAACGAGGAAACGACGCCAACCCAGACAAAGTTGGCACTATACTCCGAATGAAACGCCCCGGGCATGTGCATGATGTCCAGAAGCTTACTGGATGCTTGGCCGCGTCAAGTCGATTCATCTCTCGCCTCGGTGAAAAGGCATTGCCTCTTTACCGACTGATGAAGAAGTCAGACAAGTTCGAGTGGACTCCAGAAGCTGATGCAGCGTTTGCAGAGCTAAAAGCTCTACTCTCCACCCAACTGGTGCTTGCTGCTCCAATCAGCAAAGAGACTTTGTTGCTTTACATTGCTACCACAGGACAAGTCATCAGTATAGTACTTACAGTCGAGCGGGAAGAAGAAGGGAAAGCCTTCAAAGTTCAACGCCCAGTATATTATCTTTCCGAAGTGTTGACCCCATCGAAGCAAAGATACCCTCATTATCAGAAGCTTGTATATGGGATTTACATGACCATGAAGAAGGTTGCTCATTATTTCTCTGATCATTCCATTACGATGCCGCCGACGCCCCATTATCGAGATCCCGCACAATGAGATGCTCTTGGTCGAGTGGCAAATGGGCGATTGAACTCCTTCCCTTGATATCAAGTTTGAGGCAAAGAAAGTCATTAAGTCCCAAGCAAGAGTAGATTTCATCGCCGAGTGGATTGAACAAAGAACTACCGACTCAAGTTCACTCGAGCATCGGACCGTGTTCTTTGGTGGTTCTAAGATGTTGAATGGTTTCCGGTGCTGGGGTAGTATTGGTTTCCCCCCGAGGATATAAGCTCGATATGTGCTCCAGATCCACTTTGATTCCTCCAACAATGAAGCGAATCTGAAGCACTTTTGTATGGTTGCGATGGCCATTTCACTCGGCGTCCGTCGCCTTTATGGTTTATGGCAGCTCAGATTTGGTGGTCAATCAGTGATGAAGGAGGACGTTAGAAGCCCAGCTATGAATGGTTACTGCAATGCAAGAAGAAAGCTTGAGAAGAAATTTGAAGGGTTAGAGCTCCATCATATACCCCGATCAAGAATCAAGCGGCCGATGATTTGGCAAAGATAGGTTCCAGAGAGAAGCCATTCCCAAGAATGTGTTTCGAACATATCCATACTCCATCGCTCAGAAGATCCTTTACCAAGAAGCTCCGCAGCCAAAAAGTGTCACAGATCCGATGAAGTTGAAGTTCCAGCGGTGGTAGACCTGATCATGGAAGCATTGGTCATCACTCCCGATTGACAAAGGCTGCATCGCGATATCTTAAGGAAAGAGCTCCCAGAGGATGAAGAAGAGGCTCGACAGATCGTCTCACGATCCAAAGCCTTTACCGTGATAAAGGGACAAGTGGTAGAGAAAGCGCGATCGAGTCGGTCGAAATGTATAATGCCGTAAAAGGTCGGATAATCCTTGACAATATCCACTGGGACCTGTGTCCATCATGCGCCCTCTCGAACCATTGTGGCTAAAGCATACCGAAGCGGATTTCTTCGCCAAGAGCAAATGAAATGGCAAAGGAGATAGTCGACAAGTGTGAAGGATGTCAATTTTACTCCAATATGCCACACAAGCCCGCCTCAGCCTTGAAGACCATCCCACTCGTCTGGCCTTTCGCCGTATGGGGATTGGATATGGTTGGACCACTGAGAACAGGCAGAAGCGGCTTCACCCATGTGCTGGTGGCAGTCGACAAGTTCACGAAGTGGATTGAAGCTAAACCCATCAAAAATCTTGATGCCGGCACTGCTGTCAGCTTCATCAGGGAGTTGATATTCAGATATGAAGTTCCACATAGCATCATCACTGATAATGGGTTGAACTTCGATTCCGAGGAATTCAGAGCCTTTTGCACATCTCAGGGCACACGAGTCGACTATGCTTCAGTCGCTCACCCCCAGTCGAATGGACAGGCAGAACGAGCAAATGGTTTAATTCTCAAAGGGCTGAAACCCCGACTGATGCGCGATCTCAAGCACGCGGCTGGTGCATGGGTTGACGAACTTCCATCAGTACTTTTGGGATTAAGGACCACACATAATCGGTCGACTGGGAGAACTCCGTTCTTCTTGGTCTACGGAGCTGAAGCAGTCTTGCTGAGTGACCTGCTTCACAACGCACCCCTAGTCGAACTCTACACTGAAGACGAAGCAGAGCAAGCCCGACAGGACGCAGTCGACCTTCTAGAAGAAGAAAGAGAGATGGCCATGATCCGATCGACCATTTATCAGCAGGACTTGCGTCGCTTTCATGCCAAAAACGTGAAGAGTCGAGCCTTCCAAGAAGGAGATTTGGTTCCCCGAGTGGATTAGCAGAAGCCACACAAGCTTGCTCCTACTTGGGAAGGTCCCTTCATCGTCACCAAAGTTCTCCACAATGGGGCGTACCGCCTTTACAATGTCGAGCACCAGATTGACGAGCCCCGAGCTTGGAACGCGGAGCTGCTCCGCCCCTTTTATACTTAAGTATCCACTCGGATGAGATGTAATAAAAGTACTTCTGTAGTTTATTTTTCAAAGACAAGAGTGTTATAATTTTCCCAGTGATTGTTGTTACTTTTGTTCACATGAGCAGTCCCCCAGTGGGTGGCTTAGCTGCGAATCCGTTTCGCCTAAGTTTGTAAAAAAATCCTTGCCGAGTGGTGAGCCAGCCTCCCACTCGGGGGCTTAGCTGCGAATCCGTTTCGCCTAAGTACTTTCAAATTCTACTGAGTGGTGAGCCAGCCTCCTACTCGGGGGCTTAGCTGCAGTCCAAGTACTCGCCCAAGTTTAACAAAATCCTGCCGAGTGGTGAGCCAGCTTCCCACTCGGAGTCTTAGCTGTAGTCCAAGTACTTGCCTAAGTTTAACAAAGTCCTGCCGAGTGGTGAGCCAACCTCCCACTCGGGGGCTTAGCTGCAGCCCAGCGCTCGCCTAAGTACAAATACAATATGCGCTCCGCAAGGAAGACGAGGTGCAGGTCGACTGCTACCTTCTCCTTCCGAGCTACGCCACAAATACAATGTGCGCTCCGCAAGGAGGACGAGGCGCAGGTCGACTGCTACCTTCTCCTTCCGAGCTATGCCACAAATACAACGTGTGACCGCAAGGAGGATGAGGTGCGGGTCGACTGTTACCTTCTCCTTCAGAGGTACGTCACAAAAAATCCTACCGAGTGAAGAGCAAACCTCCCACTCGGGGGCTTAGCTGCAGCCCAGTGCTCGCCTAAGTTTTTGAAAATCCTACCGAGTGGAGAGCAAACCTTCCACTCGGGGGCTTAGCTGCATCCCAGTGCTCGCCTAAGTTTTTGAAAATCCTACCGAGTGAAGAGCAAACCTCCCACTCGGGGGCTTAGCTGCAGCCCAGTGCTCGCCTAAGTTTTTAAAATCCTATCGAGTGGAGAGCAAACCTTCCACTCGGGGGCTTAGCTGCAGCCCAGTGCTCGCCTAAGTTTTTGAAAATCCTACAGAGTGAAGAGCAAACCTCCCACTCGGGGGCTTAGCTACAACCTAGTGCTCGCCTAAGTTTTTGAAAAATCCTACCGAGTGGAGAGCAAACCTCCCACTCGGGGGCTTAGCTGCAGCCCAGTGCTCCCCTAAGTTTTTGAAAATCCTACCGAGTGGAGAGCAAACCTCCCACTCGGGAGCTTAGCTGCAGCCCAGCGCTCGCCTAAGTTTTTGAAAATCCTACCGAGTGGAGAACAAACCTTCCACTCGGGGGCTTAGCTGCAGCCCAGTGCTAGCCTAAGTATGAGATTCATTCCGCTCTGCAAGGATGACGAGGTGCAAGTCGATTGCTACCTTCCCCTTCAGAACTCCGCCACAAATACAATGTGCACTCCATCCCGATCCGCAAGGACGCAAGTCGACTGTAATCTGTGCTTCATTCCTACCTGCAAGAGTACATCACAAGCACTAGAATATTCTGAGCGAAGAACAATGTTCGTTCGAAGACAAATGCAAACATATTCAACAGAAAACCCAAGTTCAGATAGCATCCTACGGATCCAGAAGTGCTCAGGCACCAAGCCTGTTAAAGTTTACCGGTTACAAAAACCACTCGACATTCCGAGGCAAATTTAAGGCATCAAGCATAAAAGTTTTTTACTCCTCCTGCGGAGGACTGGAAGGCGTGACAAACTCGTCTAGGTCAATTCCATCCGCAATCCGAGTGGCAACAGCGATGAAGGTCTCCATGAAAGATCGAAAGTCATGCTTCTTGGTGTTGGCCACTTTGAGAGACACCGGCTTGTCCTCTCGTGCGTCCTTGCAGTGAACACGGACCAGAGACAGAGCAACATCAGCACCACACCTGGCAGAAGACTTCTTCCATTCTTGCACTCGACTTGGAACTTCATTTAGTCGAGTCATCAGAAACTCGAGGTCATTCTGAAGTGTTTCCCCCGACCAGAGTGTTGAGTCGATGCGCGACGTTGCAACCTTCAGTCTAGCAAGATAGTCGACCACAACAGCAACACGAGACTCCAGTCGGAGACCGTTCATGGTGGCTTCATCCTTCACAGGAGAGTTGATGGGATCCAGGCTTGTCTCCAGTCAACCAGTCTCTTCCTCAAAGTTCTGGCAGAACTCTGTAGACACAACCCAAAGATAAGCAAGCAGTTTTGTGGTAAGTCCATAATTACAAGCCTGTCGGATACAAGGGATTACCTTCAAGCATGAGGAATAGCTTCTTGGCGAGTCCTCCCAGATAAACCTCTAGATCATTCTTCTTTCCCGCCAGTTCGCTAGCCTTGTCGCTCAGGGCTATCTTGTCATTCTTCAGTCGACTGACCTCCTTGTTGGCCGCGTCGAGAGTAGCTTCCAGATTGGTATTCTCCTCTTCAAGTTTGCTGATTGAAGCCAGCTTTTCTTCTGTGAGTTTCGTCTTCTCCGAAGCTGCTTTCTGCGCCTCGGCGAGGTCAAGGTCCTTCTTCAGATCATCCCTCAGTTTATCTGCAAAACCACAGTGAGATCAGACTCAGGAGTGACAAGAAATAAGGGCAGTCGTCAAGGTTCTCACCAAACATACCTTTTGCCTCCTCCTTCACCTTCGTGAAGTTCTCCTGGACAAGCTTCAGATCAAGTTCGAGCTAGATGTGCTTGTTCTCCAACTCATTATAACGAGCCACAAGCTCGCAAGATTTCTGCGAAAGATCAATCGACAGACGTCAAAGATAGGTCACTTCCGAGTGACTAAGAGAAAGATCATAGTATTTCTAAGACTACACCTGAATCAAAATATTCAACCGTAGTCTCGGGGACTACACCCAGTGGGTGCACTCAGCGTGCCCCCACTAGTTCTATCAGCTTGGGTCGATCAGTCGACCAAAAGATACAAAAAGGCTAACTACCAGCAGTTAACCTCAAAAAAAAGTTCTTAAGACCATAGTCGACTGCCAGCAGTCGACCACGGTCTTGGGGACTACACCCGGTGGGTGCACTCAGCGTGCCCCCACTGGTTCCATGATTCCATTCGACCAGATCGAGTGGAGAAAGTAAAGAGAAAAAGTTCAAGATATAAAGACTATGATCGACTGCCAGCAGTCCACCATAGTCTCGGGGACTACATCCAGTGGGTGCACTCAGCGTGCCCCCACCAATCCAGATATTCAATCGACACACCCATTGGGTGTACAGATACTAAGATCTTCAAAAAGAAAAGTTTTCAGGTATCATATCCTAACAGAACAGGCAGTGATCAACTAACCTGGACATTGCTCTGAAGGGCTGAACTTGCATCATAAGCTGCTTGGCTGGCGTCTCGGATCGCCTTCACCTGCTCCATCATGACCCCACCTTTGGCGATAGCTTATTTAGCAATACCGCTGGTCCTCCGGACGTGGTGGGTGGAGAAAAGGGAAGGCGGATCAGCACTCGACGACGAAGGGCGAGCACTCGTCAGCGGCACAGCAAAGGATACAGTAGCCCGAGTGGCATTGCCCCCTTCCGGATCTAGCGTCTCAGGTGCTGATACAACCTGAGCAGTCTTGCCAGCTGGCGTCTTCCTGTTCCTCCTCTGCCCCAGTGGCTCCTCATCGTCATCATCAGGGAGATCAATGATGATGTTAGGTGGAGCTACAGAAAAGATTCAAAGTTAAAAATGAAGATCCTGTCGACCGAAAGCAAAACTGCAGAGATCATAAAAGGGTTGGAAGTGACAGCATCCTCCATTTCTTGATCGTCATGTCTAATTGAGGTCTCAGAAGTAGCAGCACTGCAATTTCAGAGATCAGTCGGTCAGTGAACGAGTCGACCAAGAGTGTATCTGATGTCTACTACACAACCTTCTTCTTGTAGACGTTGTTGGGCCTGCAAGTGCACAGGTTTGTAGGACAGTAGCAAATTTCCCTCAAGTGGATGACCTAAGGTTTATCAATCCGTATGAGGCGTAGGAGGAAGATAGTCTCTCTCAAACAACCCTGCAACCAATAACAAAAAGTCTCTTGTGCCCCCAACACACCCAATACAATGGTAAATTGTATAGGTGCACTAGTTCGGCGAAGAGATGAAGATACAAGTGCAAAATAGATAGTAGATATAGGTTTTTGTAATATGAAATAATAAAAACAGCAAGGTAACAAGCGGTAAAAGTGAGTGTGAACGGTATTGCAATGATAGGAAACAAGGCCTAGGGTTCATACTTTCCCTAGTGTAACTTCTCTCAACAATAATAACATAGATAGAACATATGACAAGCCCTCAACATGCAACAAAGAGTCACTCCAAAGCCACTAATAGCGGAGAACAAATGTAGAGATTATGGTCGGGTACGAAACCACCACAAAGCTATTCTTTCGGATCGATCTATAAAAGAGTTCGTACTAGAATAACACCTTAAGATACAAACCAACCAAAACCCTAATGTCACCTAGATACTCCATTGTCACCTCAAGTATCCGTGGGTATGATTATACGATATGCATCACACAATCTCAGATTCATCCAACCAACATAAAAGTACTTCAAAGAGTGCCCCAAAGTTTCTACCGGAGAGTCAAGAACGTGTGCCAACCCCTATGCATAGGTTCCCAAGTGTCACGAAACCCGCAAGTTGATCACCAAAACATACATCAAGTGGCACATGATATCCCATTGTCACCACAGATAATCACGGCAAGACATACATCAAGTGTTCTCATAAAGACTCAATCCGATAAGAAAACTTCAAAGTGGAAACTCAATTCATCACAAGAGAGTAGAGGGGGAGAAACATCATAAGATCCAACTACAATAACAAAGCTCGGGATACATCAAGATCGTGCCATAGATGGAACACGAGAGAGAACACGAGAGAGAGATCAAACACATAGCTATGGTACATACCCTCAGCCCCGAGGGTGAACTCATCCTCCTCGCCATGGATAGCGCCGGATGATGAAGATGGCCTCGGTGATGGGATCCCTCCGCAGGTGCCGTAATGGGGTCTCGATTGGTTTTGGTGGCTACAGAGGCTTGCGCGCGGAACTCCCGATCTATCTTCTGTTCTGGAAGTTTTAGGGTACATAGGTATATATGGGTGAAAGGAGAACGTCGGTGGAGCTACGGGGGCCCCATGAGGCAGGGGGCGCGCCCAGAGGGGAGGGCGCGCCCCCCAACCTCGTGAGCACCCCCCGTATCTTCTAACGTGAGTCCAAGTCCATCGTGGGTTTCCTTCCAAAATAACTTCTCCAGTTGATTTCGCCCGCTTTGACTCCATCGATATTCCTTTTCCTCAAATCTTGAAATAGGCATAAAACAGAAATCTGGGTTGGGCCTCCAGTTAATAGGTTAGTCCCAAAATAATATAAAAGTGTATAATAAAGCCCATAATCATTCAAAACACATAGTAATATAGCATGAATGTTCATAAATTATAGATACGTTGGAGACGACAAGATCCCCAAGCTTAATTCCTACTCGTCCTCGAGTAGGTAAATGATAAAGAAAGAATTTATGAAGTGTGAATGCTAGAGGTGCACAAGTTTGATCAACGATAATTTCAATCACCTTTTCTAGCATGATTATATGTCATAATAGTAGTTCATCTCATAAAACTTCTCACGATAAAGTGACAAGCAACTCACATATCAAGGCATAGACCATAAGCATTCTTGAAAACCAGCAAACTTCATTCTTAGTTATCAAAACAATTGCAATTCATCTTATTTTCAGGAATAGCAAACTCCACATACTCAACTATCATATAGTCTTCTAGAATTGCTAACACTCACGCAATACTTGTGGTTATGAAGTTTTAATCAGACACAGAGAAAGATTGGGGCTTATAATGTTGCCTCCAAACTTATTCACCTTTGGGTGATGTCAACAATAATAGTTCATGCTAACGTACATCCAATTGGATATATATATCAGGATCACCCCACCATGAAGTGCTTGCCAAAGGATAAAATGAAAAAGGGAAAGGTGAAGATCACCTTGACTCTTGCATAAAGTAAAAGATAGGCCCTTCGCAGAGGGAAGCAGGGATTTGCAGAGGTGCCAGAGCTCAATTTTTAAAATAGAGATAAATAATTTTGAGAGGTATGATCTCATTGTCAACATAACAACCAACAGTTCCCAATATCTTCCATACTACATACATTATAGGCGGTTCCCAAACAGAATGGTGAAAATTTATACTCCCCCAACCACCAACAAGCATCAATCCATGGCTTGCTCAAAACAACGAGTGCCTCCAACAAACAGCAATCCTGGGGGAGTTTTGTTTAATTATTTTGATTTGCTTTGATCTTTTTGGATCATGGGACTGGGCATCCCGGTTACCGCCACTTTCTCGTGAATGAGGAGCGGAGTCCACTCCTCTTGAGAATAACCCACCTAGCATGGAAGACACTGACAGCCCCTAGTTGCTACATGAGCAATTCGGGCATACAAAACAGATTATAATTTGAAGGTTTAGAGTTTGGCACATGCAAATTTACTTGGAACGGCAGGTAAATACCGCATAAAGGTAGGTATGGTGGACACTCATGGCAAAACTGGGTTTAAGGATATTTGGAAGCACAAGTAGTATCTCTACTTGGTGCTAGGAGTTTTAGCTAGCATGAGGGGGAAAGGCAAGCTCAACATGTTTGAATCATCCATGACAATATACTTTAACTGAGATGCGAGAAAATATAACCCATTACGTTGTCTTCCTTGTCCAACATCAACTCTTTAGCATGTCATACTTAATGAGTGCTCCGAATTATGAAAGATGTCTATGATAATATATTTATATGTGAAATCTCTCTTCCTTCAATATTCTTTGATGAATTGTTCAAATGACTAATACAATGCTTGCTAACTGTTGATAAATTTACAGCCTCTACTTCTTAGATGTGAAGTCATTACTCCCCATGGGATAAGCAAATGAAACATATATAATTTCAGATTTATCACATTCAACTCATTCAACCATTTACTCATAGGATATAAGTGAAGCACACGAGTAAATGAAAAGCTACTCCAAAAAGATATAAGTGAAGATCAATGAGTAGCTAAATAATTATGCAACTATGTGAAGACTCTCTCTCATTTAAGAATTTCAGATCTTGGTATTGTATTCAAGCAGCAAGCAAAACAAAATAAAATTACATTGCAAGGATAGCACAACTCATGTGAAGAAGCAAAAACTTAGGCTCAACCGATGCTAACCGATACTTGTTGAAAAAGAAAGGTGGGATGCCTACCGGGGCATCCCCAAGCTTAGATGCTTGAGACTTCTTGAAATATTATCTTGGGGTGCCTTGGGCATCCCCAAGCTTGAACTTTTGTGTCTCCTTAATTCCTCTCTTATCATGGTTTCTCTTTTTATCAAAAGCTTTATTCACAACAAACTCAACAAGAACTCGTGAGATAGGTTAGTATAAATCAATGCAAAACCTTATCATTTTCTACTGTACCAAATCACAAAAATTATTATTCAACATTGCATACTAAATGCCTCTGTATATTTAATACTCCTATCCTCAAATGGAATCATTAAACAAGCAAACATATGCAAACAATGCAACCATAACAGCAATATGTCAAAACAGTACAGTCTGTAAAGAATGCAAGAGTATCAATACTTCCCTGACTCCAAAAATTATGAACTAAAATTCCCACTGTAATAAATTTATCAGAGCTTAATATGCACAAAGATTCAACATTAGACCATGCTCTGACTTTTCTAGGGAATTTTTTCAACAGCGGTAAACTTTCTGTTTTCAACAGCAACATGCAAACTAGCAAAATAAGCATGGCAAAGGCTATCCTTGACTTTTTTATTGAAACTAAAGAGGAAAAAAATTAATCTAACTAACAGCAAGAAAAAACTAACAAAAAAATGATGCTCCAAGCAAAACACATATTATGTGGTGAATAAGAATATAGCTCCAAGTAAAGTTACCGATGAACGAAGACGAAAGAGGGGATGCCTTCCGGGGCATCCCCAAGCTTAGTTGCTTGGTTGTCCTTGAATACTACCTTGGGGTGCCTTGGGCATCCCCAATCTTAGGCTCTTGCCACTCCTTATTCCATTGTCCATCGAATCGTTACCCAAAACTTGAAAACTTCAACCACACAAAACTCAAAACAAAACTCGTAAGCTCCGTTAGTATAAAAAAATAAAACCACCACTTAGGTACTGTAATGAACTCATTCTAAATTCATATAGGTGTAATATATACTGTACTCCAACTTATCTATGGTTCATACCCTCCGATACTACTCATAGATTCATCAAAATAAGCAAACAATACATAGAAAACAGAATCTGTCAAAAACAGAACAGTCTGTAGTAATCTATATAAAACGTATACTTCTGGAACCCCAAAAATTATGAAATAAATTTACGTACCTGAGAAATTTGTATATTAATCATCTGCAAAAAGGATCAACCTAAAAGCACCCAAGTTAAAGTTTCTGTTTTTCACAGGAAGATCACATAAACTTCACCCAAGTCTTCCCAAAGGTTCTACTTGGCACTTTATTGAAACAAAAGCTATAAAACATGATTACTACAGTATCATAATCATGTGGACACACAAAAACAGTAAGGATAAATATTGGGTTGTCTCCCAACAAGCGCTTTTCTTTAATGCCTTTTAGCTAGGCATGATGATGACAATGATGCTCACATAAAAGATAAGAATTGAAACATAACGGGAGCATCATGAAGCATATGACTAGCACATTTAAGTCTAACCCACTTCCTATGCATAGGGATTTTGTGAGCAAACAACTTATGGGAACAATAATCAACTAGCATAGGATGGTACAACAAGCATAACTTCAAGAATTTAAGCACATAGAGAGGAAACTTGACATTATTACAAGCATATGTTCCTCTCTCATAATAATTTTCAGTAGCATCATGAATGAATTCAACAATATAACCAGCACCTAAAGCATTCTTTTCATGATCTACAAGCATAAAAAATTTACTACTCTCTTCATAAGCAAACTTCTTCTTTATAGCATACATATCATCACAATAATCATCATAGATAGGAGGCATGCTTTCATCATAGTAAATTTGCTCATCAAAGCTTAGGGAAAAAAAATATCATCTTCATCAAACATAGCTTCCCCAAGCTTGTGGCTTTGCATATTATTAGCATCATGGATATTCAAGGAATTCATACTAACAACATTGCAATCATGCTCATCAAATAAAAACATTCTATAGATTTCTTCTTCAAGCACTTGAGCACAATTATCCTTTCCATCATACTCACGAAAGATATTAAAAAGGTGAAGTGTATGAGACAAACTCAACTCCATCTTTTTTGTAGTTTTCTTTTATAAACTAGACTAGTGCTAAAACAAGAAACAAAAAGATTCAATTGCAAGATCTAAAGATATACCTTCACTTACCTAGCCTCCCCGGCAACGGCGCCTTTAAAAGAGCTTGATGTCTACTACACAACCTTCTTCTTGTAGACGTTGTTGGGCCTGCAAGTGCACAGGTTTGTAGGACAGTAGCAAATTTCCCTCAAGTGGATGACCTAAGGTTTATCAATCCGTAGGAGGCGTAGGAGGAAGATGGTCTCTCTCAAACAACTCTGCAACCAAATACCAAAAAGTCTCTTGTGTCCCCAACACACCCAATACAATGGTAAATTGTATAGGTGCACTAGTTCGGCGAAGAGATGAAGATACAAGTGCAAAATAGATAGTAGATATAGGTTTTTGTAATCTGAAATAATAAAAACAGCAAGGTAACAAGCGGTAAAAGTGAGCAAAAAGGGTATTGCAATGATAGGAAACAAGGCCTAGGGTTCATACTTTCACTAGTGCAAGTTCTCTCAATAATAATAACATAGATAGAACATATGACAAGCCCTCAACATTCAACAAAGAGTCACTCCAAAGCCACTAATAGCGGAGAACAGATGTAGAGATTATGGTCGGGTACGAAACCACCACAAAGCTATTCTTTCGGATCGATCTATAAAAGAGTTCGTACTAGAATAACACCTTAAGATACAAATCAACCAAAACCCTAATGTCACCTAGATACTCCATTGTCACCTCAAGTATCCGTGGGTATGATTATACGATATGCATCACACAATCTCATATTCATCCAACCAACATAAAAGTACTTCAAAGAGTGCCCCAAAGTTTCTACCGGAGAGTCAAGAACGTGTGCCAACCCCTATGCATAGATTCCCAAGTGTCACGAAACCCGCAAGTTGATCACCAAAACATACATCAAGTGGCACATGATATCCCATTGTCACCACAGTTAATCACGGCAAGACATACATCAAGTGTTCTCATAAAGACTCAATCAGATAAGAAAACTTCGAAGGGGAAACTCAATTCATCACAAGAGAGTAGAGGGGGAGAAACATCATAAGATCCAACTACAATAGCAAAGCTCGGGATACATCAAGATCGTGCCATAGATGGAACGCGAGAGAGAACACGAGAGAGAGAGATCAAACACATAGCTACTGGTACATACCCTCAGCCCCGAGGGTGAACTACTCCCTCCTCGTCATGGATAGCGCTGGGATGATGAAGATGGCCTCCAGTGATGGGATCCCCCTCCGGCAGGGTGCCGGGACGGGGTCTCGATTGGTTTTTGGTGGCTACAGAGGCTTGCGGCGGCGGAACTCCCGATCTATCTTCTGTTCTGGAAGTTTTAGGGTACGTAGGTATATATGGGTGAAAGGAGAACGTCGGTGGAGCTACGGGGGCCCCACGAGGCAGGGGGGCGCGCCCAGGGGGGAGGGCGCGCCCCCCACCCTCGTGAGCACCTCCCGTATCTTCTGACGTGGATTCCAAGTCCATCAGGTGGGTTTCCTTCCAAAAATAACTTCTCCAGTTGATTTCGTTCTGTTTTGACTCCGTCTGATATTCCTTTTCCTCGAAATACTGAAATAGGCATAAAACAGGAAATCTGGGCTGGGCCTCCGGTTAATAGGTTAGTCCCAAAAATAATATAAAAGTGTATAATAAAGCCCATACACTACTAGGGAAAAGCCTATACACAGAATCTTAGCAGCAGCACGGTTCAAAATAGAGCAGCTAAGTAGTTGTAGCGCGTGTTACGTAAACTCGCTGCTGATAAATATTTAGCAGTAGCGCGCTCGACCAGAAACGCGCTGCTACAAATATTGACCGGCGGTGTTCCCCCAACTCTAAGTAGCAGTAGCGCGGTCGAAATAACAGCGCTACTGCTAAGTACGTAGTAGTAGCGCCGTTTCCTCGAGATCGCTGCTTTGGTAAGTTTCAAATTGCCACAATTTTTGTCCCAGCTGAGCGATAGCGCCTTCAAAAGCGCTGCTGCTAAGTTCTTAGCAGCAGCGTTTTCTCTCCCCGCTACTGCTAACCCCACCAACCCCCAACCCGTCCCTCCCTCCCCCCTTCCTTTTCCCTTCCCCTACCTCCCCTCTCCTCTCTTCTCCCCATTACTCTCTCTCTTCTCTATCCACCTTCTCTCTCTTCATTACTCCTACATAACTACACCACCTCCATTAATGCATCTCCTTTCTCTTTTCCTTCCCTCCACTAGTTGAAGTTGTCTCCTTCCAAATTAGGTAGCTAGGTAGATGTAGGATTTAGTTAAGGACCTATTTGCCCCTAACTAGATCTATCTTTGTCAAGAAGAGCTTTGTGCACTTTTGATCTCCCTACAACATCATCTCCGCCATCGAGATAGAGGTGATGAAATTTCATGCTTTTGCAAAATGGAAATGTGTTTATGTGTGTGTGATATGTTTGTGGAAATTGTGTGTGTGGCATGAGTTGGCCTTGCCCAATTGTGCTTTTGAGTTGTTTATGTTTTGCGAAATGTCGATTTATTTCCATTTCGCTAATTCCGCAAACTCTAGATCCATATATGTCCTATTTTTAGGGAAGGTCATGCCAAATTTTTATGACTTTGATGCATGCATGCATTTTTACAATCAATTTTTTATTATTACCGTGCGAGTTGACGATGGTCGGTGGAACGATGGTGGACAGGTGGTTGCGGTCGGCGGTGCAAGACATGAAAGAAAATAACCGGACAGAGGTTTTATGTCCGTGTCGAAAATGCAAAGGAATAGTTTGGCTCGACCCCCATGACGATGGTCGTGTCGGCGCACTGCTCATGACTGGTTTCATGGATGGCTATACTCGGTGGATAATTGAAGATGAGGATGACGATGTTGAGGATGCCGACGGGTAGACAATGATGACACGGGCAAGACGAAGAGATGATCGATAATGGCGGCGGGAAGAGGCCGGACATGGCGGCGGAGAAGGGCCGACATGGCGGAGGAGAAGGGCCGGACATGGCGGCGGAGAGAACGACATGGACTCCACGCAGCAGAGTTCGCTCGGTACTAAGTTCAATTGTGCGGGACCTCATGTTCAAGCATTGCTTCGCAAGGAGACGAAAACCGAGAGAGCTGCTTCTAGAGAGGAGGCTAAGCTGGAGCAACTGGTGGTAGACTCGAACACTCCATTGTATGATGGTTGCAATCTCGAGGTGACCGGTTGAGTTTCACGCCCAACTCCCTGAGACGAAGGCTAAAAACAAATGGACCGACACTAGCCTCGATGAGCATCTCAAGTACCTAAAGGATGTTCTTCCGCTGGGTAATCTATGTCCTACTAGTGTTGATGAGGCCAAGAAGATCGTGTGCCCTCTTGATCGCCACACGTTAGATACCATGCATGCATCAACGATTGCATAATTTATCGGAAGGAGCACGCGAAAAACAAGCTGTCCGGTGTGCAATGCTTCTCGATACAAGAAGGCCGGAAGAAATGTCCCCGAAAGTTGTATGGTACTTACCGATCACTCTCCGCCTCTCAGAGGTATTTTGTAGATCCCAAGGAAGCAAAGCTAATGCGCCGCACGCGGAGAGGAAGAAGCCCGACGATGGAGATGATCCGAAGCCGAGACACGTGAAGGATGGAAGCCGGTGGAGAGCGTTGAACGGCTTCTATCGGTATTTTGAATGTGATGCAAGGAACATCGTGCTCGCGCGTGTACCGATGGCATGAATCTGCTTGGCAACCGTAACACCAACCATGTACATGGCCCGTGTTTGTATGGATGTACAACCTCCCCCGGTTGTGCATGAAATCAAGTACATTCACATGAGCATGCTTATTCAAGGGCCAAACAACCAGGAAATAATATTAATTTGTATCCGGGGCTACTTCAAGAGGAGTTAGACACGTTATGGAAAACACCGCCAAGACATGGGACGCCAACAAAGGTGAGTATTTCAACATGAGAGCGCGCTGATCACGACAAAGGCAGGACTATCTCGTTACGGGTATGTGGCAGGCGGTGTGCCATGGATATTGCGGATGCACGCGTGCATGGATGATACAACGCCTCAGCAGCTAACGCCAAGGAAAGATGGCGGTCCGGGAAAATCGTGTACATGGGGCATCGAAGATGGCTTGAACAGGACGACCCGTGGAGAAACCGTGGAGATCTTTTCAATGGTCACGCTGAGCATCGAGGACCTCCACATAAGCGGAGCGGTGCCGAAATCGATGAGCTGTTGAAAAACTGGAATGAGTGCCCCGCGCCGGGAAAGACGATGAGAAAGGCGCCGGAGCCGCTGCTGAAGGTATGGAAGACGAGGTCTGTGTTCTGGGACTTGGAGTACTGGAACAAACTCGATACACCTCATTGCCTTGATCAAATGCATATCTGTAAGAATGTCCTTGAGAGCTTGCTCGCAACACTGATGAACATGCCGGATAAGACCAAGGATGGGCCGAAGGCAAGAAAAGACTTGCAAGATTTGAAAATCAGGAAGATCTGCACATGCCGCCCGTAAAATGTCGACAAGAGAGACGGAGACAGAGGCACGGAGAAGAAGGGCAAGAAATTAAAGAAAAAGATTATTGCCCCCTCTTGCTTCACCTTAAGTCGCTGAGATCAATCAATTCTTTAAGTGCCTTACCGGAGTGAAAGTTAGTTCCGCATCGTGGCAAGATAAGCGATATCTAGACACGGACAAGAAAAGGTTCAGCGGGATGAAGTCTCATGACTGCTATGTGATGATGACGCAGATACTACTGTTGCCCTTAGAGGGATAATGGACAAGCACGTCCGTGACACGCTTATTGGTCTCGCAACTTTTTGACGCCATCTCGAAAGTCGATCGGTGTGAAGCAGCTCCAAAGGCTACAGTGAAGAGATCGCAGATCTTGAATGAGCTTGAGATGTACTTCCGCCCGCGTTCTTCGACGTGATGGTGCATCTGTGTGTCCATATTGTGGATGACATAATAGACCTGGGGCCGTCATTCCTGCACAACATGATGCTGTTTGAGAGGATGAATGGGATCATCAAAGGATTCGTTCGTAACATGTCCCGTCCGGATGGAAGCATCGTCCAGGGCTATTTGGCACAAGACCAGCCGCCTGGTGTTAGTGTTGGTTTGCCCGTTAACAAGCACGATGGGAGGCTCGAAGGAGATGGTCACTGTAACGGTCGCAGGGAACTGCACGTGGCATACTTAGATCGACGCAGCGACTTTGACAGAGCAAACTTGGTAGTGCTACAACACCTAGACGAGGTAGATCCTTTCGTGGCACTGCACAAAGAAATTATCGCAAAGAAGTATCGTGATCGGGGTATGCAGGATGACGCCGGTTACTAGAGAGCACAACTCCACTTTCCCGCATTGGTTCAAAGAGCATATTATTGCTAATCCCGGAGGAGGGCTCTAAGGACGGATTGCTCATATATGCCTTAGCACATGGCCCTCGCCCAACCTCGAACCTATCGTGCATATGATATCAACGGATACACGTTCTACACGGAGGCAAAAGATATGGACAAGTGATGATCGTAACTCGGGGTGACGATGGAATGCATGACCAGCAGCGACAACGGCACAACCGAACGATTTTATGGAAGGGTCGAGGAGATCGGGAGCTTGACTACTCGACTGCACAACACGACGATGTTCCGTGTCGATGGGCTAAGAATGTCGAAGAGAAAGCCGGATGTTCACTACCATGACTATACCCGACGCCAAGAGCGCCACCGTGAACGCTATCGCAAAAAACGAGCCATGGGTACACGCTAAGCACGTGACACAATGCTTCTTCATAACTGACCCGCAATCCCAGCCGTGTTGTCGTGAGGAGAGGCAAAAGGAACATCATTGGAATGGATGGAGTCGCCAACGAGGAAGACTATGATCAGTACGGCAACCCAATGAGGGAAGATGACGATGATGATGAAGTATACGTCAAAAGAAGAATCAATACTACATTACCTAAGAAGAATCCTACTCCATGGAAAAGGCAAAGTCACAATGAGGGGCTCAATTATTCTTCGATTTAACAAGAAGGGAAAGAAGCTGACTCAAAAACAAAAACGCCAAGACCGAGGAAACGTATGTTATGGGTCCAATGATGTGTAATATATATATATGTTCCTATTTTGTATACACACTTAGCCATTATTATGCATGGGTCCAATGATGTGTAATATATATGTTCCTATTTTGCATACATATTTAACCGCCAAATGATCCAATATATATCGCCTCCCTTCGCTCACTGCCTCGGAAATAAAAGTGGGATAAAATAAAGGAAAAGAAAAAGGAAAACTGGCAGTAGCAACGGCAGTAGCAGCGCATTTCCACAAAACCGCTGCTGCTAGATCTTAGTAGTAGCGTGTTTCTCATAAACTGCTGCTGCTACGCACCATAGTAGTAGCGAGTTTCCCGTAAAGCGCTGCAGCTACATATCATAGTAGTAGCGTGTTTCTCTGAAACCGCTGCAGCTACAGAATATAGTAGCAGCGCGTTTTGACATAACGCGCTACTGCTATGTCCACTTAACCCAAATTTCGCACTCGCCCAGCTTCATCCCGCCATTTCCCCCCAAATCCCCTCTCTCTCCGCCCCGTCGCTTGCGCGCCCGACCCGCCCAGCGCCTCGGCCGCCTCGTCCGGCCCTCGACCCGACTCGGCGCTTCGCCCCGACCAGGCCGCTCGCCCCGACCCAGCCGCTCGCCGACTCCGGTGCGGCGCTCACCTCGACCAGCGGCGCTCGCCCCGATCCCGTCGGCCCTCGCCTCCCTCCTCTCCCTGCCGGCCGTCGTCGGGCCTGCCTGCCTCGCCCCTGCACTCTCTGTAAACCCCCCTCTCGCTAGGGTTCTTCATGTTAATTAATTAGGTTATCTATTTAGTTATGAATTAGCTGAATTTATATGGAAATTTGAACTGGACATGTGATATGTGCATATGTCATGTTTTGGACATGTCATGTTTGGAAAATGATCCGAGTGACCTATGTTACGCCGAATGTTGATTCATTTCGTTTGGTGAATTTCAGCGCCGATATGTCCATTTTTAGCAAAGGTCATGCGAAATTTCCGTGAATAAAGGCATGATTTGTGCTACATAGTTGGCATATCGAAAGCTGGCACATAGATTTCTTTTTATGTCATTTCTCATTTATTCATACTTTTAGAAATAAATGAGGCCACTTAATCATAGGAAACATGTTGAATAACGAAGAAACCGGGCCTTCACCAAGATACGCATTTAGATGGATTATGAGGGTGAACAAGAGTACCTCGACTATTTGACTGCTAAGCAAGGTTTGCAGGTCGGCCTCGATGATGGTACTGACGCCGACATCGACACCGACGGCGCCGGCACCGATGGCGATGCCGAGACCGGTGGGGAAGGTACCGGCCCCGATGCCGATACCGAAAAGAGGAAGCACAAGAAGCAGAGGATACGAAAACCTAACAAACTAGGGATTGGACGACTTGTGATCACAAAGATGGCACCTGGCAAGTTTGAGCCGTTAGAGCCGGAAGAACCTCGCAAGTGCTATGGGAACCAAGTAGGATGCATCCTACGGGAATGCGCGAGCATCAACGACGATGACTTAAGGAGTAAAGAACATTTGACGCAGTTGCTCCTAACGAAGTTGCACAAGAGATTCAAGTTCCCGACCGGGATGATAACATAGAACAACCGTGGATGATCCAAGATGAAAAAGATTAACAATCACGCCATGGGCATGTTCAGCAATGATTTGGCCTCCGGAAAGGGAGGGTGAAACGAGCTATTGAGGCCGATGAACCCCGCCCAAGATTCTCGAGGAAAATCCGACACTTACGTAAGAGGAGTTCGAAAAGTTCAAGGACACTTGCGCTACCGAGGCAGCCAAGGCTAAGGCTGCGAAATTCAAAAGCCTTCAGCAAAGGAACACGGGGAAGCATCGCCTCGGAAGCCGTGGCTACCTCGATAAAAGGCCCATATGGGATAAGGAGGACGCGAACGTGAAGCCGCTGGTCTCCTGCACCCTTCGCTGAAGTTCACCAACCCCTTGGAGCATGACTTCATCAGGCCCGCCACAAGTGGGACAAGGAGAAAAGGTTTTTACACGGACAAGATCACGAGGAAATTGATTAGACCATGGAGAAGCAACACCGCTTGCAGCCGAAAGCCCCATCTCGATGAGGCCCAAGTGGGACACCCTCTCAACCGGCCTTGAACGAACTTAAGGGACTCCCGCTGGACCAGCGGCCGCAATATGGTCGTGTGCACGGCGCCGAGACGGCGCCACGTGGAAGGTGTTTTACAACGACGCCCAGAGGCCAAGAAGCGAAAAAGAAGTTTAGTCAGCGGACATCAACGCAAAGGTGAAGCTTGCGGCGAGAAAAAGCAGCCGAGGACGCGAAAAAAGCAGCCGAGGACAAATATGAGTTGCTACAAAGAAAGTCAATGCAGCCAGAATCGCTGCGAAATGATTTCGCTACTAACTTGGTTCCAGATTATCATCAACTAGGCGAAGGAAAATCCGCATAAGACGGTACATGATTTCCCGATGCCCGTTTCGTCGCGAGCAACTCCATGAACAACAACACCATCGCACCATCACTTGCTCAAGCAACCGGGCCTCCTCTCGCAGCCGCTCCCGCTCATAGCAGCCCGTCCTCAGTCTCAGGCGCGCTAGGTGGGCCTTCGTCTTTGGCTGAGCTCGACGCCGTCACGGTAATTACATGTCGCACCAACATATATATATATAGATAATATTCCATTTTTGTTGCCTTTCGGTTGTTTTACACCACAGACATATGTGTTTGCAGGCGAAAGAAACCCCATGCACCATACTCTACTTGATCAAAGGCCAGAAGGTGGACATGGGAAAGGGGATGATAATGGACCCCTCTCAACGCACATTCCACAACCACCCGATCCCCGCTGGGCACTTCAGGGTTAGCTTGACCAGTGTGAAATCGGGGCACGAGGATTTGCCTCCCAAGACAAAGATGTGGGAGCGAACGACGAGACCCCGCCGCAGATTGGACGCTGCAAGGGTTGGGTGCTGCTATGGCCGAAGAATCTTATTCGTCTGGAGCCGGCCGAGAGCACACCAATAACTACCACACATCAACAAGCATGTGCGAAGACCACCACCCCACCCACGCAATTACCAGCCTCTGTAGTAGTGCCGGGTGAGAGCGGCGGACGACATGATGAAGGGGTGCAATAGTACTGGCTGATGTACCTGTAGAACAGAGAATGGATGATGAGACGAAGGTCGACCCTATGGATTACCTCAATACAAACGCGTATGACTATGACATAGATATGATGAGTCAACCATATGACTGAATCGGGCTATCGACTTGCTAATGAGGATATGGATGATATGCCCGGCAGGGCAGTACCATGGAATGCAAAAGTCTCTCTTCATGAAATCCTCACAGACACGCTCAAGATGCCGCCCAACACAGCTCAACTAGCCGGGCGCGAGGGTCTGACAAAGATTTAGCCCGGGAACACTTGGGCAGGGGTTAAGGAAGGGTCCGGAAGGTGTGCCCAAGAAAAAGGAGAGGAAGAGATCGGGAAGGTAATCGCCTCCAAACAAGGGGATCTCAGGAGATCGCACGATCATGTGTTGTCGACCGAGAAAAGCCTACTAGCCTCAAAGGATCCAGGTATCCGACATACGCTGCTCGTGTGCTCGAGGGAAGTGCTACGTCGACACACGGCCCATGGAGGTGTTCTTCCTGCGGTTTGACCATATCTTTGAGATGTTTCTAACAAGGCGGCTTGATTTTACTATCGTCCGCTTTTTTTGCGCTACATATGAGCTCCGTCGTGAAGAGTGAAGAAGTCTCGCAAATCTGTGTGGCGGATCCGCATTACATGCACGAAGTCTTTCTTGAGTCTCGCGACTTTGAGCGTGAAACTGCTAGGGAGTACCTCCAAAACTTCATGGTACAGAATAAGGACCGGAAATTGTCCTCGTGCCTTATCATCCAAAGTAAGTCAGTTCCGACAACCCTTTCAGACATTTCAATCATTCCTTCTCTCTCATATGGGGAATAATTTGAGGTGTCTTTTCCTCGCAGCAACGGGCGCGCCGTCCTTATCGTTTTTACCCGCAAGTCTCCCACGCGTGTATTTTGACCCTTCGAGAGACTACGAGAAAAGGACTACACCCACATAATGAATATTCTAGATGATGCTCTCCAAGGCTTCAGCTATAGAGGTGGCCACGCATATCAGAAACAAAGGAACAAGAAGATGGGTTTCACAAGATAAAACTAACTTCTCCCGCATCCATGTCCCAAAACCAAGCAAGAAGGATGGATTCTACATCGCCCATCTCATGATTCAGTTCAACACGGATCACCAAAGCTTCAGATTAACAGCAGAAATGATGATCATATCCACAAGTGGCTAGAATCTCATGGAGAAGCGAATTATAAACTTAGAGATGACTTCTTTCGCATCCAAAGCGACATTGCGACGATCATCATGAAAGAAGTCGTCGATGAGAAGGGAATGTTCCACCACGGCCCTATATCGCGATGACGTCCAACTCGCATAGGCATGCAATGTCTAGACCTCACGCCGCTCAAGCAGCTAGGGTTCGCCCTCGATGATATGGAAGGATGGAACTTCTAGTGATTTATGATGCCGATGATGATGATATGTGTCGGTTGAACTTGTATACTTTTGTAGCGATGAAACTTTGTGATGTCCACGGTCCCCGCCGAACTTGCGCGAACGCTACTTTGTTAGTTTGCGCACGATGACCTGCGCACCTCTAGTTAATTAATTTGCATCGTATATGTTGCATCTAGTTGCTATCCTTTCTTTTTGGTGTTGCTCTAGTATATTTTTTGCATATATATGATTGTACATCCTCTTCATGAACATGCATCTCTACCGGTACCTAGTTTCTTGATGGCGAGATGGAAATGCTATGTCGTGTACAAAGGGAAGGTTCCGGGTGTACAATGAGTGGCATGAGTGTCGGCGCAAGTGAATGGGTTCACGGCGCCAGCCATAAAGGCTTCAAAAGGCATAAGAAGGAGAAGCTAGTTACTTGAGGTTCACGCTAGCGAGAGAGGACTCAGAATCGCCACCTCATGTACTGCATGGTTCCGCCTCACTCATAGCGATAGCACTTCTTGCGTATGCCTTTGTTTAGATGGATGACGTTGTTGTAGTTGCAAGTATTCGAGACTTGCATGTATTGCTATTTTCGAGATGATAACAAGATATCACTTTGTGTTGATGATGATTATGAAGAGACTATTTGTATGTACATGCTATGATTACATTTGTGGTCTCGCAGCATTTGTATGTGTATCATGATGTCATTTCTATGTGCTAAAGATTCTTCTACAAAGCCGGTTCAAATACAAAACAAATATGCCAAAAAAACTACTTAAATTAGCGAGAGCGAGTGTACAAAAGTTAGCAGCAGCGCCACATTAGCAGATAGCGCGTCTCGCAAAGAGCGCTTAGCGCTACTAGCGTAGCGAAGCTTCCCATAACCGCACTGCTGCTACACTTGTATAGCGAGCGCTGGCGGCACGCCGCCATCGCTATGAGTTAGTTGTAGCATCAGATAGTAGCGCGGTACCCGCCATCGATACATCTAAAACCCGCGCTGCTGCTAGCCTTTTCCCTAGTAGTGATAATCATTCAAAACACATAGTAATATAGCATGAATGCTTCATAAATTATAGATACGTTGGAGACGTATCAGTATACGTGTTAAACAACAGAACACAAGTTGGGCCATTACCCGGAAATAGTGGGAATCACCATCCTCATCTTCGGCAGGGCCTTCGTCGGTTTTGATGACGCCGCTTGGGGTTGCTTCGGCGCTTTCTCAGTCGGCGCCGGAGAGGTCGTCTGAGGACGTTTGGTCGACACAACTGTGCACGACCCGCTGCGCGCCGACCGCAGGTCATGGACGAGATTGATCGTTTTCAAGACGGGAGGCTGGACTTCCTCCTCCTCTTCCTCCTCTTCCTCGTCAGAGCCAGCGTCTTCTTCACCCTCATCGCCATCCGATTCCCACTCCTCCTGACTTTCGCCTCCGCTCCCTTCCTCCTCTTCGGTCTGTTCTTGCGCCCCGTTGGGCATCGAATACATCTCAGTAGTGATCTGGAATACAACAAAACAAGACAGAAGTCAGTCGACCGAATGGTAGCAAAGCAGAATGAAGGAAACAGGGTAATGGTCGGAGATACGTGGTCAGACCTTGTCTGGTTCGTATGACTGGTCGAGTGGTGGGATCCTCCTAACTCCGCGGGGGTTATCTTATCTTTGTTCCCTGTGATGGAGGTCATCCACCTCTCCAGAGTGGCATCATCGACCTCCTCTGGGTGAACCCGAGTGGTGTCTTCGGTACCAGAGTACATCCACATCGGATGGCCTCGATACTGAAGTGGCTGAATGCGCCGTCGAAGGAAAACCTCCAGAAGATCCATGCCAGTCACCCCGTCACGGATGAGCTGAACTACGCGCTCTACCAACATCTTAACCTGAGCCTTCTCCTCCGGGACCACCTTCAGAGAGGATGGCTTGTTCACTCGGTCCATGGAGAAAGGAGGAGTCGGTCGATCGCTCAAGGCCGGCTGGTCTTGGCAGTAGAACCAGGTCGACTGCCACCCTAGAACTGACTCGGGAAGGGTCGTGACTGGAAATGCACTTTTACTCCTCATTTGAACCCCAAGACCCCCACACATCTGGATTACTTGGGTTTTCTCGTCATTCGGACTAGCCTTCTTCACCGTCTGAGAGCGACAGGTGAATATGTGTTTGAAAAGGCCCCAGTGCGGCCGACAACCCAAGAAGTTCTCACACACACGAAAGCGGCGAGATAGACAATGGAGTTGGCGTGAAGTGGTGGAGTTGTGCCCCAAAGAAGTTCAGAAATCCCTAAAAGAAAGGACTCGGCGGTAGAGAAAACCCGCGGTCAACGTGGGTAGCTAAGAGGACGCACTCACCCTCCTGAGGCTGCGGCTGCCACTCCTTCCCCGGAAGCCTCGCTGACCCATGGGGGATCAGTCCTTCGTTGGCCAGGTCGTTGAGGTCCTTCTAGCTGATGGTCGAGCGGATCCAGTCTCCCTGGATCCAGCCTTGCGGCAGGCCGGCCCGCGACGAGGATCCAGCCCGACTGGTCGCCCTCCCCTTCGCCTTCGCCGTCGCCTTCTTCACCCGCTCCAAAGCCGCCATCTTCTCCTTCACCATCGTCGCCGGTGAAGCAGGCATAGAGCAGCATCGCTGAGAAGGTGGCGAGCGCAGCAGATGAATCTGAGGAAGAGGGAGGGGAAAATGAGGGCGCACTGTTCAAAATACCCCCGTCCGGTGCCTTATATGAAGTCGCTTTTGAGTGGCTGACTGGTAGGCCCGGACGATCCTGTAAAATCCCGCAACAGTCGCGCGCGCGATACGTGGCGAAAAAGGTGGTGCAAAGATCGAGGCGTCCCTGCCTTATCCCATCCGAGTACCGCGGCCTCCTCCACCCCGCGCGCTTCCTGAAATTCGGATCCCGCTAAATCCGCGAACAACAGAGCAACTTGTCAGACCGGAGATTTCTTCCGGTCCGTCGTTCGGAAGTCTCCAAGCACAGAGAAGTCACTCGATAGATACAAAGAATAGATCAAGGCGACTGAAAAAGAAGTTGATGCCGCCACTTGAAGTCGCTGATCCGGAACAAGACATACTCATAGCATGAAAAACGTGTCGGAAGAATTTTCAACTCCTTCCTCACTCAAACCTCGATCCATTCGGGGGCTAATGATGAAGCCATGTACCTAGTGTAGGGTCATGGACCTGTCCAAGATACCCTCCCCAAGGACATCTCTAGAAGAAACTACCTTTCAGTCGACCTGGAAGGATTCCACTCGACGGACTCGAAGACACTCGACCATGAAGACTCACTCGACCACCAAGAGATCTAGGGTCACTCTGCACCCAAACGGTCTGTTATTAAGTAGTCTTTATGGCCATGATAGCACTTTATGTAGGGCATTACCAGTAACGCCAGGCCTTTATGTACTTTAAACCCTGCATAACTGAGGGCCGGAGGGGTCTGGCAGACACTATATAAGCCACCCCCCTCCTCGGTGTAAATGGTTCGCATCCCTGTAACTCATACGCATATAATCCAGTCGACCGCCTCCGGGCTCCAGGACGTAGGGCTGTTACTTCCTCCAAGAAGGGTCTGAACTCGTAAATCCCTTGCGTATACAACTACTCCATAGCTAGGATCTTGCCTCTCCATTCCTACCCCGTATTCTACTGTCAGTCTTAGTACCACGACAGGCACTACCCTCGTTGAAGGGCTGGCCTTCTCCCAGCTGCGGTCCAGTGCTCGTCTCACGCCCGGTGTTGCGGGATCGAGCTCGTCTCGCGCCCGGCAGCAGTACCGAGCTTGTCTCGTGCCCGGCAGCAGGACCGAGCTCGTCTCACGGCAGGAAACAGGACCAAGCTCGTCTCGCACCTGGCTGCAGAATCGAGCTCGTCTCGCGTCCGGTGCAGCAGGACGGGTCACCGCAGGCCAATTTTGGCCGGCCTTTCGGGTTTCGGCGGTGGGGGCTGCCCAGGAGTGTGAAAGGCGAGGCATTTCCACTCGTCTCTTTGGTTGGGGTAGCGACGGGGCTCGGGTGAGATGGTGTCAAGGTCTTGGATGCCGGGGCGGCGGCCCTGGTGGTGGTAGCGCGGTGCTCATGGGCAGAGTCCGTGGCTTGGTGCTGCCCGATGACCATGGCCGTGCGGGCGGCATGGTGGCTGGGGTGTGGCATTCGGTGGCGGTGAGTGTTGGCCGGGGTGAAAACCTGTTCTATCCTCGGACGGACTGGCGGCGGCGTAGCGCGTTCCCTTCTTGAAGGGGTCGTCGCGGCTCTCATCGGTGATCGTGTTGCTCTAGGGGAAACTCTGATCCTCGGGTCGGGCGGTGGCGGCGCGTTAGCGTCGTAACCTTCTTGAAGGCACCGCCTTGGAGCACACGGTTCGTCATATGCGGCTTCATCTCTTCGCGGTGGCGTGTTCACGGTGGAGGACCCCGATTGCTCTTGTAGTGTTAGGGGTGGTGTTGTTGCGTTCAGCGCCTATGTATCTCGTTTTGGATGTGTGCGTGTGTTGTCGTGGGATGCGTTTGTACTTGGACTGTGGTTAATCATTGTTTTATATATAAAAGGGGGCGAAAGCCTTTTTCAGTAATGGCATGAAACAATCAAAAACTACATATGCGTTCAAGACGTATCAACCACCACCAGGTAAGTCTGGCCGGCGTCTGCGGCCGCGGGTTCTCCTGTTTCCTTCGCTCGTACCTCCCCGATGGCGGGGGATGGCATGTGCGAGCTGCGGTGCCGTGCTTGCGTGGGGCGGCCGCGGGCGTTAATTCGGGCCTGTGGCGGCGACCTTTATGGGCGGCGCTGTGACGGTCGGGAATCTCCTAGCGGCGCGGCGGCTTCACGAGGTCTAGTTGTGGCGGTGGGTGCTAGTCGTGATCCCATTTGAACATTCCGGCTCCGGCTCCCAGACGACGGCGGGCAGCACGGGGGTGACCTTCCGGTGAGCTCTCTTGGCTGGAGGCTGTGGTCGATTTGGTCTCTCCCGTCGATGGGCAGTCGGCGGCCGGTTGCGTTTTGTGGTTATGTGTGTGACTATGGTGGGGTAGCACATGGGTGGGTCACCAGTTCCTTCCTGACCCAAACTTGAACCCTGGGTATAGATGCAGCGGTGGAGTTCATCGCTCTCTGAATTAGGGCAATTCCAGAGACGGTTGTACAAGGATTCCTCTTCATGCGCCTCAGCCACAGAGAAGGCGCCTTCTGTAAACCAGCCGTCGACGTCAGCTTCGTTTGAAACATAGCATGTCCTGTCTGGCGCCAAATGCTCTGCTTCTCCGCCATGCGTCCATGGCATCACTGAACAGAACCCTTCCAGCTCTCCTTCTTCTGTTACCCATTTCTGGCAGGGGTTTGATCACCCGATCTGCACTGTGCCCCCCCAGGGTCGTCAATGATGAGCGTCGGTGAAATCCCCTCTCGGATAAGCTTCTGACGAGCAATCTGTCTACCTGCGCGGACAGCATTCCCTACTGCAGTGTTGGCAGGTGCACAGCGGACTGAACCCACCAAAACTGAATCTATCACCTCTTCATGACCAGGCTGTTTGAATGCGAATTCCTCGTCGCCCGCGAGACTGCCCATGGAGAGATTCTGTCAGGAGTTGGTGGACACGGACACCATCAACCTCATCCATATCCTCAACTTCTGTTACTGCTTTAGCTTCAGCGTCTCTTAGAAAAGCAAAGGTACTGCCTCAAGATTCAGAGAACGGCGAAGCGGTTACAGTAACTTGCCAAAGACACGTGTCTGCAGATCGATCACATCAAATCACGATGAACATGCACACGCAAAAACTTTTGCCAAAGACACGTGTCGTGCCTCTCTTCTCTTTATTGATTTTCTGTTTTCCACGGTGTTACAATTGATCGTATCCTGCTCATGTATATATATACATGACTCGGACAAGCTGCCGAACCGACTCCAAGTAAACCTACTCGTACTCTGCCTAGGACACGTACAAAGCTGGTACTACTCCTAGCCGGACTATGACACCTAGCTAGCACTAACTCTATCTAATTACCTAGATAAAGACTTAAACCTAAACCGGACACATACAGCCAACTCCAATGCTACTACAACACGTAGAGCTAGCTCATGCAATCTCAAACACCACGTAGACTCCCTGTTGAATACTAATCAAGATTACTCTAACAAGATGGTCAGAAACATGCAAATTTTCTGTAGCAATTGCAGGCTCCATAATCTGTCCTTTCAGAAAAACTATGTAGATATTTTTGTTCCAGATAAGTATGCTTCAGATTAATTACCACATCACAGTTATCTGACTGTGAAGCCTGCTTTCATATTCTAAAAAACATTGAAGGAGATAGAGTAACAGAAGTTCAGGATATGGATTTTGGTATATCCGTTACTGACCTGCTACTGCAGCCAGGTTGGATCTATTAGCACATGACTCATTTATGATAAATTCAGAGGCTTGCTCTTAATTTTGTTCTTCTGATTTTTTTACTGACATACCAAACTGGTACCGAAATTGCTGTCATTCAAGCTAGGGCCTCTCTTCGTCTCCATCGACACCTCACTTGATACAATACAAATTATGATACAATATCATTGCACGAGGCGAACTTTGATGCGAAAGTGAGTGCTCATTAACTGTGCCCAAATAAGACTGAACAACATGAGCTGATAATTATACAATACATATGGCTTGTTTGTGATAATCCAAATACAGGAACAGTACATACAATTTAATACAAAATACTCAAAATTTCAAAAAAATAAATACAAAATACTCAACAATCCCACATTCGCTCAGCCAAACTGACAGGAAGAAAGGCCTACGCTGAAAGGGCCACTTGATAGACACGCATCAACCATAGTGTAGAGAGAGATTATGGGCTGTGCAATCGCGATGTATTACTCGGTGCACCTGCACGATATATAAGCATGAGGTGGGCCACAACCTCAACTATACAGGAAAACAGGAGGTGGGCCCTACACACACATATACACGCACACAATATACTCAACACCCCCATGATCGAGAAGGCGCCAGTGACGCAGAGATCGGAACGAAACTCCTCAAAGGTGGAAGTCGGCAGTCCTTCGTCATCACATCAGCGAACTGCCGAGCAAAGGCACATGGAGAACCCGCATGCGCCCGGGCTGCCTGCTCGCGCACGAAGTGAATATCCAGCTCGATGTGTTTCGTCCGACGATGATGAACGGGTTGGCGGAGAGGTACACCGCAGAGACGTTGTCACAAGAGACAACCGTAGCTCGGGAAACATCGTGATGTAGCTCTGAAGTAGCTGTCGGCCGGTGCACTCGGCGACGGCGTTGGCCACAGCTCGGTACTCAGCCTCAGCGCTAGAGCGCGACACCGTGGGCTGTCGCTGACGACCACGAGACGAAGCGAGGGACCGAGGTAGACGCAGAGCGAGGTGGACCGGCGAGTGTCGACAGCCGCCCATCAGATCGGAGTAGGCCACCATCTCCAAAGAGGCGGACGCCGTGAGTGTCAACAAGGGCCATCGTGCGCGGATGTAGCGGCGATCCGCTTCACGAGAGTCCATGAGAGTCACGAGGGGTGTATGTGGAGACACACCGCTGGACAGCATATCAAGATCCGGTCGGGTGAGAGCTGGCATCAAGAGCGCCGACAATAGACCGTAGAACGGAGCATCCGACGCAGCGTAACCTCAAGAGCGGAGACCTTGGCCTTCGTGTCAACAGGAGTAGCAACCGGATGGCGATTGAGCATGCCAAAGACGCCAAGAAGCTCATGGGCATACTTGCTGATGAAGAAAGAAGCCGCCCGGCGCCGAACGACCTCAATGCCAAGGAAGTAGTGGAGAGCACCCAAATCCTTGATAGCGAACTCATCACGCAGCCGCAGAGTGATCTGGCCAAGAACGGCCGCGAGGAGGCTGTCGGGATGATGTCGCCGACGAGAGCAGCAAATATGCGTAGTGTCACCGTGGCGATAGACAAACAAAGTGAGGCGCCCGAGCGAGTGACGCTGAAGCCCAATGTCCAAGAAACCCGGCGATCCGCTGGTACCAGCGCGGGTGCTGCTGAGCCCATAGAGAGCGCGACAAACAGTACACGGGGCGGGCAAGGAGGCGCCGACGAAACCGTGGGTTGCTCACAAAACACCTGCTCCTCAAGGTGGCCGTGGAGGAAGGCGCGGAGACATCCATCGGTGAACGGGCCAGCCGCGAGAGACGGCAAGCTGGAGGACAGTCAGGATCGTGCCGGTTTGACAACGGGCAAACGTCTCGCGGAAATCAACTCAGCCAAGGCCGGGCGAAAACCGCGACCACCCAGCGAGCCTTATAGCGCCAAGTGAACCGCCCGAGCGGGTCTTATGGCGGAAGACCCACTTGCCGGTGATGACGTTGGCGCTGGAGGCCGGGCACCAGAGTCAGTGCGGTTCCGCCGAGAGCGTCGAACTCTTTCTGCATCGCCGCGAGCCGCTGAGGATCACGAGGGCGGCGCGGGCGACGCAGAATGGGTGACGGCTCCGCGGCAGAGGCGGCGAGGACATACTCATCACGCGAGTACCGGAGGCTCGGCAGTGAATGCCGCACGAGCTCGGGTGACAGGGCGGACGGGCCACGGGGCGGGCGAGTCCGGCGGCGGCAGCTGGCGAGGAGGCCGCGCCGAGGCGGTCGGCGAGGAGGCGGCCGATTTCGCGGCGCCGAGATCGGGCGAGGCGGTTGGCGGCGGAGCGGGCGATGCGGGCGAGGCGCCCGGCGAGGCCGGGCGAGGTTTCGGGCGGCGGGGCCGAGGCCGGGCGAGGTTCTCGGCGGCGAGGCCGGGCGAGGCAGCCGGGACGGCGGCGACGAAGAGGCCGACGGCGAGGCCGACGGTGAGGCCGGCGAGGCAGCCGGGACGGCGGCGACGAAGAAGCGCCGACCTCGCGGCGCCCGAAGTCGGGGCGGCGGGCGCGAGGGCGCCAGAAGAGGGCCGTGGACCGCCAAAGCCCGGAGGCGGTCCACGAAGCGACGCTGGGCTCGCCCACTGACGAGGTCGTCGATGAGCCGCCGGTGGCGGCGGTGACGAGACGACGAGGGGTGCTCGCTGCTGAAACGGGAAGACCATCTCATCAAAGTAAACGGTTCGAGGTGAAAACACGGTGAGAGACTGGATCGAGCAGCGATAACCCTTAGTGTTAGGTGGGTAGCCGAGGAAGATGCAAAGCGACGGAGCGGGTGCAAGCTTATGAGGCGCAGATGGCAGCGGCGTTAGGGTAGCACAGCAGCCGAAGATGCGAAGCCCTTCATAAGAGGGAGGTGCACCAAGAGAAGATGGTGAGGTGTAAAGTTCCCGCGAGTACGACACGGACGGATGTTGACAAGAAGAGAAGCGGTGGCAAGAGCGCCGTGCCAAAAGGGGGGCACGTTGGCGTGAAAGAGAAGAGTCCGAACGCAGTCATTAAGAGTGCGGCGATGCGCCAGCACGACCGCTCGCTGCGAGGTGTACGGGCAAGTGAGACGAAAAATCGTGCCATGTGTGGCGAGAAGATCGCGGACAGCGGTGTTGTCGAACTCCTTCCGTTGTCTGCTCGCAACGCAAGAATGGGCCGCCAAACTGCGTGCGAACATAAGAGTAAAACCGACAAGCGTGGAGATGACGTCCGACTTGCGGCGAACGGGAAGGTCCACACATAATGCGAAAAATCATCAAGGATAACAAGATAATAAAGAAAACCCAGACATCGGCAACAGGAGATGTCCAAACATCACTATGAATCAACTCAAACGGGTACGATGCAACAAAGGAAGAAGGCCTAAACGAAGGCGAGCATGTTTGCCAAGGCGGCATGCATGACACGAGTGATCCTCGTTTATTACACGTGAAAGAAAAACTCCAAGTATGTGGCGAAGGGTGGCGTGGTTAGGATGACCCAAGCGAAGCGTACAAAGATCCACTCCGTGGCGAGAGCGACGGGGCGGCGGAAGTGGTGGAGGTGGCGGAGTGAACCGGTAGAGCTCGTCGGGCTGTCACATCGGTGGAGCACCATCCGCGTCGAAGCGCCCTAAAGTAAAAACCACAATCGCCAAATTCAACGGTCACCGGATTTTCACGTAAGAGAACGAACGGAAACAAGATTTTTAATAAGATCAGAGAAACAAGGATATTAGACATGGATATAGGAGTGGAGTTAGACGGAAAAATGCATGTCCAATATGGGTGATAGGGAGAGAAGAGCTGCCACCGACGGTGATGCGTTGGAGGTGTGGACAGGATGAGCAGTATGGAGGTTACCGGGGTACGCCGCCATATGAGCGGTGGCGCCAGTGTCCATGTACCAATCGCCGCCGCCGGTGTAGGTGGACGGAGAGGGGGCGGTGTGGAGAGCCGCTAGGAGAGCCGGGTCCCACGGCGCCGGTGGGAGGGTCGGCGCAGACGACGGGGCAAGAAGGCGGCGGCCCGCTCGGGCGGCGGTTGTTGCCGTAGGGCGCCGCATAGGCTGCGGCGCGCGTAGTACGCCTGGTGTGACGGAGGCCGGGGCCAAGAAGGCTCGAGCAGGAGCCCGTGGAACCGGCATAGAGTAGGCGTGGACGACGCCGTCCACGGGTTCGACCGGCGTACACGGGCCGCTGGCCGAGGCGCCGGCTGCTGCTGTCGGGTGCTCCTCGAGCACCGCCGCCTCCACCTCCTGCTTGCGGCCACCCGGCGGCCGCCGCGACGCCTCCTCCGTTGGCCGCCCGGCTGGGCGGCGGAAGGTGGCGTGGGGCGGGCGGAAGCCCGCGGGAAGGTGGGCGCTACTGCGGGGCGGCGGCCGACGGGCGGTGGCGGGCCGAACCGCCGGGTGCCGCAACGAGGGCGGTGTGGGTGGCGCGTCCGGGCCGCCCGCATCCGGCGTTCCTCCAGCTTGAGGTACGCGACCACCTTGCCAAAGGTGGGCCCGGATGAGGGTGAGGTTGAGGCGGCGTTCCAAGTCCTCGTTGAGGCCGCCGGAGAGGGTGCTGATGAGGAGCTCGTCGCCGATCTTCTCTCCCAGATCACGGAGCTCATCGGCGAGCTTCTTGAGGCGCATGCAAAAATCATCGGCGGACGAGTCAAGTTGCTGGCACCCGTAAAACTCACCATAGAGGAGGACCTTGCGCTGCAGCCGATTGTCGGTGAAGAGGCCGCTGAGCTTGGTCCGCACCGCATGGGCATCGCCCTCGCTGCTCACCACGGTGTGGAAGATGTCGCCGGAGATGGTGAGGTAGAACCAGCGGATGATGGTGGCGCCGAGGATCATCCACTCGCCGTGGATCATGAGCGCGAGTCGACGGTGCCGCCCACGTGGCCGTGAAGGAGGTACTCACGAACACGAAGCGAAAAGTACCGCCCACGCCGGAGTAGGAGGCGGTGGTGTGGTCGAGCTTGACCGACGCGCCATGGATGTTGAGATCACGGACGAGGGTGACGCTGACCGGCGAACGGGTTGGAGACGGTGGAGGAGGAGGAGCTCATGATGATGGCGTGTTGGGTTTAGGGCGCGGCGCGGTAGGAGGAGCGCGGCGGCGGCGTTGGTGCGGCGCGGTAGGGGAGGCGCGCGCGATGGGGGGAGAGGCGGCGGCGGCGGCGCGCAGAAAGGGGGCGGCGGAGCGGCGGTGGTGGAGGGCGGAAGCGGGCGGCCGCGGCGCCCTGGACGGGAGGCGCGACGGCGGCGGGCGGGCGGCGCGGCGGCGGTGACGAGCGAGGCGGCGGCGGCTCGAGGAGGGGCGGCGGCGGCGGCGGCTGGTGACGGCGGCGGCGGAGGCGGCGGCGGCGGCGGCGGCGGGCGGCGGGCGCTGGGCGGCGGCGGCGGCGGCGGCGGCGGCTAGGGCTAGGAACGTCTGCGATAGATACCATGTAGAGAGAGATTATGGGCTGTGCAATCGCGATGTATTACTCGGTGCACTGTGCACGATATATAGTACAGAGGTGGGCCACAACCTCAACTATACAGGGAAAACAGGAGGTGGGCCCTACACACACATATACACGTACACAATATACTCAACACATAGGACATACTGCCTTCGTAGCTAGTAGTACTATTCTTCTTCTCCGGCGGGGAGAAATTCGTAACGCTGAGGACCTCTGATCTGCAGAAGGCAGGGCGTTGTCATCTCTGGTACTAGCTGTAGTATATTCAGATAACAGAGAATTAAAGGAGGGTACGAGAGAGGAGGGGGTAGCGTTACCTCGCATCCTTTGTGTCTCAGCCCATCCAGCGTGCTGTCATTCGAATGATCTTTTACACGATCCATTGATACGAACCTGAGGGATGGAAGGTGCAGTAATCCATCTGGGATTTCATTCTCCAGCACGCACTCTACAAATGACAAGCAGAATAGCTTTGGCATTGTCCCAACCACCATCCTCCACTTGTTAATGGAACAGTACTTAAGTCGTAACTCTTGCAGACGAGGGAACCCTTGGGCACCAAAGGACATTGTTCTGGGTCTATAACCATGCAACTCCAGCACCACAAGACAAGGAAGCTTCTCCAGGATCGGCATCGGGTCTTTTTCAGTTTCATCATCAGTAGCCCACATACGAAGCTCCCGTAGGGTTTGTGGAATTTGCACACGCCTTGGCAGAGAAATACAATAAAGATGTACATATCTTAGAGTAGGTATATCCCAAAGGGAGCTTGATACATCGGAACGTGGTAGATGTATAGTTTGCAGATAAAGGAGTTTCCTGATTGAAGAAGGAACCATCACGTGTCCACATTCTCTCAACCTCAGGTGTCGTAAGTGAATGCACCCACCAATTACCTCGGAGAAATTCTCTATCCTCGAGTTCTCGACATGAAGAACTCTTAGGAACCTTAGCTCAGGAAAAGATACCGATGAAAGTCCAAATCCAAACAAAGCTCTGAGATTAGGTGATGCCTGTAAGACCTGCCCACTCAAGTTTTGGAAAGAAGAACGATAGAATATCTGGTTATAAGATGATGATGCACCATCTTGTCCTGCATTTCGTTAGAGTCCATATACATGTCAGCAAAAAGCCACACACAACATTATATGAGTAATTAATATACTCCCTCCGTCCGGAATACTTGTCGGGAAAGTGGATGTATCTAGACATATTTTAATTCTAAATACATCTAATTTTATCCATTTATGCGACAAGTATTTCCGGACGGAGGGAGTATTTAAGAAACTGTATACAAATAAAAGAGAAGCTCACCACTAGTAGTTCCATGGATGACATCAAGGAAACCATCTTGTGTTGCTTTTTCTATGCACCAGTCGCGTAGGATATCATGAATCCTTATTTCCTCAATCCACCCATGTATACTGCTTGTTCTGACAACTTGCACCAAGCTTCTTTGAGCCAACTCAGTTACATACTTACGTGCCGTTTCTTCTAGTGTATGCTTAGATCTATGCGGAATGAAGCCTTCTGATATCCATAAATTCATAAGATTTGACACAGATACTATGAAATCCTCGGGAAAAGCAGCAAGATAAAGCAAACATGATCTTAAATAGTGATTTGGTAGGTCCTCGTAACTGCGAGCTATTATTCCTCGCATCATACGTGTGTCTTGGGTTTCTGGCCAACCCAATAGTACATCGTACCATGCTTGTGTGTTGAGATTCTTTGACAGATAACCCCCCAAGACTGCAAGGGCAAGTGGTAATCCATCACATTTCCTTGTAAGCTTTCTCCCTAATTTTTCAAAATTATCCAGATCATGTATGCCTGATCTTTTGTATGATGGTAAAGCTTTGCTACTAAAAAGTAACCAACTTTTATCTTCATCTAAACTCCTCAAAGCATGTACATGCGTTTGCATTTCAACATGTTTCGCAACATCTTCTTTTCTTGTAGTTAGCAGTACTCTACTACAATTAGATGTATCCGGAAAGGCCTTAATTGTTCTATTTATTTGTTCCCATGTGTCTGTTTCCCACACATCATCGAGAACTACCAAGTATCTTTTCTTGATAAGGATATCATGGATCTTCTTTCCCACCTCATACTCATTCATGTCATCAATTATTCTAGACTGGTCTCCGTCACTCAGTATTTGCTTCAAAATCTCCTTTAGTAAATCAATGACCTTGAACTTTTGAGATACAGTAACCCAAACAAGTGCCTCAAAATGTTGTTTGACTTGAGACGAAGTGTATACTTTTCTAGCAAGTGTTGTTTTTCCTGCCCCGCCCATGGCAACTATGGAGACAGCACTAATCATTTTTCCTCCCTGAACTAATTTATCCACTATTTCTTTGTACTCGTTCTCGAAACCAACCATGACAACATCATCCTTGAAGGTTTGGTGCCTAAGACCATAATCTTCTAGAGACTCATCCACAACATCACTATCCAAGTCGATTTTCAAGCGTTCTACGCTCTGAAATATCTCACTGAGCTTCCTTCTTACACGCTGAATTTCAACACCAACTTTATGAAGGGTAGTCAAATCACTTGGTAAGTGAGCATACCTTGAAATTGCACCCATGAAGCCCTTTTTTATGTTATTTCTTTTCTTCATGTAATCTGCAGCTTCAATAACATTCTCAGCCTCATAAGCAGCATCTCTGATCTGGCTCATTAAGATAGCAACTGTTGCATTTCCAGATCTCCGTTTGCTCTCGGCGTCTTTGAGGTAACCCTGCAACCGCATCAGCTCATCTTTCAAGAAGGCCACTTCAAGTGTGACCCCGCCTAAGAAACTGGTCTCCTGAACAGCAAGATTGCCCACGTTCCTAAGAACGGCGCTAACAGCAGTCTCGGCCATTAGTCCTTGCAACAAATTGAGTGTCCTACACTGGTGATCGACCTGATGAGAGCAAGAACAATAACTAAGCACTTGTGCATGCGCAGAGAGAGAGAGAGAGAGAGAGAGAGAGAGAGAGAGAGAGAGAGAGAGAGAGAGAGTTGCCAAGGGGATTGAGCGCTGGAGCCCGATGCCTTCTCCACTTCAGCGTGCCGCTCCGCTCATCTTTTCCGTTGAGCGGCGGCTTGTGCAGACTGCAGAGAAGGGAATCGCCGGCGGCCTTTGGTGTGTGGGCAGTTTAGGGGCACGGCCAGAATGATCTGTGAGACAAGGCGTCCCAGGGACTTTGGAGATTGGGCATATCAGCTCGTATGTTAAGTGTAAAGTCCAAACAGCATGTGCTTTCAGCAACTTGTACATTAACTAAGGCTCAAGTGTAGTGAATTAACAGCGCAAATGTGAATTAGTCATGGTCAGCACCTCAAAAACTGTGGTGCTTGATTGGATCGAGTAGGCAAAGCATGTGATTCTTTGATGCTTGAACAACGTACCTTATGGTGGCTGATGGGAGCAAGCTAACAGGCATGTGATTTGATGCTTTTTACAACCCACCTTAATTAATTACAATCCAAACGAACTAAGAGTTGACCGGACAAATCTTATCTTACTATTACTAGATGCCAATAGGGTGACCCTCCTTGCGGACACAATCACCCACCCGAACCAATCCGCCTTCATTCAAGGCCGATAAATCCTGGATGGGGTGTTGGTGTTCCACGAAGTGCTCCATGAGGTTCGTCTGAAGCGCCATAGGGCGGTCTTCCTGAAGTTGGATTTCCCAAAGCCTACGACACGGTGCAATCGGCCGCCTCGAGGGAAGTCCCCGCCGCAAGGGCTTTGATTACCGTTGGGTGACCCGCGTCATGCAGCTCGTCTCCTGTGGCCGGACTGCGGTGAACATCAACGGCGACATTGGGCCCTTCTTCCCTACCCTCTGTGGGGTCCGGCAGGGGATCCCTTCTCGCCGTTTTTGTGCAACATGGTTGTGGATGCCCTGGCCACTATCCTGGATAAGGCCATGGCTGCTGGGCATATTAGAGGCCTGGTCCCGCACCTTGTTGGAGGGGGAGGGGTTTCCCTTCTCCAATACGCGGACGACACCATTGTTATGGTCGAGGATCCGCCTTGAGATTTCCAACCTGAAGTTCCTTCTTCGTGCTTCCAAAGCAAATGTCGGGCCTTACCATCAACTTTGACAAGAGCGAAGTGATGGTGCTCGGTTACCCCGCCGAGGACGCCATCCATTGCCGATCGCTTAACTGCCGGCTGGGTTCTTTCCCCACGGCTTATCCGGGATCCCCATTAGTGACTCGCGCTTACCGTGGCGGACCTCTGCCCCACGGTGACCCGTATGCAACATCGCAGAGCCCGGAAAGGGCGTTATTATCGGCGGCGCGCGTGATTCTTATCAACTCATCGCTTGCTAGCCTCCCGTGGTTCCTCATGAGCTTCTACACCGCATGAAACGCTTCATCGAGGTCGCCACATACCAGTCCAGATTCTTCGGGCTGGGAGGAGGGCAGCGTAAATACCACATGGTCACCGCAGATATCGCAAACCCAAAGACCAGGCGGTCTTGGGATTCATCCTCTCGGCGCATGAACATCGCCTCTCGACCCCTGGCTATGGCGATCGCTAATGGGGAGGAGGCCTCGCTCACTATCATCCGTAACAAGTACTGCGGGACAGCCTCGGCGCTCGCCAACGCCGGGCGGTTCCCGTTTTGGCGAGCCATCGTCCACTGCTACCGGTCTTGCGTATAGGGCACTTCCGTCTCTGTGGGCTTTGGCGCCTCGACCTTGTTCTGGCTGGATAGATGGCTCGGAGACTCCCCTCTAGCCGCCCGGTTCCCCATCCTCTTCGACATAGTAGTTGACCTCGGGTCTCCGTCGAGGCGGCCCTTATTGACTTAGGGCGCCTCGCGTTCCGCCGCCCTTTTGGCCCCGCCGAGGTGGCTGCTCGATGACCTCCTCCGTGACATCGCCTGCTACCTATGGACGTGGCAGACTCTCCGGATGCCATCTCTGGCGCCTAGATCCCTCCGCCGCTTCCACCAAATCCCCACGCTGCTATTGCCCCCTCGTCAGCTCCGGAGCCCTTCGGTCTTATCTGGGACATCCGCCTCCCACTTAAGATTCGGATCTTTCTTTGGCAGTGGATCCGCGGCCGCCTTCCGACCGGCGTTGAGGTCCTTAAGCGCCATGGTCCTGGTGATGGAATGTGCCCCCTGTGCGGCACGGTAGAGGACGCTAATCACATCTTCTTCTCGTGCTACACGGCACAGTTCCTTTGGTCGTGTTTCCGCGAAACGGTTGGCGGACAGTGGTGCAATACCAACTTCCCTGACTTGCTTGCGGAAATTCAAGCCGCCCCCCTCGCTACAGACATATTAGATGGCTGTGCGCCGGGTGCTTGCTCGACCTTGTGGACGGTTCGCAATAAGCTTGTCATTGAAGGTGCCCTTCGACGTGCGACTGACTCCATCTTTAAAATGTGTGGTTACTTCCAGCTCTGGCGGCCGCTTAGCCGCCCTCCGGACCGGGACGCCATCGACAGACTCCTCTCCGACCTCCGTTCGTTGGCCTTTCGCCTGGCACCTCCACTCCCGCCGCCACCCCCGGAGCCCGACTAGAGGATGTCTCTCTCCTGGCGCGTGTGCCTTTTTGTGTGTGTGTGTGTTGGGCTTGTTGAGCTGTGCCCTCAGCAGTAACCCTTGATGCTTGCTTGTGCGTGGACTTTGTGTGCGTGTGGACTTTGTGTGTGTGTGAACCTTGTTGGACGTTGGCTTTGGCATTGGCTTTATCTATAAAGCGGGGCGCGAGCCTTTATCGGTGATGCTCCACATTGATCCATAGTTAGAAATCTACCCGTTGGATGTGAAATCGATGAATGGGTATTGGTGGCAATGTTGTGCAGGCAAATATGATTCAGAGAGTAAAGCCCCCATCCACACACAATCAAAGAAGCAAAAAGTGATTTCACTAAGGAAACTCAAGAATGAAAATCCTGCTCTATTGATGGATCAGTCAATAGAGAACTCAAGAATAAAATTCTCATTTGGTTTCACCTGTGTGCGCGCGCGCCTTCGTTCAGTCAGCACAACATTTCCGTCATCTATAGACAGATCCATGGTGAGCATGTTCTGCTTAAAATGATAGGAACTCTTCCATTCTGAATCTTGAAGTAATATCTGAGAAGAATCGACAAAATCTTAGCAACCCAAACATAGAAGATAGTTATTTAAATTATTAGGACACCAATATGGTGAAGATCGAAACAAAGCTCTTGCAGATTTTATTCAGTCACCCATTTTCTTTATTAATTATGATGGTAATATCTCACGAAGAGTTATAACCCACTCACTACATTTTCAGTTGAAAGCAGCACAAGAAAAGGAGAAGGAATTGCTTAATGAAGTCCTGAAGCTGCAGTGGTGGTAAGTATCCCTTGTCTGATCTTTCTCAACCAAAAACAACAACAAGAAGAAAAAGAACAATCATGAAAGTTCGAGTGCCGCAGGTTAATATATTAACATGACGAGGTACAGAGGCTCAAAGCAAAGGCATCCCTGCTACTCGGCTGCGACAAGAAGGCCGCAGTGATCGAAGCCGACAAGTGATTGATGTGCGGCAGCAGCGTCCTCGGCGGCCTTCTTGTCGGCTTCAGCTTTCTCTGCAGCGGCACGTTCAGCGTCGGTGGACATGATGATGATGAGGGCGACGCAGACATAGAGGAAGTAGCGGATCGGAAGCGAGCAGTCGCGTAGTCGCTGTCCAAAAACCTATTCGCCCCTCACCCGTACAGGAACTAGAAGGGTGTGGTTTCGGAGACCTGCTCTCCCGTCGACCGTGTACGCGGTGGACAGGATGGAGTCACGGGCAGCAACAGCAGCAAGGGAACGACGGTGGGTGTGCGCGTGTGCAGATGAGATCTGTTCGTGGCAGCTAGGGTTAGGGGACACCGCACACTTACATAGGCGCAGCCACGTGGAGAGACGTGGGCTCGACCCACGTCCGAGTCCGTGACAACCCACGATCCGACGTCTCAAATCGTGGCCCAGCTGTCAGAGAACTCTCCGTTAGTGACTAGCAAAATAAGCGCGTAGGTGTGAGCTTAGCTCGGCTCAATACCGCAACCCGTGGCGCCTCGTGACGAGGCGTGGCGTGACGAGGCGGGCGGCGGCGGAGGAGTGCACGAGGGCCTTGATACGTCTCCGTCGTATCTATAATTCTTGATTGTTCCATGCCAATATTCTTCAAGTTTCATATATTTTTGGCAACTTTTTATACTATTTTTGGGACTAACATATTGATCCAGTGCCCAGTGCCAGTTCCTGTTTGTTGCATGTTTTTTGTTTCGCAGCAAACCCATATCAAACGGAGTCCAAATGGGATAAAAACGGATGGACAATTATTTTGGAATATTTATGATTTTTGGAAAGTAAAATAAACGCGAGATGGTGCCCGAGGGGGCCAGGAGATAGGGGGCGCGCCCCAGGGAGGCAGGCATGCCCTGGACTCTCCCCCCCGTAAGGCGGTTGATGCTCTTCTTTTGCCGCAAGAAAGCTAATTTTATGAGAAAGATCTGGGCGAAAGATTCACCCCAATCGGAGTTACGGATCTCCAGATATAAAAGAAACGGTGAAGGGGCAGAATCTGAGATCGCAGAAACAGAGAGATAGATCCAATCTCGGAGGGGCTCTCGCCCCTCCCAAGCCATGGGAGCCAAGGACCAGAGGGGAAACTCTTCTCCCATCTAGGGAGAAGGTCAAGGAAGAAGAAGAAGAAGGGGGGCTCTCTCCCCCTTGCTTCTGGTGGCGCCGGAAAGCCGCCAGGGGCCATCATCATCACCGCGATCTTCACCAACACCTCCGTCATCTTCACCAACATCTCCATCACCTTCCCAATCTATATTCAGCGGCCCACTCTCCCGCAACCCGCTGTACCCTCTACTTGAACATGATGCTTTATGCTTCATATTATTTTCCAATGATGTGTTGCCATCCTATGATGTCTGAATAGATATTTGTTGTCCTATCGGTGATTGATGAATTGCTATGATTGCTTTGAGTTGCATGTTTTATTATTGGTGTTGTCCTATTGTTTCCTCCGTGTCGCGCAAGCGTGAGGGATTCCCGTTGTAGGGTTTGCAATATGTTTATGATTTGCTTATGGTGGGTTGCGTGAGTGACAGAAGCACAGACCGAGTAAGTAGGTTGTTTGCGTATGGGATAAAGGGGACGTGATACTTTAATGCTATGGTTGGGTTTTACCTTAATGAATCTTTAGTAGTTGCGGATGCTTGCTAGAGTCCAATCATAAGTGCATATGATCCAAGTAGAGAAAGTATGTTAGCTTATGCCTCTCCCTCAAATAGAATTGCAATAGTGATTACCAGTCTAGTAAAGTAGTCAATTGCTTAGGGACAATTTCACAACTCCTACCACCACTTTTCCACACTCGCTATATTTACTTTATTGCTTCTTTATCTAAACATCCCCTAGCTTTTATTTACGTGTTCTTTATTATCTTGCAAACCTATCCTATCACACCTACAAAGTACTTCTAGTTTCATACTTGTTCTAGGTAAAGCTTAACGTCAAGCGCGTGAGAGTCGTATCGATGGTCGATTGGACTTGAGAGAGTATTTCTTCTACCTTTAGCTCCTCGTTGGGTTCGACACTCTTACTTATCGAAAGAGGCTACAACTATCCCATATACTTGCGGGTTATCAAGACCTTTTTCTGGCGCCGTTGCCGGGGAGTCATAGCGTGGGGTGAATATTCTCGTGTGTGCTTGTTTGCTTTATCACTAAGTAATTTTTATTTGCTGTTCTTAGTTGTTCTTTATCATTAGTTATGGATATGGAACACGAAATACCAAAAAAATTAGGTGTACTTGCTACTCATGGAGATGGGGTAACTCCTAAAACCCTCGATTCTCATTATGTGAGAGATATTATGTACTACTTTGATAATCCTGAGAAAACCCCATTCAACTTTATAATGGGAGACACGTTGGATCAACGTGAATACTTTAGGGATTATCACTGGACACAAAAAGGGAAACTATTATGGGATCAATTTATTATGTTGCGTTGGTATGCCCGGGATCTATGCTTGAGATATGATATTACTTTTTGCTCTAGGATGAAGGCTCCACACCTTCCCTTTTCATGCAAATCTAATGATAATGAAACCTTAGCTTCTTATGCTAATGGTATATATGATTACTATGATGTTGAACAAATAGAAGAATTTGTTGCTTTTAAGGCTGCTTATGAAATTGAATCTTTGTTTGAAAAGTATGAAGCTTTTGATGATGATGGTGTTTATAGGCCTGAAAATCTTGCTATACTTAGATATTGCTATGAAAATTATGAATACAATTACTATATTAATGCATTTATTGAGAAAGTCTCCGCTGTCCAAGAAGAGAATAATATTTTGCAGGAAGCTATGGAAGAAGAAAGTGATGAAACTGTGAGCTCATTGGATGAAAAAGATGATGAGGAGAGCGAAGAACAAAAGGAGGAAGAGCGGCTTGATCACCCGTGCCCACCTTCTAGTGAGAGTAACTCTTCAACTCATACATTGTTTAATTCCCCTTCGGGCTTATCGAAGGATGATTGCTATGATGATTGCTATGATCCCGCTGATTCTCTTGAAATATCCCTTTTTGATGATTCTTGCTATGCTTGTGGCCAAGATGCCAATATGAATTATGCTTATGGAGATGAACTTGCTATAGTTCCTTATGTTAAACATGAAATTGTTGCTATTGCACCCATGCATGATAGTCCTATTATCTTTCTGAATTCTCCCAACTACACTATATCGGAGAAGTTTGTGCTTATTAAGGATTATATTGATGGGTTGCCTTTTACCATTGCACATTATGATTTTGATGAATGTAATATGCATGTTCTTGCTGCTCCTACTTGCAATTATTATGAGAGAAGAACTATTTCTCCACCTCTCTATGTTTCCAATACTATGAAATTGCAAGAAACTGCTTATACTATGCATTGGCCTTTACTATGTGTGCATGAATTGTTCTTTTATGGCATGCCGATGCATAGAAAGAGAGTTAGACTTTGTTGTTGCATGATATATGTTACTTTGTGCTCACTACTAAATTACAAATCATTGTTAATTAAAATTGGCTTTGATATACCTTGGGATTCGGGTGGATTCATTACTTGAGCACTATATGCCTAGCTTAATGGCTTTAAAGAAAGCGCTGCCAGGGAGACAACCCGGAAGTTTTAGAGAGTCATTTATTTCTGTTGAGTGCTTTTATATAGTTTAAAAACCAAAAATATAAAAAGGGGAACCTAAAAACTTTTCAAAAAGGAAAGTGAAAGTGAGAGAGACAAGCATTGTTGAAGTGGGAGAGCTCCTTGAACTTTGTTCATGCTCACGGAAACTTTGTGAGTCTTAATTACAGAAACTTTTCATCAAAAATAATTATCCCCTTATACAATTCCTTTGTATTATAAAAATAATGTGCCAAGGTTTGCCTTTAGGATGTTTACAATGCTAGTTTGTTTGTATGGTGCAGGACATAAACTTTGGCTGTAGTGCGCGGTTTTACGTTTTTAACTGGAACGTCAATTGGTTTTGATTCCTTCTGCGCTGTCTTTCTATACAACTTGTTTATTTTTCCTAATTTTGGTAGAATTTGTGGGGTACCAGAAGTATGGTGGATGTTCAGATTGCTACAGACTGTTCTGTTTTTGACAAATTCTGTTTTTGATGCATAGTTTGCTTGTTTTGATGAATCTATCAATTTATATTAGTGGATTAATCCATGGAAAAGTTATATTATAGTAGACACAATGCAAAAAAAATATGAATTGGTTTGCAACAGTACTTAGAGTGGTGATTTGCTTTATTATACTAACGGATCTTACCGAGTTTTCTGTTAAAGTTTTTGTATGGATGAAGTGTCTAAACGAGGAGGTCTCGATATGAGGAAAAGGAAGAGAGGCAAGAGCTCAAGCTTGGGGATGCCCAAGGCACCCTAAGTAAATATTCAAGGAGACTCAAGCGTCTAAGCTTGGGGATGCCCCGGAAGGCATCCCCTCTTTCTTCAACAAGTACCGGTATGTTTTCGTATTCGTTTCGTTTATGCATTATGTGCAAGTCTTGGAGCGTCTTTTGCATTTAGTTTTCACTTTTATTTTATGCACCGTGCTGGTATGAGATAGTCCTTGGTTGATTTATAGAATTCTCAGTGCACTTCACTTAAATCTTTTGAGTGTGGCTTTATAGAATGTTTCATGTGCTTCGCTTATATCATTTGAAGTTGGATTGCCTGTTTCTCTTTGCATAGAAAACCGCCATTTGTAGAATGCTCTTTCGCTTCACTTATATTTGTTAGAGTGTGGGCATATCTTTTGTAGAAAGAATTAAACTCTCCCACTTCACTTATATCTATTTAGAGAGATGACATGAATTGGTCATTCACATGGTTAGTCATAAAATCCTACATAAACTTGTAGATCGCTGAATATGATATGTTTGATTCCTTGCCATAGTTTTGCGATATAAAGGTGGTGATATTAGAGTCATGCTAGTGGGTGGTTGTGGATTGTAGAGACACTTGTGTTGAGGTTTGCAAGTCCCGTAGCATGCACGTATGGTAACTGCTAGTGACAAATTTGAAGCATGGGGTGTTTCTTTGATTGTCTTTCTTATGAGTGGCGGTCGGGGACGAGCGATGGTCTTTTCCTACCAATCTATCCCCCTAGGGGCATGCGTAGTAGTATTTTGCTTCGAGTGCTAATAAAATTTTGCAATAAGTATATGAGTTCTTTATGACTAATGTGAGTCCATGGATTATACGCACTTTTACCTTTCCATCATTGCTAGCCTCTTTGGTACCGTGCATTGCCCTTTCTCACCTCGAGAGTCAGTGCAAACTTCGCCGGTGCATCCAAACCCCATGATATGATATGCTCTATCACACATAAGCCTCATTATATCTTCCTCAAAACATCCACCATACCTACCTATCATGGTATTTCCATAGCCATTCCGAGATATATTGCCATGCAACTTTCATCATCATCATATACATGACTTGAGCATTCATTGTCATATTGCTTTGCATGATCGTAAGATAGCTAGCATGATGTTTTCATGGCTTGTCTATTTTTTGATGTCATTGCTATGCTAAATCATTGCACATCCCGGTACACCGCCGGAAGCATTCATATAGAGTCATATCTTTGTTCCAGTATCAAGTTGTAATATCGAGTTGTAAGTAAATAAAAGTGTGATGATCATCATTATAGAGCATTTCATCATGAAAAAAAGAAAAAAAGAAAAAAAGGAAAGGCCAAAGAAGCCTAAATAAAAAAGGGGGCCAAAGAAGCCCACCGAAAAAGAAAAAAAAGAAAAAAAAGAAAAAAAGGGGTAATGCTACTATCCTTTTTTTCCACACTTGTGCTTCAAAGTAGCACCATGTTCTTCATATAGATTGTCTCCTATGTTGTCACTTTCATATACTAGTGGGAATTTTCATTATAGAACTTGGCTTGTATATTCCAACGATGGGCTTCCTCAAAAGCCCTAGGTCTTCATGAGCAAGCAAGTTGGATGCACATCCACTTAGTTTCTTTTGTTGAGCTTTCATACATTTATAACTCTTAATGAATCCGTTGCATGGCAATCCCTACTCCTCACATTGACATCAATTGATGGGCATCTCCATAGCCCGTTGATTAGCCGCGTTGATGTGAGACTTTCTCCCTTTTTGTCTTCTCCACGTAACGTCCATCATTATATTCTATTCCACCTATAGTGCTATATCCATGGCTTGCGCTCATGTATTGTGTGAGGGTTGAAAAAGCTTAAGCGCGTTAAAAAGTATGAACCAATTGCTCGGCTTGTCATCGGGGTTGTGCATGATGGGAGCATTTTGTGTGACGAAAATGAAGCATGGCCAAACTATATGATTTTGTAGGGATAAGCTTGCTTTGGCCTTGTTGTTTTGAAAAGACATGATTGCTTTATTGGTACACTCGAAGTATTATTGTTTTTATGACAAATGATAGACTATTGCTTTGAATCACTCGTGTCTTACTATTCATGCCATGATTAGACATTTTATCAAGATTATGCTAGGTAGCATTCCACATCAAAAATTATCTTCTTTATCATTTACCTACTTGAGAACGAGCAGAAATTAAGCTTGGGGATGCTGATACATCTCCGTCGTATCTATAATTTTTGATTGTTCCATGCCAATATTCTTCAAGTTTCATATACTTTTGGCAACTTTTTATACTATTTTTGGGACTAACATATTGATCCAAAGGCTCAAGTGCCGCCTCGCTTGTTGCATGTTTTTTGTTTCGCAGAAAACCCATATCAAACGGAGTCCAAACGGGATAAAAACGGACAGAAACTTATTTTGGAATATTTATGATTTTTGGAAAATAAAATCAACGCGAGACGGTGCCCGAGGGGGCCAGGAGATAGGGGGCGCGCCCCAGGGAGGCAGGCACGCCCTGGACTCTCCTGGGCCACCCGTAAGGCAGTTGACGCTCTTCTTTTGCCGCAAGAAAGCTAATTTTATGAGAAAGATCTGGGCGAAAGATTTACCCCAATCGGAGTTACGGATCTCCGGATATAAAAGAAACGGTGAAGGGGCAGAATCTGAGAACGCAGAAACAGAGAGATAGATCCAATCTCGGTGGGGCTCTCGCCCCTCCCAAGCCATGGGAGCTAAGGACCAGAGGGGAAACCCTTCTCCCATCTAGGGAGAAGGTCAAGGAAGAAGAAGAAGAAGGGGGGCTCTCTCCCCCTTGCTTCCGGTGGCGCCGGAACGCCGCCGGGGGCCATCATCATCACCGCGATCTTCACCAAACACCTCCATCATCTTCACCAACATCTCCATTACCTTCCCCCATCTATATTCAGCGGTCCACTCTCCCGCAACCCGCTGTACCCTCTACTTGAACATGGTGCTTTATGCTTCATATTATTTTCCAATGATGTGTTGCCATCCTATGATGTATGAGTAGATATTCGTTGTCCTATCGGTGATTGATGAATTGCTATGATAGGTTTGAGTTGCATGTTTTATTATTGGTGCTGTCCTATTGTGCCCTCCATGTCGCGCAAGCGTGAGGGATTCCCGCTGTAGGGTTTGCAATATGTTTATGATTTGCTTATGGTGGGTTGCGTGAGTGACAGAAGCACAGACCCGAGTAACACTACAAAAAAATACACTTCCGTGATGATACGTGTTTGTCACAGTAGGTCGCGGTTTTTGTCATGCATGTACATCCATGACAAATTTATGACAGAATCAAGATAGTCATACCTATGCTGTCGTAGATGTTCCATGACAAATTTATGACAGAGTCAAGATAGTCATACCTGTGCTGTCGTAGAAGTGTTCCATGACATTACAAAATTATCATCACGGAAGTGTCCACTTCCATGACGATAAATCGCGCGTCACAGAAATGCTTTAGTCAAGGGTGACCGACACGTGGCATCCACCGTAACGGAACGCCGTTAAGCTATCGGGTCGTGTTTTGGATCCGATAACCCGTTAACAGCCCCGACCAATGGGGATTTTCCACGTGTAAAATCATCATTGGCTGGAGGAAACACGTGTTGGCTCATCGTTGGGACAGATGTCATCCACTCATTGGACAGAAGGCGCCTATGATACGTCGACACGTGGCACGGCCAATCAAGTTTAAATGGGTCGGCCCAACTAAAGGCCCATAAGATTTGGCGCCCATAATGGGCCGGCCCAGTTAAAGGCCCACGAGATTTTGCGGACTATAATGGGCTGGCTCAGCTAAAGGCTCACAAGATTTCGCGGGCCATAATAGGCCGGCCCGGGTAAAGGCCCACAAGATTTTTGTGTGCCATAATGGGCCGGCCCAGGTAAAGGCCCACAAAATTCTTGCGGATCATAATGGGCCGGCCCAGCTAAAGGCCCACGAGATTTCACCAACATTAATGGGCCGACCCAGCTGTAGGCCCACAAGATTTTGAGGACCCTAGTAGGCCGGCCCATTAACTGGCTGCCATGTTTTGGGCCAAATGTCGGCCCATAATTGATCCGGTCCATTAATGGTCTGCCACGTTCCAAGCCTAGTAATGGCCCATATAAGATCCGGCCCGTTAAATGCCTCCCACTTTCTGGGCCAAATCACGGCCCAGATCAGGTCCGGCCCTTTAAGAGGCTTTGGGCTCAATTATGGCCCATATCAGATTCAGCCCGTTGACTGGACGCTATGCTTTTGGGCCCACTTGCTAAAGGCCCGTTTAGTAATTCGGCCTGATATTAGTTTCGGCCTGTTAAGGGCCCATTTAACATTTCGGCCCTATATTAATTTCAGCCTGTTAAAAGCCCGTCATATAGTTGGGCCTAACTACGGCCCGGTTTGCATCCGGCCTGCTCGCAGCCGATATCTATTGGGCCAAACAAGGATAGAGACAACTTTGGCCTGTTAAAAGCTCATGAATTGATTCGCACAATCATGGGTCGGGGTCCATTTCAGGTTGCCGCCGGCCCGTGAGCTATTCGGCACGTTTCAGGACCAGCGTACTTCTCAGCCTCCTAAAAGCCATTTGAGTTTTCTTGTGGAAAGAGGGTCGGGGGTTACTCGGCCTATTAAAGGCCCGAATCTACTAGTGGGCCAGTTTGACGGGGCCCATGATGCGGACCATACATCGGGATTACATTACGGCCCGATTATGTACCGTAATTTTACGGTTTGGCCGGTTTACTGCGAAGACAGGATATATATACAGTAAAATAACTGCAGCATCGTGAATAAGAAAAAACCTAGACTATACAATAAAGAAATTACGGCATATTACATCCACTGGGCATCAATGTTCGCCACTATGATAATAAAGTACAAGCAGACAGTAGATTACATACACTGGGCATTAAAGATCGCCACCAGTGCAAATAAACACGCCGACAAAATAATATACAAAACCGACAACACTTCAATAGAGTTCAAGAAAGGTTAGCCTCATTGGGAGCTGCAGCAAGCAAGCAAATGAAAGCAAGATGATGAGGCTGCGCTTGTTCAACACTTATATCTTCCTCACCCTGAAAGATAAACAAGCAGACAGATGACAGGTTTTGCACATAAAAGTGTGAGTGCTGACAATTCATCACATTTCTTACTGACGAATAAAGCGACACAATTTAAAATTGCATTAACACAATATGGTATTGTTCAGGTCAAGACATGGCAGGAATTGACATTGTGAAGGAGTTGGCAGCTTCACAACACCACTGGATTACAGATCAAGAACTCATAAGTATCAATGGTTAGTGTGCTGTCAATTTAACCCATTTCAGATTGGCAAATAAAGAGGCGGTTTAAATAATAGTAGAATGATATGACATTGTTCATAGTTAAGACATTGCAGAATATGACATTGTGCTGTAGTGGGTAGATTCACCACACCACCGGATTACGGATGAAGTATGTAGCATACATGCAAAGGCAAAAGAAGATCACTTGCTCAGATAGTTTAATTTACATGGTATGAAGAAGGAACTTGGTTGTACAACTGAAAACTTAAATTGAGAAGGACAAACTTTTGTTTATGAACTACATAATAAACTTTAAACATGCAATTTGATGCAAACACCAAAATAAACAGCTGTTGTAGTCATGCCTAACCAAATATACACAACAAAGTTTGAAGGCTTGAGAAGGACAAACTTACATTACTGGTGAAGACAGGCTCTATAAAGCCCTTGTCCATGCTGATGGGGGGCAATTCAAGAAGTTTAGCACAGAATGTTCTTCATAAGCATTGCCTTTATTCTACATTTTGTTAAGAGTAAATATAGATATGATAATATACGAAAAAATGGTGAATATTTAAGATAAGATGAAGAGTGATGCTACATAATCAAGTAGCTATAAATGTATGTGCAGCGATACAGGCAAAAGGCACAGCCAAGAGCAATGCACAACTAAACTTCTTCAGTACCAACCTTATGGTAAGAGTAAATATAGATCTGATGTGTAGAAAATGGAGGGCAAAGGAAAATAAGCTGCAGAGTGATGGTACATGAACAACTACCTGTCAATATAAGTACACTGATAAAGGACATCATGTACTTACAAGAACAATGCAGAGCTAAAAAAATCCATTTGCATTGGATATATTCTACACTAATGTAACCATTCATACAGATCAGATAATTTGGAGTGAACAATTGATAAGCAAGCTATCATGCATTCATTGTCACATAATGAACTGTATGTATGCAAGTACAGTGATACAGGACAACAGGTACTAACAAGAGCAAAGCAGCGGGCAGCATATTTGCGATATCCTGTCGTTCTTTTCAAACCGGAATTCTTCTTCGAGCTGATTTCCTGCAAAAAAGATCCGTAAGGCACATGCGGAAAAGTAGAAGCTCAAATTGTCATGTGAGTTCATAGACAGTACCTCATCCTGGGAACGAGACCAGTGCATAACAAGGTTTTTCCATTCATTGTCTTCTAAATTTAGCATAGGAGACTTCACCGGAAATTCGTTTATAGACTTGCCATCAAAGTGTGATTTCCTCAGGTAACACCGATACTGCTGCAATGCTTCCTTAAAAAGCCCAAGGAAGCTTTGCTCGTCATGACTATCCAGATTGATCCTCACCTAGTTACAACAGTGTAATGTAAATCATTGATGTGTTCGATCAGCAGAAAACAGGAAAATAATAACCATGAATAATAGCACTTACACGTAAGTTGGACAGGAAGATGTGAAAATGGTGTTTGTCTTCACTATAATCTTCCCATGATGGGAATATATGCACATGGTCCCTAACAACATTGAAAGCCTTGTCTTTTAAACTGGGAATAAATAGAATGGGGTTCCAATCTGCAGGAATTGGCCGTCTCTGCAGTTGGGATAGGTCTTCGGCCGGTGGACTTGCTGTACTTTTTGCTGGAGTGGGATTTTTCTGTGGTACGGCTGGTGCTATGGCAAATGAAATCGATATATCTTTTGCTGGAGTGCAGTTCCTGTATGGTGGGGCTAGTGGTGTGGCCAGTGAAGTATGGGTATAGTCTGCTAGAGTCGGTCCTATGTTTTGTGTCACTGGTTGTACAACCAATATAAGTGGGGCGCTGTCTAATTTCTTCGGCACCACCACGTTTTTCAAGGACTTTGCTGGTGCTCCTTCAGGTTTGGCAATCACCCTCTTCCTTTTTGATGTCTGATGCACAAGAACATCATTTGAGTGGAAAAACATGGTATGACGACAGATGGAATATGTATTGATAGTGGATGGGCATAGCATCTCAAGTTATATGATGAGTAAACTAAGCAGATGGTGGTGCAACAAAGTAGAAGAAATGCAAGACAACATATGCAAGATACGCGCAATCAATAAAACCTTGCCAAATTAGAATAGGCACCTTGATGGGTGAACAGGACAGGCCATCTGCCTTTGACTCCTTGAGGTTAGAAAAGTCATTAGAATGATATTCTGAACAAGAATCAACAGTTGGGGAGCGTACGAGTTTCATTGCTTCCAAAATGGCACTCAATGCCTTGGTGCCAATTTTGTAAGTCATTGCAGTGTTCCACAATATTCCTCTGATGCGCGGATTCTGATATTCACTGTAATTGTGTATAATATCTGAGAACCATGAAAACGTAAATAGTTGTGAGATTATCTTTGCAATGCAGATGATATTCTAATATAGGGGCGCCCCTGTAAACACTTATGTGCTATCACTGGATTCTGATGAGAGAGCTCATGTGTGCTGTAATATCGTGCGTGCATTTATATAATCTGGCACAAGTACACAAAAAAATAGGCTCCAAAAGTAAAGATAGCTGGCAGATGATAGGTTCATAATATACTGTATAGATAGTTTATTGCCAAACCATGATAACAAGAGCACACAACAACTAGGCAGATCATAGTGTACATAACAGGGGTACACCATAACCATGATATATAAATCGGGAAAGTGGAACTGGCTTGAAAATACTGTGTTGTATTGCCGCTAGTAATTGAAAGCCTATCGATCGCGTACAGGCCAGCACTATCGAACGTGGTAAAGAGGAGCAAGCAGATTTTGGATAATAAAATGTTGGTTGCGCAGTGCCCACACATTATGAACCAGAGCGCATTAAAGAATCCAACTCCCAGCTGTCTCTCGACCATTTCAGGTGGTTGGATGAAGATCCCACGCCTCCTAACCCTTCTTCTTCCTCGTCTGTGATTCTTCCCATGAGAACAACGCACGGCCGCCCGCCGGACCACCGCCCCCACCGCTGTGTTCCTCCGCCACCCCACCCCCACCTGCCGAGTTTTCTTTGTTCGGCGAGGCCCCACAACCACCCGAGCCCTTGGATCGCACCGCAAACTCCGCGAGCTCAAAAATCGATCGACCCAATTTTTAAATTTAGTCTCATTGTGATTTAACTAGTGTGGAATATAAAAGGGAAAACCATAAGCATTGGGAGTATAGTGTTGAGCGTGCCATGGCGGATCTGAAGGTGCAAACCGGACAAAGGCAACTTCGCAACCAAGACAAGAAATCAGAGTAAAGCAGTGGCAATCTATTTTCTTGCTGCGGTAAATAAGTTGAGCAGATACGAAAGAGTACCACCTCTGGTGCGGTGCCGTGTACGCATCAGGTGAGAATTTGACGGTGCTGCGGTAGCGATGGCTGTCGGCGGCGTGGAAGCAGATCTAGGAGGGTCCACTACTAGGGAAAACCCTAGCAGTAGCGCGTGTTTTGTGCCCACTACTAGCGCGGGAAGCCGCGCTACTAATAAGGCGCTACAGCTATTGCTTAGCAGTAACGCGTGCCAACACGCGCTACTGCTAGTACAAATAGCTGCAGCGCTTGTCCAGTACCGCGCTACTACTAAGGCATCTACTTGCAGCGTGTTTTCTTTCCATCGCTACTAGTATTTTTTTTATTTTTTTTTATTTTTAGTGTATTTATGCGCCATCATACAAATATTGGTACAATACCAGCTGTTATGAGGTTTACATCATTATGTCCATAACAGTGTATTAAATGAAGGTGGATTAGGTTCAAGTGGAGGCAATATGTGGTGCATGTGAAAAGTATACTACTAATCCAAACTTGATCTAGTTTGGATTAGTAGTACTTTCGATGTGCACCACATGTTGCCTCCACTTGAATCTAATCTGCCAAAGACAAGATATTTAATCATCATCATGGTCATTACCACCAACAGTATTTATTTAATCACCACTAGCACTAGCTAATAATAATCATCATAGTCATTACCACCAACACTAGCTATTTTATCATCATAGTAATAGTGTAGCACATCATCATCCTCGAAACTCATTTCTAGCCAGCTACTCACCTCGCTACTCACTCCTGCTGCTCTCTCTTAGGTAAAAGAACATAAAACATGTGTAGCTCTCCTCCTTGATCAAGTTGGAGCATGCAGATGAACCTGTCTCCTAATCGTGGAAGGCGCCTCTGGTTGCTGCTCCCTAGTACTTCTCTGCGCTCCCCCAACACATATTTGGTCCAGTCTTGCACTATTAAGCATCCGTTGCTAATCTTGAATGCCCTAAAGTAAGCTGTAGGATATATTGGCCGTAAGTTGATAATACTCATGATACCTTTAGTCTCGATCCCATAAGGCACAACATTCATCGGGAGTCCCTGTTGAAGAACATCATATGGTAACATACTTAGCAATGAAGTTTAGCTTCAAAAATAATGTATGGAAAAGATGCAATGAGGATAAAAAGTAAAAATCTTACCATCCTTCCTAAATGGATGTGACCGTAGTTCATTACGAACACTATTGGTCGCACATTTTCAGTACTAAGATTTTTAAATGCAGGAAGAAAAATTGTCTTGACAGTATCAAGATCCTCAAGCCATGAAACATAATGACTGAGCTCCTCGCAGTTGAGTTCAGCCCCAGGACAGTATACGGTCCAGTCTACCAAGCGCTGGACATGTTTGCTTGCACGGAAATAAGATGACAATACAAATTAGTTGTCAACTATTTTTGAATAAACAATATCAAAGACATAAATATGGTTGAGAAACTTACATAATGGTATAACTGGAGACATTTGCACATTGACCCAGATGTCGGTATTACCTTCAATATCATCTTCCGGACGAATATCAAATGTGATAACCATATCAGGCTCAAATGCATAAGTCTTGCATAGTGCTCGCCATGTTTTGCATCCAAAATAGGTGTAGTCGTCTGAATTGTATAACTTCGCATGGAAAATATAACCATGCTCGGTCTTCAAGTAAACTTTCTTTTCCTCCATACTATGACTAAAACCTATCTTATCCAATACAAAAACTCTTGCATGGCAGGGGATACGCTAGTAGAATAGTAAAAAAATATAAGTTGAAGCAAATGAAGCAGATGTCATGCTTAATTACGAAAAAATACTTGTCGCTAGGACTTCATCAGATCCACTTCAAGTTCTCGCCCAGCTTGATGCTGAAGCGCCTATCATCATCTAGGAATATTCCGTCAGACAGGTCAGCGCTGCGTCTTGCGGTATTTGCAAATACCAAATCCTTCTCGTCGTCGACATTTCCTATGTTCATAGTTAAAACATTAATTGAAAACCGATCAAGACAACTACCAAGATACTCAACACACAAATCCGGGCACTCGATATTTCCTACATATTCTAGCACAAGTCATGCCAAAATTCACGGAAAAATCCGCATGACCTTTGCTAAATAGGACATATCGGCGCCTGAAATTTGCCGGAACGGAAATGAATCAACACTCCGGAAAAACATAGGCCACTCGAAGGTGTAACCTGCAAACATGACCGGCCACTTGGATATTGAGCAACACAAGATATACATTTCAAAATATCATGCATTCAATAAGCAAAAGTAGATCATCACATGCGTCAGTACATCGTCGAATATTATCACTAATACATCACGAATAGTGTCATACATATAACATCACTAATACAACTAAAACTCTAGCACACGACGGTATCGGCGCGGCGGTGGACACCCACGAGAAGGCACCATCACGGGATCATAGCTCCAAGTGAGATCCGCCAGAACCTGCCAGTATTGGAGAACGGCTCGTGCTCCAACGCAAACAAGTAGCGACGGACGGCGCGTCCTCCTCATCGACACGGTGACGCACCACCTCCGCAGAGTCCTCGAGCCTCGGATCGCCATCGCCCACGCGACCGCCACCAAAGAAGGTTCGTCAACGACAGCTGGCTCCTCACCAACCTGCGCCCCGGTGAGGTAGCGCCCCAAGACCACCCGGTGAAGCCCAGTCCGGACATGGCCGATCTGGTCAAGCAGGTGTCGTCCTCCATCGACTCGGCGACGAGGATGCGGATAGGCATCATCCACGCCGAGGGGAAAAATTGCTTTAACTAAAAAATAGAAACAAGTTCTTACTAACTAGTTCTATTAATTCAACTAGTTCTTACTAAAAATAAACTTACTATAAATAAAATTATTCTAGTACCTAATTAGTACCTAATTCTTACTAACTAATTAGTACCTAGGAACTATTGCCCTAATTACCATCTAAGTAATTAACTAACTAGCACTAAAAATAGCCTAGGGTTCATACTAACTAGCACTAAATAGCTAGGGTTCATACTAAACAGAGAAGAGGGATCGGAAGGGGAGAGAGGGATCGGAGGGAGAGAGGGATCGGAAGGGAGAGTGCTTACAGAGGGCGGGAGAGAGATGGGGTCGGGGAGACGGCGACACCGAGGCGCGGGCGAGGCGGGTCGGGGAGACGGCGGCGCAGGCGGGTCGGGGAGACGGCGGCGAGGCGGGTCGGGGAGACGGCAAGCGAGGCGGGTCAGGGGAGACGGCAAGCAGGCAGGGTCGGGGGAGACGGTGGCGAGGCGGGGTCGGGAATTGGGGGAGAAGCAGAGGAGAGGGAATCAGGCCGCGCGGGGGTAGGTGAAAATAGCTTTAACTGTAGCGTGGGAAGGAAAAACGCGCTGCTGCTAAAATCCGTAGTAGTAGCGCTGTTCGGAGAAGGGCGCTACTACTATACCTAGCACGCCGAACGTGTGGCAATTATAGTAGTAGCGCTGCCAGCACATCGCTAAGCTTCTAATCAGTAGCGCTGTTTCGCCAAACGCGCTATCGCTATAGCAGAGCGCCTCATTTTAACAAGCGCTACTGGTAACATTCTATGTATAAGGTTTTCCCTAGTAGTGGTAGACGATGGTGGCGGGGCGCGGTGGACGAGACGGTCGTAGGAGCGGCGCCGGCAAGGTGGACGACGGCGGGGATGTAGCGAGAGGACGGGATGCAAGGATCCCGGTCTGAAGGCGTGGATGAAAGAGGTCGGTCTCTTGTAATGGACGGCGGCGTAGGGGTATCAGCTCCGGCATGGTGGAGGAGGACGGCGGTGGATGGGGTGGCGGACGACGGCGGACGGAGGAGGGTGGGGGTGGAGAGGGTGTTTTGGCGCCCACGGAGTAGTAATGGGGAAAGGGAGGTAGAGAGGAAGGGGGGAACCATGTAGTCAGGGCGCGCTTGTCTCAAATGCGAGGAAATTTACAAACTTAGCCCCCGTTTCAAATTTCTACTACATCACAGCAACATTAGTCGGTTGGGGATAGGACGGTAATCTCGCATACACCGAATATTTGCCGATGAGAGTTTGTTTTTGGCGCCCACCGTGTATGAATATGAATCGGGGAGGGAGTCGATTTCGGACGAGGGCACACTGTGTTTTGGGGCCCACCGTGTATGAATCCGGGTGAGAGGCGGTTACGTCACGTTTGGGTGAAATTACAAACCTACCCCTATTGAAACCTATAGAAATCCAGTAAATAGGCTTTGCGTGGCAGGGATAGGCAGTAATGATTTCCATCTCGCAGATTTTGGTTTCGGGCGGTTACTGCGACTTTCCCCGCTTCGTTCAAATTTTGCACAAAGGCATCGCCATCGTGCCAACTCAATTCGAATCCCGTTTGTATTCTACTATTTTTTTCCGGACGGGATCCATTTTCAATTGGAATTAAATTCTATATACATCATTTTTTACATATATACTTTCAAAAGCACAACACCATTTATACATAAATATGGTTTACAAATGGCATGATCTCAGATTCATAAGGTTGTATCCATCAATTTAGATTTTCAAATATTTGAAACCACTTTATGTTGAAATCCATTGTATGCATTCCTCGCTAACTGTCTCCAATTAATGTGTGTTTCATGCGGGTTTTTTTAACTTCTCAAACATGTATAATGTGTTTCACACACGCAACATATAGTGTAATCCTGTTTAGACACTAATTGCATATAAACCATGCATTGTTTGTAATTGAAGAATCTATGGATCACCAATATTGATAAACTATATAACATTACACGTGTGCCCAAATTCAAATGAATATGCATATTTGATACACCAATTTGCGTTGTGATATTATCGATGTCGTGATCTCCAGTTTAAATATTTGAATCCGCTTTAATCTAGATATGCGTCTCATATAGCTATCACTCATGCTTATATAGGACTACCTCTGGACCTATACGCGTTCATCGTCTCTCAGGCATCTCTCGTGCTACCTGTATGTCGACAATGATCTTTTATCTTCGTAACACACTGACGGTACTCTCTCCATCGACCTTCATCACTCTATCTCTCTCTAAGTATATCCCGCTCCCTGCTATGTGTCTCTAGCTATGATTCTCCATGTGGAATCTCTTTCTCTCACACAAACACAAAACTTTGTCTTCCGGGGTCTCATTTCTCTCAACTATTCCCATGTGTGCCACTCACACACCCCTCATACAGAGATGTCTTTCACTCCTTAGATATGAGAACCTATGACTCTTCCTCTTCAATATCTCTTTCTCACACACAAACACAAACTCTGTCTCCTGTGGTCTCATATTTCTCCATTGTTCTCTTGTATGTCGCTCAAACACACCCTCTCTCCCTAGAGATATCTTATGCGTTCCCTCATATGTCTCTCTAGCTATCACTCTCGCTAGAAATATCTTTCTCTCTTGCAGACACAAAACTCCGTCTCTCTGGATCTCATTTCTCTCGATATTTGTTTGTATGTGACTCACATGCACCCTCTATATCTCTCACACCCACACACATAACCCAGCCTCGATCCACTCGACTCCAATCTCTAGCACACACTAGCTAGCATCTTTATCTTTCTATTTATCTGTTTCTCCATCAACCTTCTTTCTCGCCCTCACTCTTGATTCCTATCACGCAAACTACATATGTTTCTCTCTACATGCATGCAATCAAGTGCCCTCTCACACACATATATAACTTCACCCTTTGAACCACCCAACGGTCATCTCCAACACCCAAACTAACGGATGTCTCTCTAGCTAGCATCTCCATCTTTGTATCTATCTGTAGTTTCTCCGTCAACATTTCTTTCTCGCACGGAGTCTTGCTTCCTATCACCCACACTATATATGTCTATCCATACATACGCATTTATAGGTTGATCTCTTTTGCACAATCGTTGCGTCTCACCCCCTCTGCTCGCCATAGATGCATGCTCCAACCCACGCCACTATCTCTTAAAGACAAAAACACATGCTCAATTGTCGGGCCTTCTTTCCTGCATTCTCACATGCATGCATATTGTCATACCGATCCGTCTCTCCCATGTCGTTGATCTTAGGACTTATGTCTTCTTTCTTTTATCTCGATCATGTGTGCAGCACACACACACATCCCACGATACATGTATACCTCTCACACATGCACGTTCAAGGTCTCTATGTCTCCATACGTAGTTAATTACCCTCAATCCTAACGCCACACCGAATCGTTCTCCTCTTTTGTGCACATAACTTTCGCCTGGATGGGCAAAACACACACTCACACTTAACAATCTCCTTCTAGCTACCCCCCCCCCCCGCCCCGCGCGCCTCTCACTCTTCCCCTATATCCGTGAAACCAATAAGACCATCCCTTTGTTTAATTCCCGCCTACATGCACCATCGATATATAGTAGTCTTCCGTGGTGTCTCTCGAACAAACACATTCTCTCGACGTCGACTCCTCTCACGCGCACGCACCTTCTCTTCCCTCCTACGGGCATTTTCTCTCTCGCACCCCATCGTTGGTGGCCTCTGCCATACACATCACCTCTCTATGATGAAGCCATGCACACTTAAATTACATCCGCCACAGAGGATCCCGAGACACACACACACACAGACACACACACACACACACACACACACGCACCCCAAGACGCACGCACGCACCCACACACACACACTAAGACTCCATCTCTCTCTATCTCTCTCTCACATACACACACAAACACACACACACACACACACACACACACACACACACCCACACACACTTAGACTCCATCTCTCTCTCTCTCACACACACACAACTAAGACTCCATCTCTCTCTCCTCTCTCCCTCTCTCTCTCTCTCTCACACACACACACACACACACACACACCACACACACACTATACCACCCTTCATCCAACCTTACCCATATGATAAACAATCACCTTTATTTACTTGCATAACATGGACAGATTCCACTTTACTTTAGTAGTCAGCAAACTTATCATCTGTATACCCTTATAAAAAAATGAGTTGGCGATGATGGTGTGCATGCCATCTTGTAATATAGACCGTATGATCTATATCTGACGGATAGGAAGCAAACTATGATAATTTTACAAAAGATACCCGCACCTCTCTCCACATCATTATCTCCCGCAACCTCATTGCTCAGCAACTAAAAAGGAATAAGTCTCTGGAACAATCTAGCATGCATGGTGGCGCTGCGCGCCGGCGCAAATCCATCCCCATGCCTCTGCCCATTCCGACCACCAGTCACCACCACGCTCCACTCCCTCACGCCTTATCTCTCATCTTTCATTTTTCGATGAAATTCTCGAGATACCAGTTTCCGATAAAATTCTCGAGATATCATTATTTTTTGCACATGGGATTACTCCTGCATGGGTCAATCACAATAGGTGTTTTGTAAAAAAATGCATACTGATGTTCCGTGCAATGCACGAGAATCTTGCTTGTAATTATATAACGCAAATCACGAGCAGGAAGTGACATTTTTTGACACAACCACATTAACATGGCCACGTAAATCACGAGCAGGAAGGAGAAGGGAAGCGAGCTGTGGAGTAACGTTTTTTACCACAAGTTCTTAGGAAACTGAGTGCAATAATTGAGTAGTTTTGCAAACTACCATTTCTACTACATCTGAAACTGTTCAAAACCTATACTCCCTTGCCAGCGCGCGCTTCCCGTGTGAAACGGTCAGTGTCGCCTGGAGCGTCAGCGCCGCATTAATGCCCGACCAGAGCGGAGGTGACCTCTCACTGGCGCCGGGTTTGAAGTGGCGCGACGGCCGAGAGAGCGCCGCTTCCCGGGCGCGACTGCTCCGCGTCGAGACTGGCCATAGGCCCTGTTTGGATCCATGGGTTAGAGTTAGTTTGAGCTAGTTGGGACTCAAATAGCCCTAAAGTATCCAAGCATGAGGGTTTAAATTGGAGCAAGTTGCACCGAACCTACAAAAAAACTATCCCACCCAAGAGGTGCTAGCTGGAGATAGTTCTCATTGGGACCACTGAAAAATCACTTTTCTCTCTCGATGAAGTGCATTTATTGTCAATCTAACCCTGTCACCCAAACACCTCTTTGGCTACAGTTAGTTCAGGGTTAGTCATGAGTTAGTCTAACCTCTAGCTAAGTTAGAGTATCAAACAGGAGCAGTATAGGACATGCAAGTTGCTCAAAGCATACAGGCAAATTCGTACGTGAAAGGATTTTTTTCCTTTTTGAAAACGGAATGTGAAAGGAATTTTTTTTAGAATGCTCTTGGCTTGTTGCTAACATGTGATAGTTAACCGACCTCAATAGACGGCAGAAACGCCAGCCCACCACACTTTGATAGAGACGAGGAGGGAGAAGCGATACAGGCTGCTGGATTACTAAAGATAGGTGTCACACGGAAGCCAAGAAATATGGTGATAGCGTGGGTTAGCCATGTACTAGTATGATGAACTACACTGGGCTGCCGTGTTTCGTACTCTTCCAGTCCACTGTGGAGATGATTGGTTAATTTTATATCACTGAATAATATTAAATATTATGAGTGCAGACGCTCCACCACGAGGTTCCTTACTCCACCACGAAATATGTAATGAATTTCGTCCAGTTTGTAGGAAATTTTTCTGAAATGTAATGAATTTCATCCGGTTAATTTGAAATTTGCTTTGTTTGCACGAATTTCGTCCGGTTAGTTCATATAGTTGTCGAAAGGTATGCGGGCAGAATCGGATGGCATCCATCAGTGTCCTCGGACAAATGCTGGTGTAAATTTGTGGGCCAGCGCTGGAGATGCCCTAACTATCATGCTATAGTCGCTAACAATCCTCCATTATTTGGCAGGGAACAGTTATCCCTCGATCAAAATCAGATCCGCGGTGTTCCGCACTCCTCCCGCATACGAGTGTAAACTCTTGCTTACATAAAAATGGAGCAAGTGGACGGCACTGTAGCACGTCATATCACTCGAACTAGCCCGCCTAACGAGCGGGAAAGCACCGCCCTCGTCATTTTGTTCTGGATTTCTAGCGATCGATCGCGTGAAAATGTTACACTTCACAAGTTCTAAAGGAAAAGGCGGCACACTTACGAATCGTACGCGTCGCAACCCCGACAGTCCGGCTCGCACGCCGCTTACCAAAGGGGACACACGTTGTCTTGCAATTTCACTAACATGTGGGACCGTAATTGAATAAACCTTCGATAGCTGAAATCTAATCGCTCGGCGGGCGTCGGCTGAGAAGAGAGAAACGGGGGAGGGAGAAGAGATCGCCCGCACGCCGCGCATGGACTCCAAGAAATATATGGTGATAATGTGAGGTGGGCCATGCTGGAGTCCGGACCGCTTCCGGAGCCCGCCCTCACCGGCGTGGCCCCTCAAGACGCCAGATGTCCGCTGCATGCATAGCAAGTAGTCCCTGCTTATGTGGAGGAGAGAGAGGCATTGACAAAGTCAAGGAGTAACAGTGGAGACAATAGCTTTCATCAAAAATAAACAATGAATACTCATTGCTCATCCTCTATATCGGAAAGAATACTTTCATTCGCCGACATGTGGGACGTCGACCATCCTGGTCCACCTGCCATGCACAAAATTATCCTGGTCTACCCCGGTCGTATCGCAGGCCCAACCTTTCCCACCGTAAGTTGTTCGGACGAAGGAACCATCATGACTTCATTGAATTCCGCTTCTTCAAGAAAACTTACTATACCCGCAATACTGCTACCACACGCGAAGACTATACGGCACTGTACCACGTCATATCACTGAAACTCACTAGGCCAAACTAGCCCACCTAGGTCATTTATTTTGGAACGGAGGGAGTACGTCTCTGCACTGCTATGATTTTGTGTTGCACATTCTTTGTACTTTTGCTACGATTTTCCTACCCTATGAACCAAATGAGGCCTGAATGTATGTCGACTATTGTCTAATCGATCGCTAAGCCTACAATTTTAGGAGCTAGGGCTATTGGTCGATCGACGAGGGATAAGTATAAGCGTACCACGAGCTCATCAGCCCCAACGTTTCTCTTCGGTGAGTGTTTTGCTAGTACTATAGCTCGCACAGTAGCTAGCATACTAACACCAAGAATCATCAAACAAGCCCTGCTGATATGATAAACAGTTCAAACTTACATCTAAGCATGCGATATATTACATCAAAAGCTGGTGAGGATACATCTGTTTCCATAACTCGGAGAGGGTTCGCATGATTCATCGCATGATTCACTATCAAACAAAAGTAGCAAGATCCACCCACACAAGATAGTGCACTAGCCCTAAGATGGTTTGATAACACGATCATTACGTAATTAAACACAGGCAATGCAAACTACCCTCAAGGATTAGCGCGACCAACTATTTCTTGTCATCGATCTCTCGGCAATGACCACAAAGACGGATAGGGGCATGGGAATCGATTTGGGCGATGTCCACAGATCGACCGCGACATCGAATCGATCTCGGGCGATGTCCACAGGATGGACAGCGTATCGAATCGATCTCCGGGCGATGCCAACAGGGGCGGCCACGACATCGAATTATCAAGGACAACCACCGCACCTGCACAACACTAACATATTAGCAAGCACATTGCAAATAATCAAAAGCAAGCACATTGCAAATAATAAAAACCACAACTATGGTAATAAGCCATTATTTTTACCTTGTGCAGCTCACTGGGATCTCATCCCTCCGGGGGCCATCTCCTCGTCCTCGATGGGGGCCATCACCTTGCCAGGGGAATACTGCTTCTCAACGGTGACTATCTCCTCAAACTCGGCCTTGAGCCTCACATAGGTGGCAATCAGAGCTCCTGGGGTAGGCACGATGGGGCCCTTGCTGTTCTTTCAACTTTCTTTGAGGAGTTCGTCCGCCAAAGTCCTCAACTCTTTGGGCTAGTGCTTGTTTCTTGGAGTTCTTCATCTCCATGGGTTGGCCCGCCAACATGGTAAACTCGTTGGTCAGTGCTCGCTTCCTGGAGATCGCTGTCTCCAGTGGGTTGTCCGCCGGCAACTCTTTGCCTAGTGCTCCAGGATCCATCAATGAACTGACAAACAAAAAGCAATCGAAAGGAAACCACAATCACAATGAAAACGGGAAAAGAATAGGATGTGAGAATCGGTCGGTGCTTCGAAAAAGAAGATTATTGGAATGAAAATATAGCAGCATAACTGATTCTCCCACCTTTTCTTCGTCGGTAGAGAAGAAAAATGGCAGAAGTGAGTAGCCTGGAGTGAGGTTTTCTTCAAGAAAGGGAAGAAACGGCTTGAACGAGTGTTCCAATGAAATGATGGTTGCTTCATCTAGTACAACTTGGAGGCCACCTTACCACTGCTGGTAAAGGTGTGGGTTTTCTGATATCATGGGTCATGACGGACACACCGGGGTGACAGGTGAGTCTCGACTGTAGCACCTCGCTGTGATTTGGTGGATGGCGCATGGGCGCGGATGCTTTGAAATGTCATTAACTTGATTTTAGTCTCTTTAGTATTTGGATCCAAGCATGGATGAGGCTAACAAGTTTTAGTCCCACTACTTTTAGTCATGAGACTAAAACGTACCAAAGCACTCTCAAAGCTAGTCATAGTGGGGAGTAACTTAGACTAGTGTCATGCATATGACACTAGTGTAAGGCTCAATTCAAAATCTCATACTACCTCCATAGTGCAAAAAAGTAACATAGTAGTAGTATCATAGATTGCTTCATTTATTATCTCATAGACTCATTTTGCCTTGGAAAGCATAGATTATATTATCTCATAGACTCAGAAAGTGCTATATTACATATTATTTTACCACAAGCACCTCTTTCCTCACTAAATACTTGCCACATAAGAAAAATTGTCTTGGGATGTGTTAAGTTACTACCTAAGTTACTCCCACTATGGCTAGCCTCAATATTGTGCACCGCGACCAAGCGGAGAGGAAAACGAGAGAACTACGTAATTAATGCATGAGTTTAATTAGGGTAGTTTTGTAAAGTACGAGATACATTCCTCCAATCGCAAAATGCCTTGGTTCATGAGATTTGAGATTTGAGCCCTATAAACCGGAGGGGAGGGGGTACTGCACACTGTGTAGTCTAGTCACTTGTTTTTTTTAGTCGAAGACTAGTCACTTGTTGAAATCTCTAGAAAGGCAAATACTCCTTTCCGGTTTACAGGTCTATACTACTCCCTCCGTCTAGGTGTGTAAGTCATCTTACGAAAACCAAATAGTCCCAAAACACTTAGGCGCGGTGCATTAACTTCTACCTTGTTTTTTGTTTCTTGACATACGTATCAACCAATAAGAGATGAGAGGTGTGCATGCTTTTAATGACTTGCAATGGCTAGTTCATTGCATGGAATGCTATTAATTAGCAAATAAACATTGGTGACCCCAGGAGGAAACGGTGCTAAGCGCGTGGACCTATGCAGAATGAGTATCAACCAATGGATAATGGAGTTTAATTGTTAAACAATAGCAATTTTGTCTCATGCAAGAGCCTAGCTAGTACTCCAAGGAACCGCACCACGCGAGCGCTCATAGAATCGCCACGCTCGGTTTGCACTTGGCTCTTCGCCTCTTCGAGAAGACGAACAATGATGTTACCCCTACTTCTACAGTATCGAATCCACTGCTGCATGTCCGTCCACCTCGTGCGGGAGGGATAGCGTGTAGCGAAAGCTTCTACTTACTGCTCCTGCCTTTACGTCCATGACAGGTGGGCCCAACAGGTGGTTGGCCCACCTGTCATGCAGCCAAAGGCAGGTGCAGTTAAGGCACCGGAGCTCAGTCCGCGAGGGAGATGGCTTCATAGTAATCAAATTTCTCGGGCTTGTACGAGTTGACACGACACATCAAAGCACTGCATTCGATAAAACTCTTTTTACACATTTCAAATGGGCTACTTCGTATGTAGGAGTAGACATATTATGTAATCCTCTGTTCCAAAATATAAGTATTTCCTCCGTTCCAAAATATAAGTCACTCTAAAATATGTCTATATACATCTGTATGTAGTTTGTAGTGAAATCCCTAAAAAGACTTACATTTAGGAACGAAGGGAGTAGTCACTTGTTGCAATCTCTAAAAAGACTTATATTTGGAAACGGAGGGAGTACAATGCATGCATGCATGTCGTGACTTTCCTTTTGATACTTGCATGTATTGATTTGATGCACCTTGCCAAATTTTGACTATAAATTTAACTAACCAAATTTTCATTCATGTCACAAAAAATCACGGGGCTGTTTGGATTGTGACTATGTTTGTCTTATGTTGCCACATTATTTTTCCCACACTTGCCATACTTGCCTAACCTGAGTTGCTCAAATTGTTAGAAACACTTTGGCTTGCCTAAGGGAATCTTGCCACAATTTTTGTGTCTATGACATGTGGGGTTCACTGCTAATAAAAAATTTCTTGTCTTAGGTGTGGCTAATAAAAAAGACTTATATTTAGGAATGGAGGGAGTAGAAAATATAAATAATAATGCATGTTGGGGCAACCCATGTTTCCGCTAATTTTAGCCGTGGGCTTGTTCACAATTTTTACGAGGGGGTGGTTGTTCATTTAATGGAGGGACTTGTAGTACTACTAGACTTGAACGATGCAAAGTGTGACCTGGCACACCGTAACACCACTTGGAACAAGCGGGTAGCTATCTCAAAAAACAATCAACAACTAAAAAAACCGCGACCTGGCATGTAAGTATAGTACACAATTTTAAATGATTGTTTTGATGGAGTGAAAAAGGAAAACTACCCCACTACTTATATATAGGCCGGAGCCTCCGCGCTTGCTTGCTAGGGCTGCTCTATTCACACACTCTCATCCTCTCTAGATATAAACAAGATAGGGGTAGTAACCCTATCTTTCTCCCTTCAAAAAACACTGGCTTTCTATCCTCACCGCTGGTTACAGATCCGGACGTATCCCCCTCCGCCGGTGAAGGGGAGGAGGGGCAGCGTTTGGGCCATCGTCGACAGCGGGGGAGGAGACCCATTGCCGGCGGCACCGTTATCTCTGGCCGAGCATCGGCGCGGGAGGTCCTCCGATCCCTTCGTCGTTGCCTGTGGGCGGATCCGGCCTCCCGCCGCCCACCTATCCATAACCCGACGACCTTCAGGTATATCTTCGTTCGAAACTGCCTTAGCTCTACATCCCCAGCTCGCTACGTCGCTGCAAGTGCATCATTTTCTACCTCACAGCCCCTCTCGATCGGATGGTCCAACGTCACCTATTTTTTCTTCTTCTATTGTTAGAGGTAAAGCTACTTCATGGAGTCGAATCTTGTACTCCCTCCGTCCAAAAATACTTGTCATTGAAATAAAGTGGGGGTTGGGGAATTTAGTATGTACATCGGACTTGGTACAAACATGAAGGAAAGGGGATGAAAGTAGTACAGATGGTCATCCAACCGGTCTCTTGGTCGAAAAGGAAATATAGGGTAACGCTGTACATAGTGGTATGACCAGACTAGATTTGCTATCCACACATAGGAGTAGGTGGCTAGAGTGAACAAAAATGGGACCAACCCAGATATGTTTCTTGGATGTTTGTTTCTCGGGGCAACAAACTATGAATCACCACTTTATGCCCCTGTTTACGTATATGGTGTTGTACTGCTGGTGCACCCACTGTCCCATGCCCTTATACCAAATATTTAGGCTCCGGTCGGAATAAAGGGGCAGAAAACATAGGTCTTGATGAAAATAGAGGAATAGGAAAGGAATGTAGGTATAAAACTATGGAACAGCGAACCGGAGGAAACTCTCAAGAGAATGTGTTCGGATGGACTACGAAATGTATAGATTTGTTTTTTTTAGAGTAGCATGCTTGGCAGTATGAGATGCTATTTGCGTATTCAGCTGCACAGTGACTACTCTTGTCCTCACCTCACGTACCACACATGGGTTGATTTTTTTTCCCGGCAAACACAGCACAGCAACCTGTCTAACGCATGGCAGCGAGCGCCTGCCTCGGGCTTCCACCCAAAACATGAGCAGCGCGTGGATGTTTCTAATCCGATGGAATCAGTAGTACCAGACCAGCTTTCCTATGACACACTATTCACCTTTCCCGTGTTCCGAATGGTTGGAAGGGAAAGAATACGGTAGGAATTGTGTTCCTACGAAAATCCTGCACCAAACCTGTGAACCGAACACAGCCTTAGCTGTTCTTAATATAATGTCCCTGGTAAAAATGAAGCCATGCCACTGTTTTTGCCTGTAATAGTTTGAGACTCTGACAAGTTTAGCCAAATGTTTTTGCCTGTAATTGTTTGAGACTCTAAGTGTTTCCTCTGTGCCTTTTTGTGCAAACAGGGATATCCAATTCACCTGGTTGCTGTTGTGACCTTTTGGTGCACTGCACAAAACTCTTCTTAAAACAAGTGACTTTTGTGCTGTTTAACTGGAATGTCAAATGGAACAGTTGGTTCATTTTGGTGGAACTGCACAAAGGGAGATCTGTGTTCCAATCCTCATCATCCATATTGGCGCAATAACCTTCCTTTAGGTAAGAATGATATTTAATGCATGTGTTCATCTCTATTTTCCGATTGCCATGAGAAAATAATGCTCTTTTTTACTAGTACACTTGTACTCCCTCACTGACAAAACCAATTCTGAATTAGAAGGCCAATCATGTACTTGCTTTCACCAACTGGTGAGGAGAAAGAGAAACATAGCATGAAGAGGAAGAAGAAGAAGAATAAATAGTGCCAAGGCGATCTTGCTGAAGCCAGAGGCCTCGGTCGAGGCTATTCAAGGGCTCTGGCAATGACTACCTTACATGTGAGACGATCCTCCAGGGAGCCCTTCCACTTCTGTTGTCTCACTTAATTAATTAGGAGCACTTAAGTACCACTAATTTATTACTGCCTAATTTTCCTGTTGGAGGTAAACAAATCTTTAGTAGGACCCTATGCTGAATCATGTACGTGTGAATGTTTGTCTATGGAGGTGAATCATGTGGTGGAGCAGGGAGGAAATATTATTAGTGTCATGACATAATAGTGCTATTGTTTTGCATGTCAATTTATTGCCATTGGTTCAATGAGGCAATGTTTTGCGTATTGTCCATCATGAATTTGATGCTACTGTTTGAGTAATATGCTAATGTCTTCCTATCCTTTCTCACTAAGCTAATGAAGGTTTCACCTTGTTCCTACTTGTGCAAATAGGGATCTTGTTGTGCCAATCATACATTTTAGTGGAACTACACAAGACAATACAATGAACTGTATCCCAGCCAGTGCTTTAACTCTGCTGGAAGTTCTTGATAATCTTTCGAAATAATCTCAAAGACTTTGGTAAACAAGAGTGATTTCAACCATACATTTGAAGTGCACAAAAATATATACTATTGTGTGATTCCAGTGAGTGCTTTATCATCTCTTATGGGACTACATGAATAAGCTTTTTTTCTCAGGTTGGTACGGGCCTAAGGCCTTCATCCATATTAGTTTGCTGTCATCTCTATTTGTATCGTGCTACTGTCATGAGAAACTCCTTTATCTTTGCACTTTTAAGTTTTGCAACCTATGATAAATGGCAATGCTTTGAGTGTTGAGTTGAGCTAATTGGCACTAATTAAATAAACTAATACATCTCTTTAAGCAAGACTACTATGTTGCTAACTTTACCCATTAAGATAATGAGGGTGCTTCTATTTGTTAGTGTATGTTTCATCAACTAGTCCCACTATTACAGTAATCTCACTCTCTCAATATTTGTGCCAATAGGGATGCTCGATTTTGGTGGAACTGCACAAAAACTTTGGGTGCTTCATTGCCTCGACAACTTTCGTCCTTTCCTGTCAGTCGCTAATATCCGCTTGCTTTCTTCCTTTGATGTCAGTCGCTTGGCTTATCTCGGCTTCCAGTCAAAGGAAATAGTAATTGATATGCTACACATGTTGGTACTGGTCTTTATCCTGATTATTGTGCCTGTCATATGTATTGGTAATTTGGTATTGTGCTACTGTTTGCCGATTTAATAAAGGAGTAATTTGGAGCCTGAACTCGCAGGCAAATCATTACATCGGGTGATTTCAGTAGAACTGCACAAAATGATCCGATGGACAGGTACTTATGCTACTGCTATGTACTCCAAAGTTCAGTAAGACAAGCATCGATGTTGACAAGAAGTGCCTATATTCATTCGAGTATCAACCGGCGTCAACCAATTGTCAAACTCCAAGTATTAGGAGAGTGAACGCCAAAAATATTGCTTGGTGCATAGCTCAGAAAAACGCAGTCCAGTCTTTGGTCCCAACTTGTGTCTTTTGGTTATCGGCACATATGGTAGCGAACTATATGGCATGGAGTCTAAAGATTCCAGACAAGTTGGTTGACGCGTATATTCATCTGGGACTTAATCAGTCTGCATGCCAAGGATGCTCCATTTCAGTTGAACTGCACAAAAAATTTGGGTGGTTCATTTTCTCAACCGCCTCCTTTCCCGTCTGCAATGTAGAATTTTGGCGAGATACAGGACCAAGATGAGCCAGTAAACTAGTTGGATGAAAGTAGTGGCCAAGTTTCTCAAACCTCCGTCGGCACGAGGCCACTATTTGAGGATAAACCTACAAGAAAAGTTCAGATTGTCTGTGTTGCCTCTTATGTACTCGAAAGTTTACTCGTACAAGAACTAATTTTAGCAAGAAGTACCTCTGATTGAACACCAGTTACCAGTCTGTACCCTAGGTAATTAAAGTTTGTCCATGGATCCCAGCAGCCCCTGATTGTGCCCATAGGTCTATTCTACTTATCCATCCTTGATTAGAGCGTCTGCTTATGATCCCCTGAATTGGAAATCATAATTCCTTTGCATTTAAGCTTTGGAATTATCAGATATTTCCAAAATCCGATGCCTCTGCATTATTTCTTCTTCTCGATTGAGTATCGATGCTCACATCAGATCCCTTGTGGACCACCACGACAATGCCCCTCGTATTAATCACCTTGTGAGTTCTTCCCTGATACATAATGCATGCCTCTACATCCACCAGTATATGTGTACGTACACGTTCGCGACCAGAATGACAACGCTACGTACGCTTCAACCAGGTGGGTCCCGACTATCAGGCACTTCCTTGCGTGCGAAGATGTAGCTGGTGGGTCCCAGCAGTCAGGGGGCGAATCTTTTTTTTGCCCGGACGCACTTCCTTCCATGCGAAGGTGTAGCTGGTGGGTCCCAGCAGTCAGGGCTCCGACGTCTGGTTGCATCAACCGGAAAGAAGACGAAAGGGGGAAAAGGGGGGAGCAAAGCAACCATGAGTACTCATCCAAAGTACTCGCAAGCAAGGATCTACACTACATATGCAACATTATCAAAGGAAGGTTGTATATGTGGACTGGGCTGCAGAAATGCCAGAATAGAGAGAAGGCCTAGTCCTATCGAAGACTAGCATCTTCTGGAAAAAATCACCATCTTGCAGCAACAGGAGGGAGTAGAGTAGCATAAAGTAAAGTAGTAGTGTTATCAACCTCGGCCGGAGATCCTTTCTCGACTCCCTGCGAGAAAGGCATCCCAGAGCCATACTATACAGTTATCATCTCCATTTCTCATATCCATTTCTCATCACAGTCCATTTCTCATCTCAGGTATCCAGTTCTAGTTGTATCGATCGGGATACAACTCCAAGTGTCTGTTACAGTAGGACAGGCTATCGATAGATGTTTTCTTCCCTGCAGAGATACACCAACTTATTCACCACGCTCGATTAACTCCGGCCGGACACACTTTCCTGGGTCATGCCCGGCCTCGGCCAAACAATATGCCGCAACCCGACCTAGGCTTAATAGAGAGGCCAGCACGCCGGACTAAACCTATGCCCCCAGGGGTTATGGGCCATCTCCCCGGGAACTCCTACACATTGCGACGCGGCGGTGAGCGACCTAGCTACCTCCTTCAACAAGGCAGCGCCACGCAGTCCAACCCAAATACAAGAACTCGCCGCCGACGTATTAATCTTCGGCTGATGTATACGACGCAGAACGCCCATACTATGCCCACGTGATGGTTAGTGCTATCAGGTCAGAGGCCCCTCGGATCAAATATCCAAATCGTAGTGGTTTAGGAACGCGCGGTAACAAGCAGAGACTCACGAAAGATGTGACCCCGTTGCCCCGTCTCGAGGACTAGCGACAAGGGCTAGGAATGCCTGGCCACACCTCGTAATTATCTCGCGGGCACCCTCCAGGTCAATCCGACTCCACATCACTCGCAATTAAGCTTGCGCGGGCACCCCTCAGGGTCTACCCGTCTTTCCAAGTAACAGAGGTAAAGTCCAAGTATCCGTGTGTCCAAATATCAAGGGGAAAACCCGAGGAATCACCCTCGATGAATTCCACTAGATGTAATCATCAAGGTGAATGTAAGAGGAATCACCCCCGAGGTTCACACTTGAGGGGTTGCACAACAGAGTCGTATCGGAAGTGGTTAAGGAGGAAATCACCCTCGATGACCACAACCGAATGACTACACTACAGTGTTAACATCAGAAGTGCTGAAGAGGTTCACCCTTGGTACTCGATAGTAACCCAGTAGTGTTGAGCAACTAAGAGGAAAGTGATGTGCGGTGCCGGGGCCTGGTCTTCGGTCCCGTTGATCGGGTCTTCAATGATGAAGCAGGGGAAACAAGGACAAGGTGGGGGTCACTGATGGATCTCTAACCAACCTATACTAAGCAGTTTAAGATAAGCAGGTAAGGTACAACAGCAGATACAAAAGCAGGCTATGCATCAGAATAGGTGCAAACAATAACAGTAGCAAAATCTAATGCAAGCATGAGAGAATGGAATGGGCGATATCGGGATGATCAAAGGGGGGGCTTGCCTGGTTGCTCTGGCAAGGAGGGGGACGTCGTCGACGTAGTCGATCACCGGGGCATCATCGGCCTCGGGGTCTACCGGAAAGAAAAGGGGGAAGAAACAGTAAATACATAGCAAACAGAGGTATCACTAAGCATGACATGACGATACGTAGTGCTAGGCGTGCTCTAACGCGGTACTACACGCTTGCATTTAGCGGGGAAACATCCGAGGATGAATTCCCGGCGTTAGACGGATTCCGGACAAAGGAAAAGAGGGGGAAAGTTCCAAGTTCAGCATGCTAGGGGCATGTGACAGATGAACGGACCGCGTATTCCGATTCGTTGGATTTTTCTGAGCAACTTTCATATATAAAGTTTTTCGATCCGAGCTACGGTTTATTTTCTATTATTTATCGAATTTTGAAGCATTTTATGAAATTATTGCTAATTCGAAAATAAACGGGAAATACTAGGTACACTCGGTGCAGTGCACCCAGCATTGCACCAGGGGATGACAGTGGGACCTAGTTGACTGCTGACTCAACAGTCAACCATGGGCCATTGACTGGTCAAATGGGTCCATTGGACCCACACGTCATTGACTGGATCAGTCCAGTCAGCAAATTGACTGGTCAATAGAACGTGTGGGACCCGCTCGTGAGTGATACGTGTTTTTATTAACAGAGATATTTAACTTATTTTAAAAAGGTTTAGTTAGCAGAGGGGCCCCACATGGCAGTGCCTAATTAGGGGGGTGAACACTAATTAAGTTGGGGCCGGCCCCATTGGTAGCGGGCGAGGCCTTGCCTGTGCTCGAAAGCACAAAGCTCGCACGGGCAGCCGCGGCAAAGAGGCCGACGGGCGGCTGCGGCACGGCGGCAGCTGCTGGCCGAGAGGTGCGACCAACCGCAGCAGCCGGGCGGCGGCGCTTGGACGGCAAAGCGGCGGCGGTTTGGCATCGAGGCGAAGCGGTAGCAGCATTAGTGCTGCTGGCGGGCGAGGCGGGAGCAGAGCCTCAGCCGGCATGCGAGGAAAGAGCGGGCGAGGCACGCGCTGCTCGGCAGCCGCGGTGGATGCGGGCAGAGCGCGCGAGGCACGGCAGAAGATGCCTCAGTAGCAGATGTGGGCGCTGCCGGCAGCGTGGCAGTGCCGAACCGCCGGATCGAGCGCGGTGAGTGGGGCACGGGCCAGCCAAGCGCGACCAGGGGATGGGGCATGCGAGCAGGGCGGGCTCAGCGGCGCGAGCGCAGGCGCACGGGAGCTACAGGGCGAGGCGCGGTACAGCAACGGCAGCAGCAGGCGAGACCACGCGCGCGGGAGCGGACGGAGAGGTTCGGGCGCGTCGGTGGTGGCGTCCTACGGCGACTGGAGGGGGGAAGAAACTCGAGGAGCTCACCGGGGGAGCACACGAAGGCCCGGTGGTATCTTAGGAGCAGCAGGTTCGGCCGGAGATGGTGACGGAGTGCGGCGGCCCGAGGAGGAAGACGACGGCGATGCAGCACTGCAGGGCCGTCCTGGCTCGGGTTCTTCGGTGTAGTCGAAGGAGACGACCGTGGAGAGGCTCCTGGACCTGCTAGCCGGCGACGAGGAGGCCGGTGGTCACGGGATCGACAAGGTGGCGGCGATGGAAGCGCTCCTCATCGAACAGAGGAAGAGATCGAGTGAGAGGGAGAGCGAGCGAGGGAGAGGGGAAGTGGGCGCTAGGGTTCGCCAGGGAGCTGACGACGTTCTTATCCACCAGGAGGACCGCGGGATGCCCGACACGACAATGGCAACAGCCATGGTGGGGGTGGATGCATGCGACGCCATGGCCCCTGTCTCCTCTCTGTATAGATGAACAGAGGAAGGGGAAAAAGGCCGTGGTGGGCTGGGCGATGTGCACTGTGCACTTAGGCCCAGACCATGGTAGATGTTTAGGGCCTTTTCCTCCACGGGCTCCTGTTCATCCAGCCTCCACCGCGCGCTACTCCACCGGCTACTGTTCAACCCCCCTCCACACGGGCACCCCTCCACCGTCTACTGTTCATCCAGCCCTCCACACCACGCGGTCATGTTCAACCACCCCTCCACGGCCACCCCTCCACCATCTACTGTTCATCCAGCCCTCCACACCATGGGTTCCTGTTCATCCAGAGGCAACGCCACCGCCATCGCTCATCCAACCCCCCGCAACGCCATCGCTCATCCAGAGGCAGATCGATCGGCTTCGATTAGCGCAGAGCGGCGAATCGCCCATCGGGTTCGATTAACACCATCGATCGATCGCTCGGGTTTAGTAACGCGAGCTCGCGCAGTCAATCGCCGGGTTCGATTAGAGCCCAATGCCTCGCTCGGCTTCGATTAGAGCCAACGCCGCACACACGCAGCAGACGCACGAGAAACGCGATCGCTCCGCCCGACCTCCCACCGTAACCGCAACTCCCAAATTTTCCTCCCCTCGCTTCTACCACGGTTTTTCCGTCATGGACGGCCCAAAGAATGTCATGCAGCTGCGTCTCCGACCCGCCCAGACTAAAAGCCCATTTTCTGTCATGATTTTTTGTCATAGAAGTAGGAGCCCACCACATCTATGATGATACCGGGTTTTGTCACAATTATCGTCATAGAAGTGTCATATGTATGACAGAACAAAATTTTGTTCGGCCCAAAATGTCATGGATGTATCTTCTTTTTTTGTATTGTAAGTAGGTTGTTTTCGTATGGGATAAAGGGGACTTGATAATTTAATGCTATGGTTGGGTTTTACCTTAATGAATCTTTAGTAGTTGCGGATGCTTGCTATAGTTCCAATCATAAGTGCATATGATCCAAGTAGAGAAAGTATGTTAGCTTATGCCTCTCCCTCAAATAGAATTGCAATAGTGATTACCGGTCTAGTAAAGTAGTCAATTGCTTAGAGACAATTTCACAACTCCTACCACAACTTTTCCACACTCGCTATATTTACTTTATTGCTTCTTTATCTAAACAGCCCCTATCCTTTATTTACGTGTTCTTTATTATCTTGCAAACCTATCCTATCACACCTACAAAGTACTTCTAGTTTCATACTTGTTCTAGGTAAAGCGAACGTCAAGCGTGCGTAGAGTCGTATCAGTGGCCATAGGACTTGAGAGAGTATTTGTTCTACCTTTAGCTCCTCGTTGGGTTCGACACTCTTACTTATCAAAAGAGGCTACAACTATCCCGTATACTTGGGGGGTTATCAAGCCTCTTCTATTCTCAAGCTCTAATAGCGTGTGAAAGAACATCCCTTATAAAAAGGTCCAACTCCTCTTCCACTTCCGGGGTGGGACTAAACTTCTCACCTCCACCTAGTGCCCATAAACCCACATGGGCCCTTAGAGATTTTCAAAAATTGCTATATGGGCCTAAAGCCCATCTCAAATTTCAGCAATCCACCACCAGATCTCGAGGGCCCATTGTGTCCTCTGTTCCAATTACTGTTTCGATATACCGGTTTTTCAGTGAAGACCTGTTAAGGTTGAACTTCACCTAGAGCAAGTAGCTGCACTCCTTCACAACTGAACAATGGACTATGCCTTTAATTGTCAATTTGGCGTAAAGGAGTTTCACCACATGTCTTACTAGTACTAGGCTGCCGAAGGCTGACCCCTCGGGTGGAGCATATAAGTCACACTCCCGGCCTATTCATGAGCTTACTAGAGATCACCCCAATCTCATAGACTATGACCAACAATCGGGCTCATATAGGTGTGTTCCTGCAAAGATCGCTCTGTAGGATAGCATCTTGCTTTCATAAGCTTTGGAACACATTAAGACAGTAGTCATCCTACCATACAGTACCGAGAGTATTGCATCTCCAAAGGAGTGCTTTAGTATAGTTACTCTCCTCAGTTCACCACTGGCTTGTTTTCCCAGGTCCTACTTCACGGGATCTCCGATCACATAGGTTGGGTTACCACCATGAAAAATCATGTGCGTCTCATACCCATCTCCCTTGATGCATTATCTATCACAACACGTGATAGCCCTTTCATAAAGGGATCTGCCAGATTCTTAGCCGTATGGACATAGGCCAACGCTATCACTCCGGAGTTTCTTAATTTTCCGACAGCTTTTAATCTCATTCTTATATGTTTGTTGGACTTCATGTTGTCCTTTGAACTCTTCACCTTTGTGATGACAGTCTGATTATCAAAGTTCATAAGGATAGCCGGAACCGGTTTATCAACCAATGGCAAGTCCATCAAAAGATCTCGAAGCCATCCTGCTTCAACACCAGATGTGTCTAATACTGTTAATTCTGCTTCCATTGTCGATCTTGTTAAGATCATTTGCTTGCAAGACTTCCAGGAAACAGCGCCACCTCCAAGAGTAAACATATACCCAGTTGTGGCCTTCATCTCATCAGCATCAGAGATCCAATTCGCATCACTATACCCTTCAAGTACCGATGGGTCTCTGATATAGTGAAGTCCATAGTTCATAGTACCTTTCAGATAGCGCATAACTCTTTCAACAGCATGCCAATGTACATCACCCAGTTTGGAAACAAACCGACTCAGTTTTCTCATAGCAAACACGATGTCAGGCCTCGTTGCGCTCACTAGGTACATCAGTGAACCAATGATTTGAGAGTATTTCAATTGATCTTTAGCCGTTCCTTTGGATTTTTGAATCAACACGCTAGGATCATATGGTGTTTGAGATGTTGTGCAGTCCGAATATCCAAAACGACTCAACACCTTCTCAACATAGTGGGATTGCAGAAGTGTGATCCCACCCTCATTATCTCTCAGTAGCTTGATGTTCAAGATAACATCAGCCACACCAAGGTCTTTCATCTCAAAGTTCTGAGATAGAAACGATTTGACCTCTTCAATGACTTTGAGGTTTGTTCCGAATATCAGTATGTGCTACGTCTTGAGCTTGTGTTGGTTTTCCTCGAAGAGGAGAGGGTGATGCAGTGCTACGTCTCGAGCTAGCGTTGGTTTTCCCCGAAGAGGAGGGGGTGATGCAGCACAGTAGCGTAAGTATTTCACTCAGTTTTTTGAGAACCAAGGTATCAATCCAGTAGGAGGTCACGCGCAAGTCCCTCGTACCTGCACAAAACGATAGCAACTCGCAACCAACGCTTAGGGGTTGTCAATCCCTTCACGGTCACTTACGAGAGTGAGATCTGATAGAGATAATATTTTTGGTATTTTTGGTATAAAGATGCAAAGTAAAAAGGTAAAAGCAAAACAAGTAAATAAAGCGATGGAGATTGATATGATGAGAATAGACCCGGGGGCCATAGGTTTCACTAGTGGCTTCTCTCAAGAGCATAGGTATTCTACGGTGGGTGAACAAATTACTGTTGAGCAATTGATAGAATTGAGCATAGTTATGAGGTTATCTAGGTCTGATCATGTATATAGGCATCACGTCCGTGACAAGTAGATCTAAACGATTCTGCATCTACTACTATTACTCCACTCATCGACCGCTATCCAGCATGCATCTAGAGTATTAAGTTAAAAACAGAGTAACGCCTTAAGCAAGATGACATGATGTAGAGGAATAAATTCATGCAATATGATAAATACCCCATCTTGTTATCCTCGATGGCAACAATACAATATTTGCCTTGCAACTCTTTCTGTCACTGAGTAAGGACACCGCAAGATTGAACCCAAAGCTAAGCACTTCTCCCATTGCAAGAACTACCAATCTAGTTGGCCAAACCAAACGGATAATTCGAAGAGACTTGCAAAGATAACTCAATCATACATAAAAGAATTTAGAGAAGATTCAAATATTATTCATAGATAAGTTGAACATAAACCCACAATTCATCGGTCTCAACAAACACACCGCAAAAAGAAGATTACATCGAATAGATCTCCACGAGAGAGGGGGAGAACATTGTATTGAGATCCAAAAAGAGAGAAGAAGTCATCTAGCTACTAGCTATGGACCCGAAAGTCTGAAGTAAACTACTCACACTTCATCGGAGGGGCTATGGTGTTGATGTAGAAGCCCTCCGTGGTGGATGCCCTCTCCGGCAGAGCTCCGGAACAGGCCCCAAGATGGGATCTCGTGGATACAGGAAGTTGCGGCGGTGGAATTAGGTTTTTGGCTCCGTCTCTGGTCTATTGGGGGTACGTAGGTATATATAGGAGGAAGGAGCACGTCAGAGGAGCTCCGAGGGGCCCACGAGGCAGGGGGGCGCGCCCCCCACCCTCATGACCTCCTCGGAAGCTTCTTGGAGTAGGGTCCAAGTCTCCTGGATCACATTCGGTGAGAAGATCACGTTCCCAAAGGTTTCATTCCGTTTGGACTCCGTTTGATATTCTGTTTCCTCGAAATACTGAAATAGTCAAAAAAACAGCAATTCTGGGCGGGGCCTCCGGTTAATAGGTTAGTCCCAAAAATAATATAAAAGTGGAAAATAAAGCCCAATATAGTCCAAAACAGTAGATAAAGTAGCATGGAGCAATCAAAAATCATAGATAAGTTGGAGACATATCATGCAGCAAAGTGTAGCGTAAGTATTTCCCTCAGTTTTGAGAACCAAGGTATCAATCCAGTAGGAGGCTCCTCAAAAGTCCCACGCACATACACAAACAAACTGAGAACTCGCAACCAACGCAATAAAGGGGTTGTCAATCCCTTCACGGCCACTTGCGAAAGTGAGATCTAATAGAGATAGTACGATAAGATAAATATATTTTTGGTATTTTATGATATAGATGCCAAAAGTAAAGATGCAAATAAAAGTAGATTGAAAGCAAATATGATAAGAGATAGACCCGGGGGCCATAGGTTTCACTAGAGGCTTCTCTCAAGATAGCATAGGTATTACGGTGGGTGAACAAATTACTGTCGAGCAATTGATAGAAAAGCGCATAGTTATGAGATTATCTAGGCATGATCATTTATATAGGCATCACGTCCATAACAAGTAGACCGACTCCTGCCTGCATCTACTACTATTACTCCACACATCTACCGCTATCCAGCATGCATCTAGAGTATTAAGTTCATAAGAACAGAGTAACGCATTAAGCAAGATTACATGATGTAGAGGGATAAACTCATGCAATATGATATAAACCCCATCTTGTTATCCTCGATGGCAACAATACAATATGTGCCTTGCAACCCTTTCTATCATTGGGTAAGGACACCGCAAGATTGAACCCAAAGCTAAGCACTTCTCCCATGGCAAGAAAGATCAATCTTGTAGGCCAAACTAAATCGATAATTAGAAGAGACTTGCAAAGATAACTCAATCATACATAAAAGAGTTCAGAGAAGATTCAAATATTATTCATAGATAAACTTGATCATAAACCCACAATTCATCGGATCTCGACAAACACACCGCAAAAAGGGATTACATCGAATAGATCTCCACAAGAGAGGGGGAGAACGTTGTATTGAGATCCAAAAAGAGAGAAGAAGCCATCTAGCTAATAACTATGGACCCGTAGGTCTGTGATAAACTACTCACAATTCATCGGAGGGGCAAGGATGTTGGTGTAGAGGCCCCCCATGCTTGATTCCCCCTCCGGCAGAGTGCCGGCGAAGGCTCCAAGATGGGATCTCGCGGATACAGAAGGTTACGGTGGTGGAAATTGTGTTTCATGGTGCCCCTGGATGTTTCCAGGGTACGTAGGTATATATAGGAAGAAGCAGTACGTCGGTGGCCGCCCGAGGGGCCCACGAGACAGGGGGGCGCCCTCTATAAGGGGGGCGCCCTCTATCTCGTGGAGGCTCCGGTTGCTTCTTGACTAGCACTCTAAGTTCTATGGATCACGTTCGGCGAGAAAATCACGTTCCCGAAGGTTTCATTCCGTTTGGACTCCGTTTGATATTCCTTTTCTTCGAAATACTGAAATAGGCAAAAAAACAACAATTCTGGGCTGGGCCTCCGGTTAATAGGTTAGTCCCAAAAGTAATATAAAAGTGGAAAATAAAGCCCAATAAAGCCTAAAACAGTAGATAAAGTAGCATGGAGCAATCAAAAATTATAGATACGTTGGAGACGTATCAGGCATCCCCAAGCTTAATTCCTGCTCGTCCTCGAGTAGCTAAATGATAAAAAGAGAATTTTTTGATGCGGAGTGATACTTTGGCATAATTTCATTGTAAATCTTCTTAATTGTGGTATGAATATTCAGATCCGAATGAATACAAAATAAAAGTTCATATTGACAAAAGAAACAGTAATACTTCAAGCATACTAATCAAAGTAATCATGTCTTCTCAAAATAGCATGGCAAAAGAAAGTTCATCCCTACAGAGTCATATAGTTAGGCTATGCTTCATTTTCGTCACACAAAGATGTTCCCAACTTCTATACCCCCGATGACAAGCCAAGCAATTGTTTCATACTTAAATAATCTCAAACTTTTTCAACCTTCACGCAATACATGAGCGTGAGCCATGGATATAGCACTATGGGTGGAATAGAATATGATGATGGGGATTGTGTGGAGAAGACAAAAAAAGAGAAAGTCTTACATTGACGAGGATAATCAATGGGCTATGGAGATGCCCATCAATTGATGTCAACATGAGGAGTAGGGATTGCATGCAACGGATGCACTAGAGCTATAAATAAATGCTCAACAAAAGAAAACTAGTGGGTGTGCATCCAACTTGCTTGCTCATGAAGACCTAGGGCATTTGAGGAAGCCCATCGTAGGAATATACAAGCCAAGTTCTAAAATGAAAAATTCCCACTAGTATAAAAATACAACTTATGAGACTCACTATATGAAAAACATGGTGCTACTTTGAAGCACAATATATGAGACTCACTACATGAAGAACAAGGTGCTACTTTGAAGCACAAGTATGGAAAAAGAGGTAGTAACATTGCCCTTTTTATTTATTTTCTTTTTTTGGGCCTTTTTTTTTCTTTTCTTTTTGGCCTTTCTCTTTTCTTTTCTCTTTTCCTTTGGGCAATGCTCTAATAATGATGATCATCACACTTCTATTGATTACAACATAAGGATTACAACTTGAAACTAGAACAAGATATGACTCTATATGAATGCCTCCGGCGGTGTACCGGGATGGTGCAATGAATCAAGAGTGACATGTATAAAAAATAATGCATGGTGGCTTTGCCACAAATACGATGTCAACTACATGATCATGCAATGGCAATATGACAAAAGTAAAGTATGTCATGATGATGATGAACGGAACGGTGGAAAGTTGCATGGTAATATATCTCAGAATGGCTATGGAAATGCCATAATAGGTAGGTATGGTGGCTGTTTTGAGGAAGATATAAGAGGTTTATGTGTGATAGAGCGTGTCATATCACGGGGTTTGGATGCACCGGCGAAGTTTGCACCAACTCTCAAGGTGAGAAAGGGCAATGCACGGTACCGAAGAGGCTAGCAAAGGCGGAAAGGTAAAAGTGCGTATAATCCATGGACTCAACATTAGTCAAAAGAACTCATATAATTATTGAAAAAATTTAGAAGTCATCAAAAATCAAGTACTATGTGCATGCTCCTAGGGGGATAGATTGGTAGGAAAAGACCATCACTCGTCCCCGACCGCCACTCATAAGGATGCACAAGCCAGGTACACTTCATGTTTCAAATTTGTTACACAACTTTAACCATACGTGCATGCTACGGGATTTGCTAACTTCTACATAAGCATTCTTTAAATTCATAATCACCCAACCATCATGACTTTAATATTACCACCTCCATATCTCAAAACAATTATCAAGTATCAAACTTTTCTTAGTATTCAACGCACTCAAAAGAAAGTTTCACATATCTTGAATACCAAGTATATTAATTTTAAGCAAATTACCATGCTATTAATGACTCTAAAAATAATCTAAGTGAAGCATGAGATATCAATAGTTTCTTTAAAACAAATCCACCACCGTGCTCTAAAAGATCTAAGTGAAGCACTAGAGCAAAAATTATCAAGCTCAAAAGATATAAGTGAAGCACTATGAGCATTCTATCAATTTCCAATTCATGTATGGCTCTCTCAAAAGGTGTGTACAGCAAGGATGATTGTGGTAAACTAAAAAGCAAAGACGCTAATAATACAAGACGCTCCAAGCAAAACACATATCATGTGGTGAATAAAAATATAGCTCCAAGTAAATTACCGATGAAAGTAGACGAAAGAGGGGATGCCTTCCGGGGCATCCCCAAGCTTTGAATTTTTGGTGTCCTTGGATTATCTTGGGGGTGCCATGGGCATCCCCAAGCTTAGGCTCTTGCCACTCCTTGTTCCATAATCCATCAAAAGAATTTACCCAAAACTTGAAAACTTCACAACACAAAACTCAATACAAATCTCGTGAGCTCCGTTAGAGAAAGAAAACAAAAGACTACTTTAAGGTACTGTAATGAACTCATTCTTTATTTATATTGGTGTTAAACCTACTGTATTCCAACTTCTCTATGGATTATAAACTATTTTACTAGCCATAGATTCATTAAAATAAGCAAACAACACACGAAAAACAGAATCTGTCAAAAACAGAACAGTTTGTAGTAATCTGTAACTAACGCAAACTTCTGGAACTCAAAAAGTTCTACCAAAATTAGACGACCTAGACAATTTGTTTATTGATCAGCAGCAATTGGAATCACTATTTAATCACGTTCTGGTGATTTTTAACAATTCGGGCACTGAGCACAAAGTTTCTGGAAATTACAGCAAGATCAAATAACTATCATCCAAGAAGATCCAATAGGTCTAGCTTGGCACAAACACTAATTAAAAGATAAAACCACATCTAAACAGAGGCTAGATGGATAATTTATTCCTAAACAGAAACAAAAACAAAAAACATAAAGAAAATTGGGTTGCCCCCAACTAGCGCTATCGTTTAATGCCCCTAGCTAGGCATAAAAGCGAGGATAGATCTAGGTATTGCCATCTTTAGTTTTTAGTTTTTTAGCAGAATCATGCTCGAATCCGGGAGGTTCTTTCCTCTTCCCTTCATACTCGGAAATTTTTAGATCTAAAGAATCCAACCGCTTATTACAAAGAGTAATCAACATATTCAAGCGGTGAAGATTTCCGCTAACACTTTTAAGAGGCTCAAGAGACTTTTGTTAAAATTTTGTTACTTCGCAAATCTTTCCAAACACTTGGGTTTCTTCTTGGGTAGGATGAGATCCTCCCTTTTGGGGTGGTGTTCCCACTATTCCCTCTATAATTTCATGCGCAATACTAGGGTCAATCTCAATAAAATTTCCCTTGGCAATACAATCCAAGAGTTGTCTATGCGTCATATTTAACCCAACATAAAAATTGCGAAGAAGAATTCTAAAAAGTTTTCTCCTTGCCTTTGCTTGAACTGAAGAACTTCAAACTCGGGAGACATAGGAGAGGATAAGGAACTAGTCATGACGACAAGCACACGAGCAAACTAAAGGCAAGCGGGAAAAAGAGGAGGAGAATGGGAAAGAGAGGGTGAATAAAACGGCAAGGGTGAAGTGGGGGAGAGGAAAACGAGAGGCAAATGGCAAATAATGTAAATGCGAGGGAGATAGGTTTGTGATGGGTACTTGGTATGTCTTGACTTGAGCAAAGACCTCCCCAGCAACGGCGCCAGAAATCCTTCTTGCTACGTCTTGAGCTTGCGTTGGTTTTCCTCGAAGAGGAGAGGGTGATGCAGCAAAGTGTAGCGTAAGTATTTCCCTCAGTTTTGAGAACCAAGGTATCAATCCAGTAGGAGGCTCCTCAAAAGTCCCACGCACCTACACAAACAAACTGAGAACTCGCAACCAACGCAATAAAGGGGTTGTCAATCCCTTCACGGCCACTTGCAAAAGTGAGATCTAATAGAGATAGTATGATAAGATAAATATATTTTTGGTATTTTATGATATAGACGCAAAAAGTAAAGATGCAAATAAAAGTAGATTGAAAGCAAATATGATAAGAGATAGACCCGGGGGCCATAGGTTTCACTAGAAGCTTCTCTCAAGATAGCATAAGTATTACGGTGGGTGAACAAATTACTGTCGAGCAATTGATAGAAAAGCGCATAGTTATGAGATAATCTAGGCATGATCATGTATATAGGCATCACGTCCATAACAAGTAGACCGACTCTCGCCTGCATCTACTACTATTACTCCACACATCGACCGCTATCCAGCATGCATCTAGAGTATTAAGTTCATAAGAACAGAGTAACACATTAAGCAAGATGACATGATGTAGAGGGATAAACTCATGCAATATGATATAAACCCTATCTTGTTATCCTCGATGGTAACAATACAATACGTGCCTTGCAACCATTTCTGTCACTAGGTAAGGACACCGCAAGATTGAACCCAAAGCTAAGCACTTCTCCCATGGCAATAAAGATCAATCTAGTAGGCCAAACTAAACCGATAATTCGAAGAGACTTGCAAAGATAACTCAATCATACATAAAAGAGTTCAGAGAAGATTCAAATATTATTCATAGATAAACTTGATCATAAACCCACAATTCATCGGATCTCGACAAACACACCGCAAAAAGGGATTACATCGAATAGATCTCCACAAGAGAGGGGGAGAACGTTGTATTGAGATCCAAAAAGAGAGAAGAAGCCCTCTAGATAATAACTATGGACCCGTAGGTCTATGGTAAACTACTCACAACTCATCGGAGGGGCAAGGATGTTGATGTAGAGGTCCCCCGTGCTTGATTCCCCCTCCGGCAGAGTGCCGGCGAAGGCTCCAAGATGGGATCTCGCGGATACAGAAGGTTACGGTGGTGGAAATTGTGTTTCGTGGTGCCCCTGGATGCTTTCGGGGTACGTAGGTATATATAGGAAGAAGAAGTACGTCGGTGGCCGCCCGAGGGGCCCACGAGACAGGGGGCGTGCTCTCCTATGTCGTGGAGGCTCCGGTTGCTTCTTGACTTGCACTCCAAGTTCTCTGGATCACGTTCGGCGAGAAAATCACGTTCCCGAAGGTTTCATTCCGTTTGGACTCCGTTTGATATTCCTTTTCTTTGAAATACTGAAATAGGCAAAAAAACAGCAATTCTGGGCTAGGCCTCCGGTTAATAGGTTAGTCCCAAAAGTAATATAGAAGTGAAAAATAAAGCCCAATAAAGCCTAAAACAGTAGATAAAGTAGTATGGAGCAATCAAAAATTATAGATACGTTGGACGTATCAGTATGTCATCAACATATAAGCACAGTATAACTCCTTCGCCCCCACCATGGCGATAGTATACACATTTGTCAGCTTCATTAACAACGAAGCCAACAGATGTCAGAATTGTATTAAACATATCATGTCATTGCTTAGGTGCTTGCTTCAGGACATATAAAGATTTCAGCAGCCTACACACCTTTCTTTCCTGACCATCTATCACAAAGCCATCTGGCTGTTGCATGTAGATTTCCTCGTTTAGCTCTCCATTCAGAAAAGCCGTCTTAACATCCATCTGATGGACGAGAAGACCATGTGAGGCCGCCAATGAGAGTAATACTCGAATGGTGGTCAGTCTAGCCACAGGTGAATAAGTATCAAAGAAATCTTCCTCTTCTTTCTGGTCATAGCCCTTGGCCACAGGCCTATCCTTGTACTTTTCAATCGTACCATCGGGCCTAAGCTTCTTCTTGAACACCCACTTGCATCCTAATGGTTTGCAACCATAGTGACGGTCGGTGATCTCCCATGTCCCGTTAGCCATGATGGAGGCCATCTCGCTACGGACCGCATCCTTCCAGTAATCAGCTTCTGGAGAAGCATACGCTTCTAAAATAGAAGTGGGAGTATCATCCACGAGGTACACGAAGAAATCATCACCAAAGGTCTTTGCAGTCCTTTGTTTCTTGCCCATACCAAGGGTTTCCTCGTCATCCTCCTCAGGAATTTCATCATGTGTTTGTTCATAATATTCCATGGGAATGGCAGGTTCAGGAGTCTCCTCAGATTCCTGTCTAGAAGTGCTTTGCATATCTCTCATAGGAAAAATATCCTCGAAGAATGTAGCATCCTTAGACTCCATAATTGTACCGACCTTCTGGTCAGGTACCTCAGATTTCACTACTAGAAATCTATAGCCAACGATGTTCTTAGCGTAGCCCAAATTAACGCAGTCCACAGTCTTGGGTCCAAGCTTACGTTTTTTTGGGGATCGGCACATTGACTTTCGCCAAACAGCCCCAAGTGCGCAAGTACGAGAGTGTTGTCCTTCTCTTTGCCCATTTCTCATAGGGAGTGATCTCATTATCCTTTGTCGGAACTTTATTCAGGACATGACATGCCGTCAATATAGCCTCCCCCCACCATGCCTTGGATAAACCCGATGTATCTAACATGGCGTTAACCAAATCAGTTAGAGTACGGTTTTTCCGCTCGGCGACCCTGTTTGACTGGGGTGAATAGGGAGGCGTCCTCTCATGAATAATGTCGTGTTCCGCACAAAAGGAATCAAACTCACTCGAGAAGTACTCTCCACCACGATCTGACCGGACTCGTTTAATTTTCTTTTCAAGTTGATTCTCAACTTCTGCCTTATAGATTTTAAAGTAGTGTAGAGCCTCATCTTTAGTATTTAACAGATACACATAGCAATATCTAGTGGAATCATCTATCAATGTCATGAAGTATTTCTTTCCACCTTTGGTTAACACACCATTCATCTCACAAAGATCAGAATGTATGAGTTCTAATGGTGCCAAGTGTCTCTCCTCCGCGGCCTTGTGAGGCTTGCGAGGTTGCTTAGCTTACACACATGAAAGGCACTTAGAACCTTTGGCTAAAGTGAAAATCGGGATTAAATCCAACTTAGCTAGCCGCATCATAACAACAAAACTGATGTGACAAAGACGTGAATGCCAAACTTCAGATTCATTAACATTCGAATGAATATGGTTCACGACTTTATTACAGAAATCTGCGAGGGAAAGGCGGAACATCCCTCCGCTCTCGTAACCTTTTCCAACAAAGAGTCCATATTTCGTAACAACTAATTTATTAGACTCGAAAACCAACTTAAACCCTTCTCTACATAGAAGGGAGCCACTAATGAGGTTCTTCTTGATGGCGGGGACATGCTGCACGTTCTTCAGCTGCACGATCCTACCCGAAGTAAACTTCAGGTCGACCGTGCCAACACCATGAATAGAAGCACTCGCGCCATTTCCCATCAATACGAACCCGTGACCTGTGACATGGTAAGAAGTGAACAATGAAATTTTAGCACACACATGAACACCTGCACTTGTGTCCACCCACCAATCGGTAGGCTGAAACACTGAAAAAACAGTAAATAAATTACCATACCCAGATGCACCATTCTCATTGTTGCCCACAATCATGTTGACAGACTTGGAGTCCTGTCCTGGCTTCTTGTACTTGTTTGGGCACTTGTTGGCCCAATGTTATACCGAACAACAAGTAAAGCAGCCCTCTTCCTTCTTGTTCTTCTTGAAGGTCTTCTTACCCTTCTTCTTAAAGTCGGTATTGTGTTGGACACCGTTCTTTCCGTTGGGCTTGTGGGAGTTATGGTTCCTCTGATTCACCATGTTGGCAACAAAAGTTCCTTCGACCCCTTTTCCGTGCGATTCCTTTGCCCTTGAGTTCTGCTCAACACTCAGATGGCCAATGACATCCCCTACAGAGAATTCACGCCTCTAATGTTTCAGAGTGGTGGCAAAGTTCCTCAGGAATAAGGGAGCTTAGCGATTATGTAGCCCGCGACAAACTTGCCCGGTAACTCGCACTTAAGAAGCTCAAGCTCCTTAACAATGCATATTATCTCATGAGCCTGCTCCAATATAGGACGGTTTTCAACCATCTTGTAATCGTGGAACTGCTCTATAATATACATCTCGCTCCCTGCATCAGCGGCCCCAAAATTAGATTCGAGCGCCTCCCACAAGTCCTTGGTGACATGCACATGTAAATATGCGTCGACCAGTTTATCTCCGATCACGCTAAGAACTGCTCCGAGAAACACAACGGCGGCCTCCTTGAACGCCTTCTCCTATTCAGGAGCAATCGTTCCTGTGGAGACACCAGTGACCCAAAACACGTTCATAGCCGTGAGCCATAAAGTGGTCTTAGTCTGCCAACGCTTAAAATACGTACCGGTAAACTTATCCGGTTTCAGTGCAGCGGCAAAGCCACTTGCCGAAAAATTCCCTCCACATAATAGGTTTTTGGATTGTTGAGTAAATAGGCAATTTCTCGATTAAATTAATCCACGAGTAAATCACTAGCATGGCATTGACACAAATAAATGCATACTGATATTCAGTCAAGCAAGCACATACTATGCTAATTGTAGAAAGATCTACATATAACGCTAGCATGGCTAAAACAGAAAACAGTAGGAGCGGGATAAATGAGTTATACCCTCCAGTAGGCCATGCAGACGCCGCGGCGGTGGTGACGGCAGCAGCGTCCTCGGCGGCCTTTTTGACGGCTTTAGCTTTCTCAGCGGCGGCACGTTCGGCGTCGGTGGACATGATGATGATGAGGGCGACGCAGACGTAGAGTAAGTAGCGGATTAGAAGCGAGCAGTCGCGTAGTCGCTGCCCAAAAACCTATTCACCCCTCACCCGTACAGGAACCAGAAGGGCGTGGTTTCGGAGACCTGCTCTCCCATCGATCGTGTAGGCGGCGGACGGGATGGAGTCACCGGCGGCAGCAGCAACAAGGGAACGACGATGGGTGTGCGCGTGAGCAGATGAGATCTGTTCGTGGCCGCTAGGGTTAGGGGACACCGCACACTTATATAGGTGCAGCCGCGTGGGACGCGGGGTACAGCCCCGACGTGGCTGTCCCCTCATGACCCACGGGAGGAAGGCATGGCTACAGTGAGCCGCGTCGCCAGGAGATCTCCGGTGAGGCGCGCATCGCTGCCATGCCTCCTCGACCTCAGACCACAAGTCGCGCAAGGCACTGTGCCCACGACAGCGGCGCGTACGGCCCAGAGATCGCCGGGCCCCCTGTCAGTGAGATAGAAGAAGATCGCCGGAGAGCTCGAAGACGGCCCTGCGGGAGCCGGCCTCCTCAGAGTCGGCCGCCTCCCAACCAGGGCCCCACGAGCCATAAACCAGATTGGATGGGGAGTGGCGACAGTGATCACCTGACAGACGGCGGCACTGTTCCCACGACCCCATGACCGAGCATGCGTCATCGAGTCTTGCAAGTGTCTGCCGCCATGGGCCGCCGGTCGGCGGCCCCGTGGCCGCGGGAGGACGGCAGCAAGAGAGACTGACGGCTGGGGACCACGCCCAGTCAGATTACCGTTGTACCCCCGGGGGGTAGGCCTATATAAACCCCCCCGGGGCACCCATGCAAAGGGTTGGGCTCTCAGCGGTGGCACGTTCGGCGTCGGTGGACATGATGATGATGAGGGTGACGCAGACGTAGAGTAAGTAGCGGATCGGAAGCGAGCAGTCGCGTAGTCGCTGCCCAAAAACCTATTCACCCCTCACCCGTACAGGAACCAGAAGGGCGTGGTTTCAGAGACCTGCTCTCCCATCGACCGTGTAGGCGGCGGACGGGATGGAGTCACCGGCGGCAGCAGCAGCAAGGGAACGACGATGGGTGTGCGCGTGAGCAGATGAGATCTGTTCGTGGCCGCTAGGGTTAGGGGACACCGCACACTTATATAGGTGCAGCCGCGTGGAGAGACGTGGGCTCGACCCACGTTCGAGTCCATGACAGCCCATGATTCGACGTCTCAAATCGTGGCCCAGCTATCAGAGAACTCTCCGTTAGTGACTGGCAAAATAAGCGCGTAGGTGTGAGCTCGGCTTGGCTCAATCCCGCAACCCGCGGCGCGTCGTGACAAGGCGGACGGCGGCGGAGGAGTGCGCGAGGGCCTCTTCTATTCTCAAGCTCCAATAGCATGTGAAAGAACATCCCTTATAAACAGGTCCAACTTCTCTTCGACTTTCGGGGTGGGACTAAACTTCTCACCTCCACCTAGTGCCAATAAACCCACATATGGGCCCTTAGAGATTTTCAGAAATTGCTATATGGGCCTAAAGCCCATCTCAAATTTCAGCACATGTTACTAGAAGGCTTTCAGAGTCGAACGATGTCACCCAACACATCTATTTCATCCCATGGCCGCCCTGTGCCACAATTGCAGAGGAAAATATTAGTGATTCGGAAAATGTTCGGTATACCACAATAACGAATTGTCTGAGATTTTGTTTTCAACTGAATAAGCATTCCCACTGTAAGCTGTACGCCGTAAAATATTGGTCAGTGCAATAGTATTTGACACATGAGAAGTCAGTGCTTACTTTCAAGTGTGCATGATCCGTGTTTTTCAGAAACTCCTGCTCATAGAAAGATCAATGATGTTTGCCAGGCTAGGGAACTACGGAAGCAGATTTCACTTGACAACAGTTTGCAGCTTAGCAATAGGCAGGCAGACAGGCCTATTAGTAAATTGATGATTGCCATATATTGTCGCTGATGTGGATTGTTTTCATCCTTGATGTGGTGTACGTAATTGACTAGCCATCCTCGCCATAGCAAGGTGTTCACTGTCACCTCATTGCTGGGTTCCCGAATCTTTTACATGAGTGAGTGATCTCTACTCCTAATGTCTCAGTTGGTAGGTCGCGTTCCGGGTTTTATTTTCGTCCCACCTCGCCCGGTCTTTTTTGGTACTTCCTCCCACCTCCCGCTCAGCCACGAAAAACCAAGGAAAACCCCACGATCGAGTCCCACACCCGCCCCCACGCTCCTAACCTCCCGTCGCACCCATCTGTCACAAACAAAAACAAACCAGCAAAAATAAACCGACGAAAATTAACCAGCGAAAAAAATCACAAACCAACCACCCGCACGTACGACCGAGGTCTCTTGCCCTGGAGCGAGAAACAGTCGCCCAACTCTGTGCCCTCGTTCGCCGCCGCCGCCCTTCGTTCCCTCACCACCACCGCTAGATCCCTTCGCCGCCGCTCGATGACGCCAGCCCCCGACCTCCTCCCCGGCTCCCGGCGCCGCCCGCCCCCCATCTGCTCCCCCGATCCCGGCGAAGCCCGGCCCCACCTTCTCTCTCACTCTCGGCGGCGATCCCCGTGGTGTCCCCGGACCGGAGGCCGTCGAGGATGTAGAGTGCCGGGAGCGCGGCGCCGACGAGGAATCCCCCATGATGTGCGCGGTGAGGAGGAGGCGCTCGGGGCCGAGGAAGACGGGCGCGGACGGGTTGGGCTTCCTGGGCGCTGCGGGATGGTGAGCCTGGCTAGGATGAGTAGGTAGGGAAAGGACGGCGGCTCGCCGGCAGGTCACCGGCGCCGGGAGGCGGCGAGGTCGTCTCTCTCGCTCGCCTCTCCCCTTCTCCCCATCTCGCATCTCCTTCTTGCACCGTCGGTGCTGCCGTCCAGTACAGATTACAACCGGATCCGGCTCTTCCATTCGTCTCTTCCCCTTTTCCATGTCCACAGATGCATCGTTGTGCCACCCCAGCGCGCGGCCGCCCCGGCTAAGCCGCCTCTGTCTCTGATGATAACTCGACGCAGCGCTCTCCCCGTTTGGCCGCCCAAATCCCTCTGCCTCACTGTCACGGAAGTGGACGATGACGCCTCCTTGAACCAACGCCGAGGAGGTCTATGACGCAGGTTTGAAGGCGCCTGACAAGCCCATCGTCGCGCCGCCGACCTGCTGAAATTCGAGGTCGGCACCCGTGCGAACTCAGGTAACCTTGGTCGTGCTCGACAGGTATTGTCACATCATCTCAGTTTCTTCATTTTATCAAAAAAAAATCACAGTTTCTTCAGATTGACATGGTCAGCCATGTACTAAAAATGTGATGTTGTTTCTGTAGTTAGCCTTTTAAATAGCAAGTGGGGTTTGTGTGTTGCATCTGATGTGCGCGAGCTCAACCTGGCGAGCTCCTGGGAGAAGAAAAAAGGAGCCACAACAGCCCTGGCAAGCTCGAGATGACGACGGTGCCACAGGTGGTGTGGGAGAGGAGATGGTCTCCATCCAAGGTCCGAGGACCAGCCATGACGTCGAGCTGCTGCAGCTTGGAGTCACGAGGGTATTCGCACCCCGGCGTGTCCCACTACGTGCTTTGGAAGAGACACACATCAATCTCAACAGACCCTGATGCGTCCACATTATTTGTTTCTGAAACAAATAGCAGCTCTCCGATGTAGTAAGGAGAAACCAAGAATGACAGAGCATCCTCGTGTCAAACTCAACACACCCTGGCATTTCTCCATTGTTTGATTCAGAAACAGGCAGAAACAACTGCTATATATCTCTGAATTTATTTAAGGTTGTTTCTCTTATTTCTATTCTGATGTGCATGCATCTTCCCTTGCTATCTTCCATACACATATGTGCTAAAACCATGCCATTTTGTCCTGTAAGTGTAACAAAGTAGTCTTCATCTGCGAAGAAGCAAAGGGCTTTTATGAGGCTATGCAATCATGCTACATGTTAGTTGGAAGTCCAATCTCGGCTTGATTACCGCTCTTTAAGCAAAATTATTAGTAACAGATCTTATCCTAGATGATTCTTGCTTGAACGATTTTAGAAGCACAACTACCAGTATGTGCACTTTATAAATGCAGGTCAGAATGCAGATGCTGAAAAAATATTTTGGAAATTATACATTATTCAGTCTCCCAGTTTGTGATTTGCTTTTTGTTTATGTTGTCCAGAAATGTACAAAGGACTGACATGTGTTATCTATAGCATGTCCCCTTTGTCTGAATGTTCAACTAGAAGAGTTACATCTCATTTGGCAAGGAGCACTGCAATAATACATGCAACTCTTCACAGCTACTAGCATGAAGTTGCACTCAGTCTCTCGCATGGACTAAAGAGTAATTGTCGGTATGTATCACTGTTTAATTTTAACAGTCTATAGGTCTATTTATATGGCAAGTATTGATCTCAAGGACAACATTGCTGTAACTACTGTCACCCATTCAAATATTTCTTTAGAGGAACTATAGGTATTTTGCTGACCTGAGCATTGAAATAATGAGCACAAAAGGTTCAGGGCATATGCGAATGATTGAAGTTTTATATTTGCGGACAAGGGAGAAACGCTTAAATTAGAAGGCAGAGTAGAATTTTATACTCTGTTGTTGCAGTGTGGCTTTTGGGAATCCTTAGCACGATTATCCCAGAGGTGAAGCTTAGACACCACCGTGGATTTGTCTGGCTATGAATCATGGTCATGAAATACGTTCATGTTGTTCCCTTTCCAGATGCTTTAGAACAGACAAGCGATGATGCTGGAATAAGAGGTTCTCGATTCCCTTTTATGTCATAGTTCATACTACATCACACATATACTGCAGCCTCTTAAATTATAAAATTATTGTCTAGATTATAAAATTTCATGATATCAAATTGTACGTATTGCAAAATTTCTCCTTTTTACTGCCTGCTTGATTGTATAGATAGAATAACTAGATAATGATGCTCCATGCATTACTAGAGCTGTTGATAGCTTGTCCAACTAGATTATTTTACACTCCCTTCTTAGGAGAATTTAGCTTAGATATTTAGGTGCAACGCATGTACTGCGAAGCGAGATATTTAGTTTGTTTCTCTTGGGTAAACCATACTCTCGACATTCCAAAACCTCTACTACTAAAGGTACAATTTGGTTATAAAAAAACTATGCATGCGCTAATATTTTATACATTTAGGTTATGCCATGGTAGTACCATATGCACCAGAGTAATTTAAATTACAGTTTTTCTATGAGCTGTACTATTTTGCAATAATAGTACAGAAATAGATTGCAGGCATCCATGGCCGGATTTGTGATTTCTTATTCAAATAAGTTTTTTTTCTAAAGCCAATCTATTATTCAAGGAGTCTGAATTCATATTATATTGTATTACTAAATAATGCCTAACTGTAAAATACGAGTAGCAGTTTTTCAAAAAAAACATGGGTTACTAAGACATTATCAATGTGTTTATTCAAGCCAAATACTGCATGTCCATGGTCCATAGAGACTGCATGTCCATGGTCGCAGGGATGAGGGTAGCCGGTCTGCTCTTCGAGCATGCAATTAAGATGGAGCTTAAATCTCTGCACATGTGGTGCCTTTTTCGGTATGCTGGAAGATTGGATGAAAGCAGTACTGATCCTTTAGGTATTTCCAAATTATAGACGATGGCACGTTGGGGCTCCATACGCATACAACATTGCCGACCATGGCCTGGATGTGAGTTGTTTTCCGGACCATTGAAGATTGGTAATTCACCTTCTTCGCCTGCAGTGATGATAATAATTTGATATGTATCTGATCTATATTTCTCTCCTGTTCAGGACTGCAACTCTACAATACAGTTTGCTTTTGATAATTATTGCTGGTGGATTCTAAGTTCTAACTCGAGACTAAATTCACGTATTCCCCACTTGGAAGATGGAAAGATGGGATGCTCCATGGTGTCCGCCGGCTTCCACAATCTTGCTACCAACAACTCTTTCCTGTTTTAGTAGCTCTGTCCTTTTGAAGACCCCAGCAAAGACAAAGAGGGTAATTTTTTTTTGTTAATGCTGCAAGAGATAGAGAATTTGTTTTATAATGAAGCAATACTTGCTATTGATGCCCTTCTAAAGTAAAGTGGGCTTGGTAGAGTGATTATTAGATGCTGGAATATTTGGACCCATATAAATGATAAGATCTTCATAGATGTTGCTCCTTATATTCCAAGATGGTGCAGAAATCTCAAAGAATGCTTCAAGATCACAGAATATAGATAAAAACATCACCTCTACTGTAAAAATTGAAGCAAAAATGTATTTCCTGTTGTAATGCAGATGATGTTATCTGTGTTTTCTGGCTGATTCTTCCATGATTTTACTACTATGCTTCATTTATTCAAAATTAAAATTCTTCTGACTTTGGTACATGGCCTACTTGCATGGAAGATTAATCCAGTACTGCATTGGCGACAAAATATACTTTATATAGCAGGTCACGTCTCATGACAATATGAAGCCACATGTACTTAGTTTGTGCTCCGCAGTTTCTGAATGAGTTAGCATTATTGGAGTTTTACTTAACTTAAATAACGTAGCCTTTATGTAACGAAAATATTTCTTATTCCCGTGGATTTGCAGAAAACTCATGGTGAAACCTCATCTTTCATTGATATACTAATTACGGACTCCCCATAAATTTCAAATGTTAATCAAAGTAAATAAGACCACCCGTCCATCGTGCAGGATCCAAGTTCTAAGGTACGTACAGATTATTCCTATTGCCTGCCAAAGAAATTGTTCTTTCTCTATTTATCATCTCCTTATAATAGTTCTTTTGATCTTCCCTGTCTTTTTTCACTACAAAAAGTTGTGCATCTTCCCCATCTTTTTTTTGTTCCAACCAACCTCCAAGTCCATAGTTTTCGTCAACATGATATACTTTTATTGGATCCGTGTGCCTAAGGAATGGTAAGCCTGGAGGATGTTGTTGAGGCATGACTTGGTCAGAGAGTCTGCCGGAGCTAAGAAGCAGAGGTACTTTTTTCTTTGTTATTTCTGATTCGTTTTTCCTAGATACTTTTGTTATGTTTCTCATGTTCTAGGCTTTAATCCCACTTGATTTATTTCATGGATCCTAACTATAATTCATATTTCTCACAATGTACTGTTTCTATACTGAACAAACACTTCATCTATATATGGCACTTGAATCTTTCACACTGAATCCGAAGCCATTATATATGTAGAAAGTATTTCCGGATGACTATGGATAAATGAGAGCTTGGTTGCACAAACCAATTCAAGTATTCATCATAGATTACCAGCACCGTCACTGTCCACGTCCACTGCTGTTTATGGAGCACATGATTAAGATATGCCGGCCTAACACCACTGAGTTTCCTCGATCCTGAACACTCCTTTCCAGCTCGCAGCGGGGTAGTCGAACTTGACAAAAACACTGAGGGTGTTTTTAGCCAGGTACTTCTTACCAAGCTAAACCTGTGAAGGATGTCACCTCCACCGTCTGGCACCACGCCGTCGTCTCCACCCAGGAGTCCAGGCAGTTTCACTTGCAAGCACACGCTGCTGAGCCCTGTGACGTCGCTGGACCTTCCGGGCTCCCCTGCCCAGCCGGCAAAAAAGATCAGGCGCCCTGGCGTTGCACCCGCTGGAATATGGAAGATGAAGATCTCGCAGCTGACAGAGCAGACCAAGCAAGACAATCTCGCTGTCCTGGAGATCCCAACCTGAGCAGGCCGAGCCGGCTGCTCTGTAATAGGTAGGCTTTATGATCTTTGGTCTGTAGTAATGTGCACCTTTTTCCTTTTCTTTCCTGAACTTGATTTGCATGATGTTTGACTCCTGCACTCTGGTTTCGTTATTCGATAATTAAACAGTGACTTGAGTTTTATCATGTGTTGCGGTAACCATAAATATCTTCTTATTACCTTATAATTGTTGCAGCACACTTTGATACAATGAACATCAAGTAAGTAAACTTAGGTTCTTCATGCAAGAAACAATAGTGAGCATGTCAGCAATTTCAAGGAAATTGGAATAAGGGATGTACTCACACTCACATTCCAATGAGTTGGCCTCTTGGCCGTATTTGATGCAACACATGAATTACAAGTTAGTGTATAGCTAACTTATCAACAGTATTACGCCTTTCACTTTTGTTTTCATTGTGTTATAGTTCTAATCAAATTGGGAAGTCGTGTCCTTCTGTCGTAAAAATAATTAATTTGCACAACGGTTGTACGTACCTACAATTTATAGTCCCCAGTACAAAGTGACTTGAAATTGGTGGCATGCTAATCTTCTCGCCATTACTTTTGTGTTCTCTTACCAGCCTCAATTAGTCCAAAGGTTTTAAAAAAAATTCTCTCCTTCATAATATCTAGAACCATTGGGATATACCTTATTATTTGTTTAGAGATGGAGATTGCATTTCCTAATGCTATTCTTTTCTTATCTACAAAGTTGTTTCATATCAAGTTCTATGTTTAAGGAATACTCCACACATTTTGTTCGAAGTTATGATTTAAATCAAGTGTATGTATAGATTAATTACCAATGGTCCTTATATAATTTATAATTGAACTTCGAAAACCAATTACTGGAAGCCCAACTAATGGATTCCATCGGGTCAATTTACTTTTCCCATAAAACTTCTCCCGTTTGAATTAGATAGATCTGGCATGTTTCATTGCATGCTACTGTTAAGCTGCAGATTTCTCTTTTTTTTTCGAATCAGATCTCTCTGTTTTCTGAATGGTATAAAATCAAAATTACTATATTTGTTAACCATGTCCTCAATCAATATTTTTTTGTAGAGCTGGGTTGCAATTTCTATAGACTACCGACTATTTAATATGATTGTAATTTCATATTATAAGAACTACAAATACAATGTAGAGGGTAACATGCTATTACAGAAGTAGCCCGTGCGGTGAAAAACCAAGCATGTGCATGAAACGAATGTAGAGGGTATACAATGTGTATTATAATTATTATTTCAAACTTTATTTTTTAGAAATATTGCATGGAACCAATTTTAATGAAACTATAGCTCACAAACATCTATCGAAATATTGACAAGCCCGTACGGACGCACGGGTTGACGACTATACTGGAAGATGTAATTATTTCTCTTAGTTCGTAGTGCTTGACTAGATGGCGTCTTCCTACGTATAGCTTGAATAGATGCAACCATGGACGTTTAATTATAATATGCAACGCTAGATAGAAAATTAAGGTCCAGTGTAGATTAGTAGTATTCTACCACATGAAAATATATGCGCGTCTATTATTTTTATGTTCTTGTGACAATCACAGAACCTTTACTGGAATGCATCATTTATGTGAACATTATAATGCTTATTTGTAATGATGATCTAATTCCGCATGATGATCACGAAAAGGTAGCAGCTGACGTCATAGCCATTTATGTTGCTTCTATTAGGTGTGGCTGACAAAGACGGGGGGCGATTTGTGCACGCGAAAGTCCCTTAAAATCGAGACAAATCCTTCGTTGGAACCATCTCGATGTTCTTCGCCAGCTTCGTTGCATCGAGCCTGTGTATACACTATTGGATCTTGAAGCCCGAAGTCATTTTCTATTCCCATGATTATTTAGCAAATTTAAAAAACATTGTCGATTATATTATATGTATATTGTTGGGTAGTAGTTTTTCCCACTAGATCTGAATATTAGGAAGGATATATCTTGTAGCTGGTCAGATTCAAAATCATGTCATGATTTCTTTTCTTAAGGGCCTAATGATTGTTGCTGTTGTTTCCTTTCAAAAATTGAAACTCCTAGGTGATTATTGTAACTATCATAATTGTACTAGCAAGATTATCAGAATAACTAAGCAACTATTTTAGACTCACCTTCTATGCCAAGCTGGAAAATTGACATGTCTTATGATTATATATGCATCCAGTATTTTTCTTTGAAATGCGAGTGGCAACACATCCATTACATGTTTTAAGTGATTTAAGATCTTCGGCGTGAAATTTTCATTACATATATTGTTTGTGTAGGATGGGTATGAGTTAAGGACGCGGTTTTTATTATACTTGCTAAAACATCGTGGGAATGAAGCTAAAGGCAACTTTCCTGATAGTGCGAAAGAATTTCTTAAGTGCATCATCTAGATATTGACAGTTTTGTAATACATATTTAGTTGGAACATCGCTCAGTTTGTTACATGGACATGTCGTTAATCTTTCTTTTTGTTATCAATTTACATTGCAAAAATGGACTTCAATTATTCAATAATTGTGTTTGTGTTATATTGTTTGTACATGTGATTTAACATGTAACTCTTGCATACTATTTTAAGAGCCCGTGGCAACGCACGGGCACTCTACTAGTTGCTATAGGATCAGAGATCCAGGGCAGGCTCGCTATCAAATTAAGTCGGCCATGCTCTTGTCATAGTCCGACGCACACCCGAGAATCAGCAAGTGTAAAATAAGACATGGCTATGGTTAAATCTCTCAGTGCACAGTACCAAGAGGTTGCAGATACAGTTGCCAAGTTGACTTTGACTCTAGACCGTAGGTATACGCTGCTTTCTTTGACTCCAGAGGAAGATGTGTGGTTTAAATTCTTTCAGTGATGGCCAGGGATCCAAGATAACAAGTGTTTGGCTACCCTTCTCCATTCGTATGCATCACAAGCCAATACACGACGGTGGTCGAGCAAGGTGGTAAGCATGTGATTTGATGTTTTTTAGCAGCCTACCTCCGTTAATTACTCTCTCCATTTCTTATTCAGCTTGGGTATTTTAGGGAGCTCACTCACTCACGCATCATGGAAGCTAAGGCTTAGGTAGCTGTCGGGTGGGTCGCATGGCGCTTCACTCTCCTATCAGTACAGGCGGAGACGGTATGCTTCGAGGATATTGAGAAGCGGGGGGGATACACAAGGTAACACAAAAAAGGGAAGAAAAAAACTAATACGCAGCCTAATCTGAAATGGATGGAGTACTACTTGTATTGTCTGAATGACCTAAGAGTTGGCCGGTTGAATCATAGCTTGCTATTACCAATTCTTTTTAACAAATTGATATTACCAATTAGCGGCTTTTTCGAGCCTCCACGAATAGTTATAAATCTAGCCATTGGATGCTAAATCCATGGATGAGATTTAGTTTCACATAAATCATTATTGGTCGCTCCAGGACTCCTGGTATACACCCAGTCACCCTGCACACACGCACTCATCACAAAAGGAAATGAGAAAGATTCCACAAATGAAGCCCTGGGATGAAAAGCCTGTTGTGTCTTCCCCTCGCTTGAAGGAAAAGATACTTCGTGCGGCGAGGCAATTAAATGGTTTCAATTTGGCATCACCATCGTCTGCATTATCTGTAGACAGATCCATATGGTGAGCCCAGGTTGCAAAGAGAGCCTTGGCTCAGTGGTTGGGCATGCGGTTGTGCAGCCTAACGACCCGAGTTCAATTCTTAGAATTGACAGGTGATGCATAGGGGTTTTCCTCCATTTATTGAGGATCAAGTTTCGTGTGTGGTGGAACCACTCATCAAAAAATATCTTGATACTCATTTTTTTAAAAATTCTGAGGATCATGTTTATCTTGGTACTCGTATTAAAATGGCCGTATGCATCCCTAATTGGTGCAGAGGCCGGGGAAGTGAAATTCTCCCCTTTTTTTAGGACCCCCGAGTCGCTCCCGCGAGCATCCTCGGGGGAAACCCTAGCCGCCGCCCCTCGTCCCCCCGTCGATCTCTCTCCCCCCGCCGCCACCGGGCAAAGACCGGCCGGCGTTGGTGACGGCGGGGATCTTGCCCCTCTTCTCGCGGTTGGCATCCGGCGCGGGACGGCGCTGGGCTGGGCGGGCCTAGCGGCGCGGGCGGAGGGCGGTTGGGTGGCGGCGGCCGCTCGGGCGGCGTGCAGCTGCGGCTTGAGGCCTCTCCAGCAGCGGCGGCTGTGGCTTCTCTGGCGGCGGCGCAAGTTCCCGGTGGCGGCTTGGCGCGGTGGAGCTCCGGCGATGACTCGGCGGCAGGCTCGAGGGCTAGGCACCGTCCAGTGGTGCTGCCTCCGCGGCGGTTGCGGCTTGGGGCCCTGGACCCCGATCCGATCTGGATCTGGTGGTGCCAGGGTCTGGGCCATGGCGGCTGGCGAGGCATGGGATTCGTCGAGGCTTGTCGGCCTCTAGGCACCATGGGGGTGCCGGCGGCGACGCGTGCCCGGCATGGTGAGACTGCTGGACGTGGTGGTCATCTTCTTCCCGAGATGGCCGGCCAGAGGCTTGGTGATCGGATCTCGAGATCCATCATCTTGTCCCAGCTGCGAGTTGGGGAGACATGGTTGCCGGTGAAAACCGAGCCGACGGCAGGTGATGGCGGCATTCTCGCCGTTACCTTGATGAAGGCATCCTCGTGTAACTATTGTCTACCCACTCGTGCTGCTCCGGGGGAAACCCTAGGATCTGGTGTTCCAGATCGGACGATGGCTGCAGTGCGGTGTCGTTTCTCTCTTAGGAGCATCGTTTGCGGAGCAGCGCTGGATGTCAGAGGCAGGAGGTGGAGCGGCTTCGTCTTGCACGGAGCTTCGGTGGTGATATCAAGTCATGCCTGACCGACAGGTGCTACGCTTTGTCATGCCTGGTCGGCAGGTGCTACGCACGACAGATCTTCCAAGGACTTCAAGCGTGTCGGCTGGTGATACCTGGCAGCATGGTGCTGAGGTGTATCAGTGGCGACCGCGACGTGCTCAGCTGTTTGCGCGCAGGGAGGAGGTGCCGTTTGGCGCCGTGGTGGCGTCGACGATAGCTAGACCAAGCAAGGTTGATGCATCAATACAGTTCTGAAGATGGAGCGGTGGCTGTTGGCGGCGGCGGCATCTGAGTGCACGCCGGACCGGTGAGACCCATGCCTGGCAGGCGTCCTGGATGGGTTCTCAAGTCTTAGATGTTAGGTTTGGCTGCGATGTCTGTTTGGTATTAGGCCCAGGCTATCTGCGCCCCTTCATCAGCTGGATAGAGGTGCTTAGACGGCGGCTTTAGTCTTACTGTTATATTACTTTGTAAGGTCTTGTGAGAATAATTAATAAAGTGGCCGTATGCATCGCCCAGATGCAGAGGCCGAGGGTCATCCTCCTTTTCTAAAAAAAATATGATGCGCCCAGGTTCTAGTTAAAATGAATGGAACTCTTCCATCATGAATCTTGAAGTAATATATCTGCAAATGCATGAGTTATGTCGGGAAGCACTGATGAATAATTGACATTGTTTAGCTATGGTGAACTAGAGACAAAAACTCTACTTAGTGCGACTCATTTTACATTCTTTTCAGTAACGCTGAGATATGAAATTCAAGCAGTGATGTTTTAGGAAACAGAATTTAACACGGCCAAAAAATTCCATTCCACAAAATCTTTTCGCACCAACAATATAGGTGGCAGTTATTTGAATTATTGGGCCACCAATATGGTGAACGCTGAAACTAAGCACTTTCTTTATTATGATGTTAAATGTTCCACAAACAAATTATAACACGGTCAGTCACTCGAAACCATTTAATTGCCTCGCCACTCGAAACCATTTAATTGCCTCGCCACTCGAAACCATTCAGTTGCCCACTTTCTTTATTATGATGTTAAATGTTCCACAAACAAATTATAACACGGTCAGTCACTGGATAAACTTTCAGTTGGAAGCAGCACATAAAAGGATAAGAAACTGCTCAATGAAATCCTGAATCTGGAGTTAAGCATCTACAACGCTCTTATATTATGGGACGGAGGGAGTATTTCTTTACTCCGATCAAATGAACCATGTGCTATTCGAGCTCCGCTCCAGTATCCTCCACTGCTGAAGTTGTGGAGTGGAGTAGCTCCAGACACACCAAAACAGAGTTGGGTTGGTCAGCTAAGCCGCTGGCCAAAACAGAGTAGTGATCTATATTCACTCTCGTAATTTTGTTTTGATTTATTTCTGACAAATTCAGAGGCTCGCTCTTAATTTTGTTCTGATTTTTCTTTACTAACATGCCAAACTGGCACCGGAATTGCTGTCATTCAAGCTAGGGGCTCTTGTCATCTCCACCGACACCTCACTTATACAAATATACTCCCTCTGTCTTAGAATATTAGAATGTTTTTGACACTATGCTAGTGTTGAAAACGTTCTTATATTTTGGGATGGAGGGAGTACTAATTATGATACAATATCGTTGCACAAGGCGAACTTGGATTCAAAAGTGAGTGCTCATTAACTGTGCCTAAATAAAACGAATAACATGAGCTGATAATTGTACAGTACATATGGCTTGTTTGCGATAATCCCAATACAGGAACAGTACAAGCAATTTAATGCAAAATAATCAACGATCACACATTCGTTCAGCCAAATTAACAGGAAGGCAGGCGTAGGCTGAAAGGACACATGATAGACATGCATCAACCATAAGACCATAATGCCTTCTCCGGTAGGGAGAATACCATCAGGCCGAGTAATGCTACATCTACAGGAAATTACGGGGGAGAGTGGTTTACAGGGTGACGAGGCATTCTTTCATTGGTCAATTTGGGGGGCACCGGCCCACCCCTAAAAATCAGGGGGCGGATGTTTGATTAGAAGAGAAGGGAGGTCCGTAACTTCCTGTTGATTACCTGTAGGTGTAGGATTATTGCATCAGGCCCTAAGATCTGCAAAAGGCATGCCTTCTCCGGCAGGGAGAATACCATCAGGCCCTAAGATCTGCAAAAGGCAGGACGTTGTCATCCCTGGTAGTAGTTGTAGTATAATTGAATAATGGAGAATTAAAGGAGGGTGCGAGGGAGGAGGGGGCACCGTTACCTTGCATCCTTTGTGTCTCAGAGCATCCAGCGTGCTATCATTCGAATAATCATTTTCACAATCCACTGTTACGAACCTGAGGGACGGAAGGTGCAGTAATCCATCAGGGACTTCTTCCCCGAACCGGCAAACTATAAAAGACAAAAATGATAGCTTTGGCATTGTCCCAACCTCCATCGTCCACTTGTTACAGTGACAGGCCTCAAGTCGTAACTCTTGCAGACGAGCAAACCCTTGGGCACCATAGGATATTGTTTCGGGTCTATAATAAACCAACTCCAGCACCACAAGACAAGGAAGCATCTCCAGGATCGGCATCGGGTCTTTATACCTTTCATCAGTAGTTGACCACATATGAAGCTCCCGTAGGGTTTGCGGAATTTGCAGACACCTTGGCAGAGTATTTCTATAGAGATGTACATAACTTAGAGTAGGTGTATCCCAGAGGGAGCTTGATACATTACTAGCATCTGGTACATCTATAGTTTGCAGATAAAGGAGTTTCCTGATTGAAGAAGGAACCACCATGGATCCACATCCTCTCAACCTCAGGTGTCGCAGGTGAATGCACCCACCAATCACCTCGGAGAAATTCTCTATCCTCGAGTTCTCGACATTAAGAACTCTTAAGAACCTTAACTCAGGAAAAGATATCGATGAAAGTCCAAAGCCAAACAAAGCTCTAAGATTAGGTGATGACTGTAAGATCTGCCCATTCAAGTTTTGGAAAGAAGAACGATAAAAAATCTGGTTATGAGATGATGATGCACCAACTTGTCCTGCATTTCATTAGAATCCATATATATGTCAGCATAATGCCACACACACACATTATATGAGTAATTAATATATTTAAGAAAGTGTACATATACAATAAAAAGAGAAGAGGGGAAGGTAGCTCACCACTAGTAGTTTCATGGATGATATCAAGGAAACCATCTTGCGCTGCCTCTTCTATGCACCAGTCACGTATGATATCATGAATCCTTATTTCTTCAATCCCTCCATGTATAATGCTTGTTTGAACAACTTGCACAAAGCTTCTTTGAGCCAACTCAGTTACATACATACAAGCTGTTTTTTCTAAGGTATGCTTAGGTGTGTGTGGAATGAAGCCTTCTGCTATCCATAGATTAATAAGATCCAACACACATATTTTGTAATCCTCCGGAAAAGCAGCAAGATACAACAAACAAGATCTTAAATAGTGACTTGGCAGGTCCTTGTAACTGCGAGCTATTATGCCTCGCATCTTTTCTGTGTCCTTGGTTGATGGCCAACACAGTAGTACATCGGACCATGCTTGTGTGTTGAGATTCTTTGATAGGTAACCCCCTAAAACTGCAAGTGCAAGTGGTAATCCGTCACATTTCCTTGTAAGCTTTCTTCCCAGTTCTTCATATTTATCCAGATCACATATGCCTGATATTCTGTATGAAGGTAAAGCTTTGCTACTAAAAAGCAACCAACTTTTCTCTTCATCTAAACTCTTTAAAGCATGAACATGGGTTGGCATTTCAACATGATTGGCAACATCTCCTTTTCTTGTGGTTAGCAGTACTCTACTACAGTTAGTTGCATCTGGAAAAGCCTTAATTGTTCTATTTATTTGCTCCCATGTGTCTGTTTCCCACACATCATCAAGAACTAGCAGGTATCTTTTCTGGATGAGGGTGTCATGGATCTTCTTTCCCACCTCATACTCATTCATGTCATCAATTTTTGGAGACTCGTCTCCGTCACTCAATATTTGCTTCAAAATCTCCTTTAGCAAATCAATGACCTTGAACTTTTGAGACACAGTTACCCAAACAAGTGACTCAAAGTGTTGTTTCACTCCAGATGAAGTGTATACTTTTCTAGCAAGTGTTGTCTTTCCTGCTCCACCCATTGCAACTATGGAGACAAGACTAAGCATATTTTCTCCCTCAATTAATTTATCCACTATTTCTTTGTACTCGTCCTCAAAACCAACCATTATAACATCATCCTTGCAGTGTTGGTGCATAAGGCCATAATCTTCTACAGAATCATCCACAACATGAGTATCCAAAACAAGTTTCAAGCGTTCTACGCTCTGAAATATCTCACTAAGCTTCCTTCTTACACGCTGAATTTCAACACCAATTTTATGAAGGGTATTCAAGTCACTCGGTAAGCGAGCATACCTTGAAATTGCTCCCATGAAGCCCTTCTTGATCATGTTTCTCTTCTTCATGTAATCTGCAGCTTCAATGACATTCTCAGCCTGATATGCAGCATCCCTGATCTGGCTCACCAAGGTAGCAACTGTTTCATTTCCAGATCTTCGTTTGCTCTCGGCGTCTTTGAGGTAGCCCTGTAGACGCATCAGCTCATCTTTCAAGAAGCTCACTTCAAGGCTGACCCCGCATAAGAAATTGGTCTCCTGACCAGCAAGAGTGCCCACGTTCCCAAGAACGGTGCCAAGGACAGATTCAGCCATCGATCGACCTGATGAGAGTGAGAACAATGAGTAAGCACTTACACACACACACACACAGAGAGAGAGAGAGAGAGAGAGAGAGAGAGATAGAGAGGGAGTAACCAAGGGGATCGGGCGATGGAGCACGTTGCCTTGTCCACTTCAGTGCACCACTCCGCTCATTCGGTCTGTCGAGAGGCGGCTTGTGCAAACTGCAGACTGCAAAGGATGGGAGCGGCAGAGAAGGCTGTGGCGTGGAAGAGATCGCCGGTCGCCGGTGGTGTATGTGGTTGGTGTAGGGGCACGGCCAGAGCGCGTTGTGAGTCAACAAGGCCACAACAAGGCCTCAGTGGAGGCACAGGATTTGTTACTTCTCCTGTAAATTAACCAAGGCTGCTGCCTTCCCAAGAAAGTGTAGTTAACATAAATTGTTTTCATTTACCCTCCCAAAAGTATGATGCTTGAAACAACCTGTTAAGTTTGTACTTTATTTTATTCTGCGGCACACAAACGGCTAGAAATTTGTCGTGGTTGATTGGATCTAAGAGGTATACCATGTGATTTCCTCATGCTTGAACAATGTACCATCTTATCTTAATAAACAGACTGTCAGTTGTGAGTGGGTCGAGGTGTTTGCCTAGCCAATACACGATGGTGCTCGACGTCGAGCAAGGTGGTAAGCATGTGATTTGATGCTTTTTAACAGCCTACCTGCTCAGTTAATTACTCCCTCCATTTCTTATTCAGCTTGGTATTTTAGGAAGCGAGCTCACTCACTCACGCATCAAGGAAGCGAAGGCCTAGGTAGCTGTCGGGTGAGTCGCATGGCGCTTCACTCTCCTATCAGTACGCGGAGACGGTATTCTTCGACGGCATTGAGAAGCTGGGGGGAGTACACAAGGTAACACAAAAAAGGGAAGGAAAAAAAAAGTAATACGCAGCCTATCTGAAATGGATGGAGTACTACTTGTATGGTCTGAATGAACTAATTAAGAATTGGCCGGCTGAATCATGTCTTGCTATTACCAATTGATGTTTCCAATTAGATGCTTTTTCGAGCCTCCACGAATAGTTATAAGTCCAGCCATTGGATGCTAAATCGATGGATGAGATGTAGTTTCGCATAAATCATTATTGGTCGCTCCAGAATTCCTGGTATACCCAGTCCCTCTGCACACACGCACTCATCACAAAAGGAAATGAGAAAGACTACAGATTAAACCCTGGAACGAAAAGTCTGTCGTGTCTTCCCCTCACTTGCAGGAAAAGATACTTCGTGTGGCGAGGCAATTAAATGGTTTCGATTTGGCATCTCCATCATCTGCATTATCTGTAGACAGATCCATTTGGTGAGCTCAGGTTCTAGTTAAAACGAAAGAAACTCTTCCATCATGATTTTTTAGTTAATATATCTGTGAATGGATGAGTTATGTCGGGAAGCACTGATGAATAATTGACATTGTTCAGCTATGGCGAACTAGAGAAAACAAAAACTCTACTTAGTGCGACTCATTTTACATGCTTTTCAGTAACGCTGCGATATGAAATTCAAGCAGTGATGCTTTAGGAAACAGAACTTAACACGGTCAAAAAGTTATTAACGATTAATACCCATTGAATAATGCAAAAGTTCCACAAAATCTTTTCGCACCAACAATATAGGTGGCAGTTATTCGAATTATTGGGCCACCAATATGGTGAACGCTGAAACTAAGCACTTGCAGATTTTATTCAGTCACCCACTTTATTTATTATGATGTTAAATGTTACACAGAGTATAACATTTCAGTCACTCGATAAACTTTCAGTTGGAAGCAGCACATAAAAGGATAAGAAACTGCTCAATGAAATCCTGTATCTGGAGTTAAGAATCTATTTTTTTACTCCGATAAAATGAACTATGTTCTATTCCAGCTCCGGTCCAGTATCCTCCACTGCTGAAGTTGTGGAGTGGAGTAGCTCCAGGCACACCAAAACAGAGTTGGGTTGGTGATCTAAGCCGCTGGCCAAAACAGAGTTTACAAAGCAGACTGGCATGTCACACCAAAACAGAGTAACCGCGTCCATCCGTCTCAACGATTATCCGACACGTTCCCGAATCATCAGCAAAGCACTGTGTCGGCCAAATTCTGAAGACTGCCTGTTCAAGCACCTTGCATGTTTCCATGGCTATCTCTGATGCAGAAAGCACCATCCAGACGTATGTATTGTTTAGCTCCAGGAATTCAGCAGGTGGTCTGCAGTCTGCTCCAGCGCTGGACATTTAGGTACGTTCAGACTACAGAGAACTCCCTGGCGAAGCGCAGAGAAGATGACACCGCCACGTCAGCAGGTGGTCATTTACGTACTCCCTCTGTAAATTAATATAAGAGAGTTTAGATCACTACTTTAGTAATCTAAACGCTCTTATATTAGTTTATGGAGGGAGTAGTTCAGAAACAGGTGGCCTCTGTCCTCGCCGTGGCCACACCGCTGGAGAGTCCTGCGGAGGAGACGCCTGTTGTGAGTTGTGACCGAAGCGCCAGAGAAACATGCAAACATTCTGTTCCCTGGCAATAGCAGGCTCCAAAATTTCTTCTTTCACAAAAGATCTATGTACAAATTTTTGTTCCATAGAAGCACGCTTCAGATTGTTTGCCACGTCGCTGTTCTCTGAATCTGAGGCGGTGTTTTCGCTTTCTAAGAAACGCTGAAGCTGATGCAGTAACGAAAGTTCAGGATATGGATGATTATGTCTTAGTTTATGCCCTGCTAGTGATGTGCAATTGTGTATCAACCCTCATAAGAAAAGTACTGCAGTCGGGATGCTTATATGAACACAGGACTCTGTTTCTGATAATCCAAGAGGCGTGTTCCTCTGTTCTGAAATTACATATTACAGTAACAAGCCAAAGTGGTACTAGAACTTCCATCATTCAAGCAATGAATCACTCGATATGTTCCTCTTAACCCACGCCTCACTCGATATTTTTTTTTCAAAAAGGAGGATTACCCCCATCCTCTGCATCAAGCGATGCACACAGCCATGTCATTCGACACAAATACCAGCCATGATACAATATTATGACACCAGGAGAAATTTGATGAGAAAAAGAGAGTTCATATGTTGTGCCTAGAGAAGACGAGAAACATGAGCTAATAATAATAGTACAATATCATGATACATGTGGCCTTTTTGCGATAATCCAAATCTGAGAATAGTACAGGCCATTACCACAAAATACTCAACAGTCACACACACATTTGTTGAGTCAGTCATTGCATGATAGACTGCCTACTATATAGGATGTGAGATACTCGTTCGTCTGGCAAGACAGCATACCCGAACCATAATGCCTTCATAATACTTGATCATCCATGTTGTTCGAGATTAAAGGGGAACAGTAACAATTGTGACCTGCAAAACGAAGTGTGCTTTCATCCCTAGTAATAATACAATCGAATCAAACAGAATTAATGGGAGGGGTACACGAGGGAGGAGGGGGAAGTTTTACCTCGCATCCCTTCTGCTTCAGCCCTTCCACTGTGCTGTGACTCGAACAAGCAATTGCTCTCGCATGCAGTGATACAAAACTGAGGGATGGAAGGTGCAGTAATCCATTCGGGATTTCAATTTCATCCAGCATATCGAACATATCAAGTGACAGGTGGGATAGCTTTGGCATTGTCCCAACCTCCATCGTCCACTTGTTAAAGTAACAGCCCTCAAGTCGTAACTCTTGCAGACGAGGGAACCCTTGGGCACCAGAGGACATTGTTTCGGGTATAAAACAATGCAACTCGAGCACTACAAGACAAGGAAGCATCTCCAGGATCGGCATCGGGTCTTTACCCATTTCATCATCAGTGGGCCACATACGAAGCTCCTGTAGGGTTTGTGGAATTTGCACACTCCTTGGCAGAGAAATACCACAAAGATCTACATATCTTAGAGTAGGTATATCCCAGAGGGAGCTTGGTACATTTGAGTCTACATGTATAGTTTGCAGATAAAGGAGTTTCCTGATTGAAGAGGGAACCTTCACTCTTCCACAACCTCTCAAACTCAGGTGTCGTAGGTGAATGCACCCACCAATTACCGTTGAGAAATTCTTTAGCCTTGTGTTCTCAACATGAAGAACTCTTAGGAACCTTACATCAGGTAAAGATAATGATGAAAGTTCAAAGCCAAACAAAGTCCTGAGATTAGGTGAAGCCTGTAAGATCTGCCCACTCAAGTTTTGGAAAGAAGAACGATAGAATATCTTGTTATGAGATGATGATGCACCAACTTTCCCAGCATTTCATTAGGGTCCATATATATCTCAGCAAAAATCCACACACACACACAATAATATAATTAAGAAACTGTGTACAAATAAAAGAGATGAGGGGAAGGTAGCTCACCACTAGTAGTTTCATGGATGACATCAAGGAAACCATCTTGTGCTGCCTCTTCTATGCACCAGTCACGTATGATATCATGAATCCTTATTTCCTCGGCACGTTCATGTATAATGCTTGTTTGAACAACTTGCACGAAGCTTCTTTGAGCCAACTCACTTACATACATACGAGCTGTTTTTTCTAGAGTATGCTTAGGTGTATGTGGAATGAAGCCTTCTGCTATCCATAGATTAATAAGAGCTGACACAGATATTATGTAATCCTCGGGAAAAGCAGCAAGATACAGCACACATGATCTTAAATGGTGATTTTGTAGGTTCTTGTAACTGCGAGCTATTATGGCTCGCATCATCTGTGTGTCCTTGGTTGATGGCCAACACAGTAGCACATCGGACCATGCCTGTGTGTTGAGATTCTTTGATAGGTACCCCCCTAAAACTGCAAGTGCAAGTGGTAATCCAGCACATTTCCTTGTAAGTTTTCTTCCCAGTTCTTCATATTTATCCAGATTGTGTATGCCTGATATTCTATATGAAGGTAAAGCTTTGCTACTAAAAAGTAACCAACTTTTCTCTTCATCTAAACTCCTCAAAGCATGTACATGGGTTTGCATTTCAACATGTTTCGCAACATCTTCTTTTCTTGTGGTTAGCAGTATTCTACTACAGTTAGACGTATCCGGAAAGGCCTTAATTGTTCTATTTATTTGTTCCCATGTGTCTGTTTCCCACACATCATCGAGAACTACCAAGTATATTTTCTTGATGAGGATATCATGGATCTTCTTTCCCACCTCATACTCTTTCATTTCATCAATTTTTGTAGACTGGTCTACGTCACTCAGTATTTGCTTCAAAATCTCCTTTAGTAAATCAATGACCTTGAACTTTTGAGATACAGTAACCCAAACAAGTGCCTCAAAGTGTTGTTCGACTTGAGAAGAAATGTATACTTTTCTAGCAAGTGTTGTTTTTCCTGCCCCGCCCATGGCAACTATGGAGACAACACTAAGCATTTTTTCTCCCTGAACTAATTTGTCCACTATTTCTTTGTACTCATTCTCAAAACCTACCATGACAACATCATCATTACGCAAATGTCTAAGGTCATAATCTTCTAGAGACTCATCCACAACACCACTATCCAAGTTGATTTTCAAACGTTCTATGCTCTGAAATATCTCACTGAGTTTCCTTCTTACACGCTGAATTTCAACACCAACTTTATGCAGGGTAGTCAAATCACTTGGTATGTGAGCATACCTTGAAATTGCACCCATGAAGCCCTTTTTTATGTCATTTCTTTTCTTCATGTAATCTACTGCTTCGATAACATTCTCGGCCTCATAAGCAGCATCCCCGATCTGGCTCATTAAGATAGTGACTGTTGCATTTCCAGATCTCCGTTTGCTCTCGGCGTCTTTGAGGTAGCCTTGCAACCGCATCAGCTCATCTTTTAAGAAGGCCACTTCAAGTGTGACCCCACCTAAGAAACTAGCCTCCTGAACAGCAAGATTGCCCACATTCCCAAGAACAGTGCTGAGGACGGATTCAGCCATTGGTCCTTGCCAAGAATTAGTGTCTTACGCTGGCAAACAACCTGACAAGAATGAAACCAATAAGTAACTTGCACAGATGAGAGAGAGAGAGAGAGAGAGAGAGAGAGACTCACCAAGGGGGAGGAGCACGCTGCCTTTTCCAGTTCAGTGTGCTGCTTCGCTCATCTGGTCCGTCGAGCGGCGGAGGAGGCTGTGGCCTGAAGGGGATCGCCGGCAATGTACGTGGTTTAGGGGCATGGGCAGAACATGTTATCAATAAAGGCTTCCGAAGGAGGCTTTGGAGCTTGGCTATATCAGCGTATATAACTAGGCATAAGGTAATGTATAATATGATGCTGGAAGCAGCCCAGTGGTTGACTTACACTTATCCAATTATATTGTTGAGACGTGCAGCCCAAATCTTCCTTGATATTACAACTATGGATTGCCAGATTTATAAGAGCTGTGATCGAGCTGTGGTGAATGAGTCATCGTCTTTGCCTAAAAATATGTGGTGGTTGATTGGATCGAGTAGGCAAAGCATGTGATTTTTTGATGCTTGAACAACATACCCATTTTATCAATTATGACTTGTGAATGGGTCGAGATCTTTGCCTAGCTAAAACAATATGGTGGTTGATGGGAGCAAGCTAGCAAAAGCATGTGATTTGATGCTTTTAACAACCCACCTTAATTAACTATGGTCCAAACAAAGAGTTGACCGAATCTTAGCTTACTATTGCAAATTAGCGGCTCGTTTCGAGTCACATACTGGATGATAAATACATGGATGAGATGAAAATTTGCATCAAGCATTATAATCGGGGGCAGGGCAGGGCAGGCTCAAGGACACCATCAACCCCATCCATATCCTGAACTTCTGTTACTGCTGCCGTCAATCCCCACGACTGTATCTTGCGTAGACGACAGAGTCATAAACCACAAGGGTACAATTTGAATAAAATAGGTAAACTGCAAGTAACAGGCCGTGTTTTCCTGAAAATTTCGCTGCTGTACTAATGGTACTAGACATTTTATCTATAGGAGTTCTGGAATGTTATCATGCTGTCCATGGTAGAATATTCAGGAATTTGTCTAAGGATATAGTGCTATACAACGATACTACTCGTTTATACTGGAGTTTCCAAGCCTCACTGCAAACATATAAAAGGACATAGCTCTTGTTTTGTTTTTTTGCCCAAGCGTACTAAAAGTTCTCTCTGTGTCATTTTGGGTCTGTTTTTTCTTCCTTTTTTTTTCCTTTCTCGGTCTCTTTTTCAGGCTAAGTGAATAGGTAGCTTTTTTGAGCAATTTTAGGCTGCAATTGCGATCGACTGATAGTTTGAGTTGATGAAGTAGTGCATCCTTTATCGAAAAAACAACCTCTTAGGGAAGCCGGTGGGCTTATTAAGTTGGATGGTCAGCTACAATCGTTGCCCAAAACAGAGTTTAGAAAGCAGAGTAGCATAGCAAGACCAAAACAGAGTAGCATGCAGATGCAGGGCGTCGGCCAAGTCCTGAAGATTGCCCGTTCCTGCACCCTGCATGTCTCCATGGTGGTCTCTGATGCAGAAAGCAACATCAATGTATGTATCGTTCACCTCCTCGACGGTATGTACAGCAGGTCGAGGAGGTGTGCACAGATGTTCAGAGAACTCCGTGGTGAGGCGCTGAGAAGATGACACCGCCGCGTCAGGACAGGAGTAGAGAGCCTGTGGTTCAGAAACAGGTGGCCTCCGTCCTCGTCGAGGCGATGGCGGACAGGGCAGGTGGTCATTGCCACGCCGGTGGTGATTCCTGCGGAGGGGAAGGCTGTGGTGAGCGGTGGCTGGAGAGCCAAAGAAACATGCAAATGCAGGCTCCAGAATTTGTTTTTTCAGAGAAGTTCTCTGCAGAAAATTGTGTTCCAGACGAGAGTGGCATGCTTCAGATAATTTACCACATCACAATTCCCTGAATCTGAGGCAGTGTCTTCGCTTTCTAAGAAACACTGAAGCTGAAGTTGAGGATATGGACGATGGTGATCGCTGTTTCAACTCTTGTAATAATTACTGCTGCCAGGATGCATATGTTAACACACACTCGTTTCTGATAATTCCAGAGGTGTGTAACTTTCTTCTGAAACTAAATATGCACTAGCAAGCCAAACAGGTATACAAAAATTGTCAGTCATTGAAGCTAGGGCTCTGGCTGCCTCCACGAAGCCTCATTCGATACAAACATAATCAGGATGCAATATCATGACACAAGGTGAACCTTGATGTGACAGTGAGTGTTCATTTATTTTGTCTAGACCCAGAGAAGTCGTAAAACACGAGCTAATAATTTCACAGTACATATGGCTTGTTTGTGATGATCCCAATACAAGAAGAGTACAGATCATTTATTACAGTACTCAATATAGTCACGCATTTGCTTAGACAAATACCAGAAAGACAGAAACTGAAGAGACCACGTGATAGACATTACGAGATATTTGTTCCTCTGACGAGAGAGCATAGCCAGAGTGACCATATTGCCTTTGTAGCTATGAAACGATAGTACTTGATCATCTACAATCATCCACAACCTGCAAAAAGCAATGCAATGTCATCACCGGTAGTAGTAGTAAAAAACAAACAAAAGAGAACTAAAGGTAAAGAGAGGATGACAAGAGGGAGAAGAGGGCATAGTTACCTTGCATCCTTTCTGTTCCAGCCTTTCCAGTGTGCAGCCATCCGAATAGTGGTACTTCACCTGAGTCAGTGATACGATGTCGAGGGATGGAAAGTGCAGTAGTTCATCGGGGAAATCATCCCAAAGTCGGCAGAATTGCAGTACCAGGCATAATAGCTTTGACATTGTCCCAGTCTCCATCACCCACTTTTCAATGTAACAACCGAATAATGTTAACTGTTGTAGACGAGGGAACCCTTGGGCACCAAAGGACATTGTTCCGGGTTTATAAGACCACAACTCCAGCACCACAAGACAAGGAAGCATCTCTAGGATCGGCATCGGATCTTTTCGACTTTCACCATCATGAGGAGCCCGCATACAAAGCTCCCGTAGGGTTTGTGGAATTTGCACACGCCTTGGCAGAGAAATACTATAAAGATCTACATATCTTAGAGTAGGTATATCCCAAACGGAGCTTGATACATATAAATCGGGTACATCTATAGTTTGCAGATAAAGGAGTTTCCTGATTGAAGAAGGAACAAACATGCCTTGACATCCTCTCAACCTCAGGTGTCGTAGGTGAATGCACCCACCAATTACCTCGTCGAAGTTCTCTAGGCTCGAGTTCTCAACATTAAGAACTCTTAGGAACCTTAGATCAGGTAAAGATACTGATGAAAGTCCAAAGCCAAACAATGCTCTGAGATTAGGTGGTGCTTGTAAGATCTGCCCGTTCAAGTTTTGGAAGCAAGAACGATAGAATATGTTGTTATGAGATGGTGACGCACCAATTTGTCCTGCATTTCGTTAGAGTCCACATATATGTCAGCAAAAAGCCACACCCACACATTATATGAGTAATTAATATATTTAAGAAACGGTGTAGAAATAAAAAAGAAGAGGGGAAGGTAGCTCACCGCTAGTAGTTTCATGGATTACATCAAGGAAACCATCTTTTGTTGCCTCTTCTATGCACCAATCACGTATGATATCATGAATCCTTATTTCCTTAGCATATTCATTTATAATGCTTGTTTGAACGACTTGCACAAAGCTTCTTTGAGCCAACTCACTTACATACATACGAGCTGTTTTTTCTACGGTATGCCTAGGTGTATGTGGAATGAAGCCTTCTGCTATCCATAGATTAATAAGAGCCGATACAGATATTATGTAATCCTCGGGAAAAGCAGCAAGATAGAGCAAACAAGATCTTAAGTTGTGATTTCGTAAGTCCTTGTAACTGCGAGCTATTATGCCTCGCATCATCTGTGTGTCCTTGGTTGATGGCCAACACAGTAACACATCGGACCATGCTTGTGTGTTGAGATTCTTTGATAGGTAACCCCCTAAAACTGCAAGTGCAAGTGGTAATCCGTCACATTTCCTTGTAAGCTTTCTTCCCAGGTCTTCATATTTATCCAGATCACGTATGCCTGATATTCTGTATGAAGGTAAAGCTTTGCTACTAAAAAGCAACCAACTTTTCTCTTCATCTAAACTCTTTAAAGCATGAACATGGGTTGGTATTTCAACATGATTGGCAACATCTCCTTTTCTTGTGGTTAGCAGTACTCTACTACAGTTAGCTGCATCTGGAAAGGCCTTAATTGTTCTATTTATTTGCTCCCATGTGTCTGTTTCCCACACATCATCGAGAACTAGCAGGTATCTTCTCTGGATGAGGATGTCATGGATCTTCTTTCCCACCTCATACTCATTCATGTCATCAATTTTTGGAGACTCATCGCCGTCACTCAGTATTTGCTTCAAAATCTCCTTTAGTAAATCAATGACCTTGAACTTTTGAGACACAGTTACCCAAACAAGTGACTGAAAGTGTTGTTTCACTCTAGATGAAGTGTGTACTTTTCTAGCAAGTGTTGTTTTTCCTGCCCCACCCATTGCAACTATGGAGACAAGACTAAGCATATTTTCTCCCTCAACTAATTTATCCACAATTTCCTTGTACTCGTCCTCAAAACCAACCATTATAACATCATCCTTACAGTGTTGGTGCATAAGGACATAATCTTCTACAGAATCATCCACAACATGAGTATCCAAAACAAGTTTCAAGCGTTCTATGCTCTGAAATATCTCACTAAGCTTCCTTTTTACCCTCTGAATTTCAACACCAATTATATGAAGGGTATTCAAGTCACTCGGTAAGCGAGCATACCTTGAAATTGCTCCCATGAAGCCCTTCTTGATCATGTTTCTCCTCTTCATGTAATCTGCAGCTTCGATGACATTCTCAGCCTGATATGCAGCATCCCTGATCTGGCTCACCAAGATGGTAACTGTTGCATTTCCAGATCTCTGTTTGCTCTCAGCGTCTTTGAGGTAGCCCTGCAGCCGCATCAGCTCATCTTTCAAGAAGCTCACTTCAAGGGTGACCCCACATAAGAAATTGGTCTCCTGAACAGCAAGATTGCCCACATTCCCAAGAACGGTGCTGAGGACGGATTCTGCCATTGGCCCTTGCCAAGAATTAGTGTCTTACACTGGCAAACAACCTGACAAGAATGAAACCAATAAATAACTTGCACAGATCGCAGAGAGAGAGAGAGAGAGAGAGAGAGAGAGAGAGAGACTGAGAGAGAGAGAGAGACTCGCCAAGGGGAAATTTTCCACTTCAGTTTGCTGCTCCGCTCATCTGGTCCGTCGAACGGCGGAGGAGGTTGTGCCCAGAAGGCGATCGCCGGCGATGTATGCGATTTAGGGGCACGGCCAGAACGTGTTGCCAGTCAAGGCTTCCAAAGGAAGCTTTGAGGTTGGCTATATCAGCTTATATGGTACATTAGCTAAGGCACAAGTGTACTGAATAATATGGTGCTTGAAACAGCCCAGTAGTTGACTTGCACTTATCCTATTTTATTGTTGAGACGTGCAGCACAAATCTTCCTTGATATTACTATGGATTGCCAGATTTATATGAGCTGTGATCGAGCTGTGGTGAATGAGTCATCGTCTTTGCCTAAAAAACTGTGGTGATTGATTGGATCCAATAGGCAAAGCATATGTTTTTTTATGCTTGAACAGCGTACCCATCTTATCGATTCTGACCTGTGAATGGGTTGATGGGTGCAAGCTAGAAAGCATGTGATTTGATGCTTTTAACAACCCACTTTAATTAACTATGGTCCAAACGAAGAGTTGACTGAATATTAGTGGACTATTGCAAATTAGCGGCTCGTTTCGAGCCATATACTGGATGTTAAATCCATGGATGAGATAAAGTTTTGCATCAAGCATTATAATTGGCAGCTCTCCTTCCACACCCAGTAATAAAATATTCTGCAGGTAAATATGCTTCAGAGCCCCCACGGGGCGAAAACTCCCCGCTCTCGCGACCGCGTCGCCCCAACAGGTGACCGGTCGCACCCCCGGCGCCTCCTCCCCAAGACCTTCCCCTTCCCTCCCTCCCTGCCGGGCTTGGTCCGGGCGGCACTGGCCATTCCCCTCTCGGGTCGCGCTGACGCGGGGCGGTGCGACGCTGCGGGGGTCCTCCTAGGCAGCGGCGGTCTGGCGCGGTGGCGGACTTCTCTGTCGTGGCCGCAGGCGATCCACTGGGCGGTGGCGCTGGCGTTGGCGGCGGGGTAACGCGGCGGCGCGATCTGGCGGTGCCCGCTCGACACTGATCTGGCCCCCTCGGGCCCCATCTGGGTCTGGGTGGGCCGGCGGCAGGGGGTTCATCGACGTGGATTCCGAGGTGCGGGGGAGCGGTGATGGGCGAGTTGATGCTGGCGGTGCCCTGTTGCAGCGTGGCCGCCGGGGCTTTGCGGTCCCAATTTGGGCCTGTCCGAGCCAGGGGAGGCCTGGTATGCACTGCTGCCACGTCCGAATGGCGACGCGGCAGTGCCGAAGGCACAGACCTCCCACACGGCGGCGGTGGAGGTACTAACCTCCTGCGCGGCTCTGGTGCTGCTGCTCTCGTCGCCTGGTGCGTCTCTCTCTGTCCTCTTGGCCTCGTGGTGGTGATCTTACTGAGGCGGCGTGGATGGCGTCAAGACCGCGGTGACGCATGCTGGTGGGTGGCAGGTTGGCTGGTTGGCTCCAGCCCGGTTGGGCAGTGGGGTTTGGAGTGCGGGAGAAATCCTTACCGGTTCTTCCAGCCCCGATGCGGTGACACCTGCGGGTGCCGCGATCCCTTCCTGGAGGGTGCCGGGGCACTACTAAGGAAAAGGCTACTAGTAGCGCCGAAAAACTGGCTAGTAGTAGTGCGGGTTCCCGCGCTAGTACTATCGCTACAACTAAAAGTTAGTAGTAGCGCGGGCAAACCCACGCTACAACTAAAATAGTAGTAGCGCATCTATAGTAACACACGCTACTAGCATCTAGGCCACTAGTACTGCGCGGTTTTCCCCCACGCTACTACTAACTAATTACGAATTAAAAAAACCCAAATTCCATTTTATGCATTACACATCATTACACATCACTACAAATCCAAGATTTATAGTAAACCAGGAGAATTAGAGCATATCCAGACATCTACAGTTCTTGCCAAGTCACTTATTCCCAGCTAGTGCAAACATAGTTACAAGCAAACCAAAATGCATAGAAAGACCAAACTGTGGCATCCTATCTCTCCAAATGATCTGCTCCCGCTGCATCCTTGCAAGCGTCTTCACGATGAGCAAATCTGCAGGAAAAAAAGTCAACTTAGCATCTAGATTTTATCCATTGCCCTGGCCATGTTCAAGAAGCACTAAATTTAGAACATTTTTACTGTAAATACATGAGGCATCGGGACAAAAAAACAAAAGATGAGCAATATCATATGACCAGAATAAAAAGGAGTTTGGACCATAGCACGGTTAACAATAAAGCTAGAAGCAACATGTAGGCTTTGCCGCACCGACTCATGAGTCCAGCATAAATTTTGCACGTTGCCCCAAGATGTATTGCAAAGAGCCTCCATATAAGAAATTATAATTTGGCTAATTTAGATATAGAAACAATGCATACATCCCCTACTTGGCATAGTAAACACATTGTTTCATCTCAGACGACAACCATTTAGTTTAGATAAAAGGATAACTTTCACAAAAAGAATTAACCCTTAAAACCTCTTAACAAAAAAATACATTGTCACTATAGAGTAACTTGGAAAATTTAAAATTTTCAAACTTGTTATCTAAAATGGATATCTATGGCAATGCTATTCAGATGAAAAAGAAAAAAGAAAAACCAAACATTAATCAACACAGTAACTTATTTTGCCAAGCCATTGCATTTAGCACCAAGTGCAAATAGGAACTTGTGATCCTTGGAGTCATTGGTGTTATTGTTTCACCTCCCTTTAATGAAACATCACATGATGCTACCAATTTCTTGTAATTTTTACGAGCAAGCATGCTGATGATCAAAATGTTTGTTGTTATGAACAGACATGCATATGCTCAAAATAAGAAGAGACCATGAAGCACTTGGAAATCTTGGGCTGGCCTATTGCGACATAACAAAATAAGAATAGAGTTAACCTTCTTTCTCTTCCCAGGCACCGCACCTGCGTTCACGTTCGGCTTCGCATTCTCCTCCCTCCTTCACTGGACGGCGCACTGCATTTGTAAATGGATAGTCAGCTGCACATCAACAACCAGCAAACTGCATTACAAATCCAAGGTTCTCGACAAACAATAAGCCATGGATAGAATAAAACAGATCTAAACAAATAGCATATATACTACCAATTATCGTGCCTGAATTGGCAGTAATATGGTATGAAAAAGAATTAGATAGTACTCAAATACATCAGATTATATTGCTTACACTAAACAGAAAAATAAAGTAAACTGGAATCATGCTTTCTGCTTCACAATGCTTAGAACAGAGTGGGTTTAACAAATAAAGGAAATTATACTAGGAAAGAAGAAAAACATACCCTGCAACATTGGCACAATCGAGTGCCCTAAGCCGAGTGGGCGACATCAAAGAGAAAAAGGGCAGCGTTGTTATGATGCACTCCCCTCCATCATCTCCCAACAACCTTCTTTGTCCCTCCTGAGCTTCTGCACACAAACACAAACACCGACCTGCATGTCTAGCTGTAGAAAAGGGGTCACAACACACACACACACGCGCGCGCGCGCGCGCGCACACACACACACACACACACACACACACACACAGAGAGAGAGAGAGAGAGAGAGAGAGAGAGAGAGAGAGAGAGAGAGACTTGCATCATAGTCTCTCATTCGACGAATATACCATTACAAAGGAGCGAGCTTGCCAGCATACACAATGCAAGCTCTTCTCAAGTGGCAAGGAGGCTCCAGCAGTTCCTTAGTTGAGGCCAAGCTAGTAGCAAATCTGGATAATATGTCTCAAAAATGTTGTGAGGCCTACAGAGTTTGAGTTCAACGGAATATGAGCCATCTCATTACAACAAACTGGAACTGCAGCAAAATTAGTATCTTTTTCCTTATTATAAATTCCTCACCTCTCTTAGCAAAAGCCATCTCTATTTGATGCACTTTCCTTCACAAATTCTATGGAACCTACAACACTGCAAGTTATATAAGAAATTCCAACCAAAGGGCTCCATTCTTCATCAGCCGTTCTAACCGATCAATGCTCAATAGTCATGGAAACCTCCACTCTCAGTACATACAAAAATTTGGAGAAACCCATGGATACAAATTAAAATATAATAGGTAAGATAAGATACTAATATATAAATGTAGACAACCATCAACTGGCCTTCTCCCATACCAAGTCCACACAATCAGTTCATAGCCTTTTTAGAACAGTTCATAGATATCTAATTGGAATTTTATTTGCCATTTATTTTTTGCAAGTAAAAAAATTGCTACAAAACATAGAACAAATCCAATGACTTAAATATAGAACAAATCCATAGTAACACTACTGCTGGCTGTAGGTGTCCTCACGGATGAAAGAACTCGGCAGCGGCATCGATCAATCACAGCTTGGCCGGCGCATGGAGATGCATTTGGTTGTTCTCCTCATCTCTTTGCTCCCTCAGCTCCAGTCAGCCGGATAAGGGAAGCACAAATAGAATAAGTGACCCAACAGAATGTAACGATCCCCAGGGTGATGTTATATACGTCAAATACTAATTGCCACCATTAGCAACAAGGAAAATAACGAGCAGTCGGATTATGCAGAGGTGAACGCTACTGACAATAATATATAATCACAACAAGCAAGCATCAATAGGGAAGCAAATGTCTCGAGAAATAATCAATAGGGCATCAGCTGGCGATGGCGGCAAGGCAGCGAGGTAACGATGGCGGCAAGGCAGCAAGGTAGCGACCCATCTTGGTGCCTCTTTCTGCAAGCCACGCCACTTATAGTATATATGCTTCAGAATTTGAAAAAGATTTTTGCTCTGTGGCCCGCCCAACTTATAGTATATATGCCATTTTACAGTACATATGGCCTGTTTGTGGTGATCAAAATCCAAGAAGAGTACAAATCATTTATTACAGCACTCAATAGTCAAACATTTGCTTAGAACAATACCAGAAAGACAAAAACTGAAGGGACCACATGATAGACATTACGAGATATTTGTTCCTCTGACAAGAGAGCATAGCCAGAGTGACCATATTGCCTTAATTTGCAGCTACGAAATAACAATACTTGATCATCTCCAATCATCCACCACCTGCCAAAAGCAGCGCATTGTCATCACCGGCAGTAGTAGTAAAAAACAAACCAAAGAGAACTAGAGGGAGGATGACAAGTGGAAGGAGAGGGCATAGTTACATTGCATCCTTTCTGAGCCAGCCTTTCCAGTGTGCAGCCATCGGAATAGTTGTACTCCACTTGAGACAGTGATATGATTTCGAGGGATGGAAAGTGCAATAATTCATCGGAGAAATCATCCCTCAGTCGACAGGATGCCAGTGCTAGCCAAAATAGCTTTGACATTGTCCCAACCTCCATCACCCACTTGTCAATGGAACAACTCCTGAATACTAACTGTTGTAGACGAGGAAACCCTTGGGCGCCGAAGGACATGGTTTCGACCCAATAACCGTACAACTCCAGCACCACAAGACGAGGAAGCATCTTCAGGATCGGCATCGGGTCCTTTTTAATTTCTCCCACAGCAGCACACATACGAAGCTCCCTCAGGGTTTGTGGAATTTGCACACTCATTGGCAGAGAAATCTTATGAATATATGCATGACTTAGAGAAGGTATATCCCAAAGGGAGCTTGATACTTTTGACTGATCTGGACAGGTCCATTCAAGATCTAAAACTTGCAAGTAATTGAGCTTCCCGATTGAAGAAGGGATCATCACATTTTTACATCTTATCAACATCAGGTGTCGTAGGTGAATGCACCGTCCAATTATGTTGGAGAAATTCTCTAGCAATGAGTCCTCAAAATGAAGAACTCTTAGGAACCTTAGCTCAGGAAAAGTTACTGATGGTAGTCCAAAGCCAAGCAATGCTCTGAGATTAGGTGACGCCTGTAAGATCTGCTCACTTGAGTCTTGAAAAGAACACCGATATGATATCAGGCTATTAGACGATGATGCACCAACTTCTCCTGTTCAATAGATTCCATCTATAGGTCAGAAATAAGCCGCATAGTTAACAAACTGTATGATTATATCTTATTTTGTGCTCCTATGAAAACAAGCTGCATCCTAGGCTGGATTACGTTCTACGACATTATGCACATACTTCTAGTAATTGGTATCTTCGTGATATTAATATATTCCCTTTCTCGAAAAAAAAAATTGTTTCATGCATGGAACATAAATTCACTCTCAGTTTTACCAGTACATAATCCTGACTTTTTTGCAGTACTTTTACTACCACAAACTTAGTTTTACTACTCAGGTGCACTCCTCACTTTAATTTAGTTCTTATAGAAAAAGGTGGGATTTGAGCAACGAACCGCCTCCTGAGGTGTGATTTATATAATGACTCAGATTTTTGAAAAATTCTGCCTAAAATGTGACAATAAAGAAAAATGTCCAAACTTATCCGTAGCAAAAGTTGGTCATAAGAACGCCCATGGTTAGTAAATTTCAGAAAAATGAATAACTGTTTGAGCTACATAATATTGTAATATCCATTGTTTTAAAATTACAATTTGTGTACAGAGTTCTACCATCGTGGCGCGAAATAAGTTATTCCACATGCAGCCCCAAAATAAGTTACTCTATATAAAGAAATTGATATATTTCTGAAACTTTGTACCAATTGAAGAGATGAGAAGCAACTAGCCTCACCTCTAGTAGTTTCATCAATGACATGAAGAAAACCATCTTGTGATGCTTCTTCTATGCACCAGTCACGCAAAATGTCATGAACTTTTATTTTCTTAATCTGTCCAGATTTACCATTTGTTTCAACAACTTCTACCAAGCTTCTTTGGGCCAACTCAATTACATACTTATGTGCCGTTTCTTCTAGAGTATTCTTTGGTGTATGTGGAATGAAGCTTTTTGCAATCCATAAATTCATAAGATATGACACGGATATTATGCAATCCTCGGGAAAAGCAGCCAGATAGAGCAAACAAGATCTTAAATAGTGATTTGGTAGGTCCTTGTAACTGAGGGCTATTATGCCACGCATCATCCGTGTATCTTTGGTCGAGGGCCAGCCTAATAGTACACCGGACCATGCTTGCGTGTTGAGGTTCTTCGATAGATAACCCCCTAAAACTGAAAGTGCAAGTGGTAATCCATCACATTTCCTTGTAAGCTTTATTCCTAGTTCTTCAAACTTGTGCAGATCACGTATGCCTGACCTTTTGTATGATGGTAAAGCTTTGCTACTAAAAAGTGCCCAACTTTTCTCTTCATCTAAACACCTCAAAGCATGAACATGAGTTGGCATTTCAATGTGATTCGCAACATCTTTTTTTCTTGTAGTTAACAATAGTCGGCGTCAGTTAGCTGCATCTGGAAAGGCCTTGACCGTTCTATTTATTTGCTCCCATGTGTCCGTTTCCCACACATCATCGAGAACTACCTGGTATCTTTTTTGCATGAGGATACCATGGATCTTCTTTCCCAACTCATACTCATTCATTTCATCATCTTTTCTAAACTCATCTTCATCACTCACTATTTGCTTCATGATTTCCTTGAGTAAATCAATGACCTTGAACTTCTGAGATACAGTCACCCAAACAAGTGCATCAATGTGTCGTTTGACTTTAGATGAAGTGTATACTTTTCTAGCAAGTGTTGTTTTCCCTGCCCCACCCACGGCAACTATGGAGACAACACTAAGCATATTTTCTCCCCAAATTAATTTACCTACTATTTCTTTGTACTCATTCTCAAAACCAACCATGGAAATATCATCTTTACAGTTTTGGTGTGTAAGGGGATAATCTTCTGGAGAATCATCCACAATATGAATATCTAAGTCAATTTGCAGGCGTTCTACGCTGTGAAATATCTCGCTGAGCTTCCTTCTTACACGTTGAATTTCAACACCTACTTTGTGAAGGGTAGTCAAGTCGCTCGGTAAGTGTGCATACCTTGAAATTACTCCCATGAAGCCCTGTTTGATCAAGTTCCTCTTCTTCATGTAATTTACAGCTTCGATAACATTCTCAGCCTCATATGCAACATCCCTAATCTGGCCCATCAGGATAGCGACACTTGCATTTCCAGATAACCGTTTGCTCTCGGCATCTCTGAGGTAGCCCTGCAGCCGCATCAGCTCATCTTTTAAGAGGGCCACTTCAAGGGTGACTCCGCATAAGAAACTTGTCTCCCGAACAGCAAGACTACCCACATTCCCAAGAACACTGCTAACAGCAGACTCGGCCATCAGTCCTTGCCAAGAATTAGCGTCTGTACACTAACGATTGGTCTAACAGAAGCAAGAACAACAAGCACTAGTAGAAAAGGGGCCAATGGTCCAGGCCGGTCCAGCCCATTAGTCCCGGTTCAATCCAGAACCGGGACCAATGGGGGCATCGGACCCGGTTCGTGAGCCCCGGGGGCCGGGCGGGCCACGTGGGCCATTGGTCCCGGTTCGTCTGGACCTATTGGTCCCGGTTGGTGGGACGAACCGGGACCAATGGGCCTCGCTCCTGGCCCAACACCATTGGTCCCGGTTGGTGGCTTGAACCGGGACCAAAGGCTGCCCATTAGTCCCGGTTCGTGCCATCAACCGGGACTAAAGGGTAAATCCTCATTGCGACGAGTTTAGTCCCACCTCGCCAACCGAAGGGAATCGAGACGGTTTATAAGCCCTCCTCTCTACCTTATTGAGCTCCTCTGAAAATGAAAATAGATGCCCTTATATAGGGAATTTAGCATAAATTCATACGGATTTCTCTTCAAATTCGTTATGAATTTAAGTTGAATTTCCTCTATAAGCGCATCTCTGCTCATTTCTGAGTAGTTTTTTATATAGTTTTTTTCTTTTTCTGCTATATTTATGTTTTTCTTTTTATTTCTGAGTTGTAATAAGCCATTAAAAATAAGCATATATGCTCATTTTTAGTACGATTAATCACAACTATTTTTTGCTTCTATTCATTTCGAGTAGTTTTCTATATTTTTTTCTTTTCTGTTATATTTATTCTTTTGTTTTTATTTCCGAGTTGTAATAAGTCATTTAAAATAAGCATCTATGCTATTTTTTTAGTAAAGTTAATCAAAATTATTTTTTCTTCTATTTATTTCTGAGTGGTTTTTATATAGTTTTTTTCTTTTCTGCTACATTTATTTTTTTTCTTTTTATTTCTGAGTTGTAATAAGTCATTAAAAATAAAAAAGAGGCACAATGCTCGTTAATTTGCTTCAAGCCTTTCGGAATAGTGTCAACTGCACTGCACATAGCTCTGTGCAGTCTACCGTATTCCTCAAGGCTTGAAGCTAACCAACGTGCAGGAGCATTGAGCCTCTTCGTCATTGTCTCTGCACTCAGGGCTTATAAACAGCTGCGAGTGCCTCTCGCTTGGCGAGGTGGGACTAAAAAACAGCTGCAGGAAGAATCAACAAAAAAATAGCTGCAGAAAATAAAAAAGTAGTTACACGGGTCCATTGGTACCGGTTCATGGCACCAACCAACCGGGACGAATCTTCATTGAGCTGGACGAAGATCGGCGCTTCAGCATTAAGCTCGAGGAGACCTGCGATGTTCATACGGTACACAATGACGGCAATGGTTTTTTTCGTAATTAAGCATGACTTCAACTATTTTAACGTGTATTTTTCATCTTTTCCAATTCGACTAGCTTATCCCATGCTTTGCAAGACGCTATGTCTTGGAGAGGATGGGTTTTGAAGACCATGAAAGTTTCGAAACCAAAAAAATTATCCTAAGTACCCATCATGGTGTGGATTTTCAAGTAAAGCTGTACAATGCTCAGAGTGTAACCCATTTTAGTTGCAAAAATTGGGATGCATTTTGCAAGATGTATGGTCTTGATGAGGGTATGCTTGTCACCATGGATCTTGGTGATCCTACAATCGAGCAAGAGACACCTTCGATTTGGGTCCTTGTGGATACACCTCCCGTTCTTCTCTCATGTGAGCTAAACATAGTTATTAATTAATTTATATTGTTTATTTCAAAATATATAGTTGACAACTTATCTCCATTGACAACTTATTTTCATTCTTCAAAGAATGTGCGGAAGATGGTAGATGTAACGCATTACTACACGAAGGCTCAATTAACTTATCGGAGAAAAATCATCTGGTCGGATTTTGTACTGATCTTGAGAATTACAATATCTACAATCAAACTCCTCAATATTATGGTCAATACGTGCCACTAGTGCACGTGTTGAACTACGGTAACTACCATGGAGATACCTTGGTAAGATTATTTTTTACTATTACAACATCCGTGCATCTTTTTGCACACTTCTAAAACTAGTACATCATTGCTAACTACGAAGTTATTACTATGTTTTTCAACAGATAATCCCGAATGATTGTGTGCCTCATCTGATGTATACGCATGGTAGCCTTCATGTTTTGAACATACGACCAGGTCGTCCTACGAATCTCAACTGTCCATACCGGGTTTCTAAAAGAAATGGAGACATAACAATCAAAGAATGGAAAAAAATGTATGGACAGTCGTAACGAGCTTCTTGGAAGCAATAAGCAGCGAAGGGCAAGAATTGGAGACAGGATGATCGCCATTCTTCATAATGGAGAGTCAGGGTCTATATTGTTTTATGCTATTTTACCTTAAGGGTGTAGGTCCTACCTGATACTGATGATCATGTGCTAAGAACAATTATGTAGGGTTGGGTTCGATGACTATGAGGATGATGATCGTATGACTTATTATTAATAACGAGTAGAAGTTGTATGATGATGCATGATTAGTAGGACTTGTTATATATATATATATATATATATATATATATATATATGATGCAAATCATGCATGAGCATGTTATATCTGCGGGTGCAATGAACATAGCAGCAGCGTTGATAAACTAAGGACGAAGATAAGAGAGGACACTTCTCTCTATTAGCTAGCTATAATAACAACCTAAAAATAGCCCCCAAAACCCCTAAAGCAGCCATTTTTGTAAAAAAAAATTGACTTTTGGTTCCGGTTGGAGCCACCAACCGGGACCAAAGGCTCCCTGACTGGGCTCGGCGCACAGGGCCACGTGGAGGCACATTGGTCCCGGTTAGTGTTTGAACCAGGACTAATGGGTGGTGGCATTAGTAACGACCCATTAGTCCCGGTTTATGAACTGGGACTAAAGGCCCTTACAAACCGGGACTAATGGGTGGTTTTCTACTATTGAAGTGAGCACCTGCACACACACAGAGAGAGAGAGTTTCCAAGGTGATCAGAGCATGCTGCCTTCTCCACTTCAGTGTGCCACTGTACCCGCGGAGGGGGCTGTAGCATGGAGGTGATCACCGGCGATGTGCGTGGTTTAGGGGCACGGCAAGAACGTGTTAGGCCTTGTACAATGGGAGGTGCTTAGGAGAGGTGCTTAAAGAAATAAACCAGGCTTTCCTTAAGCACCGGTGCTTATTTGCACAGGGTAGACGCTTAACTAAGCGTCTCTCCTATAGAAATAGGCACCGGTGCTTAAGAAAAACTCGGTTTATTTTTCTAAGCACCTCTCTAAGCACCTCCCATTGTACAAGGCCTTAGTCAACGGTTCTGAAGAGGCTTCGGGAGCTTGGCTATATCAGCGCATATAGAATGTGCAAACTCCAAATAACATGTCCTTTCAGCAGTTTGTTAGCCGGGGATGGTACATTAACTAAGGCTCAAGGGTACCGAACAATATGATGCTTGAAACAGCCCAGTTGACTTAGGGGCTGTTTGGTTTGCGCCGCCGCCCGCCCTGCCAATCGATGGCACGCCAAAAAATTGGCGTAGGATTTGCCAACCCACGCCTTGCCAAAAAGTTGGCTGGGAATTGAACTAGGACCGTTGTGGAGACGTGGGCTTACCAAAAGGTTGGCCTTCATCCAAACGAGCAACCAATGCCGAGTCAACTACCAATTTTTTGGCACGGCGTCTCAAGGCCACGATCCAAACAGCCCCTTACACTTATTCTACTGGTCATCAACCCGTGCTCCAGCACGGGCTAGCAATTTTTGGAGAATTCAATATTGTACATAGAAAGCTTATGTAGCTACTGTATATTTGAACCTTGTAAAAACAAAGTACATAGAAAGTTTATATAATATTATACATAGAAAGTTTGATATTGACTTACTCTCATAGTGTATAACATATTTTTTTCCAATTATAAATATACTCAAAACATTGTGGATCACCATAAATTTCAAAATTGCCACAACAGATAGTGGTGACACCGCTACTTATATTTAACGGCTCCTAACTTTTGTAATTCCTATATAATTGAATTTTTTTTGTCATTCCTAACTTTTGCAAAGTTTAGGAATTTTGATTTTTTGAAATGTATTCTTGTGTTTTTTTGTTACATGTATTTGCCAGATAGATTTAGAACTTTTTTGACACTTTGATTGTTAATATTTTCTTGAAATACTGTGTGCATGTCACATACATATTCGGGAATATATATGTAAATCTGATTTAAGTGCATGTGTGATTGGTATGGTACGCACATATAGCATTGTGATTGTGTGCGTAGTGATTTTTTGGATATTTTAAAATGTCAACATTCGAATACAAAAGCTTGCTTTAATTTTTTTTAAACTAACTTGTAAATTTCTAGAAGCTCGCCTTTCTCTATTCTAAAAGTTCCACTAAATTATTAAATGCCCACCTATAGAATTTTAAAATTTTGTTTGTACATTTTTAAAAATTGATCCTTTTGACACCCCAACTGAGTCATCCGGAAAATTAATGAAACATCTTTTCTTTGGCTACTACTAAATTGCATTTTTTTTGTACTTAGTTAAGTGCTCTCCATTCTCGAGCATTTGTCCTGAAATGTCTTAAATACAAAACTTAATTTGCATGCCATCACTTCTGAATCCAACGGATCTCCGATGCACATGCACATTTAGAAATTCGATTTTTATGAAATATATTTTAGGATTTTTATTACATGTATTTGCCGAATAGATTTAGAACACTTTGGACACTAAGATGTTTAATAATTTCTGAATACAACGTGTGCATGTCACATACATATTCCGAACTATATATGTAAGTGTGATTTAAATACATGTGTGATTTTTTTTTTGCGGGGTAAATACATGTGTGATTGGTATATTATATGCGTATAAGCGCTCTGATAGTGCGCGTGGTGATTTTTGGATGAGAAAAAATAGTCCACATAATTACATGCATGTACGCACAACATGCTTACCTTAATGTCTCACAAATGCATGGGTAAGTTCAGCGGTACGCTTTATAGAAAAAAAAATTATTGGGAGATCACGATCAGGTTTCCGTTCCCTTTTATGTCTGCAGTTTTTTTAAGTGAAGAAGGGAGAAACCAAGGGGAGCACGTCTCAGCTTTCCTTTCCTTTTTTTAAGCAAACGAAGAGATATAACTGCACTTTTTTTCTCAATGAAAAAGGGAGAGACCAAAGGGAGAACGGCTGGCATAGGGGAGCACGCCTCTTATTTCATCCTATGGCTATAAACGAACTATATATTAATTGGATGGATGCAATTTCTTACTTTTTAGAATTAACGTGGTGACTCGTATGGTTCTTCCAATTAGTAAATATAAGATATAAGATTTTACTATTGAGACGTGCAGCACAAACTTTCGTCGATCGAGCTGTTCTCTTCGCCTGAAAAGTTGTGATGGTTATATTCTTTTTATGCTTGATCAACCCACCCATCTTGATGGACGCAGCTCCTCTGACGTACGGCGCACACACTGACGTGTGGACCCGGACCCACGCGTCAGTGGCCCAACGTCAGGTGGCCGTACGTCAGGGGATCCGGCTCCCATCTTGATATGATAAACTAAACGCGACTTCTGAATGGGTCGAGTTGGTTGATGCATTAGTAGAAAAAGCCCCATTCGTCCCGGTTTGTGAGGGCCATTTGTCCCGGTTGCCGAACCGGGACTAAAGGGTCGGTACTAAAGCCCTATACCTTTAGTCCCGGTTCGCCCAGGAACCGGGACAGATGGGGCTCCACGTGGTCGCTGCGGCTTGCTCAGGTAGGAGGGCCTTTTGTCCCGGTTGGTGCTACCAACTGCGACCAAAAAGCTTCCACACGTCAGCAGTTCAGGGGCTGGGGTTTTTGTTTTTTTTCTGAAAGGGGGGGGGGGGGTTGGGGGTTTTGTAGGGTTAATTTAGGGGTTTCATATATTGTGTTAGCTAGCTAATAGAGAGAAGTGTCCTCTCTTATCTCCGTGCTTGGTCGACGCTACGTGAGAGGACTCGACACGCTAGCTATCTAGTAAGCAAATGAACGAAACCATTAAGTACAGAAGATCGTCATGAACATATACAGAGAGAAGTGAACGACCTCTCCTTCTTCGAGAGATTGGTCGAACCACAAGTTTTCGTATATCTTACCGACGCTACTGGCTACACATTTATATATACAATGTGTAAGATCTCTTACAATACCCTAACATATGAACTCAACTTTCACATGCATGGTATTCTCCGGCTTTATTGATGACGTGGTGAAGAAAGAATCTAGCCAATTCCTCTTGAATTGCTCGCATGCGATCTTGTGGTAGGAGTTCATTCCGCATCTGCCACATCTAATTTGAATAAGGGGGTCAATACATATATACGAATGAAACTCAACATAATTGATGGTAATAAAATAAATTTGTGAATATTTTTGCTTACGCACTTCATATTGTTTTTTAGAGTAGCCCCGCCTATTCTTGGCCGTCGCGTTGTAGATGAACTCACAGACGTAGTATCCACAATAATTATTCCCGGCTTTCTGCCATAAGCACTTTACGAGAAATAGAGGTCAAACAAACTGATAATGAAGCATTATAAATGGCATTGATGAAAGTAGCCAGAACCAACGCGAGATGCGCGGAACTAGCTAGCTAGTAGTACTTACTTTCGAATATTTCCATTGCAGTCCTGGAACTTGTGCGGTGAATACTTTCCAAACCCTGCAAGACAAAGAAAACAATTACTGGATATCATGAAATGAACAAAGTTGTCGATATGGTGCGATAATGATCGATTCAACTTACTTGTCGAGCATTTTAGACATGTCTGCATAGTCCTCGGGATCTTTTCGTCTCGAGTCTAAGACGTTTACTAGTCCTTGCTCAAGCTTAATCTCTAAGAGAATATAGTGGAAACTGCGCACGCATGCATAACTCATCAATTACATTAATTACTATAACATCGAGTAACAATTAAGGGAAACCAAATATGCACAAGACAGTAACACTCACTTGAAGTTGTAACGAAAGAGTATTATATCTTTGTTTTGATTTATTACCAACGATCGTAGCAAGTTGTCCTCGGTTTCTTTGGCATGAAATGTAACCGTATATTCATCTATGAGATTTGTGTTAATGAACCCAATATTATACATTTCAGCTTTTCTGCATTCGATGATCTTCAATCTGCATAATATAGTGAGGATAATTATATATACATGCAATGAAAGAGCTGAGCAATATATAAAGACTTAATGGCAGAAGTAGTACTTACAGACAGTAACAAGTGACTGTTAATTTATCGAGGGCCTTTTGGTTGAAAAACTGGAAGAACTCCTCAAATGGAACAGACAACTCCTCAATTCCAATGAGGTCTTGTTGATCCTCTTTAACTTTCAGTGTCAAAGTATCGATTTTCTTCCCAGTTGACTACTTTCTGCAGGTTTTCATGTACCAATCATGGAATCTTCGCATCATCGTTGTTAGAGTAGTTCCATCTTTGACGAGAGGCTTCTCGTACTGGTATCTGGATTTGTCCACCTCCATTATATCAAAATGTGCATCGCCGTCATGCATGTAATCTGCAGGATTGGTACCGGGCAAGATCCCCGGATGATTAGCGACGATATCGCTAGACACCTTGAGCGGGGGGCACGATTGGTTCGCTTGTTCGCCGAGCTGGGAATTTTTCCCACTTCTTCGTTCTTGTAACCTTTTGTCACTGCAAGTACTTCCCGACCGCTTCGCTTCCTTATATGTCCTTTCAGTAATGCGCTCATAGTTGGTTTGCAGCGAAGACGATGGTGGTCGCTGCAGGGCATCCAAAGTGCGCTTCGCTTTCACCGGATCTATCTTCTCCTCCAGAGGTGGATGTTTCTTAGCTCTTTGCGTTTCGAAGTAGTCCTTCACTTGGGTTGACAGATCTCCACGTTTTCCTGTTCAGTCATCTCATATGTTAACTTCTCTGGAGTCTTGAGAGATGGACTGAATATGTATTGCCTCCCGCCTCTTGCTGTACTGCTAGACGCCGGAGCAGGCCGAGCAGCTGCGGCTGTCTTCTTTCGTTGCTTACGAGGCGGAGGAGAAGGACTACGACGCGCCAGAGTAGCCGGAGTGGCGGCGGGTCTCTTCCACCCTTGCTGACGAGGCGGAGAAGGAGGAGGCTGGCTGCTCGGGCGCGCCGGCGCAGGCGGAGAAGGAGGCGGAGTGCCGCCACACGCCGGAGAAGGAGGCGGAGTGCCCTGATCACTCACCGAAGGAGCAGGCAGAGGAGGAGGCGGAGTGCCCTGACTCGCCGGAGGAGGAGGAGGAGGCGGAGGCATCCTGTTCGGAAGGTTGATGAGCTCCTTCCGCCATAGGCATGAAGTCTTTAGAGCAGAACCCAGCCGAGTCTCCCCTTCACCGGTAGGGTGGTCAAGCACGAGCTCCTCAAATCCCTCTGTTATCTCGTCCACCGTCACCCTAGCATATCCTTCTGGAATTGGACGGCAGTGAAAAGTTGCGTCGGGTTCAGGAGGTCGAACAGAGCCGACAGCCACCTTGACTTTGTAGTTCTACCATTGCATCATAAGGTGGCAATGTTGAGACTCTATGATCATCATCATGCATGGAGAAGCGAAGACGATGAAGACGACCACACAGCTTAATCGGAGGTATCCTGTGGAGCAACCTGCGGGAGTAATTAATCGGGAGTCTTCCGAGGCCCCGGGAACCAGGAGACTGTAATTGCCATAGTCAGGCTGGCCGCGCTAGTAGGCCACGTAGCGCACTTTTTGTTTCATGGGATCTTGTGATTTTGTTTCTCCAATGAGATTAATGAAATACTCGTTTGCCGCATCCTTTTATTTGTGTACTACGGTACACTGGCACGCCCGCATATTTACTTTTTCCTTTCCCGGCGCAAGAGAGAAATACGCTCCCCTTCCCTTATCCCGGAGTCCTAGATATTTTTCTCGTTTCAAACAGTTACCATCTATCATGACATTTCTCTTTTCTGTAGGTAGTGTGTGGTAGTTTTAACAATTATAACAATCGATGGCAATTTCTAGACTTTTGAGGCATTTTTATTGTACAGTTTTTTCAGCTGGGTTTTCTTCATTTTTCATGTTTTTACTGCAATGTCATTTTGCCATATAGCAAGGCCCCCAATTTTTGCGTGTGTGTGTGTCTATTGGGGGGAGGGGGGGATCAGAGCATGGTAGTTCTGTTCATTAGATCATGCCAACCTTTTGCCGTGTAGTATGGATTTGTTGAGATTTGTTTATTGGAGTTTTTCTTTGGTCTAGTGCATTTCATTGGCCTTTTTTGTGGTTCTCTATTTTTGGGGAGAGGGCAGGAGCAGGTTTTTTTAGGCCTACTTGAGGCCATTGGGCTGGCTTGCTTGCGATTAGTGGGGGCCGCACGTCGTTCGGGAGGAAGGAAGATCGTAAGGCAAATCCTATTTTTTTTTTGAGAACAAGCATTAAGCTTTATTACGAAACGTTATGGGCAAGATCGCCCATTACACAGTCAGCCACAATGGCTGGAATTACATGATCAGCAACTAGAGGATCGCCAACAGGGCGAGCAAGTCCTAACCTGGCCAAATGGTGCGCTGGCATATTTGCTTCGCGTTTACGTGCATTTTGTTAACGGGCGCCGGTTAACGTGCATTTTGTTAACGGGCGCCTGCAGCGCAACACCACCTACCGCGAGCTGGGCCGGCCCATTTTAACTGTGTTCTCATTTTTGATAAATCGCAAAAAACTGTGTTGTGATGTAGTCAGGATTCGAACCAGCGACCTGCTGGATTCGAGAACATCGCGATAACCCCGGAGCTCCTGCCTCAGGCTTGACTGATTACCTTCTTTTCAGTTCATTAACTTACTATTTTTTCGAACGATTTTGTTTGGTTTTTTCTTTTTTCTTTCTTTATTCATACACTTTTTGATAAATGATAAATGCGCGAACTTTTGTCATTTTTTCTATTTCTTTGGTAAAATCAATGAACTATTTTTTCTAATTCGTGAACCTTTTTTGAATTTTATGAACTATTTTTTCAAATTCAATGATTTTTTATAGTTTGATGAATTTTATCAAAATCAATGAACTTTTTTTAAAAACTCGTGAACTTTTTTTTTCAAAACTCATGAAGTTTCATGAAAATCAATGAATTTTTTCAAATGTATGAGCTCTTTTTGAAAATCGATGAACTTTTTAAAATTTTCTTGAACTATTTTATTTCATGAATTTTTCAAAATTTTCATCAACTTTTTTCAAACTTGTGAACTTTTTTAAATTTGTAAACTCTTCTGGAATTAGTGAACTTTTTCAAATTTAGAAATTTTTTCTCGAATTATTGAACTTCTTTCAATTAGATAAATTGTTCTGTATATTATGTATTTGCCTCTGTTACTAATCACAAACGTCATGTTGCTCGTGTGGCTGGTGGCACCTGTACGTGAACCTGATATGTTGAGTTCGAAACCCGTTCAGAGGAATGTTTTTCCGTTTTTTGGTTGAGCTTTTTGCGTTCGCTGGTCTGCCTTTTTCGTGGGCCGGCCCAGCACGGGGCGCGGCAGGCGCCAGGAGCGCGAACGGGCGCCTGCAGCGCCGTATAGGAGCTCCCAGATCGTAAGGAACGATTCCGTTCGTTCGGTCCCCTCTTCTGGATCGAACGAAAGGTTCGGACTGGCTCATCCCCACCCCGAACATTCGGGTGTTATCGGGGTCCTAAAAAAAGGGTTTTACTGCTTGGTTTTTAGGAGGAAAATATTTTTTAAATGCCCCCCGATGTGCATTGTAGACTTGCAGGCGCGTACTGGTGAAATCTAAAATGCAGATTTAATTCTCGTAGTCAATTCCAAATCTAAAGCAAATTATATCTACGAAATACTCCAAAACGGCATGGTATGAAAAACTCGAATGAAACATATCGAGCACATTTTGTTTCTTTTAAGTACCTTGTATTGAAATTTTTAGTGCTCATAGAAAATAGCATGAATACCTAGTGCAGCATTCAAAAGATAAAAATGATTTATGAGGTATGCCCATAACCTAGAAAGCAAATGAAAAATTAAAACACCAAGTAAAAAAATAATAAAAATAAAAGAAGAACTCGTGGTGGTATAAATATGGAAAGGTCTAAAACATAGTAGAAGTGTCTTCTTCAAGTGGTTTGCATATAATGTATGTTCGACTCCGACCATAGAATCAACCGTGTGCTGATGCTCAAAGGTGTTAATTTATGCGGACCACATTGTCTTCTACTCTTTAATCGCAAATAGAAAAACATGTATGGTTAAAAAAAGTAGACCAACAACACAAGGGAGTGTATATATGCATGCGTATGGTTGCACTTAGACGTGTATACATGGGAGTTATTGTAAGGGGTTGTGGTGTTTTCTATCCGTGTGAAATAAGAAACAACAATGCTAGTGAGCATGCGATTCTTTGAAACGTGTTATGCTGCCCGCAGTCAGCAACCTCTGCACTGTCGAGAGGCGCTGATTGGAGCTGGAGCTAGCAACTACAGGAACTCATTAGGTAGCGGCATCGAAAACTCACTGTCATCGAAGTAGATCTTCCTTGGTAGCGCTGAATCCCAGATCCTTCCACGGTTGGATCTATGTGTGCACATCACCATACTAGAACAACATCTCATGGATGTACGGGACTCCCCAAAACAATCATGTGTCATCTGCAAAAGAAAATTATTAGCCTCACTAAATCCTTACGAAACTTTATTATAGTATGTATGACTGACTGGTGGTATAGGTGTTCGGATATAATTTTCTTATTTTCATTCTATGGCATATGCAACCTCTTATAAGTCTGAATACAACCCACCTAATTCTATAGTAATTAATAAGAAGAGCAAAGGTCAGAAGTATCACAGCTAACAATTATTATAAGATATGAGGGGCAGAAGACTTTTTTTTTCAAATAACACCGCCTCCCAAATCCGTTTACAATTATTTCAAGGTTTGGGGGGGGGGGGGGTTGACATCTACATTGTGCCCTTCTGACTTCTACATTGCTCTGCTTGCCAACGGCATGACTATGCCCACCACAGTATTCAATTTGAAATATTTAAAGCAAACAAGTAGTTGCAAGTTACTTATGGTGTCGTACTAGATAAGCAAGCATTAGGTGAAGCTAAAGACTTCTGTCAAGTTCTGCAAAGAGAAGAGCAGAGTGCTACATTGTGGGTTTCCAATAGGTGGAGTCGGTGTAGTTCTTGAGCATGTTGAAGTTCACGATCATCATCTCCACATGCTAGTACTCCCTGGTGCACCTAACGTCAGGCTTGGCATAGATGTAGAGCGGGCACTCCACGATCTTGGTACTATAGAAAGTTGAGTGGGACACGTAGCATAGCGGCAATGGAGCCTTCACTATTTGTGAAGATTAGCATGTTGCCTTCCATATCATTCAGATGAACAAAAAGAAAGGTCGATAGTTAGAACTAGAAGGATATCTGGGGGGCAGTGGCCCCCTGACATCTACATTGTGCCCTCCTGACTTCTACATTGCTCTGCTTGCCAACGGCATAACTATGCCCACCATAGTATTCAATTTGAAATATTTAAAGCAAACAAGTAGTTGCAAGTTACTTATGGTGTCGTACTAGATAAGCAACCAATAGGTGAAGTTGAAGCCTTTTGTCAAATTCAGCAAAGAGAAGAGCAGAGTGCTACATTGTGGGTTTCCAATAGGTGGAGTCGGTGTAGTTCTTGAGCACGTTGAAGTTCACGATCATCATCTCCACATGCTAGTACTCCCTGGTGCACCTAACATCAGGCTTGGCATAGATGTAGAGCGGGCACTCCACGATCTTGCTACTATAGAAAGTTGGTGGGACACGTAGCATAACGGCAATGGAGCCTTCACTATTTGTGAAGATTAGCATGTTGCCTTCCATATCATTCACATGAACAAAAAGAAAGGTCGATAGTTAGAACTAGAAGGATATCTGGGGGCGGTGGCCCCTGACATCTACATTGTGCCCTCCTGACTTCTACATTGCTCTGCTTGCCAACGGCATAACTATGCCCACCATAGTATTCAATTTGAAATATTTAAAGCAAACAAGTAGTTGCAAGTTACTTATGGTGTCGTACTAGATAAGCAACCAATAGGTGAAGTTGAAGCCTTTTGTCAAGTTCAGCAAAGAGAAGAGCAGAGTGCTACATTGTGGGTTTCCAATAGGTGGAGTCGGTGTAGTTCTTGAGCATGTTGAAGTTCACGATCATCATCTCCACATGCTAGTACTCCCTGGTGCACCTAACATCAGGCTTGGCATAGATGTAGGCGGGCACTCCACGATCTTGCTACTGTAGAAAGTTGGTGGGACACGTAGCATAACGGCAATGGAGCCTTCACTATTTGTGAAGATTAGCATGTTGCCTTCCATATCATTCACATGAACAAAAAGAAAGGTCGATAGTTAGAACTAGAAGGATATCTCGTGTGTTGTAGCGGGTAACTTTTTTTTAGAAATTTTACTTTGTAAATGAAAGTTAGATGCATGAAGAAGTGAATATGGCTAAATTTAATCCTTGTGGAACGTGTACATGGCTGATTAAAGTTCATTGAAATATGCAACTGATGTTTCATGCAATCACGACATAGATAAGACCAAATTAATGGTTTAGAGAAACTTATGATGTGGATAGCTTGAATGAAGAGATAGACAATCATAATTGGACATTAATGGGGATTCGTTGTAAAGGAAGTATAGAAGGATGTTGTCGATGAATAGTGAAAATACCCTAGGCTCAATGATAGATTGAAAATTTGTAGGTTTGGAAACCGTCGAGCAATCGCGGAACTATGACGACAATGATAACGAAAATGACAGCAACCATGTACCCAGGTTACGGGATGGGTTATAGCCCTTTGTCCAGCTTAATTATGAGAGAGATTGAAGTGAAAAACCTGGTTCGTCCAGCCTTGGGGGATTATATGGAGGAATATTAATACATGTACAATGCTGAAGAAGGTGAGTTGGGAGGCAACTCGAGGGCTAGGGTTTTTATCTAGTCCTAGGCTTGATGACGATGATGTCGATGATTTAGAACTTGGATCCTCTGCAGGGACCTCTCCTCCCTTTATATACATTGATGGCGCAACCCTAGAAAGAGTTCATCAAGGTAGTTTTTTGAGCAATTTTAGGTTGTGATTGCGATAGATCGATAATAAAAGGATTTCTCGTGATGCTGTACATGCTTTAGGTTGATAAAGTTGTACATAGTTTATCGAAGAAACAATCTTGTTTTCTTAGGGAACCCGGTGGGCTTTATTAAGTTGGATGGTCAGCTACAATCGCTGGCCAAAACAGAGTTTAGAAAGCAGAGTAGCATAGCAAGACCAAAACAGAGTAGCATGCAGATGCAGGGCGTGGGCCAAGTCCTGAAGATGGCCCGTTCCTGCACCCTGCATGTCTAAATGGTGGTCTCTGATGCAGAAAGCACCATCGATGTATATGTACGTTCACCTCCAGGAGTTCAGCAGGTGGTCTGCAGTCTCTCCTCCAGCGCTCCACATTTCAGATGCGACGCACGTCTGCAGAGCCGAGGTGGTCTTCAAGAACTTCGCCGAGGCGCTGAGAAGATGACACGCCACGTCGGGAGTAGAGTGGACTCCGTCCTCGCCCAGCGATGGTGGTCAATGCGCGCCGCAGAGATTCCAGCGGAGGAAAGCTGTTGTGAGTTGTGAACTTGTGACGAAGCACCAGATAAACATGTAGCTGCAGGATCCAGAATTTGTTCTTTCAGAAAAGTTCTCTGTAGAGAATTTTGTTTCAGACAAGTTCTCTGTAGAGAATTGCTTCAGATTATTTAACACATGACAGTTCTCTGCAGAGATTGTCCTCGCTTTCAAACAAACACTAAAGTTGATTCAGTAGCAAAAGTTCGGGATATGGATGATGGTGTCTTCGTTTCTATCATGCTAGTGATCTGCATTCACTCTCGTCACAAGTACTGCAGTCAGGATTAGCACACGTTCGCTAATCATTTGTGACAAATCTGGAGTTGCGTTCTTCTGTTCTTAAATTATATATGCACTAACAAACCAAACTGGTGCCGAAAGGGTAAATGGCACTGGCGGTCCGAGAACTTGCGTTGCGGGTGCACTTAAGTCACGGTACTTGCAAACCGGAAAAACCAATCAAAGAACTTGCATTACGGGTGCAGATAGGTCACACAGGTCATCTGAACCGGCCAGCTGCCCGGTTTTCTCCCGCTAACAGTCAAGCGCGATAAATTTGTTCACGACTTTAAAAATATATGTGATTCATGACTTTAAAAAAATGTTCATGAACGATAAATTTAAAACTATTTGTTCACGACTTTAAAAAAATGTTCGCGAACATTTAAAAAAAATATATTGGTGATTCGCGACTTTAAAAATGTTATAAGCGATAAAATAAAAAAATTATTAAAACTATCGTGATTCGTGACTTTAAAAAATGTCCAGGAGCGAAAATTTTGAAAATGTTCGTGAAAGGTTAATTTGAAAACTATTTGTTCACGACTTTAAAAAAATGGTGGACAACGATAAATTTGAAAATATTTTCGATTCAGCGGACATTTTTTAAGTTGTGAACATAAAAAAAATTAATTCATGACTTTTAAAAAAAATTGCGAAAGATAAATTAAATAATATTTATTAGATTTTTTTTGTGATTCGTGACTTTAGAAAAATGTTGACGAACAAAAAATTTGAAAATGCTTGCGAACGTTAAATTTGAAAATATTCGTGAATGATTAATTTGAAAACCATTTGTTCACGACTTTAAAAAATACTTGAGAACGATAAATTTGAAAAATATTTGTGATTCACAAACATTTTTATAAACGTTGTGAACATTTAAAGAAATATATTTGTGATTCGCAACTTCAAAAAAAGTTCGCGAACGATAAATTAAAAATATTTGTGATTCGTGACTTTTAAAAAATGTCCACGAACGAAAAGTTTGAAAATGTTAGCGAACAATAAATTTGAAAATGTTCATGAATGATTAATTTGAAAACTATTTGGTCACGACTTTAAAAAATGTTCGAGAACGATAAATTAGAAAAATAATTGTGATTCATGAATATTTTTTTAAAGTTGTGAACATTTTTTAAAATATATTTGTGATTCGCGACTTTAAAAAAAGTTCGCGAACGATAAATTAAAAAATATTTATTAAAAATATTTGTGATTCGTTACTTTAAAAAAAATGTCCAGGAACGAAAAATTTGAAACGTGACCTATCTGCACCCGCAACGCAAGTTCTATGACGGGTTTTCTCGAAAATAGGGCAGCTGGCGGTTCGGATGGTATATGTGACCTATCTGCACCCGCAATGCAAGTTCTATGACGGGTTTTTCCGGTTTGCAAGTACCGTAACTTAAGTGCACCCGCAGCGCAAGTTTTCGGACCGCCAGTGCCATTTACTCGTGCCGAAATTGCCAGTCGTTCAAACTATGGCTCTCGCCGCCTTCATTGACGCCTCATTCAATGCAATACTAATCATGAATCATGATACAGTACCATGGCCATGGCACAGGGGGAGCTTTGATGTGAAAGTGAGTGCTCATTAGTCGTGTCCAAAGAAGACAACTGACATGAGCTATAAATTGTATTACAATACATGTGACTTGTTTGTGATGACCCCAATCTGAGAACAGTACAGATCGTTAAGTACGAAATACACGACAGTCACACATTTGTTGGTTCAATCAAACAGATAGAAAGACAGACATGGAAGAGCACACGATAGAAGTTTATCAACCATTGGTTATGTTGCGTGGTTTGTTCTTCTGACGAGAGATCATAACCAGAGCATAATCCAGGATATAATTGTAACGCTCGTCTCTGCTGTTCGAAGATTAATTACGAAGCAATAACACACGTGACCTGCAAAAAGTTGTGTGTTGTAATCCCTGGGAGTAGAATCAAAGAGAGTTAATTTGAGGGGCAGCGTTACCTCACATCCTTTCTGCCTCAGTCCTTCTACCGTGCTGTCGCTCGAATAATTTCCCCCCTGCAGTGATAAGAAGCTGAGGGATGGAAGGTGCAGTAATCCATCGGGGATTCCTTCCACAGGCCAGCAAGCTGAAAATGAGAGGTATGATAGCCTTGGCATTGTCCCAACCTCCATCATCCACTTGGTAATGGAACACTCCTTAAGTCGTAACTCTTGCAGACGAGGGAACCCTTGGGCACCAAAGCACATTGTTTCGGGTCTATAATAACGCAACTCCAGCGCCACAAGACAAGGAAGCATCTCCAGGGTTGGGATCGGGTCGTTTTCAGTTTCATCATAAGTGGCCCATATATGAAGCTCCTGTAGAGTTTGTAGAATTTGCACACGCCTTGGCAGCCACATACTAGAAAGATATACATGTCTTAGAGTAGGTATATCCCAGAGGGAGCTTGATACATGTAAACCTGGTACATGTATAGTTTGCAGGTAAAGGAGTTTCCTGATTGAAGAAGGAATCTTCACTTTTCCACATCTTCTCAACATCAGGTGTCGTAGGTGAATGCACCCACCAATTACCTTGGAGAAATTCTTTAGCTTAGAGTTCTTGACATGAAGAACTCTTAGGAACCTTAGCTGAGGAAAAGTTATTGACGACGAAAGTCCAAAGCAAAGCAATGCTCTGAGATTCAGTGATGCCTGCAAGATTTGCCCACTTGAGTCTTGAAAAGAACGCCGATGGGATTTCAGGCTACAAGACGATGATGGTCCGACTTGTCCTGTTCATTACACACCATCTACCGATCAGGAATAAGTCGCAGAGTTAAGAGACTGTATGATGTATAGCTTATTTAAGCTCCCATGAAAATAAGCTACATCCCAGGCCAGATTTCATTTTACGGCATTCTACTAACACTTTTATTATTACCATTTGTTTCATGCAAGGAACATCAATTTGCTTGGAGTTTTACGAGTACATTCTGCACACACTTTTGTACTACCAGGAACTCAGTTTTACTACTCAGGTGCGCTCTTAACATTAATTTAATTCTTATAAAAAAGAGTTGGGATTTGAGCTATGAACTGCTGCCTCGTGTGTCATTTATAAAATAACTCATGTTTTTTGAAAAGGTCCGAAAATTGGTGACAGAAACACGGCCACGGGTAGTAAATCTTTAGTAAATCAATGACCTTGAACTTTTGAGATACAGTCATCCAAACAAGTGCATTAAAGTGTTGTTTGACTTTGGATGAAGTGTATACTTTCCTAGCAAGTGTTGTTTTTCCTGCCCCACCCATGGAAACTATGGAGACAACACTAAGGATATTTTCTCCATGAACTAATCTATCTACTATTTCTTTGTAGTCATTCTCAAAACCAACCATGTAAACATCATCCTGAAAGTTTTGGTGCAGAAGGCCATAATCTTCCAGAGACTCGTCGACAACATGAGTGTCCAAGTCAATTTTCAAGCGTTCTACACTCTGAAATATCTCATTGAGCTTCCTTCTTACACGCTGAATTTCAACACCAATTTTATGAAGGGTGGTCAAGTCACATGGCAAGCGAGCATACCTTGAAATTGCACCCATGAAGCCCTTTGTCCTCTTGATCATGTTTCTCTTCTTTATGTATTCTGCAGCTTCGATGACATTCTCAGCCTCATATGTGGCATCCCTAATCTGGCTCATCAAGATACATATGCTTGGATTTCCAGATCTACGTTTACTCTCAGCGTCTCTGAGTCTGAGGTAGCCCTGCAACCGCATCAGCTCATCTTTCAAGAAGTCCACTTCAAGGGTAACCCCACATAAGAAAGTAGTCTCATGAACGGCAAGACTGCCGACGTTCCTAAAAACGGCGCCAACAGCGGTCTCTGCCATTGTCCACTTGAGAAGGTTGACAAGCTCCCAGCTAGCGAACGACCTGCCTAGAGCGAGAAGAATAGGTGGCCAATTCAGTTCGGGAGAGAGAGAGAGAGAGAGAGAGAGAGAGAGAGAGAGAGAGAGAGAGATACCAAGGTGATCGGGCGACGGGGCACTCTGCCTTCTCCGCTTCAGTTCACCGCTCGGCTCATCTGGTCCGTCCCGCAGCTTCCACGGAGGAGGGGATCGCCGGCGACCAAGCAGAAGCAGTGTACGTGGTTTCGAGGGTCCAGAAGGTGCTGCGACCTGCGAGTCAGTCAAGAAGGCCTGGGGAGGGGCCTTATCAACGCGTATAGTAACTAGCAAGTCCAAAGTCCAAAACGCACGTCCTTTCAACGGCGACTTGGAACAGGAAGATTCCGGCGAGCTGGCGGTCGACTGGAAGACGACGACGAGGAATTTCTTGGGTATGTCCACCTTTGCTTCCCACTTGGCCTGGACCAGACCAGATGGGTGGCTAATTTCTTGGATACCTTTCGGGTAATTGGAAGGATTCATGAACCTTCTTCGTTAGCCACGCCAAGTGGGAAATCGCTATCGTATGAGCTGGACGGGATGGATGCGCCTGTCCATGCATTGAACGGCAAAATAACTCAGAAAATCTACTCGCAAGTCGCAGCCCTTGGCCAAGATAAACCAATACTACCTCCGTCCTGGTTTATAGGTCCCCTTTGTTGTTTGTGCCAAATTTTGACTAAAGATTTAACTAACAAAATGTTAATGCATGTCAAGAAAAATTATCTCATTGAATTCGTATTTGAACATAGGTTTTAAAAATATAATGTTTGGTGACATGCGTGAACATTTTGTTAGTTTAATCTATGGTCAAAATTTGGCACGAAATACAATGGGGACTAATAAACCCGGACGGAGGTAGTACTATCCAAGCTCTGGCTGGTAACGCGGAAGCTGCATGCACGCGCAATCGAGGTCTACGCACCCGACGTGTGCCATGACAACATCCATGCTGTGTAGCACGTACAAGTCGACGTACGTGACTGTATAAATCTGCGGCTGTAAATTAAATTATACTCCCTTCTTCCAAAACAAGTGACTCAACTTTGTACTACTAGGTTTGTAGTAAGTATAAAGTTGATTCATTTAATTTGGGACGGAGGGAGTAGTATTTAGCTGGACCCGGGGAATTAACGCTCCAGTATAGTAAGCGTGACATGCATATCCCATATCCTTCGGTGCCCATGAGTTTCTTCGTCTGCAAGATTTAATACTTGAGCGTTGTTTTCTTTAAAAAAAAAAAGTGGATGATGGAGGACAGGCCATGGCGGACAGGGGTCCGTGGCGCTGGAGATTCCTGCGGAAAAAATGTCTGTTGTGAGTGGCGACCGAAGCGCCAAAGAAAGAAGCTATTGCAGATTTCAAAAATTGTTCTGTCAGAGAAGTTCTCTGTACAAAATTTTGTTCCAGACGAGAGAAGTATGCTTCAGATTATTTAGCACAGTACAGTTCTCTGATCGTGTTTTCATATTCTAAAAAGCATTGAAGCCGATGCAGTAACACAAGTTCAGGATATGGATAATGGTGCCTTCAGCAGTTCAGCCATGGTAATGATCTGTATTCATTTTTTTTAACAATCACTGCAGTCAGGGTGCATATATTGACCCATTTCTGATCAATCGAGAGGTGTGCGCTTCTGTTCTGAAATTATATATACACTAACAAGCAAAAATGGTACAAAACTGCTGTCAAGCAACCTAGGGTTCTCACCATGATCATTAGCAAGTGAAACGGATGTGACTGCTATCAATTGTGCCCAAAGAAGAAGAACATGAGCTAATAATTGTATAATACATATGGTTTGTTTGTGGTAATACATGTGGACTGGAGGTTGTGTGACCGATCGATCGCCTGCCAGACCGCAGCTGCCGCCGGAGAGCTAAAGAAAAGGTGGTAGCGGTCTTCAACAGCAGCATTGCAGCGTGGAAGGGACCTTCGTCCATGATGTTCTTTCGGAACAGGTTCAGCTAGGTGTTTAGCCCGTCAAGGATCAATAACTCAGGATTGTTTTGAGGTAGACCTGACAATAGAAACTTGCTGATAGTTAGGATTAACGTTGTAGCAGCTATGATGTCTTCAGTTAGTAAATATATTACTCCCTTATATCCATATTAATTATTGCAGTTACCAGTTTGGCATGTTCGTGCATATACAATTTCTAAAAAAAACACAACCAAATTTATCTGAAACATGTCGTGTGTCGATCTTGTTTTTTTTTAAGAAATATTCTCAGCGCTCATCCTGACAGCAATAGTAATTGTTACAAGAGTGGAATACAGATCACTCCCTTGCCAATCCTTAGCAGGGCAGGCACAAGGACACCATCAACCGCATCCATATCCTGAGCTTCTTTTACTGCTGCCGTCGATCCCCACGACCGTATCTTGCGTAGACAACAGAGTCATAAACCACAAGGGCACAATTTGAAGAAAATAGGTAAACTGCAAGGAACAGGCAGTATTTTCCTGAAGATTTCGCTGCTGTACTAATGGTACTGGTCATTTTATCTATACGAGTTCTGGACTGTTATCATGCTGTCCATGGTAGAATATTCAGGAATTTGTCTAGGAATATAGTGCTATACAACGATACTACTCGTTTATACTGGAGTTTCCAAGCCTCACTGCAACATATAAAAGGACATAGCTCTTGTTTTTTTTTTCCAAGCGTACTAAAAGTTCTCTCTGTGTCATTTTGGGTCTCTTTTTTCTTCCTTTTTTTTCTTTCTCGGTCTCTTTTTCAGGCTAAGTGACTAGGTAGCTTTTTTGAGCAATTTTAGGCTGCGATTGCGATTGACCTATAGTAAGAGGATTTCTCGTGATGCTGTATATAGTTTGAGTTAATGAAGTAGTACATCCTTTATTGAGAAAACAGAGTTTATAGTTTTCTCAATCGTTGCCCGAAACAGAGTGGGGAAAAGCAGAGTAGCATATAGCAAGACCAAAACAGAGTAGCATATAGCAAGACCAAAACAGAGTAGCATGCAGATACAGGGCGTCGGCGAAATCCTGAAGATGGCCCGTTCCTGCACCCTGCATGTCTCCATGGCTAGTTCTGATGCAGCAAGCAACATCGATGTATGCTCACCTCCAGGAATTCAGCAGGAGGCTTGCTCCAGCCGCTCGACGGTATGTACAGCAGGTCGAGGTGGTCTGCACATATGTCCAGAGAACTCCGTGGTGAGGCGAAAATGTCACCGCGGCGTTCAGAAACAGGTGGCTCCCGTCCTCATCCAGGCGATCGCAGCCAGGGCAGGAGGTCAATGTGCCACACCGCTCGAGATTCCTGCGGAGTGGGGATGCTGTGGTGAGTCGTGACCCAAGCGCCAAAGGAACACAAAATTGCAGGCTCCAGAATTTGTTCTTTCAGAGAAGTTATTCGTAGAAATTTTTGTTCCAGATTATTTACCCCATCACAATTTTGCAGGCTCCTCGCTTTCAAACAAACACTGAAGCTGATGCAGTAGCAAAACTTCAGGATATGTATCATGATCTGCATTCACTCTCGTCACAAGTACGTTCGCTAATCGTTTCTGACAAATCTGGAGCTGTGTTCTTCTGTTCTTAAATTATATATGCATATGCACTAGCAAACCAAACTGGTGCCGAAATTGCCAGCCGCCTCATTCAGTGCAATACGTACTAATCATGATAGAGTGCAATACTAATCATGATGCGAAAGTGAGTGCTCATTAATCGTGTCCAAACAAGACAATTGACATGGCAACCGCTAGGGATCAGACTACTGATCCCTTGCCTCCTATCAGACCAGTAGAAGGCCGTAGATTAGAAGCATCCAGGTCGTCCAATCTGGTATTAAAGCCTCGTGCATGGCAATTTAGTTTCCTTGGTTAATTGCTTGTTTCCATAAACTGCTCCCGTACTATTAGCTGCTTCCGTCGTTAATCGTCAGTTTCGCGGCAACCGCTCCCGCACTGTTAGCTGCTTCCTTAAATTTAGGTGCTTCCCAATTTTTCTGGGAGATATTCTAGGAACAGCATAATTATTCCTAAAATTGCTTATTAATTTGGAAAGTATGATTATTTCTCACAATTAAATCCAGCAATTAATTATGATCTTTTTTCGGATGTGTTTCTTTACGGATGGCAACAAGATTTCTATGACATAGAAGCATGCTTGTTGATGCACGGAAGCATCATTTCAGGAATGATGTCAAATCCTTTTTGCGAAAATAATTTGGGAAACTACAATTACTTCTCACAATTAAATCCTGCAATAAATTATGATATTTTAAGATGTGTTTCTTCATAGATGGCAACATGGTTTTTATGCCACAGAAGCATTCTTCTTGTTGCATGGAAGCATCCTTTTCTTGATGCTTACATCAATCATAAATTGCTTCCAACCAAAATATTTTTTTTGGGTGCAAAGGAAATGATATTTTCATATAATGGAAAATTTTGCTTCACAAGAAATCACGTGAAGCACAACATGAATGATGAAGCACTGAAATATATTATCCCCATGAGAACATAAATTTATAAATTTATTTTGTAACGAAATAAAAAAATCTATTACAACACTACTTTCATTTCATCGTAGCCGACATAGGGGCGGGCACTGGATAATCTGAAAATGACAAGATCCGTGTGTGCCATGAGCTCTAACATCATTTGTTGTAAAAAAAAACTCAGAGATGTGCCTGGTTGATCTCAAACTCGGCTCATGACATCATCATTGGGAATCTGTACAATCGAAGCATTTGGTGAGAAAGAATGAAGCTCACAACTCGGTGGCTAGTATAAACATTTACTAGAGGTAATACATTGAAAATATAAGGTACGGATAGAAGCAACACATGCAATGGTTGAAGCAGACACATATAGTGGTCGAAGCATACATTAGTATTCCATAATGGTTGAAGCAAAATGTTTGTACAATAAAAGTAGCATAGACTTACAATGGTTGAAGCAAAAAATTCATTACCATAGAATTATTTGCAAGAAACAAAAGGAAGCATGGCTGGTAGGAAGCCATAGCTTCACTTTCTCACAATAACTATAAAAGATACACTAGAGGCGTGAAAATTTGATTGCTAGCATCATCAGATACATAAAGTAGTGCTTCATGAATAAATAAAGATTTCAATTGCATGGAAGAAGGCATTAACAAAGTGGTGCTTCATGAATAAATTAAGATTTCAATTGTATGGAAGCAAGGCATCGACAGTAAAAAGCTTATTTGTGACCCAAAGTATGGAAGTTGTAGGAAGCATGAAATTATGGCAGCTCAAGATTAATATTCTTGGTTGGAAGATAAAACATTGGTAATGTAGAACATACTAACATTGTGGCTAATGAAGAGGATGCAAGTTTTGTTTCACATGGATACAAATTGAACCGTGCCTAGCGGAAACAATTTTCTAGCCCAAAAAGAAGCAAAGATATTAAAATGTAGATGCACCATGGTAAAAAGCACAGAAAAAAGTGCGCAAAAACAATCTGTAGCAAACAAAGGGACGGATGTTCTATGTCACCAACATACACAATTGATCAAATTTTAACAAACTATATATATATGGAAGCAAATTGTATAGAGCTCAGAAGCATCTTCATTCCAACAAGGTGTTGCATAATAAGGACACATGAACATGAAAATTTGGGCGAGCACTAGTCGTGGATGCAAGCATAAAAAATTGAAAATAGTAATGACAACTAATATTACCACCAAGATTGGGACGCATGTGATTGTCATGTGCGTACAAAATTAACCAAAATTCGCATATGATATAGTGATCGATTACACGTGCATCGGATAGAACCCTGATAAGTTAACCCAAATTCGTAGATAATATTGTCATGAATTACAACTAGGATAGAACCATGAACAGAAAAATCAAGGTTGGATTACTGGATACCTAGGTCACACGAGTGACGCTGCCGTCAGAGAAGGGGGCGAATCCTGCCATCTTCCCCACGTGCTAGCTTCGTTCCGCAACTGAGACGATAATCCGCCGCGATGGACTGAAGAACTAGCGGCCCGAACATCATGTAGACCACCATCCAGGGGTGTGGGCGCTCGCTCGTGGTCGAGGTGGATATAATGCCGACTTAAACCACCAGATGGGACGGCACACCAGCGTGGTGAATCTCACCGGTGTAGGGTATGGCAGGTTCATGGCGGATTTACATGCAAAGCGGCAAGGTAGTGGCGAGATCGAAGTTGGAGACGATTCAGGAGCAGGCAGGATGGGAAAGTGGCCGGGTGGGTTTGGGAAAGGCAAGATTAATGCGGGATAATTGACGAGGGATTATAGGTGGGACGTGGCAAAAAAATCGGCCTGGTTTGGAAACAAAGACGGCAGATTTTGGAAGCCATCTCAGCCGTGAGACAAAAACACATCGACGTCTCTGGGCTGGTCTGACGATCGCTTTCTATAGGACTACTGATAGGAAGCGTTTCCCCCTATAAATAGTACAAATACCCATGGGCTGTGGCTTGTTTGTGATAACCGCAATCTGACAACAGTACAAATTGTTTGTGATAACAGTCACACATTTGTTGGTTCAATCAAACAGATAGAAATACAGACATTGAAGACCACATGGTAGACGACGTTTATCAACCATAGGTTAGGTTGCGTGGTATTTGTTCTTCTGACGAGAGAGCATACCGCAGGATATGATTGCAACGCTCATCTCTGCTGTTCGAAGATTAATTACTGATTATAGCATGTGACCTGCAAAAAGTAGTGTGCTGTAATCCCTGGTAGTAGAATCAAAGCGAGTTAATGGGATGGGCAGACGAGGGAGGAGGAGGGCAGCGTTACCTCGCATCCTTTCTGCCTCAGTGCTTCTACCGTGCTCTTGCTCGAATCTTCACACACCGGCAGTGATGCGAACCTGAGGGATGGAAGGTCCAGTAATCCATCCGGGATTTCAGTTTCATACCTTATCACGCTCCTTCGGTATGACAGCCAGATTAGCTTTGGCATTGTCCCAACCTTCATCGTCCACTTGAAGGAACAGCCAACAAGTCGTAACTCTTGCAGACAAGGGAACCCTTGGGCACCAAAAGACATTGTTTCGGGCCCATAACGAAACAACTCCAACACCACAAGACAAGGGAGCATCTCCAGGATCGGCATCGGGTCTTTTTCCCTTTCGTCATCAGCAGCCCACATACGAAGCTCCCGTAGGGTCTGTGGAATTTGCACACACCTTGGCAGAGAAATAGTATGAAGATATGCATATCTTAGAGTAGGTATATCCCAGAGGGAGCTTGGTACATTTAAATCTGGTACATCCATAGTTTGCAGATAAAGGAGTTTCCTGATTGAAGAAGGAACAATCATGCCTTGACATCCTCTTAACATCAGGTGTCGAGGTGAATGCACCCGCCAATTACCTTGGAGAAGTTCTCTAGCTTCGAGTTCTCAACATGAAGAACTCTTAGGAACCTTAGCTCATGTAAAGATCTTGATGAAAGTCCAAAGCCAAACAACGCTCTAAGATTATGTGATGCCTTTAAGGTCTGCCCACTCAAGTTTTGGAAAGAAGAACGATAGAATGTCTGGTTCTGAGATGCTGATGCACCAGCTTGTCCTGCATTTCGTTAGAGTCCATATATATGTCAGCAAAAAGCCACACACACACATTATATGAGTAATTAATGTATTTAAGAAACTGTATACAGATTCGATTAACGAGGGGAAGGTAGCTCACCACTAGTAGTTTCATAGATGACATCAAGGAAACCATCTTGCCTTGATTCTTCTATGCACCAGTCACGTAGGATATCATGAATCCTTATTTCCACAATCCACCCATGTATATTGCTTGTTCCGACAACTTGCACCAAGCTTCTTTGAGCCAACTCAGTTACATACATACGAGCTGTTTGTTCTAAGGTATGCTTAGGAGTATGTGGAATGAAGCCTTCTGCTATCCACATATTAATAAGAGTTGGCACATATATTATGTAATCCTCGGGAAAAGCCGCAAGATAGAGCACACAGGATCTTAAATAGTGATTTGGTAGGTCCTTGTAACTGCGAGCAATTATGCCTCGCATCATCTGTGTGTCCTTGGTTGATGGCCAACACAGTAGCACATCAGACCATGCTTGTGTGTTGAGGTTCTTTGATAGGTAACCCCCTAAGACTGCAAGTGCAAGTGGTAATCCATCACATTTCCTTGTAAGCTTTCTTCCCAATTCTTCATATTTATCCAGATCACATATGCCTGATATTTTGTATGAAGGTAAAGCTTTGCTACTAAAAAGTAACCAACTTTTCTCTTCATCTAAACTCCTCAAAGCATGAATATGGGTTGGCATTTCAACATGATTGGCAACATCTTCTTTTCTTGTGGTTAGCAGTACTCTACTATAGTTAGCTGCATCTGGAAAGGCCTTTATTGTTCTATTTATTTTCTCCCATGTGTCTGTTTCCCACACATCATCAAGAACTAGCAAGTATCTTTTCTGGATGAGGATATCATGGATCTTCTTTCCCACCTCATTCTCATTCATGTCATCAATTTTTCCAGACTGGTCTCCATCACTCGGTAGTTGTTTCAAAATCTCCTTTAGTAGGTCAATGACCTTGAACTTTTGAGATACAGTTACCCAAACAAGTGACTCAAAGTGTTGTTTCACTGCAGATGAAGTGTATACTTTTCTAGCAAGTGTTGTTTTTCCTGCCCCGCCCATGGCAACTATGGAAACAGCACTAAGCATATTTTCTCCCTCAACTAGTTTATCCACTATTTCTTTGTACTCGTTCTCAAAACCAACCATTATAACATCATCCTTACGGTGCTGGTGCATAAGGGCATAATCTTCTACAGAATCGTCCACAGCATGACTATCCAAATCAATTTTCAAGCGATCTACGCTCTGGAATATCTCACTGAGCTTCCTTCTTACACGCTGAATTTCAACACCAACTTTATGAAGGGCAGTCAAATCACTCGGTAAGCGAGCATACCTTGAAATTGCTCCCATGAAGCCCTTTTTGATCATGTTTCTCTTCTTCATGTAATCTGCAACCTCAATGACATTCTCGGCCTCATATGCAGCATCCCTGATCTGGCTCACCAAGATAGCAACTGTTGCATTTCCAGATCTTCGTTTTCTCTCAGCGTCTTTGAGGTAGCCCTACAGCCGCATCAGCTCATCTTTCAAGAAGGTCACTTCAAGGGTGACCCTGCATAAGAAACTGGTTTCTTGAACAGCAAGATTGCCCACGTTCCTAAGAACAGCGCTAACAGCAGTCTCAACCATTAGTCCTTGCCATGAATTGAGTGTCCTACACTGGCGATGGACCTGATGACAGAACAATAACTAAGCACTTGTGCCTTGCAGCACAACACACACACACGAGAGAGAGAGAGAGAGAGAGAGAGAGAGAGAGAGAGAGACTCACGGAGGGGATATGAGTGTGCCGCCTTGTTCACTTGGTGTGCCGCTATGCTCATCTGGTCCACCGGCGCGGAGGAGGCTGTGTCGTGAAGCCGATTGCGGCGATGTATTTGGTTTAGGGATACTGGCAGAAGGTGTTCTGAGCCAAGGCTTCCAAGGAGGCTTTGGAGGGAGCTTGGGTATATCAAAGCCTATAATACATTAACCGAGGCTTCAGTGTACTGAATAATATGTGCAAAGTCCAAACTGCGTGTCCAGTCAGCAGCGGATAGCGGCCTGCACACATTAACTAAAGGCTCAAGTGTACTTAATAATATGATGCCTGAGCCCGGTTTACTTATTTTATTTCATTGCTGAGTCATGTAGCGCCAATTTTCCTCACAAACGACTATAATTACTTGAATTATATGAGCTGTGATCATGTTGTGAATGAGTCGTCGTCTCTGCATAAAAAGCTTGTTGGTTGATTGGATCGAGTAGGCAAAGCAACGTGCCCATCTTATCAATTGCGACTTGTGAATGGGTCAAGGTCTTTGCCTAGCTAAAACAATACGGTGCTTGATGGGAGCAAGCTACCAAGCATGTGATTTATGCTCTTAACAACCCACCTTAATTAATTATGGTTCAAACCAACTAATAGTTGGCCGGCTGATTCTTATCTTACTATTACTAATTAGATTGTTGGCTCCACACTGATCTGAGGAATAGTTACAGATCTAACCATATACTAGATGTTAAATGTATGGATGAGTAGCTCCTACATTTAGTCATACAATGTTTTGCGAAAAGATATGCTGGAGAGGATTGTTAGATGGAAGCGTTCCTACTCCTTAATGAGGAGCCGCGTTGGTCTATATTGATGAGGGACAGGAACAGCCCCTGTCGTGGCTTACAAGGCAGTACCGATCGTTCTATGATTCGGTCGTTACAACGAGAAGGAGATAGCTACGAGAGGGAGAGGGAGAGATAGAGTTTGTTAAGATTACAATACAATAGATAATTCTATCTCTATTTCTAACACCCTCCCTTAATCTCAACTATCCTATATTAAGATTCCTCTTGAACTCCTCGAATGGTTTGATAGACAATGCCTTAGTAAAGCCGTCTGCTACCTGATCCTTGGATGGAATAAATCTGATGTCCAATTTCTCTGTTGGCAAGATAAGAGAGAGGAAGGAAATAGACGGTAATTATGTGGAGTCGGCAAGAAAGGAAATAGATATTTTTGCATGAGAAACAAAAAGGAAGGAGAAAGGAAATAGACGGTAATTATTGTGAGCGCCATATTAATCGCAAGAGTAATTAACAGGCCAACAATTTGGATTCCTCACATGCATATAAAGAAACAAAGATAAAGAAAATAGACACTAATTGCATGAGAAATAAAGAATAAAAGAGGAAGGAAAACGAGAGGAAGTAAATAGATGGCAATTACAGATTTTTTCTTGAAGGAGGTGCGGATATCAATTGCAGCCGTGTAGTGCCCCATTCATATCTTATTAATAAAACGATGTGGCATCTTTTTCGTGCTTGATACTCACTAAATTCATGCCATTTTTTCTTTCATTGCAACAGAGAGTGTGACATGTTTTCCTTACACTTATAATCCTTACTAAATTTGCGTCAAATTTATAACACACTGAACGTTATATTTGTGCATACAGTCCCCGCTAAATTTATGTCAATTGTTTCAACTGTTGTAACCCACGGGCATCTATACTATTTTTTATATTTATATAAATGGAGGTATTATCTTATTGGTCCTCCCATTTCGTATGTCCATGGCATTTTTCATATTGAGCTAGGCTATTCTACCGTTCATCTGTCCTGGGCCACTTGGCCTCTGCCCGGTTGGCCCGTGTAGTGTTCCACCAATAGAAAAAACAGTGCCCTGCCAACCTATCCGTGGGACCCGGCCCAACGAATCAAACCCGCCATCCTGTCTAGGATATGAGGCAAAGATCGTTGACCTCTAAATCACAACCTGCACTATTTTTTGTGTTGGTCGTGTTAGCCTGCAAAAAAGGTGTTGATCGTTTTAAACTAAAGTTAAATTTGGTGGTTGTTTGTGTCCTTCACGGACTGGTACTAAACTATTACGATGTAAATCCGGATAACACGAACACAAGGCGCAAGCATTAGATTGTGCAGATGTGGCCGGGATCTCAAACGCGACCGTTCGCTGGTCTTTCCATGCAGGCGATGCAATTTTGTATTGGTTCCAAGCTCAGGTGGAACGTTCGCTGTGTAAACATCGTGACCGACAATGATAATAAAGAAAGAAGTGGCAACAAGGATAGAGGCACTAGGGGTGATAATTTATTTCTCCCGTTGCAACGCACATGTACTTTTGCTAGTACAATATTATTACTGGTACTAACTAGGGGCTCTACTGAGCCTTCAGATTAACCCTAGGAGTAGTTATAAATCCGGTAACTGGATATGGATGAGACTTAATTTTGTCTCTAGCAAGAAAAAGCAACCCCTCAGATGGTCAGATTCAGAGAACCGCAGAATGGTTTCGGTGACTTGGACAAAGGCATAAACCGCAAGGGTGCCATTTGAATAGAATAACTAAACTTCAAGGAACAGGCCGTGTTTTCCTGAAAATGTAGCTGTTGTACTAATGGTACAAGTGATTTTATCTATAGTGGTACCTAGAATATTTTCAGCTATTTGTTTGCAAAAAAAAGAACGTAATGCTACATAACGTTATTAGGTAGTATTTTTGTGCAACTTTAGGCGGTAATCGTAGTCGACCAATAATAAAAGATTTCTCTTGACGCTGTATATATTTTGAGTTAATAAAACACATCCTTGTTCGGAAAAAGTAGCATACCTTGTTTTCTTAGGGAAAACCGTTGGGCTTTATCAAGTTTGGTTGGCCAGCTAAATTGCTGGCCAAAACAGAGTTTAGAAAGCAGAGTAGCACAGCACCACCAAAACAGAGTAGCCGCCGATTTAGTCCACCCGTCTCGATGAACGATGATTGTTTGACCCGTTCCCACATGAGCAGCAAAGCCAATGACTTCAAGGGATGCCATAGTTTCTGCACCTTGCACGTCTCCATGGCTATCTCTGATCCATGAGTTCAGCAGGTGGTCTGCTCCAGCGGTCGACATTTAGGTACGTACAGCAGGTGATCTATATTATAAAGATGTTGAGATAGCTCCGTGGCTAGGCACTGAGAAGATGACACCGCCGCGCCAGGACAGGAGGTGAACATCCTGTAGTGGGGGCAGATTTCAGCACGTTAACATCCAGATGCTCAGTTTTGACAGATCTGTGATTGTGATTGCGATTGCAGGAACACCGACGCCATCAACCTCATCCATATCATGAACTTCTGTTGTTGCTTCAGCTTCAGTGTTTCCTGGAAATCAAAGATTCAGAGAACTTCGGAATTGTGTGGAGAAAGTCCAGCGACAAATGCATAAACTGCAAGGGTGCCATTTCAACAAAATACTAAGTAAATTGCAAGGAACATGCCGTATTTTACTGAAAATTTAGCTGTTGTACTAATGGTACTAGTCATTTTATCTATAGGAGCTCTTGACTGTTGTCATGTTGTCCATGGTAGAATATTCAGGAATTTGTCTACGAATATGGTGCTATACAACGATACCAGTCGTTTGTACCATATAAATGGACATAGCTCTTGTTTTATCCAAGCATAGTAAAAGTTCTCTGTTTTATTTTAGTTTCCTTCTTCTTTTTTTCTTTTGATTTTTCAGTCACTTTTTTGGGCCAAAACAGAGCTTAGAAGACAGAGTAGCAGGGCGTCGGTCAAATCCTGAAGATGGCCGGCTCCTCCACCCTGCATGTCTGCATGGCTAGCTCTGATGTATAGGAAGTACCATCGATGTATAGGTATGTTCACCTCCAGGAGTTCAGCAGGTGGTCTGCTGTCTCTCCTCCAGCACTCGACATTCGGGTGGCCGAGGTGGTCTCTGCACAGATGTTCAGACTCCAGAGAACTCCCTGGCGAGGCGCAGAGAAGATGACACCGCCACGTCAGGAGTAGAGAGTCTGTTGCGAGTGGTGACTCCTGACTCCAATGCAACGCCGATGGAGATTCACTGCTGAGGAGGGAAAGGCTGTTGCGAGTGGTGACTGAAGCGCCAAAGTAACATGCAAATTTTCCGTAGCGCCAAATTGCAGCCTCCATAATCTGTTCTTTCAGAAAAACTCTGTATAAGTTTTTGTTCCAGATAAGTATATGCTTCTGATTATTTACCACATCACAGTTCTCTGACTGTGAGGCCTGCTTCTGTATTCTAAAAAACACTGAAGCAGATGCAGTAACAGAAGTTCAGGATATGGATTTTGGTCCTCCGTCTCTGACCTGCTACTGGTAGTGATCTATATTCACTCTCGTAACAGTTACTGCAGTCAGGATGCATCTATTTCTGACAAATTCAGAGGCTTGCTCTTAATTTTGTTCTGACAGCGCACACTCTCGCACAAACAATATATGCACTCCGTACAAATATAAAAAAACATAGGCATAGATTAAAATAGGTAAAAAAATATATATAGATAGTTCACATAGCGTACATAGTTCATCATAGCATAGATAGATAAAAAAACTAGTCCAACACGAAAAAAACTACGGTGCAACTAGATTAAAACTACCGTGCAACTAGAATCTACTCTGAGTCGTCCTCATCATTGTCGTCCGAGGTGTCGAGCCACGCGTCTTTCCAACGAGGATCGTCTGAGTCAAAGAACGACTCCTGTCCTGTGGAAACGAGATCGCACTGCGCCTCCGCGAGTGCCTTCCGCCAACGCCTGTCCGCCCGCTCCCCGCGGCGCCTTGCAGTCATCTCCGCCCAGAAGGCGTTCTCATCGGCGACGTCCCGCAGGTAGCACTGGCGCCACTCCGCAATGGCTAGCTCGTCCGCCTCGGCGATGAGGAGGCGGCGCTGGCGTCTGCGGTGTTCCTCACGGTCATGGTTATTGAATTCATGCACCAGCCAACTCATCCAAAAGTCCGAACTGATGGAGGGAGGTGGGCAATATGTTTCAACACTTCCCTCAGGTTTAGGCTATTGTAGTCCTTAGACGTGGGATCGGTGTAGGCCGCAGAATTGTTTTTATTTAATACCGCGTTGGCAGGGTCTTGAACTCAAGACCTTTTGGCTCGGATACCATATTGAATTCATGCTCCAGCCAACTCATCCAAAAGTCCAGACTGATGGAGGGAGGTGGGCATATATTTCAACAATGGTCTGTTACAAGACGGGGCGGCGGCGCGATGTCCTGCGCCTGCTGGCACGTCTGCGTGTTGTGGAAGTTCATCTGCGAGCGTGGCCTGCTGAGGCGCCACGCCGCAGCGTCGTAGGCGCGGGCGGCCTTGTGCGCGGTCTCGAACGTCCCAAGACTGAGACGCACGTTGCCGGAGCGGATCTCCGCGTAGAACCAGCCAGGAAGGGCGGACGCGGTCGCCGCGGTAGCCCGAGCTACTTCGGCGACATGGCGGCATGTCGGCGGCGGCGATGCGAAGAAGACAGAGGCGGCGAGGGGAGCGGTCGAGTGTGCGGCTGGCTGCATCGGACGCGCGCCTTTTGTACAGTGCGCCGGACGCCACGCGTCAAATCTAACGCGTGAAGGGCCGCCTTTTCCCGCGCGCGCCATCTTTTGCCGCGCGCCGGAATTTCCCGCGCCCGCTGGAGTGCGCGAACCCGCATCACACGCGCTAAAACTAGTTTTTCCGTGCGCGCGCGATATTTGCTGCAGCTGTTGGAGATACTCTAACTATCATAAGAAAAATACTGCAGTCGGGATGCTCATATTAACACAGGACTCTGTTTCTGATAATCGAAGAGCTGCGTTCCTCTTTTCTGAAATTATATATTACAGTAACAAGCCAAAGTGGTACCAGAAGTGCCGTCATTCAAGCAATGAATCACTCGATATGTTCCTCTTAACCCACGCCTCAGTCTACATCTTTTTTTCAAAAAGGAAGATTACCCCCATCCTCTGCATCAAGCAATGCACACACCCATGTCATTCGACACAAATACCAGCCATGATATAATATTATGACACCAGGAGAAATTTGATGAGAAAAAGAGAGTTCATATGTTGTGCCTAGAGAAGACGAGAAACATGAGCTAATAATAATAGTACAATATCATGATACATGTGGCTTTTTTTGCGATAATCCAAATAATAGTACAGGCCATTGCCGCAAAATACTAAACAGTCACACACACACACACACACACACACACACACACACACACACACACACACACACATTTGTTCAGTCAAATAGATAGTAAGACGCTCATTGCATGATAGACTGCCTGATATATAGGCTGTGAGATACTTGTTCATCTGCCAAGAGAGCATAGCCGAACACGCCTTCATAATACTTGATCATCCATGTTGTTCGAGATTAAAGGGGAACAGTAACTATTGTGACCTGCAAAACGAAGTGTCCTTTCATCCCTAGTAAAAATAAAATCGAATCAAACAGAATTAATGGGAGGGGTACACGAGGGAGGAGGGGGCAGTTTTACCTCGCATCCTTTCTGCTTCAGCCCTTCCACTGTGTTGT